>CM060990.1:451355320-452770320 GCA_030765065.1 Deroplatys truncata
GAGGAAAATGTGTTTGTAACATGCGAGAGGCATACTTTACTACAGAAGTAACCTACGCTTTGCTATAGCGCTACAGAGAAGACAGGAAGGGGAAGAAGATAAGCTTCTTTTTCGAGTGGAGGAGAAAAATACAGTTTGGTAACCTCAGTCCCGATGGGAGTCGGAAGCTGAGAGTGTGGCACTCACCATCCGAAGGTGACCATACCCACTGAAAACTCCTGCATCGGATTAGGAAGGAAAGGGTTTGCAGCGGTACCGCCTAAAGCACTCGCGCAGTCCGAGCTGATGGTGTACACTGAGTAGCAGTGCAGTCACCAGCGCAGTAAGGATTGGATGCTTGGAGACAAGCTTAACCAAGGCCCAGCCTGCCCCTAGCAGAGTTTAGGTGAAGATAATAAGGAATTTATGTTGATAGTGGTAAGAATTAACGGCGATAGGATTTTCTAGCACTGGATTGTGGTGGTTTTATAATGCAGAATTGAGAGGGTGTGGCATACATGGGGTTCTATGAAGTTGCATATGGGCATGTAGCCTTCTTGAAGACGGAGCAAGTGTGTGTGAATTTTCTGGAAGTTCTGGGTGACGGGACTGTTGGTGTGCGTTGGTAGCTCCCGAATCCACGGCACTGCTCCTGTCCTGTAACGTTTGTGTGCTCGGAGCAGGGGACACAGATCTGAAGGATGCCCAGCCAAGTGGGTCTGTCGCCGCTGCGATCTGTTGATTTTTTCGGTTGGACCAGATGGCACTCAATGCGTTCCAGCTTACGCTGGGCAGACACGAACATCCCGGCATCGTCCTCTAGCTTGGAGATCTGTCTGGTGAGGGCGCTGATTACTCTGGCCGAGGTTTGCTGCTTGGTCGCCACTGATGCAAGGCGTGTGTTAGTTGCACGGCGTAACTCAGTCAGCTGAGAGAAGTCCTTGATTCCTGCCTGTATTGTTGACAGAGTGCCGTGAAGTAATTGGAGTGTTGTTTCTGTGATACCAGTAGTCTTGTGAAGAGGGTTAGGCCTTCCACAAGCCGGTGTCAGATTAACGGTTCGTTGCTGAGCGGTAGCTGGTGGTGGCGTAGGTCCGAGTTGTTTTTCTCTGCTCCGGGGCACAGGGGGCATCTACTGTTCTGTAAAGTGTGTGTGTTTGGAGCAGGGGTCGCGGAAGCAGCGACGTCGACGGAAATCATGATTGGTGCAGGCTGCTGTGATAGAGCCTGCCCCGCAGTAGTGGCATCTCGGCACTGCGCTGCAGGCCTCCGCTGAGTGTCCGAAGGCACAGCAGCGGCGGCAGGGCACCGACCGTTCCTCCCTGCTGGCTTCAACCCGTAAGATCTGCACAGGTAGTGGTAGGCCTGAGCTTATGGCCACTATAGTGTGTGATGCAGCGCCCAGGTCCAGGCGGCCCAGCGATGTTTGGCCTCTAGCAGACGTAATACCTGAGGCCCGTATTGATGAGAGTCAGTGTTGCGTGCTGCTTCGAACACATGCTCACGCTGTGGTGGCCATTCATTTGAGTTTGCGCCTGCGTTGGTTGAGGATGCAGCTCTATTGGAGGAGCTGAATAAAGGGGCTGGTCGCGTCGGTAGGCTCGTCTCCGGTAGAGCAGCTGAGGCGGCAGCGGCGGCCTGCGGTGCAAGAGAGGCCAGCTTCGGTTGCGAAGGAGACTTCTGCGAAGAAGTGCCTCGCTCCGGCTGTAAAATGGGGCTAGTGGCTGGCGGCGCTGCTGATTTTTCTGGCTCGGGAAGGGGGGCGAGACCAGATGTGGCCGGCTGCTCTCCCGGCGGTGTTGGGGAAGATGTGACGATTGCCGGTATGTCTGCGGCGTTTCTGTGGCCCGATTTTCCTTCCTGCTTCGTCCAATGATGCTGTTTTCAGCGCTGAGAAAATTAAGGTAACGTCTGCGAGGATTCCGAAACAGAGAGCTGTACTGCGGTGAAGCTGACATCTCTCGACCTCTGCAAAGCGAAGCCTACATCTGCATTCCATGGAGGGGAAGTTAACTGGCTCGCAGTGCCGTAACCAATGGAGTAAGTATTGGGAGCTGGGCTACAAGCTTGACCGTGGCCTAGCCTGCACACTAGCGGATTCCAAGAGAGAATTAATGGAATTTCTGGCGCTTTTAAGGGATATTCTGGGAGTATTATTCTTGATAACTTTCTAGGTGAATTTCTGTAGGTTCTGTTCACGCTGGAGCGCTGCATCCTGTAATGAAATCTTTGTCATGTATTAGAAGCGTGCACTTATAGACGAGTTAACATCTAGCTTGGGCCAGCGGCTGCGTCACTGAAACAATTAAGTTAGACATATATAAATACATAGAAGCATATATACATATACTTAACATGACTTTGTAATGCTTATTAAGAAACAACAAGCTTATACCGAGTATATACTTCGAAGTCTTTATGTGTCTTATACATATATTAGTTAGCCTTTACCATGCGGCTGCGTCGTTGTGTAATGGTAACGTTCCAAAATTATTCTCCGCCTTGCGATTAGTGTGTCGTATTTTGTTAATGTTAGTGTAGGAGCAATTTTGTTTACCGCCGATGTTGAGGTTGTCATTGTGTGTATCCTTTAGCCTTGTCCTTTTTTGGGAGCTGGGTCGCATAGAGTCCACACCCGGCAGACTGCCTGCCTAAAGGTGCAGGTGCGAGCCGGTGCCACTCGTGGGGACCCTGATCCCCTGGGGTCGCCTTGGCTTGCGAGTAAGCACAACGACTAGAGGGTTGCTGTAGTTAATGTAGTGCGTGTGTGTATGTGATCTTCACAGCTCAGTGAGGTATAACATCAGGGTAGATAACTAGGTCGTCTGGATATTGCATCCCCGATACCTGTGGTTCTCTCAAATAGAGATAGTGGTCTTGAGTGATTGTTATGGTTACGTCATATTCGCCTAGTGCTTGTATTATTTCTTTGTGATTTTGGTTCATTTTCTCCTGTAAGCTATAGCTGAGCCTTTTGATGAATTCCTCTATGGAATGTATTTTTAAATTCCTCATGTAACTGAAACGCTGAGGCCACTTCCGGCAGTCCATAAACAATGGGTAGTACTCTATTTTGCATTGTTTGGAGCATTTTTATGTGCGTTCTGGCTGCATGTCCCCATACTGGAGCAGCGTATTTTAGGATGGGTCTAATTACGGTCTTGTAGAGCGTTGTTCCCATTCCTAATTTTAGGATGCTGTTGGTATTAATAACTGGGCAAAGTCTGTAACTGTGCATTCGTTTTGGCTCTTATTGTGTTGAGCTCCTGCTTCCATGTAAATTCCTGGTCCATTATTACTCCTATGTTGGTGACTAGTTTTCCATTCTATCTGCTCCAGTTTAAAGGTTAGTGGCTGAAGGCCATGTATATTGTGGCGGCGACTAAGTCTTTTGATAAATACCATCGCTTTGCTTTTTCGGATGTTAACTTTTACTCGCCATTTGGTGAGCCATGACTCTAGGTCGTTGGTGTTTTGTAACCTGGCATGGATGATTCTTGGCATGATCGATTCTGTGATTATTGCTGTGTCGTCGGCATATAACGACCTGTGTACTCTTGTGGTTTTTGTATGTCATTTATATAAATGTTAAAGAGAATGAGTACTAATAGACTCCATTGTGAGACCCCTGCCCTGATTCGTCATTATGAGGAGATTTAATTGTCTACTGAGTTGTGGAACGACCTCTTTGTTGGGTAGTCTTCTATTATGACCATCATTGAGTCCACGAATCCTAATATTAGTTTTCTGAGGAGACCAGCATACCATAGTCGATCAAAAGCCCGTTCAATATCTAAGAAAATTGCGCTGGTTGATCGTCTTGTGATAAACCCTTTGGTTATGGATTCTATCGTTCGGAAGAGTTGTAATGTAGTCGAGTGGTGTGCTCTAAATCCAAATTGTTCACTAATGAGGATGTTGTTTCTGATGATGTGTGGGTTTATGTATTTTAGTATCATTTTCTCTAGTACATTTCTATAGTTTTGAATATGTTAATTGACCTAAAGTTTTCTGGTTGTGATTGAAAGAGCTTCTTTCCATTGTGGAGGGAAATTGCCCGTTTCAATTGTGTAGTTGAATACATTTGCTAGTAATATTAGCGCTTTGGTGGTAGTTGCTTAAGTGCCATATTAGTGATTTCATCCGGCCCCGGTGCCCTTCTAGTCGGTAGATGCTTGATCCACTTAATTTCGCCCGCGTTTATTCTACGCGTTTTGTTGTGTGTTTGCACCCTACCTATGTTGCCTATTAGTGCTTCCGTTTCAATCACAAATGCGTGGTCTGACGAAAACGCATTCGGTTTAAAAGCTTTCTCATCTGCATTTGCGAACGCCTTAGCCTTGTCTCGGGGAGTTTCGGCTATGGTGTGAAGGTGATAGACCTGCGTGTAGGTTCGCGTAAAGTTTTTTCAGATGGTGTGGCTTTGTGAGTAGATATCATTTAATGTGTCGTGCCATTGATTTCTAGTGAATTCCCGAATGCGCTCGCTAGCTTGGTTACTTAGTATCGTGTATTATTTGCCGTGTATTAAATCTTAGGATTTTTGCCATTTTCGTCTGGCGCGATTTCTTTGTTGAATTATTAATCTCGGTCTCGAGGGAATCTTGTGGCTGTTGAGGTCGGATATCTAATGGGGAGGTGCTGTTCTACAGCTTGTTTAATCGCTTCTACTATGATGTTTATGGCTTCGTCCTGCGTATGGTGTGTTTCTATGCTGAAATCTCTAATTGCGGCCTCTATTGTGGTTTCAAAAGCTGTCCTATCCGTTTGTCTGTAATTGGATCGAGCAGGCTCGCGTTTGAATGTAATAGGTGCTTCAATTTCCAGTAACACTGGGAGGTGATATGAGGTTAGGTCGTTGATTACGTGTGTCTTAGTGTTATAGGGCACATTTTTGAGTAGTGGAATGTCTAATATATATATATATATATATATATATATATATATATATATATATATATATATATATCTAGAAATTAAATTAAGTAGAGTTTCATTTATGGACTCTCTTTAATTGCGGTGGTCCTAGGTGTCTGCTCACAACAAATCATTCCAGATATCTTACTCAGGGATATGCAGTTCCTATATTGTGATTACTGTGTCTTGATCTATATGCACTAATGCATGATTCTACTGAAAACACAGTGATCCCCGTTTTAACCATATATGCCACAACATGATGTGGTCACGACATTAGTAACTGTAAGACTTCTGGGCTTAACAATATCGTGTATCTTAACATTCATGCCATCCGGCAGAACGATTGACCCAATACCAAATTTGCCTCCTGGGAGGTATTCCTCCTCGTTGCCCAAGAAAAGGCGACAATTGCTTTATCAAGGAGTAAATCTAGTTGATCTCTCAGGTGACGAGGTGCTGGCTGACATTATTATTTTGCTTTATCAATGAGTAAATCTAGTTGATCTCTCAAGTGACGAGGTACTGGCTGATTTTATTATTAGGTTCAAAAATTGTAATTTCAAACACCGTAAGGGAACACCCTTTCATACAACGCTACTGCATATGCAGAGTGGGTAAGAAAATACTCGGGGTAACCAATCTTTACTAGAAATACTACTAGTAAATAAGGTAACCAAACTTTCCATAACTAGGTTTCACGCATTTTAGTCAAGAAACCAGTAATGAATCGCCATTAGCCTTCACAAATGTAAATTCTACTTCTACTATACATACAATTGATTGGAATTTGGCACACATAAGGAACTCAGCCTTCGGACATCTTGCATTTTGCTTATATATATATATATATATATATATATATATATATATATATATAATGCGCTACTCAGTACACATAAGGGAACCCCCCTTCACACACACACACATACATTCGCATTCGGGAGGTCCCGGGTTCAATTTCCGGTAGCCGCTCACTCTGACTGTAGGTTTTTTTCATGGTTTTTCCCTGGTCGTCAAGGCGAATGCCAAAGTGGTGTATTCTACCACGATTTCTCCTTTCCTCCATTTCCTTTCATTTCATGTTTCAGGTGCGCTTTCAGGTGCTACAGTACTGGCGACGCCGAACAGATGGCGTGGATGCGTGTGCGTTGGAGAGATTTTTCCCCGTGATCGCCAGAGTGAGCTGTCCCGCCAGTTAGGGTCGCTGCGTCGGGCCTCTTGGGATTCCTGGCCACTTGTGCACGGATGTTCAAACTGGAACTGCTAGGAACTTCTGCGCTTCACTGTGGGCCTGTGTGCCTGCGGACCTGGTATCTCCTACGGCTCATTCACCTCATCCCTGCCTCTCGGAGGGTTTAGCTACAATAGCTCAAGTTGGGCGCTGATTAATACATCCTACACGCACGCGCGCACATATTCATTTAGACACACACATGCACATCTAAATTCATACAGGTTGGCCATACTGCCTCTCGTAATGTTGTTAGTGTCAAGTTGGCACCATTTCCGCTAACTGTCACGTTAGGCCACTCTGTTTACCTCCCTACACATAAATAAGGACGATTATGTCCCGATATATAGCGTTACTTATGTGTTGTAATAATCCTTTTGAGTTTCTGTTTCTGCAATATTGTGATTGCTCTAGATTTACATTTACTGCATCCCAACAAAGAACTTTTTATGTATAATGATATGCTACTCGTTTAGGAAAATGCATCTGATTAGATTCGATACATAGAAAGCTTCATAAAGAATTTTAGCCAGGACAGAGAATGTTGCGAACAGCAGCCCATGCACAGAGAAGCATTTTTAACGAAAGTATTTAAGCCAATGGAAAGCTGAAAATATGTATAAAAGAAGAAACAAATGAGGTTGTGAGCATACCTGATGTCTTTTTCGTTCATCTTTCATGTTCCACACTGGTCCCCCTTGTTTTCGAACATTGAAATGGCACTCAATGTCAATTAAACCTCCTTTAATGAAGCGGGCGGGGTTTTCAAACATGGAAATGCTATTATTATTATTATTATTATTATTATTAATCGTATTATTATCATTATCTTCTTCAGAGAGCTGTTTGGAACAGGTGTCCAAAAGAAACCTAATTTCTAAGAAAATATTTGAAATGAGTACTGAAAGTGTCGTTACCAACTTCAATATCGACTATGAGGCTTTGAGTTCCAAAGTTTTGTAATCTATAATGCTTATTAATTTCTCGGTTTCAACCTGAAGACGGCGTTATCTCTTCTGTAGCACCACGGCAGGTTGCTAAATTCTGGTAGAAGTGATATGCTTCTTTACTTATTTACCCCTCATTAAACGACACAGCGGTTGTTGCTTTCATGTACACCACGTGATCTAAAGTATCCAGATACTTGGCTGAAAATGACGTAGAATTTCGTGGCGCCCTCCATCGGCAATGCTGGAAGTCAATATGGTGTTGGCCCACCCTTAGCCTTGATGACAGCGTTCACTCTCGCAGGCATACTTTCAATCAGGTGCTGGAAGGCTTCTTGGGGAATGGCAGCCCATTCTTCACGGAGTGCGGAACTGAGGAGAGGTATTGATGTAGGTCAGTGAGGCCTGGCACGAAGTCGGCGTTCCAAAACATCCCAAAGGTGTTCTATAGGATTCAAGTCAGAACTCTATGCAGGCCAGTCCATTACAGGGATGTTATTGTCGTGTAACCACTCCGCCACAGGCAGTATGAACAGGTGCTCGATCGTGTTGAAAGATGCAATCGCCAACTCCGAATTGCTCTTCAACAGTGGGAAGCAAGAAGGTGCTTAAAATATCAATGTAGATCTGCGCAGTGATCGTGCCACGCAAAACAAGGGGTGTAACCCCCAGCAGGAAAAATACGACCACACCATAACACCACCAGCTCCGAATTTAACTGTTGGCACTACACACGCTGGCAGATGACGTTCACCGGGTATTCGCCATACCCACACCCTGCCATCGGATCGCCATATTGTGTACCATGATTCGTCACTCCACACATCGTTTTGCCACTGTTCATTCCTGTAATGTTGACGCTCCTTACACCAAGCGAGGCGTCATTTGACATTTTCCTGCGTGATGTGTGGCTTATGAGCAGCCGCTCGACCATGGAATCCAACGTTTCTCACCTCACGCCTAACTGTCATAGTACTTGGAGTGGATCCTGATGCAGTTTGGAATTCCTGTGTGATGGTCTGGACAGATGTCTGTCTATTACTCTTTACGACCCTCTTCAAATGTCGGCGGTCTCTGTCAGTCAACAAACGAAGTCGGCCTGTACGCTTTTGTGCTGTACATGTCCCTTCACGTTTCCACTTCACTATCACATCAGAAACAGTGGACCTAGGGATGTTTAGGAGTGTGAAAATCTCGCGTACAGACTTCTGACACAAGTGACACCCAATCACTTGACCATGTTCGAAGTCCGTGAGTTCCACGGAGCGTCCCATTCTGCTGTTTCACGATGTGTAATGACCACTGAGGTCGCGGATAATGAGTACCAGGCAGTAGGTGGCAGCACAATGCACCTAAGATGAAAAACGTATGTTTGTGGGGTGTCCGGATAATTTTGATCCCATAGTGTAGGTGAGGCACCGGAGTTGAAGACCTTCTTTCTTTTAGCTGAGCCCTTGAAACCTCCTATTCATGGAAAAATACTTTTCTATAAGTCTTCTAGTTGTAGCTTCGAATCTCCCTATTCGCCGTCACACATGGGTATGCCCGCGGATCACTACTCTTGTTTTGAAAACACGCCCATTTCCTAGCAATGTTTAAGGATCACACCATTAAATACTACTTAGTATACTTTCACTGCTAACAGTGTTTATAACTATCCGAGTGTTCTTGGTTGTCATCTGAGATTTAATTTTGTTTGCTTTCGTGACGATATCTTTTAATGTCAGATGTACTGCCTATAGTGTGAATGATATGTGTTTAACTTGGTCCCGTGTTTATTTATTTTTTGTTTTTATAGTGGATATAACATGATTTTGATTCCGCTATTTCCTCAGCAGAGTAACTTTTTATGTACATTTTGTAAAAGTGGTATAAAGCGCAGTCGCACGAATATAGGAGGTAGAAATTCGCCTCGGCCGAGTCGACACCATGCTGTTCTTGATTGCGAAGTATATGGGAATACAAGGCATTGCGTCTATAATACCACGACCATAAAACATTATCAACAGGACGTTACTATATGTAATAATAACGTTAAATAGCGATAAATAATTTGTATTGTATAATTTTCACCAAGCGACATGGCTCCGCGTTAACGTGTGAGGCTCGCATCCAGGAGATCCTGGGTTCGATTACTGGGGCTGGCCACTCTGACCATGTGTTACTTTGTGGTTTTCCCTGGTTGATACGGCGAATGCTGTGGTGGTTTCTCTTCTACCACAAATTTCCTTTGCCTCATTTCCTGTCATTTCACCTCCCCTTTTATGTTTCAGGTAGGCTTAGGGGCTGTGCAGTGTCGGTCGGTGTCGACAGATGGCGCACATGCTTACTCGTTGGAAAGTTCTCGGCCCTGCCAGATGGCAATCTTCTCTTAGTCGTCTCAGGTGGGTCTAGTTCTCCCCGGTTCCGCCAGAGGGAAGCATTCTCTCAGCAACCCGCCGGTGTGACCGGGTCATCAAACTTGGAATCGAGGAACCTCTGGGCATATCTGTCGGCCGGCCTGCAACCTATGGCCTCCTGCGGTTTCTTCACCTCATCCGTTTCTCCTGGGGATGGTAAACACAAACGATCTGCTTTGGGTTGATGTGCGAGTTGTTCCCTTCGTTCTCTGGTCATACTTCTACTCATTGTACAATATTTAGCTAAGCAACGTGTACTCCCATGTTAAAGGCTAGAAATGACAGGAGCTATAGCGTATCCAAACCTCAAAAGACAATATGGAGATATAGATGTGTTCCGAGCTCGTGCCCCCAGGAAGGAATGCGTATGCATACACACAAGTTTACAGACATGATGACGTAATGAATCAAAATGCGCAGACAGACACGGTGTTGAAAAATAACATGCAGCATATCTTATATAAGTGGTCGTGCTAATCCCGTATCCGATTCTTACATCAGGGAACTACTTGAGTACACTGAGCAAAGCAGGCTATGCGAATGCTGAAGGTAATGCTGAGTAAGGCCCTATTGTTCGCTGCAAAGTCGCCCGCTGCGTAACTCCGATTGCACTTTCCCCTCTCCCCATACCTCAGCCCGCGAGGGTCTCGAACCCAGAACACAACTATAAATGGGCTATCTCTGTCCCTATCTAACGCATACATGTTGTCATTAGCTTCGTCCTTTTCTAGTCTCGCACTGTTGCCAAGTTGTTAATAAGTAATGACATTGTGTAAATATTCAGTTATAAATTTCAGCTTTCAACATATTATTCTATAAGGAATATTTTTTTCTATCATGTTATATAATACCCGATGTTTGCTATTTATGTACCTATAACGCAGTAACTAATAAACTAAGGGGTAGAACGCTACAATATTTGTTTAACTGGGCTAAATTAGTGTGCTGATATCTGCCCAGTTTGAATTCTCCACATTTAATAAGATGACCTTTATAATTTTTTAAATTAAATATTCTAGGAAAATTGTGTACCTATGCAGTAGAAAAGACATCCAGCCTGAAACGTTTTTTGTTATTGGGTTTATAACGGGGATCAAGCGAGGGAAAATGTTGAGGAGGGTTGGAAACAGTTTTTAAAAGAAATCCAAATACTGTAACTTCTTGAACTCATTGTGCATGACGAACAAATGTCGTCCATCTATTCAGCTAACAGGTGCCAGGCGCGAGGAGGAAGGCCGAAAAGAATAGCATCAGTTGTAAGGAAGTGTGTACGTTTATAGCGAGTTATAAAATGTTATGTAGATTATTTAGTTAAACATTTTACATAAATATTTATGGTTATGGAGGGAGAAGTTAGGAAGAGAGAAAATGTTGGTAAACTAAGAAGAAACGCAAAGTAATAATGAATGTGTTATATATATACATACATAATACATACATACAGGGTGAATCACCTAAAACTGGCACCTCAAATATTTCGGAAATGGAAAGTGCTATTGAAGTGCAGTTTTCACAGCAGTGATTGGTAGTCAGGGGCTCGTACATTTAGCCTATAAACAGATTTTAATAATACCGAGAAAGTGTATTTTTGGAGCAAACATGCAATTTTCTAAATGGAACAATATCTAGTTACATCAACAGAATAAAGGTAGGGTAAATTAGAATGTCAGTGACGTTTGTTGCATGATTCTAGTGCAAGTGTTTTACAAGAAATCGTATTTTGAAATGTTTCCACCCGACAATTGTTTGTCCCATTCAATCTTTTTAGTTGCTAAGTATGATGCAGTTATGCTTGTTTGCATTGCGACTTTCTGGTAGGTTGGTTTGTGATAGTTCAAGCACTAAGTCGTGAGCGGAAGATATGGGGTTTACTAATGCAGAAAAAGCCGACATGCTCATGGTGTATGCTGAGTGTAGGAAGAATGTAGTTCGTTCATGTACGGTGTATGCGGAAACGTATCCCAATAGACGTCAACCATCTCGGCAATTATTTATCAACCTCTTCAACCAATTACGTGAAAGTGGTGTTGTAACACCTAGAAAACGTAACAGAAACAAACAAGTGACTGGAGAAGAGGCAGAAATTAATGTTCTGTCTGCCGTTGCAGTAGATCCGCAAATTAGTTGCCGCACAATCGTACGTGAAAGTGACATAAGTCAGGCAAGTGTACTGCGCATTCTCCATCGACATAGATTCCATCCCTATCACATGTCTCTCCATCAAGAGCTGCATGGAAACGATTTTGAGAATAGTGTTAGCTTTTGTACATGGACATTAAGACATGATACTCCAGATTCATCATGTATCTTGTTTAGTGATGAGGCAACATTTACTAATCATGGCCAGGTAAACCGCAGAAACATGCACTATTGGTCTGTTGAGAATTCCCGTTGGCTTCTTCGTCCGGTGGAACGTCAGCGTCCATGGAGTTTAAACGTGTGGTTTGGGATAGTGAACCATCAGCTCATAGCCCCTTTGTTCATAGAAGGAACAATGAACTCGTACAACTATCGCAGCCTCCTGACAGACCATCTGCCACAGATGCTAGAAGACGTTCCTTTGCAGACTAGGAGGAACCTGTGGTACCAACGTGATGGATGTCCAGCTCATTGTGCACGAAGTACAACAGCTTGTCTTAACGGATTGTTTCCAAATTGTTGGATTAGACGAAGAAGACCTGTACCTTGGCCGGCCCGTTCACCGGATCTGACCCCTTTAGACTTTTTTCTGTGGGGAAGGCAGATGGACACAGTCTACAAGGATGTACCAACTCAAATACACCAGACGATACGAAACGACGTATTACTGCTGCCTGCTCTGAAACTTTCGCTGAAATGCTAGAACGTGTGCCGCAGTCTTTCCATAGCAGACTGGAAGCGTGTATTGAAGCTGCCGGTGGTCATTTTGAACACAGCCTTTGAAGGACTATGTTCTTTTACTTATAGGAATCCACAGAAGTATTGTAATTCCTTTTTTTTAAGTTTGTGCTACCACAGGTTGTGCAAGTGTCGGTGCGTAAAAGTTTCAAAATAAGATTTGTTGTAAACCACTGACACTAGAATCTTCCAACAAACGCCCCTGACATTTTAATTTACCCTACCCTTATTCTGTTGATGTAACCAGTGTTTTTCCATTTAAAAAATTGTATGTTAGCTCAAAAAATACACCTTCTCAGTATTATTAAAATCTGTTTATAGGCTAAATGTACGAACCCCTGACTACCAGTCAATGCTGTGAAAACTGCACGTCAATAGCGCTTTCCATTTCCGAAATATTTGCCTCATATGTTGTCACGGGTTTGTTAGAATGACACTTAGTAGTTTAACAGATTCACTAAAAGTGGAACATAAATTATTGTCCCTGAAAACTCCATTAGTGGAACAACCCCAGTTATGTTTTTAAATTCTTCAGTACTACTCATTGTGGAAAGTTCTGAAATCGGTATCTTTTCTTCAATAAAAGTATATGTCTGAAGGGCAACTTTAATATGTTGATCCTGAACGAAGTGTTATATTCTGAAAATCTGCCAGGCTGAAAGAGAGCTGCTGCTCCCATATGAGCAACAAATCTGAACCTGTCTTTCATTTCAGTAATGATTACATCACACACTTCAATGACCTCTCGTCTTCTTTCAGTGTGTTCCACAATTTTTCTTTCCTTTGTTACATTCTCATCAACTGCAGTAGAACTTATGGTGCTTCTAATTTTGAGAATTTCCACCTCAAAATAATTAAGTCTATCCTGGACCATTACAGGAGTACAGACGCTCCTCTGAAGTTGGCTGTAGAAAATATCGATATGGGGCATAATTTTATGGAAGAAGGACAACCAAAATATGAAATCTACATCAGTTAAAATTCCATAAAACCAGATGCTTGAAGAACAGAACTTCAATTGGTGATTCTTTCGCCTCTCCTTATGATTTTCATAATTCTATTAACTCCTCCCTGCATTCGAAAACTGTGTTTACAGATCCAGATTGAAAGTTCCATCTCGTTTGCACTGATCTTGGCAGCCGTTTTTGCACTACTTCTTCTAAAACTGATGTTCTCTGCGGAGAGTTAGAAAAAAAACACAAATTCCTTGAAGATTTATGAAGAAAATTCGTACACTACTATTCGCTGATGCTGCATTTAACGTAATTAAGTTTAACTGATGCGCATGGCAATGAATGTATTCTGCAGACCTGTACTTCTGTTTTATGATGGATTGAACGCTATTTTCCGACCCAGACATAACATTAGCCCCATCGTATGTTTGAGCAATCAATTTATATTCACAGCCTAGCAGGTGTCCATCAAGTTCTGGCAATATGCATGCAGCTAAGTTATCTGCTTTGTGCCCTATAGGATTCACAAACCCCAGTACCTTTCCACTGGCTTATGGTTTACCAGATATCTATAGACAATTACAATTTGATAATTTGATGCTACGTCGCTGGTTTCATCTCCTATGACATAAAAATGGCGAGTCTCTCATTTCTTTCGATATCTCCTCATGACAGACTTCAAGCATGCAATGCAAAATCTCATTTTGAATCATTTTTGACGTTCCCTTAAACACTGTTGCATTTTCCAAATGGTTTTTCAGAACACAGTCTAGCTCTGCACTGAAATTTATCAGTCCACGAAAAATACTAGGGTTACTTGAAGTCGCTGACTCATCGTGTTCTCGAAGAGCCAACTCAAAAGCCCCACAAAACCTAATGCAGTTAATAATAATGTTTAAAACATATCTATTTTGAGCCACTTTCTGGTTGTGTTCTTCAATTGCTCTCCGATATGCACTGTCCATCTGTTTTGCTATATTTACATTGCCAAACATAACAAGACTGACAGTATTTTTCATGTGCAACTTTGACGCTACATGTTTTTTGGCGCGGTCATGAAGATGCCGCAAATCATTCACGCCATGCTTTGTCCATGTATCTTCACCACCAAACAAAGCGCAAGGAAAGCAAAACAGGGCGTTTTTAATATCACAACCACACATCCAATCATATTTTTCATATACATCGCTGTTAAAATTCCTGTTAAAACTTCTTGTTTTTGTTTGAACTACCTGAGTGAATTTTAGGTATGCTGTGGGCCTGCCAATGCTTTAATTTTATTCTTTTCCTCCAAGTTTAGCGTTGAAAATGGTTGCGTTAAAAGAGACTGAACGGAATTCATTGTTTCTCCTTATAGTAGTGTTTACCTGTATTTAGCTAAATAAACCACTTTGATTCATAAATTAAAACCCAATACACGCAACACGGCACAAACCACGTGGCATACATGCAGAGATGCTGTTCAATAGATGGAAGACCGGAAGTGAGGTAAAGATTTATTGTGAATTCAATAGATGTCTCTGTGTATGGGACGAAACGAAAAGTATTGTTCCTGTTGATCATCGTATTCTATGCTCTCTGACTACTAGGTTAAACAACAACATGCAGCTTATGCCCCGCACTCCCCACCCCACACAGCTTGCGCTCCATTCGTTCGTCATTCCCTATACTTCACCATTATACCAATGTGGGTTGCAGCCGGGAGTGCACTACTTGGCACCTGCAAACAATACAACGCTTGCCGAAGTCCACGCCACAAGATCATGTCAGAATGATAACCGAAATGTATGAATCGTATACACTACACGTTATTTACATTAAAGGGAGAGCCAAGATTTTGGCTGTAGCGCAAACGTGCTACCATATTAAGAAGACGCCCCTGATAGAAGTGCTAAACTTGTGTAGCTATATATAAGATCTTACACACACACACACACACACACACACACACACAAAATATGGAGCTCAGAAAGCTAAAAGTCTCATTTCCAGACGATAGGACGTTGATTTTGTGATTTAATAGTTATAAATATATAAACAAGCAGATAGCACTGCAATTAAATTGTAAAACTGCGTCGTGACCTCGCGCCTCTCTATGTTTCGAAAACTGCGCCGTTGGTGGCAGTCCCAGGTTCGATGCCCGCTCGAGTTGGAGTCGAATGCAGTGTAGTGGTAGATAGAGAAATAATGCTAAAATACACTGCACCTGTTTTCTCCATCCCACGTGGCTTCGTCTTGTCCTGGGTGATTGATTTAACTATGGGGTGATTCTCGCTGTTGCCCTGGCTAGTTGGTTTTCAGCGGTGATGTTTGCATGGACGCTGCCTATCATGATTGTTAATAAGCTCGTCGATCTCAGTGGTGGTACTATGAGCTCAGAGGAGAATTTACTACTCACCATAATGTTTGGTTTATGGCTATTTATTGTCACTTCTTCAATACAACACTACATAATGTTCCTGTTCACTTATCACCATTTTCGCGCCAAGTTTGATTGACGGAGTATCGTGGATTCCACGTCTGTATTAAAAGTCAACTGTTTTGAACTGCTTTATTTTGGAGTGAATCTCGACTATTTAAAGACCACAATCTCCCACCTAAAATTTTGGAATCGGATTTCTTATTGGTCAGTTTGTATATATCATGTGACCTTTTTCCCGGGCTTCTCTTGGTAAACTGCCGTTCTGTGTTATATTTGCCTCGCTCCGGAGCGGATACAAATAGAGTCATAAAACCTTACCCTAGACTAACACAAAAGATCCCGCCTTCGCTGCACATGCGAACAGCATATTTCTACCCTAAATGCACAGTTCAGGACATTCTAAACTTAGTTAAACAGGAACATTATGTACAAGACAAATATTACATTATACCAAAATTACTATTTACATGGTTTTCACATTGTACACACATCATTTATATAATAAAGTAGCACATTATAAAATTAATTAGGGCACTTTCTGTCTCATAATGCCCCAATCGTGGATGTTAAAAATTTGAAATCGTTGTTTCTTTCTTTACATTCTAACGATTCCTTCCTGTGCTAGACATTTATACCTTAATTTTAATACAAAAATATTCCACTTCATCACACATACCGCATTCCTTTTGACATTACTAATGGTTACTTAACCTATATACAAGTCATGATTTTCTGTTTTTACGACGGTTGTTGTCCTGAAGTCTACCTTCGTCAATCTGACACTTTGGGATAATAGTTGTGTTGGTAGAGAGAAAAAAACAGTTTGTCTAGCTTACACTACACAGAAACAATATATCGTTATTCCTTTGACCTTGACAACTATTTCACACACAGACACACATTCTTCTTTATTCACAACTTAATACCTCTGGAATTTATTTCCTGAACCAAATAACACTTATTGTTGTTGTCTTTTTCTGTGTCATGCTAGATTTTAACATGTCCATATGAGACTAACAATTAATATAAATAATACACATGTTAGACATGTATATTATATATCCATATCTCTAATATTCTATTTTTATACAATACAATGTTATGCAATTTTGTTTTTATTTTACAGTCCTAGTAAGCAATCTAGTTGAGCAACCGTATTACACCTAGCTGGCTTTAAGCTTTACTCTTCATTTACTGGTTTTTCTTCTTTCGTTTTTACCCGTTACTTTTCATTTTCCTCTATATCCTTTTGATGTTGCTCTTCTGATGGTTATTTATATTTCTTCAACAAGGTTTTATGAAATCTTCCTAAGCTTTTTTCATTCTTGATATCAGCAATTTCAACAGTATCCGTGCCAAATTTCTTGATAACTCCATAGATCATTAATCCTTGGTTTTCCTTCCTTATTTTATTGGACAACGATTTATTACGTAATAGTACTTTACCAATTTGAATATTCCATTATATTTCTTGCTGTGTATTGTTCAGGCCATTGACGTCGCTGCACTTCTTAAGAATTTCTTCCTTTTGTTTCCCCTTTCTCCCATTCTGGGTCATACCTGTGCTTACTACTTGGAGATCGGTCGGTATAGCGGTCCCTTCATGAATAAATAGGCCTCTCTGTCCTTTTTCTTCTACAGTACACATGTTTACTATCTCGGTTGTCAATCATTACTTTTTGTACAAAGAGTTCCGAGTCAACAATTTCCATTTCTTCAGACGTGCGTTCAAATGGAATAATTTGTTCCTTAATGAAAGGAACACTTAAAATGTGATCTTCCTTTTGAATAAAAGCACTATGTTTTTCAAAATAAATTTTAACTCTATGTTCCTCTAGGATATCACAACCCAATATAATATTACTATTTAAATTATTTACAACTAAGAACATTATTTCAAAGATTTCTTCCTCATTGTTTACGGTTAACAAACATTGACTCTTTATTATTTGGCCAGATTTTCCAACTGCGACACCGCATATTAGATTTGAAGTGGGAAGGCTCATTATCTGCATTTCATTGTTAATTAATTGCATGTATAGTCTTGTTGAGCATACACATGTAGTAGCGCCTGAATCCAGAATTCGGTTAACATATTTTCACCTATTTTAATAGAGATTAATGGCACTTCAGAGTCGTCGGATCTATTATTCTCAATCCTAATTTCCCCGGTTCTTACTTCCATTGATTCTTCTACGGGATACCTCACGAGCTGATTCTGTGTGACGCTTCTGTGATCCCTAACCATTACGTCACAGTCTAGTTTAACTGACTGGTATTACTATCCATTTGAGGGTGGCCATCTTGAACAGGTGCTACTGTGATTTCCTGTCTCCCAGCCCGTTGATTTTGAACTGGTTGCATTCTTCCACGGTTGTTTGTTGTTCGTACTGATCTATTTGATCTTTCACCATCAGAATGATATCCATTGTATCCAGATCTCCAGTTATTTGTATGTCCCCTTGAATTATGTGAAAATTCATTTCGGCCACGAAATCTTCGCCTTGGAGAAAATCTATTTTCGAATTGCATGAAGTTTATGCGTTCATGGCGATCTCTTCGGTTACCTACTCGATTTCCATGCTGGAACTGGGGGATCTGAGTTCAATATCTGTTACGAGGTCTGTTTTCTCTCCCTGATTGTCCGCTACGTTCTTGGTGATGAAAGTTTCGGCTGAAATTCGAGTTATGTGGCATATTTTCCCAAGAACTTGAAGATGCAGTTTCTTGATTTTCTAATGCACAAACTAGATCCACCATTTCTATCAAAGTTTTAGTCTTCGCGGGCAACAAAGAACGTTGAATATGAATTGGGAAATGTTTTGCCATCATATCCATGAGATCTACTTCCGGTACAGGAGGTCTTAAGTATTTAATATACCTTGCATTATGCAAAAGGTAATCTGGCAATCTCATATTCTCTCTGGGAGTATAATAACCATAGCACAGTTTTACTCTTAATTCTTGTTGTTTGCTCGCGCTCCAATATCTATTGAGGAACAGATGTTTAAAATATTCAAAATTATTTTCAGGACCCATCGCGATCATCATCCAATTCAAAGTATGTCTGTTCCACGCATTGTCAAGTTACCAACATCTTTAATTCCTCTGGAACATTTTTGAGTCTAAAGTATTCTTTTAATTGCTCTAGGAAGTAAATTGGTGAGTCATCATTGGCGTCCGAAACAATTGGTACAGGTAGGTCACTCAACACGTTGCTATTATAAGATTGCATACCGGAATCTATTGTTTGACCTGAGGTCCCTGAGATTACATTGTTAGATTCAGAGCTTTGAATGGCACCCCCTGTTACTTCACTAAAATTTTTGAAAAATACAGAAATGGTTTCTGTATGTCCATTACCTTCACTATTAAATACATTGGAGACATTATTGTTCATAGAACTACTGTTACTGTTTACATGCATACTAGTAATTTTATGTAGTAACACATAAACAGCTTTTTGTGCGTTCTGACAATCTGCATTCTGTTTCTTAATTTCCTCTGCCAACTTGCCATTTATATCTTTTATGGTACTCAAAATATCATCATTGGTACTCTGCAATTTCGCACACATTTCCTCACGAACTCAATGCAATTTATCATTCCACCCCTGCATATTCTCCACCTGTTGAGCACTTATCGTTTCTTCCAACTGTCTTACACTATTGGTAACATTTACATGCATCGTGTTTACTTCTTCCCTGACTTTCTTTATTTCTACTTCTGGTTTCGACATTATTTTATCTACCCTCTCTGATTGTTTCCCTATCTCTTTAGATATTTTGCTTTCCCTATCTTTAGCTTCCCTTCTAACCTGATTAACCTCTTCTTGGACCTTAATATTTATTGCTTCCACTTGTTCTTTAAGCTTCTCTTTCATTTCACCTATTTCTTGGTTCAACTTTTGGCTTATTTCTCCTCTTAAGTTCTGAAGATCACTACTTTGTTTGTCGATTTTCTGATTTAGTTGTTTCATTTCCCCACTCAATTTCTGACTTATTTCCCCTTTAATATCTTTCATTTCACTACTTAATTTCTGATTTATTTTCCCTTCAATATCTTTTATTTCACTGCTTATTTGTTTCATCATAAACATAAGTAGCTCGAAATTACTCTGCTCTAAGTTTTGTGTGGAGGGTTGAGCATTATTTTCTGCCTGGCTGACATCTACTCTATCTACCTGCTCTGGATTGGGGTTTTTCTGAATGTTTACGTTTGAATGTGGGTCACTAAACCTACCATCTGGGCTTTCTTCTAAATCAACTCTGTAGAAATGCTACTCCAGGGCATATTTACTACTTCCGTTTGACCGTATCCAGCTTACATACCACGTTCTGAATAGCTCTCCCTATCCTCCTGACTTTCCTCAATATTCTCACCCTTATCAGACATTTTCCTATGTATTATCTTATTACTACGTAATAACATAGATTATATGGTACTATAACTAGATTTACAATATAATATGTACTTTTAGTCTGAATTTTTTTTGGTGATTGTTCTTCCTTCTTGCAGTATCTTGTGGTGGCGTTATTCTCTTGATATGCGTTTTTAATTTTATGCCCTTTCCTTCCTAAGACACGTTCACTACTCTGCACATATCACAACACTGCACTAAATATTTCCACAAGATTCTTCTTTTCGCTTCACGCTGTCTTCGTTGTGCTCCTCTCCTCTGCTCGTAGTCTTGATGTCATCCTCTTTCTTTCCCACGTCTCCTAATTTCCCTTTCCTTTTATGATTCCTGTTCTCTCGTCATTTGCTCTATTCAAGCCCCACCAGGTTGGGCGACATTTATGCGTCGTGACCTCGCGCCTCTCGATGCTTCGAAGACTGCACCGTTGGTGGCAGTCCCAGGTTCGATGCCCGCTCGAGTTGGAGTCGAACGCTGTGTAGTGGTAGATACAGAAGTAATGCTAAAATTCACTGTACCTGTATTCTCCATCCCACGTGGCTTCGTCTTGTCCTGGATGGTTGATTTAACTTTGCGGTGATTCTCGCTGTTGCCCTGGCTGGTTGGTTCTCAGCGGTGATGTTTGCATGGACGCTGCCTATCATGATTGTTAATAAGCTCGTCGATCTCAGTGGTGGTACTATGAGCTCAGAGGAGAATTTACTACTCACCATATTGTTTGGTTTATGGCTATTTATTGTCACTTCTTCAATACAACACTACATAATGTTCCTGTTCACTTATCACCATTTTCGCGCCAAGTTTGTTTGACGGAGTATCGTGGATTCCACGTCTGTATCTAAAAGTCAACTGTTTTGAACTGCTTTATTTTGGAGTGAATCTCGACTATTTAAAGACCACAATCTCCCACCTAAAATTTTGGAATCGGATTTCTTATTGGTCAGTTTGTATATATCATGTGACCTTTTTCCCGGGCTTCTCTTGTAAACTGCCGTTTCTGTGTTATATTTGCCTCGCTCCATACTTCCGGAGCGGATACAAATAGAGTCATAAAACCTTACCCTAGACTAACACAAAAGATCCCACTTTCACTGCACATGCGAACAGCATATTTCTACCCTAAATGCAGAGTTCAAGACATTCTAAACTTAGTTAAACAGGAACATTATGTACAAGACAAATATTACATTGTACCAAAATTACTATTTACATGGTTTTCACATTGTACACATATCATTTATATATCAAATTATACACTGAATAAAGTAGCACATTATAAAATTAATTCGGGCACTTTCTGTCTCAAAACTAATAAGCGTATAAAATTATATGTATCCTGATATAAAAACAAAATCGATAAATAATGGAGCTTTAACGAAGGTTAAACAAGAAAAATCAGTCAGATATGGCATACATAGTAAGCAATTTCTTATGTTCCTGGCACAGATAGCAGAATGCTTGGTAGAAGAAGACAACGAAACCTGGGAAAACGAATGTGACTGACCATTTACAAGGGGTTTTGCTTGGCCAAACCAAAGGGTAGACCTCCTTAGACTAAATTTGGCTCCTGCAAGTCCGACTCTAGTTGATTTTTACAAATTCAACACGTTCACTTCTAATCCAGAAGTGAACGTGCTCTTTCTCACATCACGGCGCGACAAACAGTCTTCAAACTCCGAGCCGTGTTATAAACGAAAATATGTAATAACCAGGGCCCGGAAGTTAAGCAGAAATCTTTTCTTTTTGAGTACATATATTAAAGGGTTAAATAGAGATAAACATATTTTGTCTATTTGAGGTCGATACGGCCAGGTTTTATTTTGCATTTTTTGCCTATTTTGGCTTCTGTTGCCTATGTTAAGGTTCAAAGCCTTTTTTGTCTGCTTTGGATCGTTATGGCTTTTTTCTATGATTTCAAAAGCATAGAAAGAATCTCAATGTATAGAAGTGGAAAAAAGTTACACAAATAATGAAATGACACACTCACGTCACAAAAATGTTTGACGATCTTCTTCACTATGAGTGCATTTATGTGTTTTCGAGCATTCAAAAACTTATCTCCTCAAATGATTCAATTAAGCCTTTTATATAGCAGAACCCATGAAAGAAATGCAGAGTATAATGAGTACCAGAAAAGAGAGAGGAAGAGTGAAGTAGGCCAGGTCATATGACCTATTGCTCCTCACGTGCTTCTTCTTATGACGCTGACGATACACGATTATTTTATTTTATTTTTATATTTCAAAGAGATGAGATATATAATTCAGAGAAAGGAAGAAAATCAGTTCTTTTAACAGGTAAAATAATTATAAAAATAACCTGTTAGTATACTGTTGAAGCTGTTAAATGCAACTCGAGTATTCGTGCTGATTTATCATGCCAAAATTAAGTCCATCGTTGAGTAGTAACTTATATAGCTTTGTTCGCGAATTCGGTTCAGAACGCAGTTTCTATTGAAGGAACGATATCCAGTTGCAAAGTCTGTGAAAAATCTATTAATCATGAAAAAATTACTTTATAACTCAACATTTCGCGACAGCAAAGGAAGCAACACAAATGACCCTGCAGTATTTCTTGCGACAACCTGAGAGATGGAAAGAACAGATAGTTCCACAGTGGCCCAATTGTTTACAAATTCCTTAATGCTATTCTTGCCTCATGGAATATGGCATGATGATGTCCTGCTTTTTGTCACAGATAAGTTGTTTTCGAACACCAGGAAGGTCTTCCTAAAATCACCCTCGTGAATGCGGGTTTTTAAAGTCGCGGTACGAGAGCTCGTCTTACTTCTACAGACAGTTCTAACAGATGGGAAACTTGGATCTCTGCAGCTATATATTATAGCAAACATTTGGGCAACTTATGTGAGGTATTTAATGCTCTATCAGAAGACGAAGCTGCTTCCGTTCGCGAGGTGAAGAAGTTGTTGTACAACGAAGAACTCACCAACAATCTGGCGTTTAGTAGCAGCACATTATAATCAATGTTATCTTGAAGTTGGAGAAAAAAGGTGACACGCCAGTATCATCCATAGCGATATTTAAGGATGCAATAAAGCAACTGCTGCAAGCACTAGTAGAGATAGGAAAAAATATTAATGAAAAGCGTATAAGTAATATGAGTGCTAATGTGGGTCCAGAAAAACTGAAGAACATATGTGATGTCCTGAAAGGTGAAATTTCTGTTGTAACTGACGAGTCCTCCCGAAATAGCTTGTTTTAAATGTATTGCGGTCACTTAAGTGGAAGCAGACGTTCTTTTTCCATAACGAAAAACACACTCTCTGACAGGCTGACTATGACAGTTGACACCTTGAAAAAACATCTTGTTGTTGCCTGTAATCAAGGAAAGTAGGTTCTTTGTGTGATAGATAAATTATTGTATTATATGGCTATTTTCATTAATAAAGAGTGGATTACTCTCGGATTTAACGTTTACTGAATGCTAATTTTAATCATATTACTGCCTATTTTTTGTATTTTAAGTGCCTTTTTGCCCGCCTATTTTAATCAAAATAAATTTCTGAGCTTCCGGGGTTAACTAATAAACAATCATTGCAAAATTGATATATTAGCAAGCAAATAAGATAAAAGAGAGGTTTCGCGTCATTAAGAGTAAGCTAAGAAATAAATGTAGGAAGGTGAAACTAGCAATATGACGAATGTTAGGTTTCGTACGGCACATAACTCCAAAAATACACCTTGACGTTCTAGAAACCGCTTGCCATGGCAGACTTACAACATTAAAGGCGGCCATTACTATCGCTCCAGACGTCCGAATGGAGTGGCATCACTCCAAACTCCCATAGTAAATTGAGGAGCCGCCATCTGTTTGGGTGGTGCGATGGTTATGCTAGATATCTACCTATAGCTTCGCAAAAATCCAACAGACCGTCCCAAAACACCACTGAGCCGTCGCACAATGAATGGGAAAATCCCATGTGGAGAGACTCAAAACCACCACGTCAAAACAGCGTCAGTCAGTCGAGAGAAATAATTGGGAGCACACGTTTTATAAACTGCACTATGACAAGGCGCGACTTTATTCTGGAAGTTACTGAAGCATAAAAAAACTGTTCGCGCAGTTTTCTTGAAACGCATTTAGTAAATCTAAGCCACTCTTTCCAACAAGTCAGGCACAGTTGAGGAAATGTAGGATTTCCTCTGTGTTGTAACGGTATTAAGTGTAATACCGTTTAGTTTCATTATTTAAGCTGTCATTTTACTACACGACGCAGAAAAGGGATTATGTTCATTAATAAGGTCTGTTTCTTCTTTAAAGAAAGAAAATAAAACGGGATATGTACAAGGCTGGGAATACTTTTAAGTTGCTATATTACTACACGACGCAGAAAAGAGTTTGTGCTCATTAAGAAGATCTGTTTCTCCTGTACGAAAGAAAATAAATCGGGGTATTACAAGGCTAGGAACACCCAGGCCAGTTCTCAGGACGTGCGTGAGCCAAGGAAAGATATTCCAAGGGTGGTGATTGACCGAATCAGATCATGCGTTGCGTTTGCTCGAGTCAGAACAAGGCTTGTGGTCGATCGTGACAGAGAGAGGTGTGTGTGGCTGCATGGCACAACCGTTACGTAGTATGGATATATTGTGCGCGTGGAGTGGTTAAGACCAAGCAGTTAGCGTCATCAAGGAAGAAAGATTCCTCGTGAGAGTGAATATTTCATCTTCTTAATTATATGTAGCGCAACACTTATGTGGTCGACACCAGGTTGCCACGGTGTATGTTACGGCACTTAGCAATACCAGTTAAAATTGTATACACACCCCTAAGGAAGTCAGTGGGAGTTCCTTACGTCGCTGTGGTAATTACGGCGAAAGCGACGTTAGCACGTTATGTGAAGATTAGTTGGTATACATGTGCCCAATTAAACTACCATTTCATGTCAACGAAGAGATTGTGTGTCCCAGGGAAGCGTCGTAGAAGAGCCAGTTGAAGAATTGGGAATTCTACTTGGCGAAGGATACGTGCACAACAGTAGGGGAGTCGTCGTCAGAGGCACAATTTACAACATGTAATATTTGGAAGAGAAGCCCCTAAAAGGTTACTGCATGCGAGGAGGTGACATTTGTTCACTGCACACCACCATGGTCGACCGGTAACAGGATGTATATCGAGTGCCAGGGCATGGAAATGACAACATAGGAAAGGTTAAATAATTCTGTTTAAATTATTTAAAGTCAGAGACCAATATTAGTACTCCAGCATTAGTCGGTCATCTCAATTAGAGTCATTCACATTTACCTGTATTTTAAAGTGGTTTAAAGGGGTTTTATATTGTATGTCAGGGAAATGCAGGTTAAAGATTATTATGTATTAGTAGATTACCAGAGTACTCACTCTAAAATGGTTAAATATCCTAAAGGTATTCCTGCTTAAAGTATGATTCAGTTATAGTGAATATAAGATTTAATTATTCAGAGAAATGTGGTTAAAAGAGTAACGTTGTAGTTACTCATTTATGAGTACAGAACTTGTTCTGTAACTAATGAAAGGTGTATGCTTTGATTGGATAAATAGTAATTATCTTTTGTTTAAGGCTGTTCAGTATCCTGTAGTCATTTAGGGAAGGAGCAGAGTACTTGAGTATAAATATTAAATATGTTGAATGCTATTACTTGAATACAGGGGCAAATTATTAATGAATAGGTGATTTGTTGTTAATGTACATGGTGGGATTTTCATGCAATGTTCGAGTCATAGCAGAAACAAACAATCAAGAACGGTAACACTTTATTGTATACTTTCTGCAAAGCACTACCCACGGACCTTCTAAGCATATTATGGAATAATGATGAGACTATATTAATAATATATAATATAATATCTTAAATTTAACTTTAAGTCAAGTAATGGTAGTAGTACTGCATTAAAGCTCTACAACAATTTTCTAAATATTACAGTACGTGCCACGTAACGCTCTCACAGTGGTGTTGTGCAATCATGTTACAAATACTATAATGACGTCACTTGCAAGAAAATAAGGCCAGCAGAGAGGGTTGTCATAGTGTAATGTCACGTGCAAAATTACACACACTGTATTCCTGGAGAATTTATATTTTAGTGGCATATTGTAATTATATTAAGCAAGGAAATAGCAACTAATAACCTCTTTTTTCTTTTCTTATACGTTTAAGGGTTTTTCAAAGAGAAAAGTCTATAAACTCCATGTAACCTGTATTTAATTTGATACTTTAATATTAAATATGAGCAAAATCTATTATTTTAAACTAATAAGTGAACCTTCTCCAAACCCTTAAAGTATAATTAAGAAGTTTTGTGTTTAAAACATCAATTTCACAATATTTGTGATTTTTTCTCCATATTTTGGCGAAAAATACACATTTTATCAACATTTTCTACATATTTTGCCTATCTCTATTTTTAGACTTCTTTTCTGCTTTGCGTTTCGTTATTTAATCAACTATTGTGCTTATGTCTAGTGAATGAACATAAGCATGGATGAAGAAGAACTTATGGTTACTACTCCTTTTGCCTTTGGATGAAAATAAGGCAAATAGTTCCTTTAGAGTGGCATTTCTTTTCACTTTGTTCTGGTAGTCACTATTCATGACCTGTAATAGACATAGCAACCTTTTTTAGGCTTCAGTAACTTCCAGAACAAAGTAGTGCGAGCAAGTGATTATGTTGGCAGGCTGAGGGCAGCCCAATGGAGTATTATTAAGTGTGCCTACCCGCGATGTTTTTAACCGCTTATAAAAAGGATGGGCTTTGCAGGGTAATAGGTGAGAATTAGGTAGAGAGAGTCAATGGAGGTTGCTTCACGACGACTACTGGTCAGGGTGCAACGGAAAGTAGCGTCCTGACAGTGCAGTTTGTAAAACGTGTGCTCTCTGTGTGGTATCTGTCTCTCGATTAACTTACGCTCTTTAGACGAGGGTTTTACCCACTGACTAGATTCACGCGGTGGCTGGAAGCTGCTCCACGCAGGATTTCCCCGTTTATTATGCGACGGTGCGGTGGCGCGTTGAAGCGATTTGTTGGATCATTGCGCGGCCAGACATCTAGTTGACTCATCGCACCACACCAAACGGATGGCGGCTTCCAAATTCTCTATGAGAGTTTGGAGTGACACCACTCCATTCGGACGTTTGGAGCGGTAGTAAATGGCCGCCTTAATAGAGAAGTAGCTTGGACCGCTACCGTTTGTCACTGAGTTGTTTGGCAAAAAAGAGCAATTCGAAATTTGAATGCAAGAGTCCTTATCACTAACAGTGCGTTCAACACCTTATTGATCTGGACATTAACTTAGAATAAAATTTATCATGTATAAGTACACCAGAATGTAGCATTTGTGAATCAAATTTCGTATTTGACAATGTGGTGTCTTCAGGTTCCGTAGCAGTCTTATGTGATCGAATGAGAATACGCATGCCTGAAGTGAATTTTTAAGAACAATTTGACAAAACTTTATGTTAATGTTTTATTTAATTTTTGCACACAAGTGTCTTAATAACACGCTGGCATTTATTCTGTCACACAGCACACTCCTGTAGACTGAATTATTAATTTTTGCATAATTATATATAAATTTAGATAATTCTAAACTCTAAGCATTCAATTTGCCCCTTTCTTTGTTGCGAGTGGCTGGCACAAAACGTTGTTATTTACTTCATTCATTGCTGATCGTTACACGTTATCTGTCACAGTAAAGGGTGGGAAACATGCGTTCAATATTTGTCTCAGTGGCACAATGTTTCCAAACGTTGCATTTGTATAAGTTTATTTTAGCCCAAAGCTTGAAAATGGACTAATTGTTATTAAGGACACTTCTTTTCTTTAACGATTCCCTTTCGTAGTTTAATTGTGGGCATCTACTCCCTTTCCTGTGTAGTAGTGAAAAGCTAAAATAAATAAATTATTACACGGTGAAATGTTAACCGATATGCCTAGGAAAACAAGCTTTCTCACATTGAAATTCTGCCCCTTGTATGTAGGAAAAACAGGTTTATCAGAATGAAACAAAGCTTCACACTACAGAAAACAAACTTTGATGCAATGAGAATTTACCCGACCAATTCACGAAAATAGTTTCACACATCTTCTCGTTCTTCTTAAGGAAACGAAATGCACACAGTAACGTATTATCTGAGGTCGTATGGCTTTCAATGTAGACAACAGAACTATAATTTGTATACGCGTTAAGCCCTTCAGTCATTAGGAAGGTGACAACGTTATTTCGTGTAACGGTTATAACCTGAGGGCGGGTTTATACTCTGAAGAGGACGACGGATTTTTCCGGGCGTAAAAATCCTTAGCATGGAAGTAAAGCCGGTGATCCCGTGTCGTAGATGTACCCCACGTAAAAGAACCTGAAGCCTGATAACGAGCCTGTGAGCAAAATTGCTGGTCTTTCACGACCAATGGGACGCTAAGAACCATAACAGTTAAAGTGCTTCCACAAATAAAGTACAATTTAATTTTAGAGGGCGATTAGAGTGACCTGGTCCGTGACTTCAAGTTACCAATACGGAGAGCATAATGACTTGGCACGTTTCCCCTGGGTACAGCCGGTGGGTAAAGAAATATACCGTAGTGGTCATGATGTTCCACTTCTCAGAGTTCATATGCAGTACAAGGTAAGTCAACCTCATAAAATCTGCCACTCTGATTCGCCCCTTAGTTATAACTTTATTAGTTACTCTAAATCAGGAGCGGCCAACCCTAGGTATGTGGGCCAAGCAGTGGCCCGTCAAGACAATTCGAATGGCCTGCCATAGCTCAAGATCCAATGTGAAGCTATTTATTAATACAAACTCTTCCTCTTTCGAATTTGAAAGGAGTAACATAGATTTATTCATAAATCCATTTTTCATCTCAGAGTCTGAGGTTCATAAAAACTCCCCATCCTTGCAAATCTAATTTGACTGAATTTTAGAAATATGTTCCTTCAAATAGGTTTTCTGAAATTCACGACATTGCTCTAAGCGTCGTGTGTAGTTTTGGCTCCACATACATTTATGATCAAACCTTTTCTGCCCTGAATGCAATTAAAAATAAATAACGTTCAACTATTACAGGTGCATATCTTATTAACATGTTTTTTCTGTGCACATAAACAAATTAAACCTAATATTGAGAAGTTGATAAATGAAAAGCAAGTTCAAAAGTCACATTAACATTACAGGTCTTCAAAATTGATTTGAATTTTCTCATGAAATAGTGTAATAAAGGGTATTTCTATTATAATTCAATATGCTTCGTTTTATGATAATTTAAAAAATGTGTAAAGTTATATGATGTTCTTTCAAAATCAAAAGGTGAGTAATAATAACTGAATTACTTTTAAGACATTATGCTGTAAATACGGCAGTAGCTTATTTAGAAGAGATCTGGCGCAGTTTTTTGCGTTTATATGGGAAAGGATAGGGAAAACGAGGCTAGATGTGGCGGGTCACGGAGGAAAATGCGTTTATATGGAGAGATAGGGAATACGGGGACTGATGCTAGGCTAGACAGTAGAGAAGGAGGGGGAATGCGCTTTATATGAAAGAGATAGGGAATATGCGGAGAGGTGCTAGGCTAGACAGATGCTGAAGGAGGAGGAATATAGGCATATACTGGAGAGATAGGGAATACGAGGAAAAAAGCTACGATAATCAGAGATCTAGTAGAGTATACGTTTATACGGGGGAAGTAGGGAAACGTTGATAGGTGTTAGGGAATGGTTAAAGAAACTGCAAACAAAGAACCGCATTATTCAAGAACTTTAGCAACAAAACGACTCGAGTATAGACCATTTGTAAGGTGTTCGAGGAGGGGCCTTTAGTGGAAAACCCCCCTAAGTTAATAGGGGACATTTGCGGGGATTGGACCACTTAATATGCAGGAATGTCTATTCATATGAAAATGAGGTCCCTCCTCTCCCCCCTTCCCCTCCCAGCTCCTTGGGACTTCCAGGTGCAGCTGAGGGTCATAAATATTGTCGAGTATAATGGAAGCTTGAGAGTTAAGCAATTAAGGCTGTCAATCAACTGTCAAAACGAACAAAGGGGGTTGTAAATTTATGGTTCTGTAACAAAGGCGAGATGTTTTTCCTACCCATTCCACATCCGGCCACTTCTGCACCTGCAGCAGTTTACCCACCCCACTGTCAAAATGAACAATGAGTATGCTGGACAAAGGAACAGACGCTATTGTCTCCAGCTCTATTGTTTACTTTTAGGTGAAGCCACCGGGCATCCTCATTCCACTGTCCTATAACAAAGAACAATGCTTGCCCTTCAACTGTCAAAATCAACAAAGGCCATGATAAATTAGGGTCGTGACAAAAGAGAACCTGAAGCCCGTTAACAAAGAAGCAAGCTCTATTTTATTCTCTTTCTATTGTCCGGGGGCAAGGCTTCTTTAGAAGGACCATCTGGCATTTCCCATCCCACTAGCGTTTAACAAAAGAACAATGCTTGCCCTTCAACTGTCAAAATGAACAAAGGCCATGATAAATTAGGGTCGTGACAAAAGAGAACCTGAAGAAACAAGTTCTATTGTATTCTCTTACTATTGTCCGGGGCAAGGTTTCTTTTGAAAGACCATTTGGCATTTCCCATTCCACAAACAAAGAACAAAACAACAAAACCGGTCCCTTTCCATTGTTCGAACACTCGTGCTTGACAAAAGAATCTGAGGGAGGCTTTATGCTCGCCCTGTCTTTTTTCGCGTGAAAGAGAGAGAGTTCTGTTTACCTGCTATACGTACGTAAACAATTTAACAACGTCAGAGTCAGCCACCGTGGTTTTTGCCTTGAGGGACTGTTCTCTCCGATGTTTTACGAGATCCTACGAATATATCCGAGCATAGTTAACAAGCATTCTGTTTGGCTCATTTCAAGCAGTGACTCCGAAAAAGCGCTTAATATATATTTCATTACATACATTAAACCTCTGAGTATACTTGAATATCCATAGACGGTGTTCGATTCTTACTGCAATGAAACGTTTATTGCTAATGAGAAATTGATGATTGATATTATTATATCATTACTCTAATTAACGAAAGGGTGTTCAGAGGGTTCTAGATCGAATCTTACCCAGCGCAACCCTAATGCGTAATAACTATTTAACTATGCAAGGTCAGATTAAAATGTATTTAACAAATATAATTATTTATATTAAACACCGGTGTATACTTAGGTATCCAAATTGATACTTTGTTAAGGTAAAACATTATTATATCATTACACTGATTAATGACAGGGTGTTCAGAGGGTCCTAGCTCGAATCTTACCCAGCAAAACTCTAATGCTTAATAAATATTAAACTATGGGAGTATGGGCGGTCAGATTAAAACGTGTTTAACAAATATAATTTAATTTATATGACATTACAATGTTTAACGAGCTGTATTCTTAGGAACCCGAAGGCCTCTAGTTCGAATCTTACCCAGTGAAACGCTATAATAACTTAAATTATTGAAGCAGGGGCGGTCGGATTAAAATTGCATTTAACAAATATAATTATTTATATTAAACCCTGATGCATACTTAGATATCCGGATGCCTAGACACCATTCTTTCTTCTTCTCTCATTTTCTTTCTATCTATCTATCTATCTATCTATCTATCTATCTATCTATCTATCTATCTATCTATCTATCCATCTATCTATCTATCCATCTATCTATCTCTTTCTTTATTTTTTTCTTCTCGACTTGCGCACATCCAATCGTTCACATATACACGAGCACTTGTACATACATCAACACACATACACCAGTACACTTACGCACACACACATGCACATACACACTCGCATACATACATACACATATATCTGTTCACTTACACACACCAACACCGAGCACACAGACCAACCCACATATACACTCACACATGCAGGCACATACACACACATGCACATACACACTCAAATACACAACCAGCCACACACATACACACAGACATTCACACACCTCATACGTATATAAATACATGCATACACCGGTGCGCTTACACGCACACACACTCACGTACATATATACACCAGTACACACGCATTCACACACCTCATACGTATACATACATTCACCAGTGCTCTTACACTCACACATACACTACATGGACGCACACACACGCATACATACAGACATACACGCACACACACTCACATACATACATACACCGTTACTCTTGCACACACACACAAACACGAGCGCATACGCCTACAAGCTTAGACACATACAGCAGTACACGGACACACGTATCATTGGAAATTATTGCCTTTACAGAATTCAAAAATCTTCGCCTCATTAACTGTAACCTAGCAAAATGTAATTCATTTCAGGCTACCACCCAACACATGACTTTCATCACAATACATTTTTTTAGTTCATGTAAAGACATTATGGAGGTACTCTGAGAGAGAGAGAGAGAGAGAGAGAGAAAGAGATCGTTAGAGAGGGGGAATTGAAGCAAGTAGGGATAGAGGTGTTGAGAAACTCTGCGCATGCGCAACAGGTGATAATTCCATTGGGTGTAATAATCACGTGACGTGTATACATTCCCTCCCCACTCCAACCCCACAATGCCAATGAGATGACATCACCTGGAGGGGTTTAGATCACTATATAAACAGATACCCACGCCTGCTAGAAACATTTGAGCTCATTAACTCTACAGTTAATTTTTTAAGAACGTAAAAAAACGTGAGGTTTTTTAATTTAAGAAGAGGTGCAGGCCATCTGCATGTACAGCATTCAACAGGAAACAATGCAAGGTGACTGAGTTTTTAGATAACTATACAAAAAATCGCTGCTGGTTTTTACAATGCATTTATTTTTGTTTAAACGATACAGTACATGAAAGAAGACTCGTTGCAAGAGAATCATATAATTTTAAGCTGAACATTACACTCACATGGATTTCTCTACACATTCTTCTACAGTTCACAAGGATTTTCGATATACATTTTCTTGCATAAACATTCATACGATTTTCTCCACTCATTCTGTGTCTCTCTGCAGGTTCGTCTTCCATTAACATTAATACATTTTCTCCACTCATTCTTTGTTTCACTATACATTCACACGATTTTCCCTACGCATTCCTTGTTTCTCTTCAGGTTCATCTTCCGCTAACATTCACGCGATTTTCTCTTCTCATTCTTTGTTTCTCTACATGTTCATCTTACTTGGTCATTCACACGATTTTCTCTACTCATTCTTTTTTCTCAATGCATTCATACCATTTTCTCCCCTCATTCTTTGTTTCTCTATACATTCATACGATTTTCTCCACTCATTTTTTGTTTCTCTACACATTCATAAGCATACTTACATAACATTTGGTGATGTAGCACAACACATACTTTAGTTCTAATATAAAGAAATGTGTAACTTGTCATTTAACTTGAATAATGTAGTGAAAATAATAATTAATGTCAATGACTTACAGATTGTTTAGCAGATAGACTTAACAAGATGGTTGAAGAGAGCACTTTCCTACCGACTCGACGAGTTCAAGATCTCCAAATAGGTCTTAACTACGTGATAAAGTCCTTAAAGAGAGTTCAAACAAGATACGGTACCAGGATCGTATCTTCGCTGGAGGATTGCCAAGTGTTCTTGCCAGAGCGCTATAATTCGTTAACTGATCAAGAGATTGCAGAAATACCAGGCAAAGTATGCCTTCGGTATATCGGTATGACGGAGATGGGAAAATTTAAGACATGTAAATTGTCTTTTATACCTCCAGGGAAGGTATGTAGAAATATCAAACTTAAGTGTTGAATGTTCCCGTATTTTAACATGAAAAAATCATAAATAAAACAACTGATTCATTGATAATACATATAAAGATACAAAAGATACACGTTATAGAATTTATAAAAAACACAATATCACATATTTTTTAATTTAGTTATATCTAACTCAATGAAATAACGAGCAATATCCGAATTTTATACAAGTCTTTTGTGCTTCATTTTACATGTATGATAACAAAAATATGTAATTCTTTTCAGGCTACCTTCACTTCCCAAAGCACTTTTTCTAACACTTTCATTGCGTACTGTTTCAGGCGGTGCAATAAGGGGAAGAAGAAGAGGAACAGCTTTGCAGATCTGCAAAGGAGGCTGACGCTATTGGAGGATAGAATAAGCAACATCGAGACACCCAAGAAACATGCTGGTAGGAAGCGGGTGCTGAGGCATCTACATCACCGAAACATGCTAAGAAGGATTCTTATATAACATTACAGGGCATAAGATGAAAAAACACGGACAATTTTGTATACAAACTGATGCATAGCTGAGAGTTAGCTCAAGCGTGTCTCCCTATATTCGCTGAAAATAAGAATTGTGAACAGTAATTTAAATGATTGTGAAATACTTTTAAATAGAGATGAAATTTGTACCCTAAAAGACTTGAGCCCTGTATACATTAACAGCATTAAGACTGTTTGCCGCGCTGGAATACAAATTATGAAAATAAAGAGACTTTCATTTAGATAATAAAGAAATTTGCATAACCTGCTGTTACAAGTGTAATGACATATACAGAAACAATGAGTCGGATGAGGAAAGTGATGGAAATGTAAGATAAATAATAACAATTAAAAAGAATTAAGGTATGCTTTTACATAGTGTTTTTATTCATTAAAAATCATTGCATTCCTACTGAAAAATAAATCCTTACAATGATTAGTTTAAGTTATGTTACAATGATCAAAAAGAGACCCGTCTTTAGATGCATTACTCGATCTTAAAGTCAGAGCACCAAAAATGACAAATCCCGGCTTCTCCATTTTAGATGTGATGTCACTATTCCAGGTAAATTCCTGTAACACAGCAGGTTGAGTATGCAGAACCATGGTCCTAAATGGGTGAAACAGAGTCTTATGCAGCTTAACAGTCTTGAGGATCTCAGCATCAGGAAGTCGAATCACAGGCCTTCTCCACTCGATTAGTACAGGTTTAACAACAGCATTCGCTTCACCCTGAGACGGGGTAAAGTATATAAATGTTCAACTTGACAAGGGATTCTAAACTCGTTGTTAGAGTCCAGAGCTGACGTATTATATGGTGAAAACACATGTTCCTCTTCTTAGTGATCTTGTCGTCGAATCTCGGTGTCATTGCCAAAGCAATGTCCCGGTAACATTGAAGATGCCTATGATTATAGGATTCTGAAGCCCAATACCTGTAGGAACTGCCGATTGCGTGATGCTAACCCGATGGGCGTCAAGGGCAGAGCATGATGTGTGCGTCGAATGATTCCATTATTATATCCCCGACGTCGTTGACATCTTCTTAAATCTATAGACATTATACTTATATCCTTGTTTCTAAAGTCAATGATATTGCTGTTATGCTCCCCTATACTATGGCTGTTTGCTCTATGAAGCGAGTGCAGGTAAAATTTGATTTGACGGTTCTTGTGAAATACAGTTTCCAAGTGTAACAGAAGGGAAAACTGATAGATCGAGTGTCCACTTTTACTATCGAGGAAGGAGACTGATGCAATATTGCGCTAGATTCGTATGATGCTCAACCTAAATATATTCACTAGGAAATCAGATTCGCTCTAAAACGTAATTCTCTCTCAGAAATTTAACCCATATTCGCTAAAAGTAGGATGCAAGAGTCTCACCTTTGTCCTACCTAGCTCCGTATCTCGCCCAACATAGACATTCTCTGTGCTAACAAGCAAAGTTGCAGTTTTACCCCTATGAATCCATTTCGTGCTACTTGTATCTGGATGTAATTAATGAAATTGTTATAATTAACAGACTTACGTAATTAAAATGGGAATTCTAGCATATAGTGTGCTTCACTTAATTTGGCTATGATGGTTTATGTCTATCAAACCAGGAGATCATATGTAAAATGAGTAAATAGTGAACAATTATTCAGTCTCCTGTTGTCGTATACGAATTCAACATCGACAGTATACATTGACCTGATGATACATAGAGCTTGCGCATGAAACCTCATAATGATGTTCAATTACAGTCAATTTACGAGAATCTTGATTTTTCGTATATATACCAAGAGAGAAGGAACTGTTTTGCTAAATGCTACACATGCAATACAACATTAAAAACAGGTCTATTTCTATACTCAAACAGCACAGGAGAAGATGCTGTAAAGAGATGACCAGTTGTGTAGTGTCTGAAACTCCTACAAGCGATCCTGAAATCTCTTCAAGTCCTGAAGTGGCTGATTCAAGATGTACAGTACTTGGAACTCCCTCAAGCAATCCTGAAATAGCATCATGAGTTGACATGAATGAATAATAAGAGCAGTGTCTTTGGATGAGCAACTCTGAATAAACACACAGATAAAAGCAAGCATTCTAGTGTTAATTTACCAAGACAAGAAGATGTATCCAAAGCGAATATTGACGACATACTATACCACTACAGTGATCCTAATGACTTAGTATACCGCCTAAGGGAGCTAATGATGTTCCATACAGCAGATAAAGTTGACTCTTCGGCTGAGATTAGCGACATTATTCAGAAGTTAAAGACGGTCGGGTTTATAGCGTGATTATTAGCTGTTGAAACCTGAAGCCCTCAAAAGAGGTAGAAATGTACTTGGCGGTGTTAATATGATGTATAATAGCACATGGTTTCAGTTCATATATCTCTGGGTACTTGTGCTTGCAATTCCTATCGCAATGAGTTACACTATCACTGTCAGTGGCAAAGAATCTGTTCTTACTACATACCTGAATCCCTATCGTTGATAGTCCCTAAGGGGCATTATGAGATTACTCTATTGATTTTTTGAAACCTTCTTATCCCATTCCCAATGTTGATCAGAGTAATAATCAATTGCAATACATTTACAATTATAAAATTAAGGTAATCGATATACCCTATGGAACTTTCGAGATTGCTGATATTAATGAATACATCAGAGGAATAAGCTAGGCGTGGATCAGAATGTCTTCTTTATTAGACCTATTAATAATAATACCATGAAGACTGAGATTAAATGTCCTTTCGCCGATTTTTTTCCCTAATGATTGTTCTATAGTATCGCTCTTGGCCTTCAGGGACAGTAAAGCTATTCGAGCTAATTAGCTCGCCAAATCTATTTTCCTGGTGAATATATTTAAGGTGAGCATCATACGAATCGAGTGCAGTATTGCTACAGTCTCTTTCATCAATTGTAAAAGGGGGGCGCTCAATCTTGAGTTTTTTTCTCGGGATTTCTGTCTGGATATCATATTTCTCAAGAACAACCATCAAATCCAATTTACCTACCGTTCATAAGCAACCACATCATAGAGCAAATCAGTCTTCGTATAGTGGACCATAACGGTAATATCATTAATTTTAGAAACAAGGATATGAGCACAAGACTTCACATCCGTCGCAATGCCAATAGATTTTTAGAAGCAATCCGCGGCGTCGAGGATATAATAATGGAATGATTCGACGAGATTTTAGAAGAAATCAGCGACTTTATGCTCCGCCATTGACAACCAAGGTGTTAACATCGTGCAATCGAGAGTTACTCCAGGCATTGGTTTTCAGAATCCTATAATCATGGACTTTAATATTACCGAGACATTCAGATTCGACGACAAGATCACCAAAGAAGAGGAACATGTGTTTTTGTCTTACAATACATCAGCTCTGGACGCTAATGACGAGATTAGGATCCCTTGTCAACTTGAAGATTTATATACTTTACCTAATCGAAGATATCTATTCATCGAGGGAAGTGTTACTAAACCTAATGGAGCTGCTACTACTGCAAAGCTTGCCAATAACCCTGTTGCATTCATGTTTGAGGAGATTCGACTGGACATGAATTGCTCAACCATTGGTCGAACCCTAAACCCCAAGGACCACATCAACTTTACGCAACTATGTTGCTCTCAACCCGATGGAATCTGCTCGTCTGCTGGCTGAATGCGGTATGGTGCGACCTGGAGAAGACATTGACATTGTACATGCAGAAAATGGAGCCTTCAATGCTATAGTACCGCTTTCGACGCTTCTGGGATTTGCTGACGACAACAAGGAGCTCATAGTCAATATCAAGTTTGAGTTGATGCCGATTCGATACAAGGACTCTAAAAACTTCATTACAGCGCCTCAGGGTGAAGAGAATGCTAGTGCTAAACTTGTATGAATCGAGTGTAGAATGTCTGTGATTCGGCTTTCTGATGCTGATAAAGTTCAAATCCTCAAGATTGCCAAGTCGGACAAGCCGCTGTTTATCCACTTTAGGACCCCGGATGGCATGCTTAGCCTGTTGTGCCGCAAAGTAAATCATTCACCAGGAATGTCGCCACCACATAAAAATGGGTAAGCAGAGATTTATCATTTTAGGTGCTCAGACTTCAAGATTGATTAATGCATCTAAAGACTGTTCCCTTTTTTTATCACTGTAACACAACTAATATGCCCCTATATTTGTTATAAATTGCTTGCATCAACCTGAGGAACTTGTAAATGGGGCCGTAAAATCAGAATAGAAACCCAAGACATTGAAAATATCCCTGCACAGCCCTCACTGTATTGTTTAATAATTTCTGATAAAGTGTTTACATACAAGGCTCTGACTCGTGTGATGCAGTTTTTATTTTAAACTAATAATTTTAATGTAAGGATTTCTTTTTCATAAGTTAAATAGAGCTGTCAACATCAGAATAGAAATTCAAGCTATTGCAAATATCCCTGTGCAGCCCTCATTGTATTTTTTGATAATTCCTGATAAAGTATTTACATACAAGTCTCTGACTCGTGTGATGCAGATTTCATTTAAAACTAACCATTGCAATGAAAGGATTTCTTTTTATTACGGATGTAAGGATTTTTTAATGAATTAAACAAGTTGTAAAGGCACACCTTCATCCTTTTTATTATTTCTTAACATGCAATTTCCAGTAGTTTGCTCCTCCAACTCCTCGTTCCTGAATATGTCTTTGCACTTGCAATGGTTAGGTTACCTAAATCATTTACTTCATTCCTCCCGGTGTATTCACTTAAAATTGGTTATTTTCCTAATGTGAAAAGTCATTGGATTGGGGTTTTGTCACGTGATTCATTCTTAAGAAAATATATTAGCTACATTTTTAATACAGCTCTTACAGCATAACAAAGAGGTGGCATAACATACTGGTTTAACAGACAACGTGAATGCTTTGGGAGGGTGGAGAAAAGAAAGCAAAACCATGCTATTGCAGGAATGAACTGACCCTCTTTATTTTTAATAATTGTTTTAACTTGCAAGATCACCACGCTAAGGCTCAAACTAGGGTCTCTGGATGTGAGGATTTAGTTGGGTATTTCGAAACCAGCAATTTCTTTCAGCTATGCGACTGCGCTTAGCCTAGTATATTAGTATGGAACACTAAGTTTCATGCTCTGGTCTCTTTCTTTTTTGTTTGTGTGCTTAGGTATCCAGGGCCGGTATTTCTTCTCCCATATATGATGGAACAGTATCAGGCATTTTTTAACCTGCACACTCGCATTGCTAAGGTTCAAACTCGGGTCTTTGCCTGTGACTGTGCACTTAGGTATCCCAAGACCTGCAAGTTTTCTTTCAGCTGTACATATGGGCTTAGCACAGTGTTTTTAGTCAATTTTTTCTCGCGTTTGTGTGTGAATATATATATATATATATATATATATATATATATATATATATATATATATATTTAATGCATTGATTTCATCTGATTAAATCATTTATAATGAATTAATTTTTGTAAAAGTTATATATAATTTAACGAAAGTATAGGGGGAAAATAAAAACCTATTGTCATTACTGAAATGAAAGTCTCTTTATTTTCATCACTGCAAATAGTCTTGATACTGTTAATGTATACAGGATTAAAGTCCTTTTAAATTACAAGTATCATTTCTATTGAAATGGTATTTTCACAAACATTTAAATTAGTGCCCCCAATTCTTATTTTTCTGAATATAGAGAGACTCGTTGGAAATAACTCTGAGCTATTGCATTGGAATGTATACAAAATTGCCCGTGTTTTTTCACTATATGCGGTGGAATTTCATATAAGTATCCTATCTTAACATTGCGCTTCGTAGTATGTAGACGTCTCAGCGCGTGCTTATAGCATGTTTTGGCGAGGCAGCGAAGCTGGTTATTCTATCTTCAAAGAGCGTCATCATCCTCTCGAGATCTGCAAATCTGTTCCAATTCTTCCTCTTCTTCCCCTTACTCCATCTGAAACATTGCACAATAAAAGTCTTAGAAAACATGCTTTTGGAAGTGTAGGCTGCCTGAAAAGAAATACTATACTATTTGTTGGGCTACATAGAAAATGAAACACAAAAGATTTTTATAAACATTCAGATATCAGATGTTATTTCAAAACATGTGACATTGCGATTTCATGTATTTATTTATAAATCCTATAGCGTGTATCTTTTATATGTAAAATTCTATAGATTGTATTTTTATATGTAATATCAATGAGACAGCTGTTTTATTTATGATTTTTTTTGTCATTGTAAAACATGAAAAGATTGAATACTTAAGTTTGTCATTTGTACATACCTTCGCTGTGAGTACCAAGGATCAATTACATGTCTTAAATTTCCCATTGTCTTTCATGCCATTGTATACCAAATATAATTTTCCTGGCATTACTGCATGCTCTTTGTCGGTTATCGAATTATAACGTTGAGGAAAGAACACTTGGAAATCCTCCAGCGAAGATACGATCCTGCTACCGTATCTTGTTTGAGCTGTATTTAAGGCCTTTATCTCATATTTAGGGCCTATTTCGAGTTCTTGAACTCTCCGAGTCGGTAGGAAACTGCTCGCTTCAGCCATCTGAATAAGTCCACCTGATAAACATTCTGTAGCAGACGTTGATATGGAATTATTTTTTCAATGCATTATTCAGGTGGAAAGACAAGTTATGCATTTCCTTATATTAGAACTATTGCTCGCGCGTGTGTGTGTTGCTACACGACTGCGGTTTTATACTATGTTTATGCATATGTGTGGAAGTGACGTTTGTATATGCATCTTTGTGTTAGGGGATACTCATAGGTCTTAGAACAGTTTTGGATGCGTGGTAGAAGTGCTAGTTTATGAGATCATGTATGTAGAGAAATCTGTGTGATTTTGAATTGAAGAAGTATGTGTGTAGAAATCCCTGAAGATGAAAAAGTGAGTAGGGAAAAACGTATGAATGTTAATGGAAAAAGAGGGTGGAGCGAAATCCCCGTGAGAGTGAAACAAAGGGGGGTAGAGAAAATCCTGTGAATGTGAATGGAAGCAGAGTGCAGAGAAAATCATGTGAATGTTAATGCTTTAGTGTCTAAAGAACTATCTTACCAGCGATGGAAGCTCTACATTTTCTTAAAAATTTAATTTGTAAGATAACTGTAAAAACATGAAGTGTAAATGAAAATATGGTTAATTGCCAGATTCGTCCTTTCAGGTAGTGTATTGCTTAAATAAAAATTAAATGTAACGTAAAAGTTCAACACTGATTTGTATAGCTTTGTAAAAACTCAGTCACCTTACATTGTATTAGTGATGATGAATGCTGTGTAGAAGGCAATGACTCACACTTATTTTTAAATTAAAAAACGCCGCAACTTGTTTAGAAGTTAATAAGCTCACAATGGTTCTAACAAGCATCGTTAGCTGTTTATACTGAATCCGAAATCCTCCTACGGTGCCTGCGCGTCTTTGTGTAGGCGTGTTTAATTGACACGTGATTATTTCACTCAATGGAAACATCACCTGCTGCACATGCGCCGCGGCCCTCAGCATTTCTATCCCTACTTGTTTCAATTCCACCCTCTCTCTCAGAATACCTCCGTAATGCATTTACACAAGATATAAAGATGTGTAGGGCGAAAATCATGTGAATGCGTTGGCCTGGGCAGAATTACGTTTTGTTAGGTTACAGAGAAATGAAACACAAAGATTTTTTTCTATATATTAAAATACTCACATCAATGTTTTCCGGAGTTCTGCCTGATTGCCTGGGGGAAGGTTCTGGGGATGTCGGCATTAGATCCCCGACCGCCTGGGAATTGGGCTCCTTTGGTCCTCATCTATGTGATTAGCATACTGCGCTACAAGGGGGTATTCCAGTATATCTTATGATTCTTTATCACCCGAATCTATCGCGTTTTAAGTACAAGCGTCGTCATTTGAATTTTGCAAAGATATAATAATAATTTCCAATGTTAGTTACGTATAGATACCCCGGTACTATAGTACTATGTATCGACATAGCTCTACATGATAGTATCACCTACGCAATTACTTTTTTACATTAATGATCTTTAAGGTTACTTATATGACGATGGCAATAACAAACGTGTTGCATATTTAAAAACAGCTACTTACCTTAAATTTCTCTGCCTGAACATGAATACAGTGCAGTTCTCATTGCACGAGAAGCATGATGTCATCTGGTCGTACACCTCATGTTAATGCAAGAAGAATGAGTAGAGAAATCCCTGTGATGTGAAAAAAGAGCGAGTGTGGAAAAGTACGAATGTTAATGGAAGAAGGGTGTGTGTGGAAATCTCTGTGATGTTAAAAAAAGAGTGTGCCCGATAAAACTGTGAGTATGAATGGAAGAAGAGGGTGTAGAGAAAACCTTATGAATGTTAATGGAAGAAGAGTGCGCCGATAAAACCATGTAGGTGTAAATGGATGAAGAGTGTGCAGAGAAATCCCTATGATATGCAAAAAGAGTGAGTGGGGAAAACGTGTGAATATTAATGGAACTACAGTGTGCGTGGAAATCTCTGTGATAGGAAAAAAGTGTGTGGAGGGAAAACCGTGTGAATAGAAGAAGAATGTATAGAGAGAACTCTATGAATGTTAATGGAAGAAGAGGGTGTAGAGAAATCCCAGTGGTGTTGAAAGAGTGAGGGAGAAATCCGTATGAATATTAATTAAAGAAGAGTGCGCCGAGAAAACCGTATAGATGTTAATGGAAGAAGAGTGTGCAGAGAAATCCCTGTGATGTGGAAAAACGAGTGTGCAGAGAAAACCATGTGAGTATGAATGAAAGAAGAGGGTGTAGAGAAAACCGTATGAATGTTAATGGAGGAAGAGTGTGCCGAGAAACCGTGGGAGTGTGAATGGAAGATGGGTGGGCATAGAAATCTCTGTGAAGTGAAAAAAGAGTGAGTGGGGAAAACCGTATGAATGTTAATGGAAGAAGAACGTGTAGAAAAAATCTATGTGATGTGAAAAAAGACTTATTGGCAAAACCGTATGAATGTTAATGGAAGCAGAGAGTGTACGCAAGACACAATAGCGATCAGGGTGATTCGGTTCGCCCTCCGTGGTGTAGTGTTTATCATGCTTGCCTCTAATTCCCGAGGTCGCGGGGTCAAATCCGGCGGAGGGCGATGGTTTTTTCGGGCGTAAAAATCCTTAGCATGGCTTCCTTCGGAAGGAAAGTAAAGTCGTTTGTCCCGTGTCGTAGATTTACGGCGCGTAAATGAACCTCAAGCCTGATAAGGGGGTCTCTGAGCACAATTACCGGTCTTGCACCGTCAATTTAGATTGGGACGCTCAGGACCATAGTAGTTAAGGAGCGTCCATAAGTAAAACTCAGTTTAATTTAACGCTGGTTCGTATACCACGGGTGGATGCCAGCTGTCACCCTCTTTGTCCCGTAAAAAAATTATTGCTCCCAGGTAGCCTCTGTTAATGAATGTGGCCCAGTGGTATGGGTATGGCGCCGCTCGTCTGTTCTTTGACGGCAAGAATAACAAAACATAGTTTACTACATCCCATTTTCCCGTTTGACAGGAGGTGGGGGTCCTTTATAACACTGGTGCATGTTACCTGTCAACCTTTTCCATTAATGAATACAACATTTATGACCTCTGCTGCCACAAGGTACCAGGGGGCGTGGTAGGTGGAAGGGGGACATTAATTAGCATATTAATTGCAAATTCCTGCATATTAAATGATTTGGTACCCGCATTTAATAGCTAGTTAGATGTTCTTAAATATATCATAGAAAATATAGTGAAACACCACACGTTATACTTTTTTAAACCAAACCCCACACGACCTGTGTAAGTAATAAACCCCACCTGAGAAACAAAAGAAATGCTCGATATAATTCTGAAAAACAGCTCTCACATAATGAGATTCTATCTGGTAACGTAAGAATTGCAGCCTGTGAACACTGAAAGTTGCTGAGTATACTTCAGGAAACCAGCCTTCATACAATGAAGCATTATACCGTATATGAAACGAAATAATACTAGGAATAGTAAAACGTCTTTGGTATAGTATAGAAAGATCTCACACGTTGAAAACATATATTGCATATGTAAGGAAATCAGCCTGCGAATGCTGAAACGTTTATGGTGTAATATAGGAAACTTACTATGACGCACTGCAACGCTTTCCTGTGCAAGTAAGGAACCCATGGCGGAAATTGAAATAGTTATAGTATAATGTAGGGAACTTGCTTTCATATATTGAGACGTTTTTGTGTGTGAAGGAAAAGAGCGCTTACACAATGAAATTGTACTCAGTATATGTAAGGTAAATCTTCGAACAATTGAATGTTTCTGGCTATATTTCGGAAACCAACTTTCGCATAATGATATTCTACCTATGTACGTAAGGAAACTAGCCTGCGCGGTTAAATGTTGCTCGCTATACCTTCAAACCCTGCCTTCACATACAATCAAATTCGACTCTTATATTATGCAGGGAAACCATCCTGCGAATGGTTAATGTTGCTCGCTGTACTTGGGAAACCAGCGCTCACACAATAAAATTCTACTGGTATATGGAAGGAAACCAGCTCGCAAATGGTCAAATGTTGCTCGCCGTACTTGGGAAGCCACCGCTCACACAATATAATTCTACTCGTATACTACGTAAGGAAACCAGCCTGCAAAGTTAAAAGTTGCTCTCTATACTTTCGAACCCAGCCTTCACACAAAGTGAAATTCTACTCGTATATTATGCAACGAAACCAGCCTGTTTAATGGTTAAAATATGTTTCTCGCTGTACTTGGAAAACCAGCACTCACCAATGTAATACTACTCGTATATGTAAGGAAACCAGCCTGAGAATGGTTAAATGTTGCTCGCTGTACTTGGGAAGCCAGCACTCACACAATGTAATTCTACTCGTATAATAGGTATGTAAGGAAACCAGCCTGCGAATTGTTAAATTTTGGTCGCTGTACTTTGGAAGCCACCGCACACACAATGTAATTCTACTCGTATATGTAAGGAAACCAGCCTGCGAATAGTTAAATGTTGCTCACTGTACTTGGAAAGCCAGCGCTCACACAATGTAATTCCTCCCGTATAATAGGTATGTAAGGAAACCAGCCTGCGAATGGTTAACATATGTTGCTCGCTGTACTTGGGAAACCAGCGCTCGCACAATGTAGTAATTCTACTCGTATATGTAATGAAAACAACTTGCGAAGGGTTAATTGTTACTAGCTGTACGTGGTAAGAAAGCGCTTACACAATGTAATTCTACTCGTATAATAGTTATGTAAGGAAACCAGCCTGCGAATGGTTAACATATGTTGCTCGCTGTACTTGGGAAACCAGCGCTCGCACAATGTAGTAATTCTACTCGTATATGTAATGAAAACAACTTGCGAATGGTTAATTGTTACTAGCTGTACGTGGTAAGAAAGCGCTTACACAATGTAATTCTACTCGTATAATAGTTATGTAAGGAAACCAGCCTGCGAATGGTTAACATATGTTGCTCGCTGTACTTGGGAAACCAGTGCTCACACAATGTAATTCTATTCGTATATGTAAGGAAACCAGCCTGCGAATATTTAAATGTTGCTAGCTGTACGTGGGAAGAAAGCCCTCACACAATGAAATTCTACTCCTATAATAGGTATGTAAGGAAATCAGCCTGCGAATGGTTAACATATGTTGCTCGCTGTACTTGGGAAACCAGTGCTCACACAATGTAATTCTATTCGTATATGTAAGGAAACCAGCCTGCGAATATTTAAATGTTGCTAGCTGTACGTGGGAAGAAAGCCCTCACACAATGAAATTCTACTCCTATAATAGGTATGTAAGGAAACCAGCCTGCGCATGGTTAACATATGTTGCTCGCTGTACTTGGGAAACCAGTGCTCACACAATGTAATTCTACTCGTATATGTAAGCAAGCCACCCTGCGAATAGTTAAATATTGCTCATTGAACTTGGTAAATTAGTCCTCACACAATGAAATTCTATTCGGCACACGCAAGGAGGACAATGTCGTCCTCCGTGGTCTCGGCTTATCATGCTAGCCTCCCGAGCTCGAAGGTTCTAAACCGGCGGAGGGTAAAAGATTTTTTCGGGCGTAAACATCCTTAGCATGGCTTCCTTCGGAAGTCAAGTAAAGCCAAAGTCCCATGTCGTAGATTTATAGCACTAAAAGAATCTCAAGCCTGATAAAGGGGCCTCTGAGCAAAAATGTCGGTCTTTTACGCCCAATATAGAATGGAACTCTAAGAACCATTGCAGTTGAACAGTGTGCTAAAAAAGCTGCGGTGGTTAAATGTTGCTCGCTGTACTTGGGAAATCAGCCCTCACATAACGAATTCTAGACGGCAGGGCAATGAAACCATCCTGCGCTGGAATGTCGGCAACTATGCTTGGGAAACCAGTCCTTATACCATGAAATTATAGCCGGCATGTGCAATGAAACCATTCTTCTATGGAATGTTGGTAACTGTACTTGAGAAACCAGTCCTCACGCAATGAAATTCTAGTAAGCATGTGCAATGAAACCAGCCTGCGGTGGTTAAATATTGGTCACTATACTTGGGACACCTGCCCTCACACAAGGAAATTCTAGACGGCATGTGCAATGAAACCATCCTACGATGGAATGTTGGTAACTATACTTGGGAAACCCGCCCTTACACCATGAAATTCTGGTCGATATACGTAAGGAAACTAGCCTGCGAATAATGAAACGTTGCTCAACATGCTTTAGGAAAGCAGCCAGTAGTTATAACACCCCCGCGGACGCACCGTATTGTGTTACCTCATTGGCGTCAGTCCTAAGTAGGTGTAAGTACTAAGGAGAGTACGTCTTGAGGAGGTGTACGTACTGAGGAGTTGTAAGTATTGGAAAGTGTATGAGAGGTTTTATAAAGGTGAAGAGATTGAGTTCGAGGCGAAGAAAAGTGTATTTGGCAGTGTTGTGGGGAGGCGTGTTTCGAGCGACAGACGCGCGCGCGTGCGTTATTTTAAAGGATGAGTTGGATGTTTGGTTTGGTGGTGAACAACGATGACGTCATAGGTAAGGGATGATGGCTATTGGTGAAGGTGGGTGAAGAACGGTATATAAGTGAGGATGTGAGGAACGGGAGAGCAGGTTAGGTTTTGAACTTTGGATGGTAGTTTTTTTTGAGTGGATAGAGAGATGGAGCATACGTTAGCATGGTTATTGGTATGCGTGAGTGGTTTTGCCGTATTTGGAGCGGAAGAGAATTGCGTGAGTTTCGGTCGCTGCGGTTTTAGAGTATACGAGACGACGGGGTATCTGATGAACGCGAGCATGTGCGGCAAGAACGAGGAGTTGATGACGGATTGCGTTTGCAGGTATAAGGGAAGGGTGACGTGTGATTTTTATACGACGGTGATGAAGATGGATGGGGTAAGGCACGTGTACGAATGTTTGAGACCGGTGACGAGGTGCGAGAGGGGTAAGAGGTGTAGGTATGTCTATTACGGAGATTTGGAGATGGGTAGGATGGAATGCGAAGACGGACACGTGTTAAACGAGAGATGCGAATTTAAAAAGAGAGGAAAAAGAAGAAGAAAGGAAGATGAGGAGTGTATCTTTTTGGATGGGGCTGTGACGATGGAAACGGAAGGTGGAAGGAAGGTTAGGGTGGAGATGTTAAATTGCAGCGCGATGATGGAGGTGATGAATTTGCCGGATGGGGTCTGCATATGAACTGGAAGTTGACGGCGGAGGAGAGCGAGTTTATGATGCGTACGCGATGATGAACAAGATGAACGGTTGCCTAACCGAAAGTTACGTGCACGTGTATGGGGATGCAGTAACGCGGAATGGGATGTGAGATTGGGCGATAGACAGGTGAAGGGCAGGGTGAGCCTCGGATCGCGCTGGTTCGGTGGAAGGAAATTTGAGAATAAATTCGGAATCTAGCGCAGGGGGATCGAGTCCGGACGCGGGTAGGGTGCCGGTGAGCAGTGTAAGACGCGTAGCCATGGAGAGATGTAAGAGCGCCGTAGGAACGGTGAAGCGTAAGCTGAAAAGGGAATGCGAGGAGAAGATAAAGGCAATGAAGAAGGAGTTGGAGGTAGCGGATAAAGATAGGGAGAGTATGGAGGAGGAGGTGAAAAGATTGAGGGATAAGTTGGAGATGATGCATAGGGTGATGAAAGGGAGGTATGAAAATTTGAGAGACAGGGGGATAAGGTGCAAAGAAAGAAGACTTTCGTGGATAAGATGTACGACGAACTGTAGAGACTGAAGGAGTTGGTGGGAGGTTTGGGTAAAGCGTGTGGGGAAGCGACGTTGGCGCAGTCGCGGAAAACGAAGACGCACCTACGTACGAGGACGAGTTGGCGGAAGAAGGAGAGGTCGATTTCGCAGAGATGGAGGAAGAGGAGGACCTGGAGAGGAAGGAGGAACACTGAGACTTTGAATACCACATCAGCAAGCGATGAGGTAGGTAAAGATAAAAACCACCATTTGCAATATGTACAGCTCTCTGTATATATCTGCAAACACGAAGGGCACAAACAACCATTACATACGTAAGCATACTACAACCTTTGGAGTGATTTTTTAAAAAAGGTAATGTACATCGTTCTCGCACACACACTCACACCAAAGTTTCTTTTAAATATATGTACACCAATGCATAGCCACTGTGGGCTCTGTAATTGTTTTTTATGGAAATGATTCTATACATTGAAATTGAGAAAGGAAAAAACGTTTTTGAATTTTGATGGGAGATTCTTTTTGTGGAGGGTTCTAACAGCTGTCGTCCCTTTCCACACAATGGGACCCATTTTCTGGAACTATGGCACAGCGCGTATGCGTACAAAAAGTAGTGTGTTGCACAGATAACAGCAGCACGAGGAATGAGGCACCAGAACGTTCTTGTCGGTGTCGACATTGGAAGGGGTAACGCGAACTTTGACTTTAAGCTGGTTCAGCATTGTCATCACCATATCGATCACCTGTAGAAATGCGTAGTTTTGGGGCACGTGGTAAATGTCTAAAAGGGTGTATTTAATGATGGTGCGGGATAAACATATGTTATTGGAATCCATAAATTTGGGTATACGTTTCTGCGTTGTTCATAGAAATTCTGGAATGAAATTTGCAAACGATGCTGTCAGAATCGTGTTTGAAGCTCTATGGCCAACGATGACGCACCTGATTGTTTCACTTTTGTCGCTGCCACGTAGAGGGCACTTCCGCGGAGGTGAGGTATGCGAAGCGAAAGGATTAGGGGAATGGCGTCCCATTTTGGATGCCGAATGTTGCGCAGATAATTTCGACAATTGACGCGAAGAAATTTCCGCAAAAAGTGAAAATTGCGCCATGTTCCCAGCAGGCACACGTCGTGGCCGGAATCGGAATCGTGAGCATAGAGTCTGTGAAAACAGCTTGTGTCCATAACTTCGTTTAAGGCGCTGCACACTCGTTCCAGTTCGGCAGGGTTTTCGAAGCTGGGTGTGGTACCGGTGACGATGAAGATGTCTGCGTGAATCTCCCGAATCTGGCACTCTCTATACTCTGGAAGGTACTCCTCGTAATCGCCTGTCATGATGAGTTAAGTTTTCTGACGGGTTATTTTTTGGATGCAGGATTCAGCTTTACCTGAAGGAGGTGTTAATGCCGTAGCAATAGGGCTGTAGTTTCCAGTAGATGGATGCACCTATCGTCGTGGAGCTTCTTTAAAATGCGGAGCGATTCTTCTTTCTCAATGTTGGCGGCATTTAAAAAGTTGACCTGGTCTTTGCAGAATTGGAGGAAGTTTCAGATCTGTTCGGTTACCTGTGGGATGGTGACAGCCCAGGCGGCCATGGCGATTAGTTTTTGCAATAGAACCGGGTGTAGCGTCGTTGAGCGGGAGGAATGTGACAATAAGTATCAGACAAGTTGTGGCTCCTTATCACGTGCATTCCTTGACACGGTAGGCATTCTGGATAGTAGTGATGAAATGACTTCTCGCAGCTATACCATAGGAAATAATGAAGGTAGCTGTTGTCCCAGTTTTATGCCCACGGCCAAGGCAAAGGAGGACGTGGGTGCCGGATTCCTCGCAACTCTGCAGACATTCGTAGCCTTCGGGACAGGCAGAATCTGGCAGCAACAGCACTCCCGCAGCTTCAATTGTGCAAGCCCCTCGAGGGGAGGGAAAGGGGACGTGATGTATCGGAAGAAGCAGGCAATGATATTTCCGGAAAAAACCACTAAATAAAAGGATAGAGTGAGAAGGAAAAAATATATAAGAGGAAAGAGAGAGAGAGAGGGGAGGAGAGGGAGAAGGTTCACGATGCCCGTTTATGCGTACTTGGGGAAACTAAAAACATTAATCGCGGCAATAATAACCCATATGATGGTCCAAAATGCTAGCGACAACAGTACTCTGAAGGGATGGCAGGCTAGGTTTAAATAGGCTGCAACGACCGCAGTTGAGGGCGAAACAACCTTGCGCTAAGATGTATTTCGCCATGTAGGCATCATCCATGAATCCCGACTATACGTAACATTCGCCTTTGACGGCGAACGTGATGCGTATGAAATGTACGCGGAAATGCCCACGGATGTCGAATAGGCGGATGACGGCATGCTTTTTGAAATGAACAGGGTAGATGATGCCAAACACGTATCGCATGATATCCACACAAGCGCAAGTGTGAGAGGCAAACTCTCTCTCGAAATAAACGGCGTGAACCTTGAGAGGAAAGTGAATTCCTCTCCCTTCGGATTCTATATTCCAATATATTACTACACCGAACTGCGTTTGCGCCCTTTGCTGAAAGGTGAAACGCATACCTAAATGAAAAAAAAAACTTTGCGTATCGGTGATTTGAACCGCCAAGGAGCTTCTGTGATATTCTCCGCCATACTTGATGGCCATGAAGAGCACGGGTTGCGGCGACGTTATTTTTGTGACGCCCGCATGTGCGCGTAAAATTTGCCGACGAGCATGCAGAAGACGTTTTCGCTGACACATAATGCGTGCAAAATCGTCCACAGCAACGGCGTATAGTCGGAAGTATGGATGGGATCGTAGGTATCGAAGAGGCTGTGAATAGGATAGGTGCGGAAAAACTCCTTGACCACCCTTGTAAGGGGCATGCAAGCATTCTGCCCATCGGTAGGAGCGAGAGGAGGAAGTTTGCAGCTGGAGGAGATGGAGCTCATCTAAAGAGAAACAGATAAAAGAAAATATTTTTTTTTGCGGATAGAATGAGAATAAAAGCATAGAGCGAAAAGAAAGAGATCTTTTCATGTGCCAGAGCAGTGAAATGAGATATATAGACTGCCGTTTGTAAAAGTTGCATCACCAAGAAGAAAACGCATGAATTCAATGCATTTAATGCCACAGGTTAGATACATGACACGTAACAAATGATAAGCTTTTCAAATGTATACATGACGTTTGAGCCCTAATATTCAATATTTGGTGTGGCCTCCATGCGCTGCAATTAGCGCTTCTATACGCCGTGGCATTGAATAAAAAACCTTCTGAATAAGCTCCTGAGGGATTTCCCTCCATGCAGTTTGTATTCGAGCCCACAAATCCGTGAATCTGGTTACTGGAGGACCGTGACGCACCACATGCCGACTACCCATATCCCAGACATGATCGATGGGCGACATGTCAGCCGCACGTGCATACCAGGGAAGCAATGCTACCTGTCGCTCTTCGAAGAAGGCTTGTACATTCCTTGCAATATGTGGCCGGACTTTGTCCGGTTAAAATGTGGCCTGTGGAGATGCCTGAAGCAGGAGGAGTACCTCAGGCTCTACAACCACCGATAGGTACCGGTTGCTGTTCAAAGTGCCCTCAATTCGTAGGAGGCGAGATCAGTTGTTGTAACCAATGAGCCCCAAACCATCACACCTGGTATTTGTCTGCTATGCTGCTCAACAATGCAGCCCTCCAGGTTGCGCTCACCACGGTACCGCAGGACACGTATGCGGCCATCACTGTAGGACACTTTGAAGCGGGACTGGCCCGAAAAGACTACATTTTGCCACTCAGCACCCCAGTGACGGTGTTCACGTGCCCATTGAAGTCGGAGGAGCTTATGGTTTCTGGACAATGGAATCCGACGTAATGGCATGCATGCAATCAGTCCAACCTGCAACAGACTGCGACGAACTGTTGATGCAGACAAGTTCACACCTGTTGCAGTGCTCCAGCGTCAAGTCAACACTGTGGATGAAGCTGTACGTTCCGTTATGGCCATGAGGACAAGATGACGGCCATCCCGTGCTGTAGTAAAGTTCCGTGATCCAGTACCCGTCCTTCGCTGCGTACGACCTTCATCTGTCCACTGCTTCCACACACGCATCACTGTCCTAGTAGCATGCCCTGTACGAGCCGAAATGTCACGTTATGACAAACCCGCTTCCCGGAGACGATCATTCTGCCCCGTTCCAAATTACTCACATGCCGATATGGCTCCCTTTGACGTCGACGAGGCATACTGGCACTCACTTTATTGTTTCCACCTTGTTTGACAGTTCTGCACTGGCTAAACTGGGCGCAACACTGACCATGTCGGACCGACACGAGAGAGCTCTGCGCGACCTATGTGTACACCATCTCTATGCAAACCTAAGCACTTATTGCTTGCGCACTCTTCTACATTTCCACCAAGTTTGGTGTTTTTCGGGTAATTCTTTCTTGGTGTTGCAATTTTCACAAGCCGCAGTGAAAATATATATATACATATATATATAAATAAGAAACGAAACCAAATATACTTTGAGGTGAAGTGCAAACCTTTAATTGCTACAGCAAAAAGAGGATGATATAACATGAAGCGTCGAAAAAAAACACTAACGTTTACAGCTGATTTCACTAGGACTTTGCAGAAAGACATAGAGCGCGTGATCCTCTCCAGCCGACCGTTGAACTAGCTCTGAGAGTAGGCGAGAATTTCCATGCTTCTTATATATGGTAGAAGTGGCGGGTCAATGATAAGCGCAATCTTGAATGCAGGGGGCTGTCGTGATTGCACCACAAAGAGTGTTGTGATCGTGTGTCATCATCACATGCGGGAGGCGAAATAAGGAAAAAAACGAATAGCACACCAAATAGATTATTTTTTCCCGCAGCGTGACCGAGGATCAGCATCCGTGTTGGCCGTCACATCGAGGTCACGCCGGCGACAGTCTGGCGCGTGCAGATAAAAAGCACACGATTTGGCAGCCCATCGAGCTCTTGCCGCGCGCGATAAGAAGTCATCCAGTTTGGCCATGCATTGAGGGAATTCCGGCGACGGTCTGGCCCGTGCAGATACATATTATCTTCGGGTGCAGCGGCATCGCCATAGAAGGTTGCAAAATCCGTGGAAATGCGATATGAGGGATATGCCAATTCCGGCGGAAAAAGACGGAGCCTGCATGGCGATGATAAATACAGCTAACGAGGTTTGGTATCTCTTCATTCGGAAGTTCGCTTTAGGAAATGGTAACAAAGCGTTGACTGCTGTGAAACGATAGGCGATTTGGACAGATTCCGGTTGGTTGGGGAGGCGTGATAAGAGATAGAAGCTGCAATCGCCTGTCCTACTCTCTTTTTTGCCTCTCTCGGCAGTTGTTCTTCGTTCTTCCCGCAAGGTGGACCCATGGTAGTGCGCTTCGCGTTACGGTAGTTTGTGCACATTTTTCTTGCAGCTACGAGTAACGCGGCCCCATTGAAAATCATTAGACACCGTGCGCGAACGTTACATAGACTATATTCCGGGTTTTCGGAAACCGAATTCAAAGTACAGCGCATGCCGGCAGACGTCGACCCATACTAGTGGATATCGGAAACCTTTCGACAGTTTTTTAACTTTGACAATCGCACGCTTCTGCAAGGACAACCGGGGTATCTTGGACTATCCATCTCGAACGCTCGCGATCCCAGGAAGCGCTTCAACGTTAGCGGTAGAAGATTGGACCAGATGGATCCTGCAGCCGTGTTGATGAGCATCGAGAGACTTCTTCAAAGTAACGACGAGTTCCTTATACACGCTCCGCTTAGATTTAATTGCGTGTGGACCAGGGAGGTTAGGGGTTCGTGTTACAGCGAGTGTCACGCATGCAGTGCTAACATGAGCATCATCGTGATCCGGAAATGGGACCGATTGTGCATGTGGAGTGCCGCCGTGTTGGGCATGTCCAAGTCAACTATGGACGACGACTAAGTCTGTGTGAGATGCTTCGAAAGACGACAGAAGGAGCGAATATTGGAACTGTGCGAAAGAGTGAGCAAGGATTCGAATACGGAATGTACTCTGGCGGACGTTTGCCGCTTAAAAGAGACGCTTCATGGCGTCACCGTCACGGTGTTTGGCGATCATTTGGGCGCGTCCGTGCTTTATGGATCGAAAACGACCAACCCCCAAAAGCACCTGGAACTTCTATATCACAGCGAACATTTTAAACTCATCGTTAATGTCTTCGGCGCTTTTTGCTGCATGTGGTACTGTCGAAGCTGCAATTGACGCACCCGCAACGCAAAGCACAGACATCACTGCGAAAGAAAGTGCGTTCAGTGTCACCTACCGTCTTGTTCTGGTGCTTTTGACCGCTATAAGCATTGCGACGACTGCAATCGCGACTTTAACGGACAAAGGTTTTACGAGGATCACCAAAGGTAAGGTGCATATTACCAAAAGGTGAAGGCCATGGGGGAGGTGTAGAAGGTGTGTTCGTCGTTCTCAAAACTTTACAACACGAGCGGAAGAAGGAAACCCCACGAGTGCGGAGAGAAGCTTTGCATCGCCTGCAATTCCTTCGTCGAAGCGAACCACATGTGTTACATACTGCCATATAGTTCTACAAAACTTCGACCCAACGCCGTCTTCCTGTTGGTAGACTTCGAGTGCACGCAGACCGATCCGCACGATGTCGGCGGCTCCACGAAGTCTTTCGAGCACGTGCCGAATCTATACGTAGCGTCCCAGGCGTGCAGCAGATGCATGAAATTGCTCTCCAGCGACGTGTGCGAGAAGTGTGGAGTGAAGCAATGGGTGTTTATCGAGGAACCGGTGCCGGAACTGTTTACGTACATCCAGACCGTTCGAAAGGCATAAGTTGAGGTGGTGGTGATGGCGCACAACATGAGGTTCTACGACCGACAGTTTCTACTCAGGAACATGCTGTGCAAATTCGGTTGAACTCCTATCCTGCTCATGAACGGGACGAGTATCTACAGCAGAGGTGGCGAAAACGTGACTCGCGAGTTATTTTGACTCGCAGGCGCACGTTCCCTCTCTGCAACCGTCCGTTTGATTTTCACATGCTACTGAGTGATGCAATTCGTGTTGCATACTTGGTGACTCGCGGAAGGAAGTCGTTTTCGCCACCCTTGATCTACAGCATGAAGTACGGATTTTGGATTCTTTTAACTTTATTCCCATGTCACTGGCGAGCTTCTCCAAGATGCTTTGTCTGCAGGAGAGCAAAGGATACTTTCGTTATCTGTTTAGTACTAAGAAAAATAGCAACTAATGGAACCCGTGCCCGAAAAGCGATTTTATTGTCTCGAACGCATATCGGTGAGCGAACGCGAAGCGTTCGAGAAGTGGCACGGAGAGATGTCGCCTCCGGCTAAGTCTTCAACATGATGATGGAGATCGTGAGTTACTGCAAGATGAGCGTACAACTCTTGTGGCAAGATGTGGTGAGGTTTCGCAGAGAATTTCTGGACGACAACGGAATCGACCCCTTCAGGGAGAGCGTCACCATCGCCCAACCGTGCATTAACATGTATAGGAAGTGCTTCATGCCATCAGAATAAATTCCGATCATATCCCAGGGTGGATATATGTTGGCCGATATACAGTCGCGCATGGAGTGCATCTGGCTTACTTGACTCGAGCACATCGAGCAGGTGGCCATTCAGGACGGCTTTCACGGACGCGAAGTAAAAGTCTTGGGATGGTGGACGGATACACGGGGGAGGAAAACGGAGACAGGTGGACGTACAGTTTTCACGGTTGCTTCTACCACGGATGTCTGTGGTGTCGCGCCAATCGCCATGCGCCTATCTACGCGAGCGGCAAGAGACCATGGTCTCAAGATACAAAGAGACGGAGAGGGTTAGAAGAACGATGGAGAATGCGGGAGTGAAGGTGGTCGAGATGTGGGAGTGTGAATTTAATCGTCAGATCAAAGAGGATGACGCGGTGGCGGAGTTCGTTCAATATCTATGCAAAGTTCATCCGGAACCTCTTAAACCCTGAGACGCGTTTTATGGAGGAAAAACTAACTGAACCAAGATTTATTGCGATTCGGAAGGGGAGGTGGAGAATATCTTCTAATACGACGTATGCAGTCTCTACTCTTACGTGAACAAAACGAAAGCTTACCCCGTAGGCCATCCCAAAATTCACATGAGCGACTTCCCAAATTTCGAAGACGTCGAGTGCGTTCTGAACCTGTGCCCCAACAGAACTTTTATTATCCTGTGGTTCCCATACGTTTGCGCGGAAGGCTGGTGTTTCCGCTGTGCATGGCGTGCGCCATAGACGAGGTTCAAGAGGTGGAATGCGCTCACGATGAGAACGACAGGTGCATCAAGGGAACGTGTGTATTTGAGGAGGTCAAAGTCGCGATAAACGAAGGTTACGTTCTGAAACAGTTGTTCGAAATCTGGGAATACGAGATGGCGAAGTACGATCCCACCACCGGCGCGAGAGGCCTCTTCGAGGCGTACGTGAATCACTTTCTAAAGATGAAGACGGAAGCTTCGGGCGGGTCGTCAGGAAGCGACGCGGAGGCCGGTGGTCTAAAGTACCTCAGAAACTTTGAACGAGGGAAGGCGTTAAAATGGATGCTGACGATAACTGCCAGAATGTGGCAAAACGGTCTATGGCCAAATTGATTCTCGACAGCTTCTGGGGAAAATACGAGCAACGGGAAAATATCCCCAAGTGCGAATTAATCCGGGAGTATGACGGATTGATGCAAATCTTTGAAGACCCGATCGTGGAGGTACAGTCTTACATTCCGGTCAACCAAAACATCATGTACATGGTTCACAAAACGTCGACAGGGTGCTCAAATTGAAACGTACCTCCGACGTGGTCATCGCCGCATTCACTACTTCGCTCGCGCGTCTTGAGTTTTATTCCTACCTGAAGAGACTGAACAGGCGCGACTGGTATTTCGGCAGTGATTCGGTGATCGCCACGTAAGGACCCTCAGACTGGATGGCGTCCATGGGCCCGTACCTGGGAGACATGATCGACAAACTCGAAAGGTACGGTGAAGGCGCGTACATAAGACGTCACACCTCTACCGGCCCCAAGAGCTACAGCGTCACCGTCAGATGGGGCGAAAAAGAGGTTACGTGGGTGTACAAAATTAAAGGGGTAACACTAAATTCCGGGACCGTGATTAGCGACAATGCCAACGTGATGGTATTGAAATATCGCACTAGAGCGATTGCGTTGCAGACGAGTCGAATCGTAAGGGTGCCCGTGTGCTGAGTCGTGACCAGAACGATGAAGAAGACGTTTAGGATAGTGTGTAGGAAGCGAGCATTACGAGACGACTACGATTCGTACTCCTACGGGTATAAAAATGCCGAACCGACCCGACTTCGGTGCCTTTCAGGAGGAAAATGACCACGAAGAGGAAGAACGAGGATGACGAGAAGGACGACCGGCAGGAGGAAGACGGCCTCGGTCTCAGTGTCAAGAAGCGCTTCAGATGGTAGGCGTCGCAGACGGAAAGTGCGATTTGAGATCGCTCGTCTTCGATTTCATGCTTTCGGAGCGCAAACGATGGAGGTGGTGGCGCAAAACTTTCGGCCGTCAACGATCTGCAACAACTCTTGACACCGTCGTAGTCTTGCAGGCGCAGGGGCGTCAGGAGAAAATTGACGTTTCATTGGGAGATTCTCTGGATCGCACACTTCTTCCAAGAAACAAGGCGAAACGAAGCGGAACCAAGAGATTCTCTCTTTCCCCGCTAGACACGCTGGTGTCCTCGACCAAACGAAAGTGGCGTGCCGAATCGGATCGAAGCGAAATCAAGTTTCAACACTAACTACGGCGACGTCGATGGTTTTCGCACTGGAAAGATCGCTAAGGGGACCACGACCACGAAGCACGCTATCGCCCCGTCCAGGAGGCGCTGTGATCGTCCCCTAAGAGGGAGAGACGAAGCGCACCAAAGAGGTAAGACGAGGAGGAGGAATGGAGACCACCCTGGCATCGTCTCAAGATGGAAAAAAAGATGTGCGATGCGAAGGTGGGCGCCCCATCTCGCCGCGAGCGAACATCCGCGTAAGAACAAAGTCAGAGTCTCCAAAACGACGAGGAACATCTCACGACTTCTGCAAACAGATCTAAAAGTAAGGGAAAAAGCGGCGTATTTGAGGAGGAATTCCCGTCTTCTAGGAAGTCGAAGTGAAGCTGCGCAAACAGAGAGAGGAAAGACAAAGAAGAAGAGGAGCATCTTGGTTCATCTTGACGCCGAACAAATGGAGAAGAAGATATGTGCGACGACAGCGGAAAATGCGCCCTCGTCCTCGTTCGTCTTTCGACCGAGAGCAGTAACCTCTTAGGAGTAGGAAACAAGGTAGCAGGAAAAAGAAGAGAACCTCGTACGACGACGAAGGCCACGGCATTCCCGAAACCGGGGAAAGATGAAGAAGAGTTTTACTCATGGAATTAGTTGCCATTGCAGTAGAGGACCGAAGGTCAGCTCCGAATGAAACTTCTGCTATGGAGTTGGGCTCCTCTGCGGAGGACGAAGAAAGAAGACAGCCGACGTCAAGAGAGATGAAGAAGTCTGTGGCAAATATACGAAGTTTATTGCCGGAAGAATCGCTCGAAACGAAGGATGAGCCCGAATTCACTTTTTGGAGAAGACTATTCTCTCAGGGAATAGAAATAGAAAAACGTGCCTCTCCGGCTCCTTGTATGGACTTCGGATTTCCCATCGCGGGCCATCGCGGCGAGGAGGCTTTAGGATTCGGAGCTGCATCCGTTTTCGCCTTACCGAGGGAGACGGTGCATCTTTACGTCGTTCGCTTTCGGTTTACTACCATCATGCAGGTCGCCGGCCCTTCGTTTTGCGAGAAATCTAACTTCGTAAAAAATCTCATGCTGCCAGCCAATGGCACTTTCCACCGCCTCATAAAGAGAGCCGGGTGGTGCCATCCCCGGAATATCCTCCGCCCGCCGGTTCCCACTTTCGCGATATCAAGTTCAACGTGCTGACGCGTTCCCGATTTGGAGCTCATCAAGGAGGGAGAACGTTTGATCCTCGACGACCTCATTTACGAGTCTGGCCGCAGCAACGTCTCCAGCTTCTACGAACTACATTGTCGTATTTAAAAACAGCAGGGATAAGATGCAGATCAAAGAGCTGTGTCAGTATTTGGAACCCCAAAATTCCAAATTTCACCTGGAGGCTTTTCAGAAGGCCACCAAAAAACCCCACGAATACCTAGTGTTGGACTGCACGCAATACATTCCGGACTGGTATCGATACCGAGCCGGCGTGCCGGGCGAAACTCCCTCCTGCTTCGTGGTGGTTAAATACGACAATGCCGAACAGTACCCCTCCACTTTATCTACCCATTTTTTCGGTCGGGACGCCGAAAAGATGAAGAACGTTGCTCGCTCCAAGATACGGAAGCTCACCTTCTCCGCCATCGCGAAGCAGTGCCATAATATAATTGTGCTCAACAAGGCCAAACCTCGACTGCGGAGGAAGTCCCGAGCTGTTCCGTGCCATATCCACAGGTCTTTAACCAGGGGCCACATGTCCATATCGGCCAAGTGCACGAAACGCTTAAAAAGACACCGTACCTTCTGGGGAAGGTTAGTTAACAAGCGGTTCCCGTTAAAGAAAAACAAGAAAATCATCGTACACAAGGGCGGCTTCCTTTCGGCCTTTCTGCTTCCGGTGCTCGGGTCACTGACCAGGTTACTGGCGTCCAAAATTGCGGGATTACGCGAACGAAGCAGCTCGTGCTGCTGCGCTCTCAGCCCGAAAGCGCCAAAAGACTTCACGTGATCGACCGAACCATATCCCTGATATCCGACAAGATCAAAGGCGTGGAACTCTCCCATTGCCGATGCACGAGAAGTGGACGTTGCTGATTCACAAATTGTGTTACTACCTCGATTTGGTGTCCAAGTTGCGCCGCTCCAAGAGCACCGCTTCCTTTGTCAACGGCGGAGACGTCGACGGCAGCACCCACGTTAAGACGAGCGGCGGCACCACTCTGAAAAAGCACAACGAGGAGAAGCGCGAGGTCGAAACTAGCGGAACCAAGCGCGTCAGGAGGGAGTCAAAGCCGTCGACTTCGACGTCTAAACCTTCTGCGGCGAGGCGGCAAGAACAGGAATAAGTGTGCCGCGACTCACATCACCAATCGCTACGGTTTAAGCCCAATAAGCAAAAAGCGGAGAAGAATCGTCTTCTTCGACCACATAGAACTTCAGTGGGAGACCCTCTGAGGGACGGGAGGCGAATTCGTCCACATCTCCTACCGCTAAAGAGAGGGTCGTTTTGCTGCGGTTGTACGCCTTCATGTGACACTTCGCCGGATTGGGCCACGTCGAAAGGCTTCGAGGAGCCACCGACATTCCTCGAGCAAACATAGACTCCTTTCTACGGGGACAAGAGGGTTACACGCTTCACAAGGCGGCAAGAAAGCGCTAGCCCCAAAACGCTATCACGTCAGCAATATCGATGACCTGTGGGAGATCGATGTCGTCGTTCTAAGCGGGCGAATGCCGCTCAACACTCCTTATCTTTATCTCCTCGCCGTGATCGACATGTTCTCCAAGTACGCCTAGGGTGTGCCCCTGAAATCGAAATCCGGCGACGAAGTTGCTGGAGCCTTCGCACGCATATTTTCGTCCAGCGGGCGACGCCCCAGAATCCTGCAGACCGACAGCGGCGCCGAATTCGTCAATGTCGTTTTCCGAGTCCCTCTGAGGAAGCAAGCCATCCAGCATTACACGACCAGAGACAAGGTGAAGGCGAGCGTCGTGGAGATGTTCAACGGAAGGTTGAAAACCAAAATGTAGCGATACTTCATCTTCAAAACACCCACGGTTACCTGGACGTGCTACCGGCGCTGCTCGATTTTTACAACGCGACGCACCATCGCTACAACAAGATGGCTCGGAGAGACGTCGACGATTCCAACGTGTCTCTGGTATACCGCAACTTGCACGGCGACGCGTCCTCGTCGATCTGGGTTCGATCGCCGAAATTACGAGCCGAAAATCATGTGAAGATTTCGAAAGAGATGATGACCTTCGAAAAGAAGTACGAGCAGAACTGGACGGACGAGATCTTCGCCGTCGATAAGATCCTATCCAAGACTTCTCTCGCGACGTATCGCCTCAGGGATCTTCCACGAGGAAGAGTTGCAGATCTCCCGAGATATCCCGAGAGCCTACAAAATAGATAAAATCCTGGCGTCCATGACTCGCGGTGGTAGCAAGGAGCTGCAGGTCTAGTGGGGAGATTATCCCGGAAGGTTTAATTACTGGATCAAAGCCTCAGACCTTACCTCGTCGTGATCAGGCATAAGCTCTTTTTGATGACGCAGGCCAGCAACGTCTCCGCGGTTCGATTTCCGGATAACACCACCTCTGGCATTTCCAACGTTCTGCCGGAAAGGGTGGAGCTGCAAGAAGAGTGGGAAATGGCGCTGGCGAAGGTGAGGTATCCCGTGGATTTTCCAACACTATGAATCAATGCAGATTACGTGGCCATCTGTACGCATTCGATGCCGACGACTAGAAGCATCCGTCCAAGAAAGCTCACTTCTCGCTCGAATTCAACGACGACATGGTGACGAATGTGCTCACTCTGTTAGCCAAGATCAACGAATGTTTCACCGAAGTCTGTGACGCGCTCAAGGTTTTCATCTACGACACGGAGAACGGAACGTTTCGTCAACCACTACGCCGTCCACAAGAGAATGCCCGCCCTACCCGTCGAGCCGATTCCCAACGTTGCTCTTCCAGCCGGAAGGGTCGTAGTGGAGGACGCGCTGCCTTCCACCATGCTCAGACATACCTCCGAAGTAGAAGATAAGGGCATCGTCGAAAGCAATGAGAAAGAGGAATAGCCCAAGCAAATCCGTTTTGACCGCCGCCTCCAGAGTGAAGAAACCTCCTGCAAGGAGACCCTCCCAAAAGGCATTGGTGCCAAAGCGCAAGGGGAATACGCCCTCGCCAGCGGCGGTTCGACCGTCGCCAAAACCGACGCCATCCGTTGTCGCTCCGAAGACTTCCGCGTCGCAACCTCGACACCCAAATTGTCTGATACACCGTCTTCTTCCATCTATGGCAGTGGCCAAGATGCTGGAATTGGAACCGAATATCGACGTGGTAGAACACATGCAGGGGCGATTACCGGACGATCCGTACAAGGGTTTTCCTCACGAAATGTTCGTCTACTGCTACCTGGTGGCACCGTAGATGATAGGGACATCATCGCTCAGATCGTAGACAGCACCCCTAAAGAGTTCGAGAGCCGGATTTAGAGGCTCGCGAGGGGGATGTCCTTCTTTCCCCTGAATTGGTTCTACCTGTTGTAGCAGGACTTCAGAGTCCTCCGCGTGTTCTTAAGGGATGGTCAGGGCTAAGTCCGGCTATTTATGCACGGAATTGCTTTCATCTTGGTCCTCTGCTTCAGACCCAAATCTCAGCATCATGAGCTTCGATCGTGACGCTCAGGTCACCTATGGATATTACCGGAATTTGACCGGCGGAGGTAACCACGACCGACATTTCGTACTCTACAGGGGTAGCCACTTTTCGAGGGGCAGCGGACTCTTCAGCGCACTTGGCGGTCTTTTCAAGAGTTTGCTTCCCGTTCTAAAGGTGGGCGGCTAGACCGTCGGAAACGAGGCCCCCAAAATGGGCACCAGCGTTCTCTCCGAAGTTTCCACCGTTGTGAAAAACAAGAGCTCTTTAAGACTCGTCTATACAAAGCCGGGCGCAACCTGGAGCGAAACGCCGAGAACAAGACAGATGATGGGATCCGTAATCAAACGACCGCGCCGCGCGGCGAAACATCCCAGGTCTAAGACGCAGAGAAAGTACAGAAGAAGGAGGACGAAGAATCACCGTCCTGCCGACTCTGTTGTCGTCCTGCAGCCGAGAACAAAGCGTCACGTTGGAAGAAAACGCGCTAATGGCGGGACCCAGTGTGGAAATGGCGGAACCGACATATTCGCGTGATGACGCTGTACATGAACTCCGAGCCTGACGTCTTCAAGGAACTTTCCGTACAGATGAACATCGAGGAACACAAGTACTTGTCCCTCAATCCGCAAAGCACGGCCCTGGACTCTTCTCCGATCACCTTCCATTACCCCGGTAATGCGGACGACTAGCTGGACATCTCTTAGGTGCTTCTGATGGTGGGCGTCAGGATCCTCAAGCAGAATGGGAGGGAGCTGGGAGAAAACGACATGGTCACTTTCGTCAACAACTCCCTAAATTCTCTGTTTCAACAGGTTACGGTGTCCCTGAACAACGTCATCGTATCCCTTCCCCAGGGCAGATGCCCCCTCAGGAACAGCTCCTACTCTACGGCTCCGACGTCATGAGTGCCAAACTGAAGTCTACCCTCTGGTGCAAGGACGCGGCCGGACACATGCAGGATTTCGCGCTTAACCAGTGGCGATACTACTACACGAAGAAGAGCACGGTCGTGCACATGCTGGGTACACTCTCCAACGCGTTCTTCGCTCACAGTGCCGTTCTCCTCAACAATGTGAACCTCGACATCACCCTCACCCCTTCCTCCCCGGACTTTCACATGATTTCCGGCGACGGTAATTTCAAGGGGCTCACCCAGTTCACCTATGGGACGCTGCACTTGAGAACCACCAGGCTCAGTCCGACCGTGAAGCTGGCGCATCAGAAGGTGCTCCCTAAGAGAAACACCAAGTGTCATCTCAAGGACGTCGACTTTCTTGCCCTCAACATCCTCAGGGGCACGGGAAGCGTCACCTTCAACGACATGCTGTGGGGCGAATTCCCCGAGGGATGATCGTTTCGCCCGTGTCCGATACGAGCTACACGGGACACGTTCAGAAAAATCCCTACAACCTTCAGCACTTCAACATGAACTACTTTGAACTATACGTCAACGACCGCACCGTTCCCAACCTTCCCTGCAACCGAAGTTTGGCAAATCGAAGTACTTGAGATGCCGTCAAACCCCGCAGGTCGGTCTCGGAACCTATCTGAAGAACAAGGGTCACACCATCTCGAACTCCGATTATCAACAAGGATACACCATACTGGCCTTCGACTTCACTCCGGACCTTTCGGGCAACAAGGGCTACATTTTTGGCTCCCATCACGGCACTTCCTCTATAAGCATCGTATTCGAGACGCAGTTCACAGAATCCATCAAGCTGCTCGTTTTATCGGAGATGCATCGCACCGTGGAAGTCGACGAGAACAGATTCGTGCTCGTGTCATGTACACGCATCAAATTCATCGCATCCTATCCAAGTGCCCGCACTTCGCCGGAGTCTTCCCCTCTGACATGCTATCGGCAAGGTCACCCACCCGCCTTCCCGCCGCCTTCTTCGTCAACACGGATCCCAGCAGGCGTCTCGGAATGCACTGGGTGGGTATCTACATCTCCCGAGACGGACTGAGAAGTTACTTCGACAGCTGCGGTCTACCCCCTCTCTGAACCTCGATTTCCTGCTTTCTGCATCGATCCGGCGGGAAAAGCTGGCGCCACAACTTCCGTTGCCTGCAAGGCCATCGATCCGCCACCTGCAGGAACTACGTGGTCTCTTATCTCCAGCATCGCTGCCGTCATCTTCCGGAACGCGGCTTTCTGGCAAAATTCAAAATATCCATCTACGCCTACAACGATCGCCTCATCCTAAACGCTTTCCGAAACATGCGCCTCGCAAGCATCTGGGGTGCAGACGGATATCAGCGCCGCAAATCTCTGCACGTGGGTATTTTCTTTCCACATAATTTTTAGCATCACTTCCCCTCTTTTCCCAACCCCTTTTTTCTTGTAGATGATTTTTTTCACACTATTTCGTCCTAAACGTGTTCTTTTTCATGCTGTTCTAGATCGCAACGCCCGACGACGACGACAACGGCGGAGTATAAATACGGCCAATGCCTCAATCGGGACCTCCAGTCGACATGCGGACTTCCGGCTCCTCGGAAGGAAAAGAAAACATTTAAGTACCTCTTTATTTTCGTCCGAAAATAGAAGAGAGCTATTTTTTTCTTTTCATCTTTTGGCAACATTGATTTTTCTACTCGTTCTCTCGTTTCAACTCCATGTGGAAGAAGACGGCTCGCAAGGTCAAGGAGGAGGAGAATGTGAACAACTCCGTCCCGCCCAAATCGATCCCGGTCACCGAGGAGGATGCCAGACCCGTTCTCATGCCCGCCGCCGCTACTGCTGCCGCCGTGGTCGTTCGCCTGCGACCGGCCATCATGGGTCCGTTCTCTGACGTCTTGTTCTTCAACCGAGCGCAGAAAAAATTCGTGCGAGTCGGCTATTCCGCCTACCCTCCGTACAATGAGGTCATCGCCATGTCCAGGTACGGAGATTCCGCCATCGTCAAACTTCGCTCCGCTGAGGAATGGCGCGACTCATGGCCTTGTCTTCCTCGTCAACTCCTACTACCAGAAACCCATCCGAGAGAGGCATAGGTACGCGGTCGCGCCGGAGATCTCCGTTCTCCTCAAGCCGATATTCGGCATGACGACGGCCGTCGTCGAGACCACCGTCAGCGCCAGCAAGTCCCTCACTGAATGGGAGAGGAACGTCCTGGAGCGCCTCGCGAGACTCGTCGGCGAGCTCTACCGGCACCTGAAGAACAACAAGGAGGATATGCTCCTGCTGGTAGCGGCCTTCGAGAATTTCGCCCTTCACGTGGCTCTCACCAAAGAGTAATTCTTCGGCTACATGAACTTTTCCCACTTCACCAGGTTTTCCCTTGTCGCCACTCCAAAGCCTTCTACGAAATCTCGTATCATATCAGAACCAAGCTCATACAGGAGGCCATCGATCGCGCGAAGATGCGACGTCAGAACGGCACCACGTTTGCATGCGCTTCATGTCGCCCAACGACCCAAGCTCCGGTTCCATCGTCAGTCCTAAGATGTTTCGTGAAGCGGTCGAGAAGATGCAGGCGGACATCGCTTCCGCAACGGAGTAATGCGTTGACTGCCCCCTCTCACGGTTCGACCTTTTCCAAAACCGGATGCGGAGGAAGGTCTGACGGGATGCGGGCTGCGATACGTGACGCCAGACGGGATGTAGACGGCATTTCCGGTGCAGATTGTTCCATCGCTTGTCTTACTTGAGCGGAGAAAAATCTCCAGGCGGATGACGCCAAAATATAAATAAAAACGTCGGATAAAATTTCCGGTCACGCACCGACCTTACTTCTCCCCCACTTCCATGGACTCCTCGCTATATATTGGCAGCTCTGCACGGCCATTCACACAGTCGTCGGAGGATATACTGTTACCCTGCCCCGTCTACCAGTGCTCACACTGCTTCCACAGTGTCAGCTCCTGCAGCATACGCCCCCGAAGAACCCTTTGCTGCGCGCGCTGCCAGATTGGAGTGTACCGAGACCTGAGAGTGCTCAACGCCCAGGTCGAGCACTTCTTAATCTACTACGCAAGGGTTCCACAGCGACGCCATTGCCAACCGTTGCAGCTGCAGCAGCAACAGCAGCAGTTGCGATAGGTCCAACATGCCACCCATGTCTCGCAACGGACAATTAGGCACGTCTCGCAAGAGGGGTCAATCGTGCCAGCAATATTCCCGCGCCCCAGACGCCTTCAGAGGCCCTCTGCACGAAGACGCTTTCGAATACGCGGACCTGCCGGCGACCGAATCCAGATATACGCTGCGCCAATTCAAAAACCTCGACCTAATCGAGGAGCTGAACCTGATGGGTTACGCCTCCGGTTCCGGCTTCGCCACTTCCTCGCTGAGAGATCTCCGCGAGAACGACCCATGCCTCGTCGATGTCATCAGAAGCGTTCTTCTTAACCACGACATACAACGACTAACCGCAGTATCTCGTCGACAAACCCAATCAACAGTAGTTTTACCTTGTGTTCTTCGAAGAGCAACGCACCGCCTCAGAATTTGTCACCTTCGGGCTCAGGTTCATGCCAGATACAAAAAACTAAACCAGACATGTTCTGCACGGATTCCTTCGACGTTGGCGACAACGTCTCCATGGGGATCGCCTTCGAACGTCGCGTTTTTCCTCGTCAGAGACGGAAGCTACGTGGATGAAGCAACGTTTGAAATCATATCCACCCACATCGAGTCGCGCCGCTTCGACAGGTTCCATACCATCACCGTCAAAGCGTGCATCTCCAACGCCTACGTCATCAGCATCAACTTTGAAGTTTAAAAAATGGATGCCAACGCATCCGACGCCAAGTGCAACGTCTTCGTCGGATCGAACAACGTACCCACCTTAAACTGCAGGGTCCACAACGCAGGGTGCACCCCTTTCCCCAACCCTTCTCGATCCCATCACCTCGTTCTTCCTCTTCACATCCGCTTCTCGAATTTGGGGAAAGTGAAAACTTCAAACATGCTCGCATCCTCTGCATCACCAAGGCGCAGGAACGTTTCATCCCTAACCCCCCTAACTCGCCCACCTTTGGCAGCAGCAACAGCATCGGCCCCGCCAACATCTCCAACCAAGACGATTTCGTCACCCCGTTCCTCCCGCCGACGGAGTTTTCCACCTTCGCCCACTTGCTCTTCGTCACCAGAACGTGCGTGTAAGAAGCACGTCAACCTAGCCAAAAAAGAGCTTGGCTTAGTGTCCAGTGTTTTTTCTCGTGTTCGCAACACTTTTTTTATAAGTGCCACGTTTAACAAAAATAAAGTCGCCCCTCCTCACTTCTGTGCTCCAGTGTTTTCATTTCTTTCAACGTGCTAGTAACTTCTTTATGTCCAACGCCCAGCAAAAACAAAGAAAGAAAGAAACAGACAGAAAGAAGCAGTTCTTTTCGTGTGCAACATTTTATTTTTAAACTTTTTTACTTTTAAATTCATCATTATAGTATGTATTGGTTTAGGTATCCAAACTGTATATACCAGATATATCAATGTAGTTCCAAAAATATTTCATGTGCTTAAAGCTTGTTATTGCTACAAGTATTACCCAAGTGTTCCAGCAAAGTATATATATCATATGCTTAAAGATTAACATTATTATTGTTACAAGTATTACCCAAGTGTTCCAGGTCGGTTACTTTGCTCACACCCATGTTCAAACGGGTGTGTTTAGTCCAAGGGAAACAGGAACTGTCCGTCGTAGCTTTTGAGGTTACGTGCGACCACGATCACTCCTTTTTTTCTGTAGTGCTCCCCACTGTCTTTCACTAGGCAAATGCTTTTAGCCACTTAATCAGCATTTCATTGCTCAAATCATCGCAAGATTGGTTTGAAACTATATAAAAACGATCCAGTTTTTGCAATTCCTTGAATATCATATGTAATATATTAACATATGCAGCATAAGCATTCCACGTCTATCTTTTTGCCTTTATCACTCTGCATCACGTTGAGATGCACCTACTTAGGACTGGCGCCAGTGACGTCACACAATACGGTGCGTCCGCGGGGGTGTTATAACTACTCTAGCCCTCACACAATAAAAGTCTAGGCAGTATGTGCAATGCAACCAGGCTGCGATGGTTAAGTGTTAGTCATTATACTGAGAAACCATCTCTCACAGCATGAAATTCTAGTTGGCATGTGCAATGAAACCAGCCTGCAATGGTTAAATGTAGGTCACTATACTTTGAAAACCAGCCCTCGCACCATGAAATTTTAGTCGGTATATGTAAGGAAACTAGTTTGCGTATGTTTTAAATTTAGTTCACTGTATTTAGGAAACCGGGCCTTTCACAATGAAATACTTATCGGCATGTGCAATGAAACCAGCCTGCGATGGTTTTAGGTTGGTCGCTATATTTGGGAAACAAGCCCTCACAACATGAAATTCTAGTTGGTATGTGCAATGAAACCAGCCCGCAATGATTAAATGTTGGCCACTATACTTGGGAAACCAGCCCTAACACCATGAAATTCTAGTCGGTATATGTAAGGAAACGAGCCTGCGAATGGTATAAATATAGCTCACTGTACTTGGGAAACCAGGCCTGACACAATGAAATTCTAGTCTGAATGTGTAATGAAACCAGCCTGTGATGGTTAAAAGTTGATCAGTGTACTTGGGAAAGGCCTTCACACTATGGAATTCTAGCCGGCATGTGCAATGAAATCAGCCTGCGATGGTTAAATGTTTGGCATTATACCTTGGAAACATCCCTCACAACATGAAATTCTAGTCGGTATATATAAGGAAAACCATCCTGTGATTGATTTAAATGTTGGTCACTATACTTGGGAAACCAGCTCTCAGATCGCGAAATTCTAGTCGGCATGTGCAATTAAACCGGCCTACGATGACTAAATGTTAGTCAGTATACTGGGAAATCAGCCCTCACACCATGAAATTCTAGTCGGCATGTGCAATGAAACCAGCCACTAGTGTTTGGCCACTATACTTGGGAAACCAACCCTCACACCATGAAATTCTAGTCGGTATATGTAAGGAAACCAACCTGCGAATAATGAAATGTTGCTCAACATGCTTTGCTGCTATGCATACTTAAGGATGCCTTTCCTCATACAATGAAATGTCTTCTGTGCAGTTAGGGAAGTCATCATGTATACAATGAAATACTGCTCGTTATATGTTGCTTTAGGAAATTAGCCCTCACACTTTGAGAGCATAGTCACTAAAGTGAGCACGTATTATGTTATCTTGCTTAAAGGGAAACGAAACACAAAAATCATGTTTCTTCATTAATAAAGGAATGCAGTGGTAGGATTGTTTTCTTACTTCACCACACCGTATCGCTGCACAAGCGAAATAATAACCACCTTATACGTCATCCGAGCCAGCAGTGCACTGGAAGCTGTTGGGAGATCACAACCCGTCATTGTTGCATGTGTAGTAATACGTTTTCATAAATTGTTCTTGTAGGTATTTAAGTTCAAGAGTAGTTTACTTTGTAGCGGTGTTTTGGTGATGGTGTTACTAAGTCAGGTTAGTATCATACACACAACGTAATATTGTAAAAAATAAAATGCCTCAATGTTGTGCATATGGATGTAATGTAAGGAGGGGAACACACAAAGGAACTCATTTTCCCGCGATTCCAAACAGAGACAAACCGCCCAAAAGATAGAGGATGTGGGTAGAATTCTGCAAAAGAAAAGATTTATTTTTACCTGGTCCCGGTGCTCGTTTATGTTCCTTTCATTTTAAGGACACAGATTATGAACAGACACAGTTATTAAAAACCAGCTTATACCGGATGAAAATTTCAGAGGGCCTTTATTAAAACTTGGAACTATTCCTAGTCTAAGGAAAAATGAAGACAATTTCCAGATATGAAGTTCTAGTAAGACAATTGATCCTTCACCATCTTCATCCAAAAGAAAACGCTAAAGTCCAGAACGATATGAGGCTAGAAATCGTAAAAGCATACTAATCTGAGCTATGCCGTAGTGTTACTTGCAATAAAACTTACAACGAAGGCGATAAAGGTAAAAGTAGGCATATGTAAGGATAGAACGTGATGAAAAAACCAAGAATTCAGAAGTACAATGTGAAGTAGGTACTGAATCATAAGGAAACATATATTGTTGGAATCTGAAAATATCTACGAAACAAGCAATGATGAGGAAGATCAGGATAAGCTGAATGAAAATTTCTACGAACCTGATACTTCAGATTCTGATTCAAGTGATAACGAGGAGGAAGAGGAGGAGGAGGAGGAGGAGGAAGAAGAAGCAGCAAAGACTTTCACCATACATGAATATGAAGCTACAGCGGAATATTTCATTGTTGGTTGGGCATTTGTACTTTTATTTTTCAAGATGTGTGTTTTATGCAGAAATGAAATCTGAGCAATTTATCATTACATTAAAGGGACAATGCCTTAAAACAGTGTGTTATTGCGATAATATGTTCACTTAGAACTCGCAAAATTTATCAAGAAGAAACCGGAAGGAAATGCTTTAATAGCAAGTTCTTTATTATTATTATCATCATCATCTGGTATAACTGTTTCAGCGCGGCGCCGTGGCCGAGTGGTTATACCACTCGCCCCTCACCAAGGTGCAATCCCACGGAACCGCATATGGGATTTGTGGTGGACAAAACTGCGCCTGGACGGATTTTCTCCGGATTCTCCGGTTTCCCCCGCCATTCCTCATTCCACCGGTGCTCCATTTTCACCTTTCCCGTCATTCATCTCCCGCATCTCATCTATCATCTCCTTCTTCGTTCTCATCCCCGGCGTCGGGCTGATGCCCCACTCTGGTTGTCACTCTGTTCAATAGACCCTCAGCTCCCCGACAGACATCTAAGCATAGGCGTTGGCTTCTAAGTCCTGGGGATATAAGTCCTACGAAGGGGAGGGTAATCAGTAGGGCCCGGATTTTTAGGTTTTAACCTAAATTGTTCGTCGCTATTTAATTAATACCTTTCAAGATACACTATGTGATCAAAAGCATTCGAACACCCCACAAACATACGTTTTTCATCATAGGTGCATTGTGCTGCCACCTACTGCCTGGTAGTCATTATCCGCGACCTCAGTAGTCATTACACATCGTGAAACAGCAGAATGGGACGCTGCGTGGAACTCACGGACTTCGAACGTGGTCAGGTGATTGGGTGTCACTTGTGTCAGAAGTCTGTACGCGAGATTTCCACACTCCTAACCATCCCTAGGTCCACTGTTTCTGATGTGATAGTGAAGTGGAAACGTGAAGGGACATGTACAGCACAAAAGCGTACAGGCCGACCTCATCTGTTGATTGACAAAGACCGCCGACATTTGAAGAGGGTCGTAAAGATTAATTGGCAGACATCTATCCAGACCATCACACAGGAATTCCAAACTGCATCAGGATCCACTCCAAGTACTATGAAAGTTAGGCGTGAGGTGAGAAACTTTGGATTCTATGGTTGAGCGGCTGCTCATAAGCCACACATCGCACAGGAAAATGCCAAACGACGCCTCGCTTGGTGTAAGGAACGTCAACATTACACGATTGAACAGTGGCAAAACGTTGTGTGGAGTGACGAATCACGGTACACAATGTGGCGATCCGATGGCAGGGTGTGGGTATGGCGAATGCCCGGTGAACGCCATCTGCCAGCGTGTGTAGTGCCAACAGTGAAATTCGGAGGTGGTGGTGTTATGGTGTGGTCGTGTTTATCCTGGAGGGGGCTTGCACCCTTGTTGTTTTGCGTGGCACCATTCCAGTGCAGACCTGCATTGATATTTTAAGCACCTTCTTGCTTCCCACTGTTGAAGATCAATTCGGGGATGACGATTGCATCTTTCAACACGATCGAGCACCTGTTCATACTGCACGGGCTGTGGCGGAGTGGTTTCACGACAATAACATCCCTGTAATGGACTGCCCTGCACAGAGTCCTGACTCGAATCCTATAGAACAGCTTTGGGATGTTTTGGAACGCCGACTTCGTGCCAGGCCTCACCGACCTACATCAATACCTCTCCTCAGTTCCGCACTCCGTGAAGAATGGAAGAATGGGTTGCCATTCCCCAAGAAACCTTCCAGCACCTGATTGAAAGTATGCCTGCGAGAGTGAACGCTGTCATCAAGGCTAAGGTTGGGCCAACACCATATTGACTTCCATTACCGATGGAGGGCGTCACGAACTTGTACGTCATTTTCAGCCAGGTGTCCGGATACTTTTGATCACGTAGTGTATAATTATACTCGTTTCACACCTCCTGGAGCAAAATATGCGAATTTCATTACACCTAAAAAACGTAAATGAGGGTTTGACACCTAAAATAACCTAAATAGCTGTTTTTCCTTTTTCGAAATGAAGAATGTTATTTTCGTATTGAAACTCAGTGTAGAATTATTTCCACCACTTCTAACCAGTAGATAGTTCAAGTTAGTACAGTTAAACGCAGCACATGTGACATGGTGACACTTGGATGCAGCTGACAGAAGGTCAGGACTTGGCTGTCTGCTGCCATTTACTATGCCAGCACTTAAAGACGTTAAAAATATCGTCAGTGAATTGGATGAAACAGAAGATTCCTGCATTGCCGAGGCTAAGAAATCACCCGAGTGCCCACTCTTGCCGCTTCCCTTGCATACATTAAGAAACATTTTTTTTATACTAGAAGCTACTCTCCGATTAGAAATTACAACTTTGCCACTGAAAGATGCTCTAGATATCATTGGCAATATTTCCAGTAAAGAAATACCTGGACCAGTGGGAGTTGCGTGTTCTTCGAAGTTGCAGAAGATTCTTCAACGAAATCCTGCTTTTGAAGATATGAAAATCATCAATTCAGTAATGCAGGTAGAATAGCACACAGGAGAACTACCCCTAGAACCTGCTGCACTGGCATCTATGTTCTACGCTCCAATGACGTCAAGTTCCGTTGAAAGAACCTTTTCTTCATACAAGAATGTCATACGTGATACTAGGAAATCGTTTACGCCAGAAAATTAGAGAATGTATGTATCTATTGCAATGCCAAAATATAAATCTTACAACTAAGTGCCAGAAAAGAAAAATTATTTATACCTGTATTGATCCACGAAGCTAAACATAAAAAAACCATTTTAATCAAGAAAAACCTATAAAAAATATTTTAAGCATATAAGAAACCGAAAATGAAAGTTTATTCCACCTAAAAATCCGGGCCCTAGTAATCAGAGATTGCTTTGCTTTGCCATATTGTTGCAACTTAAATGCTGAAAATCACTGGGTTTAGCAATGTTTTCAAGGAGTACATTCGATAAAACCATTCGAAACATGGCAGCATCAGTTAGATCACTTTGGGCTCAAGAAGGAAAACAGAACTTAAATTCACTAAAATGTTGTGGCATACTTATATGGTTGGCAGGGTATGGGCGGTATGATTCCCCAGAATTTTCGCCAAATATTTAGTCTGTTCTGTCATGGATTTAAATTCCCGAAATTGGTTTGGAACTTCTTCATAGAGGTATGGTGAAAGACGATTTGGAAAAGACTGCTTGTGAGAACATAATGATTCGGCTTGCAAAATAGAAAATGTGTAGAGTTGAAGTTTTACTCTTCGAAAGGCATAAAAGTGTAAGATACCTGTTAAAAACTCAGTATTCGGAAGTTGAACATGAATTTGAAGTATGGTATTTGTCTAAAAGTCTAATGATAAAAATTAAAATGGTAGAAAAAATACGCAGAGCTGATGGCATGGAAAGCCATTATAAATAACCATTTATGGTGGGCCGCGCAAAATTGTAATGAGAACGGTACCGTATTAATTGAATAAGTCACATCAATTCTTCATCATATAAAAATGAATATATGTGACTAGAAAACGATGATTGGAAATCTTGTGACATGATGATTTGTAGGAAGAAGCCCAAAGAAAAAAATAATGGATTGAAGGCGAATCAAACGCCTATCATACTCTGAAGAAAATTATTTTGGATAGCACCATCTTAAAAGATTTGGTTCATATTCGACATTATATACATAGCTATCACAGTCTTCGTCTCAGATATGCTGTAAAGGAATACATTTTTCATGTAATAGCCTTAACTTAGATCCACGATAGCAGCCCTAGATTACAATTTTAATGTAAAAAAAAGACTGCTGTCAAAATCCAGCTTCTGGGTCTTGGATCATGAAAAATAAATATGAGGAATCTAACTAAGAGTGATAACGGCTGATAATGCGTGAAGTAAAAAAATCTCTGCAGGCACATTGTGTGGATCCATTATCGGACGCAGCAATTGATCTGTCGCTACCAAAGAATATAGCCCCCATGCTTCGACCTCCATTAGATTTACTACGATTGAAGCACTTCTCACATTTTCAGCCAACGTAAGAAGGTTGATCAGACACGTTATACAGTTTTAAATAATAGTAATAATTGTAATAATAATAATAATAATCTTTAATAATGGTTAAATTTAAAACTTACTATTTTTAATTTGTGTGTTTATTAGTGAAATTTGAAGCCTACATATACTTCGCTGGGTTCTGGAAAAGCATTTCTAATACTAAGCACTACACATGATGTTATAACTCTTTTTCTGTGTCCAATAGCAGTCCATGAATTAATCCACGCTGTAAACTGTTTATAGTAGGGATATCGTCAGTCTTATTTGCAGGATTTTTGGCGGTGAGTAATTTATTTTCAGCTCAATTTTTTGTTTTTAGCTCTAAGTTATGCCTCACAATATTAAAAACATCACGATTTATAACTAATTTGTGAAAATTAGGATGATTTGTGATACAGACAAAATCACCCTTCGCGAATTTTATGTTTTCATAGTCCGAGCAACACACACTTTCCTCATTGTTCATGGATATATATTCCTTACCCTTACACCGATGGATGGAACCAGCACGGTTTTCGATGTTCGCACTGTCTCAGAATCGCTGTAAGAATGGCGTAAATCTTCAAAGTCGCTCTATTTTGGTTCAACTGATAAGATCGGATACCACGTTCGCTCATTTTCAAAACAGATGTTGGAGTATTGTTTATCACCTAGTAGGTATTAACTGGATTATGAAACGTGATTGGCCAGCTTTAGCCCTATTCTTTGTTATTCAGAGAAGTTATGTACCTCTAGTGAAATTAACACGTGAACCTGTTACTCATTTAAAACACCTATGCTGCCTACGTCTTGTCTGCGCGCTATGTGGCTCTCATGACGTCACACGTCAACTCAACAGCAGGCCGTAACCCAATAACCATTCACCTTGGAATGGTGAAACTGCGTGAGTTGTTATTTATTCCTGACGACAAATAAACTAGTGTGGTGAATGAAATATTCATTTCTGTGTTTCGTTCCCCTTTAACGTAGGGGACTCAGCACCGATCCATAGGGGATATTGTACCTATGCCCCAAGAGAGGGCGTTCACGATAAGAATGAGGCGAGAGTAGACACCGGACGGCCGGATGCAGGAGCGACGGTAGAGCAATAACGGGGTCCCTAAGTTTCAGAAGTAGACACACCAGCAGACGAACGGGCAGACCGAGGGCCCTGCCCCACAGAGGGGATTCGGATACCCCGGAAGCCAGCCGAAAGCCGAGGGACGGAAAGAGTTCTCGGAGAGCATCCTTTCCCCTTGCCACGCTGCACCGAACACCATCGCCGACACTTCCGACCCTGAAAGAGACCAATGGTATGAAGGATGAATAAATGGAACGAAATGGAGGGACAGGAATTTCGAAGGTTGAAAGAAACCACTCCAGCATTCGCCTGGCGACTCAGGAAAATCCGAAAAAACCCATGGGATGGGTCAGAGTGGTAACTGGAGATCGAACCCGGGACCTCCCGAATACGGGCCACAGACGTTGCCGCCTGAGCGATCCCGCTCAGTAAAGCGAGAAAAACTGAACCTTGAGCAAAATGCTAGCATTAGAAGAACATAAGGAAATACTAAGAAGAAGGACGCAGAAGAAAGGACGGAGTGATTGAGAAGGTAAAAGCGAAAACGATTTCCCCTGTGGTAATTTTGAGGCATAACGGCTTATAATTAAGTGGGCGAGTGTATGTAGTCAGGAGGAACAAGCAATCACTGGAGAATTGGTTCGAGAGAGTTGTAATTAAAAGTCTGTCGTATTCCTAATGTAAATTGGACACTTTTTGTTTTATGTTCTCGCTCTCTTTCTCGGTCTTCCTTAATTAAGTGCTATAGTTTGCGTGTCCATGCGTGGACCAGGGAACATTTTCTTGATATTTGCGGATGATACGGGATACACAAATCTCGAGGAGAGAGAACAAGTTTGTTTAGGAATCACTGCTGGCGGCACACTAATCTTGAGTGTGTATATCACGAGAGCTATTGTGACATTAACCGCATTACACTCCGTATTTTTCACTCTACTTTAAAACTCCTGACAAGGACGTTTTGTCAATCTATGTAGTATATTCGAACTCGTTAAGAAAATTATTTCGGAGAAAACGGCATAAAAACTGACGAGACAATTGTCACCGCATTCCTTTCCGTAGGGAATGTGTACGGTCACCGTCAGTGCATCTAGTAGAAGAAACTGTGTACTGCGGTGTTGACCGTCCACTCCAGTGTTAGCCACCTCTATTGCTGTTTGACGTAAAAGACCCTGTGTAAAGTAGAGCTGCTCTGGAGAGTCTTAGATAGCGGACTCAGAGCGAAAGGGAGGACAGACTGGTTTATAATCGCGTATGTACGGAGTACAACACAAATTTCCATAGTTCCCCTGGCTCTTTCCTTATCAGCAACTTCACCTTTTAGCTTGCCTCATTGGCTCTACAATTCTCACAAGGGAACCCAGTGACATTACCGCTTCAAATCCAAAGGGAACTTCCTCAATTCTTAGCCAACGATGTCAGACGTCCATACTTTGCCTACCTAGCTTGCAAGCGTTTGGAACCCCATAAATTGTCATTTATTTGACGAGCTCCTAGACGAGTACTAGCTCCCAGGACATATGCAACCCAAAATTCACCGGGGACCTAGGTTAGGACAGTTTTCAACTTTCGAGACAGGAATATTCTAGTGTCGGCATTGGGTGTATATAAACGGCCATGGAACCTTTCTGCAATAATATTATTGAATGATAGCTGACGCAGGTTGCAGATCATGACCATTTTAAAGTGGCTCAGTAGTTTGAATTCCCGGCTGCAGAACCGTCCATTGTTGAGTCTAGAACTGCGGAGCAATTTTTCACCGTCCTGGTAATACAATGATTATACAAACAATGATTGTGACTAAATCATTTTTAACTTTATCTTTTATGATATTTGTTTTCAAGCGTAGCTTAATTACTAGGAGAAGAGTAATGCGGTAGGAATACCAGCATTGAATTTTATAGCATACCTCGATCTTAAGTGAACACCAATTTTCAGAAATAAGAAGCACCATTACATATGTATAATCTATGAAAAGACGAAAGTAGGTAGTTGTTACGAATTTGTTCATTTAAAAAAGAAATAGAATTTTCTTCTTTCTGACACGGAAAACTTACTCATTATAAGATATTATGAGTATAATTTTAGCAGAAAGCAACAGACCCAACTGCACTTATAGCATATATACTTTACAAACCTAAAAAGCTTCCCATAAAAAAATTTCAGCTTCTTACGCAGAAAACTGTACTGCTAACCCACAACACATAAAATACTGTACAATAAATACTAATAACCACTGTACAATAACAACAATAGGATCTGGAAAAATCATAGGATACCTCATAACCTTAAAGAAACTACAGAACTCTTATTTTATCGACTTTTTAAATTACATTACCCTTTATTTTCAAGCCATTCTAGACAAAACTACGCCGCTTCGTCAATCAGAGCACAAATTTGCGGATATTAGACATCGGGCTAGGAAAAAAATATAGGATACCTTACAACTTCAAAATCTACCCTATTCATATTAGTAGGATATTATAGAGAGAGCTGGAACACCTTTGGCGTTTACATGGGAAAAGATAGGAAAAACGAGGGTAGATGCGACGGTTCAAGCAGGAAAATGCGTTTATATGGGGAAGATAGGGAAAATGTGGACAGATAATAGGCTAGACAGATGCTGTAGGAGGGGGAATATGGACTTATATACAGGAGAGATAGGGAATACGAGGAGAGGCGCTAGACTAGGCGGGGCTTGAAGGGTTAGAATATGGCTTTTATATGGGAGAGCTAGCAAATCGAGGAGCGGTATTAGGCTAGGACGGTTTGAATAGTAGAGCATGCATTTATATGAAGAGACGAGGAAAACGAGGATACATGCTATGTTGAGAGAGCCTACAAGAAGGAAAATGCGTTTATGTGGGAGAGATAGGGAAAACGAGGTGAGATCCAAGGTGGAGCAGGTGCTGAAGGAGGGGGAGGGGAAACGCCCTTTATATGATAGAGGTAAGGAATACGGGCAAAGGTAGTAGGTTAGACAGAGGTCAAGGAGTACGGTATTCGTTTATGTGTGGAAGATATGGAAAACGGAGAGAGATTCTATGCTACGATAGAGATGAAGGAGATCAATGTTTATATGAGAGAGGTAGGGAATACGAGGAGAGATGCTAATCTAGACAGAAGTTGAGGAGTAGAGTAAAGGTTTATATGGAAAATATAGAAAAACCAAAAAAGAGAGGCTAGGGAGGTTAGTGCTGATGTATGTGTAATATTCATCCATGCATAGCATCATTTAGATTCATTGACTTCAAGATTTAAACGCTAACAAAGGCTATTATGTGTTCTAACGTCCCGGTATAGTGCCTCTAAAGGGTTGGACGTTGGTCGTCGATCGGAGAATACAGTTATTCCAATTAAGCCTTTCTTTATTGTTACAGTATAAAAAGTAATTCGGATAGTATCGTATATATGTAGGATAAACCGGATAGTATCACAAGTGTTCATGATATTTCAGAGCAACGATTCGTACCAGAGATATTTGAGATAGTGTTCATATGATTTGGGTAGTATGTCGGGTATTTAACTCATTTTAACAGGTAATTCAGATAGCGTCACAGGTATTCATGGTAACATCGAGAGTAATTAGATTATAAACATTTTTCATCCAACGTTACAACACTTTTATATATTTTTTTCTAAATCTTACAAACTTTTTATATGTTAAACAGTTAGTGTACGTGACGTAGAGGGATAAACTGCATATTGGTTTACACTGCAGGTATATAGAAGTATTCTAAACTAACCCCACAACGAACGACCTAACCTATCAATACCATGACTTCTCATTGTCTATTCAATCCTATCATCATCTAACCTAACCAACGTAACAAGACGTAACACCACGTAACAAGACGTAACGTAATCACCAATCGTAACCACGTAATATAGCCACGTAACACAACATAACATAAGCAGGTAACCACATGACAAGACGTAACACCACGTAACATAACCACGTAAAAAGATGTCACACTACGAAGTATAGCCACGTAAACACGTGACAAGACGTATCATCACGTAGGAGGACGTAACGCCACATATCATTACCACGTGTCAAGACATAACCAACGTCACACCGCGTAAAATAATACGTAGCATCTCGTAACAGAAGAACGTAACCACGTAACAAGACGTAACAACACGTAGCAACCATGTAACCATGCATCATAACCACGTAACATGACGAAACACCCTGTGATGTGACGTAACCAGAACGTAACAAGAGGTAACACCACTTAATCCCTCTCACCAGAGATAACCTCGAGTTTGTTTTAGGGAAATTGCGGCGTTTTATTCACGTTTTATTGTTCGACAGTCTTAATTGAAACGTTTTACATAAACATACCTTATTTTGGTTCGATGTAGGCGCCTCTCCCCCTTATCTAGGCTTAAGACTAGAACTAGGATTGCTCCTAATGATAGGGTTAACGCTTTCCCTTCCATCTTCTTATTCTTCTTTATTCATCAGGTGTCTGCTAGGTGTACACATCACATGTGTAAACTTACATTTTTTTCAAATTGTAAACTCACAGAGAAGATCTTCATCTTCGGCTTACATTCTCTTAAGAACTATTTGTAATGCTGTAATGCCCATATGCATATGTCGTTATGCCATCCTCGGCAATAACTCTTTTATCGTCGTATGGAGTCAATGTAATTCTATTCACTTGTACTGTGGTAAGAACATGCTCTCGTGACAGGGTCAGATTTATGGGCCTTCTTATTATTTCTCTGGTTTATATACAGTCAGTGTAGCTCTCGAATGTGACGTACTGCTTAATAGCACTTTTTTATGCCTTTAACCCTTTATATCATTCAGCCGGGGATATCTGGTGCATACATCTTAGGTCGTAGCCCGACAAGGCGCTGGATGATTTAACCATTAGCCTCATGTTTAAATTTCCCAAGCAGCTTCTTGTTTAGAGCTAAATAGCATATACGGCTTGTAGAATAATCAGCTGAATCTAGGTGCTCAAGAATATATAGATTGTCCTGGTATATATCTTCAGATCCCAGTCGATGAATGAATGAATCAGTGTCCATATACATAAGCTTCAGGTCTTCAGCTCCATAATACGGTAACAACATCTCATAGTGATAGTGGTTGTAACGGTATTACTTACAAATGATTGTGTATTTATGTGTTTGTTTACTTCATGTGAAGCCATCTTGTGACGTCATTCATTTGTTCGGTTTGTAGCTCCATCTGGTGTTAGCAATTTGCGGCAGTATTAGTTTTTTGTTTGAAAGAACTTTAAATTTTATTTTTTTATTTAATTCTGTTTCACTGTCCTCCGGCTAGCTATTATTTCTCGGTCGAACATGTTTCTAGATCAGGGTGTGTAAACGGAAAGGAATCTTTTATCCAAATATAACACTGATGAAGAAATTTGTTTTACACATTTATTGTCGAACACGTTAACTATCACATTTTATACATTGATCTTAACACTCGCCAAACTGAAACTGTTATAATAACTTCTTACTGATCACTCTTAATTTACGTACCTCAACGTTTTGTATAATTAACCTTACAACACTTTAGATTATTCATAATTCTGCTGCGCGTAAATTGTGAATCGATACCCGATACCCGATCGTTTGCCGTACAAATACTTTCGACGAACTGACTGACCGAAGACGACGTGTAGTGTACACAGATTTTTGATGAACTGGACTCAAGCTACCTCTAACCTACCCTATTTATACTCCTTCATCCAGATACGCCTAAAGATTATAACTGAACTGCAATTGGCTAATAAAACGCGCCAACATTAGCGTCTGTTTTAATATCCAATGAAAATTATGAATACATATGCTTTAGGGAGAAAACATTCCAGAAGTTTCTACCGAAAACGCGCCAACATTACGTAACTTCCTCGTTTCCAATAATGATAAACAGCTCACCCCCTCGCTGCATTATTGTACGCTATTATTGACAGTTTCAGTAAGGCCGTATAAACTTATTTCCAAATAATAATTACAATTAATAAACATCTGAAATCAATGTCACATAAAAATGCATATTCATATTACAATCATTATTTACATTTAAGTAATTTGTGATACAAATTACTGCATCATATGCCCCACTAGAAACATAATTATAAATATTTACAACTTGTTTGGAAATTTTATAATTGGGTTTTTAGTCTCCTAAATCTTGGAACACACGCTATCACTTTCACTTTACAGTTCACACGCATTTAACACACGACATATGTTTTTTTTATCTCGCCACTACTTACTGGCTCTGGTTGAATGTGTTTAAACATTAATCTGACATTACAATTTTTTTATAGCAAATACTGCACCCTGAAGTATTTAATTACTGTTACAAAATTGTTTACTTTCTTAAGTTGTTGACAAACATTTGTGCATTTAAGAATTTTTGTAATTACTATACATATTTACCAAAATATTCACCCTCTACACATATATTTACATCTCTTAAATCTAGGCACTGTTTCACATGTTCTATTTGCTACATAAATATTTGTTTTTAATTATATTTACCAATTTTTGTTATTTTGTACTTTATCTTAGCAATACTCTTGGAATAGTATTTATGTACTTTACTTTAATATAACATCATGCTTTATTTCACATGTTCGGTTACTAATAAAATGTTATTTTCCTCTTAAACATTTAGTCATGTCCAAAATTTATTTCTCCTTTCACATGACGTACATATTTATTTAACCCTCTTACGTTCCAATACATTGCTCTGCATTTCGTATTTAACTATCCAGCATTTACTATTTATCATCTTTGTCTTCTGTTTCACCTTGATCTTCATTGTTGTATGGTTTCAGCATCTCAATATGGAACTTTCCTATGCTTTTTCGAGTTGTTGGATTACATAACTCATATGTATTAGTTCCATATACTTCAACAACTTCATATGGTCTATGGTATTTGAGAAACATTCGCCAATAAAGTTTATTTGCTTTATCCGACAATTTCTTGGTTTTAACCAAAACTAAATCTCCTATTTTGATCCTCCATTCCTTTCTCTTCTTTTCTTCATGTTTAATTTTTTTATGGCCTTTTTCTTCATCCTCTCGAATGCTTTTCGGAACATCTCTTCTTCTGTTTGTGGTATCGAATGCCCATCTGGAATGGCTTCTGGAATTTTTTTACACATTGTATTGATCTTCTTTCCTAACTTAAGTTCACATGGTTTGTATCCTGTCACATTGTTTACGGTTTCATTTAGTAGATTCTGAACGAAGTTCACGTATCCATACCATTGGGTTTGTTTTCGATGACACAACACCCTTAAATAATTTGAAATTTCCTTAATTTCCCTCTCCACTGGGTTGGAGTTCGGTCTGTATCTTGACGAAAAATATTGTTTAATGCCATTTTCTTTCAGTCCATCCATAAATTTTTTTCCTGTGAAGTACGAAGCATTATCGCTTAATACAGATTGGATAGGTCCTTCTTCTATTATATATGACTTGAGTAGTCTATTCAAACATGCTAAACCTGTAGGTTTTCTCAAAGGGTAAATTCTTACATATTTGCTGAATATATCGTAACAGACAAATATATATTTGTTTCCAAATTGACTTGGATGCATCGGACCATGAATATCAATACTAATTACACATCTCGGCTTATCCCTTATAACCGAATTAGTCTCAAATGCATATGCTGCATTTATTTGCTTTGCCTTTTGACACAGGTTGCAGCACGATATAAAGTTTCGAACTTTCTGACGCAATTTAGATATGTATAAATTCTCTAAAATCATAGAAGTTGTCCGGTCCGTCCCTGAGTGTGCTAATCCTTCGTGAAAATTCTTAATTAGTTCCTTTTCCATGCTTTTCTGAACCATTACCTTCCAACTAGGCACTTCTTTTCCATGCTTCTTGTATAATGTCCCATCCCGAATTGCTACAATTTCTTTCTTTGCATCTTCAATTAATGGTGCCTTTTCTTTAAGTTCAAATAATTTTGAGTCCTCATTTTGAATTTCCCCCATATTTTTCAATTTTCTAATCATTTCTTTGCTTAAAGGAATTTCAATTGTCAATATTTTGACTTCATTTCTAAGCCTTTCAATATTTTCGGGAATTTGTGGGTTGTAGTTCAATCTTGATAGCAAATCACTGAAGGTATTATTCTTGCCAGGAATGTGTATAATCTCAATATCGAATGCAGATATTGCATGAATGTATCTAGCAAGTTTTCCACTACATAATCTACACCGTTGTATGAAAGTTAAGCTGATGTGGTCTGAATATACTGTCACCTTTTGCTGATAAATATAGGTTTTAAAACGAATTAATGAGAAATATAGTGCTCCAATTTCTAGCTGAGTCACTGAAGAATTCCGCTCAATATTTGTAAGTCCTCTAGAAGCTGTACTAATGACGTGAAAGTCATTGTTGATGTCTCGCTGTCCTAAAATTCCGGCGTATCCTTGCATTGATGCGTCGACATAAATCTCATATTCCAAATCTTCTCTGGGCCTCTCGAGTAATATGGACTTAGCAAAGAGTTCCTTTACTCTCTCAAAACATTTTTGATGATCCTCTGTCCATTTCCACTTATTGTTCTTTCGGTGAAGCTGCCGCAGTGGTTCTATTTCAGCCGAATATCTTGGTACGAACTTACTCTGAAAGTTCAATACCCCTAAGAGACGTCTAATTTGTTTTACGTTCCTTGGTGGTGGAATTTTCATTATTGCTTCTATTCTTTTCTGATCAGGTCTTATACCTCGTTCATCCACTACATAACCCAGAAAATTTATTTCCTTGACACAAAATTTTGATTTTAGTATGTTCACAGTTATACCATGTTGTTGCAGTTTATTTAACACATAATGGACATTATTCATGTGTTCTTCAAATGTTTGACTAATGATTAGGAAGTCGTCAATATACTTTAGTAATCTGCAGAATTTTCAAAGATACTGTGAATGGCTCTCAAAAATCCGCTTCCTGAGTTTTTTAAACCAAAAGGATTTACACAAAAACGATACTGGATCCCTGAGTACTGAAATGAAGTGTAATCATGCACTTGTGGATCTAATTCCACTTGCCAATATGATGCAGTGAGGTCAACGGATGTCAAAAATCTCCCTCTTGAAAGTTTCGTAATTAGTTGTTCAATTCCCTCACTTTGAAAATGATCTGGTTTCATATACTTGTTGACATATCTACCGTCTAATGTTAATCTCAAACTACCATCTCGTTTAATACTCCAGCAGATTGAATTTATATACTGAGAATTACTTTGCTCAATAATCCCATTTTCTAACATGCTATTTATTAGTTGTCTAGCTTTGTCCCGAAGACTTATAGGTAAATTGTCATACTTGTGCCTACATGGTGGTACGTCTTCTACTTGAAATGTATGCTGATATACATTACATCTGCCTGGGATATTACTAAATACTGAACTATTGTTCATCAAAACATCATGAAGGATTTGTTTTTGCATTATCGTAATATTATAAACTTCTTCACACTTGTGTATTATCTCCTCATTTCTCTTATCTTCCCAGCTGTTGTCTGTCTCGCTCACATGGTCGTCTTTTGTTTGGATTGCAAATTTTTCTACTTTCTCTGGCATTTCTGCTAGCTGTTGAAAATATGGCGTGGTATTCCTTTCATATTCTGTGACTACCTGCTTTATTGACTATTTGTATCAGTCTTTGTTATTTGTACAAAAAACTCTTTGTCACAAAGATTTTTCTCATCCTTCGTCATCTCGATTACAGAAACTTTCTCTTTTATAAATGGTACCCTTATTTCTCTATCGTCTTTTGTCATTCTTAACTCTTCATGTTTAAAATCTATACATGCTTCATATTCATGTAGGAAGTCACATCCTATAATTATGTCACAAATCAGATGGTTTACAATTAGAAACATAACCTCAAAATTCTCTCCGCCGATAAGTATGTTAAGTAGAGCTTGTGTTTTTATGACCTGTGTCGTTCTTCCGATTGCAACACGACAAACTAAATTACTAGTGGGAAGAGCCATAATTTTGTTACCTTCATTAATCAAATTTATGTAAAATTTCTGTGAGCAAATTGAAGCTGACGAACCAGAATCTATAGTTGCAATGATCTCTTTCTTCGCAATTTCCATCCTAACATGAGGTGACTCAAAATTTTCTCCCTTATCTTTTGTTGCTGTAATCTTATTACAGGGTGTGTGTGTAGGCATATTATTTGTATTGGTAATGGATACTGAATTATTAAAGACGTCCTGAGAACCTACTACACAGGAGTCTATTAACAGTTTTCCTGGTTATTTCCATGTTCACGTACGGGACTGCCATTCCTAACAGGCGCTAAATCTATCTCATTGTCGCTACCATTGTTTTGAGTTCCCCTTCCTCGAGTTCGAAATCCTCGATTTCTGACATTATGTCCCCTTGGCACGTAATTTTCTTGCCGTTCCTCAGATCTTTCCCGGTTATTGTTTTCCCTCCAGTGAGTGAAATTTCCCCTTTGTCTAATATACCGCCTTCCATAATTTTGCCCTCTTTCAGGCAATCTTTCTGTCCTGACATAATTTATTTGTTCCTGTCGACCTGGTCTCCCATCTGTCCTTGATCTTTCAAATTATGGAAAGTATGATTGATACCGTTGTCTGGTATTATTTTCATGACGTCTGTCTTGTCCTCTACTTTGCTGATAACTACCTTGGTAATTTCGTCTATCTCGCACATCTAAAAATCTATGCTCCCACTCCCGAGATATATCTTCTTCCTGTTGTTCCAAAGCTGTCATTAATTCTGTCATCTCATAGATGCTGCGTGGTTTTGCAATTAGTAAGTAATTTTGTATCCTTAAAGGATAATGCCTTGCGAGCAAACTCACAAAATCTTCCTCATTGATTGGAGGTGACAAGTTCCTAACCTGACTTGCATGTTTCAGTAAGTAATCAGTCATTGATATTCCCTCTCGTGGATTAAATTGACCATGACTAAGCATTGCTCGAATTCTGTGCTGTACCGTAACATTCCAAAATCTGTTCATGAATAACCTCTTAAAGGATTCATATGAAATTTCACCCCCTGATACCATTTGTAACCAATCTAAGGTTTTCTGGTCCAAACATCTTTTGACAACTATCATTTTCAATGCTTCAGGTATTTTTTTAATTTGAAAATACTCTGATAATTCTGCAATGAACTGTACTGGACTGGAGTTTTCATTAAATTTTGGAAGTGGAAAATCCCTTAAGATATGATTGTAATTTTGCAAATTCCCTACTCCCATATTTAAATTCTCTAGTGTTACTTGTGCACTCTGAGTTTCAGCATTAGCTATAGATGAAGCTGCCGCATCACTCACATTATTTGTCATATCTGAGGAACTACCTCTATCATTATTTTGTACATCTGATACATTCACATCACATATATTTGCCCTTGAATTCAATTCTAACCTATTTACAGTACCTTGCAGATTTTCTATTGTCTGTTCCAATTTTTTATTGTTCTCATTTTGAACAGCTTGGTGTTTGTTAATTTCAGAAGTTAGCTTTTGATTCATATCTATAGACAAAACTTTAATTTCTTCAGACAATTTATTTCTCTGTGTTTCTGACTCCTTCTGAATTTCAGATATTTCCCCTCTGAAATTAACTTGCACCTGAATTATATCTGCATTTGTAGCCTCCATCATCTCTCTTAACTCATTTGAAATGCTACTCATTCGGCTACCTAACTCTGTACATTTTACATCAACATGTTCTATTTTATTATTAACCTCACTTTTTTGGTTTGATATTTCCCTGCTCATTTCTGACATTTTCTTTCAAACTTCACCTATTTCATTTGCTATCATTTCCTGATTTTCATTTCTCATTCTCATCATACTACTATCTAGCTCCATGAATTTCTTTTCAATTTCTTCCCTGTTTTGTTCTAAGCTTTTACCAATATCTTCCCTTAATTCCCTGTGACTCTTTTGCATATCTTCCCTGTTTTTATCTATTTTCTAATTATTCTTACAAATTTCTTCCCTTAATTCTCTATTATTCTGATTTAGTTTTTCTAATTTCTCATTAGTCTTACCATTATCTTCCCTCGTACTCTTAACAATATCTTCCCTCATACTCTTAACAATATCTTTCAGCATTTCCATCATCATACCAGCATAAAAATTAACATTTCCTGCTATTCTATTCTCACTTTCTGCACTAACATTTTCACCCTCAAATCCTACATTGTTTGGGCTATTATCTGTAACCTGTATTGAATTACAGCTAACTGTTACATTATCTCCCTCCATAATTATTTCTTCAATATTATTAGTAGCCATTATTTTCTTTATCCTACCACTCCTTAAGTACATTTGAAGGTTACAATTTTGTTTTCTAAAAAAAATTACTGTACTCTGACCTTTGTGATGCTGTCTGTTGTTATTACTTTGATGTCCAGCTTCCTGCCCCTCTCTCCTAGATTTGTATGTCGCTTCTGCGTTGTGTTATGATGAATCTACGTCGTTTTGTTGTCCTGTAGTTTGAATTTCCCTGTTGCCTTGTAATCTCGGAATTACGATGTCCAATCATCCGCGTAGTCTGTCGTCCCTGTTGTTTCTGGAATCTGCGTCTTGTAGATCATTTCACTGCTGCATTCGTTCCACGTCCTGGTTCCTTTCCTGGTCATTCTGCTACTTCCTGGTCACTCTGCCCCTTCCTGGTCACTCTGCTCCTTCCTGGTCACTCCAATTTGTAACGGTATTACTTACAAATGTTTGTGTATTTATGTGTTTGGTTACTTCATGTGAAGCCATCTTGTGACGTCATTCATTTGTTCGGTTTGTAGCTCCATCTGGTGTTAGCAATTTGCGGGAGTATTAGTTTTTTGTTTGAAAGAATTTTAAATTTTATTTTTTTATTTAATTCTGTTTCACTGTCCTCCGGCTAGCTATTATTTCTCGGTCGAACATGTTTCTAGATCAGGGTGTGTAAACGGAAAGGAATCTTTTATCCAAATATAACACTGATGAAGAAATTTGTTTTACACATTTATTGTCGAACACGTTAACTATCACATTTTATACATTGATCTTAACACTCGCCAAACTGAAACTGTTATAATAACTTCTTACTGATCACTCTTAATTTACGTACTTCAACTTTTTGTATAAATAACCTTACAACACTTTAGATTATTCATAATTCTGCTGCGCGTAAATTGTGAATCGATACCCGACGTTTGCCGTACAGATACTTTCGACGAACTGACTGACCGAAGACGACGTGTAGTGTACATAGATTTTTGATGAACTGGACTCAAGCTACCTCTAACCTACCCTATTTATACTCCTTCATCCAGATACGCCTAAAGATTATAACTGAACTGCAATTGGCTAATAAAACGCGCCAACATTAGCGTCTGTTTTAATATCCAATGAAAATTATGAATACATATGCTTTAGGGAGAAAACATTCCAGAAGTTTCTACCGAAAACGCGCCAACATTACGTAACTTCCTCGTTTCCAATAATGATAAACAGCTCACCCCCTCGCTGCATTATTGCACGCTATTATTGACAGTTTCAGTAAGGCCGTATAAACTTATTTCCAAATAATAATTACAATTAATAAACATCTGAAATCAATGTCACATAAAAATGCATATTCATATTACAATCATTATTTACATTTAAGTAATTTGTGATACAAATTACTGCATCATGGTACATTAATGTCTTGGAGATGTACAACACACCCATTCCATTGTATATAGGCTTTTTGAATACAATCTGTCGGGGTACCATATGCACAGCAGCTAGGTTGGTAACATATATTGTTCGATCGATAAACGTAGGCTTGGCAATTAACTTTTCCAGAGTCTTCTCGTTTGTCACCAACCGTATATCCACAGGATTACGCAGGTTCTCCATAGTTTTCCCGAACATAGCACAGTTGAACAGTTTGTAGAGATTCTTCTCAAAATCAGTTGCAGCCTGTTGTCGTAGTCCGTTGTTCAATTCCACATACGGTTTTAACCACTGCGACTGTCGGAATTGTAGCACACGGCGGATTTTTGTTAGCCGTAGTCCATGATTAAGAGCCTCCTTCAAACTCATGTAATGTGCTACATACTTCCCTCGAGGTCCAAGATGGGGCATGAGTTTTGTTTGTAGTGGAGTCCTTAGGCTTCATACACTCGGGCAGGAAAGGTAGATTGTTGTGTAGATCGTGAAATTCCGCACGATACTGGATGTTAACTTCTAATATGTATCCATAAGGAGCATCTTCTTGTAGTCTTTCTAAGTCAATTTTTTCACGTGACACCCACTCAAACCCACCATAATGAGGGCGTCGCACATGGCCCAACCGCATTGTTTATTGGCGTCCTCATATGTAATAAATTGGGTTGGTCTCGACAGACCAGACTTATCCATATAGGCGTTGTTTGCTTCGGCATACCGGTGGGAAGCTTCACATAAACCTCCTCCTATGCCGGATTTCACCATGTGTAATTGGTCATAATTCTGTAACAATTCCAGCTGAATTCCAGTACACAGTAACATGGCGTCCCATATAAGTCCTGGAAAGGTGAAATAACGTGCAAGGCCGATTTTGTGTGTTTTGAGGGTTTGATCTCTAAATGTCTCAAAGACATCAGCTAGAAGAAGTACACCAGAGATTAAGTAGAGGTCGCTGTACTCGCCCAGGTTTCTTACATTAAACACATCCCAATCATTTTCGCAAGACTGTAGTCAGCAATACTAATTTCTTCTTCATTTAATCTATTGTAGAAGGAGTTCTTAGGAAACAAGCAGGTTTCGTTCAAAACATCCCATGACGTGACGCAATCATAGGAAAATACACCCTACGAGTCATCAACTTCAACTTGTCTTCTCCGAAGTGTTTCAGTGTTTCAGGGTACGATGTTAGATATTTCACCAGCTTATCCAAGCTTGTACTGAGGAACCTAAATCTATCCAAAAACCGAAGCTTTATATCTCCTACATACCTGGAGAATGATAGATAGCTTTCTTCAGAGTTAGGAATTACTTCCACCCACTCACTTGTACATCCCAATACCTTACCAATGAAGTGTGAGTCATACACACTGAGGTTGTGCATAAAGACTGGAATATCTTCAGGTGTTTTGCAGGCTAAATTACATTCATTATCTAGACTTCCACGATATACACCACTGATGTGATCATGGTCGCGTACTTTGTAGTTCTCTGCTGTAAAGGTTTTTCCACACAAGTAGCATACTGTAGAGGAGTTGAAATCCATCTGCTGTTGATGTGTAAGTTTCAGAGGCATGACAGATTTGTACATATTATTAATTTCCTTTGCAAGAAACGACAGGTATTCCATAAACTTCTGAGCAGCATCAACACCACGATATACATAAGCATGATTAGGAAGACCAGTTTCCAGATATTCAACTACGGATGACGTTTAACGTAAACGCAGAAATTCATGGGTACATGCTGCTGATAAGGAGTTGTATATGAAGTTTCAGGATTGGGAATACATGTATGACATGGTGCGAGAATGCTTTCAAAGTCTGCGTAGATGACGTAAGGTAGTTTCAACATCCTTTCAAACTTTTAAACTGTACAATTGATTTCTCCTTGGTAGGCATAACTAACGTTGTAATACCGTGTTGTTTACAGACGGCTCCATGTTCTGTAGTTTTCCACTCCACGTCGTCCCCACTGATCATCAAAATCTGTAAAACAACGCTTACAGGTATAAACACGTCCATTGTGCATAGTTTTCTGACGTAGAATAAGCTTTTAAAAATTCTTTATATACACATAGTGATGTTTTGCACTACTGTCACTCAATAGTAGGAGGTCACGGTGTTCAGGTAGTTCATCCTCAGAAACCTTTATTTGATACACTTCATGCTCTCATCCAACCCGAAAACGTTGATAGACATACTGTTAAGCTTCTTAATCTTAGATATTTGAGAAAGTGGAGTTGGATAAGAAACACAGTTGAAGTCATATTTATTTTGAAGTTGCTTGTATTGTTCACCCGTAGCGCATTCTTTCAAGGAATTTGGCTAATACAGAATAATAAAGCATAGCTAATTAATATAATTCTGGATGTTAATGCAGGCTTTTCTTGCTTCAACAGATGGTGGCATGGGTATGTAGCTACTTCCTCGTAACGGATTGTACTTGTTAATACGCAGCCAAACCCCTTCCACAGAAAGCAGAGCCTAGTTGCTACCCTTAAGTTGTGATTCCTCCATTTCAGTAACGAACATGTTCATCTTCGTTACCAGCATAGAATCCAGATCCGTTTCTAGGATAACAGCTTGATTCCGGGTTTTAAATTCTTTGTCGCAAGATTCTCCGATACTGTTAACAAATCTACACTCAGCTAGCAGATTAATTTTCACACTCTTATCAATACCAAGCTCTTTATGTACAGCCTAGATTATCCGCTGTTTTGCCTCAAGCAGATATATATTCAGATCCTTAGTTGACTCGCAGCGTATAAAATATGATTTCAAGCGACCATGGAATGAAGTTTCATAATTCTTTCATGTCACAGCCATCCATTGTGGATAATAACACTTGCTTAGTAGGTTCTTTTCTACGTTTCTTCTCAGGCCTGTTTACTTCGCATGTATGTTCGTGTCGCCGAAGTTTATAGCTGTCTTTGACGGTTACATTACAATATTTACTTTTGAAGAGCTTCTTACATCCTAGCTCATGCCTTCTTTTATCCTACCCACGTAGAAATGTCTTTCCACATTTAGCACAAGAATATCCTGCTGCACTAGGAATGATATCCTTATATGGGGACTTATTCATTTTTAGTTTGAACTAATAACGTTTTAATCCTTCTTCAAGGAAATGTGCGCCTCTTCACTTTGATAAAATTTCAGAAAGTCGATTATTTTCTGAGAGAACAACGATGTTGACACCTCGGAGATAATTAGCAGAATGAAGGGCAATGCCCGAGATTACCCTAGTTATAGAACAGGCACGAAACGTATTTAGATCAATTATTTAACGCATTAGTCCTTCTTCAAGGAAATGTACACCTTTCACCGTGATAACACTTTATAAAGCCGATTGTTTTTTGCGAGAACAACGATGTTGACACCTCGGGGATAATTAGCAGAAGAAAGTCTAATGCCCGAGATCTTCCTGTTTATAGAGAAGGCACGAACCTTTTTACATCTATTATATACTGTATTTTAATACTAACATGGTGAATAGGCGTCCAAGTTCTTATATTTAAATACGTATTACACAGATGTTCGGGTGTATCCGTAGGTCTTCGCGCATGTTCGCGTGCTTGGTGGAAGTGAACGCACGTATCTATACATTCGTGGACCTTAGTATAGGTTCGGGTGCTTAGAGTGAGCGTTTGAAGTATTGCGAGGATGCATGTATTGTCCGGCTATATTCGTACGTCTTCGTGCAGGTTCGGGTGCTTTGTTGAAGTAAACGTGTCTCTTTGTATTCGTAGACCTTCTTGTAGGTTCGGATGCTTAGATAGAGTGTTTAAAGTATTTCGACGACGTATGTACTGTTTGGTGTGAGCGCAAGTATGTGTAAGGAGACACGAGATATCTAGTAAGGGTGATGAACGATCCGTCAACCGTGCAAGGGACAAGAATCCTTTAAGCAAGCATTCATCATACGCCGCGAAACGTAGAAGCAGAAAGATGCGAATGAAATAGAATGAAAGGGAAAGGAAATCGTGGTAGCATACACCACTCAGGCATTCGCCTTGCAGAACAGGGAAAACCACGAAAAATCTGAGGCCAGAGTGAGTGACCGACGGGAATCAAACCCCGAACCCTAGAAGCACACGTAAAAGATGCAAATAAAATAGAACGAAAGGAAAGTAAATCGTGCTAGCATACACCACTCCGGCATTCGTATGCAGACCAGTGAAAACCACGAAAATCCGAGACAGAGTGAGCGACCGACAGGAATCCAACACGGGACCCTAGAAGAACACGTGAAAGATGCACATGAAATAGAATGAAAGGGAAAGGAATTCGTGGTAGCATACACTGTTCCGGCATTCGCCTGCAGACCAGGCAAACCCACGAAAAATCCGAGGAAAGAGTGAGTGACCGACGGGAATCGAACCCGGGACCCTAGAAGCATACGTGAAAGATGCGAAAGATATTGAATGAAAGGGAAAGGAATTCGTGGTAGCATACACCACTCCGGCATTCGCCTGCAGACCGGAGAAAGCCACGAAATATCCCAGGCCAGAGTGAGTGACCAACGGAAAGCAAACCCCGAAACCTAGAAGCACACGTGAAAGATGCAGATGAAATAGAATGAAAGGTAATGGGAATCGTGGTAGCATACACCATTCAGGCGTTCGCCTTAGGAACAGGGAAAGCCACGAAAAATCTGAGGACAGAGTTAGCAACCGACGGAAATCGAACTGCGAACCCTAAAAGCACACGTGAAAGATGAAAAACGAAATAGAATGAAAGGGAAAGGAAATCGTGGTAGCATACACCACTCCGGCATTCGTATGCAGACCAGCGAAGACCACGAAAAATCCGGACCAGAGTGCGTGACTGACGTGAATCGAACTCGGCATCCTAGAAGCACACGTGAAAGTTGCGAATGAAATAGAATGAAAGAGAAATGAATCCCTGGTAGCATACACCACGCCGGCATTCGCCTGCAGACCAGAGAAAACCACGAAAAATCCGAGACCAGAGTGTGTGACCAACGGGAATCGAACCCCGATCCCTGGAAGAACACGTGAAGGATGCAAATGAAGTAGAATGAAAGGGAAAAGTAATCGCGCTACCATACACCACTCCGGCATTCGCCTGCAGACCAACCAGAATCTCGAAAATTCTGAGGACAGAGTGAGCAACCGACGGAAATCGAACCTCGAACCCTAAAAGCACACGTGAAAGATGCAAAATGAGATAGAATGAAAGGGAAAGCAAATCGTATTAGCATACATCTCTCCGACATTCGCCTGCAGATCAGCGAAAACTACGAAAAATTCGAGGCCAGAGTCAGTGACCAACGGAATTGAACCCCGTACCCTAGAAGCACACGCGAAAGATGCAAATGAAATAATTGGGAAAAGAAATCCGGTTCGAAGAGAAACTAATAGCATTCGCCTGCAGAACAGCAAAAACCGCGAGAAACCTTTGGTCAGAGTCGGGTCAACTTGGAACAACACGTCAATGACGCGCCATATTGCAAGGATATAATCACCTTTTACCACATAGCGCTATCTGTTTCCATTCATGACATATAAGCATTTAACGGTAGTAATAATAGGTTCTTTTTGTGCGGTATGTCATTGTCTGTGACGCGTCATTGACGAGTTATTCCAAGTTATCCTGGAGGTCCTGGGTTGAATCCAGAGACATGATTATAAATACGTCCTCGAATAACATCAAAAGTAATTAAGATAAAGGCTTCGCATAAACGTCATTACATTTATATCATAACCTAGTTTCTTTGTAATGTATATTTGGCTAACAGTCGTCCGGACGATTATTCCATCTCCTCACACCAAACAGTACATACGTCGCCGAAATACTTTAAACACTCACTCTAAGAATCCGAACCTACACGAAGGTCTACGAATACAAAGAGACACGTTCACTTCAACCAAGCACGCGAACCTGCACGAAGACGTACGAATATAGCCGGACAATACATACATCCTCGCCATACTTCAAACGCTCACTCTAAGCACCCGAACCTATACGAAGATCCACGAATGTATAGATACGTGCGTTCACTTCCACCAAGCACGCGAACATACGCGAAGACCTACGGATACACCCGAACATCTGTGTAACACGCATTTAAATATAAGAACTTGGACGCTTAATCACCATTTAGTAATAAAATTCAGTATATGATTGATTTAAAAAGCCTCGTTTCTTCTCTATAAATAGAAAGACCTCAGGCATTAGACTTTCTTCTGCTAATAATCCCCGAGGTGTCAACATCGTTGTTCTTTCAGAAAATAATCGGCTTTATAAAGTGTTATCACGGTGAAAGGTGTACATTTCCTTGAAGAAGGATTAATACGTTATATAATTGAACTAAATAAGTTACGTGACTGCCCTATAAATAGGGCAATCTCGGGCATTACCCTTCATTCTGCTAATTATCTCCGAGGTGTCAACATCGTTGTTCTCTCACAAAATAATCGACTTTCTGAAATGTTATCAAAGTGAAGAGGCGCACATTTCCTTGAAGAAGGATTAAAACGTTATTAGTTCAAACTAAAAATGAATAAGTCCCCATATAAGGATATCATTCCTAGTGCAGCAGGATATTCTTGTGCTAAATGTGGAAAGACATTTCTACGTGGGTAGGATAAAAGAAGGCATGAGCTAGGATGTAAGAAGCTCTTCAAAAGTAAATATTGTAATGTAACCGTCAAAGACAGCTATAAACTTCGGCGACACGAACATACATGCGAAGTAAACAGGCCTGAGAAGAAACGTAGATAAGAACCTACTAAGCAAGTGTTATTATCCACAATGGATGGCTGTGACATGAAAGAATTATGAAACTTCATTCCATGGTCGCTTGAAATCATATTTTATACGCTGCGAGTCAACTAAGGATCTGAATATATATCTGCTTGAGGCAAAACAGCGGATAATCCAGGCTTTACATAAAGAGCTTGGTATTGATAAGAGTGTGAAAATTAATCTGCTAGCTGAGTGTAGATTTGTTAACAGTATCGGAGAATCTTGCGACAAAGAATTTAAAACCCGGAATCAAGCTGTTATCCTAGAAACGGATCTGGATTCTATGCTGGTAACGAAGATGAACATGTTCGTTACTGAAATGGAGGAATCACAACTTAAGGGCAGCAACTAGGCTCTGCTTTCTGTTGAAGGGGTTTGGCTGCGTATTAACAAGTACAATCCGTTACGAGGAAGTAGCTACATACCCATGCCACCATCTGTTGAAGCAAGAAAAGCCTGCATTAACATCCAGAATTATATTAATTAGCTATGCTTTATTATTCTGTATTACCCAAATTCCTTGAAAGAATGCGCTACGGGTGAGCAATACAAGCAACTTCAAAATAAATATGACTTCAACTGTGTTTCTTATCCAACTCCACTTTCTCAAATATCTAAGATTAAGAAGCTTAACAGTATGTCTATCAACGTTTTCGGGTTGGATGAGAGCATGAAGTGTATCAAATAAAGGTTTCTGAGGATGAACTACCTGAACACCGTGACCTCCTACTATTGAGTGACAGTAGTGCAAAACATCACTATGTGTATATAAAGAATTTTTAAAAGCTTATTCTACGTCAGAAAACTATGCACAATGGACGTGTTTATACCTGTAAGCGTTGTTTTACAGATTTTGATGATCAGTGGGGACGACGTGGAGTGGAAAACTACAGAACATGGAGCCGTCTGTAAACAACACGGTATTACAACGTTAGTTATGCCTACCAAGGAGAAATCAATTGTACAGTTTAAAAGTTTGAAAGGATGATGAAACTACCTTACGTCATCTACGCAGACTTTGAAAGCATTCTCGCACCATGTCATACATGTATTCCCAATCCTGAAACTTCATATACAACTACTTATCAGCAGCATGTACCCATGAATTTCTGCGTTTACGTTAAACGTCATCCGTAGTTGAATATCTGGAAACTGGTCTTCCTAATCATGCTTATGTATATCGTGGTGTTGATGCTGCTCAGAAGTTTATGGAATACCTGTCGTTTCTTGCAAAGGAAATTAATAATATGTACAAATCTGTCATGCCTCTGAAACTTACACATCAACAGCAGATGGATTTCAACTCCTCTACAGTATGCTACTTGTGTGGAAAAACCTTTACAGCAGAGAACTACAAAGTACGCGACCATGATCACATCAGTGGTGTATATCGTGGAAGTCTAGATAATGAATGTAATTTAGCCTGCAAAACACCTGAAGATATTCCAGTCTTTATGCACAACCTCAGTGTGTATGACTCACACTTCATTGGTAAGGTATTGGGATGTACAAGTGAGTGGGTGGAAGTAATTCCTAACTCTGAAGAAAGCTATCTATCATTCTCCAGGTATGTAGGAGATATAAAGCTTCGGTTTTTGGATAGATTTAGGTTCCTCAGTACAAGCTTGGATAAGCTGGTGAAATATCTAACATCGTACCCTGAAACACTGAAACACTTCGGAGAAGACAAGTTGAAATTGATGACTCGTAGGGTGTATTTTCCTATGATTGCGTCACGTCATGGGGTGTTTTGAACGAAACCTGCTTGTCTCCTAAGAACTCCTTCTACAATAGATTAAATGAAGAAGAAATTAGTATTGCTGACTACAGTCATGCTAAAATGATTGGGGTGTGTTTAATGTAAGAAACCTGGGCGAGTACAGCGACCTCTACTTAATCTCTGGTGTACTTCTTCTAGCTGATGTCTTTGAGACATTTAGAGATCAAACCCTCAAAACACACAAAATCGGCCCTGCACGTTATTTCACCTTTCCAGGACGTATATGGGACGCCATGTTACTGTGTACTGGAATTCAGCTGGAATTGTTACAGAATTATGACCACTTACACATGGTGAAATCCGGCATAGGAGGAGGTTTATGTGAAGCTTCCCACCGGTAGGCCGAAGCAAACAACGCCTATATGGATAAGTCTGGTCTGTCGAGACCAACCCAATTTATTACATATGAGGACGCCAATAAACAATGCGGTTGGGCCATGTGCGACGCCCTCATTATGGTGGGTTTGAGTGGGTGTCACGTGAAAAGAATTGACTTAGAAAGACTACAAGAAGATGCTCCTTATGGATACATATTAGAAGTTAACATCCAGTATCGTGCGGAATTTCACGATCTACACAACAATCTACCTTTCCTGCCCGAGTGTATGAAGCCTAAGGACTCCACTACAAACAAAACTCATGCCCCATCTTGACCTCGAGGGAAGTATGTAGCACATTACATGACTTTGAAGGAGGCTCTTAATCATGGACTACGGCTAACAAAAATCCGCCGTGTGCTACAATTCCGACAGTCGCAGTGGTTAAAACCGTATGTGGAATTGAACAACGGACTACGACAACAGGCTGCAACTGATTTTGAGAAGAATCTCTACAAACTGTTCAACTGTGCTATGTTCGGGAAAACTATGGAGAACCTGCGTAATCCTGTGGATATACGGTTGGTGACAAACGAGAAGACTCTGGAAAAGTTAATTGCCAAGCCTACGTTTATCGATCGAACAATATATGTTACCAACCTAGCTGCTGTGCATATGGTACCCCGACAGATTGTATTCAAAAAGCCTATATACAATGGAATGGGCGTGTTGTACATCTCCAAGACATTAATGTACCACTATCACTATGAGATGTTGTTACCGTATTATGGAGCTGAAAACCTGAAGCTTATGTATATGGACACTGATTCATTCATTCATCGACTGGGATCTGAAGATATATACCAGGACAAACTATATATTCTTGAGCACCTAGATTCAGCTGATTATACTACAAGCCGTATATGCTATTTAGCTCTAAACAAGAAGCTGCTTGGGAAATTTAAACATGAGGCTAATGGTTAAATCATCCAGCGCCTTGTCGGGCTACGACCTAAGATGTATGCACCAGATATCCCCGGCTGAATGATATAAAGGGTTAAAGGCATAAAAAAGTGCTATTAAGCAGTACGTCACATTCGAGAGCTACACTGACTGTATTTAAACCAGAGAAATAATAAGAAGGCCCATAAATCTGATCCTGTCACGAGAGCATGTTCTTACCACAGTACAAGTGAATAGAATTACATTGACTCCATACGACGATAAAAGAGTTATTGCCGAGGATGGCATAACGACATATGCATATGGGCATTACAGCATTACAAATAGTTCTTAAGAGAATGTAAGCCGAGGATGAAGATCTTCTCTGTGAGTTTACAATTTGAAAAAAATGTAAGTTTACACATGTGATGTGTACACCTAGCAGACACCTGATGAATAAAGAAGAATAAGAAGATGGAAGGGAAAGCGTTAACCCTGTCATTAGGAGCAATCCTAGTTCTAGTCTTAAGCCTAGATAAGGGGGAGAGGCACCTACAAGGAACCTAAATAAGGTATGTAGATGTAAAACTTTTCAATTAAGACTCTCGAATAATAAAACCTGAATAAAACATTGCAATTTCACTAAAAGAAACTCGAGGTTTTCTCTGGTTAGGGAGATTAGGTGGTGTTACGTCATGCTACGCTTCTGGTTATGTAATGTCACAGGGTGTTATGTCATGTTGCGTGGTTACATGGTTGCTATGTGTTGTTACGTGTTGTTACGTGCTTAGGTTACGTGATGCTACGTGCTTACGTTACGCGGTTTTACGTTGGTTATGTCTTGACACGTGATTGTGACACGTGATGTTACGTCTTGTCATGTGGTTACGTGGCTAATTTACGTTGTGTGACGTCTTGTTACGTGGTTATGTTACGCGATGTTACGTCTTGTCACGTGGTTACGTGCTTATGTTACGTTGTGTTACGTGGTTATGTTACGTGGTGTTACGTCCTGTTACGTTGGTTAGGTAAGATGATGATAGGAATGGTTAGACAATGAGAAGTGAAGGTAGGGATAGGTTATGGCGTTCGGTGTGGGGTTAGTTTAGAATACTTGTATATACCTTCGCTGCAAACCAATATGCAATTTATCCCTCTCCGTCTCGCACATTAACTGTTTAACATATAAAAAGTATGTAAGATTTAGAAAAGGTCTATAAAAGTGTTGTAACGTTGGATGAAAAATGTTTATAATCTAGTTACTCTCAACATTACCATGAATACCTGTGACGCTATCTGAATTACTGTTACAATGTGTTAAATACCCGAGATACTGCCCGAAACAAAGTTACCTTAAATAGCTCTGGTACGAATCGCCTCTCTGAATTACCATGAACACTTGTGATACTAACCGCTTTACCTTACATATATACGATACTATCCGAATTACTCTTTATACTGTAACAATAAGAAAATGCTTAATTGAAATAATAGTATTCATCGATCGACGACCAGCGTCCATTCCTGTAGAGGCACGATACCGGGACGTTAGAACGCAATATAGCCTTTGTTAGCATTTAAATTTTGAAATCAATGAGTCTAAATGACCTTATGCATGGATGAATATTACACATACTTCAACACTAACCTCCCTAGCCTCTGCTCGTTTTCCTATATTCTCCATATAAACGCTCTCTACTCCTCAATCTCTGTCTAGATTAGCTTCTCTCCTCGTATTCTCTATCTCTCTCATATAAAGCGCACTGACCTCCTTTCATCTCTCTCCTAGCATAGGATCTCTCTCCGTTTTCCATATCTTCCACACATAAACGAATACCATACTCCTCGACCTCTGTCTAACCTACTGCCTCTCCTCGTATTCCTTACCTCTATCATATAAAGGGCGTTCCCCCTCCCCCCTCCTTCAGCTCCTGCTCTACCTCGGATCTCACCTCGTTTTCCCTATCTCTCCCATATAAACGCATTTTCCTCCTTGAAGGCTCTCCCAACCTAGCATGTACCCTCGTTTTCCTCGTCTCTTCATATAAACGCATGCTCTACTATTCAAACCCTCCTAGCCTAATAGCGCTCCTCAATTTCCTAGCTCTCCAATATAAAAGCCATATTCTACCCTTCTAGCCTGTCTAGTCTAGCACCTCTCCTCGTATTCCCTATATCTCCCGCATAAGTCTGTATTACCCTCCTTCAGCATCTGTCTAGCATACCATCCGTCACGTTTTCCCTATCTTTCCCATAAAAAAGCATATCCACACCTCAAACTCTGTCTGGCCTAGCACTTATCCTCGTATTCCCTACCTCTCTCATATAAGGCGCATTCCCCTACTTCAGCTTCTGTCTAGCCTAGCATCGGTCCTCGTATTCCCTATATCTCCCATATAAACGCATACTCTACCATTCAAACCCTCCTAGCCTAATACAGCTTCTCTGTTTGCTAGTTCTCCCATAAAAAAGCCATATTCTACCTTTCAAGCTCTATCTAGTCTAGTACCTCTCCTCGTATTCGCTATCTCTCCTCCATATAGGTCCATATTCCCCCTCCTACAGCATCTGTCTAGCTTATCATCTGTCAACGTTTTCCCTATCTTCCCCATATAAACGCATTTTCCTCCTTGAACCGTCGCATCTACCCTCGTTTTCCCTATCTTTTCCCATGTAAACGCAAAAAGTGAGCCAGCCCTCTCTATAATATTCTATTTATATCTTCAACCACTTAAGTACAAAGTTGCACAATTTGGCCAATCTGGAGAAATCTTTGAACACTTTCGCTTTAGTACAAATGAAAATTGTAGGCTACTCACGACTTTCTGTATAAATGCAATAGGAAACATTGTATTAAAAACTAATATCGTACTATACACGTAATGTGATCCCAAAAGGGACAAGCAAGTGTAAGAAATTTTTAGCATAATTAAAGACGAAGTTGTGAAATGGTAACTTAACGCATTCATAATGGATTGTGAAATTTCGGCCATACAGAAATTTTCCTTCAACAATTAGAGGCTGATGTCAGTGCATCTGGTGAAAAGTTAAGCTTTTGGTGTTCACCAAGATATATGCGGGATTTTGGCTTCAATCAGAATGTTAAAGGCAGATTAAAACCCTTATTCCGCCAATGCTAAATTTACTAACTTCATGAGCCATTATCTCAGAAATTGCTTTAGATACCAGAATGAAATTGTTATAGAATTTGCATACATATATTCTTAATTCAATTATGTAATTTTATACTATAATGTCATTTTTAAGGAAGACAGGGTTTGTTCTCAATTATACAGTTTTATTGGAATTTATCGACAGTTATTTTTAAATCATAATTAACAATTTTACTAACACCAAGGTAGATCAACAACTTAAATAGCACGTAGTTTTTATAATCCCAAAATTTAATGGACACTTTCACTCATTTCTGAGAAAACGGGACATGTATAACAGAAAATCATATTCACAGAAAAGCTATTAAAAGTAAAAATGGAGGAAAAGAGTTGACATATGTTTACAAAGAAAGAAACCATAAACTTTGCTTACGGAAGCTGCCGTTTTTATCAGTGGCACCAATCGGTTGTGCAAAACCTATGATAAACGACGAGCTAAATTTTACTTCTCTGCACCAATGAGTGTCAGAATTATTACTTTTTTCTGTGAAGTAGTAACGGAATATAGAGAACAAAAGTTATGAATGCAGTTACCTTTTAAAAGAATATTTCAAATAAAGTAGTGTACCTACAGTGATAAAATATGCATCAAACTAAAGAGGAAATTCAGTTTATATGCCTGCACAAAAAAACTAAAAATGTCATTTTCTGACACTCTTCGTCATTCTTAAACTCCCTTTAAAACGTGCATGGTTCTGTCTTTTAATATTTGCATACTGACCTAATGTTGGCTCTTCAGAAAGGAGGAAAGACCTTTAAGGAAATCTATTTTCACTATTATTTCACTGAACAATAATTGGAATATCTAGTAATAGACCTCAAATGGAACTGCTATAAGGAAAGTGATCGCATTGCCAACGAAATTGTATTTTATACACACTATTCCATTCATATGCGTATTCAATATTCGCCAATAGCGTTTAGCAGTGCCTAGGATACTAACCAATCACGGTCGTTTAGCTTGTAATATGTTTGCAAGTATGCAATTTTATCGGATAAAACGTCAGTTCATTACTGAATCGTAGTTTCATAATGGAGTGATTAATGTTACGTCATCCAATGGTGTTTTTAAACAGTGCACTTTCTAACAGTGTCAATTTCAAAATAAATTATGTTCTTCAAAAAAATGCGGTTTTACTATTTTCTTAATTTATTTTATTTTGAGTTAACGTTATTATTCCCACTGTTACTAGCATTGATTAGTATTCCGTAACACATTCGATTGTTCATTCATTAAGTAGGTATGCCGTGATCTGACAGCTGACACAATGGTAATTTGATTTTAAACAACACAAGTAAGAAAGCAATTAATATTTATATAATCATTTTATTCGTGGCATACTCTTAATAAATCCCATCCGAGGTTGCGAGTTTTATCAGATAAGTTCGTAATCACTCGTTGGATTACCTACGATGACAAAATTATTATAGGACCGCGCAGAAGACTTCAGGAAGACTGAACAACATGACGTCGCCAAAGAGCACACATTCATTCTTGTCAAACGGCAAAAGACGATAAAAATTACAGAAAGTAATGAAATAATAGGTACCATGATTAACGATTTTGAAACTGGTATGAAATATAGTTTATGTAACAAGTGGACAATATTGATGATTATGTCACGAGTAAATGTTTGTCCTCAATGTTTTTCACAAGTATCATAATAGGATTATCCAAGTGTTGGATACAATGTTTTATGAAATCTTAGCATTATAAACTGCAGGAAATAAATCATGAAATTATACGGCATCCATAGTTGATATAAGTGAGAGCGTCTTAATATGTTATGAGACGTCAGCTTCTCTTCGTGCATTTCATTTGTTATTACCTGGCGTGTTGAAGTGGTAAACAAGACAGACACTTGCATGTTCCCTTCCTGGGATAGAAGTGAGCAGGTGTTACGGATTGTGACAAAAGTTATTATCATCACAGCATGCTAAGTAATTTAAAATCAGATCCTAGTTATTCTATATTTAATAATGTACAGAAATGTTTGCATCATCGTTGTCCAGAGAAAAGAAATCACAAAATGGTTTCATCCTTTCCCTATTAGCCAGGGCAACATGGAGCACCGGTATTACATCATTGCAATAGGAAATACGTCATTGCTATTATTGGCACGCGTCCCATAATGAGCCAATTATGCATAATATTGATTACAGTAATAACCCATTTATAATGATAGGATTGCATAAAACGTAGAACAGTGCCTAATTGCATTAAACCATTTATTTCAAATCTAACAATACAACCAGAATGTGTATAAAATATTCAATGTTTATATGGGGTAGTTAAATTATATTCGAACCCACTCGCGGCCTCTCTCTACTGCGCGAGAGAGCCGGCAGAGGCGGACTAACATACTTATCTTATAATAGATGCTGGAAATGTTGACCTTCTGCTCTCAAACAGGCAGCATATCTCGTGTAAATATTCTTGGTCACTCTCCGAAGCTCAGGAGCAGGAATTCTTGTGATGAAATGCCTCATTATGATCAGAAATTAGGAGTGCGGTGTGCGATAAGTGCTAGAAGAATAATAGGGTCCATATTCTTTGATGAAACAATAAATGCGCAGCGATATCAGGGGTTAATTCTGAGGCCATTTTGCAATCGCTTGACAGAAGAAAAGAAATCGTTTGGTTGGTTCCAGCAATATTCTGCAAGAGCACATACGGCTGCCGAATCATTACATGGAATAAGAGAGGTGTTTGATGACAGAATAATTAGTTTTGATTTGTGGCCCCCTCGTTCTCCTGACTTAACGAGTTATGATTTTTATTTATGGGGTTCTTTAAAAGACAAAGTGTATCGTTACAATCCTCGCACACTACAGGAACTTAGAGATAACATTGTGCAAGCAATCACAAGAATTCCTGCTGCTGAGCTTCGGAGAGTGAGCGAGAATATTTACACGAGATGTGCTGCCTGTTTGAGAGCAGAAGGTGAACATTTCCAGCATCTATTATAAGGTAAGGATTTTTGTCCGCCTCTGCCGGCGTAATGTCTCCGGCGACTGCCTGCTGTCTCGCGCAGTAGATAGAGGCCGCTTGTGGGTTCCAATATAATTTAACTACCCTATATATGCGTTGGCTCCCGAGAATTGCTATCTGCACTTTAAATATCTGAGGTGCTACATTCAACTCGCTCCCTCTCTGCACTGTCCTATCGTTCACTGTCGGGTACGAAGAGTTTATTTCCCATATTTGATTCCTGTAGACCGCCGACTCCGACATTATAGAAAAAAAATATTTTTAAATTATTCAGACTGTTAATGATTAAATAATTAAACTATTTTGACATTGGTATCGCATGTGTATCGTAGCGTTATAAAGGTTTGATTCTCGTTTGTTTTGCTGTGTTATATTTGCTCAATCGTGACGATCTACATAAGCTTATGGTTATCGCTAGGAATGAAATATCCGCGGCAATTCTTTTGCTTACTTTACGTGTATATTACGTGGAGTAGCAACTATTTTCTACCCATGAAATTATCAAATAAGGTCAAGACCACCTTCGTAAGCATGTTATTTCATTACATAAATGTGTTCGTATTCAGGTACAAGTGGTATGTAATTCTTTTAGTAATTTATGAAATTAAATTAGGTGTTTTATTTTGCCGTAATCATTGGATGAGAACTAGAGTGCAAGTATACATATAGTGTGTCGCGGGTTTCTCAAATATCCTGAACTTAGAAACAGATGAGGTTCTAACTGAATATATTGTTTGCATCTAGCCACACATGCACGCTTGGATTACAAAGGTGAATATCAGGATTGTATTTCTATCTTTACATTGGGCATTTTCTTGCTTTAAGCTCCTTTCCAAATGTAATTATGTATTTTCTTAAAATATGTATTATATGTACATACAAGCTATATATGCGCCCGATGTTAGATTTTATAGTCATATGATTACATATTACGATTAACGAAAATTGTTCTGCATTTATTCTGTGTACTTCGGATCGCATTCTGAAGGTCCCAGTTCGATTCCCGTGACCACCCACTCTGACATTGAGTTTCTCCTGCTTTTCCCTGGTCGGTAGGCGAATGGTAGTGGTTTCGCACCCACCACGACTATCTCTGCAATGTATAGGTCAATTGAGTATTACGTTTCATAAACACGCTGATGCTATCCAGAAACATGAAGTGGATGTTCCTGTACTTTTTAGGGAATTCCAGATACCGTTCTGACGTTTGGGTGATGCATGAAATTGGCTTATCATATTCCGGGTGCCTTATCAGGAAAAATGACGTTTATAGTGGAGATTAGTTTAACGGCTTCATTAGTGTGAGCTAGGCTTCAATCACATAGGTCTTGAAGTTAGTGTTGATATAAATGCTATTGAAGCTAGTTTATCATTGTTACTAGTAATATAACTTAAGTTTTAAACCTGGGATAGTTCTTCCTTATATATAATACTGTTCAAAATTCATTTTTTTTAATAAACCGGACCACTGCAAAAGTATTGAATATGGTTTTTTTTGGTGAAGGTGTATTTTTATCTGAATAGTCTGTTAAACTCTCCTTTTAGCTTCCTGTATCCCGTTTGTACATGTATATGAATGTGTGGTGGAACAGTATATATTTCTAGAATACATATATGAATATTGATGAATGTTTTTCGCTTATTCCGGTCTCAGTGCTATAATAGTCTTTCTTCTGGAACTGGTTTTTGAGCCATAAATTTTGTACCATATGATGACATATTAAACTAAATTGTAGAATATGAAGGTTTTACTCAAATTGTTATTATGTCGTGTATTCATATATCGCACACAAGTAATGTTATACAGCAGACTTCAACGCCTCCCTGCTTACTATTCTAAGTATTTCATTTCGTTTATACATCAACCGCCTCCTTCATTTTTACTGAACAGTACTGTTTTAAACACAAGATGTGAACAAAGTCATTAAAAAGGCCGAACCACTGACAAGACACCCGTCACATTAATTTTAAAATTACAATGTAGCTCTATTTGTAGTAGTTCTTGGTAGTTAGCTGTATTAGATGCAATGTGCAGTTTATCTTCATATCTTTTGCAGCACATTCAGCAAAGTGTAGAAACAAGAAGGAACGAAGCAAAAGGAATAACTTGTTTTTATTTATACCTTTTAAATTGAAATATGCGCAGAAATCACTTCGGAACATACATTTTAGTTGACAAAATACACAAATGTGATAAAATACAAATTTCATATTTGTTTCTTTCTTATTCAACAATAACCCAGGATGATTTATTTGGAATATTCTCCTCTCCAAACTTAATTTCCAATAGCTAGACGTATGCCAACTCAGGACAGGATCATACCTGTGAGGGTCTCAAGCTTTAGCCCACTGTTGCCAATCTTCCCAAATATGAACGCTTGAGTTAACAGAAAATTTTTTCACCGTGTATCAAATTATATAGTTATATCTTTTACATTTAGATCGCTAAAACGTTAAATAAAGTTGAGTCCTAAAACCTCATTTGTAGTTCTAAGCTATGGTAAAAGTTTTGCATCAAGTATTTATGGGTTTTATAAAATTGCACTGGAGTTAATATGTACCGAATGTACTGAACATTCAGTCAACCATGAGTTGCCTACTTTTGCCAGACACTGTACTGTATACTAACACTACATTTATATCGACAATTCTTACTCTTGCTCTTTTATAGAATATACTTAAAACAGAATATAAATTAACACATTGGTTTTTTATATTTAAATACTCTAGAATCAAAACGCACTTTCCTCAGAATTATAAAAAATGAGGGTATGGCAGCTTGAAATACAGAAATTTCCAAGGAACATGAGATTTGTTAATAATTTTGTCAAAGTGCGCTTTATGCGCTGTAAACTCTATGGTAAAGTCTTGGGCTTGGGCACAAAATGCACTTTCTCCATTGGATCAAGTGCCGAATGTTTCCAAGTAGCTGTTGACCAATGTCAGTCTTCCATTTTCTTTGTAATTTTGTTTCTTGCAGTCAGCTGTGAAGCAATAATATGTCGCGATGATGGTGCGATAATTTGAAGCAGGGATATAGCTGCCAACTTTTATCGTTGTCTCCAGTATCTGTTGTTGATTCTGCTGCCAGTTGCTCCAGTAGTTGAGCTATGGGTATTTTCCCTCAGGGTATGCGTGGATGTATTTTGAAGGACAAAACCAGTTTAAATTTATTGAGAAATTTTTATGAACTAATATTTGAGTTATTGAAGTGAGTTGTCGACCGTTCGAGAAGAAGCAATAGACTGATTCTGATTCGTAGCACACGAAATTGTAACAACTGAATTATTATGCCGGCTAACTTACGGAGTTTCCAAGTTAGGGTTGCAAATAACTGGTTCCGCAATAAAAGAAACTAGAAGTGTAACCTTCCGTGAGTCGCTAAATGCTTATCGGCGAGACCCCTCGCAATTGCCGCGAAATCTTACCCACACAAACGCATCACTAGGCGCGTAAAGTATCACAGGAGCATACTCCTGCTGGCACCAGGGAGAGAGTATATGCACAAATTGCGTTCACGAAGGTGCGCATCAACGAATGTAAACACCTGTGCTGGTACTGGAGTGAGCGACCCTCTGATCAGAATTACACGCCTTTATTGCTTAAACTCCGCCTACATAGTATTCCCCACCAACATTATTCACTCCCGGGCCAATACTTAAATCCTACGTGTATCTCTCAACCTTGGTACCATGCTGGGCTAGCTAAACTCTCGGAAATACCTTTCACTTATCTTTTTTTAGAATTTCGGCCTACGTGACTGTGTAAGTTTACTGAAACTACAACCTAAATGCGTTCCCAGAAATCGTCGTCCCCCGTGGTGTAGTTGTTACCATGCTCGTCTCTAGTTCCCGAGGTCGCGGGTTCAAACCGGGCTGAGGGCGATGGATTTTGTTTGGGCGTAAAAGTCCTTAGCATGGCTTCCTTCGGAAGGGAAGTAAAGCCGGTGGTCCCGTGTCGTAGATTTACAACACGCAAAAGAGCCTCAAGCCTGATAAAGATGCCTCTGAGAAAATTTACCGGTCTTACACGCCCAATATAGAATAGGACGCTAAGGACCACAGCAGGTAAAGAGCGTCCATAAATAAAACTTAATTTATTTTTTGTTATCAGAAATCCTTAAGCTAATGTGCTTGCTACTTCGGCTGTCGCTAATGACTTTGGCTAACGTGACTTCCTAATTACCTTCGTCTGTCCGGACAAAATCTTTCGACCCAGGCTGGTTACATTACACATTGTTTTAACATAAAGGAATTATTTACTGTAATTATTTCTCTATCTTACTATTATTTCTTTATTTAGTTATGAATACTTTCCCGTCCATAATTACGGTATCAGCTGTTTACGTGAACATTGGTTGCAAGAGCAGTGAATAATACAATTCATTTTACGTGAATTCATAGATTAGTAATACTTAAGTCTACATTGTAATGGTGTTGAACGTTACTGCAGACGACGGAAGATGCTGGAAAGTTATTCCACGCTCAGAAACATGGAAGAAAATGTTTTTATAAACTAACAGGTTAGTGAGTGTGCTTAATGTAGTTGAGCATTATAATTTATTTATATTAACATATTAATATACATGTAACACATATAGCTTAACATATTCCCTATAGGGGGAGGTTGTGAAGTATATGATACTGTTATATTACAGTAATCACTTCAATCAATGTAATTTAGGTTTGGTAGGATCTATAGCTTACCTTTTGTTTTATAGATACAATCCAAACAACAGCCGATGTGTCCAAAATGCAATTATGAAGATCACGGCTTCTATATATGCAAATCACTCAAGATGCATGATGTTAAATATTTCCATGAAATGTTTTACCAAAAACCTAAACAAGATGCTCAAGATCGTTAATTGTGAAACACACCAAAACTTGTAAAACTAAATACAGAAGTGTGGTAAAGGAAATTACTCTGAAAAATATGCAACTTCTAAATATGTTGTTAGAACCAGAGAACAAAATGTAGTTCGAGTTTGCAGTTTGCAGTTTCCTCACTATCCTTGTCATATCAGCTAGACGTGTAAACACCACCCTAAAGAAATATTTTCGTAGTGACTATGTTGATGAAAACAGAGGTGGCTTTCGGAAGAAAGCTGAATTTCAAGATAAGAAAGTATGATTGGGTTCATTAACACTCTCAAGTGTGTATAATCACATTACTGCGGAGGAAAGAGTATTCGAAAATATTTACCTTTAGAGTTAAATATAAAAAAAGCTATGGAAGAAGTACTCTGAAATCCAGGCAAATATACCTATAAAAGAACGCCATTTTCGCAGGATTTTCAACTTAAAATATAAATTAGGATTTGGCTCTCGTAGTTCAGATGTATGTTTAATGTGGCTACTATTACCTCAAAGACAAATTTATTCTACCAAAGATTAAACAAACCAGGCAGGCTTGAGCACAGAACTCCATATGCATTAGGTTCGCGCTAAAGCTTTTCTTAACATTTGCGCTATAATTACCCATCAAAAGAGGTACTATCTTTTGACTGTGAGAAAAACATTCCGTTAACTCCATAACCAGGTCAATGTGTGTATTACTCAAGACAGTTTTAACTGTTAAACTTCACCATATTTAGAGGAAATAGTAGTGTTATCTTACTCCTGAAAATGTGACATCTTATCTATGCACTGAGAACGAGCTAAAAAAATTCAAATGTGTGTTGGATTATCTGAAGTCCACTGATATGACTAACTACTACACCACGAAACATTGAAAGCCTGGGGCTTATCTTTCCTGTTACTGATCACAACTACATACCCTCTTACAAAGTACGTATTTGGGTTCATCGAAAGAAGTATCAAGAAACAGGTGATTCAAACCCCTAAAGAAATACACAATTTACCTGATAACATTCATAATCAAGGAAGTTGGTAAGAACACGGAAGTTTATGAACTTAAGTGGTCCATGAATGGCGTAAAAATTTTTATATCATGGCATTTTCAAATTTCGAAATTGAAAAGAATGTCCTTTAAGCGATCCAAAACAAACAGTGTTTTGGTACGTGGTGAGCCTCATTTGAAAGCTGATGTAGGCTATTACAAGAATTTTTCAACGACTTCACGCAGCTATAATGATATTCAACTAATTGAAGTTCCCAAAACGAATAAAGTGACTCAAGAAAAGAAAACAGGTGTGGTGAACTTGCTGCGAAGCCACTATGAAGAAGAACGAAGAAATTCAGAAAATTTTAAATTCTACGTTCACGCATTGATGGGAATGAAGACTGAAAACAGTTCATTATACTCAGTACTGTCAGCCACGTGAAGAAAAGCAAAATATATTTACCAAATATATACTACCAAATTAAGTTACCAGTAATTAGTATTCATAAGCGCACATTGTGGATTTTTTTAATACAAAGTCAAGAAATTAATTACAGGATATAATTTTTGCTCAGAATTCTGTGTTTTCTGACAAATATATTGAACTTTCTTGGGTTAAAAACTGCAGATTAAAAACCCCTCTAACAAGGTACTTAGGCATTTCTCTTCAGTTATTGCAATAATGGATAACATTTATTGTATGAACGTGTCGATATTTTTGTTTGCAAATAAAATAATAACACCCAAAACTTCCGATCTATCCGTTTTCAAGCAATTAATTACATTTTGGTGTCAAATTTCGCTTTATCCAAGATGATGAGAGTAAAATTGCACCTTATTCATAACTTAAAATCAAAGTAAACTTTCTACAACTTATATTCTTTTTTAAATTCTGAAATAGGCCAAAAATATGTTGTTTTTTTCATGCAAAGTGTAACCTTTTGGTTTAAGCTTCATGATGAAGTCATTGGTTTTATTCACTGTTAGGTTAAGCTGGAATTAGTTGTTTGCTTCTCCTGAAAAATTTACATTTTGGATAAAGTGTGGCTTGATCCTAGGCTACATATATGATCTGCAAAACCATGTTCTCACTCCGATGACGAGTACAATACAAACAAAATTTACCGTCATATTGTGTTATCTATACTATTATAGAAAGAGAAGCTCTGCTTATATGTATGTGTATGTGTGTATGTATGTAACGTGTGAATGTATATATGTGTATATATGTATGTATTTGCTGCTTTAAATGCTATATTGAAGGTCTTAGAGACGAATAGGCGATTAAAGGCAGGGCACGCTAGATTCATTTAAAAGGATACAGAGTAAGTTACAAATATACACCCTTTTACAGCTTGTAGGATTAACTATATTTTACACAATGCACATTGTATGATAGTAACTTCAGTCATTCAAACAAAAATACATTAGGTATGCAACTTTGTAATAAAATACACAATTATGAATCGTCCTCTTCAACAATCGCAAAGCTTCAAAATATGTAAATAGGTAATATCTTTACGTGAAATATGAATATAATGCAGTTCCGATCAATACCACTCGGTTTGTGACGGAAAAGGTATTGAATTCGGTTATTAATCACTTAATTATATTAGTTGATTCAATAGCGCGCGAATTTCATTGTCAGTAACCTGCAAAGTCCGCCAGAGACAAGCAATACTAACATTACATCAGCAAATTGGAAAGAGGTGCCAACAGAACAAATATAAGGACACCAGGTTAAACGTCTCGACTTTTTTTTTCTCTTGTCAACATGTAAGTGCATACATACAGTTCCAATCAATACAGGCGGGCTTGTGGTGGTGGAAGGTATTGCATTGGATTATTAATCACTTAATTATGTTAGTCGATTCAATGGCACGCGAATTTCATTGCTGGCAAGCTGCAAAGTACGTCAGAGACACGCAATAGTAACAGTCAGTCAGCAGATGGGAAACGGGGTACCAACAGAAGAAATCTAATCTCGTCAATGGATTCATGGGCGGGAGATGGCGGCTATCTCACAATCAAAACTTTGAAGCCAATTAGTTAACACCTATTCATATTAATCGATCAACGACACGTGCACGTGAACTACTAGATGGGAAAGGAGTAGACATAAAACCAATCCGATAGTATCAATGGATTCAGCAGAAAAAATCAGAGACCGGTAATTTTGCTCAGATGCCTCTTTATCAGGCTTGAGGATATTTTACGTGCCGTAAATCTACAATACAGGACCAATGGTTTTACTTCCCGTCCTAAGGAAGACATGCTAAGGATTTTTATGCCCGAAGAAAAATTCATCGCCCTCAGCCGGTTTTGATTCCGCGACCTCGGAAACTGGAGACTAGCATTGTAACCACTACACCACGAAGGACCACTGGATTCAGCTGAAAAAATTCTTGAAATTGATACCACAATCGCGATCCTAGCATAATATTAAGCATTTTGAATAACGGATCTATATAACCATTTCAGTCGAAATGACTCGTGGGCAGTCTAATTGTGCGAGGTGTGCAAGACCATTTTTTCCCCAGCATTGAGATCAGTCCTGCCCATCAGCATAAGACGGTTTAGGTGCAGTTCCTTATCTAACTTCTCGACAACTTAAACCACTCTGGAGAGTTGGGGTCCCCAAACACGGAAGTCATATCATAGCCGCTGAATTGCGTGTGTGTGTCGTGGCGTCATAGTAGCTCATTAATATTCAAAATTGAATTAGAATTGTCAACTTCTTCCTACTCGCGAGAAACAATTGAATGTTGAGAGGAGTTCAAAGGAATGGTACAGTAATGAACAAATCGAACCATTAATAAAGGATATCTAAAAAATGGCAGATGCTACAAAAAGGTTATTTGAAGTAAATTGCATGTTTTAAAGAGATATGCGCTTTTTGGTACGTTTTCGTCTATCGCTTAACCTTTACCAGTTATGCAAAACGCTGGTCCAAGCTAGATGTTGACTCGCATACAAGTGCAACGCTTGCAATGCTTGACACAGATTTCACTACAGAACGCTCTAGCGTGGACAGAACCTACAAGAAATTCACCTAAATATTTAGCAAGAATAATAATCCCAGAATATCCTTACATATCACCAGAAATTCCATGAATCCTCTCCTGGAATTCGCTGGGGGCAGGCTGTGCCACAGTCAAGTTTGCCCACCAGCTCCCAGTACGTACTCCACTGGTTACCGCTAGCGAGCCAGTTAACATCCCCTCCGTGGAATGCGCGGGTGCTTAAGGCGGTACCGCAGCAAACCTACACTGTCATACTCCGTTGGAGGAGTTTGTTTAGTGGGTATGGCATTTGCTGTCGCGCCTCACACTCTGTCTCCGACTCGCATCGGGGCTGAGGTTAGCACGTAACAGTGTTTTTCTCCTCCACTAGAAAAAAATGCAAGATTATATAGGTTTCCTTTCGAATGAAGAGGACTTGACAAGCTATTCACGAAAATTCAACATAAGGATTTTTTAATGTAAATATCTTTAATATATAGTATTTTAATCAAAACTGTTAGAGCCATTTTTCAGAAAACAAAGCATTTCGAAAAATGTTGCATACCAAGGGTAGTTTGGGATTTTCTTGGAAATCTTCGTGTCTCATCTTTAGAAGGTACTGAGGTTAAATACCAAGATGGTATTTATCTGACATTTCGTTTTTGAATTATGCTGTTCACAGTCACACACAGACACATACATAAATACACACACTCACACGGACATTTTCCTAAAGGTATTTTTTATTCGGTAGGCCTCAAAACAATTATTTCCGGTGAAATCTCGATATCGAACTTTTGGGCGTAGTACCGTGGGCTCCAAATGTCTTCCGATGGGCCAAGGGATGTAGAGGAAGAGGGGGGACGAAATTTCTTCTCGACTAGTCATGCCTGGCTACAGCCAACAGTAAATGCCGGTCGTCTCAAAAGTCACATTTACTTCTGTGTATGCATTCAGCGACCAGACTCTAAGAAGAAAGAATACGAAAACAAATACTTTTCGCCTTACTAGAACTATTCAAGCGAAATAAATTAACATACTCTTTGCATAATATGTTGTTTAAAAATCAAATATTGCACTGTTTAAGCGGGTGCTACACAAGTTTAAGATTCAGTAATTTTCTTGAGAAACAAGGTTCGCATAATGTATATCTTGTTTTTAACGTTTGTTGCTAGTAATAAATAATAATATTAATAGTAATAATAATAATAATAGTTTCATAATTATCACCAATAGAACGTTATACGCGTACTCCGGGAGTATTTATTACCTTGAATATAAGTTTCGTTTTGCTTTTTAATTGTTATAGATATTGATCACATGTTTAGCGATAAGTGTGTAGTTCCATACATTTGGCACATTCAGTTCTGATAATATCCAAGTAATGTTTCAAAAACATGGCAGAAAAAGTAATATTAAAGTCAAACTCTTGAAGCAGTTTGGGAACAATTAAGTACAACATTAAATTTTTTTGTTACTGAAAAACGAATAAAGATTGTTTTATTTGATCACATGCCGGGGACCTTCAACTCTGGTTCGTCTGGTTTTCGCAGACCCGGCCGACCGCGAGGCCGCCTTGAGGTCCGGCCTGCCCTTGCTAGGGCAGGTCCTTCGAGCTGAGGCTAGTCGAACGGAAGGTCATCAGCCTTGCCGACGATGCTGCTGCTATGGACACGACGCCTCTTCCTGCGCCGCACCTCCCAAGTGCCATTACTGCGGTGCCACAACACTAACTGCACACTGCACCAGCCACGACCTCCGCCGACGCCGCAGGTACTGTGCCACCTGTAGTGGCCACGGCCACTTCACAGGCCAGGCGCAGTGCCCGCTCTATCCGAGGGCACAAGCAACTCAACATCAACAAACAACGCCACCAGCTCAGCCACAAAACCTTCCAGCACCATCAGCGCCAAACCACACCAAGCGGTCAAAATCTTCAAGTACTTCAGCTTCACTCCATCAACACGTGCCTTCCTGCGCTTCCACAGCATCAAACTTCCAGAACGCCGTGGAGAGTATTCAACACAGCCTGCGGGACCTCGGCCTCCGCCTCCAGGCGTTGCAACGGTCTTCGAGTGCATGTCTTGCGGCAATGGAGGCCAAGCATCGCACAGCCATCCGACACCTCTCAGCGATTGCCTCCCAGTCCCTGCGACTTCGACAGAACGTTCAGGACAAGCAAAGCTCGGTGGTTAATTCGTGCCAGCGCAAGCTGGCGCGCATTGAGACTCACCTCATGGAACCAGATGACGCCACAGACAGCAACTGCAATGACCGGCCCACGCGACTGGGAGCCCTAGAGGCCGCCATCGCTGGGCTTAGAGAGCAGCATGAGCAATCCGAACCCACTGTTCTTCAGAAGTTCCAGCTATTGGAGGAGAACTACAAGAAATTAGACGAAAGCAACGCACTAACAGGTACGTTTATGGAAACACATTTATTTCAACAACCGCTCTCACAACGACGCTACAACCGCTGAAAACTCATAAACAATGCAGATCCTACATACTCCAACCAAATGTTCACCCCAGACTTCCCAGGTGACAGTCAGGGACTAGTGCCATGGCTGTCCACCTGAACCTATTTAATGCGCCTGACCGGTACCGCCGGCAGTAACCACATTACGTATAATGACGGAGGTGCTTATGCGGGACTCCACCATCCTTTCCTTCACTTATTAATATTCCTATCTACCACATGGACTTTCTTACCACACCAGGCGAAATAAGCCAACTCTTTCTTTCCTTCCAACTCTGTCTACTCTTTAAAAAAAAGGCATTAAAAAAAACATATAACATAAAATTTTCAAAATAGTGACCTGAAGTGTTAATGCAGATAGGTTGATGCGCTTTTGTTGCAATTGGTTCATTTGAAAGCACTCTATTCTGAAAACTAAATTGCTTTCAAGTTACAAATCTGAAGATGCCCTCCCCCCAAAAACAAAAGGCTTTGTATTACGATTCACGTTCTGAATTCTTAAAATGCTTCTCTTTTCTGGTCTAAAATGGAATGGAATGTGTAACGGAAGGGACTCGATCCCGATCCAGTGAATGAGGATATTATGCTTGTGCCCCTCGAGGGAGCGCTCCCGGGAAGGAGGGACGAGGTGAGAGACACCGAGCGGCCGGAACCAGGAGTGACGGCACAGCAATGACAAAGTTCCTAAACTTTCCAGATTGAGACGCCCTGACAGTTGGGCAGGCAAACCGGGGACCCCACCCGACACAGAGGGTCCAACGCCCCCCAAGAAGCGGCCCTTATACCCTGGCAGCCAGCAGAAGGCCGAGAGACGGATAAGGTTCCACAGAGGGAATCCTTTTTCTGTGCCACGCCGCATCGGAATACCATCGCCGACACTTCCAACCCTGAAACAGACCTAACGGGGTTAAGGATGAATGAAATGAGGAATGGAACGATATTCGGGGGCTGAGTGAAATCATATCAGCATTCGCCTGACGACCCGGAAAAACTCTCGAAATAAACCCGCGGGACAGATTGGGCGGTAGCCGGGAAGCGAACTAGGGATCTCTCGAATGCGAGTCGCACGCGTTACCGCGGCGCCACCTGGACGTAAACTGGAAGATCCGTAGTTCAAATCTCGGCTATGACATTGAATTTTTCAATCTGATTCTATCTTTCCAACCTTGTCCTACACACGGCTTGAGTGAAAGAGTCTTCTTGTTAATTGAGATGTAACTCCAATTGCAAACTTCGTTGTAAGTATAAGAAGAATGCAGTAGCTCAAACGATAGTCAGATTTTTATGTGGTGTCTTTGAAACTCCACGCTCTTTGCAGTACCACAAGAATTATGTTTAGGAAGAATTATATTTAAATATAGATTAAATTATTATTTTAAATTGAACAAACTAACGTGTTGCATTCACATAACTTTCTCTTCTCACCATTCCACAAATTCTTTTTTCTAAATCTCATTTTTCTGTCTACTTCTTATAATCCAGATAAACTTGCAAATCACATTTAGCTTATCTGTGTGGTGTGGGGGTCTGCCTCACATTCAAGAGGTCCCGAGTTAGAATCTCGGTTAAAGTGAAATACCTGGGTAAAGTTTTTTCCAGGGTTTCCTCTTATCCTGAGAAGATGAATGTTAGATTCTAATTCCTAGGGACCTCGGGCCCATTTGAGCATAATTTTAACTATTTCGTTCATTCACCGTCTATAATGGCCTACCCGGTTAAAGGACTTTAAATAAATACCAAAAGAAAAAGTTCACATTTACACGTTTCGTTGTAGTATATGTAGATAAACTGATACCACATTTTCAATACGCATGTCACTACGTGAAGCTTTGAAATTTCATGCTGTTGTATGACCGCGACAAAAACAAAACGAATACAGACTTCTCAGTTACAAAACGTATTCAAACCAATAACAAAAAATATCTGAGAATTAGTTAATCTCATAAAATATATGTATAACAAACTGCGTGCTTTAACGGGGTCTGCATTTCTTGTGTAGCAAAACTTTGTCCAATCTTTTAGAGTTTACCAATTATGCAAAAGTTACTCAGAATGAAGAAGGCTTTAGAGGCTCTTCTCCGCAGTTCAAAATATATATTTCGTTTGTCATGAAAACATTTTAAACTGTAAGTATTTTCACAATCATTAGAGCCATTTTTAAGAAAATAGATTTCGAAAATGTTTTCATATAAAGAGTTGTTCAGGATGGGGAGATTTTCTTGAAAATCCTTGTCACATCTTTGAAAAATGCTGAACTTAAATATCAAGTTTGGTATTTAACCGACTTTTCGCTTTGGATTTATGTTGTTCACAGAGACGCAGGCATATGGAGCTTTTGCCCTAAAATATGATGTGTTGCATTCGCATGACTTTCTCTACTCACTCTTCTAACAAAGCTTATTTTGCACCTATGTCATGTTAATACCCATAAACCTTCATCACTTATTTTCACAATTCGTTGTAGGTATAACCAGAACATATTAAGCTAAAGCGATAGCCAAATCCCTCAAAGCTGATCGCTAGGTGATAGCTTTGGATTGGTTGGCTAAGGAGGGGACTCGGCATTGATCCACATAGTGGATATTGTGCCTACGCCCCACAAGGGGGCATCTCTGGGAGGAAGGAGGAGGCGAGACAAGACACCGGGCGTCCGGAACCAGGAAAAACGGCACAGGAATGGCAGGGTCCCTAAGGTTTCAGACAGAGACTCCTGTCAGACGGACAGGCAGACCGGGGACTCCACCCAGCACAGGGGGTTTCCAATGCTCCTCAAGGAAGTTACGATACTCCCGACAGCCAGCCGAAAGCTAAAGGACGGAGAAAGTCACAAAAGCATCCTTTTCCCCTGCCACACTGCACCGAAACACCATCGCCGACACTTCCAACCCTGAAAGAGACAAACGAATGAAAGATGAAGGGAAATTAGAATGGAGATGAAATGGAGGTCCGGAAATTCGGGGATGTGAGAATCCTTGCCAGCACTCGCCTGGCGACTCGGGAAAACCCCCGGAAAAACCTAGTGGTCAGGAAGGTCAGCCAGAGGAATCCAACCCACGACCTCCCGAATGGGAGCCACAGACGTGATAGCTTTGAAATTCTGTTCTCTTTGTATGAACACGAGAAAGAAAGAAAGAAAGAAATAAATAAAGAAAGAAAGAAAAAAAGAAAAAACAATAGTTATTTGCAGTTGAGAGAAGTATAAAGTATTTAAAAATTCAAACTAATAACAAATAAACTTTCAGAATAGGTAAAATATAAAAGTTATTTGACATAAAATAAATATGTTATTTGATATAAATTTTGTGCTTTAACAATATCTACAGTTGTCGTGTGGTAAGATTTTGTCTCTCTCTCTCTCTCTCTCTCCCCCTTACGATTTACTAATTATTAATAGTCATTGAGAATAAAGACTAATTTACAGACTATTCCTAGAAAATAAAAGATATACATTCTATTTATCATGAAAATAGGTTAAACATATGTATTTTAATAAAAATACTTAGAGTCACTTTTGAAAGATTAAAAAATTTCGAAAAATGTCCAATGTAAAGGCTAGTTTGGAGTGGAGGATTTTCTTTAAAATCTCAGTGTCGCATTCTTGGAAGAATTTGAACTTAAACACCAAGTTCGGTTTTTAACCAACCTTTTGCTTTAGAGTTATGCTATTCGTGGATACACACACACACACACACACACACACACACACACACACACACACATAGACACACTTGGAGCATTTTCTAAAAATAAACTAATTGGATTCAGGGGTCACGAACGTGATTTTTGGTGAAATTACGACATTGAATTTTCAGATGGAACACAATACTTTCTCTACTTACTGTAGCTACGTAGTAGAGAAAGTAAAACTGCTTACTTTGGATTCAGGGGTCTCAAAACGCGTATTTCCGTTGAATCTCGTTATTCAATTTTTGGATAGAATGCAATACTTTCTTTGGATTCAGGGAATCTCAAAACGTGTATATCCGGTGAATCTCGTTATTCAGTTTTCACGTGGATAACAATACTTTCTCTACCTCCTGTAGCTACGTAGTACAGAGAGTAAAAATACTTTGTTTGGATTCAGGGGGTCTCAAAACGTGTATATCCGGTGAACCTCATTCAGTTTTTGGGTGGAACACAATACTTTCTCTACCTCCTGTAGCTATGCAGTAGAGAAAGTAAAAATGCTTTCTTTGGATTCAGGGGGTCTCAAAACGTGTATTTCCGGTGAATCTCTTTATTGAATTTTTGGATGGAATACAATGCTTTCTCTACCTCCTATGGCTATGTTGTAGAGAAGGTAATAATGCTTTCTTTGGATTCAGGGTGTCTCAAAGCGTGTATTTCGGTGAATCTCTTTATTGAATTTTTGGATGAAATACAATACTTTCTTTACTTCTGTATACGTAGTAGAGAAAGTGAAAATGCTTTCTTTGGATTCAGGGAGTCTCAAAGTGTGCATTTCCGGTAAATTCCGTTATTACATTTTTGGGTGAATTACAATTCCTCCACTTACTGTAAGTGCGTAGTAGGGAAAGTAAAAATGCTTTCTTTGGATTCAATGGGACTCAAAAGTGTGTTTCCGGTGAATCTTGTTATTGAATTTTTGGGTGGAATACAATACCTCCTCTGCTAACTGTGAGTGCGTAATAGGAAAAGTAAAAATGCTTTCTTTGGATTCAGTGGGCTTTAAAAAGTGTATTTCCGGTGAATCTTATTTTTTAATTTTTGGGTGGAGTACAACACTTTCCCTACTTATTAAAGGTAAATAGTAAAGACAGTAAAAAGATGAGTTGTGAAATAGATAAGCGACTGGTTGTCGTTACGGCATCTTCCATGCAACCAAATTGGGAAAAGTGTAACTTAGACTAACTTTAAATAATTTCTAGCCTAAATTGTTGTCACGATGCACGGAAAAACCATACTTCATAAGGACGTTATGAAAATAAAGAATATATGTTAGTTGATAATGGGTAGAGACAGCAGTAAACATTAAAAACCAAACCATTTTGTTTTAACACTTGCTTGTTATACAATAATATGATGCCTCTAATTCCTAAAAATTAGTTTGTATACTGCCTATGTCGCTGTGCTGTAATGTTATTGCTGTTTTCTTTTCATAGTTATTACATTCTTACAGTCAATCTAAGGGAAATGTGTTGGAATGATATTTTGTTTAGTTTGTTACATTTCTTAACCTTCCTTGTAGAGCGCTATGAGCTGAGATACCTGGAATAACCTCTCGATAAGCACCCCGCATGCCCCGCTGCCGGTGCAACGGAAGATATTTGGAGCCGTCTGTACAATACTTTCTCTACCTGCTATACGTAGTGGAGAAAGTAAAAACCAAGCTTTGATAAAATAATTCTTATAGCCACTAACAAATGACAGAGGGTAGAGAAAGTCATGTGAACGTAACACATCCTATTTTTATTTATGCTGTTCGCAGATATACTACACGTGGATAGACACACGCACAAAAATGGAGCTGGTTCTAAAACGTATGTCTTGCGTTCAGGTGATTTTAAAACTTGTATTTTTGTGAATTGTCCATATAAAGTTTTTGAGTGGAGTGGAATACTTCTTTTACCTACCATAGGTAAGGGGCAGAGAAAGTAAAAATGGACGAATAAAAATAAAAAAATCTCAGCTTAGCAACTGTTACCATTGGCTACACCACCTGCTACCTCTCTTGCAAGGAGATACGTAAGGTGTAAGATATCTGGAAAATTAAAAATTGAGTTTTATTTATGGACGCTCTCTAACTGCTGTGGTCCTTAGCGTCCCATTCCATATTGGGCGTGAAAGACCGGAAATTTTGCTTAGAGGCCTCTTTATCAGGCTTGAGGTTCTACGACACTGGACCACCGTCTTTACTTTCCTTCCGAAGGAAGCCATGCTAAGGATTTTTATGCCCCATAAAAATCCATCGCCCTACGCTGGGCTTGAGCCCCTAAGCAAGGTGTCTGGCACTACATAAGCTGTGCTGTCAATGGAAGGCTTCTATGCCCTGGTTGTTAGTTTACAGTAAATACGGTTGCATATAACTATTTATCCCACAGGCTTGTTTGATGTTTATATTTTAAGGAAATGTCACATTAAGGCTAAGTGTCTCTGAAATTTGGTAAAGTCATTTACAATTCCTTTTTTTTTTGGCAGTTTTATTATACTTATAGCTTGTAGTTTTGTGCAGCACAATTGGTACTTTGATATAAAAAATGTTAAAGGCCGCAAATGATTATTTAATTGGTCCTGTACGATTTAGGTAAAGCACCGCGTTTGAACTTTAAACTCTCTTTTTCTCAATTCCCCCTTATCAGCATTTTTCAGCATTCAAAGCTACAGTGATCAAGTTTCTTTGACCACAACTTACAAAATATTAGCTTAAAATTTTCAGGAGAACTACAGGAATTATGGATTTAAAAGTGTTGTGCACTAGTTAAGATATGAAATAGTTTACATGAAAATAATTTTATGTATCTCACGTTGAAAAGTTAGAAAAATTCAACATGTGTACAACAGAATGCTTCCTCTTAAACTAATTAAAGTTAGGAAATTCTCATTACAGTCTCTTTAAATTTGTATACTAAGCTTAAATGAAACATTCGGGAGCGATAGAATAAAACCTGTGGGGTCCAAAAATCCTTTCATATTAAAAAGTGATTAATTATAAATAAAAATTGATTTCTTAATAGCGGTTTGACATAGCTCTTTGAAATGTCCTGTGAACTGTACGTTTGTATGATTTATGTTCTGAGTACATGTAATGTAAAAAGGTCAAAGCAATCTGAGGATAACGGTATATTTTGGGACTTTCATAGACACATTGTCTTAAATGCCTTTGTTTCTCTGGAAGTTGAAATAAAGGAAGCTGGAATAAAAGTGGTGTGCCTGTATTATTTAGAATCAAGGAGTAAACCAAAGACATAAGAAGTCGGGTGCAGGTGCGTGAGAGCGGTTAATGAAACTAGTCCGCCTCAGTCGCACCTGTCGACTGGTGCCTTCTCACTCACTGCTGACATCTACAGTGGTTTCTGCCAATCTAGCACCGGAAGGTAGCGCGTCCGTCTCATTCTAGTAAAATGCAGTAGTTGTGTTTCCAGTTGTCTACATTTCACTACGTGTATCATTGACCTTTCTACAACTTAATTTACTTCATAGTATTAAGAAGGGTCATGCTGTATCACCAGGATATAATTATCTCAATTAGGAGACAAGGTTTAGGGAGTGTAAAATATAATTCTGAGATATGTTCCCGAGCAAGGCCACTACGAGTTAACAGAGATCCTAGTATTGTTTATACACATAATAAAAACGTAACCAATATTATTCTGTTAATTTTCGAATCTGAACAGGGTGGTTGCATTATAGATGTCAACAGCTTAACTGGCAATTATACGTGCTACACTGAATTAAATACTAATATATACTATAGTAATATATATATATATACACTGAGTGGTTCACCTGTCCCTTATTATTTATGAAGATATGCAGCACTGGAATGGTTTGAAATCAAGAATGCAGATACTGCTGTTTGCTGGTTATTTGGTAGCCGTGTAAATCCAGCCTGCTCTTCAAAGGAAAACAGACCTTAGCAGCAAGAGCTATGTCCATTCCAAACACAAATTACCGGTCTTTCACTCCCAGTATAGAATGGGACGCTGAGGACCACAGAAGTTAAAGAGCGTCCATAAATAAAACTTAACATGCGATGAGTAGTTGCTGTTACAATGTATACGACAACAATATGATGACCACAATACGTTCTGTAACGTTAATTATAATGAACGATAGTTAAAGAACAGCTTAAGCTACAAAAAGGAGTTACACAAAGGTTATAAAGATATCGGATGCAGAGAGAGAGAGAGAGGGAGGGAGGGAGGGAGAGAGAGACAGACAGAGAGGGCATGCAATGTGTACATGTTCTAACGGAAAAAGTGAAGACAGTGAGTGTAGCCTAGTTGGTTAAATTGACGTTCCCTTGTCCAATGAGAGTGTATGCGCTTCGAATACTAACACGTGTGTGAACACGCTTTGCTTGTTCTTTTCATCCATCAAGGTACAAGTAGTGATTTCAGAGTGTTCGTTTGTCACTCCAAAAATTGTAGCAGTAAAACAAATAGATATACGAATGAAGAATAAACGACAGTTCATTTTACGAGTTCTGCAGTTTTCAACCCCTACGTTTCATTGTAATGATTTTGAAAAAGAAACTGTACCAAAACTTTGAACTATTAATGCCATTTTAAAACGTATAAAATTAATAACATCAATTGCAAAATACCAGAAAACCTAACATGCTATTACCGATAGTTCCTTGTAGGTATACCCTACCTGCATTAAAAACCAAAATTTTCTCTGCACCAGTTTGGCCCTAGAATCCTCAAGGTTGTTAGCAAATAATTTCGGAAGTCACTATAGGTTTAGACATGCCCAATTAGATGAAGATACACTTGTAGGTATACACTAAGCTTATCTCCTATGAACGCCAGAGCCCATTATGTAGGTACAGTATGTCGCAATGCATTCCAATGATGAGTACGTTAACATGCTACTTATTTACGGAGAAGCTCAACGGAATGCATTGCAGGCGAAACACCTGTATGAAAATCGATTTGCAGGATCGTCGACGACGACAACCGACATCCAACACTTCTTTGAATGCTGAAGGTTTACGTATAACAGGAGCACTTGAAAGGCCAGGTACTGTTGGAAAAGCACCAGTTATCTCTGGCCATAATGAAGAGATAATTTTAGGCGCTGTCTTAAATAACCCCCATATTAGCACGCGAACACTGGCATAGGATACAAACATCAGTAGGTCATCAGTAGACTTCGGATATTTAGATTTTTACCTACTGTTTTCCTTTACAGCCCATTGAGCCTAGCATAGATAATTACACATATAATTGACCTAAAATGGTATTAACCAACTTTTATAGTGCCTATAGGCACATATTTCTACATAAATGCCTATTTCTGCCTTTTGGTGCCTATAAATGCCCTTTTTTAAATTCCACTGAACTTATTCACTACACTGTTGTATTCAATAACTAATTATTTAATCAACAACAAACCTTTCATTGACTGGATACTTATTAGACTTCTGTTTGATAAAATGCGGCGTGGTGTCGTTTTTAAAAGGCTTAGCGCAACAACAGATAAAGCAACATTTAGTGAAATCTTAAGGTGCCGCATGCGAAATCGGAACTTCGGCAATGGAATACAATAACAACAATTGGCCCATGTCTGGTTCTCAGAAACAGTTATTTGAAAATAAGGCAAAGTGTCGGTTCGTGTTCATAATATAACTATATTAAAGTCTTTGGTTGCTGTCATAATATTTCTACTAGTGCTGCAAATTGCCTCAGAACAAATCTACCAAAAGTGCATTAATAAGAACATGGATTTCGGATTTCCAGTCTTATACAACAGATGGGAAAATAATCTTCTGTCAGGTCTGCAATAAAGAGGTAAGCTTTTTACTGTATTTTCTGACATTTTTATTATTCACATGAGACTAACGCAATTAACTGTACCGTATGACTTTTTCTTTTATCTGAAAATAATCTCAAATTTGTTTGATGCATTTTATTGAGTCCAATACTGGGGTCTAACATTACAACAGATCAAAACAATGCTAATTTTGTAAAATACAATTTTTATTAAGTTTTACTAATTTTTATGTAAATTATATTGGTTATTCATTTAAAATCCTAATTATTTTAACAAAATATGATTTACCGACATTAAACTATATTTATAAATATATTCTTCTACTTAAGGTTTCTGCCGGAAAAAGGAGTCACTTGGTACATACAATACGAGAAAACTTCAATGTATCAAGCAAATTCTAAAAAGAAAGATTCTCAACAGCAAATTTTACTTACACAGCCCATGCCCTCAAAAATAAAATCCCAGTTCTATTTTGATATGTGTAAAGCATTCCTGCAGCCAACATTCCTGGAATGTAGTTGAAAATACAACAATGAAGTCATTTTTAGAAAAGTATTGCAGAGAAAGAATACCCTCCGAATCGACACTTAGAAAAAATTATCTTGAGATGGTGTATGAATAACGGCTGAATGAAATAAGGCCAGATATAGAAGATTCCTACATCTGGATTTCCGTAGATGAAACCACAGACGCCCTGGGGCGAAGTATATCAAATTTAATTGTAGGGAAATTAGATGAAGAAAATTATGGAAATTCGCATTTGATTTGTTCTAAAGTGTTGGAGAAAACTAATGCTCAATCAGTTGCCTGCTTCGTAAACTCTGGACCAAGAGTACTGTATCTGAATGGTGTAAAGGATGAAAGGGTTTTGTTACTGTACACGGATGCAGCACCATATATGATAGCAGCTGGGAAACCTTTGAAGGTATTTCTTTAGCATTTAACACACGTTACTTGTCTGGTTCATGCACTTCACCGAGTAGCAGAGGAGATTCGAAAGCACTTCCTCAAAATCAATGATTTAATATCGTCCATTAAGTAAGCATTTTTAGAGTAAAATTCTAGAATTGCAGCTTTCAAAGAAAGATGTCTCAATCTGCCTTTGCCACCAGCGCCTATTTTGACAAGATGGGGTACGTGACTGCAGGCTGTGAAGTATTACAGTGAGAACATTGACAGCGTTGAAGAGGTTGTAAATAGTTTTTCAGAAGAAGAATCGCAGTGTATTAAGGTTGCCCCGAATGTCCTACGAGAGAAAGGTTTGAGACAGAATCTGTCATATATTCGCGCTAATTTCACATTTTTAGCAGATGCTATAGAGCAATTAGAATCATCAAAGCTCAGTCTCGCTGAATCTATCACATTATTTACAAGAGTGGAAAGTCAGTTAAACAAAGCTGTTGGTGAGGTCGGTAAAATTGTTTCCAAAAAACTACAAATGGTGCTCGCCAAAAATCGGATATACGATTCTGAAAGGAGTACCAGATATTTTAAGCGGGCGTGAGGCAGTTCTCCCTACAGGATTTAATACACACATGGTTTCTCTTTTCAAATATCCAGTCACCACCGCAGAAGTTGAGAGATCTTTTTCAGCATTTAAGCTAATTCTGACCGACAAAAGACATAAACTTACCCCACATCATCTGGAAATGCTTCTTGTTATTTATTGTGGACAAATTACGACCAAAAGTTAAATTGAAGAATCTGTCATTTAAAAAATAACAATGTTGTATTAATTTTTAAAATTCATGTAAGACATAATTCTATCCCTTACCTATATTAACTGACAGTGACACAGATTTTTTATAGAATGATTGTTCAATTACTATATTATCTTATCTATCCTATTATATTTAAGTGTGTTTTGAAATAAAACATTAATCACTGTGTTTCGCATGGCGTGATGCATAAAGTGTTTTATTTATTGTGCCCATTAAAGACCTATTTCCCTAATTTTAGGAGCTTTTAGGCGCCTAAAATCACACTTTAGGACCTAAGATCCGAAGTCTAGTCACCAGTGATAACAATAAATTTCACACTTGCCACTTGCAACTACACCAGGAACTCCATGGTCGTAACCTTGAAGCTCGAGTAACTTTTTGCCGGTGGGTATTACGCGCTGTGAACCGATATAGTCTTTTTATCCAAAGTCCTGATTTCAGATAAATCGCGGTTTCACATGTAGGGAACTATGAATCGCCACAACGCGCACTACTGGAGTGTCGATAACCTTTGTGAATAAGACAGCTTTTCAAGACCAGTGGGGAGTTAATGTATGGTGTGGCATTTTGGACGACTACTTAATCGGGCCACATTTCTTCGAAGACGGAAGCCCGCTACCTTCACTTCCTTCAAAACAATCTCCCTCCGTTGCTGGATCATTTACCGTTGAATGAAAGATTATGGATATGGTTTCAGCATGATGGTGCTCCACCGCACTGGTCCATGATCGCCAAATCTATCTTCATTGTACACATCCTGGAAGATGGATAGGAAGGGGAGGACTTGTGTTGTGGCTCCGCAGATCCTCCGATCTTATGCCACTTGACTATTTCCTATGAGGCCATTTAAAGCAAATGGTGTACCGATAACGGCCGGAGAATCTTAATCATCTTTAGCAGCGTGCAGATCTGTTACATCCCAGATGTCACTACGTGCCAGGTTATCATTACAACATCGCGCACAGTTCGGTATCAACAAAGGGCATCATCATTTCGAGCAGTTGCTTCGCTAAATGAAGAGGCTTCACCACCAAATTCTTGGAAACATGTCTGAAACGCTTTTGCTAGTGTATATTGAGAAAAGGTGTGTTAAATTATAAAGATTGAAACCAGTTTTCGTTCCACCTGAAAGGATTGCTAAATGAGTAGGTATTTCATACATAGTCTCTGATTGTCAACCTATGTTTTGTATTTCTCTTTTGAAATGAATCCTGAACATTTGGACTTGTTCTGTAGTGTAATTTGAAATGTGTAACTTTTAAAACATTGCATAAATACCTGCATACCTAGGTATTTAGTTGAACCTGAATGAGGGTGCATCAGACTGTTTTGTTTTGTATTTCCTGTAATTAGATCGTTAAAGTTAGACAAGATGTAAAAACTAATGATTATAAATTAAGAGAACGACTGAAAGACAAAAACATAAGCAAGACAAGAATGTTCAGATTGCCCGTCTTGCTTTGTCATGCGAGAAGAAGGAAAACGAAGAAAAAAAAAGAAACAAAAAAAATACGTTTTGGTAGGAACCTCAATCGAACATTTGAAACTCGTGCTTATTACACCGCGCTAACCAACTACGCTAGTATTTAGATGCATAGACGTATCGTGGTTTATAGTATGTATTCTAATAATCATAACGTTGGCATACACAAGTATGTCTTTTTATCATTTGGAGTTGTTTAAGGAACTTAGGAGCCTCAAACATAAATTCACACGCGCGCTAAGCAACATCTATCGCGTCAATTTAAGCTTAGTAACGTTCTGGTAATCGTGAATGGGTTCCGGGAACAATGTTTTCAAGTTATTGTAATCTGCGGGTTACATAAAACTAAATAAAAAAAAGTCTTTTTCCCTATTTATTCCATTGAGTACTAGATCGCCACAAAAATCGGTTTCTTTGTGACATTTGCCACTGCATTACTCTGTAACGCGTTATGCTATAAAAACAGGTTTAAGCCTATGGAGTTTTCAAAAGAAATTGAATCTATTTTTCCTCTGTTGTTTATAATATTTACATATTTCGCACAGTTTGCAATCGACATTCCTCAGAATGTATTTTTTTTTGTTGTGCATTACGGCAGAGGTGGCGAAAAAGTGCTTCGCGAGTTATTTTGACTCGCAGGCGCCGTTCCCTCTCTGCAACCGTCCCTTTGTTTTTCACGTGCTATGAGTGATGCAGTGCGTGTTGCATATTTGGTGACTCGCGGAAGGAAGTCGTTTTCGCCACCGTAATGATTACGGTATATCTAACAACGTCAAAGAGAGGTAGGTGTCTATCATGTGTGACTTAACCCTGACGTGCATCACACTACATGTTTGGTATTCTGTTATTTGAAAACACCGTTTGCACTTTGCACCGAGGTGAAACTAGAACAAAGCGCAGCTTAAATCTTGCAACTTCGAAGCCTTACACATGGTGGTAACACGTAGAAATTACCTTACAAAATTGGGGCGCAGCTATAATTTATGAATACCAAATTTTCTAGTAGAGATTTATACAGGCGATCTCCATGTGTTTGAGGCAGAAGCGGGAAATGTGAATCGTTTCAGCACAAGAGAACACCATAAACATGCAAATATTGTGGATGTAGAAAATTGCAACCAGCTGCTGGAAAAGGAAAAGCTGGGTACGAGTAATAACCTGAATAGTTGAGTTAGGAGTTGTTAGGAGCAGTCATATGGAGGAGCCTCCAGTAGCTGGAACACAGCACTGTACGTAGTCCACTGAGGACTCTTTGTGGTTCCTACGTGATCCCTTGGAGGAAGGGATGAATGGCAGATCCGAAAGGCGACCAAATACGGTCAGCGATGTGTGCCAGCAAGGACGGAGTCCCTAAAGATCCCAACATGACACCAATCCTGACACGGCTAACCCTGCTTTGGATGACGCGGGATTCCCGGGTGTAGACGAGACAGCTTTCAGAGAGGAAAGGAGCCACAGCATTCCCTCCATGCGTCAGGAAGAAATTCCACAATCCAGCCCCAGCACACAAACTGCTGGCGCCAGCTCCTACAACCCTGAAACTGATGAAAGAAAATTATGTACAGGAAATTTGTGGCAGAAGGTAAATCAACCCAGCACATTGCCTACCAGGGAAACCACGAAAAAACCCATGGTCATTGTGGCTGCACCGACGGGAATCTACAATAGTTGAAGTTCCTTACTGAGTTGTTTATGGCGTGTCATAAATATCATGCAAATAAATGCATTTAACATTACGAGTGTGTGCGTTGTCCGACTGACAGGAATTCTGAACTAAGGATAGAATTCTTCAACGATTTCTAGACCAGGACTGAGACTTCAATCATACAATACCGGTGGAAATGTGTTGTACAAAATGTTATGTTTTTAGTTTTCAACAATCCTATGCGCGTAGGTGATAACATGAACGCCTAAAGCAAATGCATTTGCAGAATGATTTGGAACTATATATGTCAGTTTTATTTCGTTTTCCCGGGTAAAGTGCTCGGTTAATATTTATAGGTATAGGTTATACAGCGGAAGGGAACGCCTCGCGCACGCGACCTACATAGATATATTGCGGCTACCACCCCTAGAAGGAAGAGATAAAGTGAAGGAACCATACGAGGCTACAGGCCACAGGCAGACAGACCACAGAGATGCGCGAAAGTCCCTAACAGTTCCAGGTTCAAAGACCCATCCCACTGCTGGAGCTGCTAGAGAGGGCGATGAACGACCCGTCGACCAAGGAGCCTCTAGTGTCCACAGGGAGTATTCTTTCCTTTGAGAAAGTATCCGCGCAATTTGCCCAACGCTGTTATGTGTCACGAAACCTAGAAGCACACCTGAAAGATGAGAAGGTAATGGAATAAAAGGTAAATTAAGGAAAGGAAATCGTGGTAGATGAGAAACCAATACAACATTAGCCTACCAGCCAGGGAAACCGCGAAAAACCCAAGGTCAGAGTGGGCGGTCGACGGGAAACGAACCAGGATAGTAGACTTATTAGGCCGATTCTGGCGCACAGAGAGATGCCGACAACTGATAAGCTTCTTTGTTCTATGCCGACAAGCCCCGCCCCCTATTTGTGCGCTACTATTTGCCGCCCTGGTCGCGCGCCGCTAGCCCCGCCCCCTACCTTTGTGCGCTTACCTAATGCCGACAGTGTCTGTGTCGTCAGGTCCTGTCCCCTCCCCCATGGTGCCTGGTCGCGTGCCGGTGGCCCCGCCCCCCTCCCTCCCCCATACGCTGGGTGCGTACCCTCCCTCCCCTTTGTGGTCTGGTTGGTTCCCTGTGGATAGGTGGGAGAGTATGTATTGTTCCTATACGCTGACTACATTCCCGCCCCCCCATTGTGATTTGTCTAAATCCCTGACGTGTGATTAGTTCCCCTGCGGATGCGTCCTGTCTAAATCCCCCGCCCCTGGTAAGGTGTGTGGTAGGGAATGTGATTCTCGATGCCTGCCGCACATCGGCAAATCGTTTGAGTACATAATTGTGTCAATCAATTACGTAATGTGTTATTGAAAAAAATAATCAATGTTTATATACTGCTAATGCAATTAAACGCTCCTCGTCAGCCAATTAAGTATTTTTGATTAATTAATTGGATCGCGTGCGCCTGGCCGCCATCGTATATGTATGCTAGCATATGTATAACTATCACGGTCTTAACCTCTCTCCGGCAACAGTCCGACATGTAATGAAAACCTGGCAGCCGACTTCGGCCTGGTAATAACCAGTTTCACCCCCACTCCGCGACTGTATGCGTGACGTCACTAACAAGCCTCGACGTGTAGACTAGCCAGGCTCCACTCTGTCGGCGTCGGTAAATCATGTTAAAACACGCTCGCCAATGGCTTTCCTTTGTATTCAAAAACAGACAGCTGGCTTCTGCCTGGAGGGTGAATAACAGGTCTCAACATGCATTCCACCCCCTCCACCACCGCGTGACGTCCCCGTCTACAGTATATAAGGAACGCCGGCAGCCGGAGCGATCATTTATTGTTTTTTTCAGTGTTCGTTCAGTGATAATCGAAATGGCTGGTGATCATCGTGCATCTGATGTGAATGATTACTGGAGCGAGTGCGGAGAAGATTATTTTCACTACGTATACTTCCATACCGAAACATGCATTGGTTTAATGCATTCAGTGTTGTGTACTCAACCATCGCATCATGATCAGATCACTACACTGGAAGTATGTACAGAGAACTGTCCTGTTTATCGAGGAGCGAACATGTAAGTAATATACATATTTCTATAACTCGGTAATATATTGTACGCATGTTAAATGAAATCTAACTTGAAATTATTTTATTCTTTCAGTGAAAATTGCATGGGTGATGATGTGGAGGATCTTAGCGATGTCGATGAATTTGACGATGTCTTCGTATCGAAACACCTAGCTGAATGTGATACAGAGTCGTGCACCGGGTACATGCATTCTGTACTTTGTACTAACCCAGCCCAGCATGAACGCATGACATCCTTCTTCCTATGTAACGACAACTGCGAGGTCTACCAGCGCAGGAAGAGAAAACTCGAGTAAGTAGAAGAAATGTTAAATTACATATTCATTTACTGCTTCTAATGCTACTCTGTGTCTAACCTAAAATTAAATTATTACAGACTGCGAATGACTGCGCCTAAGGTACCCGTGCCAATAGAGGAGCTGGATCCTGAGAGACGCGATGTCGATATAGTGGAATATCCAATCGCAGAGCGCCATACACAGCCTATGGATGAGGAGGCCGCTCCACTACCCGCCATTACTACTACCCCTGATGATAAAGCAACGAGGGTACAGGAGTGGACAAATCAGACGACTCCAGATTGCTCGCCCGAGATACACACAGAATCGTGCAAGACCGTGAAGTGAGTATGACACCCTTTGATAGTGCTTTTTGTGTGACAAGGGGAGAGGATTTTTCTAATATATGTATTTTCTCTTTCAGACGCATGAAATCATTATCTAAACCTATTTCTAACATTGTTTTGAATATATGTTGCAGCGGTGTGAGGAGGGAGCGGAGGAAGAGGCAGAACGAGACTGGGGAGAAAAAGCAGAAGAGGAGGTGTAAGAGGAGGATCTTCAACGAGGGTCCTATGGTCTTCTTATTCATTGAAGATACCCCGGAGGAACATGGAGAATCGATCACATGCGCTTGATGACGTCAGCATCTCCCCCTCCCATTCCGTGAACATTGGACTATACTATGACGTCCCCTCCCTCTACATAAATTGTGAAAGTGATAAATCATTTGTTTATATTACAAAAGCAGACTGGGATATAATATCCAAAAACATTCCAATGATTGAAGATTACCTACGCCAAGCAAAAAAGTTTGCGTGTGATGAATATTGTGACAATGTAATTTATGCATACAATATTATTGTATTTTTGACCATTCAATTCATTTCATAAATACTTGTTTAAATAATAATGTAATATCTTTAGACATTGAGGGTGTAAGGAACCTAAAACGGCTATTGCGCTATATTGAAAGACATTTGAATATTTTAAATGATTTCTGCAAGTCAGGAGCAACTAGTTTTTCAGGGAGTAGGAGGGGGAGAAGGAAAATGCTTGAAATGTATGCTAAAGTCAATAAAAGAGTGTTTAGTATATGAATTCAATTTATTATTCATAAACTTATCCTAGTACATTCCTTTACAAAACCATTCACCCAAACATATAAATAATTATATAAGTGCTTGCATCACGTGAGAAAGAGGTTTGTAGGTAAATACTTTGTCATGTAGAACCAGGCAGTACAGGGACGTCTGGGCTGGTATATTTACAGATGCTTGAATCTCGATTCTGATGTTCACAGCTCCATTTATAACCTCCTCGGGTTGGTGAGAACAGTCTATTAGAATAATGGTGCACGGTGAAGAAAATCCTTCCTCTTCAAGAGGGGATAATTATCTCTTTCATAATAGGAACTTTGAAATTTACAGTACATTTCATATAGTGAAGCAAACTTTGAATTTTTAAAGTCCAAGTTCAAATCATGGTAGGGGTAGCATTCACTGTTGAGGAATTGTCTCAAATTAGTAATGTTGCAGTGATCCAACTCGGAACTGTTCTTGCTATAATCACCCAATCTTGCAGTCTGCGCGCACACTATGATGAAGCGAGGTTTCTCGAGCTTAGATGTTGTTGCTACATTCCAAGTGAAAGATCTTGTCTGGGGTACAGCAGGCTGGGTATGAAGATCCATAGATCGAAAGGCAAGGTGTAGAGGTTTATCAGACTTGACAATTTTTAGAATGTGAACTCTTTCAGCATCGGAAAGACGAATTACAGAAATCCTCCATTCGATTCTAGTTAACTTTACATTAGCTTCCTCTCCATTCAAACTCAGGACACAGTTTATAGAATCTTTGGATCTTATGAGAATCAATTCAAACTTGCTGTTGAGTATAAGCTCCTTGTGGTCATCAGCAAATCCTAGGAGCATCGAGAGAGGGACTACAGCATTGAAAGCTCCATTCGTTGCGTGTACTGTATCAACTTATTCACCAGGATAGGCCCATCCAGCATTCAGCAGCCGATTCGACTCCATAGGGTTGAGAGTCACATAATTTCGTATAGTTGTAGTAATTCCAGGATTCCTTGTTCTGTCTATAGTTGTAGCATTCATATCTAGACGTATCTCATCAAACATGAAGGCAAAACATTATTAGCGAGCTTCGCTGTAGTAGGGGATCCATCTACCTTGGTGAGAACACCTTCGATGTAGAGATAACTCTTGTTAGGTAGCGTACACAAATCTTCAGCTTGGCATGGTATTCTAATTTCATCGTTTACATCCAGAGCGGAGGTGTTGTATGGAAGAAAAATATGCTCATCCTGCTTGGTGATCTTGTCGTCAAAGGCTGGAACTTCTGTCACGTTTAAGATGTCCATTATAGCGTCCTGTAACCTAACCCCTCGAGGAACTTGCGGTTAGCACGTGTTAACTCCTCGGAAGCTGGAGAGGTAGTATGCTTCGAACGTGGTGTACGTCGTCTATTATAGTATTTGCGATGTCTTTTAAAATGTATTGCCATTCCGTCTTATGTGGAGTCTTGTAGTGATAAAATCGTTCCTGAAGTTGATCGCCTTTCCGTGTTGATCTACCACTCGAATAGTGATCTGGTCTATATAGTTTGTATCTATGACCGGTAAATATATCGGGTTCGAGGGTTCTTGAGAGATATGATAGCCTGGTGGAACAGAAGGGAAAAACTCGTAGAGCGAATGTCCGCTTTTACCGTCAATGAAAGAGCCTGTTGCAATACTGCACTCCACACGTATGATACTCACTTTAAATATATTCACAAGATCGTCAGATTCAAACGCTTCTCCAGCAGGAATTATTTTAGTGTCTGTGAATCCTATAAGCGAGCCAATAGATATAGCCTTAGAAAAGTCTATTGTATAAGGACATTTAATCTCAGCCTTCATTGTATTATTGTTAGGCCTTATAAAGAAGACTTCATTATTCAATCCTAGTTTATCCTTTAGAAATGCATTGATATCGGCAATCTCGTAGGTTCCATGCGGGATGACAATGGTTTCAGGTTTACCATTATGAATATAATGAAATCTATTATTACTTTCATCGACATTTGGTATTGAATAGAATGTTTCAAAATTCAAGAGAGCAATCTCATAATGACCTGGAGGATCTAGCTGTAGAGGCGGGTTTAGATACGTTGAAATAACAGTGTCTGGCCCACTCACTGTAACTGTATAACTCATCTTGACGATGTAGCAGCTTCTAGGATAAAAGAAATTGCAAGCACAAGTGCCCGCAGATGACTGATTCGAAATTCTGGAATCTGTGTATTATAGTAGATTTTAACCCCTTGTAGATATTTCTCAATCTCGGGAGGCGGTTTCAAATTGCCGAAACTATCAAAGTAGTATGCGACATCACCTTATTTCCTTATAGCAACCCAGTGTGTTCCTTCATTATCGGAGGTATCGAGATTGGTAATAAGTCTCTCTTTGAAGTGTGGTTTTAAAGGAAGTTTGTCAATCATATAAACTCCTCTAAAATAAGGAATTTTTAAACGTTTAGCATAATATTCGATGGCTACGTTACTTAGGGCTTCCTCCGGTATATGTACAATCCTCTTCCACCGTTTTTTGCCTTCTTCTTTAAACCCCTGCCTTTAGATCCTCTTTTTTCAAGGACCTTGCTATGTTAGATGCAGCGGCTAAAGACGACATCAGCGGCATTGCAGGTAAGAATCCTCCTTTATTCCTCTTCTTACACCTTCTCTTTCGGAGTCCCTTTCCTCGTGTCTCCATCGCCTTGTTATGCCTCGCAACTTCTGCTAAGTGCCTATCAGCAGCCTTTTTTTATTGACTGCAGAGGCTATCTGAGCAGCGCCGCCTGCTGCAGCGCCTAAAGCAGCAATGATGGGTATCAATGGTAAAAACCCTCCTCTCTTCTTCTTCCTCTTTCCGGCTCCCACTGCAACTTTCCCTTCATGATTGCAGTTACTAGCCTTGCAGCTAACCTTTCACCAAATATTGAATCTGATGACTGCACCCGTTTCCAAGCCTTCTCTGCAAGAACCTTATCCGCTATTTGTCTTGAAGCGGTGTCCTTATTCTCAGCGTACGCGAGGTCGTGCTGTTTGCAAGCTTCGTCTAATTGGTTAATTCCGGGGTCTCCTCTTTTTAGACGTTTTTCCAATTTAGTACCAGGCCCACAATATCTATATGCAGGTAAGTGAGCTTCAAAGGGGAGCGAATTAATTATGGAATTAATAATTCCGGAGCCACGCTTATACTGCAACGACCTTCCTCTCTTAGCTCTCATGATATACTAAGCGAGTAATTGCATGCAATAGACCTTTTATATCATTGCATTCAATCATTAACTACTTTACAACCGGTAATATATAAACATCGCACATACATTTTATAAGTTAGTTGTTAACATGGAGCTTGTTAAGCAGCACTGCTCTCTACCTATTCAGGTATTAGACTTTGAAAGTGACTTTAGAAGTGATCGACATGACAAGTTATTTCCATCTAATGTCAGAGCTCTTATTTTAGGGAGCTCCAGTGCAGGGAAAACAAACGTATTACTCAATATGCTACTCCATGAGAATGGACTACGTTTTGAAAATTTGTATATATATTCAAAGTCTCTCTATCAACCAAAGTACCAATACCTAATTAAAGTGCTCGGAAACATCGAGGGTATAGAAGTGAACACCTCCGACAACGGGGATGATGTTTTGCATCCTTCTGAAGTCAAAGAAAATTCAATCTTTATATTTGATGACGTCATCACTGAAAAGCAGGAAAGGTAGCATCCTTTTACAGTATGGTTAGACATCGAAATGTCGACTCTGTATATCTAGCACAGTCCTATGCTAAAGTTCCAAAACATTTAATTCGCGATAATACAAACATGATAATACTCTTCAGACAAGACAATTTAAACTTAAAGCACATTTACGAAGATTATGTAAATACCGACGTGACCTACAATGAATTTAAAGATCTATGTAAGAGCGTTTGGGAGAGTGTATCAGAAGGAAGACCCTTTGTTGTGATAGTTCCTGAATTTCGCATGAATGAGGGGCGATATAGGAATGGTTTTGATGTATATATTAAGCTCGACAAAAAAGAAAATGATCATTCGTAGTTAATCATGAGCATCGATAGGTTCGGTTCTCAGAGAACTGGTCCAGTTAGAAGAGTGTTTGATCGTTTTATCATAAATAGAGATGTAAAAGGAAACTATCAATTCAAGAATAAGAGATTGTGCAATGTTCACGATCCTGAAGATAATCATGACGCCACCAATAAGAATTATGTGGATGCTCTCGAAATTAGGATGCACGATTTCTCTCAGCAAGCTGCTAACAATGTTGAGGTTATGGCTAAGACCCTGGTCGATGAATTGATTTCAAGATATATCCTCAAGAGGGATAAGGAAAATAACATAGTCATCGATAAAGTTAGATTGAAGGTATTGCTAGATCCTGTTCACGATAATGATGTTGTGAATAAAAAGTTCATCGCTGGATATGTGAATTCACGCACGCAGTCGAGAGATGGTAATGGTAACATTATATTCGACAATAAGAGAATTATCGATATCGCAGATCCTCTCGGAGATACGGATGCTGTAAATAAAAGATATGCTAGAGCTATGATCATTAGGAAATCGAACGAGACGCGACAGCAGTTAAACAGGTACTTGCCAAAGGAAATCGAGATGCAAATAGGTAAGAAGCTGCTAGACATCACAGCAAATCTGAATAAAACTACGAGTAAAGTGGATACTCTAACAACCTCTACAAAAGACAGAGTGGATTCTGTAATGGACTCTATTAAACAAGTTACCGCAGAGCTTGATAGAGAAAAAACAAATCTTCAGAATCTTTGCAATCAGAAAATTAGTAATTTAGAAAAGTTAGCGATGAATCGAGTTTCAGATTTAGAGGCTACAGTCAGGCAGTTAAAGATAGAGGTTTTGAATACTCTCAAAACTGAGTGCTGCAATGATAAACTTAAGAAAGTGGAGGATAATGTAAATATGATGATGGACGCCTACAAAACTAATATGCAGCAAATGACGAGTCTAGAAGAATCAGCCAGAAGCCAGTACGCTAATACGGCAATCTTTGCTGAAGCGTTCGAGACACATACACAGGAGCATAAGAAAGAAACCGAGTAACTGAGAACTTCGATAGAGATGTTAGCTAAGGCCATCGACACGTTGAGAACTCAAGCTGGACGCAGGCTATAAATTAAAGGTAATCGTTTATTTTCACATCATTTGTAAGATGGATAGTGAAAGCATAAGACTTAAAGAGTCTGTAGCCGAGCATACCAGGGCTGTAAAAGAAAAACTGAGAGCTCTAAAAGGTCTCAGGTTTGAGACTCAGCATGTCATGACCGAAGCTTTGAAGCCTGTAACCGACCCACTCAAGGATATTTTGGACACTCAACGAGGGTTGACTGTGAAGACCGTCAAGAATGAAGATGGTGATTCTACAAGTATTTCTACTTACCTTCAACACGTTCGCTCAAAAGACAAGGATCATATTGATACATTGTACGGTGTGAGATATCAGGATGGAAGTTATGTGCTAGGAAATAAAGATATTCATTTTATAAATAATCAAATATTGATAGGTGATGAAACGTATGAGTCTACCGCTGGTTTGACGGATCTCATCTTTAAGCGAACGCCTCAGATTTCTGCATACACCAGTGAAGACTTGGAGACGTACGCTAAGATTATGAAAAGTACTTTTCTTCATAGAAGTGGTTACAGCAGACACGGACGTTTGAAATCTGGTAAATCGTATAAATACAAGAATATAATACGACCCTTGCTCAATACACATTCAGGTCTAGGACTGGCATGGAAGGAGCATAAGCCTGATAAGGAGGTTGACTACGTTTTCTGGAGAAATCCTAACACATTAGTGAATAGACTGAGGTTACTTATTGCTTCGAGGGACGCTGGTAATAATAGTCACGCTCAAGAGATTGAGGAAATTATCCGGGAGTTGAAAGCATCTAAAATTATAGCATGACCGCCAAACAAAATATCGCCAGAGAGCTTCACGGATCGGCGAGGAGGAACTATTTACGACGCAAAATTATCAGCAAAGGTATGAATGATTTATTACAAATTGATTTGATTGAAATGATACCGTATGCAAGAGTGAACAAACATTTCAAATACATTCTGATCGCAATCAACTTTTGCTCTAAAATGCCATATGCAAAACCCTTAAAGGATAAGGGCGGAGTTAATGTTGCAAAGGGTATGGAGGATATATTACAAGAAATGGATGTCCCTCCCCGGAATATTCAAAGTGACAACGGGAAAGAATTTTATAACAAGTTCTTTAAACGATTAATGTTTAAGTATAATATTAACCACTACAGCACCTATACCAATGTGAAGGCTGCGGCTGTTGAACGTTTAATTCGAACCTTGAAGAATATGATGTACCGAGAGTTTTTAGTCCAAGGCTCATACAAGTGGCTAGATCTTTTACCTAGAATCCTTGTAAAGTACAATGATACTTTTCATTCAACTATCCGCATGAAGCCTAATGAAGTGAAAAACAACGATCTTCTTCTTACTGTGTATAATTATAATCAAGACCGAAGAGAGAAGAAGGCTTCAAGGAAGTTTAGTGTTGGTGATTATGTCAGGATATCTAAACATAGAGGACATTTTGAAAAGGGTTATGAATCTAACTGGAGCGTTGAAACCTTCAAAGTATTTCGTGTGAATCGTACCAAGCCTACAACATACATACTAAAGGATAGGAATGGTGAAATCATAAAAGGTGGCTTTTATGGACATGAACTAAAAAAGACTAACTATCCTAACACATATTTAGTAGAAAAGGTTATACGTAAACGTGGAAACAAAGTTCTTGTAAAGTGGTATGGTTTTGCAGATACTCAATGGATTGATATAAAGGATTTGGTGTAATGTATGAAGACTTAATAAAGACCAGTTTTTATGATTGTAAAATCATGAGTATTTTTTTTATTTTAAAAAATCCTTCATATTTTTTCTTTTTTTGAGGGAAAATTATTATATAAAAAACCCTCACATACTATAAATGAATATATACAATAACATTATCAGAGGGAAAATTATTACATAAAAACCCTCATACACAATTTAAATGGATATATACAATAACATTATCAGAGGGAAAATTAATATATAAAAACCCTCACATACTTTAAATGAATATATACAATAACATCATTAGAGGGAAAATTATTACATAAAAACCCTCATACACAATTTAAATGGATATATACAATAACATTATCAGAGGGAAAAATTATTACATAAAAACCCTCATACACAATTTAAATGGATATATACAATAACATTATCAGAGGGAAAATTAACATATAAAAACCCTCACATACTTTAAATGAATGTATACAATAACATTATCAGAGGGAAAATTAATATATAAAAACCCTCATACACAATTTAAATGAATACATACAAAATTCAGATTGAAAAAGTAAAAAACAAGATATCTTCAAATATTTACATTATATACATATTTACAAGTTTAGGCACTAGCAATCACCAGGTCTAAGGGAATAATGTCCCCACGCTAGAGTCTTATAGCTTCCTTCCATCAACTTCCTCTTATCGTCACCCCCCTTCAATGCCAACTTGTTTGTCTCAATGGTGTTAATTTTGTGGTGTTTACTCCGAAATGTTTTTTTTACGGAATATATTTTTAGGCTATGGTCTTTTAAGCATTCAAAATAATGGCCGAAATCGATTTTATCCATGCCTGTCCTGGTGATGCCCTTAGCTTTCTTAATTGTCTGCCCTCCGTATCTGTATGCGTATAACTTTGCTCTTATACCGACATACTCCTCCATAACCAAGCCGCCCAATTCGTCCTTGAACAACCCAATATTTTTCCTATTGGCCTGCTTAATGCCATATACATTATCCTTTTCGAAGTTTGAAGTGTCGAAATATTGAGGGTTCTCCCTGATGAATTTATAGATATCAGAACTCGTTTAAAAAATAAACGAGTCTGTATCCATGTAGTTCAGCAGCAAGTCTTTTAAATTTGGTTTCATGATATTGTAAAAGAAGTCATACATGATAAATTTTGAAATGTCCAAAATTGGTGTCCTATGTAGATTGGTTTGTTCATATGCACTTCCTCCCTGCCCAGTTCGATTCCTACAAGATTTTCTTCAAAAATTATGGTGCGTAGGTAAGTGCTGCGTGCTATCAACTTCTTTGCCTGTTTCCAGGTTCCAACTATTTTGAAATCAGTGTATTTTCTCACACTCTCTATAAATTTTCCATATACGGCGTTATTCATCTTTTTCCACAGGTTTTGCCCGAATTTTGACTTTTCTTGTGCTCTCTTCTCGGTGTTGACGTCGATATATGTCTTCAACCAGTTAGACTGGTCGTAGGACACCACTCTGTGAATATGTCTCACAGTTAGACCTTGCTCGATACACTGCTGCATCACCCTGTAGTGCAAGACATATTTGCTTTTCTGTTCTAATGTTGCAAGCAGTTTCTTGTATTGGCCATTCGGTGGTGTCGCGCTCTGTGGGCAGAAAGGAAGCTCGTTATGGGCGTCGTGGATATGGTCGGGGTATTCGATATCAACCTCTAGCACATATCCAGTCTCTGAGTCTTCTTTGATTTCTGCGAAGTTTATGCTGTCAATTTCTTCTCTGGTGAGCCATTTCAGATTTTTGTACGGTAGGGCAGACCTCATAGAAGCTCCATATAAGTTGTTTATGTCCCAATAGGACAGGTGTTTAACAGGAGCATGCTGGTCAAAGTTGGACATGTACCTATGGTTAGCTTTGGTATAGCCCTTCACCACTGTGCACAGTCCGCCTCTAATTCCCGACTCGAAAAATTCCAGCATGCTCTTGTCGGATATTAAGGAAAGTTTCGCCTTTATTATCTTCAACATAGCGTCAAAGGCGAGTCCTGGTAATGTATAAAACCATGCAGGGTCAAGTTTATACATTCCCAGGATGAGATCTCTAAACTTTTCGAAAATATCCGCCAAGAGCAGTATATCTGTTTTCAGGTATAGATCGCTGTATTCTCCGAGATTCCGGATATTAAAAACCTCCCAGACTTTTACAGCATGCCTGTATTCCTCTTCGGTAATGTGGTTGTCAGTGAGAGTGCTGTAGAAGGCCTCCCTCGGTGGTAGAGAAGTTTCTTTGAGTATGGCAAGGCTTGAAACATAATCATATGGGAATATTCCCTTGCTCTTTGCCAGCTTAAAATGCTCCTCAACAGGATATTCTGCCCTTGTTGTTTTAAAGGCACTCTCCTCCAGCATGTCAGCCATGCTGGACAGCTTGTCGTCAAGAAACTTAAAGCTGTCCAGAAACCTGAAGCTGATGTTCCTGTACCGTTTGCTAACGCTATATACCTTTCACCACTTTGAGCGATGCACGATATGGGCTTATTATCATATGCCAGACGTCATATCAAGAAGTGGCTGTCATAATTAGATAGACAATGAAAAAAGATCGGTATGAAATCAGGGACCTTTCTATCCAAATTGCATCTATTATAAGCAGCACCCAGATATTCCCCTGTCACATGATCGTGATCCCTCACGCGCAAATCACCCACAGTGAAAGCAGCAAGGCATATATGACACTCAGAGGCATTGTCAAAATTCTGTTGCTCTTCAAGGGTTAAATCCATGGGTTTAGGATTGGAATACACATCGATGACGTCATCAGCAATTGATTTTAATTGCTTGATAAAGTAATCGATGGCATTTGGACCTCTAAAGAGAAAGAATTTTGACAATGACTCGTCATGCCTACATACCACATTCAAGGCAATAGACATTGCATCATGCTCTTGAACGGTTCGGGTCCAGCTCGAGCTGCTTGAGGGCGCGCAAGAGTGAACCTTCGCCAGAACAGATTCAATGTCTGCGTATATAACAAAGGGTACAGGAACGCTCTTGGAGAATGCTTTAAATTCAAGGTATTCATCCTGTTGAGGCATTTTAAGCAATTGACATTTTCCACATCTTAATCGGTGCGTTTCCAGAGCCTTTTCATTGGTGCATCTCTTGAGGCATGCCTCACATGCCCATATTCTATGCTGGTGTTTCGTTACTTGACTGCTTACAAGTCTGGACAAGTCTTTAATTATACAGTAGTGGGACTTTTCCCCCTGCTCAATATATAAAAGGTTGGTATGGTGCTGCTTCTTTTCAGCTGTTTGGTATAGGGGAATAATGTTCTCATTCTCCTCCTCTATACCAAACACTGAAATGGATACTCCATTGTTCTGCTTTTCAAAGCATTCAATTTGATGGAAGGGTGTCGGAAATTCGATACCTTCATAATTGAATGTCTCGAAAAGCAGTTCAAAGGGGTATACTGTGGTTCTCTGGCCGCCGCGTTTAACAGGGTATTTAGAGGCAAGCATGCACCATGCGAAGCAGAAGTTGTCTTCATTCTTTATGTTTATGACTGCATGTTTTTTCGCAATTTTCTGTGGCAATTCGATGTATGAACCTGCGTGTAAAGGGTCGTAGTGTGTAAAGCCCATCACCAGGCTGAGTATCTTTAACAAAGACTTCGATGATGCTCCCCCTCAAATTTAGAAATGTTTTCAAAATATCCCCCGCAATTGAAGAGAAGATCTGATTGAGATCGCTTGACGGAAGAATCAGTACAGGCTTAGAATTAAAGCCAGTGGAAAGACGCTTCTGTTCATCAAGTTTGTGGATTGAATATTCAAGTTCCATGGAACAATGCATCTTTAATCCACTCCTGCATTTCTGCAAAACGTTTTCCGCTTCTTTAATAATAAGCTCCCTGCATTCATCTAAAAAGACTCTGGGGTCTAGTATTTCTAATGTATTTTCTATTCTACTATTAAAAATACGTCCCTTGAACGCTGATTGGATGGTATTGCATTCCAGCCCCAGGCAATTACTAGCACTAACCTTGGCCTTTTTGATTGTAAGCTGCTCGCTCCCGTCCGATGCCGGCCCTCTCTTTCCATTCAAAGCTGCCGCATCACTGGATGATGAGGAGGTTGACGGTGCAGCGGCTTCATCGTTTGCGCCTGAGGAGGTCGATGGTGCAGAGGTTTCATCGCCTGCGACTGAGGAGGTCGATGGTGCAGCGGGTACAGCTTCCTCCAGAGTGTCGAATGATGAGGAGGCGGACGGTGCAGCGGTCGAGTCTTCACCAATCTCCGGTGATGTTGACTCCTGTGTTGCTAGATCCATAGGCTGGCTTCCAAGGTCACCCAGATCATTTCCTGGAATAATAATATTAATAATAGTAATATAGAATGTGTAAAACAAGAAGTTCATAAAATGTTGAAAAAATTCTTACCATTCAGTGGTTGCTGCATGTATGGGGCAGGGCCCCACCACTGCTGATTTGATGCAGGGAAGGCGTATGGTGCAGAGGGCGCGTGATGAACAAACCCGCCTCCGAAATAAAGTCTACTTCCTGAAAATAATAATAACAATATTAATAATAATATAGAATGTGTAAAAGAACTTCATAAAATGTTGAAAAATATTCTTACCGGTCGGTGGTTGCTGCATGTATGGGGCAGGGACCCAACCATGCTGATTTGGCCCCATGAAGGCTTGGAAGCCAGGTGGTGCCGGTGCAGCGGTCGATGGATGCCCGATCCCAAAATAAAGTCCACTTCCTGAAAATAATAATAATAATAATAATATTATTATTAATAATATAGAATGTGTAAAAGAAGTTCATAAAATATTGAAAAAATTCTTACCGTTCGGTGCTTGCTGCATGTATGGGGCAGGGCCCCACCCCTGCTGATTTGGTACCAGGAAGGTCTGGAAGCCTGGGGGTGGCGGTGCAGCGGCCGCGAAGCCTGGTGGTGCAGCGGTCGCGAAGCCTGGAGGTACCGGTGCAGCGGTCTCCTGTTGAGCGATGCTGCCTCCGAAATAAAGTCCACTTCCTGGAAAAATAAATAATAATAATAATAATAGTATAGCATGTTTAAGTACAGAGTTATAAAGAATCTATACGCTACACATGAAAAAATACATGTTTTAAACACCCGCGTGAAAAATACATAGCATTCTGGGAGACCGAAAGAGTTATGTGACTGCATATTGGGTGAGAAACTCCCCTTAAATATATCCTTTTCTCCGTATACAATCCAGAACTCTATGCTGTCGTAGGTAGGTCTTTTTGTGCTAGAATCGGCATTGTATGTCTACTATTAAATAATTTTTAGTTACAATTGCTCAAACACCAGTCTGTAAATTCTTACCGCACGAGTGTTGCTGCATGTACAGGCCGGAGCCCCATCCATGATGATTTGGCACCAGGAAGGTTTGGAGGCATGGTGGTGCCGGTGCAGCGGTCGATGGATGGCCGATTCCAAAATAAAGTCCGCTTCCTGGAAATAATAATAATAGTATAGCATGTTTTAAAAGATGTTAATATGAATTGTTACATTAATTTTTTTTAAAACACTGAAGAATGCTTACCATCCGGGTGTTCGGGTGCCTGAATCATTACGGTATTTGAGGAGCGACCCTGCAGCTGGCGGTGGGTATCATGCTGGAGCTGGATGTAAGCCTCAGCTATGTTAGCAGAACTGAATGCTGAAAACGTAAGTAATTTAGGCGTTAGATTTTATTTATTTATTTATTAAAGAAAAGTTATATTATTAAGTTCATTTACTTTATTGCGAATAGCTTATACAGGGAAAATGTCGATGTATTTTTAATCAGCTGAGAAATTTCTATTACAAATAAAGCACGTGTATTTCTCGACAAAATCATGGAAAATATCTCTTTTAACATGATGGAAACAGGCTGAAAGTTTTTACTAAATAAATGCGCGAGAGGAATGAAACATTCACAGTGAATGTTCGACCAATGCATGCAAACAGGAAGTCCCCGGATCGATTACCGTCGGTTACCCACGGAAGAATATTTATACCGAACATTTTTATTCGATTCGTAGGGTTTTCAAGTAATTGTATTTCTCTAGAAAGGAATGTAATTCACCTGGTGAAAACACGTATTTAAATATCCGGAATAATAATTACTCAACAAGATGAATACTTAACTAAACTGTTCACATTGTTTTTTGAGAATTCGCGCAGCTAGATATTAACAGTAGAAGTTAAACTATTCGCATATAAATGCCAGACATTAAAAACAAGAACGCAAATATAAGTTAAATGTACTGAGTAATAATTTAACTTTTAAAAGTAAATGAAGTGTTTTGTTACAACTTACCAGACATGATGTTCGTTGCAATTTCACTTTGAAAGAGTAAAGTTTGCAGAGGAAACTGTAAGAATTCCCGATGAAGCAGCCTTTTTATAGTGTTCTTTTGCAATATAAAAAATGTATGCGTGAAAGTTTAAGATATATAATACAACGATTTTGATTGGCTACTCCAAGCCTTCGAGAAGAAGGAGAGGGAAATGCTAGTCTCGCACAGGGGCATTTCGTAAGCAAGCCTAAACCTGTTATGGGGAAATCCATCGATCATGCCAGCGCTCCTTAAGGGGAATGCTTCTGCATATGACGCTAGGAAATAAAAATATATTTTATTTTTTACATGTACCGCTAAAATTCATTGTTAATTATTGTTACATTACCAAAATAATCACAGAGTGAAAATAATGTATTCTTTCTGTTGATATAATTTTCCTCGAACCAGCGACCTTTCGATTGTGAATAGACACGTCACAGATGTTTAAAAAAAAGCCTGATGCTATGTGATGGCTTTAGAATTCTATTCTCTATGCATTACCACGGGAAAAACGAATAGCGAGTTACCACTTGAGAAAAGTTAAAAGTATTTGAAAATTTAAACCAATATCAAAAAAGCTGATGTGATACACTCACATGACTTTCTCTACTCTTGTACAAACTATTTTTACAAACGCTTATTCTCCATATGCTTCATGTTAATCGAGATATCGAGATGTCAATGTTATTGGTAATTTTCATGTCGATGCAAGGGGAATATGGTAGGTTTTAAGCGAAAGTCAAATATTTTAACGCTGGTTGCTATGTGACGCATCCCATTCTCTTTGCATGTCCAGGACATAAAAACAAGAATAACGAATTTGAGAAAAAGTATAAGTATTGGAAAATTTAAGGTAATAACAAGCAATATCTCGAAAACGGTTTACTCAACAACAAGAATGTATATGATATAAATGATGTATTTTAACGCGATCTCCATTTTTTGTGTAGTAAAATTTTGTCTATCTCTTATGGTTTACCAGTTTTGCAAAAGTCGTTCAGAATGAAGAATACTTTTGGAGACATTCCCAGAAAATTCGAGATATACATTTCATTTCTCATTACAATATCTTAAACATATAATATTTTATTCAATATCGTTAGAGTCATTTTTTGAGAAGATTAAAATTTTCGAAAAATGTTCCATGTAAAGGGTAGGCTGGTGTGAGGCATTTTCTTTAAAACCTTCGTGTCGCATCTCTGGAAGATACTGAACCTAAATACCATGTTTGGTGTTTATCGGACTCTTCGTTTCTGAGTTATGCTTCACAGACACACAGACACACACACACGCAGCCATGCTTTTGTGGATTCAGAGGGTCTCAAAACATGTATTTCCGGTGAAATCTCAGTATCGAATTTTTTGGATGGAATACAACACTTCCTCTACTTACTATACGTAGTAGAGAAAGTAAAAACTCATTCGCAAATACTTAATGTCGTAAAAATATTACTTGAAATGAATTTTGTGTGTGTATTAAGTTTATATTTAACATGCTGGAATATTCAAAAAAATCTCTGGAAGGGATGAGGTATTTAAAAACGTTCTCGGCCTATGTTTACTAAGAGAATAAGCCAATCTTTTTAAATGGAATAAAGGAAGAGTAGCGCGGATTGTGTCTTGTTTAGGATAGGCTCCATATTTCATTATTTATTTAGAATTAAACAATTGCTATTAGTCGTAATAGTTATACACGCGTAATAATCACACACATACGACAGCAAGCAAAATGCGCAAGTCAATTCATATACAATGAATTAATAAAACATATTTAATTGTTTTCATCGATCAGCGAGAGCCTTATTTATTTTTAATAGCGTATGTAATATTCACCTATAATGTTAACCGAATCATTTTTTTAATAACATATGTAAATTCACCTATAATGTTAACCGAATCATTTATTTGTTTAATAACATTTATAATATTTAACTATAATGTTAACCGTATTTATTTTATTTTTTAATTACATATGCAATATTCACCTATAATGTTAACCGAATCATTTATTTTTTTAATAACATTTATAATATTTAACTATAATGTTAATCGTATTTATTTTATTTTTTAATAACATCTGTAATATTCACCTATAATGTTAACCGAATCATTTATTTTTTAATAACATTTATAATATTTAACTATAATGTTAACCGTATTTATTTTATTTTTTAACAACATATGTAATATTCACCGTTCTGAATACTTTTTATTCTTCATATCACTCTCGCCAAATCATATTTCTTTGTTTAACATACCGTAAAAAAATCAGTTTAATTTTTGATATCATGCATGCATTTCTTGTATATGAGTATTTAAATAATTACAAAGATACAATCGAATGTTTAAGTACAGAATCTATACAGTATACGTTTAATTATAATTATAATAGTGCTTCTCACCGTTTAATTTTCCTAACGCTTGAGTCATATTCAATATTTTATTGAAAGAAATAAGAGCTATGAAACTTAATCATTAATAATCTTCATGTAGTATTTATATTAATTATCGGGGAGATATTATTGTCGTAAGCTTAAAACATGACTAGGCTTGGTTTTTCCTCGGTTTGTGATGGAATTTCTGCACAGAGGAAGCCATTAAGCTAAACATTAAGAAAATCTATTGTATCGCTAATAGTTATTTACCCAGAGGGTCTGGGGTTTTTCAGAGCACTTAGGATGTTTAATGAAGGGAAAACGTCTGCCATTGCCCGCTAATGACTGTATACAGAACCCTGTATGCATTCTTCAAACCCTCTTAAGATGTTTAATGAAGTGGAAACGTCTGCCATTGTCCGCTAATGATTGTTTACATGGACATTTCTTCCGAGAACACCGTATGCGTTCTTCAGGGGTGTACAGCATATTTCTTTCAAGCAGGGCACGCAAGTGAATAATTCGTTGAATTTCTCAAAGTTCGCTACGTCTTTAGAAAGAACATTTAAAAAGCGAATATCAAATTTATATTTGAGGTCTTCGCGCATGTTTCGAATTTCTTATAAACGAGAACAACCAGGTGCGCAAGCCAATTACATTAATCAATCAAAAAAACTTAATTGTATTCATCGATCAGCGGGACGCTTATTTATTTTTAATAACGTATGTAATATTTAACTATAATGTTAACCGTATTTATTTATTTTTATAACATATGTAATATTGGCCAATAATGTTAACCGAATCATTTTATTTTTAATAGCATTTATAATATTTAACATAATGTTAACCGAATCATTTATTTTTTAATAACATAGGTAATATTTAACTATAATGTTAACCGTATTTATTTAGTTTTTCATAATCAATTCCTCCGGAATTATAACGAGACAACGTGAACGCACCTCGCATGTTAAACGAGTATTATTTAACTAAAATGTTAATTCGCCTTTATTTTTTTTTCCAGAATCATATTTCGCTGAATTATATAGAGTTAAGATGGCCGCCTTGCGCACACCTCGAGCTTCAATATGGCGAATTCACAACTTTCGAATATGACCACCAGGCGCACCGTGAGGAAGCCCACGCTGGTTCAGAGAGAAAAAACCAGTTTCCCTCATATTACCACCCGGCGCGCTGGTGTAGGTCGCGAACTGAAACGCGAGTGGAGGGGGTGCCGTAGCCGACTTGCCACTACACTTGCCTAGACCCGTTCACTCGAGTGAGACGCTCCATGGAGGAAGGGTTGCGCGCGGGTTTTCATCGAAATTATCACGCGATAACGACTGTTACGGCAACTCTCTCCTTTCAGCTATGGATTCATCTAAGTGTTGTAATATTCTTATAAATCCAAAATATATTTTCCCTCAAAAGTAGATTTAAACGAATGTTATTACTCGTAATAGTTATACACATGCTAGCACACATATACGATGGCGGCCAGGCACACGCGAGTCAATTACATTAATCAATCAAAAATACTTAATTGTATTCATCGATCGAGAAGCAACGTTTCATTAGATATGCAATGTGCGGACATTTAGTAGATGTAAAAATGGGGGTTTAGATACATGTGCGCAAGTCAATTCATATACAATTAATCAATCAAAAATACTTAATTGTTTTCATCGATCGAGGAGCATCGTTTCATTAGATATGCAATGTGAGGACATTAGTAGTAATAAGATGCCGATTCTCTTTTTTTCAATAATGTTTTATGCATGGACGAACATTATCTAATTGATTGACACAATTATGTGCTCAAACGATTTGCCGATGTGCGGCAGGCATCGAGAATCACATTCCCTACCACACACACCTCACCAGGGGCGGGGGATTTAGACAGGACGCATCCGCAGGGGAACCAATCACACGGCAGGGATTTAGACAAATCACAATGGGGGGCGGGAATGTAGTCAGCGTATAGGAACAATACACACTCTCCCACCTATCCACAGGGAACCAACCAGACCACAAAGGGGAGGGAGGGTACGCACCCAGCGTATGGGGGAGGGAGGGGGGCGGAGCCACCGGCACGCGACCAGGCACCATGGGGGAGGGGGCAGGACCTGACGACACAGACACTGTCGGCATTAGGTAAGCGCACAAAGGGAGGGGGCGGGGCTAGCGGCACGCGACCAGGGCGGCAAATAGTAGCGCACAAAGAGTGGGCGGGGCTTGTCGGCATAGAACAAAGAAGCTTATCAGTTGTCGGCATCTCTCTGTGCGCCAGAATCGGCCTAATAAGACTACTCAGGATCTCCCAAATGTAAGCCTCACACGTTACCGTGGAGCCATCTCCCTCAATTCATTAATGTCTAACTTTAACACTTATTTTATTTACAACATATATCTGTTTTAGAAATTCTTTCAGTCATTCGTGATTAAATATAGCAGTAAATGTGTTTAAAAGGTAAGCAGTCCACACACGCTACCCCCACTCCGAGCGAGAGCAGTGTTACTTCATTCAAACCTATACATCTGGCCTGTCACGGCAGGCAGTGTTGCATGATGTTATGTTGCCATATATTGCGTTTCAAATTATTTATTTTCGACGAAATGCTTTGAAATGAACCAAATGTTATACTTGTCTTTTGCTCTTTTCAAAGCCTTATTTCGTTGCTTAAAGGTGGGCATATACACACATTCAAGCCTGTACAGCTTCATAATTACATTCCCCAAAAGCGAGGCTTGGAGGGGGTCAAGAAGTAAAAAACATTGCAATGTCTAGCTTATTGTTGAATTTTATGAAAAATGTTGCATAACAAAGTTTTATAACAATTGTTCATCAGATAATTTATGCTGTTTGCAAAATCTCGGTAGGAACATTATTTGGGAAGTTTAACCAACTGTTTGTTAATATTGTTTGTGTACAAAAAGCACACACATAATAATTCTAGATATTTTAATATCTGTACTGGATAGCACAGCAAACAGGATAGCTTCGATCCGATAGCTTAACAAGAGCAAGCACAACTTAGTAAACTATTTGCATTTTTGCTATAATTCGGGAAAGCTCAATCTTATTGCCTTTTTTTAAGGTTATAACGTATGTATTTTGGACAGATCGTATCGAGCGGGATGGCTTAGGCGGTTAGTCTGCGGCCCGCATTCGGGAGGTCCCGGGATCGATATCCGACGACCGCCCACCCTGACCCATGGGCTTTTCGTGGTTTTCCCGGGTTGCCAGGCAAATGCATCTTCTGCCACGACTCTCCTTCCTCTCATTCCCTGTGCCCATCATCTTCCTTGACATTTCTTTCAGGGTTGTAGGATCAGGCGACGGTGTTCGGCGGATAGCGATTGGGTGGTGGTTGCGCTCTGTAAAGGTTTCTTCCCTGGCGTCGCTGGATACCGCTCCGTTAGGTCTCTCCTCAGCGTGGACCTCCGCTCCGGGGGACCCTGAAGGTTGGTGGCTTATGGGCTGGGATCGTGCTATCGAGGGAGATAGCTCCGCGGTAACGTATGAGGCTCACATTCGGGAGGTCCTGGTTCGTTTCCCGTAGACCGCCCACTCTGACCTTGGGGTTTTCGTGGTTTCCCTGATCGGTAGGCTAATGTTGTAGTGGTTTCTCATCTACCACGATTTCCTTTCCATAATTTACCTTTTATTCCGTTACCTTCCCATCTTTCAGGTGTGCTTCTAGGTTTCGTGGCATATGTGTTCTATCTCGAAACATTAGGGACCGTGTCCAAGCTTGCACCCATCGGCATCCGGATCTGGTCGCCCTTCGGCTTTCTCCCCTCATCCTTCCCTCCCAGTGGCCACGTTGGAAGCATAAGGGTCGGACTGGCTGGCGTGCGGTGCTCTGCCCTGATTCCGGAGGTCCCTCCGTGGTACGTACCTTTACCTTTACCTTCTTGCACAGATCGTGAGGGGAGGGAGTGCTAAGTAGCGACGGAGGGGGATATTGAGAAAGGGAAGGGATGAAGAATGGAGAGTAAAAGAGAAATAGATAGAGGGATAGTGAAAGAATTAGAAAGGGAAAGAGTGAGAAAAGAATCTCTGCAGTTAACGCAATAGCACGAGCGGAGTACCTAGTTATTCATTTTAAAGATTAGTTATCTACCCAATTTACTTCCGTTATATTATATACATCATAAAGGTAGTTTTAATCAGCTGCCATTACAAAATACAGACTGTTGTACATGTTATCTGAAATAATAAAATGCTTATAAAATAAGTCCACAAGTTGGCCAAGAGTTCAATATAAAATAGCAGACTGATCAATACCATGTCAATAGCTTGTAGGCAATACACGAAAATTTAAATGCACAGCAGCCAAAATTTGGAAATTTTTAATGTCATAAAATTGTTGACTTTAAACTATATAATATAACGAGATATTCATTTTTCCAGTAGTAAGTTCTTCTCTTTCGATTGTATTCCCATTTGTATGGCATCTCACAATTTTATAGTGGAAATTTAAAATACGAAATTTATTACTTGATTAGCTCAAATCAAGATAAAGCTCGTTAAGCCATTTTTGAGAAAATAAGAACAATTTCAAGTGAAGTTGCAGCTGGAGTGTTGTCCTTAATTTATCGCAAGATGCCCCTTTTTTAAATTTAGTTATTAAGGTCTCCTTAACCACAGGTTATATCGTGACTACATCATATACATAGATTTTGTAGTGTTGTTGTAAACATTCAAATACAAACAGTTGTATAAAGTGGCATCCTTCATAAACTGTAATATCTTACATATGTAGATATGGTTCATTAAGACCCTAACAAAGATTGTTAGGAACAGCATTATTAAGTCTCTGAATGGCAAGTCGAGAAGAAGAACAGTTTGTAATTAAATGCTGGACCAAGGATGTGACTTGACATCGATCACATGTAAGTAGAGGATCGTGAGTTAGAAGATATATATGAGTTAATGATGTGTGCTCGATGCGTAGACTGGTGAAAACAACTTGGTCCTGTCGTCGAAGGTACAGTAAAGAAAAAGAACCAATCACTTTTCCATTGATGCAGGATAGTACGTTTTATACACTGTTGCTATTCCTGATGGAGAATTTTGATTACATCTACATGAGGCTGGCTGGTGGCTTCTTTGGTCACATCATCTGCGGTATCGTAGCCAGTTACAGCAATGTGTGATGGAATCCAGCTTAATCTGACGGATTTTACTTTTGACATAATTCTATGGTATAATTTCTGCAAGTTTTGGATCAGACAGCTATTAGATGTTCGTTGGATTCCTAAGAGGGAACATGGTGAGTCAGTGAATATCATAAAAGCTGATCTCTGCCATTTTTCCAGCTATAAAGTCGACAGCTATCGGTGTAGACATGAACACTAGTGTAATGCACAAAGCTCTGTAAGCATTCTGTGGTACAAAGGACTGATAGATTCAATTTTTCTTGTTTTGGCCATGGTGGTGTCGGTAGTTGGAAAACTGGATCTGTATCCATAGCGTGTGACTTCGAAAACATTTCAGAAAAATCTAAAATGAATTCAGTGAGGTAATGTGATAGACGAAGAGAGAAAGGTGTGTAGCGAATTTGATGAGGCAAACTGGTTTGAGAAGCAAAGACATTGATATATAAAACATCCTGGCATGGTAGTGATTTTGGAAGTATAGGACAGATTCAAGTATTTTCGTCTTACATTCAGAAGGGGCACCAAGAACTATCTTAAGAGCAGACGACTGGATAGTATGAATAAGCTTAAGTGCTGTGTTACTACATGAATTATATACTGTGGATCTATTAATCTTGGAACGTATAGTGGCCTCGTAGGTTTTCTAATTAAGACGCGGAAGCCAGCACCTCAATTATTGCAAGCTCAGGTTAAGAGAAGATTAAGATGTGTTAAACAACCAGCTCGAATGTTTATAGGATGAAGGAACCATGTCAGTCATTGATCGAAGTAAGGAGTATTCGAACTGTGTTAATTGTTGGAATTTGAAGATTTTCCAAACACAGTTAGGGTTCCGGATGAGATAATCGGATCCTGGAGAAAACTATAAGTTGACTTTTAGGAGAAGAAAGCTTCAAGCCAGTGGCGTAGCCCCATTTCTTAAGAGCATTAACAATATTTTGTAGCAGATCTTGAGTGCTATTTACATTCTTCCCCTTGTAAAAGTTGTTAGATCATCTGAAAATGGTAGAGCTTTAAATGAAAGCAAAATACATAAAGCTATACAGTTGATAGTAACCAAGAAAAGAGTCACACTCAATACAGAACCTAGAGGAATTCTATTTTCCATAATTTGTTCTTTTAAGAGAAGTCCATTGGCTCTAACGCGAATTTTTCTACGTTGTAAAAAGTTGTACCCAAAAGCAATCATATTTCCAGAAATTTTATTTTCCAGGAGTGTTATAATAATGTGATTACGGAATACTCTATTATAGGCTTTTTACATTTCCAGGTTTAGAGCAATAAGCTGCTGATTATTAATAAAGGCATTCTGTTTTTCACTTTCTAGCGTGATTACATTATTCGGGTAGATCCATGTGACCGAAAGCCATTTTTACTTTGCTGAAAAAGCTCTTACTTTCCAAGACATAGCGAAGACGTCTAATAATAATTTTCTCCATGAGTGCAAGTTAATGAACTAGGATGGTAGTTTTCAGGAACTGAGAGGTCTTTGATTGGTTTATGCATTGGAATAACGGTAACAGTACACTACTGATTAGGAAAGCACTTGTTACCCAAATGTGGTTTAACACATACATACAATAAGATAATGTAAGGCATTGGTTGCCAGTTAGATTGAAATTGATAAGGAATGTTGTTTGATCCAGGGATTTTGCTATTACATTGATCAAGTGTTTTTTGGAGTTCTTTTAATGTCAAATTGGCGTTGAATTATTGACCTGTATCAGAGAAAATTGTAGTAATCTCGAGATCAGTTAGGTCACTTTACCCTGAAGAAATTTAGGGACATCGGTAGAGCCACTGGAGATTTTGGGGAAATAGTTGACTAGAGCATCTATAATAAGCTGAGGATCAGTAATACGCATACTTGCTCTAGATGGATGGAGTTGCTGTATTCTGTACAAACGTTTAGTCCCAGTTTTTGCTTGCACTTTTCCCCGCATTTCTGGTTGGCTGTTTCCAAATATGAGGCATGGCAGGAATTTTAACCAAGGTTTTATCTTGCTTCATTTGATTTCTTTACGTGCTACAGGTTGAGTACGGTTGAATAATTTAGCTTCAATGCTAAGTCGTCCTTTATAATTGTAATATGCGTTATTCTTGACTTGAATTGCTTTTTATAACCCTCCTTACAAGGTATTCTTCGCCGATCAGATACGTAAGCATTTAATTGAATGCGAAGTTCAGCAGAAAAAGATACTATATTGACGAGTAAGAAGACAGTATCATCAATCTGCAGTTGTAAGAAGTCATAATGACTGGAAAGTTTGTCAACAGTATTTTGAAGTGTGCTTCTGTAACGCCTCCGTTTGACTTGGTTAAATTCCCTAGTTGAGTGCTGTGGATGGTGCGTAACCTGAGATGCTATAAAGAGAGTGACAGGGTAATGATAACTCCCATACAGAGAAGAAGAAACCGACAAATGAAACAACGCTGCAATATTTTGAGGTCATATATTGAGGTCAATATTGCAATGGGTATTGCGAGAGACATCAAGACGTGTAGGACTAGTAAATTTAGGATTACATGAGTTTGTATAGCAGATTTAATTTTTTTCTCCGATTATCAGTTAATTCACTGCATACTGTTTGTATAATCTATTCTTGTAATACGCGGAGTATTTCCGATGCTCTGCTACGTAGTTATCTCGGAAGTTAGTCTCTTGTAGATACACTAGTATAGAATAATGTATATGTAAGAGTAAGTGCAAGTATTCTAATTGTGAACGAAAACCATTTACATTCCACTGCAATACAGTCAATACACAACTCATAGAAACTATTGTTGCACAGAGTCCACTGATAGATCAATATGCAACTAATTACAGCTAATATGTTGGTTAACGCCATTTTGGAATTTCTTCCTAATTTTGTTGGCCTGCTTTTTCATACCGAAACTAGGGGGAGAAGGATGCAGCTTGAGGAGAGATTCCACCAGATCAGAAGTTTTGGCAGAGATGTTCATTGCAATATTTAGTATGTCGGGCTAGCCAACAGTGTTTTCATAGAAATTACAGAATGGTGGAAACCTGAGGGCATATTCACCAGAGCCGTTTAAAATTGTTGCTTTAATGGGTAGAAGAGCATCTTGTATTGTTGACATTTTGTCAGACTTTGGGGTTTATAGACGAAGGCTTAATAAATCCTTGCCCTTCATCTTTATCCTCAGATGTAACGTCATGTTGCTGTGGAAATAATTCAGTCAGAAATGAGGTTATGATCATCATGGTGATCTGTTGTGCTGCTAGACGATAAAATATGCCTTTTATTGCGAAAAGAATTTGTTCACTGGAACTTAGTTGTAGGAAGAAGTGATTGCTTGTCCTTAACACCGTAATTCCAGGTATAGCAGAGTTGCCCTGAAGAAAACACAATGGGTAGAGATGGATCTGATTCGCATGTCTGATGACAGAAATTTGAGATTTCAGAGCTGAAATCTGGAGTGTCACATTGGGATATATTGCTAATAGTTGCGTCATCACAGCGGGTGAATCAGTAAACTGTTTGTTGTTCAGTGCAATGATTTCGTTCGTCAAGAGTGGGGGAAACTCGCTGTTTACGGCACCAATTTGGTCAGCATTTTCATTCGACTTATGAGGAACGGACTTACATTAACTACTCAAGTGGCCCTCCAATTTTCACGCAACGCACATTGGATTTTCGGAATAAACATATATCTAATAATCTATATCGCCATAATAGAGCTGGAAACCTTCAGGTAACATATCAAGGTCCTCCGGTCTGTGGAAGCTTAGTATATGAAATAATCCTGGAATGGTTACTCCCGCTCTTATATGTGTGACAGCATGGTGTATCCGGAGAATAGTCTAACAGAGTTTTGTAGCGAGTCTCACTTATACAGGATGTAACAAAAATGTACGGCACAAATTACACGACACATTCCTCACACGTAGACGAAGAAATTATGCCATATGAACATGGGTCTGGAAACGCTTTGTTTCCATGTTACAACTCATTTTCTCAAACTCATTAAACATGGGAAATGCACACGAACAGAACGTTAAAATCTTAGGGAACATGCACTCTTGGTTACGTTGTCATTATCGTAGGTGCACCGCCAGTATTTTGTTTTACATGTCTCTGTTGTCATACGACTTACGTCATTCCTTGTTTAAAGGTAACATCAACTGCTCCAGTGAGCAGCACGACCTTGGCAAGCACACCGGTTACTACCTACTAGTAGAGTTGATCACAGACTTGGCTCGTGCAATGGCAGTGTACACAAATTCAGAGATGGCAGATACCCATTTGATGTATGGATTAGCAGACGGCAATGGCGCTTACGCTCAACGTTTGTACCGGGAGAGATTTCCAGGACGAAGGTGCCTCGACAGGAAAACGTTTGAAGCCATTGATCGTCGTCTTAGGGAACATGGGATATTTCAGTCTGATACTCGCGACCGGAGGAGACCTAGAAGGACGAGGACACACAACGGGAGCCGGCAATTCCTCAGGCAGTTGATGACGACCCTAGTGTCAGTACAAGATAAGTGGCTGCAGCAATTAATGTTGATCACATGACTGTCTGGCGAGTGTTACACGAGGTCCGGCTGTATCCATACCATTTACAGCGTGTGTAAGCGCTATCAGCAGCTGATTTTCCTGCACTGGTACGCTTCTGCGAATGGTTTATGCAACAAAGTGTTCATCCTAATTTTAGTGCAACGGTGCTGTTCACAGATGAGGCGTCGTTTCAACGAGATCAGATTGTAAATTATCACAATCGTCATGTATGTACTGACGTCAATTCTCGCACAACTGTTGAACAAGTCATCAACAAAGCTTTTCTGTCAATGTTTAGGCATTGTTGGTGACTGTTTGGTAGGCCCTCACGTTCCTCCACCCAGGTTCAACGGGCAAAGTTACCATAATTTCGTAGAGAATGTTCTACCTGATTGTTAGCAGATGTGCCTTTAGCTGTGCGACAACACATGTACTTCATGCACGATGGAGCACGTCCTCATTTTAGTATTAATGTCCGTCGGCTTCTAAATAACAGATTCGGTGACGGATAGGTAGAGGTGGGCCAATTTCCCGGCCTCCACTCTCCCCGGACCTAAACCCACTGGACTTTTATTTGTGGGGGCATTTGAAAGCTCTTGTGTATCAAACCCCAGTACCAGATGTTCAGAGTCTCCGTGCCCGTATTACGAAAGGCCATATGCAATACTTCAAGGATACATCAGCGCATCCGGGATTCGCTGCGACGGCGGGTTGATGCACGTATCAGTGCTCACGGAGGGCATATTGAACATCTCCTGTGAGAAAGAGTTGCATGTGGTATGCTGGTACGTTCTGTTCTTGTGTGTTTCCCATGATTAATGAATTGGAGAAAATGAGTTTTAACATGGTAACAAAGCGTTTCCAGACCCATGTTCATATAACAATTTCTTCGCCTACGTGTGAGGAATGCGTCCTGCAATTTGTGCCGTACATTTTTGTTACACCTGTATACTTTGCACTATTTTTCACAAAACTAGATGGTCAACTTTAGTGAGGCCTGCGCGAAGGGTCACATAATTCTCAGGCGTTCTTGCAAAGATGGTATGAGAATGGAACTAGCCATTATGCTTCCTTTGCCATGTAAAGAGCATGGCAGCCATCAACTCAGCTAGCCCCTAGTTCCCGAGGTCGCGGGTTCAAACCCGGCGGAGGGCTATGGATTTTTTTTTCGGGCGTAAAATCCTTAGCATGGCTTCCTTTGGAAGGGCAGTAAAACCGGTGGTCCCGTGTCGTTAATTTACGTCACGTAAAAGAACCTGAAGCCTGATAAAGAGGCCTCTGAGCAAAATTCCTGGTCTTTCACGCCCAGTATAAATTGAGACGCTAAGGACTACAGCAGGTAAAGAGTGTCCATAAATAAAAGCTAAATTTTTAATTTATCGGCTCACCTCGCAGGTTTGAAAAACAATATTTCATTAGCCATTGTAAAGTATCGGGCAAATATTGGAAATTGAACTTCAGTATACCTGTAGAAAATACTTTATTGTATTTCGATTGAGTAGTGGACCACAAGTAAAAATGATTACAGTGTTGAGTGCTTTGTTTACAAACGTAAGCTTAATCAGCCACACGTTGCTTCTGTGCTTGGGATAGCTATACTCGTTAAAGCGTCTTACTGCTGACCAACAGGGATGGCGAAACGTGGATTGAATCCCATGGAATGTGGTTTATTATAGGGAACATCATTATTTATATAACCAGTGTCAAAAATATAAAATTACAAAAGTTAATGGGACCTCCTTCTGATAAAGCTCCTCCTTGAGAGCAGTAAATTACATGGCTATTTTTATTTCGCACAGCGTTGTAATTTTGCCCGCCACATTACGAACGCTGTAATACGACTGAAATTTTATACCTAACTCCTTTATAAGATATTAATTGCAATTACTGCAAGCAAAACAGGGAATACGACGACCTCAAATGTCGATCATTCCTCCCAAAATGAATAGCATTATACTGTAAATACCCATATTCATAAATCCAGAAGCCTATTATTAGGTTCAAGAACTGTTAATGTCTATATTAGCTTACAGTGGATATAAGCAGGGATTATATCTTATTCATGTCAGAAGGTCTCGAAAAGCAAGGAAATTAAATGTTCCAGGCATAAGAAAAGAAAATAATTGTTTTAAAAACGTTGAGTGAACTATAAGCATAGCCAATTATGCATTAATAACACACAAATCCCATGCTATGTGCGAATAGGATTCAAAGTATCGAAAACAAAATGAATCTAGTACATTACATATCACAGGAAAGCGTTTAATAGTAAAACGACGGTATTAATGGCCACAAAAGTACAGTTTCACAAGAGCTGGGTGCCAGTGAATAAAGTGATTAATGATATATTAAACAGAACATAATGCAGTTGTAGGTTACTTGAACATGAAGCAACCGTTTGCAAAGAGCAGCGTTGCTATTTTGTTGATTTCCAAGTACTCTACAAGGTTGCCACGTCCACATTAACTCAATTTTTATATATTAACATTTACAATGATTGCTTTTAAAAACTGCGAGGTCAGCCGACGGTTGCCATGCCCTTTGCATGGCAAACAAAGCAAATGACAAATTTCATTGTTATACTATCTACGCAAGAACGCCTGAGAATTAGGTGACACTTTTCGCAGGTCTCAGTAAAGTTGGTCATTTACTTTTGTGAAAATAGTACATTGTGCGCATTTCCTCTATATTATTATATGTATGTGACAGCAGAGAAAGGAAAAATGTCTAGTTGTGCTAATCGCTTTTCTAGAACTTGGTTAGAAATTATAGGGCACACATTTAAAGGTATTACGCGTTTCTGCTTGGTAAGAGGGTGGAGGGGTAGGAGTACATTATTAACAATGGTGGAATGGTTGCTGCATAGTTCGTCAGCTGTTTTCTTGTTTGCCATATATATTATATACATATTCTGCTATTAGAAATACGCGAAGTATAACGGATGTTCTTAGGGTCAGTGAGTTTAACAACTGCAAAAATATACTTTCTTACTAGTTTACCATCATGGCCGTCTATGATTATAGCCTGTTCTTCAGTACGGACATTTTGTGTTATTGCAACCTAACTGCGTGGAGCATCTACAGTTGGGGATTTTGAGTTCATTGTATTTACTTTAGCAGTAGATGTGTTCGTATCATGTGGTATAGGATCCTGAGTAGTTTTCATAGTTATGTTATTTATCTGAAAGAGCAGGGCTGTATGTAGCTGTATGTGCTGCGGTAGGAGTAGAAAATTTAGTTGAGTATCTTTTCTATAGTGAAGCATTAGGGTTAGGTTTGGTATCCATCGTTGGTGGTGTCAAAACATGTGGGCACAAATAAATTTGTGGTCCGAGTCGAGTTCGGATTGGGTACTAAAACATATGCACAATATTTCTCCTATAAAGCACATGAACTATGTAACAAGGTGAAAAAAACAACAAAAAGTTAACTTGCTATCTGATACATATTATTAAACTCTTGCGGAACTTAACCTTAGCGCATGCTGTTTATAAATCCACGGCCTCCTGGAAGATGCCTTGTTTCAGTGCCAAACTTGTCTTTATTCGATTTTTTGTTTTATGAGTTACACACACACACACACACACACACACACAAAAGATCGTTTTGGACTAGCATTCTCGTAACGTGCATTTTGACTGAAATCTTAAGAGAAAAATTGTGAGTACAGGGTAGAGAAATTAAAGTATTTGTAACTGTCAAAACTCGATACTCTCCTAGTGTTATTGCGTTAAATATATTCCCCCTCTCTCTCTCCCTCTCTATTTTACACGGCTTCTCCCTCTCTCCCGTCCTCTCGTCATATCTATATCCCACTTCTCTCCCTCTCCCTACATTTCAGTCTCTCTCTCTTTTCCCTCACTGTCCGTTACCTCTCTTTCTTCCATTCCACATACTTCCATCTCTCTCTCTCACTCTCTGATCCTCCATCACCCTCACACCTCTTCCTCTCTTCTCTTTGTTTTATAATAGTGCTTAAAGACCGCTCTGACTACATACGGCATACAGGTGGTTGACACTAAGAACATAAATTGAGTTTTATTTATAGATGCCCTTTAACTGCTGTGGTCCTTAGCGTACCATTCTATATTGGGAGTGAAAGAGCGGTAATTTTGCTCAGAGGCCTCTTTATCAGGCTTGAGGTTCTTTTATGTGTCGTAAATCTACGAAACGGGACCACCGGCTTTACTTCTCTTCCGAAGAAAGCACGTTAAGAATGTTTACGCCCGAAAAAGAATCCAACGCTCTCCGCCGGGTTTGAACTTGTGACCAGAGGGAATAATGGCTAGCATGGTAGTCACTACACCACGGAGGACTACTCAGTAGATAGTGACAATATATGGGATGAAATAATAATTGGGAAAAGAAATGCTGGAAGAACACGCTCCAGGAACTAAGCTTAGGTTAACTTTCCGTCATTTGCCAGCTATAAGGACAGGAAAGCCCGTAAAATCCTTAGTCAGTGAGTGCGGTCCTGTCGGGATTGAACCGAATGTTTTCCATTCACGAGTCCGTTCCTTGATGACTTCAAACACCCATGATGGCCCTTCTCGTCTTAGTGAAAATTACATGTCATGTGTTTTTTTTAAACCTGTAATACAACTATCTTTTTCTGAGGTATCAATAAATATTAAACAAGTAAAAGGTTCCACAGCACATAAATTCGGTTCTACTATTCTTGCGTGAAAAGAGAACACACTTATCCCTTTCTCCCTCCCTCCCTCTCTCTCTCTCCCCCCTTCTTGCACACACGCACACGCAAACATACATACATACATACATACATACATACATACATACATACATACATACATACATACATACATACATACATACATACATACATACATACATACACATATATACAATACATACATACATACACACACATACATACATACATACATACATACATACATACATACATACATACATACATACATACATACTCGTATGCACTAATATGAATTACTAATCCAAGGTACTTCAAAAAGCGCGCCGGTTTCATGTATCATATGATGAGCCTTATTTTTTCAGAACACATTAACAAAAGACATAAACATGTTAACCCCACCTTCCCATTTCAGGTATGCAAAATGATGTTTAGCATAGGACCTCCTCTACTGCGCGGGCATGTAAGAGCTCTATCCGTGAAATTTGCTATGACTGCCTGACAAGGCTCCACTCGGATTTCGCCTGCAATTCGTCGAATTTCCTTCTTTAGTTCGTGGATGTTTCGAGGTTTATTGTCATACACCAAAGGTTTAAGATAACTCCCCAAAAATCGCAAGGGGCAAAGTCACATGACCTTGGTGGCCATTGCTGGTCAGCAGTGCTTAAAGTGGGCCGGTAGGAAACGGGTACGCATCCGAAACCTAGGAAACGACCTGGTATGGCATACCGTTTATAGAAGTTGTTAAATGTTTTTATTGTCTTGTTCTTTTACTGGTTATCCACATCGTCATTACAGGACTTAATTTAAGCTTCAGGAGTAAAAATTGTTTTTTGCTTTTTCAACAATGAATACCACTTTCATATCTCTAGCAGTGCTCTTCGTTTGTCCCACGTGTAACAAGACGTCTCCTTCCGTCTTCACACTCGTTACTCAACGCGACCATTTGATATTGTCCTTGTCTAACCGAAACGTGATAAATTACTTACGCAGAAATGATGTTCAGAATAAGAATGATATATACATACTCGTATGCACTGATATGAATTAGTAATCCAAGGTACTTCAAAAAGCGCGCCGGTTTCATGTATCATATGATGAGCCTTATTTTTTCAGAACACATTAACAAAAGAAATTAATACTTTGATGAAACTAACATACTTGAATCATAAATTTATCATTCACATTTCAACAGAGTGTTTCATCTACTGATTAATTATTATTTTTTCAGTTTATTTCATAACGCATACGCAACAAGACAAATAAAACCATGATATCTGCTGCATGCAATTCAAAGAGCCCTCTGGGCAGTTAAAATCGTTTATTAGTTTCGTTATGTTTGACTAGTCTCTGTATAACGATACGCTACTAAGATATATCGTTCCTTATAATGAAGCGCGGCCAGCAGTACAGACTTATTGAAATGTGCAACTTCGTGTTCGAGTGGTGCCGTGGACGGTAGGCCTACATTAACAAATGATAAAGAAGTGACAGTTGAGTCAAATAGTTTCCCATTGTATTGAAATCAAGACCAAGCTAATGTGTTTAAAGAAAAATGCCAGTGGTTAGCCGTTTCTAATACACTTGGCTGTTTAACTTGTGCTAACGTATAAGGCTTAAAATTTTATTCCAGTCCCGAGGTGCCTTTGTCACAGCAGTGAATTTCGGGTGCTAGAAAATCTTATGGGCCTACTGCAGAAAGCCAGTAGCAATCCTCATGAAAGAAAATATTCGAACACAAAAAAAGCAATGTTCATTGTACAGCAGAAAAATATCATTGGAGGTTGAAAAACCAACTTTGGAACTTTTTGACAATGAAAGTAGGTGTAATTTTGAAAAAAAAACATGCTGCATTTTTCGCACAGCATACTATATTGCAAAACGGATAGACCATTTGTGCACCACGAACATTTAATAGCTCTTCAAGTTACTAACGGGCTTGATATGGACGAATTATGAATATCAATGTCCTGTGTGCTGACATTATAACGTATAGTAGTGAGGAAATGAAACTTAGAATTATAGGAAAGATAATTCGTAATAGATTCATGATGGTTATAATCGATTTGGCAAGTGCGATTAATCATAAAGGTGTATTTAATATTTATATAGTGCACGTATCCCAACTGATGTAAATGATGGTAACAAAAATTTTAACGCATTGATAACAATGACATCTATACATTATTTTTAGAATTAATGAAACTTGCAAATCAAGGAGCAGACACCATATTCAACGTCCTCCTGGAATGTCTCAGAAGGAATGGTTTTGATGAAAATTTTCTTTGAAATTATATGGTTAGCTTTACAAGTGGCGGTGCAAGTGCTTTATATGGAGAAAAAATCTGGAGTAGGAACACAATTACAAGAAAAGTTTCCTAAAATGTAATGTGTCATTGTCTTAGTCACCGATTGGAACTTGCCGTATTTGATGCGTTACACATTGTTGATCCAGATGTGAATCATTTCTGAATATTTGTCACAAGCTACATAACCTGCATAGCGTCTCTCCAAGAAAACTGGAGTCAAGTTGAAAGATGTTCACAGGCTATAATAATTGAACTTTAAACATTGATCTTATTGTAGACGTGAGGTGAGTTACCTCTTCTTTTCGTTGTGTCGAATCGGTGTGTGTTCTTATTCTGCGTTATATGCACACTGTAATGCTGAGTTTAAAAACGGTTGCCACAACAATAGAAAGTGGAATCAGTTTGAGGGACTGGCTAACAAAGTAATTTGTCGTAGTTTTATCAAACTACTAGGACTTATGCGCGATGTTATGCTTGAATTGAAACATCTGTAAGAAGTGGGTACTACGAATGCGTTATTGCACCATAAAACATACACGTGAAAAATATAAAACCGTATTTAAATAGAACTGAAAGTTTGAAATCTTTACCAGTGATTGTGAGGCAGAAGTTATTAAATATATCGAAGTTGAGGATGTAAACAGTGTGAAAATGAATAGAATGGCTAGCTTTCCAGGTGTTGACAGAGATCCGCTTATACAGTGCCTTGTAGACAACATGCAAATGATAATGATGAATGAAGACGATGCAAATCAGCAGTTGATTGAACAAGTTGACTCACTTTATAGTGTGTATGATGATATAGCAAGATGAAAGGGAAGTGAAAAAAGTCGCTTCTAGATTTGGATTCAATTCCCAGGATGGCTTAGAGAGATTTTTTCAGTACAAGGCAACAGGGAAGAGGGTTCTGGAGTGTTTCGCCTCTATACACACCATACCAATGATCTGTGCCGATTGTGAATGTGGTTTTGTAAAATGAACATAATGTCTGATCTTCGAAACTCACTTAAAATTACTGCCGTTTCCAGTCTAATGCTTGTGTCTTTAATTGGACCGCTGTTACAATATCTAAACCTGAACTTTATGTCAAGTCATCGTTGTTATTGGGGAGAGGCAGTGCGGAATGTACAAACCATCGGCATAGCCAGGTCGGGGGGGGGAGAGGTTTGGGCATCCCCTTGCTAAAATGTGTAAAAACTAATAGCAAAAATAGCTCCATCAAAGTAATAATAACAATTTTCTAGGTTGGCGGGAACGAGATAATTCCTTATGGTATCGCTGGTAGCTCTATCTATATTTACGCTTCATGTCTTGGACAATATGACCAAAGATGACAGCAACAGAAATTGTACTTCAGATGACGTCGTTAAAACCATGTTAGGATATCAGGGGCATGTTTTCGCTCCATGCTAAATAGGAGTGACTTCCAAAATAGTGCAATATCTCCCAGTTTAGAACATAACTAGAAACCCTATTTTGTAGTGAAATAAAATGTCAATTCTCATGCCACAACGCATTTGCCACTTGGAATACGCGAACTGTCCTATCCTATTTTTCATTGCAATTACTGCACCTTAATCTGTAATATAAAATAGATTTGTTTAAATATTTCAATTCTAATTCCTATTTATGATTTGTAGTGATACAAATTTTTTAAAGCATGGACCCATATGCAAACCGCCCCTTAATAATTTTCTGGCTATGCTACTGGTACAACTTGTTTAAGACGCGAAAACAAAAAAGAAAAATTCATATTGGAGGTTGCAGGCCCTCTTGTGCGTTGCAGATAACGTTAATTGTAAGTTTGTTAGGATTTACGTAAACTTATAAGGTATAAATAATGTTCTGTTCAAGTAATTAGTAAAGTAAGCTGTATGATGAGTAGTCAATTATTGTATTCGAATATTTTTGCTTTACACAGCCTACCATTTCATTGTATAATTAGCTTTTACTAACCGATATTGCGTGTGTTAAAATTGTAACCGCCCCTCTGTAATTACTCAAGCGGCATACCGGCACCTCATCTAATGCCACTTTAAGCTCTGGTGGTCATCATTACGCGAGATGAGGCGATCCGAAAACCGCCCATGGAGCAACACAATTGTTTCACGAGGAGCGTAACAGGTGGCACCATCCAGCTGAAATTGCAACACTTGAACGTCTATTCCATTGAAATGAAACCAGAAAAAATCTATCATAGTACGGTATAGTTTATATTAACTATCACAGCTTGTCCTACGTCATCTTCAAAGAAATAAGGATCGATGATACCGCCCTCCCAAAGGCCACAACAGAGCGTCACCTACTGTGGATGCATTTCCATTTCTTGAACCACGAAAGGATTTTCTGGCACCTAATTACGGCAGTTGTGTTTATTCACAAATCCGTTTGAGTGGAAGTGCGCCTTTCATTTAACACGATGTTCCTCGTAAAACCGTCGTCCTCCTGTCTTCTCAGAAACCAGTCAACAAAATTTCGCCTCTTCTATCTGCCGGGCTGTCTACATCTGGAAACTTATAGACCTTGTCACTGATGTACCGTCGCTCCTAGATTCGTCTGCCCAGTGTCTCCTCTTGCTTCATCCTTCCTCCCGGACTCCCCCTTGTCTACCCTGAATCAGGGGTGAGTCTCCTGCGTAACAGAAGATACGATAAGATTCGCCTATTCCCGTGATCGGTGTTAGCTGCGGTGTTAACCAAATTTTGTAAGGGTGTTAATGGAAGTCATACTGGAGAATTCGCCGCACTGAAGAATATTCTATGCCCAATTCTTTGGATTGGCGAAGAACAAAGTTCATTAGATTAACAACCACACTGTCACAAATCACCTCAAAGTTTTGCTCATATCGACCAGAACAAGGACGCCTAGAACTTTTAATGTTCATTGTTGAACCCATTTCATTGAACTTTACCATAAGTCTGCGAACTGTTTATTCATTCCGTGCTTCATTACACCCAAAATCGCACGAAGACGTCCGACACTTGCTGCATACCTTTCTCCGTTCTGATAAAACGTTTTCATAATTAGCACACTTTGCACAATTGCAAAATGCTCCATGGCCAGACATAATAAAGAACTGTAAGCAATTGAGATTGAAGCAACTGTCGGAATGCTTATGGATACTGAAACGATGCGCAAGAATATCGACAACCGATAAACAAAAATATACCGCGCGATCCAAAACCGACACGCTTTTTGAAGAACTCTATATATAGGGTCCTGTGTGTGGGGGGAAGATTATCCTATCTTATCGCTTGAATAATGAAAACAATCCTGCCGGTAATAATTCATAGAAAACTATTGTACTTTAGCAATTTATGTTTCAGAAACGGGCAGCAGTCAGCTAGATACTTATTTTGAGCCTTTAGGAGTCTCGCTATTGGAAACTTGAATACCTTGTTTATATCCTTGTCCCATATGAGCTTCTTTCCGGCTCGCTGGAGGATTTGGTGCATCTTCATTTAACACATGTTGCTATTCGTTCCCACGAGATTCCATCATCGCTCCCACAGTTCTTCCTGCGTCTTCTGCTTCAGCCATCGTTTGACCGAATATGAGTTTCATTCTCTTATTTCAAATTATTCCCCGTTATGTTCCCAATATTTGGCGAGAGCTCAGCTGCTTTCGCTGTAAAGCGTGTAAGCAATGTGGCTGGAATAGGCGTCGGTATAGATAAAATGGAATTCCTATGTTCAAATGTTGCTGACTAAAACGTGAAAAAAGTTATTTAGAGAAATGAAAACTTCTAGTTCTAATTCTTAGTTTATATAAACTAAATTCCTAGTTTATATAAATGATGGCTAATCACATAAAGTGCTTGACATATCTGATGACTTTCTTTTACACACTGCCCGTGAGAAACCTAGACACATATTCATCAACTTGCAACTTTTAGTATTTTACAGAAGAAGAAACATTTATTTTAGCGAGAATTGGCGGTATAACCATAGAAAATGCTTAAATGCTGAAAAACGAATCCCCAGACCAACAACAGGCGAGTCTGGACGTTAAAGTTGGCAACCCCAACACCAGACTCGGGTTCTAATTAATCATTTTGTTTGTTTAAAACGCTGTAAAATGCCAGGATCATATAGCGTCGCCGTCGTGCCAGAATTTCGTCCCGCAGGAGATCTTTTACATGCTAGTAAACCTACTGGCATAGGGCTGCAGCTTTTTAAGCACACTTAAAAACCATCGGACTGGGCCGGGTTTGAATCCGCGACCTTGGATTCAGAAGGCCAGCACCTAAACAACTAAGCCACCCAGATCAACTGCAATAGGCTAATCACCTACTTAACCTGAATACCAACGATTGAGAGTAATATAGAAAAACACACTGGACGAATAAATGAAAGACGAACAGGTGATAAATGGAAATATGAAATACGGAGGACTATTCAAGATCTGTGGTAACAATATCAGACGAGCACAATAGCCGCGAACTGAAACATGTGGAACCGAATGAAATTCCTATAACATTTGTCCAGCACGGTGTGGAAAAAGAAAGCGAACGTTGGATTTTTTGGCATACATTTAAGCGCACAGCCATAATTTCTTAAGAGGACATCACACCGATATCGCAGAGGAGGTTCTGCCGATTCGGCGTAAAGACTCACAACTGGGCTAGTAGGTTCAGCAGTATGAGTGTATCACTGTGTTTGCTCAGTTGTGCTCTTGTTTTTCTGCATCAAATAGCGTCAAAAATAGAACCATTTTGATAAAGGTACATTATTGTCCTTTCCTATGCAAAATACTTGTATTCTAAGATCATTAAGCACTGCAAGAGGCGTGGTTTTACCATATCCAAGAAAGTGATCTCATGTGCACTCAACAAAAAGGTAAGGACTTATTCCAAAGGGCAAGAAACAGGGTAATCCACAACCGGCCTTCAGTCGCACCCCGGAGATAATTTGGAAGGTGCCTCTGGACCAAATCATGCAACTTAAAGGGCCATTACACTGTAATTAGGGATCTCCTTTACTACGTGAACACGATAATCAACCAGGGATTGAATCTAGAAATATGACATAAGAGCCGGGGATATAAGCTGGGCCACTAACAGCAGAAAGCTGTATGAACGATACCTAGCTGGTGAAAAGTGGATGTTGGTTGTCTTACCTGGTGAAAAGTGGATGTTTGTTGTCTTTTTAGATGAGGCATACGTTTATCTAAGTGACAGCAATAAACTCTGGGCTGTATACTAACGACCAAGGTGAGAAAAAAAATTGAAATTTTGTATAAGGAAACTAACGAAAATTTCCCCAATGGTTTCATGGTAATAGTAAGGTACTGCTAAATTGCCAAATTAACCATTCGTCGTGTACATAAAAATGTGAAAATCAACTCGGCATATTATCAGACTGACGTTCTGATATCAATTTTTCACATAGAAATCCCTGCTCTCTATGGTGGAGATGCAAATACTCTATTTGCATCAGGATAAGGCATCAAGACATACGTCTGCTTCATCCTATAAATTGTTGGAGAACATAGAGAGAGAAATGAGAATACATTCCATACCTTTCAGTGGCATCCGTATTGTCATCGGATATATCACTAATGAAGTTTTGTGCATTTGGGTTACTGAAAGGAGCCCTTGGAAGACGACGACCGTGAACTTTGGATGGTCTCTGAAAAGCCGCCAGGAAGAATGGAATAAACTGGACATCCCTGAATTTCGCAGCAGTTTTCTCCAGCGGAAGCTCTGCTGCAAATTGGTAGCTCAAGTCAAAGGCTGCCAGATAGCACATCAGTGCTGCTAGAAGCGTGGTTGTTCATAAGGTAAACGGGTCTTAAATTTGTTACCATAGACTGCGAACAACCCTCTGTATAACATCCTTAACAGGGAAAGAAAGGGAAATAATTGAAGGAAAAAATCCCATTAAAAGTTTTAGGAATTAGTGAAACAAAGAAGAAAGGAAATGGATACATACAATTAGAGAAAGGATATACGATTATTTATGCTGGCCACAAATAAAAACCAGAGAGAAAAAGAAAGAGAGGTACAATACAAGCGTTTGGTATATTGCGGGGCCGCGGATTTCGCGTATGCGTGCTCCGAGCAATATCTTTTTAAGTTACTGGGGGGTTTTTCGTTCTAAATTTTTTGCGTTACTTACGAGTGATATGACATGCACAATGAGTGCTAACCTTGTTATAGGTGGCGTTGAAGGTAATGTCCATCTGCATTGAAGTATTCCTGGCGTCTTCGGATAAAATTTCCATTCATACGCAGAAGTTAATGTTAATTCTCATTATTTCTGTTCTTATATTGCCCTTAAGTTAGTCTATGCTTGGGGATTATTCCTATAAGCTTTATTTTTTAGGGTTCGTGTGATGCACCAATTTCGTCATTTTTTTCCTCCGTTAGAACATTTCGTTTTCGCTTCTTAGGTTTCGATTTGTCGGTAAGCATTTCAGCGGACTAATAACAAGTCAAGAATAGCTACAATAACAAAATACTCTTAATCAAATAACACAGAACACAATGTCGTGAATAAACTTTCACCTTAAGAGATGCACAAACTCTAGTGCCTGCAGCACGAACAGAAGATAGCACCTGACGCAGTACGAGTATAACACGAGTAGACCTTAGCGGGTCATTAACCACCAGAGCGCAGCGGAAAAACTCCGAGGTCACTGCAGTGTAGGCGGAGCATGCCTACGAGCGATCTGTGGCCCGGGAAAAAAGAACCTTCGGAAATTATAGAATAATTTGAGCAATATCAGCTATTAGTTTTCTAGATTTTGTGACCCTACCATACCCGTACCGCTCTATATAAATGAGGAAACGAGTAAAAGTATTATCGACTGGGAATCGGTAAATCCAAGAATAATAAGGATAGATTTGTAATTATGGGAAACGTTTTTACTAATTCAAACATATGAACCTGCAGAGGATAAGCACATACTAGAGCAGGAAATGTTCTACACATTGCCTCAAAATACAGTAAAGAACGCAAGAGAGAAAAATAAGCATATTTTGATCGCGCGCGCGACGCTACCTGCGGCCGCCAGTAACTGCCTCCCGGCCCGATAAATGTGTGTCGTCTGACGGGCCGTCGGAAGAATAGCCAGGGCGGAAATAATAGAACAATAGCGAGTGTGGAATAAAAAGTCCCTTTATATGCCGCCTCCTTGTTCCAGAACCTTCGTTTTGGCATGTTCTAGTAAGTTCTTGTTTTCAAAAGTTCTGCTTTGTATGCACGGCCTATACAAGGAACTGCTGTCGCCAGGATGAGTAGTGTTTTATTGAGTCTAGTGTTGAGTTCTGTTAGAAGTGACAACTCAAGTGGACAGTGTAGTTTAATTGCGAGTTACAACTCAGAGGTCATTTGTGAGTCGTACAGTTCAGTTGCGATTTCACTCGACGGATTAGTTGTGTTGTATTCAGAGTGTGTGCCAAAGTGACTCAAGTGTTACGTTAAGTGCCTTGTGATAAATAAAGTGTGTTTCTGGTGATCCCATTTGTTACATTGGTGTCAGGAATGGCATATAGAAAATCACGATGGATGAAGTCTATAGAAAATGATTCCCCAGAATAGAAAAGATGGAGACGAAAATGAAATCCGGAATGGAGAATATGGAGAAACAAAATAAAGAGTGAAACAAAGAACGTAAATTCTGTGAAGTGAAATAATAACAGTGAATTTTGCAATGGAGAAGATAGAGGAAAAAGTAAATTCCGGAATGGAGAAGATGCAGACAGAAATGTCCAAGATAAAAACGGAGCTATCAACCAAAGCAGACGAACGACTGGCCGGCGTGTAGACTGGCATGGACCAGTTCGGCGGAAAGGTGAAATACCTTGGCCAACGCATTGACGCCCTGGATAACGTTAGGGAACGGCTTGGATCCCTGGAGGGAAGAGTCGACGGCAGCGCCAAGAAACTGAACGTCATGATGGAAGAAATGATTAGCGGAAGGCTTAATGGCTTGAAGGTCGATAGGCCTAGACGCGGCCCAAAATTTGCGCGCTTCAAGCCACCCAAATACGACGGAAGGCCAAATTTTAATGTCTTCCGCCGACAACTCGCCGCTATCGCAGCTCACAACCGATGGTCAGCAGAGGAGGAAGCCACACAGCTAATAGATGCCTCCAGGGACGGGGAGCAGAAATACTGAATGCGATTCCAACGTCGACGGTATCTGGAGACATTTGTGAGGCCCTTGAAAACCGGTTTGGATACCATCGCTTGGCCTCAACTTATAGCAGCTAATCAACTCAAAGGTGCAACAGCCAGGGGAAACTTTGCAGGATTTCACATTGGGAATTGAACAGTTGGTGAATAAGGTTCTAGTGAACCTCCTGCCCAGTTACGTATGCCAGGGAGCTGCCTAGCACTTTGTCGACGCCGTGCGTGACACCGATATACGAGTGCGTCTGATGCTCGGTGATTACAAGACCATCCTCGAGGAGCTAACGGCCACAGTAGCCAAATAACAGCGTACTTACTTCGATGACCAGGAGCAGTCGATACGGCGGTGACAGAGGATCAACCCAACGGCGTTGACAAAGATTTTCAAGTAGTGTGTGTTGGCAGTGTGACCAGACAATAGCCTAATAAAGGACTGTCCACACCAAGCCGACGATCAGGCGGGAAACGAATTAGCGCCGGCGTGGCTAGGGGCACTTCGGGGTCGTCTACACCATTCCTTCGAGTGAAGCTGCATCATGCCTTGGGCAGAAGAAAGGATGACCGCCTCGTCAGGTGACCGTAATCAGAGATGACGTGGCGAAGGCTTGCCGCCGGGGAAACCGAATCGGCCGTACAAAGTAGTGATGGCACCGCGTAAGACTTTGCCTGTAGAGAAGCAAGCCCTGCTGGATTTACAACTAGGGCTGGCATTGTAAGACTGTCTGTATTCGTCGCGAGGGTGATTGAAGATTTAATACTGGGATTGGATGTCCTCAGGAGGCACAAAGCGACGATCGACACCGGCTTGAGAGTCGTGAGACTTGGCCGAGATGAGGTGGAGCTCTGGAGCCCCAACGAACCACCGGGGATTCACAGGGTGATTCTGACGGAGAATATGGTTATGATCACAAGAAGCGAGGTGGTTGTGAAAACGCTTCTGGAATGCCAGTGCTCAAGGACCTCGTTTTAGACCGAATGGCACCATCGGATGGATTACGCCTCGCCAGAACACTGTTGCCTTGCCGAGAGGAGGTGCCTGTGAGATTGTGAATCCATCGGACACCGATCAGGACATGCAGGTCGGGATGGAGTTTGGGCAATGCGAGCCAGCTGCGAGTGTATCGTCGTGCGACAAATCCGAGTAGACGGAATCGTCTCAGGTTCCGGGCTCTGGCTGGAAACTTGTTGAAGAGGTCGGCCAACCATCTGACCGCGGTAAAACTGAAGAAGGTCCTGCACCTCCCTAGATATACCAGTAGGCCTTCAACCAAGGGAACGGCGATTACGGCCGCATTACCGTGTACTCCACCAGGTCGGCACCGGTGACGCCCGGCCTATCCGGCAACAACCAAAACGTCTTCTCTAGCGAAGCAAGCGGAAGTACGAGACATACTTGAGGTCATGAGATCTAGGGTGATTATCGAAGAATCCGACAGCATTTGGTACTCCCCTGTGGTTTGGTGAAGCAGAATGGCGATCTGCCTTTTTGTGTGGACTATAGGAAGTTGAATGCCGTCATTCGGAAGGACTGTTTTCCCCTACACCGAATTGACGATACTCTGGACACTCCTGCTGGTGCACAGTGGTTCTCGACATTGGACCTGAAATTTGCATATTAACAAGTGGCCCTTAACCCCAGAGAAAAAGAAAAGACCACATTCTCGAGAGGTGAAGAGCTTTGCTAGTTTACGGTTATATTCTTTGGCCTCTACAAAGCGCCTATCACTTGCACGTATCACAAGCACTTGATGGAATCCATGAGAATTGACTTACGACGCCTGCCTGCTGTACTTGGACGACATCATCGTCATTGGCAGGACTTACGAAGATTATCTAGAGTACCTGACCAAGGTATTAGAGAAACTGCAAGCAGCTAACCTGAAACTGAACGCGAAAAGGTGCCAACTCTTCTGCAGAGACGTTAAATAATTGGGCCACATAGTCTCACCAACTGCGGTGGCCACGGACACGGAGAAGGCTTGGGCTGTGAGAGAATGACCTATCCTGAAAGATAAACGAGAGTTGCGCAGTTTTCTGTGCCTATGCAGCTACTACCGTTGGTTCATTATCGCGAAGCCCCTCACTCGTCTGACGGAAGAATTCCGGCCTTACATGTGGACAAAAGAGACCGAGGACACGCTTCAGGCGCTTAAATCAGCACTGTGCAATGCGTCTTTTTGAGTTTTCCACAACCAGGCACCAATTTTATCGTGGACAGCAGCAACAGTGGCATTGCAGGCGTACTATCCCAGGTCCAGATTGGGCAGGATGGGATAATAGCGTAATACAGGAAGTCGCTCTCCAAGGCGGTAACGCATTACACGACGGGAGCTCCTAGAAGTTTGGAAGGCGCTGGTACACTTCCATAAATACCTGCACGGTTTACCACTCCACCTGAGAACTGACTCCACCGCCCTCACCTGCCTATTGAGCTTTAAAAACCCAGAGGGCCAGACATCCCGCTGGGTCCAGAGGCTTCGGTAATACAACTTCACATCAGGAAAACGGAGAGGAAGGAGCAACTTCAATGCGGATGACATGTTAAGAAGACCCTACCTGGAGGAGTGCCGAGTGCCTAGTTTGGAGGAGACAGTGAGACCCAGGTGCAAAAGCCCCCGCTGTACCCAGGGATGAGGGAGCCATCCGGGCGGCTCTCCCACCCCTAAGGTTTTTCCAGTACGCCAGCACCTGAAATTTAAACCGCCCCCCATTACAGGGTGGAAGAAAATAGGCCACGTAGGCGCGTTAACCCCCAAAAGGGAAGACTACCGAGCAGCCTCGGTGACACCAGCAGCCCAATAGCGAGCCGCCTACCGGCTCTCCAGGGCGGTATCGGAGGGAATTGAGGCGTCTCACAACCCCGCTTGGACGGAAAACCGGCCAGACATACCCAATTTCCCATGGATACCGTGAACTCCTGCCCCGCCGAGTCCAACCCAATCGAAACAACACTCTCGCGGGTGGGGCTCAGATATTTGGCCCAAAGTACTTCTATTAACGTCAGAAGTATCCCAAGTGCTCAGGGTCCGCAGCGCCTGCAACACGGCAACTGAAGGGGTTGGAACCCGCTTTGGAGATGGTGGAGGAGAAGGAGCACTCCGCAGCTTTCCGTGTGATTTCGGCGGTGCCTGTAGATGGGTGGGAAAGCACAGCTCTGAAGAGGGAGCAGCTGGCGGACGCCGATTTGGGATCATTCCTGAGAAAAGTGGAGGCAGGATTCTGGAAGAGCTTGGAGGACATCGCACCCAGGAGTAGTTTCTATAAGTTCTACTGGACTCAATGGAACTCAGTGAAGACAATAAGGGTGTGTTGTTCTGAGTTAGGGAGTCACCTGGCGGGAAGACCCGGATAGAGCAATTGACCCTTCCTCGGAGAAAGGTTTCGGAAATACTGGAGGAACTGCATGCGGGGACTTCAAGAAAACATCTTGGATACAACCAAACGATTGAGAAACTCCGACAAAGGTAATACTGGTTGAGACTTCGGGCGGACGCTGGGAGTTGGTGCCGCCAATGTCATGCGTGTGCGGTAAGTCGCGGCCCACAGACTAAGAACTGAGAACGCATGCAGTAGTACAACGTGGGTCCACCCTTAAACGCGTCGACATCGATATAGTTGGACCATTCTTTGTGCCCGGAAAGGGTAACAAGTACCTGTTTGTGGTCATGGATTACGTCAACAAGTGACCGGATGTGTACGCCATTTCAAATCAGGAGGCCAAGACGATCGCAGACTAACTCATGAAAGAAGTGTTTTGCAGATTTTCAGGTACCGTTAGAGCTACACAGCGATCAGGTCATAAACTTTGAGTCGAACCTAATGAAGCAAGCACTAGAGTGACTTAGTGTGCACAAAACGTGTACAACTCCTTTCCACCTGCAGTCGGACCACATGGTCGAGCGGTACACCAAGACTCCAGAAGAGCACCTGAGGAAAGATGGACATTCATCAGAGGGACTGGGATGTCAGCGTGCCGCTTTTCTTGCTGGCCTACCGTTCGTCAACTCACGACACCACCGGATTGACACGAACCAGTTTCGTCTTGAGCAGGGAGCTGCGTCTTTCATACGACCTGCTGTTCGGGAACCCCTGGGATGGAACAGTCTACAATCAGCTACGTGGGGAACCTAGTGGACTTCTTCACGACGTGCACGAAATGTCCTGTCAACACATCCAGGAAGCCATCGACCGGACGAAAACCCGTTATGACCGCCAGGCCAACAGCCAAGGACAGCAAAGTGATTTGGTGTAGCTGTATCGCCCTACCAGACTAAAGGGCGTTGCCCCAAATACCAGAAACAATGGCAGGGAACATACCGCGTGGTGAATAGGATCGATGATGTAGTCTACCGTAACCAGAGACTGCCCCGGGGCAAGATGGTGGTAGTGCACCTTGACTGTCTAGCCCACTACGACAGTATTGGTCGGAGGACCAGCCCTGAGGAGGGATCAATGTGGCTGCGCGCACGGCGCTACCTGCAGCCACCGGTAAGTGCCTCCTGGCCCGGGACTTGTGTGTGGCCTGGACGGGCCGTCGGAACAATTTCCAGAGTGGAAAAATAGAACAATAGCGAGTGTGGAATAAAAAGTCCCTTTATATGCCGCTTCCTTGTTCCAGAACCTTCGTTTTGGCATGTTCCAGTAAGTTCTTGTTTTCAAAAGTTCCGCTTTGTATACAAGACCTATACAAGGAACTGCTGTTGCTAGGATGAGTAGTGTTTTATTGAGTATAGTGTTGAGTTCTGTTAGAAGTGACAACTCAAGTGGACAGTGTAGTTTAGTTGCGAGTTACAACTCAGTAGACAGTTGTGAGTCATGCATTTTAGCAGTGCAGTTGTGATTTCATTCGATGGATCAATTGTCTTTTATTCCGAGTGTGTGTCAAAGTGACTCAAGTGCAACGTTTAGGTCACGTTTAGTGCTTGTGATAAATAAAGTGTATTTCCGCAGTAACTGGTATTAACATTTGTTACAATATAATAATCATGGATAACTGGAATTCGCGAGCCGGGAAGGCATGGAGAAGGAGTTATTGATGCATGGGGGAAATACGGAACGGAGGAACTAAGGAATCAATATGGAGATACAATGATAGAATTCTGCATAGAAAACCAACTATAGAAGGCTCTCTTTCCTCGTAACTAATAATATCAAAATGCATTTGCTGCGGAGGAAAGAAATGTTAAAAGTTCAGTAGATTACTTTACTTTCACAAAAATACAAGACATCCAATACAAAATGTAAGAGTGTTTCGGAAGGCTGCGTTAGGCACCCTACATAAGCTACTCATAATGATAATTAAATTAAAAAATCCCCCCAAAACGGAGAGAAATTAAATATACGGAAATTAAAGTAGAAGAACTCAATTATGAAGCAAAAAGGAACAAATAAAGAGCCTAATAAAAGAAAAATTATTACAAGCAGGACAGAGAAGAAATATGCGAAATATAGAAACAGTATCGAAGCAATATAAAAACATAACGAAACAGCTGAAGTTGCCTGTGGAAAATAGGCTATGGTAACAATATATAAGAGTACAACATGGTGGAATGAAACAAAGAGATTGGAATAAACATGTTGAAGCAAGAAATAAGGCCCAAGAAGAAGTAAGTAAAGCCAATCAACAAACCTGGGAAGAATTTAGAAACGATGTCAAATGTTTCCAACCATTAGCAACGCTCTCCTAAAATCTTCCATTTCACTCAAGCTCAGATTCGAAATGCAATAAACAGAACTCCAGGGAAGAGCTCACCTGTACACAATATGACCACACTTCCACTGATTAAAGCTATTCTTAGAAAAAACCTAGTACCTACTGAGTACAATGCAAATATACAACGCAATAATTAGAGTTACTTATTTTACGAGAAGCTGGAAATACACTGTAGTTCCTATCAAAATCAGGAAGATCTAGGTCAGATCATCCTTCATATCATCCAATAAGCCTTTTAACAACAGTTTCCAAAACATTCGAACGTATATTCGTTCCTCATCTGATTGGCTCCCTACAACCACTTATCCCAGGCACGCAGTTGGATTTAGAACTAAGTATTCTTGACATCAGCAGCTACATCGAGTTGTTGATGTGATATTACATAATTATGAAAGAAATGTGTTTATCTTGTTTAGCGAGAATGTAAGGTGATTGGTCTGGTGGTGGTTGTATGATTTAGGAGAAGGATAGAATTTGCCGGGCGCTCAAGGTAAATGATGAATTGTTGGTTGTGTATGAGACTCTTTTCTCAGGAAGTGTGGATAGGAGATGAATAACACGAAATTTTTCCTTCACTGGACCCTTTTATGTGATAATCCACATTACTACAATTCGTTCTCGAATAACCCATCACACCAGATTTTCCTTAACGACTCCGGCTACAATTATGAATCTAAGTTAGTATATTTCCACTTTCCCATTTCCCCCTTATTAAGAGAAATACTCCAATCAATTATTTTAGGCGTTGTGAATTTAACACCCATTTCTGCGCTCATATTCTTATAGTGAGTAACACAACCTCCTCTGACACTAGCTTGACACAAAATAGCGATGTGATACCCCCTCTCACTCTGCTCTCCCGTTCCAAATAAAATTCTAGCCTACGCCCCTTTAATATTTTCGTCCAGCTCTATTTTTGGTACGTAACTTTCATATCTTTCTTTTGGTTCTTTTTATAAGTTTTTCTCCGTTTTCATTGGTTGTAAAGAATTGGAAAGTTCGTCCTTTCCGCGTCTGACATTATCACGTTATTCTTGCCTGATTGATTTTTCTGTGCGGATGACTGATTCTGGAGTTCCTCATCTATTGTACACCTAGCCAGCGGAGTTTTTCCTGCCATCACGGATTCTAAAGAACCTAAGTGCTTTCTAATGACCTCCCTTCTGGTTGCTCGTGAAACATTACTAACTTTCACGGTTTCAACTTGCATCTGTCCGCTAAGAAATACATGATTTCATACATTTTACCTTTATTCACTTTTATTTTTATTGAACTTCTCTTGCTTATTACCTTCAGTTTATTCGTAATTTTTTTATTCCCCCTTGGCTCAGATTTTCCAAAACGTGACAAGCTACTAAATTTTGTTCGCAGATGATGGACCTATCCTTAGTGAAAGGTTCAGATGCCACAGCAGTTAAGGAACTGCAAGCGTAAACAGATAAAGTTGATGAGTAGCAAAAGCTGGAGAGTAAATCAATCCAAAGAAAACGAAGCTAGTGACACTCACCTATAAAAGAAATATTGCCAGTTGTGCAATAAGAATTGGTAATGAGGCAGGTCACAATCTAAAGCACCGAAGTACCTTGGATTAACTCTTGATGCAAAATTAACTCACAATGAACAATGCTGATCTCGTGAAGAAACTTAGACAGAAAATTCATCAAGTAAATTTTTTTAGTTGGGATACTCTATCTTTACCATTATCTTCAAAAAGGTTGATCTAATTCTCGCTAATGAGCCTGTCTGCATGTATGTTTGCTCAATCTCAGGCTCTGTATCCAAAACCTCAGCTGGCAGAATAAAAACTCTACAGAATAGCGGATGCACCTTGGTACATTCGCAATTCAACACTTCATAAAGATATTCTTACGCCGACAGTAGATACCATTAGTGGCGGCTGCTACATAAGAGCATAAGAGCACGTGAACACACTAACATTTGGTAACTTGCGGACACATTGGTTATTTTTTCTTTGAGTGCATTAAAACGTAACCTATATGCGGTGATTAAAAATCTACGGCGTTAAAATCTATCGCTAGTCCTCTAAACTCGACGAGACATGACAACAGGGTCACTAACACATCGTCAATTGTGCACGTTTTAAGGAGCCTCGGCGCCCTCGCCACTGGTATGACATAGCTACTTTATGGGGCCAAAATACATACGGATCGTGCACAAGTGAAGAAGTGCACTAGCGCGCGAAGCTTTTCCGTCACTGTCTCCATGCCATCACTACAATTTTACGTCAATGCCACTGGGTGTTAGCACATTTCAGCAGAAATTAGAGTCGCTGTAGCAGAAGTAGGTATATTTCACAAGCGCCAAAACTTCTCCCCAATTTTTCCATACTAATCATAAGCTTCATACCATAATTATTGACCTGAAGATATAAATATAAATAATTAAATAAATAATAGTAAGATAGATAAGTAATTGCAATAAATAATTTGCGTGTCTCAAATCGATGTATAATATAATAAGCTTGAGTTGAAAATATTTGTCCGGAGAAAAAGGTAATTAGCGAGCAAAATCATTAGAAATAGCTGAGAGGCGAACGCGTTAGTACAAAGATTCCTGGAACGCAGTTAAGGTTATAAGTTCAGTACGTTTGCAAAATCACATACACAGAAATTCTGTAAAAGAGAATGGGAATAAAATGCTGAGTTTTGGGGAAGTAACCCATAGTAACAGTGTCAGATACGAATACGTAGGAGTTTAAGACTGGCCCCGTGTGAGAAGGAATCTGGGTGGGATAGTTCTAAAGTAGACGGAGTTAAAGTAATAAAAGAGCATATATGGCTATAATTAGCGTCTCGCCTTTCTTGTTTTCGTGTGCAGTCTAGGGGCTTATTTTTTAAGATGATCGGCAGTTCGCAGTCCTAAGTCCGCGTTGGGTTATCAGTAGTAAAAAGATGTTCATTCCAGAAGAATGGGGTATTGTTCTGATCAGAAATATACGATTAATAACCCTTTGTTCTATACTGCTGACTCCCGCCCCCTGCTTTGTGGCCTGACCCGAAAAGCCGCCAACCAGGCCCCCTCCTTTGTGTGCTACTAGCATGCCGCGCGATAGAGTATTAGAACAAAGGGCTATGGCCTTTTTGTGGCCTTACCCCGAGAAGCTGCCGGCCACGCTCCCTCTTAGTGGCCTGACCTGAATACCGCGCGGCAGAGGTTCAGAACAATTGGCTATTGTACTTTTGTGGCCTGACCTAATGCCGGCCGGGGCATAGGAGAACAATGGGGTATTGTGCTCGTCGCTAATGGAGGTGGGTCTTTGTGCGCTTCTGATACCGACAGCCGGGGATCGTCGAACAATGGGGTATTGTTTTCGTCGCGTGTCGCCGCCCCCGCAAATCGATGTAGGAGATAATTGCGTTAATCAATCAGTTAATGTTCGTCCATGCATAACATTGTCTAACATTTTTGAAAAAAGAATCAAGGGGTTATATTGCTAACGTCCTGGCATCGGGCCTCTAAAGGGGTGGAAGCAAACCCTCGATCGAAGTATCCCCACGCATGTATCTTGATTGATTAGTGTAATTAAACGCTGCTCGTCGATCAATAGGTACAATTAAGTATTCTTGATTGATTAATGTAAATAATTGTATATGAATTGACTCGCACACCTGGTTGCCATCGTATATGTGTGTGTGTGTTAAGGTGATTATTACGCGTGTATAATTATTGCGACTAATAACATTTGTTTAATTCTACTTTTTAGGGAATTTTTGGGGGGGTTTAAGAATATTACATCGCTTAGATGAATCCATGACTGAAAGGACAGAGTTGGCGCAAATGGCTAACACGAGACGTTAACGAGTGATTCTATCACTGAAAACCCGAGCACGCGAGGTCCATCTCGTGTACGGTGCTCCGCTCGACTAATGATCTCTTGGATCTACAGGCATGGACTGCCTCGTATCCTCTCCCAAACACTCCTTCCCTCTCTATGCCACTCACGGTATACCGCGCGCTCTCTAGCTGACAGCAACGAAGCTGCGCTCTTCCGGCCATGGAGGAACGAGCCGGAACTTTGCCATATTGGGTTTAACAAGCGGATGGTGACCATGTTTGGTTCCCGAGAAATAGCGAGCAAAAATCATTTGAAGGGTGATAAGGAACTTCGCGCTTCAAGATATTTTTTCTAAGGTTTGTTTACACGTAGGGCTGGCTCTGAAAAATAAATAAATAAATACGGGTTAACTTTATAGTTAAATATTACGAGGGCTGATCAACAAAGACTGAGACTGATTTTTTTCACAGATGTTTATTACACCAATTCAATGTCTACATGATCTTTTTCAAAGTAGTCCCCTCCTACTTCAACGCACTTTTTATAGCGTCTCTGCCAGTCCAGAAACACGTGCTGCAGACCAATCTTTGTCAGGTCCTTGAGAATCGCCTCACTTTTCTTGAGCACTGCTTCAGAGTTCTCAAATCGAATACCCCTAAGCTTTGCCTTTAGTGATGGGAATAAAAAAGTCACAGGGTGCAAGATCGGGGCTATAAGGTGGATGTGGTACACAGGTAATGTTGAATCGAGCCAGAAACTGCATGACTTGATTTGCGACGTGAGGCCGTGCATTGTCATGATGTAGTCGCCACCCAGTTCGAGAAAGCTCTGGTCATTTCTTTGCAATGTGCTTCCTCGGTGTAGCCAATACTGACGTGTAGTAAGCTGCTGTAACAGTAGTGTGAGGGGGAACTGCATGCTGGTAAATCATTCCATTACAGTAAAAAATGTGATCACCACCACTTTCCCTGCAGATGGAACAACTTTTGCCTTTTTTGGTGTTGGAGAACCTAGCGATTTCCACACTGTACTGGCTTGTTTTCCTTCAGGATCATAATGATGCAGCCATGACTCATCACCGGTGATAATCTATTTAAAAGATGCATCCCCTCCATCAGCAAAGAGACGCAGCACCTCACGGCTTGTCTCCATTCGTACAGCCTTTTGTTCGGGAGTCAACAGACGTGGCACCCAACGAGCACAAACTCGGGTCATATGGAGATGGTCGTGCATAATTGTAAACACACTGCCATATGAAATTCTCAACACTTCACTGAACTTACGTAATGTTATACGCCGATCCTCTCGGACAATCACAGCAGCTGTGTTGATGTTGACTTCAGTCACAGCAGAAGCCGAAACACCAGGCCCACCTTGCTTAACACTGACAAGTCGGCCTTCTTTGAAGTCCTTGAACCACCTAAACACTGTTGCACGAGGTAGTGCATCTTCACTGTACGCTTGCTTCAGCTTTTCATAAGTTTCGGTGGCTGTATGTTTTAAACGAAAACAGAATTTGATTGCGATGTACTGCTCCTTTCGCGTCACCTCCATTGTCTGGTATGCGAAATGCACGTAGGGTCTACAAAATAGAGCATTACTACCAACCTCCAATACGAGAGTGCTGCCACCTACCAGCATTATATATAAAACCCGCTCTTTTCAAACATTTATGTTGCAGATACGAAACTATCACGGAAGCTACAGGGAAAAATCAGTCTCAGTCTTTGTTGATCAGCCCTCGTACATACGTTATTTATAAATAAATAAATAATGAACTAAATAAATAATGGAATGTGGTGAGCGCCCTAAACAAAACAACTCCCTTGTTACTCTTTTAATTAAAGCTAGTTAAAGAACGCTCATAAATAAAACTCAATAGAAATATATAACGACGGTCGAGGAAAACTACAGGGCAGGGACATTAAAAGAGGCGTTGTCGATAAAGCACTCCACCCGCAGCGCAATCACGGGCATTGGCATGGACTTTAAAACAGACGTTGTCGATAAAGTACCACACTGCTAGCAGAAGCAGACGCGTAGGCAGGGACTTTAAAAGAGTCATTGCGGTAAAAAAAAGCATCCATCACGCAAGCACACACTGTCTCTCTCCTTTGCAGGTAGGAACTTTAAAACAGACGTTGACGATAAAACATTACACCCGCAGCGCAATCACACGCATAGGCATGGACTTTAAAACAGACGTTGTCGATAAAGTACCACACTGCCAGCGCAAGCACACGCGTAGGCAGGGACTTTAAAACAGTCATTGCCGGTAAAAAACGCATCCACCACGCAAGCACTATCTCTCACTCTCTACATTACACCAACGATTTATATATCGGTTTACACACCTCTTGCAAAAATATGTTGTACACCCTTGAAGAGAGTAAACCGGGCCTCGGGAAATTCGCACCTAATGGATGGGATTCTTGAGGAGAGATAGGATCTAAAGCGAGTGTTTCCAAATTAACACTTGAGTGGCTTTTTAGCAATACACGCGAAGGCATTTTCCCTAAGACTCCGGGAATTACATCCAGAGAAACAACAATAATTTCTTTTCATTACTAACGCTAAAATTATATTATCGTCAAGAAAGCTTATTTGTTTATTCCATTTAAACAGACAGCTGTTTCAGCCCCCATGTCTAAAAATTAATTGATCCAGCATCATTCCAATGTAATAATAATAATAATAATAATAATAATAATAAATATCAGACTTCTCTGAGAGATAGCGTGTCTATTCACATTCGAGCGGTCCCGAGTTCAAAACTTAGGTGATTTGCTGTGCAAGGGCAAGCCCTCCCACTAACGATATTTATAAGCGTGGGTGTAATATATCTCCTACTGGATATGATGTATAGATCCTGCATAACACTGTACTTAAACATTCGTTACTTTCGCAATTATTACCATCTAGTATTTTTATTCCCGTAACAAAAATGAAAAGACGAATTTAACAGACCATAATTTTTAGATATGCAGCGTCTAAAGAGTTATTGAATACCAGAGGGAAATCGAACTCTGAACTCAAACTAAGAAAAATACATGGACTTTCAAAACATGCATTCCTTTCTTAGTAAATATATAACATAGGGCGAGAACTTTTAAACAGCCCTCCCTTCGAAATATATTTTGTCCACTCCCGCAGAGAGATCAAACCCTTACGAAGATTTCAAATATAAGTTTGATATTTGTTTAAACTCTTTTTCTAAAGACCCAACACCAATGGTGTTCGAGAAATTCGACAATGAGTTATTCAGTTGTACACCCCTTGCAAAAATATGTTGTTTATCCCTGAAGAGGGTAAACCACGTCTCGGAAAATTCCCGGCAGCAGGATAACATCCTACAGACATTAACGGGCAATGGCAAACCCTTCCCATTAAGCGTATTTATAAGCGCAGGTGTGTATTGTGTTTTTAAAATGATTTCATTCGCCTGAAAAGACCGCCCCTGTCGGAAAAACCCTGCTCATATAGATGATGGTGTAAATATCCTAACTTGTTTAGGCGCATTTTATTTATATACTCATCAAATACAAGAATTGTTTGCATGATAGCGATAATAAACTGATTTTTTCTATGGAATGTTATTCCAAAGAAATATGATTTGGAGAGGGTGATAAGAAGAGTATGGTATTTAGAATTAAAATGGGAGAAAGAATTCAACTTAAGCATTCGAAGGTATCACCACAGATGTTTTTCTGTATGTGTCTTTGAGGGAAACCTGTTTTTACGGTCTGATTTATGGATGAATGAAATACTTGATGAATGACAGTCTGATTTAACATGGGTAAAAGGTGTTTAAAACCTGTTTTGATAAAAAATACTTCGTGGTAACGTGCGAGGTTTGAATTCGAGAGGTCACCGGGTCGATTCCCGGTGACCATCCTGTGTGACAATTAGGACATGTCTGACTTTACGACCTGCATGAAGGTCTACGAATACATAGATACAGGGCAAGCCCTCCCATTAATGGTCTTTATAAGCGCGGGTGTAATTATTTCCTAGCGGAAATAGATCCTGTAGTACACTCTACTTAAACATTCGTAACGTTCGCAATTATTATTACTATTATTATTATTATCGTCAAGAAAGCTTATTTGTTTATTTCATTTAAACAGACTGATATTTCAGTCTCCAGGCTTAAAAAATTACATGATCTCTACACCGCACCAGAAAAGTTATATCAACAGAAACAATACTTTCTTTTTTCGTTATTTTCACTCTAAAATTATTATTAAATAATATGTATGAGGTTGGAGTTTCAGGTGATGGCATCAGCGTCACCACTCACTTTCATATCATGTTAGAATAATACTTTGATCGTAGACGGATGCTTCAAATATAATACTGGAGCGAATATTTTGGTAATAATACACATTGGATTTTAGTAATAATGTAAAGAATAACATATATTATTTTATTTTCTAGCGTCATATACCGAAGGATTTTCCCTTACAGAGCTGTGAGGTGATGCAGAAATACCCCCGCAACATGTTTTATCGCGTTTTATGAAATACCCCTGCGCGAGGCTAGCTCCCCCATATGCTCGATGGGTTGGAGTAGCGAATCAAAATCGATGTATTATATACCGTCGCACCTCTCGCATACATTTTTATATTGCATAAAGAGAGATATATTAGCCTGCTTCACCAGAAATTCTTACAGTTTCTCGACTGACATCAGCGAGTTAAGATCTCTTCCGGCTTTACTTCACGTCGTGAAATTTCATCAAGCATCATGTCTGGTAAGTTGTAAAAGCACTTCATTTACTTTAAAAGTTAACCTATTACTCACTACATTTAACTTATAATTACGTTCCTGTTTTCAATGTCGGGCATTTATATCAAATGGTTGCACATTCTACAGTGAATAGCTAGACTCGTGAATTTGCATTTTTTTCAAATGCAGGCAGCTTAGTTAGGTATTCATTTTAGGCAAGCTTATTCTACATTTAATAGCTAACTCGTGAATTCATTTCTCAAAAAATGTGAACAGTTTACTTAAGTATGCGTTTTTTAAAGCAAACTTATTATATTATTCCATGTGTTTAATTACGTGATTTCACCGAGTGAATTATATTCCTTTCTAGAATAATACAATTACATGTAGCTAACTGCGCGAATTTATTTCTCAAAAATGTGAAAAGGTTAGTTTAGTATTCAATTTTTTAAGTAAACTTATTGTTCCGTGTGTTTAAATACGGGATTTCACAGAGTGAAGTATATTCCTTTTAGAGAAAATACAATTATTTGAATACCAACCGTATTGAGTAAAAATGTTCTTTATATGCAATACAAATTTCTTCCGAGGGTGACCGACGGGATTCCAACCCGGGTATTCAGATTGCACGCCTCAGTTGAACATTCTTCAGTTAATAGTTATTTGGAGATGTTTGATTTCCCTAACGCATTCATTTAGTGAAAACCTTCATTCTGTTTCCATTACGTTAAAAGAGGCGTTTTTCATGACTGTGTCGAATAATAAATGCTCTTTATTTGCAATAGAAATTTCTTGTTGGTTGAAATACATCCACATTTCCATGTATATAAACTATTCGCAATAAACTAAATTAACTTGATAATATAGCTTTTCTTTTTTTAAAATAAATAAATAAGTAAATAAAATCTAACACGCAAACTAATATGCTTTCAGCATTCAGATCTGCTAATGTAGCTGAAGCCTACAATCAGCTCCAGCAAGATACTCGTCGCCGACTGCAGGATCATTCCACGAATAACGTGATGATTCAGGCGTCCGATCATTACGGATGGGGTCCCGCCCCACGCATGCAGCAACAGCCGAATGGCAAGAATCCTTCAGTGTTTTAAAAAATTAATGTAACAACTCATATTAACATCTTGTTAATATGCTTTACTGTTGTTGTTATTATTATTATTATTCCAGGGAGCGGACTTTATTTCGGGACAGGTCTCATTCAACACGCGGCCGCTGCACCACCGCCACCAGGCCTCCAGACCTTCTCGGTACCAAATCAGCAGCGATGGGGCCCTGCCCCATACATGCAGCAACCACCGATTGGTAAGAATTCTTAAACATTTTATGATGTTCTTTTACACATTCTATACTACCATTATTATTATTATTATTATTATTATTATTATTATTATTATTATTATTATTATTATTACTCCAGGGAGCGGGATTTATTTCGGGACGGGTATCGTTCAACACGCGACCGCTGCACCATCCGCCTTCCCTGCATCTAATCAGCAGGGATGGGATCCTGCCTCATACGTGCAGCAACCACCGAATGGTAAGGATTCTTCAGTGCTTTATGAAGTTCTTTTACACATTCTATACTATCATTATTAATATTATTCCAGGGAGCGGACTTTATTTCGGAACGGGTATCGTTCAACACGCGACCGCTGCACCATCCGCCTTCCTTGCATTGAATCAGCAGGGATGGGGTCCTGCCCCATACGTGCAGCAACCACCGAATGGTAAGGATTCTTCAGTGTTTTATGAAGTTCTTTTACACATTTTTACTATCATTATTAATATTATTATTCCCTGGATCGGACTTTATTTCGTGACCGGTCTCACTCAACACGTGACCGCTGCACCGTCAGCCCTCCATGCACCAAATCATCAGCGATGGGATCCTGCCCCGTACATGCAGCTGCCGACAAATGGTAAGAATCCTTCAGTGTATTAAAGAAATTAATGTAACAAATCATATTATCATCCTTTTACATATGCTATATTATTATTGCAGGAGATATTCTGCTGACGAGGGAAGCCAACCCATGCACTTTGCAACACAGAGCTCCGTGTCACAGGAGAGGGTTGATGAAGTCTCGGTCGCTGCACCGTCAGCCTCCTCATCACCCGACACGCCGGCGGAAGTTGTACCCGCTGCAGGCTTAACCTCCTCATCACCAAACGCAATTGATGAAGCCACTGCACCGTCAACCTCCTCATCATCCAATGATTCAGACCCGTGAACGGTAAGAGAGAACAGGCATCGGACGGAAGCGAACGACTTACTATTAAAAAGTCAAGGTTAGTGCTAGCAATTGTCAGGATCTGAAATGCAATACCATCCAATCGGCATTCAAGGGACGTAGTTTTAATAGTAAAATAGAAAATACATTACAAATACTCGACCCCAGACTATTTTTAGATGAGTGCAAGGAGCTTATAATTAAAGAAGTGGAAAACGTTTTGCTGAAAAGCAGGAGTGGATCAAAAATGAATTGTTCCATGGAACTTAAATATGTAATCTATAAATCTGATGAAGAGGTGCTCTTTTCCTCCTTCTTTAATTCTAAGCCAGTGCTGATACCTACTTCAAGCGACCTCAATCAGATCTTTTCTTCAACTGCGGGGGATATTTTAGAAAACATTCCCTAATTTGAGGGGGGAGCATCGTCGAAGCCCCTATTAGATATACCTAACCTGGTGATGAGCTCTACATACTATGACCCTCTACATGTAGCATCATATATTGAATTACCACAGAAAATTAGGAATAAAACTGTAGTGATAAATATAAAGAATGAAGAAAATTTCTGCTCTGCATGGTGCATGCTAGCCTCTAAATACCCTGCTAAACACAATGGATGTAGAACAACAGCATACCCGGAGGAACTGCTTTTCAAAACATTCAATCATTAGGGTATTGAATTCCCAGTACCCCTCCATCAAATTGAATGCTTTGAAAAGCAGAATACTGAAATATCCATTTCAGTGTTTGGTATAGAGGAGAATGAGAACATTAACCTCTATACCAAACAGCTGAAAAGAAGCAGCACCATGTCAACCTGATGTATATTGAACACGAGGAGAAGTCCCACTACTGTCTCATTAAGGACTTGTCCAGACCTGTAAGGAGTCAGACGACGAAGAACCATCGAAGGATGTGGGCGTGTAGGGCATGTTCAAGAGGTGTGCCACTGAGAAGACTCTGGAAGCACATAGGTTAAAATGGGGAAAATGCCAGCGGAAGTTGTACCCGCTGCAGGCTTAACCTCCTCGTCACCAAACGCAATTGATGAAGCCACTGCACCGTCAACCTCCTCATCATCCAATGATTCAGACCCGTGAACGGCAAGAGAGAACAGGCCTCAACAGGATGAATACATTGAATTTAAAGCATTCTTCAAAAGCGTCCCTGTACCTTTTGTCGTATACGCTGACATTGAATCTGTTCTGGCAAAGGCCCACTCTTGCGAGCCCTCAAGCAACTCGAGTTGAACACGAGTCATTCAAGAACATGAAGCAATGTCTATTGCCTTAAAGCTTGTATGTAGATATGACGAGACATTGTCGCAATTCTTTCTCTTCAGAGGTCCAAATGCCATCGAATGACTTTATCAAGCAACTAAAATCAATTGCTGATGATGTCATGGATGTGTATTCTAAACCTAAGCCTATGGATCTATCTCTTGAAGAGCACAGTATTTCTATAATGCCTCTGAATGTCATATATGCCTTGGCGCTTTCACTATGAGTGATTTGCGCGTTAGGGATCACGATCACGTGACTGGGAAATATCTGGGTGCTGCTCATAATAGTTACAATTTAAATAGAAAGGTCTCTGATTTCATGCCGAACTTTTTCATTGCCTTTCTAATTATGACAGTCACTTCCTGATAAGGCACTTCCCATATGATAATAAACCCTTATCGTGCATAGCTCAAAGTGGTGAAAGATATCTAGCGTTTAGCAAAAGATACAGGAACATCAGATTTAAGTTTCTTGACAACAGGTTCTCCAGCCTGGGTGATATGCTGGAGGAGAATGATTTTAAAATAACCAGGGCAGAATATCCTGTTGAAGAGCATTTTAAACTGGCGACAAGCAAGGGGATATTCCCCTATGACTACGTGTCAAGCTTTGCAAAGCTTGAAGAAAATGCTCTACCACCAAAGGAGGCCTTCTACAGCACTCTAACTGACAGTCACATCACCAATGAGGAATACAGGCATGCTGTAAAAGTCTGGGATACCTTTAATATTCGGAATCTCGGGAATACAGCGATCTATGTCTCAAAACAGATATACTGATCTTGGCAGATCTTTTTGAAAAGTTTCGAGATCTCATCCTGGGAATGTATAAACTTGACCCAGCATGATTTTATACATTATCAGGACTTGCCTTTCGTGCAATATTGAAGACAACAAAGGTGAAACTTTCTTTAATATCTGACAAGAGCATGCTGGAGATTTTCGAGTCGGGTATTAGAGGGGGACTGTGCACTGTGGTGAAGGGCTACACTAAAGCTAACCACAGGTACATATGCAGCTTTGACCAGCATGCTCCTGTTAAGCACCTGTCCCATTGGGGCATTAACAATTTATATGGTGCCTCAATAACATCGGCCTTCCCCTATAAAAAAACTGAAATAGCTCACCAGGGAAGAAATTGAGAATATAAGTTTAATGGATATCAAAGAAGATTTGGAGACTGGCTACGTGCTAGAAGTAGATATCGAATGTCCTGACGATATCCACGACGCCCATAATGAGATTCCTTTTTGCCCACAGAGCGCGATACAACCGAATGGACAATACAAGAAACTGCTTGCAACATTAGATAAGAAAAGCAAATATATCTTGCACTACACGGTGATGCAGCACTGTATTGAGCAGTGTCTAACTGTGAGACATACTCACAGGGTGGTGTCCCACGTCCAGTCTAACTGGCTAAAGACATATATTGACGTAAATACAGAGAAGAGAGCTCAAGAAAAATCAAAATTGGACAAAATCTCTGGAAAAAGATGAATAATGCTGTATACGGGAAATTCATAGAGAATGTAAGGAAGTACACAGATTTTAAAACAGTTGGCAAATGGGAACAAGCAAAGAAGTTGACAGCACGCAGCATTATATACGCACCATAGTTTTCGAAGAAAATATTGTAGGCATCCAACTGAGCAATGAGGAGGTGCATATGAATAAGCCAATCTACATTCGGCATGCAACTTTGGACATTTCTAAACTTATAATGTATGACTGTTTTATAATATCATGAAACCAAATTTGAAAGCCTTGCTGCTGAATTACATGGATACAGACTCGTTCATTTTTTAAACGAGTTCTGATATCTATGAATTCATCAGGGAGAACCCACAGTATTTCGACACTTCAAACTTTGAAAAAGATAATGCATGTGGCATTCAGCAAGTCAACAAGAAAAAGAATGGCTTGTTCAAGGATGAATTGGGTGGCGTAGTTATGGAAGAGTATGTCGGTATCAGGGCAAAATTATATGCATAGAGATACAGCGGGCAGACAATAAAAAAAGCAAAGGGCATCGCCAGGTCGGGTATGGAGAAAATAGATTTCGGTAATTATTTGGAATGCTTAAAGGATCACAGCCTAAAAATGTATTCATTCCAAAAACATTTCGTAGTAAAAACTACAAAATTACCACTATTGAAACAATCAAATTGGCGTTGAAGGGGGGTGACGACGAGAGGAAGCTGATAGAAGGAACCTATAACACTCTAGCCTGGGGCCATTATTCCCTTAGACCTGGCGATTACTAGTGCCCACCTTTGTAAAAATGTAAATAATGTATAAAAAGAGAGACATTTCAAATATGTGTGGGTTTTTTGTATTACGTTTCCCTCTGATGATTTCTTAATGACATATGTAGCTTCATATTCATTTCAAGTGTGTGTGAGGGTTTTTAATGTATTACCTTTACCATTTGATGTTTTCTTAATGATGTGTATAGTTTATATTCATTTCAAATGTGTATGAGGGTTTTTTATGTATTAGTTTTCCCTCGAATGATTTTTAGTATTGTATATAGCTTCAGTTTCATTTCATATGTGTGTGAGGGTTTTTTATATATTAGTTTTCCCTCAGGTGATTTCTTAATGATGTATATAGTTTATATTTACTTCAAATGTGTAAGAGTTTTTTAAGTATGTACAGTTGTCACTCAAAAATAATATGAAGGATTCTTAAAAATAAAAAAACATACTCATGATTTTTACAATGATAGAACTATGGTCTTTATTAATTCTTCATATATTGCACCAAAACCTTTTTATCAATCCATTCAGTATCTGCAAAACCATACCATTTTACAAGAACTTTGCTTCCACGTTTACGTATAACCTTTTCTACTAAATATGTGTTAGGATAGTAGGCCTTTTTAGTTCATATCCATAGAAGGCACCTTTTATCACCTACCATTCCTATCTTTAATATGTATGTTGTAGGCTTGGTACGATTCACACGAAATACTTTGAAGATTTCAACACTCCAGTTAGATTCAAAACCCTTTTCAAAATGTCCTCTATGTTTAGATATCCTGACATAATCACCAACACTAAACTTCCTTGCAGCCTGCTTCTCTGTTCGCTCTTGATTATAATTATACACAGTCAGAAGAAGACCGTTGTTTTTCACTTCATTAGGGTTCATGCGGATAGTTGAATGAAAAATATCATTGTACTTTACAAGGATTCTAGGTAAAAGATCTAGCCACTTTTATGAGCCTTGGACTAACAACTCTCGATCATATTCTTCAAGTTTCGAATTAAACGCTCAACTGCTGCAGCTTTCACATTTTTATAGGTGCTGTAGTGGTTAATATTATACTTTAACATTAATCGTTTAAAGAACTTGTAATAAAATTCTTTCCTGTTATCACTTTGAATATTCCGGGGTGGGACATCCATTTCTTGTAATGTATCCTCCATAGCCTTTGTAATATTAACTCCACCCTTGTCCTTTAAGGGTTTTGCATATGCCATTTTAGAGTAAAAGTTGATTGCAATCAGAATGTATTTGAACTTTTTGTTCACTCTTGCATAGGGTATCATTTCAATCAAATCAATTTGTAATAAATCATTCAGACCTTTGCTGATAATTTTGCGTCTTAAATCCTCACCGATCCGTGAAGATCTCTGGGATATTCTGTTTGGCGGCCATGCTATAATTTTAGATGCTTTCAACTTTCGGATAATTTCCTCGATCTCTTGAGTGTGACTATTATTACCTGCGTCCATCGAAGCAAGAAGAAGCCTCGGACTATTCACTAATGAGTTAGGATTTCTCCAGAAGACGTAGTCAAGCTCCTTATCAGGCTTATGCTCCTTCCATGCCAGTCCTAGACCCGAATGTGTATTGAGCATGGGACGTATTATATTCTTGTATTTAAACGATTTACCAGATCTCAAACGACCATGTCTGGTGTAGCCAGTTCTACGAAGGAAAGTACTTTTCAGAATCTTAGCGTACGCCTCCAAGTCTTCACTGGTGTTTGCAGAAATCTGAGGTAATCGCTTAAAGATGAGCTCCTTTAAACCAGCTGTAGACTCATACGTTTCATCGCCTATCCATATTTGATTATTTATAAAATGAATATCTTTATTTCCAAGCATATAACTACCATCCTGATATCTCACACCGTACAATGTGTCAATACGATCCTTCTCTTTTGAGCGAACGTGTTGAAGGTAAGTAGAAATACTTGTAGAATCGCCATCTTCATTCTTAACGGTCTTCGCAGTCAACCGCCGTTGAGTATCCAAAACATTCTTGAGGGGAGCGGTTACGAGCTTCAAAGCTTCGGACCTGACATGCTGAGTCTCAAACCTGAGAACTTTTAGAGCTCTGAGTTTTTCTTTTACAGCCCTGATATGCTCGGCTACAGACTCTTTAAGTCTTGTGCTTTCACTATCCATCTTACAAATGATGTGAAAATATACGATTACATTCAATTTATAGTCTGCGTCCAGCATGAATTCTCAATGTGTCGATAGCCTCAGCTAACACCTCTATCGAAGTGCTCCTTTGCTCGGTTTCTTTCTTATGTTCCTATGTATGTGTCTTGAAAGCCTCAGCAAAGATTGCCGTTTTAGTGTACTGGCTTCTGACCGATTCTTCTAGACTTGTCATTTGCTGCATATGATTTTTGTAGGCGTCCATCATCATGTTTATATTTTGCTTCAATTTCTTAAGTTTATCGTCGCAGCAATCAGTTTTGAGAGTATTCAAAACTTCTGTCTTTAACTGCTTGACTGTATCCTCTAGAGCTGAAACTCGCTTCATCGTTAACTTTTCTAAATTACTCATTTTCTGATTACAAAGATTATGAAGATTTGTTTTTTCTCTATCAATCTCTGCGGTAACTTGTTTAATAGTGTCCATTATAGAATCCGCTCTGAGTTTTGTAGACGTTGTTAGAGTATCCACTTTATCCGTAGTTTTATTCAAATTTGCTGTGATGTCTAGCAGCTTTTTACCTATTTGCGTCTCGATTTCCTTTGGTAAGTACTTGTTTAACTGCTGTCGCGTCTCGTTCGATTCCCTAATGATCATACCTCTAGCATATCTTTTATTTACAGCATCCGTATCTCCAAGGGGATCTGCTATAACTATGAATCTCTTATTGCTGAACATAATGTTACCATTATCATCTCTCGACTGCATACGTGAATTGACATATCCAGTGATGAACTTTTTATTCACATCATTATCATGAACAGGATCTAGCAATACCTTCAATCTAACTTTATCGATCACGATGTTATTTTCCTTATCCCTCTTGGGAATATATCTCGAAATCAATTCATCAATCAGTGTCTTATCCATAACCTCAACATTGCTAGCAGCTTGCTGAAAGAAATGGCGCATCCTAATTTCGAGAGCATCCACATACTTCCTATTTGATGCATCATAATTATCTTCAGGATCGTGAACATTGCACAATCTCTTATTCTTGAATTGATAGTTACTTTTCACATGTCTATTTACGATGAAACGATCAAACACTCTTCTAACTGGAGCAGTTCTCTGAGAACCGAAACTATCGATGCTCATGATTAACTACGAATGATCATTTTCTTTTCTGTCGAGCTTAATATATACATCAAAATCATTCCTATATCAACCTTTATTCATGTGAAATTCAAGAACTATCACAACAAAGGGTCTTCGTTCTGATACACTCTCCCAAACGCTCTTACATAGATCTTTAAATTCATTTTAGCTCATGTCGGGATATACATAATCTTCGAAAATATGCTTCAGGTTTAAATTATCTTGCCTGAAGAGTATTATCATGTTTGTATTATCACGAATTAAACGTTTTGGAACTTTAGCATAGTACTGCGCTGAATGTTCTGAGTCGACATTTCGATGTCTACCCATACTGCAAAAGGATGCTATCTTTTCCTGCTTTTCAGTAATGACGTCATAAAATATAAAGATTGAATTTTCTTTGACTTCAGAAGGATGCAAAACATCTTCTCCGTTGTCGAAAGTGTTCACTTCTATACCGTAGATATTTCCAAGTACTTTAATTAGGTATTGATACTTTGGTTGATAGAGAGACTTTGAATAAATATACAGGTTTTCAAAGCGTAGTCCATTCTCATGGATTAGCATATTGAGTAATACGTTTGTTTTCCCTGCACTGAAACTCCCTAAAATAAGAGCTCTGACATTAGATGGAAATAGCTTCCCATGACGATCGCATCTAAAGTCACTTTCAAAGTCTAATACCTAAATAGGTAGAGAGCAGTGCTGCTTAACAAGCTCCAAGTTAACAACCAACTTATAACATGTATGCGCGCTGTTTATATATTACCGAGTGCAAGGTAGTTAATGATCGGATTCATTTTGCAGCGTGTGGTTACGTTTCGGTTAGATCTCAAGTGAAGATATAAAAGGGCTAATGCATGCGCTTACTCGATTAGTATATCATGAGAGCTAAGAGAGGGAGGTAGTTGCAGTATAAGCGCGGCTCTGAAATGATTAATTCAATAATTAATTCACACCCCTTTGAAGCTCACTTGTCGGGGTATAGATGTTTTGGCCCAGGCACTAAATTGGAAAAACGTCTAAAAAGAGGAGACCCGGGAATTAACCAATTAGACAAAGCTTGCAAACAGCACGACCTCGCATACGCTGAGTATAAGGATACTGCTTCAAGACAAATAAATAGCGCATAAGATTCTTGCAGAGAAGGTCTGGAAGCGTGTGCAGTCATTAGATTGAACTATTGGTGAAAGGTTAACTGCGAGGATAGTAACTGCTGATGGTAGTAGGCATAGTGCAGTGGGGTCCAGGTTTCCAGATTTGGCATCTATGGACATCCCTTCATGCCTCCCTATCTGCACGAACAGGTTTGGGTAGAAGGATCCATTCCAGAGAAGAAACAATTCTCTCCGTAAAGTGTATCCATAACATGTTGCATATCACCATGCTTTGCTCCACACCTGGTCAAACAGGAATATTACAGCAGTGACATTAATTCTGGATACTTTTAGTAACATTTTTTCCTTTTTAAATCTAACAAGATATACAAGGTTGCATTCTCCTAAATCAGCAGATGATGTTTTTATTTTGTCTATGATGTTTCTATACCTTAATTGTTGTCCTTAAGAAAAGTGGAACGTGTTATCTTCTGTATAAATATTAGAAACAAGCTGAAGTAACATTGTTCAGTAACTTAAATAATTCCATCTTAGTGCAAGCCTCTAGTTCCCAAGGTCGCGGGTTCAAACCTGGCGGAGGGCGATGGATTTTTTCGGGCATAAAAATCCTTAGCATGGCTTCCTTTGGAAGGGAAGTAAAGCCGGTGGTCCCGTGTCATAGATTTACGGCACGTAAAAGAACCTCAAGCCTGATAAAGAGACCTCTGAGCAAAATTACCGGTCTTTCACGCCCAATATGGAATGGGACGCTAAGAACCATAGTAGTTAAAGAGCGTCCATAAATAAAACTCAATTTCATTTCATCTTAGTGCAGCAGCAACATGATTGTTGTCCAGTTATTGTTATTTTCAATCAATAGAGCTCTTGTGTTCCATTGTTGTATTCTCTAAGCATCTAGGTCAAGTGCGATCATCATTGCTGTAACCATTTGGCAGCAAACATTTGTGGAGAAAATATTAAATTGAGTTTTATTTATGGACACTCTTTAACTGCTATGGTTCTTAGCATCCCATTCTATATTGGGGTGAAAGACCAGTAATTTTGTTCAGAGGACTCTGTATTAGGCTTGAGGTTCTTTTACAACATTTGTGGAGTGAACATCTTTAAGGGTGAGCTAAAAAGTGAAAAGTTGAAATAATGGCCCTTAAGACAAAATGCACTGATTGGCCACCAAGTAAAAGGAGTAAGGCAATAACGCTTCGTGAAGAAACGTATTCATATGACGAAATAGCAAAACGTTTGGGTAATGATGCTACAAAATCAGGTATTAAGAAAGTTTGTAAGCAGTATGAAGTATTGGAAGCACAAGAACATCTCCAGGAAATAGCAAAAAACCAAAACTAACTGTTCAGGACTGTCACAGAATCTGCTGCCTTTCTCTACAAGATCGCTAACATACAGCAAAAGATAAAAATGCCATCTTGAGAACTTCTGGGGTACAAGTCTGACCAAAAACTCAGACTAAAACCTTGTGAACATGGCCTATGAGTAAGGATAGAAAGAAAGAAGCCTTATCTGAATCAAAAGCAGAGCAAAAGAATATGGAGTAAGCTTTAGCACACAGGGAGTAGATGTAAGAAGACTGGGGTAAAGTAATGGAATAATGAAACCAAGTTCAGCATCTTTATAAGTCATGGCATCAGGCTCATGCCTTGCCAAACAGGTGAGGACAATTTACCTGAGTGCACCACCTCCACTGTGAAGCATCCTGTCAGTGTCATGGTATGAGGAAGTATTGCAAGGTATGGTGTCAGGAGCCTAGAAATGTTAGAGGGCAACATTAATATTAATGCCAAAACATACTAAGAAGAAGTCTTACAGTTAAAGCTAGTGCCTATTATTTGTGGTTTATTTGGGGGTGGCATTGCAACTTTCACCAGGATGGTCCTAAGTGCCATACCACTCGAATCAATCAGAAATGGTTCAGGAGCCATTATGTTATTGTCCTTCTTTGGCCAGGGAACAGTCCTGATTTCAACCCATTTGAAAACTTGTAGTCAAGGCTGAAAGTTCTGGTGTCACATCAGAATCCCACTGACAAGAGGAGGCTGGTAGAGGCCATTATCCAATCATGGTTTAGAGTGATAACACCAGAAGATCTCCAATGTTTGCTGGACTCAACATCACAAATAATCGAGGCAATTAAAACAAAAGGATATCCAAAAAAATATTAACATAATGCAGTTACAATAACCCATATGAATATGTGTAGCAAACTTTCTCAAATATTTATTTGGTAAATTGAAAGGAAGGATACCTACATTCATTTCCCAAGGAAAGCATTCCCTACATACATATCATATAGAACATTCTGAATCAGGTCCTAAAAGCTACTTAAAATTTCAGTCATCTGTGGCTTTACAAAATTCAGTTGGCTATACTCTATAAAATACACAACTGCAAAAGAAGTTAATGCCACATTGGAGGCACAAGAAACACTATTTAGGAATCCTGCACACATATAAACTATAATCAATGGCCAGCTTATACCTCCCACATGTTCAAAGATCACAGTAAAATGTAGATTACTCTCATGATGGTTACCACAAGGCTGTCTCAAGTAAACTGCCATATTGAGAGAATCAACACTATAATAGATTTAGCTCTTTCAAAGCTTAAAATATGAAATCCAACAAAGTGGTACATGCATGTGCATGCTGCACAACAAGCTCTGAACTCTGATACTGTAGGTGATTCAAAGGGAAACAAAACAATGTAAGGGAGGATGCAAAACAGCAAATTCTCAAGATTTAACAAGAGAATAGGAACTCTTTCAACTAGCATCACTATCCTACTAGATGCTATCAGCTAGAATGAGTTGCTATAAAGAGGGTCAATCAGAATCAAGCCCTAAACTAAAACCAAATTTCTTGGTTCTTATCATATTATTAAAGCAAAACACATGACACCTATGATGTGCAGAAAAGGTAACTATGAAGGCCTTAGTCAAATTTCAAATTGTTCAGAGTATATGAAACCATGGATTAATGGTTATATGTAATCTGAGGCAGATGAGTTTTAAAATGACCTAATGTGGGATAGAGAATTTCATGTATATATGAAGCAGTTGAGCTCTGATAGTTTGTCTTTTAAATACTGCTGCAGAGAGTTCTGTTTTTCTTTTGGGGAGGAATGATTTACTGAGACTTCACTTGTTTATTCTGTTGTAAATAACCTTAACTTTCATCTTAATAAACCACATTCCCATAGTTGAAAACATGCTGATGATGGCAGCAAACCGTCTCCCGAAACGCGTTCAAGTAAGAACATTTTAGTGATTTGGTGTAACAGCCTTCAAGTCTCTTTATTTTAAATTATGACACATCACTGTTACTAGCTTCTCAATCTTCAAAATTAATTAAACCACATTGTGTTACAATTTATTCACTCAATGATTTATAAGCCTACAATGTCAAGATTATAACTGTAAAGAAATTGTGAAAAATACAAACAACTCGTGTTATGGCAACTCTATTCATAGAGCTGTAGAGATGTTATATTAAATATTCAAATGAAAATACTGAAATCAAGAGCAGAAGAACAGTATGGCAGTCTTCTTTTTTCAGTCTATATTCATTAGGCACATGTAGAAGTAACAAGCATTAACTTGGGTAAAAATTTTAAGAATATGTATGAGGGACTCATTTATATCCAACAAGGTGATCTATATTTCTGTGTTATGGAGAAATTAGTAGAAGGATGTCAAGTTACACATAAAATATTACATAATTAGCTGATAGAAAGTTGATGCATTGGGATACTGAAAAAAATTGCAGCTATCGAATATCATACATCATGTTATGGATAAAATAAGTAAACTCTGTCTGAAATATAAATTGCCATGTTTTAAAACTGAGTTCTTCATATTGTGCATGGCGCTACCTGGCACCCTCCTGGTCGGGACCTGGGTGGGCCAGCTGTCGGAACGAGAATGCAGAAACAATAGAACAATAGCCATTGTATGCCACTTCCACATTCCAGAGGATTCCTTTTTGGCCCTTTCTCAAAAATTCTGCTTGAATGCCGGACCTATATGAGGGAGGCTGCTCGAGTTCAGTTCAGTCTAGTGTTGATTGCTGAGTTCTGTTAGAAGTGACAGTGTAAGTGTGCAGTTTAATAGTGAGTTGTAACTCAGCAGGCAGTTGTGAGTCATGTAGTTCAGCAGTTTAGTTGTGATTTGATTTCATGGATTAGTTGTGCTATATTCTGAGTGTGTGCCAAAGCGACTCAAGTGTAACGTTTGTGCTACATTGAGTGCTTAGTGATAAATAAAGTGTGTTTTCACAGCAACTGGTGTTCTAATTTGTTATAATATGTATAGATATAATAATGCTTTAGTTATCATCATAGAGAATTGTAACACTGGTTTTTTCCACTAGTTTAACAGCATTACTGAATGTGATTATAACCAAAGGTAAACACACGTCTTTCTTTCTTTCCTTAAGTAAAAACGTTTTGTTTGGTTTTCAACGAGGTCGACTGCTAAAGAGTATTGTGCCAGTTGCCAGTAAGATAATTAAGTGGAGAAAATGAAGGTGTGCTTTTGAATGTAATTGTGCCTCAGTGGATTGTTTGGAAAAGTTTTGGAAAAAGTCTTCCAGGTTCATTAAAATTCCATTTTATCTTCAAACACATACTTCCTCTGGAATAAAAAAATGTGAAGAGGTAACGAATTTCTTTTTAGAATACTTGAGAATTTTCACAATGAAGTACACAATTAATTTAAAACTTGCAGAATTGAGTTTCAGTTACATACAGCTGATCTTGCAGCATGAAACATTCAAATCGAAAATGTTTATTGAAAAGATTAATTCACAAACTCTGAACATTGAAACACCCAAGTACCCCAGGAATTTCTGCATACTTAATATGCAGAATTGTGTATATGGAAATATTTCAATGAATAAATTAAGACAGGTGGTTGGATTCTAGGTCATCTCGTACGAGGGAATGTTTATTGGCCTGCAAGACTGATAGCACCCCAGTAATTGCTTTCTTTGGCAAAATCTGAAAATTGGGGTGTACCAGGACCAGCCAAAATGAGTATGGAGATTTCAAGCAGAATATTAGAAGTGAAGTGAGAGCAGTTATTCCACAAGTTCTACGGAAAATTATTCATAGTGTCCCGTTGGTGCTCCAGGATTGTGCTGATGAAAGATACTATAATGCCGTAGCCTTCCTAGGAATGTAGGCTGCCTAATTGAAAGTAGGTTATAGAACTTAAATGACAATGAAAATTGTCAATAGTCCTTCACCCTTATATTTTGTTGTTGGGATAACAACCATCATTTAACCTATGTAAGTGGTGTTGATTAAATAAATGTTTTGTTTATTAAATATACATGTGGAGTTTTATACAATATTGTTGCAACTTTATCACTTAAAAGTAATAAGATTGCAACACCTATACACTTCCTGAGGGTAAGAAAACAGATGCATAGTCCTCCCCACATCCTGGATAAATTACTAAGATGTCTCATTACCGGAATGCCATATCCTCTTGGCGGCATGTGTACAAGGCACTGCCTTAAGTCTTTCGTATCAACTCTGGAGTGGAAGCTATACAATTGACAGTCTTGTGCTAGACAAGTCTGCAATGGATGTCTTCAGGTCACTCATCCTGCTCATCACCATCCTCTTGTGTGGATAAGGCATAATGCTGATACTGCCAGACTAATAAATTTTAGGGAGTTAGTCAAATGCCATCTCTAGTAGGTATTTTTATTTTTAAATACACGTTTTTGTTGAATTTTGAGTGTTAAGTCAGTGAGCTTATTTTACTCTTTTAATTCATTTTTAATCCTTTAAGGTGAAGGATTTTTCTTACAATATATTTGTTACGTATTTGTACATTTTCTATTTTATATCTAATTAGAGAATTTGATTAGTTTGTCCTAACACCTTAGCACCACCCAATTCCCTCCTAAAAGAGCACCTATGTTACAAATTGGTGGCAGCTTCATTGGGATTACTTTTTTAGGAGTTCTCAAAATACTTCTACCAACGGAAATGTTTTTTTGAATAGGTATGTTTAAATGTCTTTGTAAGTATTAACATAGGATAAATCCTGTGACATTTACAACGGTGTGTATTCATGTTGTATCAGGTCACTAGCATTAAGGAATGCTGATCAGTATGCATATACTCTAATAACAGTTCTTTAAGAAATTCACTGGCAGATTTGGCATTATTGAAAAAGCATAAGCATAGGTTAAGAGGTCTTAACTTATGCTTTGTGTAAGGTATATGCTTTATACAAGATAATAGGTATAAATGGCAAGTTAAAAGGGTTTGCATGTCTATCATATAAAATGTATAATTACAATGAGCATGGAACAGTAATATTTGATGTGGAAACTCATATTCTGAAATGCCATATTGACCCCAGGTGGCAATATGAAGTTTTAGAGTTTGAAAGAACTGATTTCTTTTATGAGTATGCCAAGAGCAAAGGATAGGAACTCTGGAAGGGATGAGAATGCCATTATTTCCTAGAAACTTGCCTACTTGTTCAAACACTCATACTTATGATCAGCCAAGGATAGTTAAATAATAACAACAGGTTTTCTGTATACATACCAGTATTCAATCACAAATACATAGTGGATGTCTTAACTGAGCCCCTCTGGGCAAAAGCTGTGATAGTGAGGGCATAGCTTTATTTGTCATTCTGTGGTGCTCACTGCACCTTGGCCAGGCACTTGCTGCAAACTGGGTGTCTGGTGTAGGGTAGAGGTCTGTAACAATTAACATAAGCTTTAAGACAGTATAATAATTGCCAGCACAGAGGAACAAATTAAAGAGCTAAGAGAACAGATAACATGCCTTATGACTGCTAAATTGAAGGACGTTAGTTTGGCTTACTTAAGGAATATTTGGGTGACCCTAAAGGAAACCTGGTGAAAGATTTTATGAAAAGCATAGAACAGTTGGCAGTAAGGGAATTGGGCTAAGGCAGATGATCCTAATACTGCAAGAGTAAAATTAGCAGGAGCAGCATTGCAATTTTTTAGAGAAACAGCTGATTTGCAGGGACCTAATGTCACTTGGGATTGTTTTAAGATAGCTTTAATTAGGTACCTGATTCACTGAGAAACTGCCAGCACAGTACCACTACACTACTCTCTAGAACACCATTCAAAAGGCAGATGAGTCAGTGGATATTTTTACAGATAGATGCAGACATCTTTGTTACAAAACTGTATACATAGCCAATGATGCTGCAGAAAATGGCTCATAAATGAAGAAGCTGTGTGATGTTAGTTTGTGGCATTCATGAACAGCCTTTGAGGAAGCATTGGGCAACAAGTTCAATAACAGATACCTAATGCTCTGCCAGCAGAAATTTGAATAGCTGTTACTGTCAATAATGCTAAAAACAGCATGCCAACTCTAATCCTATAAGCTCCTCACTTGAAAAACACTAAAGAAAAAGTATTTAATGATGTGTATTTTAAATGTCATGAGAAAGACCATATCACTGCACATTGTAAGGCAAAATTTCAAACACAACCTAACTGGAGCAAAATCAAGCCAAAGTCACACCAAGTGAGCGATACATGAAAAAGATGCAGCGAATTATTTCCAAGTACCGTGCAGGAAACTGAACTTCCTTTAACTCTAACCACAGGCAAGTAACATTTAAAACAGCCAATATTCAACCAAAATGTTTAAAATGCAACATGCCTGGTCACACTATCAGATTTTGTCACTGGCAAAGCCCTTTAGGAAATGTAATGTCCTCACCAAGAAGTGGGAGCCCAGTGACTCAAAGCCAGACTTGCTTACCACATATGTAATAATGCCTGTTTGCTAATAATGTTAGTTGATACTGGAGTTAACTTCTCTGCTATCAAAGAAGGAGTTGTAGATCACACTTTTATGACAATTCCCTCATGAGTTTAAGCCCTGACAGATGCAGGGAACAGCATTAACAGTTTATCTGCCACAGAAACAGCAAATGCAAATGATAATGAAAATTTCATAATTAATATCAGTTGAGTATGAAAAAAAAATTTGAAGAGATGAATTGAGTCAAATTATATTACTTTGTTTTCAGATTATATTGTGGCTATAAACAGAAACCCCTTTCACATTTTCTAATGCTACCTAATGAGCCACTAATGTCCAAGGGAATCATATTCACTTACCAGGAAACAATCTTTGTGACTAGGAGCAAATGGATGGTCAGTATTGATGTTCTGGTGCACCAGTATGAGGAAACAGTGATACAGGAGTATTGTGAGTATTTAAAACATTAGCATTAAGTAAGACAGTTGATACATCCAAATTGATAGATTGGACTGAAGCTTCAAAATTAAAAAGAATTGTTCAACTTTTAAAAAATAGAAGGGAGAAAATTTAGAGCAGTATTTACTTTAACATGAGACTAAGCAAAAACATGAAGCCATAGATTTGTTTTGAAATTTCTCTTTGGATTGCCAGACAAAAAGGAAGTTAATCACATACATTCTCAAATAACAAAATTTGAAAGGACTCTTCTAAACTATTGCATGTTGCTGAAGAACAGCTAACTTATACGCAAAGTTTAGATGAAAGGACAACTCCTAATACTCCAAATATTAAAAATCTACCTATTGCTTTGGTAGAAATTGTTAATGAAGCTATATTCGAAGGGAAAGTTACACAGGGAAATCTAACAGGTCTAAAATGATGAATACATAATGCACAAATCCAAACTCCCTACCATCATTAAAGAAATATCTCTATTCATGATTAGCTTACAACAACTCATGCAACTACATAAAGCACTAGACGTTTTAGTTACAGTGACAGTAGTACCACTAAGGGACCTTTCAGAGATCCTAAGAACTGTAATAACCCAACTACCCATTAGAACTTCTCTTCTACCAGGTGTCAATGTGACAAGTATGCACACCTATTATGACATGTTTGATGTCATTGCATACTCGATGCTTGGATTCATAACACTTTTTATTCAAGTACTACTGAACAGAGTAGAACTTCAGATTTGCACAAGCTGTCACATTTACCCATTAAAATAAATCAAATTAATCAATATATTTCAGTGGACCCCTGAGTGTTGAAAAGATAGACAGAAATATGCCCTACTGACCGAATCTCTCCTGAACAGATGTAAAACTGGAATTATCTCTATTTTTCCAATGCAATTTGCCTATACTCTTTATCTCCTACATGTGTATCCTCTCTGTTTTTTGGCCTAGAAGTCAGTGTGCATAAACTGTCCAAAATAGTTGTTAACTGCCTTGACTTTAACCATGTGGTAGCATGTTAATTCCAAAAATAAAAGTTATTGGGTTTTTGCAATTTTACAACCATTGAAAATTGATAAAAATTGTTCTGCTCATAAGTAGGATTCCAGAAAACTACTAGTCTTGCATGGAACTGAACTTCTCACCTATGGCCTGGATTGCTATTACCATTCTGGGTCTGTGATGCTGTTACCTGCCATCACCATATTTTATTTTTTATTTTTGGGTAGTGACGGGAATAGGAAGGAGAATTTATGGAGAGGAATTAAAAGGAGAAGTGAGGAAAGGTGGTGGGGTTCCACTGAGCACCTCCGATAGTGCGGAAGATAACTGCCAGCTTATTGCACTGGCAGTGGGTGAAGGAAGATGACCGGGGAACAGCCATGACCATGCCAGGGCCCTGACTGCCCCCTGGGGAATGGATCAGGATTGGATAAGGGATTTTATTCGACTTTATTGCAGAAATTTGGGTATGGTCTAGCGACCCCAAGAAGTGCGCTCAGTTGTGTCTGTAAGGTCTGGTACCATATATCATGTGGCTTTGTTGGGATAGCATGTGTAGGTGAAGTTTATCCTGACCACTCCTCAGGTCCGAGAGTACTGGAGACCATTCGGCCGTCGTCGTGATCAGGGCTTTCACGAGTTCCATGAGACCTGTCAGTGCGAACTTGAGCCCCTCCAGGCTATCTGTTGGGGCTGGCTGTGGTGACGTCTGTGGCAGGCAGGCGATGGATTCGCCAAGGCCACTGATTGCTGAGTTGGCGCCTCTCCAGTTACAACTAAAGCATTGTGAAGCTCCAAAGCCTTTGAGTAGAATCCTTTGATCCTGCAACCTGGACAGGGCTGGGGGGTCTCCTCATTTTCCATTGTCTGCCTAATTGGTCTGATGATCATCTTCCGGAGATACTGTAAGACTAGTTTCTTACCTTGGGGTAAGGGTTCAGCTAAATCATACCAAATAGGCAGCAATGAAGGATACCAATTCACATGCATTAATCCCCAGCAATTCCAACATTTCTACACAATATTCTTCCACTACTGCAGAACTGGAAGCAGATAAATCAGTGGTTACCTTTGCTATACAGTATCTTTTGGGGTACATGGTATGAAACAAAGGAAAGTGTGTTCTTACAAGTGAACTTCTAAAAACATTCAATAAAAACAGGGAAAATGCATACTACACACAAAATATCATATGTATTATATTTTTTGCTTACCGTCATTGCATGTTCTTATATTTCTTTTCTTTTATAATCATGATTGTAAAAAAAAATGACATGGGAAGTGCATGCTTCCTGTAAAGCAAACAGATCATTAGATTGGTAGTATATACAGTGTTCCAAAGAAAGCAAATTCTAATGAAAAAAAAAGAATTTAATTGCAGGTATATAAAATTGCCTTTTAAGCAAATTTGCTCTGAGTTGTAACCTACAACTTCTGTCAAGAAGAGGAGAATATAGTGCTTTAGCCTCTCTATGAATGTTTGCTACTTGATGAAAGTAGGCTATAGAATTGAAATGATAATGGAAATTGTCAGAAGTTCTTTACCCTTAACATCATTGTTGGGATGGCTGTCATTTAACCTACATATGTGCAGTCAATATACCCTTTTGCCATTATGGACGGAATGGTGCTGCCAGATGCAGATCCCTTCACATGTTATGGATGATATGGTTCTGAATAGGGGGTTAGAACCTATATTAATTTTAAAAAAACTTTGTTTTTCAAGTTAACTTGTGGTCAATATTATTTACTAGACACCTAGTGTAACAACTGGAGCATGCTGTTAAGGAATTTTACCCCTGTAAGCATAATGTTTCATGTAATTTTACAACTTATGTGCATATGAGCATTTTTTTGCTCCTGCTGGTTATATCACACTTTATTTATTCTAATATATTGCAAAGGAAGAGGTTCTATTTTATTCCAATTAAAAATATGTAAACAGTGGTCATAAGCAGCCTATAAACTACCCAGAAATTTATGATCCTTCTGAGAAAGCATTCTCTGAAGTGTATTGGACCAAAATCTCATAACCAAATTCTTACAGCCACTGGCAGAGGGACACCTAGTTTAACAACTGCAGCATGCTGTTAAGGAATTTTACCCCTGTAAGCATATTTCATGTAATTTTACAACTTATGTGCATATGAGCATTTTTTGCTCCTGCTGATTATATCACACTTTATTTATTCTAATATATTGCAAAGAAAGAGGTTCTATTTTATTCCAATTAAAAATATGTAAGCAGTGGTCATAAGCAGCCTACAATCTATCCAGCAATTTATGATCGTTTTTAGCAAGCATTCTCTGAAGTGTATTAGACCAAAATCTCATAACCAAATGCTTACAACCACTGGCAGAGGGACAAGTAGTAAACCATGATCATCGTGAGCAATGTTACAAAGACAGCTATTCATCATCACATCTTTATTTATATTTGTGTGTAGCAAGGAATTCTTTATGATCTACAGAAGTTAATACAAGAAGGTATATTTTCGTCAGTAAACAAGGACAAATGATGCCATATCAGGAAATTCCTGGTACTCTGTTCTGGTCATTAGATTCTAGCTGCTGGCTTTGTGTCTTTAGCTAGCTTGCACAAAGTACAGCCCAAGCAGAAGTGAACTATCTAACCAGTTTCTTTGCATATAATGTCCAAATTAGCTACCTAAGCTTTTTAAAGAAAATAAATAGAATATCTTTTGACAGTATCAAATATAACCACAATCAATGCTTGCCTTTAGTAGGTTTATTCTTATTCATTACAATTTCAGTAAATATGTGGTTTTTGTTTCATTCAAATACATATCTTAAAAAATAATGGAATAATTTGCATTTTAGCCAACTTGTGTAGAATTAAATTGCCAGCTGGGATTTAAATTTATATTGGCTGAAATACAGTCGTCAGGCATGCTTTAAATGGCTGACAGTGAATGGGTTAAATAATAATATAATTTTCTTTATTAAACGTACACGTGGAGCCTTATACAATAATGTTGTGACCTTATCAATTAAAAGTGTGCCAAAAATAGTTATGTTATTTGCATCTAAATGAGTTATCTATAACCTGTATTCAAGAAAGATCACTTTGTGACTTTCATGAGAGTAAGGAGATAGATGCATAGTCATCCCCATATCCTGGGTAAATTCCTAAGATGACTCATTACCGGGACATCATTTCCTCTTGTAGGCATGTGTACAAGCCACTGCCTTAAGACTTTGGTATAAAAATCAACTTTGGGGTGGAAGCTACACAGTTGGCAGTTTTTTACCAGATAACTTTGTGATGGATATCTTCAGGCCATTCATCTTGCATGAGTAAGACATAATGCTGATACTGCCAGAGTAATAATTTTCAGGGAATCAATCAAATGCCATTGCTAGTTGTTTTTATTTATATACATTTTTGAGTGCTAAGCCAGTTAGCTAGGTTAAATCTTTTAAATTTATGTTTAATCCTTTAAGGTGAAGGATTTTTCTTACAATACATTTGTTAAATGCTTGTTACTTTTTCTATTTTAAATATACTTCCACAAGCTGTACAAGATTAAACTTCAGAAAAGATTTACCAACATTTTTTAAAAATAAAAATTTTACAGTAAAAAAAGGGAACAGAAAGATAGAGAAAATGCCACCCCCCTGAAAATTGCCGCCCTAGGCAACTGCCTAGGTTGCCTGAATATAATACTAGAACCCCTGTAGCTAGCTATATACTTAAAACTGCCGCTGCGGTCAATTTGAGCCCTGGTTTTAGCACATAGATTTTCTACAAAATAGTCACTGAACACAATTATGCATATAGTATATGCTTAGTAATAAATTGACAGGAATTCTTGGTAATAAAGTATGTGCATTTTTATTATAATTATAGATAGGTTTACATTACAAATTTAATTTTTTTTTTTCAATTTATTCTTTCACCGCTTTGAGAATATTTTAAGTATAAATGCTGACCCCATTACACCCAGTGCATTGTTAATATGTCAGTTTGCATTCATTAATTAGTAATTAAATTACAGGAAATAAATGATAAAAGATAGTAAACATACTGTACATGATGTTTGAATTATTGATGTATAATCAAGCTGGCATACATTACAAAAATATAGGGTTTTACTTCTCTGTTTTTCTGGATATTATATATTATCTAAAGCTTAATCAAGCTGTAATTGTTTTGATTGTACAGATCTAATTACAAGCTGTACAAATCACTCTCTTTATGAGCTTCTTTGAGCATGATCAACAGACATATTTTTTGCATCTGATACAAGTTCTAGTGGTTTTATTTCAACACTTCTTCATTTGGCACTGCTGTCTCAGTTCCCTTCTTGACACCTCATCTTCTTCTTCCAGCTCTTCTTTTTCTTTCTCTTCTTGTTGGATTTCTAAATTGCATGTAGCCTGTGCGTAGTTCTCCTGCAAGTTTCAGAATGAAACTTTGACCTATCTGCTGTTCAGCCTTAAACTTGAATATAACCTATGAGTTGATGGCAGCTAGATCAAGGATGTTATGAAAAACAAGTATTGGCCAATTACGTGTACCAGAACAAACTGAATATAACCTTGACATCTAATCTAAGAGAATGGAAAATTTTGTTTCATTGTAGAAGCTAATTGTCTCAGGAACTCTTTTAGTATTATTCTGTATTTCAACTTCTGAGTGCTTAGAACTGTACAGAACATTTTCATTTCATTTACCTTAGTATACAGTAAATGTAGTATCTTCACTCTTCAGGAGAGCAGATGTGTAAAAAGTAGTTTTCATGCTTTTTACAATGTTGGAGATTTCCCTTCTTGCACAGTTTACAGCTCAAACAAAACTAGAGCCTTCATCTTTTACTCTTTTGTCAAGTTTCACTGCAGTTAAGAAGTTATCAGTAGTCACATTCCAATAACACCCTTATTATGGTATGGTGCTACTAATCTCATTACCACACTCTCAGAAAGATTTTAATTTGGTGCTTTCTGTTCGTCTTTGCCAAGGTAAGGGAATCTGATACAAATATATTTAGTGTTCAGGTCTGCTAGTAGCCAAAATTTAATACGAAATTTATCAGGCTTGTTTGGCATTGTATTTTTGATAAGAGCATCTTGTTCTGCTTGGAAAAAGTTGTTCATCTACAGTGACATTTGCACCTGGGCTAAAACATAGCTGGCAGTTTTCAATAAATTTATACCAGGTACTTGAAACTAGAGCAAATTGTTTGTTTTCAAATGATCTGACCATTTCCATGTGGAAATGTCTGTATTCATCCTCATTTTCTGAACTGCTACTGGAACATTGTTGTTGATGATAATCTTCTTCTGATGCAACACTATCACTTTCTATTAGATCCTCCAAATCTGACTGCTCCTAAGAAATTTCATTGAAATAAACCAGCATTTCTTCATCTGTGAGAGGCTGTTGCCTATACCACTGCATTCTCCTTGACATGTTTACTGCTCAAATTCACTTCTCCAATGAATTGCCAACATTACTGTTGAAATAAGTTATAGCAATTTAAAACCATCCTACACATTGTTAAGCTCTGTTGAGCATTCAGTTGAGTTTGAATTTGAATGGCAGTATAGAAGTCATGATAGTGTAGTTCCACTAAAAGTAACATAATAGTGGCCAGAATGACAGCATGGCAGTTCTAAGTATAATTTCTGATAATATGAAACTAAGTATGGAAAAATAAATATTGCAGTGTCTATATGATCTAGGAGATTACTTAGGAAAAGCCATCAACTCACTATGACATCCAGTGAAAACTGTCACACTAGTAATACATTGAAATTATAAAACCGATCAGAATGAACCACCAAGGTTCTAGTGTTAATAGTTGTGAAGGGATGATTTTATCTTCTGAACTAGATTCTGATATAGTCACTAAGGTGCCATATTTAGTTGTAGAGCATTTCTTTACCATCAGAGTGGAGTTTAAAACAGGAATAAAAGCATGATATTGATGGATGCCAGTAACTGTCTGACTATTCTCAAATCATCATTGTAGGCAATGTTTTTTTCCTCAACTTCAGCATCAGGGGCAAACTTTACTTTTATGGATGGTAAATTGTCGTTTTTCCATGAGAAGAGTTGCACAGGTGTTAATGTTTCAATACATTATAAATTTGAACAAGCTGCTAGACATTTCACGGTACCACCCACACCATCACAAGGTCCCTTGCCATGTGATGTGGTAAAGAAATGCCATTCAGCTTTGATTCCAAAATCAGTGTTATGCTTACACAAGTTTATGAAGTTATACTTGTTTGTATACTGTATTGGTGCTCCCTCTGAAAAATAGTATGGTTTTTAAATATTTGACAGGTTCTCTTTCATAAATGTAGTTAGAACATTTTGAAATGTGTACACAGCCACAGTGTCATAACACAAGGAATCTGATATAACTGCTAAACAAAGGCTTTTTACAGTATCACTAGAATTTTTTAAATAAGAAACCAATGGATGAATGACAGCTTGTTGATTATTCCAATGAAATCTATGTGTAGCATCTTAGACAATAAATGAATAATTTTCAGAAAAATCAGCAATAGAAATCACTTCACCTGCTTGAAGAGACAATTTTCTTTCAGTTAGAAAAAATGACTGCTGGTGAGATATGAAGTCATGAAATCTAAGATTCTTGAGGCTCCTTGAAAATTTTTCTGCAAATTCTTCTGTTGTGAATTTGAGAGTTTCAAAATTGCATATACAAGGTGAGCCAAAAGACTCCGAACCGCCTGTGTGGTATTTTTCCTGTCCACGTCCTCGGCGCTCATTGCCATCTGCCGCTATCATAGAAATGCGCGGATGAAACCATGCCTTTTTAAAACTACTTTTAAAGGCTTTACTTACCAACTTTATGAAAGGAAATTGCGAAACTAGCCACTGTCGTTGTCCATACATTTTTGGCACCTCTTTACGAAACTATCCACCATGGAATTTTTTGGGGGAATTTTCCAAACTATAACCGATGTCGTCTAATGTTTCTTTGGTAAGAAACGAATGCCGTCTTTTAGATTTCTTAGCCTGAACACTTCCTGTGGCCTAAAATTTACTGTAAAGTTCATGGATTGTTGTACGGCCTGGAACGTTTACATCTGGAAATCTTTCTGCAAATCATACTTTGATTTGGCGATCTGACCGATTTAACACATATGAATCATAAATAAATACACGCTGTGCAGTAGAAAACATATACTGAGCCATAATATACTTTGTGACTAAGTACAGGACAAAATAATAAATAACTCATAATAACTGAACTACATCACATCACCATCAACTCAAAACTGCACTTCACACTGCACACAGCAAAACCACAACAGCGTGACTTTGTTTATAGCAGCAGTATTTTATCATATTTCCACACATCTAATGGAAAAACACTGCACAGCTGGTAATATTGTTCATAAAATACCCCTCCGGGGTAACTTAAAACATAAAGTGTGCAAGACAAACCCACATACCCTGGAAGAATTAAAACAAAATATCCACCACGAAATTTCTCAGCGTGAACTATGGCGAATGATGGATAGTTTCCTAAAGAGGTGCCAAAAATGTATGGACAAAAACGGTGGCCAGTTTCAGCATCTCCTTTCGTAAAGCTGGTAAGTAAAGCCTTTAAAAGTAGTTTTAAAAATGTTGTATGGTTTCATCCGTGCCTTTCTATGATAGCAGCAGATGGCAACGAGTGCCGAGGATGCAGACAGGAAAAACACAGCGCAGGTGGTTTGGAGTCTTTTGGCTCACTTTGTATCTGTAGTTAGATATTATTTTTATCACAAAAAATCAATTGCATTAAACCTTAATATCTGAAGCAAGATTTTTTGCATAATAAATTCTTCAGGATACTCTGCAATTATTCATTAGGTAAGCTTTGGTTGGTAGGTTGCAACTCATTAGTGCTAATAGATGTTTATTTGAATAATTGACCATGCTTTTTGTGGGTTGGTTCAGCTTTATTGCAAGTTATTACTTTTAACATTCTGATGTTCAACACACACTTACAAGTACAGAATGGGTTCCAGCAGCTGCAGCAAGAATAACATGCCTGGGTTTTAATTCACAAAACTTTGAGAAGCCAATCCTAACATCTGGAAAATCACTTTTAAGCTTTTCATACATTTCTTTAGATTTCTAAGTATTAATCTCTTTTGGACACACATTTTTTTACCATACTTTTTAAGAGATTTTAAGTCCTTCTTTCCAGTCATTAAATGACTAATTGCATCACATTCATAGTACATATGAATAGATCTTCAACTGATTTAGCCAATCTTGCTTTAATTGGTTAGCATTGGAAGATGAAAGTATCCCTTGGGATCTGACCAGTTCTTTAGCTGTTCTAGCTAACCAATTTGTTGTTTGGAGCTCTCTTTCATTTCAATCTTGGGTATACTCAAACTTTTAGGAAGAATAGTCAAAATTATAATTTTCTCACTATTTGTTAACATTCTAAACATTTCTTTCAGCTAATCAATCATTTCATCAAATTCGTTCTATTCTATTTTATTTTTGCATATTCTCATGAGACTCTGAATCTCAAAGTGTCTGCTGTTGAACATGGTGGTGCATATTTTAATTTATTGCTGTATTTCTTAGTGACTTTTAATTACCTTTTGCGTAATGTTTTTTGTCCAACTTTGCTTTCTTTACTGGTTATTCTCCAATTAATTGTAGTGAAGTATTAATTTCCTGAATGTCCATGTATTCAGTCTTATCATCACATATATTCATATCATCACTCATGCCAGTGTCATGTATTGTTTGCTCTTGCTGGGTTGCTTGTTGAAGAATGAAGATAAGCTTTTTCTGCAAGGTGTACAAAGCTTTTGTCTGGGATAAACTTTAAGATCAGTCATAGTAGTGTCAATCTTTCTAAAAGCCCTTAGTGTGTGATTTATTAACATGTTATCAAAGGGATCACAGCATTTTATTTGTTTCAGTTCAAAAGTATTGTGTAAAATTCTTCATGATAAGAACATGTTAATTGTATTTCAGATAAACCAGATCTTAAGAATAAACTCTTTTGTTGTTTAGGTACAACTTCATTATAAAGTTTTAATGAAGCAGAACATAGAATAGCACATTGAAATTCTTATGCTCAGGTTGTAGAGGGAGGTGTAGCTGGTACAAATGAACAATGTACATTTGTCATAATCCCAAATTACTAATTGACTACTAGATGAATAAACCCATTAAAAATTGGATCTCTCTGCAGTCTATAGTTTGTTATGTCAGATGCCAAATCCAGAAATATACTGATTACTCAACAGCATCAATCAGTGCTTAGAGGGGGCCGTTATGAACTGGGTACGCTTCCGAAACCTAGTAAACAAATTGGTATGGCATACCATTTATAGAACTTGTTAAAATTTTGTTTGTCTTTTATTACTGGTCATCCAGATCATCATTACAGGACTCAGTTTAAACTTCAAGAGTAAAAATTGTTGTTTGCTTTTTCTACAATGGATACAATTTTCATATCTCTGGCAGTGCTGTTCATTTGTCCCACGTGTAACAAGACATCTCCCTCCCTCTCCACACCTGCCACCAGTGAATGCAGGCACTTGATATTCTGTCCTTGTCTAACCAAAATGTGATAACTTACTAATGCAATAATGCAATAATGAATAGAATAAGAATTATATATTTGAAATTAATAATATGATAAAATTAACATATTTGAATCATACATTTACCATTCATAGCTCAACGGAATGTTTCATCTACTGATTAATTATAATTTTTATTTGGTTTATTTGAAAACGTATATGCAACAATGACAAATGTAACCATGATATCTGCTGTATGCAAATCAGACGGCCCTCCGGCCAGTTAACCCATAATCAACCAGGTGTGGTCTGTCAGACCTCAGAGGTTGGCATTGCTGTTTGTTTCTTTTAAACTAGCTGAGTTACACAGCTGCGCAGACACACAGTCCTACATTGCTGTTAGCTAGTACCTGTGTGTTTGTTTCATTGCAGGTTTCCTATTATTGTCTGTGCAGAGTCTTTTGAGTCAGTGGAAGGGGGAGATAAGGAATTTGCATGGTCACCACAGTAGCTAGAACAAAGTACAGCCACAGGAAGCCAAACTGGCCACGTGCCAGCGGCCAGCAATAGATGCAGCTTTGTGGCTTGTAATATTTTCTGTGTGGTCTGGGAAATCACACCTGTGTATCAGCTGTCATTTGTGGCCACTTCTTTCCGAGGGATTAATCTGAATGATCCCAATTTTGATCCTACAGTATTGCGATGGTTAGAGGAAGAAGTAAGTGGTTGTGATGATGATTGTCACTAAGAATTTGTGCTAGACACTGATCATAATTCGGCATCTGAATTGGAGATCAGCGATGATGAGAGAGAATGCAAGAACAGGTTTTGCAAAATAACAATGATGAGGTATGTAAATCCAATGGAATTTCAAGAAACTTTTATGGAAAACATCGATTCAAGTGGTCAGCTAAAGAAGCTCTTCCTTCATCTAGAACATGGCAACACAACATTATCATACAGCTTCATGGTTTATGTCGCAAGCACGAGTGAAAGATGAAGCTACTACAAGCGAGGTGTGGAATTTTCTCATTACAGATTTTATGTTCCAAGAAGTAGTAGTAAAATGGACAAATACAAAAATTAGAAAAGGACAAAAATACAAGGACACTTACTATGTTCATGAAACCGATTTATTGAAGCTGAAGGCATTCATTGGTCGTTTGCTATACACTACAGTGTTCAAATCTAAACACAAAGATTTAAGGCTTTTGTTTGCTACAGATTGAACTGGCAGAGATATATTCTGGTGTGTATCATCCAAGAACAGATTTGCATTTTTACTAGCGTGCCTCAGATTTGACAAACCATATGAAAGAAAAGAGGGGAAAAAAAATTGCCCGTCAGCTCCGGTTGTAGATCTTTTTGCTTGTTTTATACAGAATTGCCAGGAAGTGTACACTATAGGAAGCTGTGCCACTATGGATGAAATGTTGGTAGGTTTCCATGGATGAAGCAAATTTAAAATGTATTTACCTAAGAAGCCTGCGGAATATGGTCTTAAGATCATGTACCCGACTGATGCAAGAATTGGATACTTCATAATGCCTACTTATACACTGGGAAGCATTCTGATGCTGTAACACTTACATATGAGGAATGTAAACTTCTGAAACCTACACAAGCTGTTGTGTGGCTGACAAATCATCTTCAAAATTCCAACTGGAACATCACAGCTGATAACCAGTTTGAATCCATTGAGCTGGTGAAAATACCGGGAAAGAGGTCTGACATTTGTAGGTACTCTGAAGAAAAACAAGAAAGAGATACCACATGAATTTCTACCACATAAAACTCGAAAAGTGGATTCAGAAGATTTCAGTAGTAATATGATGCTGATTTCCCATGAACCAAAGAAGAATAAAGCATAGTGTTGGTATCCTCCATGCACCACTCCAGGGGCATAGAGAGTGCAAATGGTAAGCCAGAGATCCTTGCCTCCTACAATAAAACCTAGGGTGGTGTTGATTTCCTGGATGCAAAATGTGCTCAATACAGCTATGGTTGCCGAACTCGCCGATGGACATTTTTTTACAGAATTATAGACATCAGTGCAGTAAATGCATATGCAATGTATGGCTCTTACAAAAACAATCTACCACTTTCCAGATTAGATTTCATGAAAATGCTTGCAAAGAAGCTCGTTGAACCATTTGTGAAAATGCGAGTTACCAACAAACACCTCTATATTGAAAGATTTCCCTTCATTAGGAGAGTTTTGGGTGTTCAGGAGGAACCACCATGCTTTGAAGGGAAAATTCAGAAGTGGAAAGTGTGCTATACGTGTCATTCCAGCAAAAGAAGAAAAACAGCATACATGTGCTGCTCTTGCAGAAAGCCTATATGTCTGGAATGTACTGTAAAAACTTGCCAAAATTGTCACCATACATAAAAATATGCCTCTGTTTGTGTATGTTTAATAAGCAACGCAAAGAAGACTTGCAATTGTGTGTAATGAAAGTACCTAATAAACAGAACTTATTGAATTTATATCCTTAAAATATTGTTTGTACTTTTATTGATAAACCTATTTATTTTCAAATTCTCGCTTGAATTATATAAATGTATTTCTAAACCAACAACTTTTATAAATAAAGAATAAAAAACAGAGTTAAAACCGTAATGCACTGGGTTTTTGCATATGCATGAAATAATTTCTTAATTTTTATCACTTATGATTATTAACATTTCCAGCTATTCAGGTGATGGGTTTTGGAAGTTTAAAAGTTATGATTCATGCTGTATGTACTTGAAGGTATGAAAAAAAATGTTTAAACATTCTATGGCAATTACTTAACTTCCGTGTAATAAATACTTTTTGAGGTCTCCCAGACCGCACCTGGATAGTTACGTGAGCAATATTGTACCTGGGTGATTAAGGGATAAAATCTTTTATTAGTTTCATTATGTTTGACCAGCATCTGTATAACAATATTGTAGTCAGATATATCATTACTTATATTGAAGTGTGATTAGCAGTCAATAAAAACATGAATAAACAAAATAGAGGTATAGTTCAGACAGACTTATTGACATGAGCAACTTCAAGTTCGAGTGATGCCATGGACGGTAGGCCTACATTAACAAATGATAAGGAAGTGACAGCTGCGTCAAATAGTTTCCCATCATGTTGGAATCAAGACCATGCTAATGTGTTTAAAGAAACATACCAGTGGTTAGCCATTTCTAATACTCTTGGCTGTTTAACATGTAGAGTAAAAGATATGAAACTTTATTCAGTCTCGCCGTGCCTTTGTTACAGCAGTGAATTTCGAGTGCTATAAAACCGTATGAGTCTACTAAAGAAAGCCAGCAGCAATCTTCACGAAAGAAAATATTCAAACAAAGAAAAGTAATGTTCATTGTACAGCAGAAAAATATTATTGGAGGTAGAAAGACAAACTTTGGAACTTTCTGACAATGAAAATAAGTGTAATTTTGAAACAACATGCTGCATTTTTCATACAGCATACTATATATTGCAAAACAAGAGAGATCATTTGTGTACCACGCACATTTAATAGCTCTTCAAGTTACTAATGGGCTTGATATGGACGGATTTTAAATATCAATGTCCTGTGTTCTGACATTATAATGTGTATTAGTGAAGAAATGAAACTTAGAATTATAGGGAAGATAATTAGTGGTAGATCAGTGGTGGGTACCACTGCAAATAATTATAAACGTGTATTGAATATTTATATATGTGCATGTATTCCAATTTATGTAAATGGTGGTAACAAAGCTGTTGAAGGCAGTGATGGCACTGGTATCTATACAGTACCTTTTGAATTAGTGAAGCTTGCAGATCGAAGAGCAGACACCATATTCAGTGTCCTCCTGGAATGTGTCAGAAGTAATGGTTTTTATGAAAATTTTCTCTGGAATTATATGCTTAGCTTCACAAGTGGCGATGCAAGTGCTTTATGTGGGAAGAAATCTGGAGTAGGACCACAATTACAAGAAAAGTTTCCTAAAATGTAATGTGTCACTGTCTTAGTCACCGATTTGAACTTGCCATGAATGATGCATTACAAACTGTTGATGGAGGTGTGAATCATTTCTGAATATTTGTAAGCAAATTAAATAACTAGTACAGTTTCTCTCCAAAAAGCTGGAATGAACTTGGAAAGTGTGCACAGGCTATAATAATTGAACTTTAAAAGATTGATTGTATTATAGATGTGAGGTAGGTTGCCTCTTCTTTTTGTTGTATTGAATTGGTGCGGTGTTCTTATTCTGCGTTATATGCACACTGTAATGCTGAATCTGAAAACTGTTGCCACAACAATAGAGAGTGGAATCAGTTTGAGGGACTGGCAAACAAATTTATTTGTCATAATTTTATCAAACTACTAGGACTTATGCGTGATGTTCTGCTTGAATTGAAACATCTGCAAGAAGTGGGTACTACAAATGCGTTATTGCACCATAAAACATGCATGTAAAAATATAAAACTGTATTTAAATAGAATTGAATGTTTTAAATCTATACAGGTGGCTGTGAGGCAGAAGTTATTAAATGTATCGAAGTTGGGATGTAAAAAGTGTAAAAATGAATAGTATGGCTAGCTTTCCAGGTGTTGACAGAGGTCAGCTTATACAGTGCATTGTAGACTACATGAAAATGATAATGATGAATGAAGACGATGCAAATCAGCAATTGATTGAACAAGTTGACTCACTTTATAGTGTGTATGATGATATAGCAAAATAAAAGAAAAGTGCAAAATGTTGCTTCTAGGTTTGGATTCAATTCCCAGGATACTTTAAAGAGAGTTTGTTCAGTACAAGGCAACAGGAAAGAGGGTTTTGAGTGAGAAATTAAAGGAGTGTTTCTCCACTATACACACCATACCAATAAGCTGTGCCGATTGTGAATGTGGTTTTGTAAAATGAACATATTGTCTGATCTTTGAAACTCACTTAAAATTACTGCCGTTTCCAGTCTAATGCTTGTGTCTTTAATTAGACCGCTGTCACAATAATTAAACCTGAACCTTATATCAAGCCATCGTTGCTATACCTAAGGGTGATGAAGCGTGGAATGTACAAAGCATCGGTGTAGCCAAGCAGAGGGAGGGAGGAGGTTTGGGCCTCCCTTTGCTAAAAAGTGTAAAAGCTAATAGCATAATAATAATAATAATAATAATAATAATAATAATAATAATAATAATAATAAATATTATTATGACAATAATGATAATAGTGATAATAATGATAATAATCATAATGATAATAATCATAATAATTATAATGATAATAATACTAATGATAATGATTATAATGATAATAATAATAATGATACTACTACTACTACTACTACTACTACTACTACTACTACTACTACTACTACTACTACTACTACTACTACTACTACTACTACTACTACTACTACTACTACTACTAAATAAATAATTATAATAATAAATAGTAATTAATAATAAATAATAATAATTAATAATAAATAACAATAAATAATTATTAATAATAAATAATTAATAAATAATAATGATGATGATTATGATGATGATGGTGATAATGATGATGATGATAATGATAATAATAACAATAATAATAATAATAATAATAATAATAATAATAATAATAATAATAATAATAATAATAATAATAATAATAATAATAATAATAATAATAATAATAATAATAATAATAATAATAATAATAATAATAATAATAATAATAATAATAATAATAATAATAATAATAATAATAATAATAATAATAATAATAATAATAATAATAATAATAATAATAATAATAATAATAATAATAATAATAATAATAATAATAATAATAATAATAATAATAATAATAATAATAATAATAATAATAATAATAATAATAATAATAATAATAATAATAATAATAATAATAATAATAATAATAATAATAATAATAATAATAATAATAATAATAATAATAATAATAATAATAATAATAATAATAATAATAATAATAATAATAATAATAATAATAGCACTTTTATAGGTTGGCAGAAACGAGATACTTCCTAATCGTATCACTGATAGCTCTACCTATATTTATGCCACATGTCTTGGACAATATGACCAAAGGAGACAGCAACAAAAATTATACTTCAGATGGCATTGGTACAGCCATGTTAGGATATCAGGAGCATGTTTTCGTTCCGTGCTAAATATGAGCGGTTTCCAAATAGTGCACTGTCTCCCGTTTGGAAGATAAATACATATAAACCCTATTTTGTAGTGAAATAAAATGGCCTACAGTGATAATATAAGATATTTAACAGATAGATACTCATTAATTCTCATGCCACAACACATTTACCGCTTAGAATACGCAAAACATCCTATCCTAATTCTCATTGCAATTGCTGCACCTTAATCTATGAATATAAAATTAATTTATTTAAGTATTTCAACCCTAATTCATACTTATCATTTCAGTTGATAAAAATTGTTTGAAAAATGGACCCCTATACATATCCCCCTTAATAATTTTCTGGCTACACTACTGGTACAATGTTCTATTTCATTATGGAATTAGCAATATTGTTTGTGTTAAAATTGTTGCTACCCCTCTGTAATTACTCAAGTTGCATACTGACACCTGCTGTAATGCCACTTTAAGCACTGGCATCAATCTCATGGCTGGCATATCTGATCTGAAGCATGTTATATTGATAACCAATCTAACAAAAGCATCTCACTTATCAACAATATAATAAATTAAATTCTCTCCTATTCATAAAACGGATGTTGCAAACATTTTGTAAAGATGGCAAATCAACCAGAAACCAACAATACAGGAATACTGAATAATTTGGACAAAATCTGCAAATTGCTAAAAAACTGATTATATTGATATTATCTCTCAATCCAGTGGAGTGTCCACAATTATTTTTTGGGTACTTATTTGTCTTCATGTACTTAACTAACACACAATATTTGAAAAAAACTGGAGATACTATTTTTCAGTAAAACATACCTATTATATATTTTTTCTTGAGCACCTTGTATACACAATTTATGTAACTGGTTGTATGTTTTAAATATACATTTTAAAAACCTAGTTAATGGGCTTTAAAGTGAGATATATATTTCATTTCATTTCATTTATTATTTGCTTAAAGGAATACATACATATTCAAAGCATCGTCAAGGAAGTATGTACAAAAATCATACAGTTTTATATATGCGTAGATAAGATTTATAGTAACATATTTACAATAAAAGTACATATTATACTGTATAACAATTTAATATTATATCAATACTAATTTATTTGGCCCATATTATCTAAGATATTCATCACTTGAGTAGTAGCAACCTTTTATGCAATATTTCTTTAACTCTTTCTTGAATACGTTAATGTTATTAATATTTTTCAATAAGGCAGGGAGTTTATTATACCATTCATGGGCTGCAGTAGTAGGTTTATTTTTATGCATTTCTAGCCTATGTGACTGAACGTGAAAGTTTGTATTTTCTCTGGTAAAATGCTCATGTATTTGTTTGTTTGTTTGACCTGCATCTTGCCTATTGAACAATTGTACTATTACTTCATACATAAATAGAGAGTAGAGAGTTAAAATGTTTAGATCTTTGAAGGCTTGCCTACACGAATCTGTTTGTTTCATTCTCAGAATTGTCCTTATCACTCTTTTTTGGAGAAGGAATACTCAGTTAGTGTACTTTTTAGCACAGCATCCCCACACTGTTATCCCGTATGATAGATGCGGGTAGATTAATCCATAATATAACATTATTTGTGTATTAACGTCCACCATATTTGTCATTTTGTTCATTACAAATAACCCTGAACTTATTTTGTTAGAAATATAATTAATGTATTCGCTCCAGGTAAGGTTTTTATCCTTGATTACCCCTAGAAAATTTGCCTTATCAACTGCATTTACTTCTCTATTTTCGATGACTATCTTTGTATTTGCTATTAACCTATTCTGAGGAGTTTGAAACTGAATGTAATTTGTCTTATTTAAATTTATGTGTAGATTATTAGACCTAAAATATTGTATAATTTGTGTTGTATTACCTATTGTCACGTTTTCCAGAGCCTGAGGACTTATACCCGTGTTTACTATTGAGGTATCATCAGCATACATAAATATCTTTCCATCAGAGATATTTGGGATATCATTGACATATATTATAAAAAGAAGGGGACTGAGAATGGAACCTTGTGGAACTCCAAATGTCACTAATTCACTATTTGAGAAGTATTCAGTGATATGTTGATTCCTAGTATGTGTAATTTTTACTTGTTGGGATCGTTTGCTCAGATATGTTCTAATTAATTTGTTCGGTATTCCACATATCCCATAATGATTCAGTTTATCTAGTAAAAGTTCATGTTCAATGCAATCGAGTGCTTTCGAGAGATCCAAAAATATACCACAGTTGATTTCATTATTATCTAGTTTATCAATTATGTGGTCTATTATTTCTGATATGGCATTTTTTGTTGATTTATTTTTTCTAAATCCATATTGAAAGTTGACCAGAATTTCGTGTTTGTCTATAAATGATATGATTTGATAGCTATTATTCTTTCCACCAATTTGGAGAGTGATGAGATAAGTGTTATCGGTCGGTAGTTACTTGTTTCTCTCTTGTTTCCTTTTTTATGTATAGGTATGACTATAGATTTCTTCAGGCAATCCGGGAATGTACCTGACATAATAATAGAATTGCTTAGATTTAATAATGGTTCTAACATGAAAGGAGAACATTGCTTCAACATAGTATTATAAATACCATCTAATCCAGAAGAAACTTTGTTTTTCAGTTTTTTTATGGATACAACTAATTCTTCCTTTGTTATTTCCCTAAGATACATGGAGTTTCTAATTGTCTTCGTTTTGTAAGGATATATTTTATTCCTGTCTTTATTTAATATTAACTGATTTACACTTCCTAAAAAATAGAAATTGAATGCATTACTTTTTTCTACTAGATCCTCAATTCTTAGTTGGCATTTATTTATTTGCATGTTATTATATTCACAATTGTTTTCCCACATTCGTTGTTCATAATGCTCTAAGATTTTTTGACATTTTAATACATTTTTATATTCCTTCTTATAACTACAAAATGCTGCCTTACTTTTCTCGTCATTAGTGTTTTTATATAAGATATAATATCTATTTAGTACTTCTTTAGCTCGCTTAATATCTTGGTTTATCCAAGGTTTATTTGTGGGACATTTCACTTCCTAACTAATAAGTGATTCTGACTCACTTTTGTATGCTGATTTCAGAACGGCTTTTAGTTTTTTTCTATCGTGTAGTTTTTTCACAATTTCACTTCAAAAATATAGAGTTTAGCCAGTAGATGATGAGTATTGTTGAAGGGAAATTTATCGCTTCTTGGAGGGAAATTTCTCAATACAGACTTGTAAGTCTTTAGGTTGTTACACCTGTAGATGCTGGTTGCTATTTGTAATTTAGGCATTGTTGTTAATATCAGAGGCTTGCATTACCAGTGCTATATTGTGATTGAAGTTATAAATACATTATGTCTACACGCAAGTGTGTGAACAATCCAAATATTTTCTGCTACATTTGTGGAAATTATGCAGTCCTACAACAGAGAACTGATATAACAGACTTTGTGAAAAAAGTGTACCATGCTTATTTTAAAATGAAACTTGGTGACCAAGACAAGGCCTGCGCTCCAAAGACAGTTTGCCGCTATTGTGTTGTGAGGTTAAGATTGTGGATAAAAGGAAAGAAATCATGTATGCCATTTGCAATTCCTATGGTGTAGAGGGAGTCTAAAGACCACCTTAAAGACTGTTATTTCTGTTTAATTAATGTTCAGGGGTGCAATTCAAAAAATAACAAACACATTGTGTATCTAAGTATTCCTTCAGCCATCAGGCCAGTTCCACACGGAGAAGATCTGCCTACTCCTCTTCCTCCAGCTGTTTCAGAGAACTTGGAAGAAGATGGTGTTGAAAGTAAACCTCATACAATTACTGAAGACGATTCTGATGATGTCTACCGCCTTGAATACAGTGTGACTTCACAACTGTTCTCTCAGAGTGAACTAAATGATTTAGTACGTGATTTGAATTTGTCTAAGGAATCTGCAGAGTTACTAGGCTCCTGTCTTAAAAATAAGAATCTTCTGGAACCAGGAACACATTACTCATAGTACAGAATCAGAGAACAAGAGCTAGTTCCTTTTTTCTCACAGATTGAGTCCTTGATTTACTGTAATAACATAAAAAAGTTAATGCACTTTTATGACATTGAACATGATCCTACTCAGTGGAGACTTTTTATAAATTTATCAAAGAGGAGCCTGAAAGATGTGTTACTACATAATGGGAATGTGTATGGGTCCATTCCTGTCGCACATTCAGTTCAAATGAAAGAGACAGTTGAAAACATGAAGATACTTTTAACAAGTATCCAATATGAGGAACACAAATGGCTTATCTGCGGTGATTTCAAAGTTATTGGAATACTATTAGGACAACAAGCTGGATTCACAAAAATGCCTTGTTTTCTGTGTGAATGGGACAGTCAGGCAAAGCAAAGACATTGGAGTGTGAAATTATGGCCACAGCGGAGAAACTTGTTGCCTGGAACTAAACACATCCTGCACGAACCGCTTATAGAGAGACAAAAGATATTGCTTCCACCTTTACACATAAAATTGGGCTTGATGAAGCAATTTGTAAGGACTCTATCACAGGATGGGCCCTGCTTCAAGTACCTTTCCAAGAAATTTCCCTTCATTACACAAGACAAATTAAAGGCTGGAATTTTTGTTGGTCCTCAAATAAAGAAATTGATGAAGGATGAAGATTTTGAGAAGACAATGAATGAGAGAGAAATAGAAGCATGGACTGCCTTACGATCAGTTACTGAAAACTTCTTAGGCAATAACAAAGATCCTAATTGCAAGGCCATTGTCGAAACAATGTTGGAAAATTTCAAGAAGATAGGATGTAACATGAGTGTAAAGGTGCATTTTCTGCATTCACATATTGACTACTTTCCAGAAAATCTGGGACATTATAGTGAAGAGCAGGGTGAACGTTTTCACCAAGATATTAAAGAAATGGAGAGAAGGTACCAGGGGAGATGGAATGAAACTATGATGGCTGACTACTGTTGGATGTTGAGGAGGGGCAGTCATCTTCAAGGATCTGCAAGGAAGTCAAAGAAGAGAAAGTTTGAAAAAAATTAAATGAAACACTTTGACTTCTTGTTTTGTTAAAACGTAATCATGAAGTAAATTAGGGGAGTTCTTGAGAGTATTCTTAAAATGTTACTTGAATAAAAACTTACCTTGTGTGAAGTGGTATTTGAATACTTTTCTAAGCTCATTAGTAAAATTGCCAAAACATTACTTCTTATTTTGCGTAAAAACCTGATGTGATAGAATAAAATGGAAGTTATTTCTGGAATCAGCATAAAAACTTAATTCAAGAACACCGTCTTTTAAGAAATCATCTGCCAAAAAGTTTGAAAATGCAGACTAGTGTTATCTAAAAATGATTTGAAATCTTCCTGTGGTTTACTGCAAAAAATGCTAGTCAGTTGGGGAATTCAATGTTGTACTGGCATGTTGCCATGAGTTCAGTTGGTTAGAGTAACTGTACAGAAAGCACTTATTTGTGGTTGAAATCCCAGGTATGGCATTGAATTTTTCAGTCTGATTCTGTCTTTCCAACCCTTGTTCTACACATGGCCTTGTGTGAAAGAACAAATTATTAATTATCATTGGTTGACAGAATATAAATGAACTATAAAGCCAGAGACTTAAACTACTTATGACATTGTTAGTTGCTATTGTGGTATGTTACCTCAAAAATTATTTGAGATCCCCTTATAGTTTACCAGGAAAAATACAAGCCAGTTGGGGAATTTAATGTTGTACCTGCATGTTGCCATGGTAGCTAAGTTAGAGCAGTCACAAGAAAATTGGAAGATCTATGGTTCAAATCCCGGCTATGGCATTCAATTTTTCAGCCCAATTCCACCTTCTAATGTGAAAAAGTTTTGGTAATAACCCAAGTCTTTATAGAGCACTCAGCCAGCTCACCATCATGCATTGTTTCTCACATGTCAACACCATGTGCAGTATTAATATGTGAAGTAGTCCATGCATGGCAAGTAACTTTCATCCATAAGCTCTAAGTTTCTCTTTAAATATTTTCCAAGTTTTTAGAAATTCAATCATGAAGTTTGAGTGACAAGCTAAGAATGTCTTTATCTAATTTGAAGAGTAGATTAGTACAAAAGCTCTTCAATTTGAAGGTATAAGTATTTATTTCAAACTCTATTTATATACATGCTCCAAGCCTAATGCCTAATAGCATAATATTAATTTCAAGACCATCTATTGATTTTTGTATTTATATAGCTCTTATGCCTTAATTCACAAAGCATATGATTTTCAGAATACTTTTAATAAAAACCTACATCTGAAATGCTCTGATATTTGACTCATCCTTCTGCATAAGTCATAAACAATATTCATTTCACACTGGGTCATTTAATTATTTGTTAGTATGATATTCATATATTATAATGTAAACAAAATGGGTTATTTCACTTTCCAAAACATTACATTTTATATGGAACCTTTCTTATTGGCATGTGGCCTGGAGCAGTTGCATAGTTTTTTTGTTCTGTGGATCGAGAGAGTTTACTTCTCTTCCTTTGAAAGATAAATCAAGCGATTAAAATTGGATATCTACAGAAAATGTACTTGCTCTGAAGAGAACACTAAAAAAAAAAAAAAAAAAAAAAAAAAAAACCAGCTACAACCTGGTATACCATAAATATGTAATGATAAATAGCCTAACACATTGTTCATTAATATACCCATGGACATAGAAGAATACAACACAAGCTAAACAACTTCATAAACATAGCAGAAGTGAAGAAGGGTTACAACAAACTACTGTTTAACAAGAAAACAAACAGAAAAAACACAAAGAAGCAAATTAGAAACATCCACACCATCACAGCAAACAACAAGAAGAGTTCACATGTCACCCTTTGGTGTTTAACAAATTCCAGAAGATTTTCAAAGAACATATTCTCATCCTGGCAGCCATAAATGTTTTCTCCACTAAAAATTTGCAATACTCAAAACTAAAAGATGAAACTACAACTGAAAATAGACTGGGAATATACTGAATAAATTGCATGAACTGATAAATTTTACATAGATTAAACAAAAAGAAATTTAGCAAATAGATTCAAGGAGCAGTTTAGAAATATTAATTTAAAACAGGAAAACAAATCCACAGTTATATGACATTTCTGAAGGAATACCAGAACATTGAAAAAACTCCAGCCTATTAAAAAGTGTGAGAAATAGTTCAGAACTGGCAACCTATGAAAATATCCACATCTGGAGAAATAGAAGCACCTGATGAATTTTTAAATTATGCCTGGCAACATCCTTCTTCAGAACACCTGAGGATTCTGACAGTGGAGAGAAAGTTGATAATGAAAGCAACATGCTTTCAAAATATGACCTTAGCAATTAAAACTAAGGGATATATAAGTTTAACAGTTTGACTCAAACAATAATAGGTCTTCACTACCATGTAGATGAAGTTTTGAGATTCTGCCAAATGATTTTGCACTACAATTAGTGCATTACTGTGAGTTGTAGAGGGACTAATGTAACTATCAACATATTTTTATTATCATGCTCCTGTTTGTCAAGCTGTAAAATTTCTCTTTGCATCTGTAGTGCCCAGAACTACCATCACTTCGCTGTTCACAAATTAAAGTGAAAGAGGCTATATCATTCCGCTTTAAAACATAATTCAAAACTTGATAATGAACAGATTTAGTGTGCTGAAGAGTGTGACCTACAAGGTCCTGAAGTTTAACTTCTGGATATGTTTCTATTACTTTTCTTGCTTTTATGATGGATAACAAGACTTCTTTGAATGCGGTGGATATATGCTACAATTTCTGGCTTTTGCATGAGTCTGAATAAGTTTGTATTGATAGACTGCTAGTTTTACATAGAAAACAATGCCAACACCTCTTCATTCCTATATGTGAGCATTTTTAATTTTATGGCTCTCAGAGATACTGTTGATAGTTTGAATTTTTCTGTGGCAAGTTTCTTTCCTTGAGCTCATAATTGCAATTCTGTAGCAAAAGAAAATCTCACCTGTGCTGCTGCTCTCTGGTAGGATTTTCAATTCTCTTCTGCTTCTTATATTGCTATTATTGATTAGCGCTGGGGTGCTCTCTTTACTTGAACCTGGTGCATTTGCATGTGATAGAGATACCACAGGATTTATTCCAGCAGGATTAAGTTACCTTCAAGCCATAATGAATTGTATTTAACAAATTTATCATCATGTGAGTTTTCACTGTCACTCCATTAATGTAATCTAGTTCCACTATCACTGTGACTTCACTTAGTTCACACTGTCACTTCACCAATGTGAACTTGTTTAATTTTCACTGTCACTTCATTTTCTTTGCATCTTAGTGGTGTAATGAAATATGTACAGAATAGCCTCTTTTTCAGAAGTTTCACTTGGTGCAGAATCAAACACAAGATGTGTCTAATCCCTAGCAGTAGCAGCACTCTCTGTGTGTCACAGCTGTCATCACAAATGCATTCTTAGAACTGCCCTTTATGCTGCATCAGAAACACGCTCACCAACTCACTTACTCACTAACTGATGGACTCACTCCATCACTCGCATATACGCTGGCTCATATAACATTTCCACAGAGCATTCTAGAATGTTCTAGAGGTGGGGGAAGGGAAACTTCTAGAAGAGTCTGGTTATCTATTGATAGCGCTTCTGGTGTTTATGGTTGCAAAAGTGCATATCTCTATTTATCTCTCCAACTGCTCGGTGCTGGCCTCTGGAAGCTTAGGCCATAGCTGCTGCATAACGATAATGTCTATGAAATTTATCCAATGATAGAGAATTTTCTTAGAAAATAATATTAAAATATATTTGAGTTTCTGTTTTTAGTCATCTGAAATATTTTGAATCCCTAAGTGACTCTCTGTAATCAAAAATCTCTTCACTTCCTAATTTTTCACTGCTCTGATACCATACTTCAAAAACTGCTTCCAGGGGCAGCCTGCACCTCACCACTGAAAAAATTTATATCTCTTACAGGCACAGCCACCCACAAAATCCAAAAGCAGATTTGAAAATCTTAGAATTTAGAAACATAAAGATACCTGGTTTTGATAGGACTAAATGAGTTCAAGTTTTTATAACTCTGCTTCAATTATTATTATATTGAAAAAGTATAGGATATTTTAACTTAATATTTTATCCCCTCTACAGTGTTCAAGCTACTAGGCACACATAATTTACACATTTGGTGTAGACCTACATACATGCACTGTTAACTTCCACAACTTTCCAAACAAAAATTCACTTGTTCAGTAACACTTGCATAACTCTGAAGAATGCTGACTTTCCTCACACTGAAGCATGATAGTTTCAACCTCTGGTGACTGCAAAGTTGACTATTCTTGGAATATATAAGCATTCAAAATATGTATTAGTCATGCTCTGCAGAGAGCCCCTGTGTTGTTGGGAACAAAAATATCTGAGCATATATTGAAATCAACCCAACCCAACCCTTGTCTGGCAAGATGTGAGAAATTGCATACTGTACATTGTTTTGAATGCTAACCAAATGGGTATTTTAAATGAGATTTATCTCAGCTTTGTAAAGTAAGTGATATTTTATATTACACCATTTTTATCATGTCTTACTGCTTAACAGATTCCTTGTAAATATTCAAATCCATGACGACAGTTGCATTAAAAGAAAATGCATTCTGAAAGATACTACCACTAAAATACATATTTTGTCATGTTATAAACATATCTTATAATCAAAGCTTTACAACTACTGTAAAAATATTCTTTAGTTGGATTGTAAAAATATTATATATTGCATTTGCAAACCCGTAATTCCTTATGCACTAATGTTGAAAATGTCTTTCAGTAAAGGCTGTAAACATCAGCATGCCAAGAGCTTGCTAAACTACATATTGAACAGAAACCTTGCTCAGCCTAAAATTTGAGTTATGAAAGTATCATCTGATTCTACCTTTCCAACATGAATGAATACATTTCATAAAAGTTGAAAATATACACCTAAATGTGAAATATTATTAGTGTATAAATTGCTAAATGTGATAAACAATTACCTACAAGTCATTAAAATATATAAAAGAATATTACTTGTACCTTTTATTGCAATCATTTCAGTAGCTCCTACATATAACTTACTATTCTATTGTTGGTAACATTCAAATGCATTTCCAAATGTTAAATGCATTTTTCTATAAAACAATGGCTTGGTCTTAGAATTAACCCTTGTATTGCAAAACTATGGTGAATATGCAAGTGACATTGACACTAAACAGTATTAAGTATCTTATAAACAGTATTAAGCCTTTATGTGCTTTTTTAATTTCCTGAAAATTTACTGAAAGTGACAATGTCAAGGTTTACTACTAGGTGCCTCACATGATAGTATACATTAGGCAAGTGCAGGGGCATATTCTGGATTTTTGTAAAGGGCATGCTGCGTAACTCCATTTTTACTTTCCCTACCACAACTCTTGAAAATCTTTGTGTCGCATCTTTGGAAGATACTGAATTTAAATGCAAAGTTTGGTATTTATCCAATTGTATTCCACCCAAAAATTTGACACCCAGATTTCAAATGCGTGAAATACATGTTTTGAGGCCCCTTGAATAAAATAAAGCATTTTTAGAAAACAGTTTGTATGTGTGTGTCAAGTCTGTGAACACTATAACTCAAAAATGAAAAGCTGGATAAATACCAAACTTTGCATTTAAGTTAAGTATCTTCCAAAGAAGTGACATGAAAATTTTCAAGAATATCCCCCACCCCGATCTATTCTTTATGTGGAATGCTTTTGAAATCTTTGATTTTCTGAAAAATGGTTAAGGATTTATATTAAAATGCCATATATTAAAGATATTTACATGACAAATAAAATGTATATCTTGAGCTTTCTGGGAAAGTCTATGAGGTTCTGTCCATTCAAAGGAATGTTGCATAACTTTGCATAACATGTATATGTTAAGCGATAGATGAGAACGTACTACAACAAAAAATGTAGATCTCTTAAAACACACAATTTATTTAAGTGGAGGTACCTCATGCAGAGGTATAGCTCTAGAAGTGTTTCATTGAACTCAGAATAATGCAATAATGAATTTAAAAATTAAAATTATCAATTATTCATTGTAACTAATAAAACTCACCAATATTGATGCAATTTATGAAATTACTATGAAGGTTGAAGAAATAGTTTGTACATATTTACACGTCACTGTATTTAATTTTATGTTTAGTTTATGTAATACAATTATGTCTGTCTATATGCATAATCCAAAAGAATTTGTATGCACTTCACCACATCACAGTTTATTTAAACGAGAATTCTGCTCTTCTATTTTGAGTAGTAAATTCCTTTATGACATTGTCATACAACAAGGGCAGTGATTTCAGGTTCAAAAGCAGTACTGTTTTGATGGATAATATTCCAGGGAACTCAATCTTTCTTGTGACTAGGTGCTCTGACATAATTGTATAGTCTTCTTAATGCTGAAAATGATCTCTCTACTGATGCAGTAGTGGCCAGTATAGGCAGAATTAAAGAACCTAGCTTGTAAGTTTCACTAAAAATTTTATGAATATTATTGATATTGCTATGTGGTACCAGTTTGTGGGCAGGCTTCTTTTCAAAATCAGGAAAAGAATGAAGAGCAATCAGCTCATTTCTTAGCTTAAAAAAGTCATATAACTTATTATATGGGCTGGTATTGAGTTTATTTAATAGGGTGTCAGGAAAATTAGACTTGTAAGAGGAAAATTTGTCTTCATTCACAAGAGCCATAAATTCCAGTTAAGTAAATGTTATCAAATCGCTCACCTATTTGATTTGATATATTATCTATGATTTTATAGTATAACCGCCTATTTTAATTTTTGTCACCACACAACCTTTTTGCAGGAGGTTCATCTGTTTCCTGTGGGTTGGACTTTTTCCATACTTCTTCAAAATCATTTCTTTGCAACGAAAGCTGTTCTTGAAATTTCCTTTATTCAAATATTCATTATCGAGGGTTTTCCTTTGAAGTACATTGAAAACTATGTCTGAATGGCAAAATATTCTTGAGAAAATCTCCACCAGAAAACAATTCTTGTCATTTGACAAAAAATTAATAAATCCATGCACTTATGTTATACATAAATTATATGTGGGAGTTTTGAAACAGCTGTTGGCTAAGGTGGATTATTTAGCGGTAGTTGAAATGTGGTTAAAAGAGGAACAGATAAATATAAATGACTTTGAATACATTGGTAGGAAAGGAGAGGTGATAGCTAGAAAGGGAAGGGTATCTGGAGGTATAGGTTTCTTTATAAGGAACAGCTTAAGTAAGGAAATTAAAGAAACATGGTCTAGTAGTAAAGAAATATTGTGGGTTATAATGGATGTTAAGTACATAGATGGGAATATACTCTGTGTAGGAATAATATATAACCCCCATATCCTCGTGGTTTCATAATCCTGATCTCCTTAATCAAATAAAAAAAGATATAGATAGCCTGAAGGAGAAATTTTTAACTGCAGAGGTAATACTAATGGGAGACTTTAACATCAGGAATGAGTAAAGCGATATATATGTTGGAAATGATTGGATGAGTGATGAAATGGTGTTTAAAAGTGAGAAATTTAGGCAAAGCAAGGACAAATTTGTTGATAAAGAGTGTGAAAAATTTATTGATTTTTGTGAGTTGAATGCTTTAGAAATTTTGAATGGAAAGTATGGGGAAGATGAACAAGGAGAATTTACATTTGTTGGCAATAATGGGCAGAGTGTAATAGATTTTGTGTTGTGCCCTCCTAATTTAGGGCATATTTTAAGGAATTTTAAGGTATTAAATTTAAGCTCAACTAGTGGGCATTATACACTGATTGTGGATTTTATGATGCACACAGCACAAGTAAAACACAATGTAAGAGTGGAAAGCTATTGTAAAAAAGAGTATATTAGCTATAAATGGAAAGAAGAATTTTGTGACACATTTAAACAGACTCTAGATTCAAATTATGGAAAGATATGTCTATGTGGAATAACATTCATGGTTAAGAATAATCAAATAAAAAATGCAATGGATATCCTTAATACAGTTATGCAAAGGGCAGGAGAGGAAATGAAAACAAAAAAGAGGGTTTACATAAATGATAAGGACTGGTTTGACGAAGAATGTAGGGTATCAAAAGGACAAGTAAAACAGCGGTTGGTTAGGTGGAGGGAATTAGGTGATAGAAAATCTAGGGACGATTATATGCAAGGGAGGAACTCACATAATTTATTGTTAGAACAAAAGAAAAGGGAACTTCCAATGTGGTCAGGTGATTGTGTGTCACTTGTGTCAGAAGTCTGTATGCGAGATGTCCACACTCCTAAACATCCCTAGGTCCACTTTGTCTGATGTGATAGTGAAGTGGAAACGTGAAGGGACATGTACAGCACAAAAGCGTACAGGCCAACCTCGTCTGTTGACTGACAGAGACAACCAGCATTTGAAGAGTGTCGTAAAGAGTAATAGACAGACATCTATCCAGACCATCACACAGGAATTCCAAACTGCATCAGGATCCGCTCCAAGTACTGTGACAGGCGTGAGGTGAGAAACCTTGGATTCCATGGTCGAGTGGCTGCTCATAAGCCACACATCACGTAGGAAAGTGTCAAACGACGCCGCGCTTGGTGTAAGGAGCGTCAACATTACACGATTGAACAGTGGCAAAACGTTGTGTGTAGTGACGAATCACGGTACACAATGTGGCGATCCGATGGCAGGGTGTGTGTATGGCGAATGCCCGGTGAACGTAATCTGCTAGCGTGTGTAGTGCCAACAGTGAAATTCGGAGGTGGTGGTGTTATGGTGTGGTCGTATTTTTCCTGAAGGGGTCTTGCACCCCTTGTTGTTTTGCGTGGCACGATCACAGCGCAGACCTACATTGATATTTTAAGCACCTTCTTGCTTCCCACTGTTGAAGAGCAATTCGGGATGGCGATTGCATCTTTCAACACGATCGAGCACCTATTCATACTGCACGGGCTGTGGCGGAGTGGTTACACGACAATAACATCCCTGTAATGGACCGGCCTACACAGAGTCCTGACTTGAATCCTATAGAACACCTTTTGGATGTTTTGGAACGCCGACTTCGTGCCAGGCCTCACCGACCTACATCGATACCTCTCCACAGTTCCGCACGTCCGTGAAGAATGGGCTGCCATTTCCCAAGAAACCTTCTAGCACCTGATTGAAGGTATTCCTGCGAGAGTGAACACTGTCATCAAGGCTAAGGGTGGGCCAACGCCATATTGACTTCCAGCATTACCGATGGAGGGCGCCACGAACTTGCACGTAATTTTCAGCTAGCTGTCCGGATACTTTTGATCACGTAGTGTAGCATACTGTGGAAGTCTAAAAATCATTTTGCTGTTAAGCCGTAAGTTGCAGAGCCTTAGCAGATTTGTATATATTATCAATCTCCTTTGCAAGGGATGACAGGTATCCATAAACTTCTGAGCAGCATCATAACCACGATATACATAGGGTTGCTTAGGAAGACCAGTTTCGAGTTGTTCAGCGCCGGATGACGGCTTGACGTAAACACAGAAGCTCATAATTGTATTATTTTGATATGGGGTTGTATAAGAAGTTTCAGGGTTAGGAATGCACGTATGGCATGGAGTGAAAATACTCTCAAAGTCCGCATAGATGGCATAAGGTAATTTCAGCATCCTCTCAACATTTTTAATCTGTGCAATTGATTTCTCCTTGGTAGGCATAACTACCCCTTCAACATTATGTTGGTTACAGATGGCTACATGTCATTGTAGTTTTTCCAGGCCACTTCGTCCATATGGTTAATCGAAATGTATAAAGCAGCGCTTGCAGGTATAAACACGTTCTTTATGCTTCGTTTTCTGACGTCGAACGAGCTTCTCAAAATTCTTGATATATGCGTAGTGATGCGTTCCACTACTTTCACTCAATAGTAACAAGTCACGGTGCTCAGGTAGTTCAGTGTCAGCAACCTTTATTGGATACATTTCATGCTTCTCATCCAGCCCGGAAACGTTGATAGACATACTGTTAACCTTCTCAAATTTAGGTATTTTAGAAAGTGGAGTAGGGTAGGAAACACAGCTGAAGTCGTACTTATCTTGAAGCTGTTTGTATTTACTAATGCTTTGAGGTTTGGTGCTGACGAATTTAGCTAGTACAGAATATATGAAGCATTTCTTGTCGCTGTAGTTCTGGATGTTTATGCAGGCTTTTCTTGCTTCAACAGATGCAGGTATACAGCTACTTCCTCGTAACGGGTTATACTTGTTGATACGGAGTCGAACTCCTTCCACAGCAAGCAAATCCCAGTTGCTAACCTTAAGCTGCGACTCTTCCATTTCAGTGGCCAATTTCGTGAATTTCACTTCCAACGTTGAGTCCAGATCTGTTTCTAGAAACACAGACGAATTTCGTGTTTTAAATGTTTTGTCACAGGTTTTTCCGATACTGTTCACAAATCGGCACTCAACCAGCAGATTAACTTTCACACTCTTGTGAATACCAAGCTCTTTGCGCACTGCCTAGATTGATCGTTGTTTTGCCTCATGCAGGTACATATTCAGGTCCTTAGATGAATCACATCGTATAAAATAAATTCTCAATCGTCCTTCGAACGCTGTTTCGTATTTCTCACGTCACAGTGATCCATTTTTGATAATAACTGATGTTTAGTAGGCTCCAATCTGCTTTTCTTCTGTGGACTGCTTATTTCACATACATGTTCGTGCCGCTGTCCTTCATAACCATCAATGAAGGTTACGCTACAATGTTTACATTTGAAGAGCCTCTTGCAGCCCATCTCATGCCTTTTCTTGTCATAACCTCGGAGGAATTTCTTTCTACATTTACTACAAGCGTATCCAGTAACGCTAGGAATGGTATCCTTATATGCAGGATTATTCTTCCTCACTATTGATGCAGACTTACTCGCTTTGGTAACGTTTATCCACTCTCGAAAGCTGATTATTCTTTGAGAGAACACGATGTTGACACCGCAAGACTAATTAGCACAATAAAGTCCAGTGACCGAGATCACCCTATTTAAAGAAAGGTCACGAACCTTTCAGTTCAATCATGCACTAAATTTAATAATAAACAATGATTATGCGTCCAAACTCTTATATTTCAATAGGTGTTGTATATAGGTTCGGGTATGTCCGTAGGTCTTCGTGTATGTCCGTATGTTTGGAGAAGCGCTCGTATGTGTTTGTGCGTGTAGTTGTGTGCGAGTGCGTGTTTAACTGTCTCTATGCGTGTTTGTGTGATAATTTTGTAGTGTAGTGTATATGTATGTATATATGTGTGTATTATGTGCGTGTGCGCGTGTTGAACTGTCTCTGTTCCTGTTTGTGTGATAGTGTTTTTGTGCATGTGTCTGTATGTGTGTACATATCTGACTGTCTCTGGGTCTGCTTGTGTATGTGAGTGTTTTTTGTTTGTTTCTGTGTTATTACATACCTATGTTTATAGATGTGTATGTGTGTGTTTGTGTGTATGGGCTTCGATGAGTCCGTGAGCATGTGTTTGTGTGTGTGGTTGTCTGTGGATCAACAAGAAGAAAGAATGAAAAGAAAGAAGGAGGAAAAGAAAGGAGAAAAAGATGGAAAAGAAAGCAAAAGATAAAAAGGAAAGAAAGGATGAAGCAAAAATAAAGAGAGAAAGAAGAAAGAAAGGAAAGAAAGAAAGAAAGGGAAAAGAAATAAAGGAAAAAGAAAGAGAAAAAAGAAGAAAGAAAACATTAGAAAACGAATCCAGACCTCGGGATCACTAAGCATACATATAGATAATGATATTTGTTAAGTAGATTTTAATCCACCCGTATATGTCCCTGAGTTTAGTTTTTTATTTATCATTAAACTTTTGTAAGTTTCGAACACGGACCTCCGGATACATAAATACGCACCACGGTTTAATCTACATAGTGATATTGGTTAAATGCATTTAATCCACCTGTCTTAGTTCCTTATTTTAATAGTAAACATTAAAGCTTTGCTACACTACGACTCAAAGTCGGGTTTCTGGATACCTGAGAAGGACTTTCATTAAGCCTCGTAATGCTATAAAATTATTGTGATTTACCCTACACGTCTAAATTTCATAACTCATTAGCAATTAAACGTTAAAGTTTTGCCGATCCGAGAGTCGAGTATGAACATCGGGATGCCTAAATAGCTATTCAGGAGAAACTAACTAATGTTACAAATTTAATGTAAGTTGTCCCACGCGTCTAGCTGCCCTAGATCAGGAAAAATGAAAAACATCAGAGTGTGAACCCTGCCGGGATTCGAATTACACACCCTAGAGATACCTTCCTGGAAGTAAACAATAATGACAACAGATATGCATCAGTGTTGATGTTAATAGGGCTAAAAGGTGATTTGACTTTAGGGTCGTAAAACGTTTTAATATTAAAAAAGTCGCACTGTTTATGATCTTTGTTTCTCAAGCCTCCCATATGCACGTCTCAAAGCTTCGTTTAGACGAAGAATTTAGATACATTGTAATCTGTTGAATATGAGAACATTTGACAGTCTTTGTTGTACATCTTTACATGCTGACACTTTTAAATGTTGTAATAAGGGGAAAGACTATAAAACCCAACTCCTTGAACAACCATACAGATACGTCAAGCCTGATAAAGAGGCCTTTGAGCTAAATTACCAGTCTTTCACGCCCAATGTATAATGGGACACTAATGACCACAGCAGTTAAAGAGCGTCCATAAATAAAACTCAATTTAATTTTAAGCCATACAGGTTACGAAAAATGCAGAGCTACAGTACGAAAGCATTTTTTTTGTCTGATTCCTCGTACAACTCTATCTAGGTAATAATAAAACATAATATACAACCTAAGCAAATAGATGAGTAATAAATGAATTAAAATAAAATTGAGCTATACATTATCTAATGCGAATATATATTTGTACATCGCAATGCAATGTGTCCTTGATCGAGACGGAATTACATGATGTCGGTAATGTCAGTGTGGTTTGTTACAGTTTCCCAGAGAATACAGGGAAAGCTAGAAACAGAGAACTGTACCTTTGTCGCTGAGGTATAGCTCTCACGTCCAACTTGCTTTTCTGAGCAAGAAGTTTCGTTTTTGCTCGCATACACATCGAGCTAGTAGGGAGAAAATCAGCAACAAGAAAATACTTTATAAAGATGTTAAGAGAAAAGAGCGGTCTAGAGATAGTTGCTAATGATGCAACAGATTCTAGATGCCTCGAAAAAGGATAAACACGATGATTATGTAAATTATTTTGGTTTTTATTTGTATGTAGTATGGTGTTGTCAGCAAAAACATCAGACTTTCTCTAATTGATGGTGAAGATAAAAATATTTACAATATAGTTTCTAAATTAGAAATGTGATCATACAATCCCATTTCTAATCTAAACATCCTTTCCACAGAAAATCCTGGTGCATCAGTCATAAGGGGGAGCTAACTACAGAGGGCATGAGTATATCTAAATTTAATCACGTTTTATGTCACCTACTTACTTGGGCTAATATATATGTATAAGGGATTATTTTGGATTTTTCTGTTCACCAGATTTAATCCAATCTATGGTTTTGTATGCACGTTTAAAATAGTATTCATAGCACAGTGTTTACGAAGCATTAATACCTCACAAAAGAAATTAAGAAAAGAAGCACTATTGTAATAGCAACCCTCCCTAATATTCACTATAGTTAATTATGTCTATGCGATAAAATATAAGTGTTTAATTAACTATAATTTAGATATTTACAATAGTTTGAATTCCACCTCAAAGTGACTGCGTTATTGGTTTCCTAACTCTATTGTGTGATCTCCTCTCAATCATGCTTAGGAAGATATTGACTAATTCACCTTCAGTCGGAAAGATTCCCTAAACTTCTGTTCATCATTAATCAAATGTCTATTTATTAGCACGGTGCTGAAGCTTACAAGTGCCCTCGTAAACAGTGGATTAACTTTTGAAGCAGGATTATTGTATCACGATCAGGCGCCAATTCCAAGCAGAATCTTTGTGATATCACGATGGTGCAACAATTTGAAGCAGTAACTTTTTCCGTCACTTTTGAGGCCGTTTACTTTACCTGCTTCGTTGTTGATTCTGCTGCGGTGATCTCGTAGCTCGTTCTATTGCCTCGTGCGCCAGCTGCTCTAGTATTATGGATATGAGAACTTTCTCTCGGGAAATGCGTGCGCGTATCGTTAAACGATAACACCATTTTAAACTCACTGAGAAATGCAACGTGATTTAACACTTGAGCTAATGAAGCGAGTGGCCGACCGTTTGAGATGAAGCAATGGACTGGCTCTGAATTGCATTACTCGAAATTGTAATAACTGTTTCCGCAATAAAAGAAACTACTAGTGTAACTTGCCGTGCGTCGCTAAAATGCTTATCGGTGAGAACTCTCGCCATAGCCGCGAAATCTTATTCACACAAGCGCATCACTAGGCGCTTAAAGTATCACATGCGCAGTATGTACCGGTGACGGTACCAGAATAATAAATATATGCACAACTGTGTGCACGGACGAATGTAAGTACAGACGGCTCCAAATGTTTTCCGTTGCACCGGCAGCGGGGCAAGGGGGGTGCTTATCGAGAGGTTATGCCAGGTATCCTAGCTCATACCTGCTCTACAAGGAAGGTTAAGGGATGTAATAGGCTAAACAAACTATCACTCCAACACATTTCCATTGGCTGTAAGGATGTAATAACTGTGAAAAGAGAACAGCAATAGCATTACAACACAGCGACATAAGCAGTATACAAACTTATTTTTAGGAGTTAGAGGCATCATATTATTGTATAACAAGCAAGTGTTAAAACAAAATGGTTTGGTTTTAAATGCTTACTGCTTTCTCTACCCATTATCAACTAACATATGTTCTTTATTTTCATAATGTCCTTATGAAGTATGGTGTTTCCGTGCATCGTGACAGTAATTTAGGCCAGAAATTATTTAAAGTTACAGTCTAAGTTACACTTTTTCCTTGATTGGTTGCATGCAAGATGCCGTAACGACAACCAGCCGCTTATCTATTCCACAACTCATATTTTTACTGTCTTTACTATTTACCTATAATAAGTAGGGAAAGTGTTGTATTCCACCCAAAAATTAAAAAACGAGATTCGCCGGAAATACACATTTTGAGACCCACTGAATCCAAAGAAAGCATTTTTACTTTTCCTACTACGCACTTAAAGTAAGCAGAGGAAGTATTGTATTCCACCAAAAATTCAATAACAAGATTGACCGGAAACACACGTTTTGAGGCCCATTGAATCCAAAGAAAGCATTTTTACTTTCCCTACTACGCACTTACAGTAAGTAGAGGAATTATTGTATTCCACCCAAACATTTAATAACGGGATTTACCGGAAATGCACACTTTGAGACTCCCTGAATCCAAAGAAAGCATTTTCACTTTCTCTACTACGTAGTTACAGAAGTAGAGAAAGTATTGTATTTCATCCAAAAATTCAATAAAGAGGTTCACCGGAAATACACGCTTTGAGACCCCTGAATCCAAAGCATTATTACCTTCTCTACTACATAGCTACAGGAGGTAGAGAAAGTATTGTATTCTACTAAAAAATGCAACAATATTCACCTAAATACTCGTTTTGAGACTCTTTGAATCCAAAGAAAGCATTTTTACTTTCTCTACTATGTAGTTACAGTAAGTAGAGCAAGTATTGTATTCCACCCAAAAATTGAATAACGAGTTTAATACTCTGAACGGAAATACTCGTTTTCACGCTCCCTGAAACCAAACAAAGCGTTTTTACTTTCTCTACTACGTAGTTACAGCAAGTAGACAAATATTGTGTTCCATCCAAAAATTGAATGAGATTCACCGGATATACACGTTTGGAGACCCCCTGAATCCAAACAAAGCATTTTTACTTTCTCTACTACGTAGCTACAGGAGGTAGAGAAAGTATTGTTATCCACCCAAAAACTGAATAACGAGATTCACCGGATATACACGTTTTGAGAGTCCCTGGATCCAAACAAAAATTTACTTTCTCTACTACGTATTTACAGTAAGTAGAGCAAGTATTATATTCCACCCAAAAATTGAATAACGAGATTCAACAGAAATACACGTTTTAGGATTCCCTGAATCCAAAGAAGGTATTTTTACTTTCTCTACTACGTAGTTACAGTAAGTAGAGAAAGTATTGTGTTCCACCAAATAACTGAATAAAGATATTCAACGGAAATACACGCTTTGAGACCCCTGAATCCAAAGTAAGCAGTTTACTTTCTCTACTACGTAGTTACAGAAGTAGAGAAAGTATTGTATTTCATCCAAAAATTCAATAAAGAGGTTCACCGGAAATATACGCTTTGAGACCCCTGAATCCAAAGCATTATTACCTTCTCTACTACATAGCTACAGGAGGTAGAGAAAGTATTGTATTCTACTAAAAAATTCAACAATATTCACCTAAATACTCGTTTTGAGACTCTTTGAATCCAAAGAAAGCATTTTTACTTTCTCTACTACGTAGTTACAGTAAGTAGAACAAGTATTGTATTCCACCCAAAATTGAGTAACGAGATTAATACTCGGAACGGAAATACTCGTTTTCAGACTCCCTGAAACCAAACAAAGCGTTTTTACTTTCTCTACTACGTAGTTACAGTAAGTAGAGCAAGTATTGTATTCCACCCAAAAATTGAATAACGAGTTTAATACTCTGAATGGAAATACTCGTTTTCAGGCTCCCTGAAACCAAACAAAGCGTGTTTACTTTCTCTACTACGTAGTTACAGCAAGTAGACAAATATTGTGTTCCATCCAAAAATTGAATGAGATTCACCGGATATACACGTTTTGAGACCCCCTGAATCCAAACAAAGCATTTTTACTTTCTCTACTACGTAGCTACAGGAGGTAGAGAAAGTATTGTTATCCACCCAAAAACTGAATAACGAGATTCACCGGATATACACGTTTTGAGAGTCCCTGGATCCAAAAAAATTTACTTTCTCTACTATGTATTTACAGTAAGTAGAGCAAGTATTATATTCCACCCAAACATTGAATAACGAGATTCAACACAAATACACGTTTTGAGATTCCCTGAATCCAAAGAAGGCATTTTCACTTTCTCTACTACGTAGTTACAGTAAGTAGAGAAAGTATTGTGTTCCACCAAATAACTGAATAAAGATATTCAACGGAAATACACGCTTTGAGACCCCTGAATCCAAAGTAAGCAGTTTACTTTCACTACTACGTAGTTACAGTAAGTAGAGAAAGTATTGCATTCCACCCAAAAATTGAATAACGAGATTCAACGGAAATACACGCTTTGAGATCCCTGAATCCAAAGTAAGCATTTTTACTTTGTCTATTACGTAGCTACAGTAAGTAGAGGAAGTATTGTGTTCCATCTGAAAATTCAGTGTCGTAATTTCACCAGAAATCACGTTTGTGACCCCTGAATCCAATGAATTTATTTTTAGAAAATGGTCCGTGTGTGAATAGCATAACTCAAAAGCGAAAAGTTGGTTAAAAACCGAACTTCGTGTTTAAGTTCAACTTCTTCCAAGAATGCGACACTGATATTTTAAAGAAAATCCTCCACTCCAAACTGGCCTTTACAACGGACATTTTTCGAAATTTTTTATTCTTTCAAAAATGCTTCTAAGGATTTTGATTAAAATACATATGTTTAAGCTATTTTCATGATAAATAGAATGAGTATCTTTTGTTTTCTAGGAATAGTCTGTAAATTAGTCTTTATTGTCAATGATTTTTGATAACTAGTAAATCGTAAGTGAGAGAGAGAGAGAGAGAGAGAGAGAGAGAGAGAGAGAGAGAGAGAGAGAGAGAGAGAGAAAATCTTACCGCACAACAACTGTAGATCTTGTTAAAGCACAAAATTTATATCAAATAACATTTTTATTTTGTGTCAAATAACTTTTATATTTTACCTATTCTGAAAGTTTCTTTGTTATTAGTTTGAATTTTCAAATACTTTATACTTCTCTCAACTGCAATAGCTATAGTTTTTCTTTCGTTCCTTCCTACTTTCTTTCTTTCTTTCTTTTTTTCTTTCTTTCTCGTGTTCATACAAAGAGAACAGAATTTCAAAGCTATAACATCTGTGGCTCACATTCGGGAGGTGGTGGGTTGGATTCCTCAGGCCGACCTTTTTCGGGGGGTTTTCCCGGGTCGCCAGGCGAGAGCTGGGAAGGCTTCTCACATCCCCGAATTTCCGAACCTCCATTTCATCTCCATTCTAATTTCCCTTCATGTTTCAACCTTTGGTCTCTTTCAGGGTTGGAAGTGTCGGCGATGGTGTTTCGGTGCATTGTGGCAGGGGAAAAGGATGCTTTTTGTGACTTTCTCCGTCCCTCAGCTTTCGGCTGGCTGTCGAGAGTATCTTAAATTCCTTGAGGGGCGTTGGACACCCTCTGTGCTGGGTGGAGTCCCCGGTCTGCCTGTCCGTCTGACGGGGAGTCTCTATCTGAAAACGTAGGTACCCTGCCATTCCTGTGCCGTTTTTCCTGGTTCCGGACGTCCAGTGTCTTGTCTCGCCTCATCCTGCCTCCTGGAGACGTCCCCTTGTGGGGCGTAGGCACAATATCAACTATGTGGATCAATGCCGAGCCCCCTCCGTAGCCAACCAATCCAAAGCTATCATGTAGCGATCAGCTTTGAGGGATTTGGCAATCGCTTTAGCTTAATATGTTCTGGTTATACCTACAACGAATTGTGAAAATAACTGATGAAGGTTTATGTATATTAACATGACATAGGTGCAAAATAAGCTTTGTAAGAAGAGTGAGTACAGAAAGTCATGCGAATGCAACACATCATATTTTAGGGCATAAGCTCCATATGCCTGCGTCTCTGTGAACAACATAAATCCAAAGCGAAAAGTCGGCTAAATACCAAACTTGATGGAATTAATTGTTCTTTCACACAAGCTGTGTGTTGGACAGGGTTGGAAAGGTAGAATCAGATGACCGAAACATTCAATGCCATAGCCGGGATTCAGTCATCTGATTCTACCTTTCCAACCCTGTCCAACACACGGCTTGTGTGAAAGAACAATTAATTCCATTAATTGACCTAATAGTGGTTGAAACTAAAAGCCCGGGACTTAAGTACTTACAAAGAATGTAAGTCGCCATTGGGGTATGACATCTTAATACAATTTGAGATCTCCTTGAGGTTTACCGGGAAAAATACGAATCAGCTGGAGAATTTAATGGCGTGCCGGCATGTTGCCATGGTAGCTCAGTGGTTAGAGCAATCGGACGGAGACCGGGAGATCCGTGGTTCAAATCCCGGCTATGGCATTGACTTTTTCAGTCATCTGATTCTACCTTTCCAACCAAACTTGATATTTAAGTTCAGCATCTTTCAAAGATGTGGCAAGGGTTTTCAAAAAAATCTCCCCACCCTGAATAACCCTTTACAAGAAAAAATTTTCGAAATTTATTTTCTTAAAAATGGCTCTAATGATTTTGATTAAAATACTCACTATTTAAAATACTTTCATGACAAACGAAATATATATTTTGAACTGACTGAGAAGAGCCTCTAAAGCCTTCTTCATTCTGAATAACTTTTGTATAATTGGTAAACTCTAAAAGATTGGACAAAGTTTTGCTACACAAGAAATGCAGACCCCGTTAAAGCACGCAGTTGTTTATACATATACTTTACGAGATTAACTAATTCCCAGATATTTTTTGTTATTGGTTTCAATACTTTTTGTAACTGAGAAGTTTGCATTCGTTTTGTTTTTGTCACGGTCATACAACAGCATGGAATTTCAAATCATCACGTAGTGACATGCTTTTTGAAAATGTGACTATCTCTTTATCTACATATACTACAACGAAACGTGTAAATGTGAACTATTTCTTTTGGTATTCAATTAAAGTCCTTTAACCGGGAAGGCCGGGTAGGACGGTGAATGAACTTAATGGTTAAAATGATGCTCAAATGGGTCCGAGGTGACTAGAAATTAAAATCTAACATTCATCTTCTCAGGATAAAACTTTACCCTGGAAAAAACTTTACCCAGGTATTTCACTTTAACCAAGATTCTAACTCGGGACCTCTTGAATGCGAGGCAGACCCCCACACCACACAGATGAGCTAAATGTGATTTGAAATTTTATCTAGATTATAAGAAGTAGACAGAAAAATGAGATTTAGCAAAAAGAATTTGTAGAATGGTGAGAAGAGAACGTTATGTGAATGCAACACGTTAGTTTGTTCAATTTAAAATAATAATTTAATCTATATTTAAATATAATTCTTCCTAATCATAATTCTCGTGGTACTGCAAAGAGCGTGGAGCTTCAAAGACATCACATAAAAATCTGACTATCGTTTGAGCTACTGCATTCTTCTTATACTTACAACGAAGTTTGCAATTGGAGTTACATCTCAATTAACAAGAAGACTTCACTCAAGCCGTGTGTAGGACAACGTTGGAAAGATAGAATCAGATTGAAAAAATCAATGTCATAGCCGAGATTTGAACTACGGATCTTCCAGTTTACGTCCAGGTGGTGCCGCGGTAACGCATGCGACTCGCATTCGGGAGATCCCTAGTTCGCTTCCCGGCTACCGCCCAATCTGACTCACGGGTTTGTTTTCGAGAGTTTTCCCGGGTCGTCAGGCGAATGCTGATATGATTTCTCTCAGCCCCCGAATATCGTTCCATTCCTCATTTCGTTCATCCTTAACCCCGTTAGGTCTGTTTCAGGATTGGAAGTGTCGGCGATGGTATTCCGCTGCGGCGTGGCACAGAAAAAGGATTCTCTCTGTGGAACCTTATCCGTCTCTCGGTCTTCGGTTGCCAGGTATAAGGACTGGGGTGGGGTCCCCGGTTTGCCTGCCCAATTGTCAGGGCGTCTCAATCTGGAAATTTTAGGAACTTTGTCATTGCTGTGCCGTCACTCCTGGTTCGGCCACTCGGTGTCTCTTACCTCGTCCCTCCCTCCCGGGAGCGCACCCTCGAGGGGCACAAACACAATATCCTCATTCACTGGATCGGGGTTGAGGCCCCTCCGTTACACATTCCATTCCATTCTAGACCAGAGAAGAGAAGCATTTTAAGAATTCAGAACGTGAATCGTAATACAAAGTCTTTTTGGGGGGCATTTTCAGATTTGTAACTTGAAAGCAATTTAGTTTTCAGTATAGAGTGCTTTCAAATGAACCAATTGCAACAAAATCACATCAACCTATCTGCATTAGCACTTCGGGCACTATTTTGAAAATTTAGCTTATATGTTATCCTAACGGAATAAAACAGCGATATAGAAAGCGCATATTTTGTGCTAAACGTTGATTCCGCGTATCTATTAACATTTTGCATACAATACCTAAATAGGTGTTTTCATTCTACGTCCACTATACGACTGGCACGGTTTTTCTTTTTTTCTCTTGTGAGTGTGCATATAAGGGGAATTATGTTTCAAATAAAACAATCTTTATTCGTTTTTCAGTACCAAACGCAAAATATATCTAATTTTGAAGAAAATTTAACATTGTACTTAATTGGAATTAATTGTTCTTTCACACAAGCCGTGTGATGGACAGGGTTGGAAAGGTAGAATCAGATGACTGAAAAATTCAATGCCATAGCCGGGATTTGAACCACGGATCTCCCGGTCTCCGTCCGGTTGCTCTAACCACAGAGCTACCATGGCAACATGCCGACACGACATTAAATTCTCCAGCTGATTCGCATTTTTCCCGGTAAACCACAAGGAGATCTCAAATTGTATTGAGATGTCATACCCCAATGGCGACTTACAAACATTGTAAGTACTTAAGTCCCGGGCTTTATATAGTGGTTGCAACTATAAAGCCCGGGACTTAAGTACTTACAATGTTTGTAAGTCGCCATTGGGGTATGACATCTCAATACAATTTGAGATCTCCTTGTGGTTTACCGGGAAAAATGCGAATTGTACTTAATTGTTCCCAAACTGCTTCAACAGTTTGACATTAATATTACTTTTGCTGCCATATGTTTAAAACATTACTTGGATATTATCACAACTGAATGCGCCAACTGTATGGAACTACACACTTAGCGCTAAACGTTGTGATCAATATCTATGACAATTAAAGAGCAAAACGAACTTATATTCAAGGTAATAAATACTCTCGGAGTACGCGTAGAACGTTCTATTGGTGATAATTATGAAACTATTATTATTATTATTATTATTATTATTAATATTATTATTATTATTATTATTATTATTATTTATTACTAGCAACAAACGTTAATAACAAGATATACATTAGCGAACCTTGTGTCTCAAGAAAATTACTGAATCTTAAACTTGTGTAGCAGCCGCATAAAGAGTGCAATATTTGATTTTTAAACAACATATTATGCAAAGAATATGTTAATTTATTTCGCTTGAATAGTTCTAGTAAAGAGAAAAGTATTTGGTTTCGTCTTCTTTCTTCTTAGAGTCAGGTCGCTGAATGCATGCACAGAAGTAAATGTGACCTTTGAGACGACCGGCATTTACTGTTGGCTATAGCCAGGCATGACTGGTCGAGAAGAAATCTCTTCCCCCTCTTCCTCTACACCCCTTGGCCCATCGAAAAACATTTGAAGCCCACTGTACCAATGCCGGTACCAGAGGGAGTAACTCTCTGATCTAAAATTGCACACCTTTATTACTTTTAGTTCCGCCTATATATTATTGCCCCTTCCAACTTTACATCTTGCCCGGGCCAATATTTAACTTATCTTCATGCACGTCTCTTACTTTGTTGCTAACTGAGCCTTTCACTTTTCTCAGAATTTCTTTTGCCTCTCTAATTTACGAATTGGCCTGCATTACTACAAACATACTGAAATCAACTTCTAACTGGTTCCTCAGAAACTTGAAGCTAAAGTGATCTCTATTCGGCTGCTACGCGACTTTCTTATATGACATTAATGACCCTCCCTTAATAGATCTTTCAACTCTAGCTTATTACGTTATATAGTGATTTAATATACGGAAATTATTTATCCATTGTTGACATTTTGCGGGAAACTGAAGCTTTCCTCGCACGATCTACGGAAGCATTGCGGCGCCAAGCTCCTAATCGTCACGATTTCTAGGAAATGTAGTTGCCAGATATGGCATTTGTTGCCATCGTCGCACTCAGCTGCTTAAACTTAACGCATCTAGTTACACCTTTACTAAAATTTATTACTGCACATGTGGGAGTTATTGCTCCTTACAGCGCACAGCACGCACTGATGGCATGTGATGAAGATTTTACTGAGCTTACTCAGTAATAATAGTGCTACGGTATGTAGAAATAATCTTACCACTGTATTTTACAGAGCATATATTTTATTTAGGAAGCAACATTATTTCTCTGTTTCATTCTTCTAAGTGCTACTTTTATGCACCGCTTTGGGAAGAAACTTTGGATAACAATGTAGGAGCATTGCACTTTTTAAACTGTTTGTTTTTGGGGGAGTGATATGAAATTAATTATTTGGTTCTTAAGAAAAACTATATGTGCCTTTTACTGCTGCTAGACATGGATATTCATGAGGATCATTTACTGGGATCTAATTCTTAGGTGGCTTTCTATTTATGTTAAAAAGCACACTTTGTTTGAAATGGCGGGTAAGATGCTCTATCATGCCTCTGATCTTCCACTTATGATATTAGCACCATCAAAACATTACCTGGGAGGGTTGGATGTACCCAAAGCATTCTCTTCCAGAACTTTGTTAACTTGCTGTTATGAAATTGTTGGCATCTGGTTTTGGGTTTTAAATTTCAATGATGGATTATTTTAGCCAGCAGTTCTAATCTTATTTGAAATGTTGGACAAAATGAATCCTAGGATGGGCACTGTGCATCTTGGTGCTACTCTGCCTCTCGCCCTGCATTGATCACAAAGTAGAGGATAAAGGAAATTTTAATATGATGCGTAAAAATCAATTCTGTAATTTTGCTTAAGGTTTAGGTTATGTTTAGAAGGGGTGCGCTATTGAAGGCCTAAGCACCTCAACCATTGCTGATCCATTGTGAACCCCTTTACTTTCCAGTCTTTCAGAATGTGCATCCTTTGTAAATGAGGCTACCTTTCTCACTGAGACCTTAATAAGACCATGAAATTGCTTAAACCCTTAGTTAGAGCGTTTAATCCTTTAACCTGCAAGTGGCTTGCAGTCACACAACAGATGACTTGCTGGCTCATCTGGCTTTTTGCATCTCATACAAATTGGATAAACTGCTTTACCCATCTGGTATGTGTCCCTTGAGATACCTTGTTAGCTTTCCAATCATCAAATGAAGTTGGGCTATGTTCATACAAATCAGTTCATGAGCCCTGCCATCAGGGATTGTTATATTTGAGTACCTGTGTCCTGCATTTGAATCCCAGTATTCCTTATGTTTTTCAGGAGTCCTCCCACTTATAACACCTTGAACATATCAATAGGATAATCTCAAAAGGGGTTCATACATTTGCATAAAAGTATTGAAAGAATAAAAGGAAACATGAAGCAAATTTAAATTTAATAATCTTCAACTAATTTACATATACAACATAATGTTACACACCTTAAATATAAAAATTTAAATTTAATACATAGCTTTAACAAAGTTACATATTCAACACGATGCATGTTATCTTTAAACATAAGCATGTAAGCTTAACAACTTAAACACAGTCACATAAACAACATGATGTTATGCACTTTAAAACATCAAAACTTAAATTTAATAACTTTAACAAACTTACATGCACACCATGTTGTTATGCACTTTAAATATATATATATGCAAACTTAATAACTTGTACAAAGTTACATATGTAATGTGATGTTGTCCATTTTAAAGATAAATGTAAATTTAATAACATTAACAAAATTACATACACTTTAAACAAATATTTAAATTTTGTATGTTTAACAAAGTTACAGATTCACATAATGTTGTGCACTGTAAACACAAAAATTTAAATTTAATAACTTTAAGGGGTGGCATCAGTGAAATTATGCTCAAAATTTGAAAATAAATCATAAACTTTTTTGTACTAAAAATAACCTTTGAACCACGTACTTTCAAATTCAAGTCTTTGATTTTCTTTCTGTGCTTTTATTAGTGAATCATATGATGATTTAAATGACCATGTGCACTGGACATTAACCACACTTGGGCATTTAAAATGTCCAAGTGATGGCTTATGTCATATTTTAGCATATCATTACATGGTGTTTTCAAATTGCAAATAATAACACTAAAAGGAAGGTGTGTTCTTTCCATTTTGTCCTTAGAACTAGGTTGGCAGAAAAAAACAAGCAGAGATCAGACCTGCATTGTTTACCTGGTATTTTGTAAACACAATGGTGAATACAATTGAATTGATACTTGTGAATACATTTATTTTCAAGCTGAGTAAGATTATGCAATCATGCTATTTGATGGGGATGCCGAAACTCTTAAACATTTAGAATAGCTTGCAGAATATACAGGATTGGAGAATGAATAAGGAAGAATGTCTAAATGATATTTCCCAAAGATTAGGAACTGGGTTAAAAGATTAGATGTATAAAGTGAAAGGGGGATAGGGAAAGGTGGTTTGAAGGAAGAAACAATTAGTAAGTTGTGTGATTATTATCAAAGTGCAACTAAGAACAGTGTACCTAATGTAGTGCAAATGAAACAAGCTGTTTATGCAACTTTATATGATTGTACCTTCACTGACAAAAACCCAAGGCACAGTAAATGCCCAGATGGAGAACAGTTATGATGCACTTACAGCTGAGCAATTGCAAAAGTAGAAGTATCGCCATCACACAGCAAAAGTATGAAAACTTCCCTCCTAGGACTTGTTGGCCAAAGGTAAGATTAGCTTTTGATGAAGTGCTTCATAGATGTACTAGGGGAAACATTCAGAATGCCAAAGAAGGTTTACACAGCATAATATGTGGCAAATATTTCAAAGAAATTTTAGTGACCAAAAAAGAAGGTTCAGATGGAGTAATATCTTTTTTATCAACCAGGCATTGGGGAGGAAGTTCAGCAAGTTGGTGGGGTTTGCCTGTGAACCCCATTACCGGAGCAGTATCTGAGTTTAATATGGACTATGAGACTAGTGTTTTATTGAAAGCTAACCTGGGGTTCATTTAGTAGATTTGGGGAGAAAAATTGTTAAGAAGAGGAACATACATCATGCACAGCAAAGTGATCAAGTCTGCAGTAAGGGATTCAAAAAAGAAAGTGATTCCAAAACAGAAAAGCATGCTATCGAAGCCAAGAAACTTAAAGCTGGGGGCCTATACTATAGAGCCAGATAGTTTTAAATACAAAGTTTGGTCAGCATATATTTTTAAAGGTGTTAAACCTTCAGACTTGATTTTCTCCCATTAAGAATATCACATTTTTCATTATATAAAACAGTAAGTATGCTATAGTTTTCAACCAATCAACCTGAAGATGTTACCAAAACTAGACAAAAAGCCAATGAAAAAGTGTGGTAAGATTTTCACTTTGCTCTTCATAGTTCATTTGCTACACAAATTTAAATTTGAAACTTATTTAAAAAAAGTGATAAAAATGAAATACAAAAGTACTTGTCTCCGAGAAAAAAAGGATACTATGCTTTATGTAACACATTATTTTAATGTAATAGCACAATTACAACCAGATAGTTGAATGTCTTTGGCAGAGGTTCTATTTTGAATTTAATAGAAAATCGCAACCTATAATTAACAAATTATTTTTTTTTTCCAAAATGGTATCACTTAGAAACTTGAAGTTTAGTGTTTATAGTGTGAGTATATGTAATGTACTCTCAAAACTTCAGAACTATAGATTGAAAAATATGCACTTTACAATTTTCACAGATGCCTCCCCTTAACAAGGTTACATTCTGTGTGTGTGTGTGCACGTGCGTGTGTGTGTATGTATGCATACATGCATGCAAATGAATGTATGCATGTATGCAATGTATGTATGGATGTATGTATGTATGCAATGTATGTATGGATGTATGTATTTGTATGTGTGTGTGTTTGTGTGTCTGTGGTATAAAATAAATTATGGTATGCACTTTAAACATGAAATGTTACAAACTTCATCTTTCATGTCCAAGCAAGAGATCATTTCCTCTCAGTCTTATTGTTATCCATTTTAACTTCTCAGCAATAAGAGATTCTATTTTTGGAACAAACACAAAGTTAAGTTTAATAAATTTAACAGTCATTAAACTGACTATTGTATTAATTCAACTCTCTTTCAAAGATACAGAATGTTGTAATTCACACATTAAAGCTATAGCATTAATACTTCATTTGATATGTTCATCATGAGGTTATTTTCTCTCAATCTTATTGTTATTGTTTAACCTTACATGAATGAATGGTGCATGCATGGTTAATGCGCAAAGATCCATATTAAAGAAGCAAATGATGATGATCTTTGGAAATGTTTTTAATGGCTTTATGAAATTCTTTGAACTAGTTATTACATTAATTTGAGCATTCCCCAATATACAAAATATAGTTTACACACATCCAATATGAAGTTCTACATACCTTATTGAGCAAGCATATTCTTAGAGATAATTCCCTCTCACTCAAATTATAATTATTGGTGTTTAAGCTTACCTACGTGAATAAATTATTATTGTTTCAGAACAAATTGTTAAACAAATTTAAAAAATTTGGAGCAATAATTATGGTATTAATTCTAACATTTCCCAATGCACAGAATATAATTATGCCTACAGACATCAAATATAAAGCTTTAGATACTTTATTTGAGGAAACCTGCTTAGCAAGAGGTCATTTCCTCTAAGGCTCATTCTTACTATTTTCTTAATGGAGGACAGTGGGAAACACAAATTTAAAATCAATAGCTGTAAAAGAGTAATTAAGCAAACTGATAATTATGTAATTTCAAAATACAGAATATTTGCTATACAAGTGTTAAACTCAAAACTCTTAATTTGGCTGAACATATTCAGCATCAAGTTATCTCCTCTCTGGCTTATTGTGTGTTTATTTTGTGGTTTAATTAAGGGTTCATATTTCACAAGAAAGGATAACACCTATTATACCAATTATACTTTACATCAATGAAAAATTCTTGTTTCAGAGCAAAGCTTTGTTCACTCTGTGATCCGGTATCAGCAATACATGAAGGTTAATTCTGTGACAGACCAGTCTTGATTTCTCACTTCTTGGAATACCTGAAGGATTCTGGAAATATAATATATGCATTTGTATTATAAAAGCAAAGGTAAAGAAAATTTAAGTTTAAATGCATTAACAGTGTTAGAAAAATTATAATTACCTTAATTTCACACACACACAGACACACACACACACACACACACACACACACACACACACACACAATGTTGTTATGCACATTAAATATAAAGCTTTAGAAACTTCACTTCACCAAACGTAGTCAGCAAGAAGGTCAATTTTCTCTCAATGTATTATTTTATTGTTTAACTTCGCACCAAAGAAATGCTCTCATTTCTGAGAACAAGCGTTGCTTATGTTCTGTCTGTGACCACTTTCAGCAATGTATGGAAGGTAAGTGAACAAGGCTTTTTTAATTTGTCCCCCTCTGGAACTCAGAATAACAGAACACGAACCACCTGCTAAATGCTTTCTTATGAACCTTCTAAACATTTCTATGGACAAAGAAAGAAAGAAAGAAAAAAAAACACACACACAGAATTAACATTCCTACGGCTTATATATAAAGACCTCCTTGTGTTGCATGCCAGGTTCCATGCAATGTTGGTATTACGAATTATGGTGAAGGACTAAACTGGAGTTATATTAACTGATATACCCACCATCACCTTTAAATAAACCACACAACAATGGAATAAGTTCCGCCGCAATCATTAGCCAATATCAATTCCGTGGATGAAATATTGTTACAGCATACATGGAGAGAGACAAAATAATAAAATTATTGGAAGTGCAATTTGCAGGAGTAGGACAAGGAGGGTTTCAAAGGTAACTCAGATTATGGAAAGCTCCACTGGGTAGGTACTTTATTTTCTATTACATATCTGTTGGGTCATGATTTCTGGCATTATTTTTAGTATAGTGTGCTGGTCGTTTTCCTTTATTTTATTATTTTTTAATTATTATGGTAGTCTCATTACAATTTTAATTAATGTTATAAAATTAAATTGGCAAAAATGTGATGTGTAAGTTAAAATATGCCATGGGAATCAGCATTCATAATCAGTTTTCTAACAATATGCAAGCAGGGGCATGGCACAACCGCGATGCACGAAATCAGGTTTTTCTTTTTTTTTGGGCAGTAACGGGATTAGGAAGGTGACAGTGAAGGAGAGGAATTAGAAGGGAGAAGTGAGTTGCACCCCAGTTAGTACGGAAGGATGACTGCCGGCATAGTGCGCTGGTAGAGGGTGAGGAAAGTGTCTGGGTGATCGCCATGACCTAGGGCCTTGGCTGCCACCACGGGAAAGTAAAGGAAGGTTTCGGTAGGAATTTCGTACTCTTTATTCTGTTAAATCATGTGGTTGTGTCACTGTGCACATGCGAGCTTGGGAGGAGGCTTTCAGCGGCGATGGTGGCGTTATTGTTGTGCTGTTGTAGGTGTTATCAGTACGTGTTGCTCGATGAAGTTCCGTATGAGGACGTACCCTTCATCGAGCTTCAGGTTGCTGTTTTGTAGTTGGGTGAGCATGTTGATTGTGTCCGAGTAGGCCTGTTGATGCAGCTACAGTAGTTCAGCGATTCAGTTCTGTAGGGAGCTCAGTCGCTGAGTTAGTTGGGTTGCGGTATCCTGGGGCGATGCCGGCTGTGGAGTGTGTTGACTGTTGCTGAGGTTTTGTACTAGCTCTCTGAGTGGAATGACGATGGCGTCACGCCTGATCAAGCAGTTGGCTGTAATGTTGATCAGTGTCGGTATACTGTCGGTAGGGATGGAGTGGAGTTCTCGTAGCTTGGTCTTCATTCTATGGAATTCTTCTAGTTGCGTGGTGTGGTGTATTTGGAGCTTCCGTTCAATCCGTTCAAGCTGTTCGGCGTGTGGATTGGCGTCGGCTGCGGTGTTGCAAATGTGAGCTGCAGTGGTGATGTCGGCAATGGCTCCTCTATGTTTGCCATGCGAGTGTGGAGATTCAGGGCCTTGGCGTGGAGGTCCTGGATGTCTTTCCTTGTGGGGTGTACGGCTGCGGTGGTGTTGACACTGGTTAGGTCAAGGTTGCTCTGGCACTCCCTTGGTGGAGGCGACTGTTGCGGCGGTCCTGCGGAGTGGATAGTAATGGTCTCAAGGTTGTCCTCGCGCCCCCTTGGTGGAAGTAGAGTGGATGGTGGTTGACACAAGTTGTCCTCCAGTCTCCTTGGTGCAGGCGGATGCTGCAGTAGCCCTGCGGAGTGGGAAGCCAGAGAGGGCCCTGAAGAGGCTGCTCCTGGTTGAGTGAGTCCTCTACGTTGTCGAGTGTACCTCGGACACTGCGCCTGGCCGTGTAATGTCCATAGCCGTTACACGTGGCGCAGTACCGGCGACGATGAGAGCCGGGAAAAGTTTTTTTCTTTTTATGTATTTCCGACCTCTTTAAGATTTGCAGACAAAGTGACTGAACCTCTGGTCTCTTGAAGGCTCGCAGCGGGGTCATAAAGTGTGATGAATTTCACTCCTAGTTGTATTTTAAAAGATGTGTCTTTGCATTAATTTCTAATATTAAAACTTCTCCGTGAGAAATGTTAAGTTACTCCTCAGAAAATGAAAAGCTAATCCTATCACAGATTTCTAAATAATTAATTACATTGTATTCTAATTTTGCTGGACTGGCAAATGCTAGTCACAGTAATTGTGTATCAGAACAGTTTCCATTCATATATAAAATGGATAATTGGTTGAAAACTGTAAGTTTGAAAGGGAAGCAAGGAGTAACATTATCGGAAGTTAGTGTTGTGTCAACCGAGCGGGGTAGCTCAGGCGACAACGTCTGTGATCCGCATTCGGGAGGTCCTAAGTTACCGCCGATTCTCACAATGGGGTTTTTCGTGGTTTTCCCCTGGTCACCAAGGCGAATACCGGGGTGGTGTATTCTATCACGATCTCTCTCTTTCCCTCATTTCATGTCCATTTCGCGTTTGAGGTGTGATTTCAGGTTCTGTGGCGTTGACGATGCTAGGCAGATGGCGTGGATGCATTCGCGTTGGAAGTATTTCTCCCCGTGTACGCCAGGGTGAGCTGACCCTCCAGCAAGGATCGCTGGGTGGCCCTCTTGTATATTTCTCGCTCACTGGTGCACGGGTGAGCAAACTGGAAATATTAGGAACTTCTGCGCATCTCTGTGGCCTGTCTGCCTGCGGGCCTAGAACCGCCTTCGACCGCTTCGCCTCATCCCTGCCTTCCGGAAGGTGTAGTCACAATAGATCAAGCTGGCCGCAGTGGCGAACTGTCCCCCTCCGATAAACGCATTCTACATCCTACATTCTAGTGTTGTGTCAATGTCAACCTCAACAGGCTATTCAAGTTCCAGTGATTTGCGTCGATCCAATAAAGGTGAACCATGTGTAAAGAAAAGAAAATTCGAGGATAGGTAATTACATTAGGTTTGAATTTTCGTATACAGGTGACGAGGACTGTCGAGGACCACAATGTGTTGTTTTTGGTGACATTGTTGCTAAGAGCAGTCTAAAATCTCCGTTTAAACAACATTTTAGAAACCAAACACCCCACCTACGTTTGTAATCAGGTTTGTGATTTGTTTACGCGCAAGGCTAACGAGTGAAAAAATGACACAACCCTTTGTAGCTATCTAGCGCAAACAATGATAATAACAGTGCTCTGGAAGCGTCTTATCGTGCCAGTTACAGAATTGCTAAAGCTGCGAAACCTCACACTATCGCAGAAGCTCTAATGCACCCATGTATAAATGGAATAGTGTAGTGCATGCTTGGTGAATCTTTCACAGGAAAAGTAAACAAACATGGTAGCATTGTCTGACAACACAATCAATTGCCGGATTTACGATATTGCAAGCTATGGCGAAAACGAAATTTTAGAATACGTTCGTAGTAGTCCTTTTTTGTTTTTACTTTTTTGCGGTTCAACTTGACGATTCCACTGATGTTTCCAATTTAGCCATTTTGCTACTTTTCATACGCTATATTAATTGGAATTCTGTAGAACAGGAGCTGTTATTTTGCAGACCCTTGAACAAGAACTACCGGAGAAGACACATTTAAGAATACTGACACGAAAATGCAATAGACTTGTTTCTCTGTATTGGGATTTGTACAGACAGTGCGAAATTTAAACACGGAGTAGGTTAGAGCGGAGCAGGGCGACCAAAATTAGCAAGATGGCCGCCATGCGTAACCAGGGAAATATTGGATGAGATGATAGGGAGAGCGGGCTGTTGAAGGTGCACGAGGACCTTAGCCTGTTTCCAATCATGTTAACCTAACGCCAACCCATTCCATTCTAACCTAATAGACTTAGCCCATCCTCTCATTGTCGACCCTAATCTAACCTAGAAGTACCCTCTTATCGTCTGATTGGGGAGATTCTCATCATCTAAACGTAACCATATATCAGCTAAACGACATCCTAAATTAGTAAGTTGGATGCTTTTCCAGGAATTTGTTACTTGTTTCAACAATTTCTCTCGTTTTACAGGAATTTGCTATGTTTTACAGGAATTTATGAATGACGTTTTTGGTGGTTTTTCATATTTTGAGAATAAAATGATGAATTTTTACAGGAAGTTGCTGAATTTGCGATTTTTTCCTGTTTACGGTCAGTTGAAGTGTTTTTGTGAGAATTTGCTACTTTTTCAGTAATTTGATACGGTTTTGCAGAAATTCGTCACATATTACAACAATCTCTATTGCTTTCACATTAATATGTAGTATTTTGATAACCATTTTGTGTGTGTATGTTTGTATGTATGTATGTATGTACACACACACACAATATATATACACAGCCATTTGTCGTGTTTTCACAGTCATGGATTTTTGTGAAAATCTACATGTTCAGATGCTAGCATGTGAGATGAGGACCATAATATGTAGAATAAGTATTTCTAAGCCCTATTGAACTAACCTAACCTAGCCTAACCTTGAGGGTTTCTTTAGCGGAATTGTTGCGTTTTATAGTCCATTATTTGAGGGCTTTAGTTAAACGTTTTATGGTGATGTAGCATTATTTTGAGCTTTAATTATGTATGTTGCTAGACGGTTATCCTTTCGTTTGGACTTGAGACCAGCACTAGAAACCATTCCTAAGAGCAGAGCTACCGCCATTCACATCCTTTATTCTTCTTCTCTCATCTTGTGTCTGCAGGGTATATGAAATAGTTGAATCTTTCCTTACAGCAACCCAGCTACTTTGAAGTACCTTATAAAGTGCATATACTCCTCTAAAATAAGGAATTTTTAAACGTCTAGCATACACTTCGACATCAATGTTTACCCAGGACCTTCTTCGTTATATGTAAAACCCTCTTTCCGATTATGTTTTTCTTTTTCTGTAAACCTTTGTCTTTCGCTCTTTTATTTTTTAAAGTTCTTGCCAATTTTAGAAGCTGCAGCTAAAGTACATCGACGTCATTAAAATAAAATACCTCCTGTTCTCTCCTTATTCATCTTTCTCTTCCGAGGTCCCCTTGCTTATCGTGTTTCATGATTTCTACAAGCTGTCTATCGGCAGCTCCTTTTTATTGACTGCAGAGGCAATTTGAGCAACGCGTCCAGTTGCAGCACCTAAAGCTACAATGGTAGGTGTCAATGGCAAAATTGCACTTCTTCTCTTCTTCTTCCCCGCGTCCACTACAACCTTACCCTTCATGATTTTTAGTTACTATCCTCACTGCATCCTTTAACCCAAAGTCTAGTCTGAGGACTGAACACGTTTACAGGCTTTCTCTGCAATAACCTTATCTGCCAAGGGTCGTAAGTTATGTCCTTGTGTCTGCGTAAGGAATATCGTGATGCTTACCGGTTTCGTTAAATTGGTTGATTCCTGAGTCTCCTCTCTGTTTACGTTTTATCACTTTGTTTATAACTATTATTAGGAACTCTTCTCTTTTACCAGGTTTTTTTTAAAGATTATTACAGGATATTTAGGCTTGTTGCGGGATTATTTTGCCTTGTTGTTAGGAGTCCCTCGTCTTTTATCTGGGCTTGAGATCAGCACTAGAAGTTACTCCTAGTGGCAGAACCATCGCCTTCCATTATCATTATTATTATTTCTTCATAATATTTATGCTCAGTGTATGTGAGTGATAGCTGAGCCCATATCTATTTTCTACATCAAGGTTCACGGAGGAAACCAATATATTGTGGTATGTACCACATTCTCTTATGCACAGATCGCAACGCTGTAATGCTCAAAAGTATATAAGATGATTCCATTATCTGCGGTCACTCTTATCGTCATGAACCAAGTCATCACCCGTGTTGTAGTGGTTACCATGCTAGCCCCTACTTCCCGAGGTCGCGGGTTCAAACCCGACGGAGAGCGATGGATGTTTTCGGGTGTAAAGATCCTTATCATGTTTTCTTCGGAAGGGAAGTAAAGCCGGTGGTCCCGTCTGATAGATTTACGGCACGTAAAAGAACCTCAAGCCTGATAAAGAGGCCTCTGAGCCAAATGTCCGGTCTTTCGCGCCCAATATAGAATGGGACGCTAAGGACCACAGCAGTTAAAGAGCGTCTATAAATAAAATTCAATTTAATGTTTTAGCCATGAACCGATAGAGCTATTTTTGTTTACTTCTACAGTTGAAACATTATATTTATGAGATTGGATTAAATTCATTGGAGTTATTATTTCATTACTCCTAAGACAATCCACATAGCTATGGGACGTGATATAGGGGTTAATAGCACTACATCTGATGCTTTTAATATTTTTATTACGATTCCATCAATATCTGGTGCATACATATTAGGTCTAAGTGACAAAGCGTGAAATAATTTTCCGATTCGCTTCATCTTTAAATTTGTCCAAACCTTTTAGGTTTTGTGTGGAATAGAAAACGTGATTTGTAGGACAATCAGAGGTAAGGGTAGTTTATTCTGGTATACTTCTATTGCAGTCACTCGGTGAAAGGAGTCAGTATCCATATACGAGTATAAGATTTTCAGCTCTACAATACGGAAGTAACACATATTTATACGAGTACATGAGGGTTTTTGAAATATACAACACGCACTAACACCAATATATAAATAAATACATACATAGGCTTGTAAAACATGATCTTACGTGAAGCCATATGTACAGCAATTATATTAGCTCCATGTATAGTTCAGTCGATAAATGTAATTTTGGTAATCAACTTTTTCAGTCTTCCCAGTCGAGACGAGTCATTCATTCATACAATTCGTAGGTTCTCCATGTTTTTTTCCGAACATTACATTGTTGAAGAGTTTGTACAGATCCTTCTCAAAATCATTTGTAGCCTGTTGCCGTAGCATGTAGCGTGTTGACATAGCAGCTGACGGTATTGTACAGCACGAAGCATTTTCATTTTCCTCAGTCTTAGTCCATGACTAAGAGCTTGTTTGAAGATCATGCAATGCACTAAATAATTCTTTCGAGGTCCAAGATGATAAATTACCTTCTTTGTAGATGACTCCTTTGGTTTTAGGCACTCGCACAGAAATGGTAAATCCTTATGTAGCTCGTGGAGCTCAGTAGAATATTTGATGTCAACTGCTAATATACCAGGTGATCCAACCGAGCCGTATTTCAGGTGTGTAAATATCTCTTCGTGCGCTAAAAGAGCTGCAGAAATTAACGGGGCAAATCAAAGCAAACCAGGTCAATGGGCTCTGGTGGAACAGCGAGAGCTACCTTCGTTGTATTCCTCTTGATTATCAGTGAAGGCGATTAGCAGATCGCGCTCATTGAGTTCCCAGGCTTGCACTAGAGTGCTCAGTCAGTGACGATCGACAACATGTAAACAGACCGAAAACGTCTTAGAATGTTTTTCAATTCAGTTACAGAGACTTTATTTTCAAGGAAATAAATTCGCTTCTTAGATTGACAAATAAATAAAATGTCTTTATTTGACCTATGAGTATCAGCTCATACCCATTTTGCAAATGGTATATGCGCTGTTCTTGTCTTGTATGAGGTTGAATTTTAATATTGTTATTGTTCTTACGCACTATACTGAAGTGAACCTGTCTATATTTGTGGCGGGGTGCCGCTACAGGTATCAATGAAAAAATAGCACCTCTCCTCTTCTTCTCAGCATCCACTATGCCCTTACCCTTCATGATCTTTAGTCACTATCCACGCTGCTATCCTTTCACCCAAAGTCGAGTCTGAGGACTGAACACGTTTCCACGTCTTCTCTGCGCTATACAGTAGAGTAGAAGCGTCTAAAATAGGACTCGTGGTTACATCGTACGTCGCGATTGCATCCCCGTAATTGCTGGTAATCACCAGCGTCTTTCCTCCCTTTGCGCGCGACTAAGCAGCTTACTTGAACACACATTGCCGAGGTCAGTTTATCGATAGCCTTGAGAGAGGCATACACACACGCAGAGTGAACCGTGGATGTGCTACAATTATGGTATTGTATACTTCTTCCACATCAAACAAGAGGAATTTCCAAACGGAATGGGAAGACGTGTTTTTTTTATTCTGAATATAACGAAAACATTAAGTGTCTGATATGTTCGAAAATTGAACATGGCAAATTACGAAGTAATATACAGTGGCATTATTGTACATGTCACGCTGAATATGCAGAAGTGAAAGCTATTATTATTATTATTATTATTATTATTATTATTATTATTTTTATTATTATTATTACCGCTATAGAACTGCAGATTACTTGCATGGTATTTATTGATTCATTATTTCAGGATTGGAACAAGCCCAGAAACTAACTGAGCTAAAGGAGAAACAAACTGTTCCTGCTACTTAATCACAAGATACGACAGAAAAACGACTACTTGCTAGTTACGTTGTGTGATGGAACATAGTAAAGCCCTTAAATCTTTTCAAGAGGGGGAGTTTGTTAAATCATATACACTATGTGATCAAAAGTATCCGGACGCCCCCACAAACATACGTTTTCCACCTTAGGTGCATGGTGCTGCCACCTACAGCCTGGTACTCATTATCCACGACCTCAGTAGTCATTAGACATCGTGAAACAGCAGAATGGGACGCTCCGTGGATCTCACGGAATTCGAACGTGATCAGGTGATTGGGTGTCACTTGTGTCAGAAGTCTGTACGCGAGATTTCCACACTCCTAACCATCCCTAGGTCCACTGTTTCTGATGTGATAGTGAAGTGGAAACGTGAAGGGACATGTACAGCACAAAAGCGTACAGGCCGACCTCGTCTGTTGACTGACAGATACCGCCGACATTGAAGAGGGTCGTAAAGAGTAATAGGCAGATATCTATCCAGACCATCACACAGGAATTCCAAACTGCATCAGGATCCACTCCAAGTACTATGACAGTTAGGCGTGAGGTGAGAAGCCTTGGATTCCATGGTTGAGCAGCTGCTCATAAACCACACATCACGCAGGAAAATGCTAAACGACGCTTCGCTTGGTGTAAGGAGCGTCAACATTACACGATTGAACAGTGGCAAAACGTTGTGTGGAGTGACGAATCACGGTACACAATGTGGCGTTCCGATGGCAGGGTGTGGATATGGCGTGTGCCCGGTGAACGTCATCTGCCAGCGCGTGTAGTGCCAACAGTGAAATTCGGAGGTGGTGGTGTTATGGTGTGGTCGTATTTTTCCTGAAGGGGTCTTGCACCCCTTGTTTTGCGTGGCACGATCACAGCGCAGACCTACATTGATATTTTAAGCACCTTCTTGCTTCCCACTGTTGAAGAGCAATTCGGGATGGCGATTGCATCTTTCAACACGATCGAGCACCTATTCATACTGCACGGGCTGTGGCGGAGTGGTTACACGACAATAACATCCCTGTAATGGCCTGTCCTGCACAGAGTCCAGACTTGAATCCTATAGAACACCTTTGTAATGTTTTGGAACGGCAACTTCGTGCCAGGCCTCACCGACCTATATCGATACCTCTCCTCACTTCCGCACTCCATGAAGAATGGGCTGCCATTCCCAAGAAACCTCCCAGCACCTGATTGAAAGTATGCCTGCGAGAGTGAACGCTGTCATCAAGGCTAAGGGGGGCCAACACCATATTGACATCCAGCATTACCGATGGAGGACGCCACGAACTTGTACGTCATTTTCAGCCAGGTGTCCGGATACTTTTGATCACGTAGTGTATGATGGAGTGGTAAAGCTTTTGTGCCCCCAGGAACTGACTAACTTTTAGAACTTGCATCTTTCACGACAAAGTATCTCCCGAAGAATTGAGTTGTTGTCCATCGATACAAGTAGACAAGTGAATGCGAAAATCCGTAAATTTGTGTAGTTCTCTCTAGCTCACGATGAAGGCACAGATTTGATTGATACAGCTGAGTTGGCAATATTTGTAAGAGGTGTTGATGAATTAAATGTCGGAGAACATGTGCTATAATTATTTCCTTTGGAAGACACTACTAATGGAGAATAGATATTCAATGCTGTTTGTATGTGTGTAAATAAACACAATTTAGATTGTTTCAAGATAGCGTCAAATGCAACGGATAGAGCTCGCTCGATGATTGGAGATAAGAAAGGGTTATTTGGCAGGCTCAAAGCCTTTCTTAAGGAAAAGGGTGTAGAAAATGTTTGGACCTTGCATTGCATTCTACACCAAGAAACGCTTTTTGCAAAATCTGTAGACATGCCTACTGTTATGAGAGTTGTGACTCAATGTGTAAATATAATAATGGACAGTGCATTGAAGCATTGTCAATTTAGACATTTAATGGCATCGTCCGAAGAGAAATTTGTAAATCTACAATACTTCTGTGACGTCAGTTCGGCTGAGTAGGAGTCAGATGCTTTGTAGATTTTTTTATCTTCGGAACATTATTGATGAATATATGAAGCAGCACGGAAAAGCAATAGCAGAGTTGAGTAATAAGAGTGGATTTGTGATTTAGCGGATTTGAATGAAATTTGTGAACACTTAAATACCCTCAATATTTCTTTGCAAGGCCGAAAACAAAATTTTATCAATATGTACTGCGCGATTAACGCATTTGTTAAGAAACTTGAAATTTGGACTGAACAGGTCCAGGAAGCCCCATTTCACTACTTTCCCTATTTGAACTATATTACATGTGTTCCTCCACACAAACTCAATAGCTACAGTGCAATGCCAAAAAATCTAAAAGTCGAATTTACAGAGAATCGATTTGCAGATTTGAGACATTTAGAAGATACGGAACAACATGAAATTGTAACATTAGGTTCCGAAAATAATGAAATAAGAAGGTCGAGAAAATTCAAGTCCCATGTGAAGCAGAGATACTTATAGATACAATATCTGATACCGATAATTATAATTTATAGATAGGAGTATAAAGTGATGAAAGAGAAAGCAATAATTTAAACTAATTGAAGGAAACCGTTTTGGATAATTCCAGGCAGGAACAATGGGGAGGAAAGAGGAGGAAATAATTGATAAAGAAGGAGATAGGAGGAAGAACAAAGAAGAAACGAAGAAGAGGAGGAGATGATGTAGTTAATAGCAGAGAGGAGGATAACGGACGAGGAGTAGTTTATACTAGATAAGAGTTGGAGCATATAGCGGGAGATGGTGAATGGATGAGTTAGGGAACAGCAGTGGTGTAGTTATGGTTTTGAGCGAGAGGAAGAAGATGGCGGCAAGGGAATGTGGAGTGAAAATGGTGCTAAATGGGGACAAAGGCAATGTAGTGGTAAGTGAAGTGAGATAGTTTTATTTTAAATACTAAGTAAAACAACAGTTTTATAGAAGAGCGATAAATATAATGATTAATGTGTTATGTGACGTGAAACGTTTTAAGGAAATTTTGTGAGCGTTAAATGAAGTGAAAGATAAAAAGAATAAGGGAAGAATAGTGTAATCTAGAGTGAGTGATGAACTTAATAAAACTGCCAATTACTGTAATTTTCTTAAAATATATTAAGGAAATTGAATGGCTAATGTATACATTTCTGAGGAAAGTGTATGGAAATTTTATAGATAGGATAAATCATGTAAATATATCAGTTAGAATTCAGAATTTCGACATGAAGGTACAACAAATTATTGTCATATAAAATATTCTATGATTAGGTGAAAATTAATATATATACATTAAATGTAGTTGGGTACTGGGTACCAGTACCTTTACTACTGGAAACCAGTAGTTAGAAAGTAGTTTAGTTGATATGGAATATTTTGTTACATTTCATCTTGTTTATTTTACTAATTTTGTACTACAATTTAGGAATAGCTGGGTACCAGCTATTTTGTGTTGCTGGCTCCCAGTAACAATAGTTGGATATATGTTTTATTTAAATTTAAATTTTACCCATGAATGTTTATTTTTGCTTTGCTATTTTTATTTTACTCATTTTGCTCTAATTTCTTTTTATTTACTAGATTATAATGAAAATCTGTACAATAATAATGTATAAAATGATAGAAGTGTTAAATAAATCGCAGGTTTGGAATGCACGCTCTAGTGTATGAAACAACGTACCAGGACGGCGTATTGCGGATTTAGTTTTTATTTTTAGTAGATGAACACCACTTTCAACATCTTATGTAGACAAGGTTAGTAAACAACATGAAAACTGCATTTTTAATACCCAAATGTGGCGGATCCCATTCACAGGCGAATATGAGCGTTGACCTGGGTACCGCATGCCACCTAGTGCCGTGAAGAATCCCAAAGAACACTATTCATTTTCTACCCATACTTTCTATGGAGCTGGTATGTAGTCCATTTCACTTTGTAAACAATTTTTACTATATGTGTAGAGCAACCTACACCAATAATCGATTTGCTTAAACATTCCTGAACAATACGTAAACATTATGTCTGCAGCTCCAAAATTGTTTGTCAGCACATAAACCAATAATATTATTTTTAATGTTGTGTTCATTTAATATGTTTAGAATATATTATGAAGACACAATATGTGACGTTTCGCCACACTGGTCTTGAAAATAAGGAAATTTAACTTACACCCCACTTGAAGAACAGAAGTAGCATAGCAACAATAGAAACAATATCGTAGATCTCTGGAAACCGTAATGTAATTTATCTGCTCTAAGTCTTTCCGAAGCTCCGAAATCGTATAATGGCTGATCATATTTGCCACAGTTGCATCAGATTTTGTTCTTGCACAAACATATTGCGGTTCAAAGCATTTCTTTATAAATTTTGAAGTTCAATCTGCAGAACGAAACGATTGATTATGCTGCACTGTATGAAATGTAAAACACACTTCCGCTGCTGCCAAGTTTTGTTCTTTGGGTATGAAATCCTTATTTCTGAAAAATGTAGAAGGTGTAGCACTAGATGCAACAGGAGTCTCAGATGATTTACTTTCGTTGCTTGGTGAAGTCGAGTTATTTCTATTTCAGACCTTCCACTGTTGGCAATAGAAAACTTAGCTAACATTGTTTTCAGGAATGTCAGTGTAGGTTTTCCTCTCTTTAGGAATGGATAAATGGACTTACATTTTGAATTAAAACACATTTATTTCTTGGACACATCTACACAGCGTACTTTTTACTACCTTCTATTTGTTCTAACTCCGAGCGAGTTATGAGGCTTGTGAGGTCCCGGGATCTATTCGCGTATTCTGACCTAGGATATTTCTTGGTCGCTAGGCGAATGCTGGGGCGATTTCTCATCTGCCACGATTTCCTTTCCCTAATTTCCCTTTCATTCCGTCTCCTTCTCATGTTTCAGGCTTGCTTCTATGTTTCGTTGCGTGGGGCGTTGCCGGAAAGACGGAGCGGATGCTTGCTCTAAGGAAAGTGTATTCCGCGTGGACACTAGAGGGCTGCCTGGTTCGACGGGTCATTCATTACCCACTCTGGGCAACCTCAGTAGTGGGACGGGTCTTCGAGCCAGAAACTGTTAGGGATTTCCGCATGTCTGTGTGGTCTGTCTGTCTGCCTGTGGCCTGTAGCCTTCCGTGGTTCTTTCACTTCATCCCTTCTCACTTGGGCTGATAGCCGCTAAATATCTCACGTAGGTCGCAGTGAGCGAGGTGTGCATCCCACACCCGAACTGTTGTAACGGTACACAAGTGACGGTTGACCCTGACTGACTGAATATTACACAATGTTAATGGTTTATGGACCTAAGAAATGTTTATTCTACCTTACTCCGCAACATAGTAACAATTGAAAAGTAAAAATTCATAGCAGTATAATTTCTTAAATATACGATAATCCAAACTGTGATTGAACTCCTGATACTATTGTTGCATTAACATTAAAAAAGAATGAGAAATACAAATGGAAAATATGCGTTTTAACTCTGAAGTAAAAAGCAGGATGTATAAGGAAAAAAGAACGAATTTCTTAAGTTTTTGCATGTCTGGGCAGTTTACAGTACAGCCTATTAAAAAAGGGACTGTACGGTGAAAATCAGTATGCATGAACACCCTGCATTATAAGATCCATAAATGATAAGCTTAGTGTTTTTTTTGGTCTGTTATAAAATTTCAATTATATGTACCAATAATAAGTGAACTACGGTCTCCAAAAACGTTTTGTCTCTATACACATATAAATCTACAGCACCTATTTTCCTATAACAAGCTGGTGACCGTATTATATCCATAAGTTTTTTCTAAGTTCTCTTTCTGTAAGTGCCTTTTACTCTATTACCATCGAACAACTGCGCAATCTAGGACTTAATTTGATGATTTTATTTCTTTCCTTTTCAATAACTTGCCTTTGCCTTTTTATGTACTGAATTTAATATGTTATGCTTCTCAAAATCTAATTATTTGTAGCTCTAGTGAGTATTTATATGCTTTCTTATAGGCATTTATATAGCTGAATGCTCCTTCTGAAGTATCTCCTTGTGTGCGAACAATACGAAATGCATGTAGTAAAAATGTGATGTGTTACATTCACATAACCTTCTCTAGCCTGTATTGTTTATTAATGTATATATAAATTATTCTAACGAAAGCTTATTTTTCTATCTATTTCATTTTAATCCAAATAAACCTTTGAACAAATACCTACACTACACATTTCGTTAGGATACAAAGAGACATTGATAGCCAAATGATTAGGAACTGGACGCTATACGCTGGCCTTAAAATTCCATACTGTTTGCATGCAATCGCCAGAAACAACTGAAAATCCATGGGACTTAAAAAGAATGACAAAGTATTGAACAAATCGAATTTAATAATGAAGGATATCTCGGAAATGGCTTATGCCACAAAAAGTTATTTGAAATAAATTGTGCGTTTTAAAGAAATTTACATTTTTTGCATTACGTTTTCGTCTACCGCTTAACGTTTACCAGTTATACACGATTATACAAAATTCCTTCTGAATGAAAAGGACATCACAGGCTATTCACAGAAAATTGAAAATATACATTTTTTGTCACATAAATTGCTTTAAAACATGGTATTTTAATCAAAACTGTTACGGACATTTTTTAGAAAATAAAAAATTTCGAAAAATGTTATGTAAGCGATAGTTTAGGGCGAGGTTTAGGGTGAGAAGATTTTCTTGAAAAACTTCCTGTGACAGCTTTTGAAGGTACTGAATCTGAACATCAAGTTTGGTATTTTTCCGACATTTGGCTTTTGAGTTATGCTGTTCAACGACACCCACACACACACACGTACCTTTTTCTAAAAATGCTTGTTTTGGATTCAGGTGTCCTCAAAACATGTATTTCCGGCGACTCTCGGTATGAAATTTTTGGGTGGAATGCAATACCTTCTCTACCTATGTACATACTTGGTAGAGAAAGTAAAAGTAGACACCGCAGGGATGTTGTTAAGGAGAGTTGTCAGAATGCCTAGTACTGATGTGACACAAGAAAAATTAATTGAATTAATCAACACAATTTAGACTATGCCGCTTATTATGGTCTCGGTTTAAAAGTTGCGTTGCTCTTCATTTGATATTCTTACCTCTTAAGACTGTTTGTGTTATTTCTGAAGTGAATCGGTACAACCGTTACCTATAGTAACTCATTGTTTCATAGCATGCTAAGAATTGAAATCCATACCTTAGGTGTTTGGTGTTTTCTACTGAGTTCTTATACCTGCTTCTTGAACTCAGTCGCTTTCACCATAAGCATGTAAATCTCCCTTTGTGCCAGCGCGTCCTAAAAACAAATAAAATGAATTACTAATTATTTAGATAGTAAAACTGAAAAATCTGTGACATTCACATTAACAGCTTACAAAAGTATTCTTTGAACTCGCAGATTTACAGTTATGGTGCATACCATATCTACATTATAAGTTGGAACCTAGGATGTAATAGATATCACCATTATTATTATTACTATTGTTTATATTCCTGTTTATTTTTTTGTCGCGATCACTATTATTAAATGAAACGGTCTACTTTGATTAATAACTTTCTTCTGGAAACTATATATGTGTGAAGAAAGGCTATACTCTGATTTTTAAAAGTAGATACGTGTATTCGTATAGATTGTAGTATTGTTTCCGAAATGCAGGCAAGTCCATAGTTAGAGGGAGGGTCGGGTAAAATGTACCCTTTGCCACCTAAACGTACCTTAAATTGTGTTTATCCTGTAGGCATTTAATCTTATTATATTGTCAATACCAAAACTATATACACTCTATAACATATCCATAGAATCATATACCATTATACTGATCATTTTGATTATGCAATGACAACAATAATAGTAGCCTCCACTAGAAATCTTCCAATTATAAAACGACACAAGATTTAATCCTGCTGTTGAGCTGATGCGATACAATTCTGCATTTTCTTTCTATCCTCTTAAAATCTGTTCTGATACATCCACTTAGAAGAGACAAGGATAACGACAAAAAGTTTTAAGACAAGTATAGCATAAGTTATAACGATTGTAAATATGTGTAACACATTATTATGAACACTGCACTAGGTATGTAGTTAGATAGGGAGAGTAGTACAGAGTTGTTCACTGCTCGACAAATCGACCAAACGTAACGGTCATTATAATATGATTATCTTTCTCCCACACACACAGGACTGTTCGGCAAGCTAACCAAGCGTATCGGAAACAATGTGTAACACAGGCATTGTTTATAATTCTTTTTTTCTTGAAAGTAGGACATTAGTTAATATTCCATTGAGGCTATTACTTCTCGATACGTTTGCTGGGTTGGCCAAGTCCTCCGATCTAGCATGCCTACCAAAAATCTACCTGACAATATTCTTTGACTATGTTGTACTACCCCCTCCTCCCAGAGCACCGCTAATACGAATTAAAGCGTGTATTAGACAATGTAACTGCAAACTTGGCCGACCAGATCATCGAAACCCTACTTTACATAACAACAAAGAAAGACCATCAAGTTTTTGTAGCCTTTTGCTATTTCCTGATTATAGACAATCCTCCTCTCCAGGTGATATGTATAGTGGAGTGCATGTGGTCGTGTCAATTTAACTTCCTCAGTCCCAGCGTCTCCTATAGGAGACATAAAACTAAACTTTGAAAATTCCTGGCTACTTAAGAGGAATGAATGAGATTCTTTTTTTCAAATAGTTCCAAGGCTTCTAGCACCTTCTAGGAATGCATGCAGCTAGTTGGAATTATTTACAACCCAGCCACAGCCAGTTCAATTTGGACATCTTTGAGAGAAAGAAGCAAGAGCGTGTGCGTGTGGATAAGTTTCAGAAAATATTTTAAAATCTCAATATATGTCATCTTCTAACTAAAATGATGTTCTTAAAAATAAGATTATTAGTTTAATTACATACTATCCGCAGAAGTGAATAACTGTGCATTACTTTTTGTCTCCTGATGGAGACATCAGACCACAAGGTTATAAATTTAGTGTCATTCAGTACCTGTGCTGTATAGTTATTTCTTTTCTATTTTTTGTGTGTAAATCACTCATATATGTCACAAAACATTTTACTTACATCAGAATACAATTGTGTCTCACATTTTGTACGATACCTACATTGATATTTTATGTTTTCTAGATTCACACCGGTTGGATAGATAGTTCGAAGATTGTTGGAACGAGGACGTCTCGGACCTTGAAATTTCTTTTGATGGTGAAGAAAAGGAGGAGATATAGTTAATGATATATAATTTTCTTTAATCGTGAGATGGTCAGTTGTATCTCACAAGAGTTTTGATTTTCTCTGCAAAAATCAAAACCTCTAGAGACATTACTGTTGATAATACTTTTCTTCCAAATTAGAGCGATTTTCTCAAATATATTTTCCATTATCCTCTAAATTCTGTAATTGGATCTCAATTGTATATGTTTATTATTACATAAGATAACTTATGTTCATTTATGTCATAGAAAACAATAAAAATGAAAATATAAATGCGAGAAATATTTATTCCTAGAGGCCCAATATCTCCTATAGGAGACATTCAATTTCAGTTATTTCCCATTACACAATTTTTTTCTCCTATTTTTGCATCAATACTGAAGCCATTTGCATGACTACACCGAGGTTTCGAAACTTTTTGTAATTCAAAATTTTGCTCAGGACTGAGGAGGATAATGCGCAGTGGTTTTGTTTTTATACTAAACCACCTCTGCCACGCTCAGCCCCGACCCTTTACCTGGTTCTAGCACTCCACTTAAGATTTGTCTTACTCCCTACTTTTCCTTCGCCTCTGAGCCAGAAACTGACCTGTTTTCATACGTTAATGTTTGAGTGTTAGATTTTTCACATCAGACCACTACGAGACGGACTCGTCCAGTGGCTGGTAAGGATCGTGATTACGAAACCTTCCTTCCGGCCTCTCAGCTGAAATGTTTCCTTATCCCTCACCTTTCGCCGCTCACCTAGGCCTGACCTTTGTTCATAGACTAAGACATGTGTGTCGAACTTAAGAGATTGGCTCACCCAGGGCTGGTGTGGAACACAGATGATAAGGAGATTCTGCCAACATAAAAGAAAATAAAAAGAAAGAAAGAATGAAAGAAAATCAATGTAGGAAACCAGAAGCATCGGTACGTTTTGCAGCAGTCGACTGTATGAGTAAATAAACGATGTTGCTCAAGTACCACTTTTAATTATTCTGTTCTCTTTATAGCCCATCCAGCAATTTCTTCGTATTGGGGCCTCTAGTGGCCTTCTCACATTACACCAAAGGATTAGTTGTGAAACACAACCATAGAGTAATCAAACTTTCGATCACTACTTCCAGGACAGCCAGCCTCGGAGATGTTGGCAATTGCGGTTACATTGCTATGCTTTTAATATTTAAAGAGACCTGGTTTTTGTCTCGTTATTGTTATAACTGGGTAGATCGACACATATATTACAGCCGCTTTTAAATAACATCGTAAATGCATGCAAAGCGGCAAATTTTAACGGTACGTTTGTTTTGTACTGGAAATTATGCGGTACCATTGTAACATTTATTATGATGAATGTTTTTGGGAAAATCATCCTAAGGAATCGTACATTTTAGTACAATCTTCATGGCTGATAATACACCCATGTATAATATTCTACGAGTGTTTATTTACTGTTTGTATGTGGGCACAGAATCCGCTCGTAGTGAGGAGATTATTCCAAGAAATTTCCCCGCACAGTGCTCACAGAAGTTCTCCATTACATCGGGCAAGCTTTAGCAAATTCCCCTAGAATGTCTCTTTGTCGTCCTTCATAGTAAGCGATACTGGACTGGACTACTGAATGGAGGGGACACTTAGCACTATAACCATCAAGAGATCTATTCTGCGTACACCCCGGAAAGGAACGGATGCGGTGATGGAACCGCAGGAGACACACGGGTTGCAGAGCGAAGCCGGCACAAATGAACAGAGACTTGCAAAGTTCCCTAGCAGTTCAGGCTTGACCACCCGGACACAGGAGGACTCTTGGAGACGTCTCTCTAGTGGGACCGAGGAAACATTTCCCTGGGACCTCCCGAACGCGATTAACACTAGATTAACAAGCGGGAATTTCCTATGACTCTATAAGAACGACCATAGAGGTATTTAAGTTGTGCATTTACTGGTGAAAGAACAGCAGGTCAGTAGGATAGTAAGAGCGGAGCTGCCGGAGAATGAAATAGCGACACATGGGAGAGATAGGGAAAACGAGGTGAAATGCTAGCCTAGGCAGGGTTGAGGGACTGAGAAATGGTCATACATGGGAAAGATATGAAATAGGAGGGGAGATGCTAAGGAGAGTAGGGGTTGAAGGTGTTCAAGGGCATTTCTGGGAACAATTTAGCTTTCGTTGGAGATGGAGGGTTAGGGGTATGCAGTATGCACATTCGTTGTGAGGATATGTTCTGCTGTACGATGTATGTACGATGTACAACGGAAGAACTTCCTATGATTACTATATCTATTATATTATTATGCATTACTACATACTATACCAGGTGAGTCAGCTGTCCCTATTTATTTTTGAATTTATGGAATGTGCTAAGCAACATATGTGACTTACGTCTTTCTTGAATTCCTTTTAAAGGCTGATTTGCATAACACTTTAGAGAGAAGGGATAGATAACGCAGTGCCTAAGTGTTTTACGGGACAGAATGCTATCGTCATGTATGTCGATGCCAAAAACATCCCACCCTGACACTGGGAGCTTCAGTGGCACTTTAAGCTGATTTTACAAGCTTTTATTCTTTAGCATACATTGATACACACCTTTGAAAACGCCCCTGAAGGAACAAATTATCACATGCATCGGTTGACAAAGCTATTTGAAAACAAAATGGAAGATCTAGCAGTGCGACCAATTGGATTTAAGCCGTCAGCCAAAAAAGGTTCGTTGTACCGCCTTGTCAAAAAATGCTTAGCATTAGGTAGATAATTTCTCTTCTGTCACGAACTATGAAATATTTCAGTTCATACAGTAATTGAAATGGCTGATGCAGTTTGCTTATTTGAGTTAAAGTTACCAAAATGACCTCCAAACGCTGTATGAAGTTGTAAAAAGCATGTAAAGATTTGAGGTGGGGTTGAGTTTTGCTATTATTAACTCGTATAGGAACCCCAACTCGCAACTTAGCATTGGCCGAATGGTATTATCATAGTTGCTTTACCACTGTGCCGCTTTAATGCGGACTCAAATCTGTCGTGTTAAGTTAAAAAAATGGATTACCTTTTGTTTTATCTGTTTTGGCCTATAATTTGATATTATGATACAAAGAACATTTTGATAACATTATAAGTGTGTACAAAATAGAATAATCACCATGTTTTTCTACCGCAAAGCCCAAATCATTTCCGGGCACTCATACATGAAGAATGCAGGCAGATTACACCGGGCATGTTACAACATGCAAGAAGGTCTTTCGGCAACGTACATAAATGTGCATTGATGAAGGGGGTCGTCATTTTGAGCATTTACTTCGTTGATGAAATTCACGCTCTTTAACAATTTATTATTCTGTTTACCATGAACTTAGCACATTTACAAATCCTTTGTCAGTAGAAGAAGTGAAACATAAGGTTTAAACATGAAACAAAAGCTGTTAAATTTAATATCGTCGATGTGCCCAAAAGAATAAAAGCTAACTACGTGACTGGGTTTACAACACCAGATAGGTACAGATTATTATCGTAAGCATAATACACAATTATCTGATTGTAATTCTTGTGTCTTTGGCTCACAGGAGAGCCAATAACAAAAATAAACAGATTAGTATACTAAAATACAGAAAATAAACGCAAGGAGAAGGAAAAAAATAAACAAAAATATTTGATGTTTGTATTAGATTCCAATTTCCGAAGCTAACCGTTGCTTTACCACATCCCAGCATCTTCGGGAAAACATACCTCTATCTCCTTGCAAGCATTATATCCATGAAAAGCCGTCTTTTTAAAGCCTTTCGCGGCTCCTTGGCTCATGCAGGCCTTTAATCCTTAATGGTGGTTGTGTATAGTATCGAATAGAAGGACAGAGCTACAATAATAGTTTGTTTGATAAAAGGGTCAATGTTTTCACATTAGTCTATAAATGCGCGTTGCATAGATGCGAATACCTAGGGGCAGCTGACTCACCTGGTATATATAACCTATTCCATACCATCATCATCATCTAACCTAACCTGATACCTTCCACTGTAACCTAACCTAGACGATCTTACCATCATCTATTGCAGCCTATCATCATCTAGCCTAACCTAATACCAACCATTCTAACCTAACTTAGACCCTCCTCTAATAATCTCTTCTATCCTAAGTTAGATCATCCTTTGATGATATACTCCATACTCTCATCACCTAACCCAATGTAGACTTCACTCCATTTAGACGTAAGCTCGACTCATTTATCTCATTTTACACATATTTTCTGATGTTCTACAGTAGTATATCATTTTTTCTGGGGGTATCGTGCATATTTACATCCATATTTGCTGTTTTTAGAGTATTCTGATGTTTTTACAGCGATTGCGAGCATTTTTCCAGTGCTTTCAAGCACCTTTACAGGCATTTCAGTCACTGATATAGCCGTATTTGGGAGAAAGTTTACGAACATTTCGGTTCTGGAACAGGTCTTATCAGATATTTGTGCTACATTTCAGAGTCCTTTGAAGATATTGTGCCCTCGTTTACAGGCTTCTCTTGACACTGGAGCAGGTATTTTAGTGCATATCGGGAATGCTTTGAAGCCGATTCAGAGCCCTTTTAGTCGTCCTCCGTGGAGTAGTGCTAGCCTCTAGTTCTCGAGGTCGTGGGTTCAAACCCGGCGGATGGCGATGGATTTTTTTCCGGCGTAAAATCATTAGCATGACTTCCTTCGGAAGGGAAGTAAAGCCGGTGGTTCCGTGTCGTAGATTTACGGCACGTAAAAGAAGCTCAAGCCTGATACAGAGGCCTCTGAGCAAAATTACCGCTAAGCACCACAGCAGTTAAAGAGCGTCATAAACAAATCTCAATTTAATTTAGAGCTCTTTTACAGCAATTTCTAGATACAAAGCAGGTATTTAAGGGTGTTAGTAAAGACATTTGGAGGGTATTTTAGACACTGCAGCAAGAACTGCGGATCATTTTAGAACATTTCGAGGGTATTTTAGCCACTGATGCAGATATTTTCATGTATGAACATAAGCTTTTAGCACATTTCGGAGCACCGGCAGTATACTATTTCGGGCATTTCAAGACGTTTCGAAGGGATTTTGGACAATGGAGCGCGTACTTTTAGGATATTGGCACAGATTGTTAGGACATTTAAAGACATTGAAGGTATTTTACGCGGTTTTAAATTACTTTTATACAGTTTTTCATGCATTTGCACCATTTCAAATGTATGTATTTTACACATTGGAGGGCGTATTTTCGGGCATTTAGGGCATTTCGAGGATATTTTAGCCACTAGTGATGCTATTTTTCGGTAGTGACATAAGTATTAAGCATATTTGGGAACACTGGTACGAACATTTTGGGGCACTTTGATGGCATTTTGGCCCCTGGAGGAGGTATTTTCAGGGTATTGGTACACGTTTTATAATATTTCGAGACATTTTGAAGGTATTTTATGCTGCTTTAAGTATTGTTATGTAATTTTCCACCCATTTCGAAGGCTGTTTAGACACAAGAAGGAATGGGTTTGGAGGGTAAACATTTTGAGAAGATTTTGGGACATTTTACAGGTATTTTGAAGCATTTTACGCCAATTTTACACACTTTTAAGACATTTTGGGTGCGGAAATGAGTATTTCGAGCTCTCGTAGAGGTACTTGGCGCACTTTTTATTCAATTTGGGGTGGAATACAATACTTTCTCTACCTCCTGTAGCTACGTAGCAGAGAAAGTAAAAACGTTTTCTTTGGTTTCAGGGAGTCTCAGAATTTGTATTTCCGGTGAATCTCGTTCTTCAATTTTTGGGAGGAGCACAATACTTTTTCAACTTACTGTAGCTACGTAGTAGAGAAAGTAAAAATGCTTACTTTGGATGGGTCTCAAAACGTGTATTTCCGTTGCATCTCGTTATTGAATTTTTGGGTGGAATACAATACTTGCTCTATTTACTGCAACTACGTAGTAGAGAAAGAAAAAACGCTTTCTTTGCTTTGAGGGAATCTCAAAACGTGTATTTTCGGAGAATCACTTTATTGAGTTTTTGGGTGGAATACAATACTTGTTCTACTTACTGTAACTACGTAGCAGAGAAGGTAAAAATGCTTTCTTTGGTTTTAGGGTGTCTCAAAACGTGCATTTCCGGTGAATCTCTTTATTGAATTTTAGGGCGGAATACAATACTTTCTCTATCTCTTGTAGCTATAGTAGACAAAGTAAAAACGCTTTCTTTGGTTTCAGGGAGTCTCAAAACGTGTATTTCCGGTGAATATCTTTATTGAATTTTTGGGTGGAATACAATACTTTCTCTATCTCCTGTAGCTACATAGTAGACAAAATAAAAACGCTTTCTGTGGTTTCAGGGAGTCTCAAAACGTACATTTCCGGTAAATCTCTGTATTGAGTGTTTGGGTGGAATACAATACTTTCTCTACCTCCTGTAACTACATAGTAGAGAAATTAAAAACGTTTTTTTCGGTTTCAGGGAGTCTCAAAACGAGATTTCCGGTGAATCTGTATGGAACTTCTGGGGGTATACAACACTTTCTCTACCTCCTGTAACTGCGTAGTGCAGAAAGTAAAAATGCTTTCTTTAGATTCAGGGAGTCTCAAAACGTGTATTTCCAGTGTATCTCGTTATTGAATTTTTGGGCGGAATACAATACTTTCCCTACTTATTATAGGTAATTAGTAGAGAGAGTAAAAAGAAGAGTTGTGGTATAGATACACAGCTGTTTGTAGTTACGGCATCTTGCATGCAACCAAATAGGGAAATGAGTAACTTAGATGTAACTTGAAATAACTTCTGGCCTAAATTGTTGTCACGATTAAGGTAAAGTGCAAGGAAAAACCATACTTTATAGGGACATTATAATAAATAAAGAACATATGTTAGTTGATAATGGGTGGAGAAGGTAGTGAATATTGAAAACCATACCACCTTGTTTTAACATTTTCTTATTATACAATAATATGATGACTCTAATTCCTAAAAATTAGTTTGTATACTGCTTAGGTCGCTGTGCTGTAATGTTATTGCTGCTTTATTTTCACAGTTATTACTTTCTTACAGTCAAGTCTAAGGAAAATGTGTTGGAATGATATTTTCTTTAGCACTACATCCCCTAACCTTGTAGAGCAGGTATGAGCTAAGGCACCTGGCATAACCTCTCGATAAGACACCCCGCTTACCTCCTACAGGTGGAAAGGAAAACATTTGGAGCCGTCTGTACAGGAAGATGTTCATTGTGAGGAACTGTCGGATAGCTGATGGAAAATTACCAAAAAATGATGATACTGGATCTGCCCTTTGGATTTTAAAGTATATCCCTTTTTATCTACCAAACAGAAGTAACAATCTGTTAATGGTCCCAAGATTCTCGCCAAACCATAGGTACACCAAATGTCATTGCATTACATTTACCTTGTAGCCAGTTTCTCAAATTTCTAGAACATGAATTGCAACATATGTGAGGTGCAAATGACTTATCTTGGTCTCCCATATGACATCCAAAATACAACTTATGCGCCTTTCGAACCAGAGGTGTAATTTTACACTTCTGACTCTTGAAGGTTAGTTCTTCACATACATAACAAAAAGAATTAGGATGAATTTTTCACTGACTGGCATTATAGTATAATTACTATCCTTCAAACTCTTCTGAAGCAGAATTATGAAACACTAGCTCACTCCTTGAACACCAACACGAAACGAACAACAGATTGAAAACAAATGAAATATCATTAGTTATAAAATGTTAAGTACAGACGGCAGCACAGGATGAGACGCCAATATATTAGATGTAATATTTATCAGCAGATGTCGACCCATCCCCTAACAAAAACGAAACTCACTAAATTGACGTAGTGTGTGGAAAGTGGGAAATTCAATTAATACGTTAAAATAACGTCCGTAAAGATTCTTCTTTGGTTTTTGAAAAAAAGGTACGCGATAGACAAAATTGAATTACAGATTCGTTTTCACCATTAAACAGTCTACCTAATGCACCTATTTTCATAAAAGGACAAATTTTGTGTTTTACAGTGTTATAAATGTGATTTAAGCAATGCCCTTAAAATTATGAACTTGTATAGTGTCCCACTGATAGGAATGAGATTTCTTTACGTCTACTATATCACGACTTAGAAATCACATCTTGAATTCTAGTGGCAGATGAAGTGCTTTTTGTAAAATGTGGTGTCATCGCTAATCATACCAATTTTCGTGGGCATGTGGGAATACGCAATGTGTAAAGGGAAGTGTATTTTCAAGAATGATCTGCTTGCAACTAAAACGTTTCGTTTCCGAAACCCAAGTCAGGCCTTCGTTAGTAACAAACTGAAGATTCATACTGTAGGATAGTATCGCTTTTTTGTAGAGTAGTGTTGCTGGATGCAAAGACACATCAAATTGTCCCCTTCATAAATCGTCCAGTGGAAAATTTAGTTAAATCAGAACCTATCCTACTCACCTCCATGGTGTAACGGTAAGGTGTCTGCCTTCCAAACCGGAGAGTCCGAAATGCGAATCAGTTGGGGACTTTAATGGCGTGCCGGCATGTTGCCATTGTAGCTCAGTGGTTAGAGCAACCGGAAGGAGACCGGCAGATCCGTGGTTCATATCCCGGCTATGGCATTGTATTTTTCAGTTGTTTGATCCTACCTTTCCAACCTTGTCCAGCACATGGCTAGTGTGGAAGAAACATTAATTGACCTAATAGTGGTTAAAACTATGAAGCCCGGGACTTAAAAGTACTTACAGGGGCCATTGGGGTATGTTATCTCAATACAATTTGAGATCTCCTTGTGACCTACCGGGAAAAATGCGAATCAGTTGGGAAATTTAATGAGGTGCCGGTATGTTGCCATGGTAGCTCAGTGGTTAGAGCAACCGGACGGAGATCGGGAGATCCGTGGTTCAAATGCCGACTATGGCATTGTATTTTGCAGTTGTGTGAGTCTACATTTCCAACCTTATTCAACACACGGCTTGTGTGGAAGAACCATTAATTCTGACTTCAGGTCTCGTTTAGGGTAAGTTATACGGATAAGCTTTTTACCAGAATATTCCCTTGTCCTCCTAAGATGAATGTTGGGTAACCTTCAGCTAGATGCACCCAGAGATTATTTGAGCGTCACTGCACCAGTTTCATTCTCCGTCTTTATACAGCCGAGTGGTTGAAAGGAATCTTAAGGAAAGAGGACACTCGGAATTCTTTTCTAGTTCTTTTTTTTATTTGGCATTTATTATACAATTATTTTTAAAATCTCCATATTTGTAAAAGACTAGCTGGAAAACAAGTTTCTGAACTTTAATTTGAAAAATTCTTCGGGGCACAGTTATGGGAGCACATGACCCCGAAAAGTAGGAATTTAAACATGTTTAGATATCAGACTGAAAACTCAATGTTATAGCCAGGGTTTGAACTAAGGCTATGTAGTCTCAGCTATAACATTGAATTTTTGTCTGATTCTACATTTCCAATCTTGTCCTTTAAGCGGTCTGTGTGAAAGAATAATCAATTACCATGTTTATATATCTCAACCATTTTAAAGTTAATTTGCTTCATTTTTCACTAAAATGTTGCCAACTAAATTACCTTTGTTCTTAAAGGAGGAAATTGTAACTGTTCTAGTAGACATTTAGGATAAAGTATTTTAAGATAAAATCAAATTTTTATACTTTATATAATAATTAAATGTCTTTTGCAAGGGTTAAATTACATATGAAAGATTTCCATGGCGTAGAAGTTTTAATACTTAATGAAGAATACACTGTAAATTTTTTTAGAAGTTGCATAGAGTATTTGTAGAGATATATCAGCATTAGTGAGTGCATGTGTTGAAAAACTAGTTCTGAGAAAACTGCAGTTTTACTTTGACGATAAATTTTGACGTCATCTCCTATATCTGCTGTTGATTCTGCTGTCGGCTGCTACACTGGTTGGCTATGAGATCTTTCTCTCAGAGTATGTGTTGGTGTAGTGTGAAAGGATAACATCAGTTTAAATTGGCGGAGAAATTTAACGTGATCTAATACTTCAGCTACTGACGCGAGTTGCCGACCGTTTGAAGATAAAGAATGAAACTGATTATGAATCGTGGCACTCGAAACTATAACAATGGAATTATTATACCTGTTAACTTCTGCAGTACCAGTTTTACGGTTTTAAATAACTGTTTCCGCAATAACAGAAACTACAAAGCGTAAATTTCCGTAAGTCGCTAAATTTATTAAATATAACTGTCGGAAACGACAATGACTTCAGGACCTTGAATAGTCACTTCTCTGGTTATATTTTCAGATACTGAACACTAATTCAATGTTTGCTTGCTCTCCAATATCTGCTCATGAACATATTTGTAAAGGTCTAGGACAGAAGATAGAAAGGGGGCAAAGGAGCTGGAAAATATTCAACAGGAACTAGGAAAGAAATTAGAAGAAGAGCTAGGAAATGAAATGGAAAATACTCAACAGAAGTTAGAAAATATTCAGCAAAGGTTACAAAATAGTCAACAAGAGCTAGGAAAGAAACTAGAGGAAAAGATGGAGCGTAATAACCAGAAATTAGAAAAGGACCAACAGGAGCCGGAAAAGTAGTTAGAAAATCAACATCATGCTTTAGGGGCATTAGAGGATGAAATTAGAGGGAAAATAAGCAATGTTAAAAGCGAAATAAAATATAACAGAGATAAGATTAGGGGATAAATAGTAAATCTTTGGAAATAAATTAGTCAAGAAAATAGAAAAAAATCTAAAAAGAAAATGTATAAACAAGTCAGTGGAAAATCAGAGATAGAAGTAGGAAATTAAGGGAGGAAGTAGCACAGAAATTTGAAACGGAAAGGTAAATAGCAAACAAAGACATGTAACAGGTTAGGGAAGTAGCTAGAAAACAATTAAAATAAAGTAGGAATAAGCAAGAAAAAAGCAGAAAAGGGAGGTAGGAGACAGGCTAGCAACTTAGAAGCAGTCACAGATCAGGTTAAGGACGTAGCAACAGAAGTAACAGAAATGAGATGTGCATTAGAAAATTTAAGAATAGGTATAAATGTACCGAATTCAAACTGTAGTAAAGTAAGTAAACTCGCAGCAAGAGACGAAGCGATACAACGGCGGATAGTATGGGCCCCTTAAGGAAAAAGCTGAATAACATTTATACTTTGGCTTAAAAATAAATAATAGTGATATAAAATCTTTCTTTGAACACTTCAAGTTATATAAATTTCCAAGATTCTTTGTCGTGTTATTTTATCGAAGTAATGATTTTAATGTTTGCTATGTTCACTTCACTTCGCTTTCACTATATTCTGCTTAAGACTAATTTTTACAATATTAAACTTATTTTCTGATTACTATGTTTAGAAGCAATGGTTTATTGTTTTATGAAATTAACAAGGAAATCAAGAACGTAAGATCCACCAATAAGCGATAAAGATCTTATAAATATTATTACGACACATTTTCCAGAAGCTATTTAGGACTATCTAGTAATAGCAAGGCCTAGTAACGTATCAGAAATGACTGATTTGCTGATGGCACTTGAGAGTAACAAATAAAAGTCCGAGGCAGAAAGCAACAGAAATCAAGCAAGAAACGCAATGGAAAGTTCACATTTCTTCAGCAAGGGGCAGAGCTTCAAAGAAATAGATATCAAGATGACGTCAGGAATATAGAAGTTTATTTCCTGGATCAGAACCAGCACAGATCGAAAACAGAATCTTGTCTTCCAGTCATACATATTTATTATAAGCATCTATAAACCAAATTGCACCCACAAGTTAAATTATCAAAAGTTAAAAGTATCTGACTGCAGCTTGTATGAACGAAGGAGTTGCCTAGGTCAACGATCCATTGATTTTCCATTTTTGGCATATTTTAACTCATATGTGACAGACTAATTGCACCCGTTCCTGCTAAACTAATATTTACATTTCTATTTTGATTAATCTGATGCTGGTTATTTCCTACTATTTTTATTGCCATTTAAACTGCTTGTGCCCTAATCTTTTCTATTGGTGAATTTCTCCCGCTTCTATTTCTATCCTCTTGTCTAGGCGATCTAGGACGAAACTCATAGTTACTTTCTGGTCTCCAATATTCATTACCTGAGTTATGTCTTCCTCGAAACTGCTGATTTCCTCCTCTAGGTCTAAGAAGCCTACCCATATGCCTATAATTAAGCTGAACATGCCTCTATTGTCTGGATTTCTATTTTAATGACTTCTATCAAAACGATTTCGTTTCTGACCTTTTTCTGTTTTCTCTCCTAGACTTTTTAACATCTCCATCACTGCCATTAAATCACTTCCTTCCATTTCTGAATTAATTAGACTTTCTCCCTGGCTTCTATTGTTCCTGTTCCCTTTCTAAGCTATTCTCACATTTCGGCAATTTTCTCCCATGTCTGTTGCTCTATTCTGTACAATTTCATGCCTGCTATTATTTTCTCCTTTCTGAACCTCCATTATCTCTACTGAATTCTTTTCACCTAACATTTTTCCACTCCTTAACCAAATCTATATGCATAACATTGAAATAAATAAATTTACACTCAGTACCCGATTAGCTGATTACTGATGCTGATGTCTTCATTCTTGTTCCCTGTGTTGCCTGAGCTACCGCCGTTCTAGATTGTCTTTCTTCCTTCCTTTTCGTACTGTCGGTCACTGGGTTTGATTTCCAGTGTGGCCTCCTCAGCTTCTAATGGCCGCGATGGTTCGCCAAGTTTGACGACGAATTGTCCGGTGACACTATTTGACGTCGTCTCCAATATCTGTTGTTGATTCTTCTGTTTAAAATGATTTGTTCCAATTATTTGTCTATTTCCCTATAATTCCTGCACAAGATTACTAATCATACGAGTTAAAAATTCCGGTGTCAACTTTGGTAGTAATTTTGTGACAATCACTTGAAAACAAAAAGATTTCTCAAGAGTGCCACTTGAGACTGTTAAAAGAACTAAGGGTAATTCTGTGCGACGACTCTTGTTTACTACGGCGACCGCACGCAGAGCCTTATTGAAGGGTCAACATCAGAACATTTTATTCGCGGCATGCCAGCCGCTACCATCGTAATATTTAACATCGCTAGACGTTAAACAAACGTGGAACACTCACATTATGTTAAAATGTCCATGATATTTTGAAATGCGCATTTCGAATAAGAGAAGAACCTGGATAACCAATGGATGCCACACGCAATGAAGACATGCGTAAAATAACTAATGCGTGTTCTCTGTAAGGAGAAATAAAAAGTGGAATATACCTACATAAACACGGGTATAACGCACATAAATATGCGCGGATTGTGTGCGAACACAAAAATGAAAAGCAATGACGCCGTAAACAAAACACGTAAATGAAACCAAACATAAATAAAGTTTAAAACAAAGCATATGTAAAGTATGCGTGAATAAATAAATAATTTATATGCGTTTATATAAACATGCGTGAAATATTGGGAAAGTCTGCAATATATGAAGTTTAGGATTGTCGATATTTTAAAATTCATCTTTACTTATTCTTTTTCCCATTCATTATTCTACCATGTACATAGTAGGTAGAGGAGGTAAGTAGGTACAATAGAGGAATTCCGGCACAGTTTTTTGGGCATATATGGGAAAGGATAGGGAAAACGTGGCTAGATGGAGCGATTCAAGGAGGAAAATGAGTTTATATGGAAGAGATAGGGAATACGACTACCGATACTACGTTAGACAGGGTTGAAGGAGGGAAATACGTTTATATGGAAGAGATAGTAGAGATGTGTTAGGCTAGACAGAGTTGAAGGGTAGAGTATGCCTTTTATGTAAGAGAGGTAGGGAACAGGAGGAGGGGTGTTAGGATAGACAGATGTTGAGGAGTAGAGTATGGTTTATATGAGAGATATAGGAAAACGAGGAGAGATGTTAGGCTAGACAGAGGTCGAGGAGTAGAGCATGGTTTATACGAGAGGTATAGGAAAAGGAGGAGAGGTATTAGGCTAAGGAGGTTGAGTATGCGTTTATAAGGAGAGACGAGAAAACGGAGAGATCCTATGCTAGGATAGACAGGTGTTAAAGGTAGAATGTGTTTTATAGGAGCGGTATAGGAAACCAAGGAGAGATACTCAGCTAGACAGGGGGAGCAGGAGGGGAATGCGCTTTATGAGAGATAGGGATACGAGGAGAAATGCGGCCAGACAGATGTTGAGGAGTAGATTATGTGTTTATAGGGGAAAGATAGGGAAGATGCTAAACTAGACAGAGGTTGAGAGTAGCGTATGCGTTTGTATGTATGAGAGGTATAGGAACGGGAGAAGTGTTAGACTAGACAGAGATTGAGGAATAGAGTGTGCTTTATATGAGAGGTATACGAAAACGAGGAGAGGTGTTAGGCTAGACAGAGGTCGAGGAGGAGAGTATGGTTTGTATGAGAGGTATACGAAAACGAGGAGAGGTTTTAGGCTAGACAGAGCTAGAGAAGTAGAGTATGATTTATTTGAGACGTATAGGAACAGAGGAGAGGTATTAGGCTAGACAGATACTGAAGGAGTAGCAATATGGGTTTATATACAGGAGAGATAGGGAATAGGAGGAGAGGTGCCAGAGTTTCAAAGCGACTTTAGACGAGAACTTCCTGGAAAGCTGTTTGTTGTCAATGCCAGGACACAAATTCTAGACAGCTGACGCACGTAACACACTCACGTAAAAAGGTGACCCACTCAAGCAAAAAGGTGACCCACTCAAGCAAAAAAGGTGACCCACAAAGGGGTCAAACGTGACCCGCGCAGGGAAATAGGTGACCCATAAAGGGAAAAACGTGACCCGCAACGAGAAAAAGGTGACCCACTCAAGCAAAAAGGTGACCCACTAACGTAAAAAGGTGACCCACAAAGCGAAAAAGGTGACCCACAAAGGGAAAAAGGTGACCCATAAAGGGAAAAAGGTGACCCGCAAAGGGAAAAAGGTGACCTGCTCAAGTAAAAAAGGTGACCCACTCCAGCAAAAAAGGTGACCCACTCAAGCAAAAGGTGACCCACTCACGCGAAAAGGTGACCCACTCATGCAAAAAAGGTGACCCACTCACGCTAAAAGGTAAGTAATTCAGGTAGCATCACAGGGTAGGACAGATTCCGGGAACCGTATATAGCATAGTTCCGTATGATTTCACAGGAAATTCAAAGAGTATCGTAGGTATTTAGGATAATTCAACTATCATAGGTATTTAGAGTCGTTCAGCTAGTATCACAGGAGGCTAGATTCCAGGGGCAGGACGTATCATAGTTGTACATAATTTCACAGATAATTCAGAGAGTATCATAAGTATTTAGGATAATTCAAGTATCATAGGTGTTTAGAGTAATTCAGCTAGCATTACAGGAGGGTAGGTTCCAGGGGTCGGTTATAAAATAGTCTCGTATTTCACAGGTAGTTCAGGTAATATTTTAAGTATTTAGGGTAATCGACATAGTTTCACAGATATTAGTGATAGTTTTGATCAGCGATTTGTTTCACAGCTATTTAAGGTAATTGCAGGTGATTCAGGTTGTATCAATGGTATTTGAGTCAATTTAACAGGTAATTCACATAGTATCACAGATGGTAGTGTTAATTTTGATCAGGAATTCGTAGCAGAGCTATTTAAGGTAATTTCCACATGGTTAGGGTAGTATCACAGGTATTTAAGTTATTTTAACAGATAATTCAGATGGTATCACAGATATTCATGGTAATATAGAGAGTAATTAGATTATAAACATCTCTCATCCAACGTTACAACAATTTATATACTTTTTCTAAATAATACAAACCTTTTATATGTTAATCTGTTAGTGTGCGCGGTGGAGAGGGATAAACTGCATATGGGTTTACAAACTGAAAAGCTCTGCGTCAACGTACCTTTATTTTAGTTCGTCGTACGTGCCTCTCCCCTTTTATCTAGGCTTGAGACTAGCACTAAGATTACCCCTAATGGCAGGGTTAACAACCCCCCTTCCATCTTATTCTTTCTTCATCAGGCGTCTGCTAGTTGCATACACAGCACACGAATAAATTTCATTTTTAAAGTTTGTAGACTCACGAGAAAATCTTCATCTTCGACTTACATTTTCTTAAGCACTGTTTGTAATACTGCAATGTCCATACGCATGGGTAGTTATTCCATCCTCGGCAATAACTCTTTTATCATTAAAGGGACTCAATGTAATTTTATTCACTTGAACTGTGGTAACAAGGTGCTTTCGTGATATGATTAGATTCATAGGTGTTCTGATGATTTCACAGGTTTTAAGACAGTCTGTATAGGTGCCAAATGAAATGTACTGCTTAATAGCGCTACGTTTTACACCTTTATTTTTTTATCATTGAGCCGTGGATATCTAGTACATGTATCTTTGGTCGTAGTCCGACAAAGCGCTGGATGATTTTACCATTAGCCTCATGTTTAAATTTTCCCAACACCTTCTTGTTTAGAGCTGAAAAGCAGCTATGACTTGTGGGATAATCAGCTGTATCTAGGTGCTCAAGAAAACGTAGCTTGTTCTGGTACACATCTTCAGTTGTCACTCGGTGAATGAATGAATCAGTGTCCATATACATAAGCTTCAGGTTTTCAGCTCCATAATTCGGTAACAACACATCATAGTGATAGTGATACATTAATGTCTTAGAGATGTCCAACAGACTCATTCCAATGTATATAGATTTGTTGAACACAATCTGACGAGAGGCCATATGTACAGCAGCTAGATTAGCAGCATATATCGTCCTATCAATAAACGTAAGCTTGGCGATCAGCTTCTCTAGAGTTTTTGTCATTGGTCACCAGTCGTATATCTACACGGTTACGCAGGTTCTCCATAGTTTTTCCAAACATAGCGTTGTTAAACAGTTTGTAGAGATCCTTCTCGAAATCATTTGCAGCTTGTTGTCGTAGCCTGTTGTTAAATTCCACATAAGGTTTTAACCACCGAGACTGTCGGAATTGTAGCACACGACGGATTTTTGTTAGTCGTAACCCGTGATTAAGACCTTGCTTCAAAACCATGTAATGCACTGCATACTTCTTTCGAGGTCCAAGATGCGGCATGAGTTTCTTTGTAGATGCTTCCAATGGTTTCATGCACTCAGGCAGGAAAGGTAGATCATTGTGTAGATCGCGAAGTTCTGTAGGATACTCGATGTGGACTTCTAATATGTACCCATGGGGGTCATCTTCTTGTAGTCTTTCTAAGTTGATTTCTTCATTGCCCAACCATATTGGTTATTAGCGTCCTCGTATGTGATAAATTGGGTCGGTCTCGACGGATTAAACTTCTCCATATAACTTGGAATAAACCTCCTCTTATACCTGATTCCACCATGAGTAGTTGGTCATAACCTTGTAACAGATCCAGCTTAATTCCAGTATACAGTAACATGGCGTCCCATGTAAGTCCTGGAGAGGTAAAATAATGTGCAGAATCAACTTTGTGTGTTTTGAGGGTTTGCTCTCTGAACGTCTCAAAGACATCAGCTAGAAGAAGCACGTCCGAAGTTAAGTAGAGATCGCTGTACTCGCCAAGGTTTCTCACATTAAACAGCTCCCATACATTTCCAGCATGATCGTAGTTAGCATCACTAATTTCTTCATTATTTAACCTATTGTAGAAGGAATCCTTAGGAGGTAAGCAGGTCTCGTTCAAAACATCCCATGACGTGACGGAATCATATGGAAATACTCCCTTACGAGTCATCAACTTCAATTTCTCTTCTCCAAAGTATTATAGTGTTTCAGGATAAGAGGTTAGATTTTTTACCAACTTATCCAAGCTTGTACTGAGGAATCGAGAACTATCCACAAACCGAAGCTTTATATCCCCTACACACTTGGTGAATGAGATATAGCTTTCTTCGAGCTAGGAATTACCTCCTCACGTTCACTTGTACACCCCAGCACCTTGACAATGAAATGCGAGTCATATCCACTAAGGGTATGCATGAAGACAGGAATATATTTAGGTGTTTTGCAGACTAAATTGCATCCATTATGTAGACTTCCACGATATTCACCACTGGTTGTGATCATGGTCTTGTACTTTGTAGTTCTCTTCTGTAAAGAGTTTTCCACACAAGTAGCATGCCGTAGAAGACTCAAGATCCTTTTGCTGTTGATCCGTAAGTTTCAGGGGCTTGACAGTTTTGTATACATTATTAATTTCCTTTGCAATGAACGACAGATATTCCGTAAACTTTTGAGCAGCATCAGCACCGCGATATACATGAGGTTGCTTAGGAAGACCAGTTTCAACATGTTCAACACTGGATGTAGGCTTCACGTAAACACAGAAGCTCATTAGTGTGTGCTCTTGATAAAGGGTTGTATAGGAAGTTTCAGGATTGGGTATACACGTATGACATGGAGTGAGAATACTCTCAAAATCCGCATAGATGACATAAGGCACTTTCAGCATCCTCTCAACGTTTTTAAACTGTACAATTGTTTTCTCCTTGGTAGGCATAACTACCCTTGCGACACCGTGTTGATTGCAAATGGATGCATGTTCCTGTAGTTTTTCCAACCCACCTTTTCCATATCGATCATAAAAATGTGTAAAACAGCGCTTACAGGTATAAACACGTTCATTACATTTAGTTTGCTGACGTCCCACGAGCTTCTCAAAATTCTTTATATATACGTAGTGATGTTCTCCGCTACTGTCACTCAATAGCATGAGGTCGCGGTGTTCAGATAGTTCAGTGTCAGCAACCTTTATTGGATACACTTCATGCTTCTCATCCATCCCGAAAACGCTAATAGACATCTTGTTAAGCTTCTCAAACTTAGATATTTCAGAAAGTGGAGTAGGGTAGGAAACGCAGCTGAAGTCGTACTTATCTTGAAGTTGCCTGTATTTGCTCACACGCTGTGCATTCTTCTCGACGAATTTAGCTAGTACAGAATACATGAAACATTTCTCGTCGGTAAAGTTCTGGATGTTTACGCAGGCTTTCCTTGCTTCAACAGATGGCGGTAGTGGTATGTAGCTACTTCCTCGTAACGGATTGTACTTGTTGATACGAAGTCGAACTCCTTCCACAGCAAGCAAAGCCCAGTTTCTACCCTTAAGCTGAGACTCCTCCATTTCAGTCACCAATTTCTTGAATTTCGCTTCCAGTGTTGAGTCCAGATCTGTTTCTAGGAAAATAGGATGATTCCTTGTTTTAAATGTTTAGTCACAGGTTTCTCCAATACTGTTAAACAATCGGCACTCAGCCAGCAGATTAATTTTAACACTCTTGTGAATACCAAGCTCTTTATGCACAGCCTGGATTATGCGTTGTTTGCCTCATGCAGATACATATTCAGGTCCTTAGGTGATTCACATCGTATAAAATACGATTTCAATCGTCCTTCGAAGGATGTCTCGTATTCCTTCATCTCACAGTCCTCCATTGTTGACACTAACTGATGTTTAGTAGGCTCCAATCTTCTTTTCTTCTGAGGGCTGCTTATTTCACATATATCTTCGTGTCGCTGGCCCTTATAACCATCATTGAAGGTCAAGCTACAATGCTTACATTTGAAGAGCTTCTTGCAGCTCATCTCGTGTCTTCTCTTGTGATAACCTCGGAGGAACTTCTTCCCACATTTTCCGCATGCATATCCAGTAGCGCTTGGAATAATATCCTTATACGCTGAGTTATTCATCTTTATTCTTGATGTAATAACGTATTAATCCTTCTTCAAGGGAAATGTAGACCTCTTCACCTTGATAACACTTTAGAAAGCTGATTATTCTTGGAGAGAACAGGATGTTAACACCTCAAGACTAATTAGCACAATGAGGTCCAATGCCCTAGATCACCATATTTATAGAGGGAGCACGAACCTTTTAGATCAATCATAAACTCGCTCCATAACCAGCTGTATATGATCGCTCAACGTGTATTAACCCCAACCATATAACCTCACGCCCAGAAGCAGGATGTTTATGACGTCACACCCAGAGACAGGACGTCTGGCAGAATCAAAAATATTTAAACTCGTCTCATAACTACCTGCTTATGCTGTCACAACAGCAAGAGAAGTATTCTCACACGCTCATTCAGGCGTATATTTCAAATTCAAAGCCTACCACCACCACCACCACCATCACCTATTGTACCAAGGTTAACTCCAGCTCTATTATCACAATACTTAAAGTAAAAGCTTAAAAGGTAACGTAGAAGATTTTCCCCCTTATTTGGTTAAATGTATGTATATACTACATTATCTAATGTTTTCATTCCCTTTTCAATTCTTCCTTTCCATCTTCTTTCAGAAAGACCATTACATTTCACTATAATTACGAGCATAGCAATTTTCCCAGAGTTACACAGATTCTAAGCTTCTAGAATCGAACTCGGAAAATACTTTTAATAAATGTATTTTTAGTAATTTAGCTACCCCCACCGCATCAGCATCTACCATTTAATCTTTACTCGAACCTGATATGATCCATAGGCTCGAAGATATATGAAATCACCCCTTAGAGATTCGTTCTGAGTACTTTAAAGTAATTGTTGTCATGATAACGATATTTAGGAACTAGGCACTTTGTTTACTTTTTACTTGACGTGTCAATTAAATTAGATTGTGAGTTATTAATTTTGTAAGTAAACTTCATTGAATCGGTATTCGAACCCAGAACACCAGGAACAACATTATTTATAATATTAGCTTGACATGTTAAACAAAGCTGTATGCAGTTACGCTATCAATCTAAGTGGTATATTCTAGAGTATAGAGGAAAATTAAGGAAAACATTAAAAGATAGGGATTCGAACCAAGCACAACTGATACAATTATATACAGTATTAATCACCCATTACAGAACCTATAAAATATGCCTTGTTTCTCTCCTCTACCTTGCTAAGTTCCCGAGATAATAGAGATTTAAAAATTAAGGATCGAACCCAAGATGTCAAGTATCCAGGTATGCATTCGCAAGAAACCACCTAACGACTTGAATGTAATAAGGTTTATTTGACGTCTTTATCTTAAGTAGTTTAGATGTTATTAAATTTATACGTAAATTATATTTTATCGTATTCGAACCCAGATCACCAGAAACAAAATTATTTACAATATTAGTTTGACATGTTTCAGGGAGCTGTGTGCAATTACAGCATCAATTTAAGCGATATATTCTAGAGTATAGACGAAAATTAAGGAAGTCATTGAAAGATCGGGATTCGAACTAAGGACAACTGATTAAAAATTGTATACAGTATTAATTACCCATTACAGAAACTATCAATCATGCTTTGAACCAGCCCTCTACCTTTCTTATTTTCGGAGATAATGAAGATTTTATAATTAAGGATCGAACTCAGGACACCAGGTACACAGGTATACATTCACAAGAAACTATCTAATGATGTTAATGCACTAAAGTTTATTTGGCGTCTTTATCCTAATTAGTTTTGGAGTTATTAGAAGATGAATTTTTAATCACTCTAGGATTCGAAGCCAGGCATCCCAGCTAACTTGGAGTAACATTTGCAGGACGCGCAGCATTCCACGGAATTAACTGGTTTTTATCCCATTGTTCTGTCTCTTTTCATTCAGGAGATATAAGCGATTAATCAGTAGTATAGAATTGAGAGAGCTGGCGCGATTAATGTGCAGGAATGTGCAATTAATATGCTAACTAGCCACCTCCCCCACTAATTAGCCACCTCAATTTCTATACTACCGATTAATCGCTTATATCTCCTGTGAATGCATATTTAGGTACCTGAAGTCTTGGTTTCGATCCTTAATTCTTAAATCTCTATTATCTAGGGAACTAAGCGAGGTAGAGTAGTGAAAAAAGCATATTTTATAGGATCTCTAATGGGTGATTAATGCTGTATATAATTGCCGATCAGTTGTACTTGGTTCGAATCCCCATCTTTTAATGATTTACTTAATTTTCTCTATACTCTAGAATATACCACTTAGATTGATAGCGTAACTGCATACAACTTTGTTTAACATGTCAAGCTAATACTATGAACAATATTGTTCCTGGTGTTCTGGGTTCGAATACCGATCCAATGAAATTTACTTACAAATTTAATAACTCGCAATCTAATTTAGATAGACACGTCAAGTAAAAAGTAAACAAAGTGCCTAGTTTCTAAATATCGTTATCATGACAATAAGTACTTTAAAGTACTCAGAATGAATCCCTAAGGGGTGATTTCATATATCCTCGAGCCTATGGATCATATCAGGTTCGAGTAAAGATTAAATGGTAGAAGCTGATGCGGGGGGGGTGCTAAATTACTAAAAATACATTTATTAAAAGTATTACCGAGTTCAATTCTAGAAGCTTAGAATCTGTGTAACTCTGGGAAAATTGCTATGCTCGTGATTATAGTGAAATGTAATGGTCTTTCTGAAAGAAGATGAAAATGAAGAATTGAAAAGGGAATGAAAACATTAGATAATGTAGTATATACATACATTTAACCAAATAAGGGGGAAAATCTTCTACGTTACCTTTTAAGCTTTTACTTTAAGTATTGTGATAATAGAGCTGGAGTTAACCTTGGTACAATAGGTGATGGTGGTGGTGGTGGTAGGCTTTGAATTTGAAATATATGCCTGAATGAGCGTGTAAGAATACTTCTCTTGCTGGTGTGACAGCATAAGCAGGTAGTTATGAGACGAGTTTAAACGTGTTTGATGCTGCCAGACATCCTGTCTCTGGGTGTGACGTCATAAACATCCTGCTTCTGGGCGTGAGGTTATATGGTTGGGGTTAATACACGTTGAGCAATCATATACAGCTGGCTATGGAGCGAGTTTATGATTGATCTAAAAGGTTCGTGCTCCCTCTATAAATATGGTGATCTAGGGCATTGGACCTCATTGTGCTAATTAGTCTTGAGGTGTTAACATCCTGTTCTCTCCAAGAATAATCAGCTTTCTAAAGTGTTATCAAGGTGAAGAGGTCTACATTTCCCTTGAAGAAGGATTAATACGTTATTACACCAAGAATAAAGATGAATAACTCAGCGTATAAGGATATTATTCCAAGCGCTACTGGATATGCATGCGGAAAATGTCGGAAGAAGTTCCTCCGAGGTTATCACAAGAGAAGACACGAGATGAGCTGCAAGAAGCTCTTCAAATGTAATGTGCTTCTTCTAGCTGATGCCTTTGAGACGTTCAGAGAGCAAACCCTCAAAACACACAAAGTTGATCCTGTACGTTATTTTACCGCTCCAGGACTTACATGGGACGCCATGTTACTGCATACTGGAATTAAGCTGGATCATTTACAAGGTTATGACCAACTACTCATGGTGCAATCAGGTATAAGAGGAGGTTTATGCCAAGTTTCCCATCGGTATGCAGAGGCTAATAACACTTATATGGAGAAGTTTGATCCGTCGAGACCGACCCAATTTATCACATACGAGGACGTTAATAACCAATATGGTTGGGCAATGTGTCACGCCCTTCCTTTTGGTGGATTTCAGTGGGTTTCGCCTGAAGAAATCAACTTAGAAAGACTGCAAGAAGATGACCCCCATGGGTACATATTAGAAGTCGACATCGAGTATCATACAGAACTTCGCGATCTACACAATGATCTACCTTTCCTGCCTGAGTGCATGAAACCATTGGAAGCATCTACAAAGAAACTCATGCCGCATCTTGGACCTCGAAAGAAGTATGCAGTGCATTACATGGTTTTGAAGCAAGCTCTTAATCACGGGTTACGACTAACAAAAATCCGTCGTGTGCTACAGTTCCGACAGTCTCGGTGGTTAAAACCTTATGTGGAATTTAACAACAGGCTACGACAACAAGCTGCAAATGATTTCGAGAAGGATCTCTACAAGCTGTTTAACAACGTTATGTTTGGAAAAACTATGGAGAACCTGCGTAACCGTGTAGATATACGACTGGTGACCAATGACAAAACCTCTAGAGAAGCTGATCGCCAAGCCTACGTTTATTGATAGGACGATATATGCTGCTAATCTAGCTGCTGTACATATGGCCTCTCGTCAGATTGTGTTCAACAAATCTATATACATTGGAATGAGTCTGTTGTACATCTCTAAGACATTAATGTATCACTATCACTGTGATGTGTTGTTACCGTATTATGGAGCTGAAAACCTGAAGCTTATGTATATGGACACTGATTCATTCATTCACCGAGTGACAACTGATGATGTGTACCAGAACAAGCTACGTTTTCTTGAGCACCTAGATACAACTGATTATCTCACAAGTCATATCTGCTTTTCAGCTCTAAACAAGAAGGTGTTGGGAAAATTTAAGATGAGGCTAATGGTAAAATCATCCAGCGCTTTGTCGGACTACGGCCAAAGATGTGTGCACTAGATATCCACGGCTCAATGATAAAAAAATTAAAGGTGTACAACGTAGCGCTATTAAGCAGTACAGTTCATTTGACAGCTATACAGACTGTCTTAAAACCTGTGAAATCATCAGAACACCTATGAATGTAATCCTATCACGAAAGCAGGCTGTTACCACAGATCAAGTGAATAAAATTACATTGAGTCCCTTTGATGATAAAAGAGTTATTGCCGAGGATGGAATAACTACCCATGCGTATGGACATTGCAGTATTACAAACAGTGCTTAAGAAAATGTAAGTCGAAGATGAAGATTTTCTCGTGAGTCTACAAACTTTAAAAATTAAGTTTATTCGTGTGCTGTGTATGCAACTAGCAGACGCCTGATGAAGAAAGAATAAGATGGAAGGGGGTTGTTAACCCTGCCATTAGGAGTAATCCTAGTGCTAGTCTCAAGCCTAGATAAAAGGGGAGAGGCACGTACGACGAACTAAAATAAAGGTACGTTGACGCAGAGCTTTTCAGTTTGTAAACCCATATGCAGTTTATCCCTCTCCACCGCGCACACTAACAGATTAACATATAAAAGGTTTGTAAGATTTAGAAAACGTTGGATGAGAAATGTTTATAATCTAATTACTCTCTATATTACCATGAATACCTGTGATACTAGCTGAATTATCTGTTAAAATAACTTAAATACCTGTGATACTACCCTAACCATGTGAAAATTACCTTAAATAGCTCTGCTACGAATTCCTGATTAAAATTAACACTACCATCTGTGATACTATGTGAATTACCTGTTAAAATGACTCAAATACCATTGATACAACCTGAATCACCTGCAATTACCTTAAATAGCTGTGAAACAAATCGCTGATAAAAACTATCACTAATATCTGTGAAACTATGTCGATTACCCCAAATACTTAAGATATTACCTGAACTACCTGTGAAATACGAGACTATTTTATAACCGACCCCTGGAACCTACCCTCCTGTAATGCTAGCTGAATTACTCTAAACACATATGATACTTGAATTATCCTAAATACCTATGATACTCTCTGAATTATCTGTGAAATTATGTACAACTATGATACGTCCTGCCCCTGGAATCTAGCCTCCTGTGATACTAGCTGAACGACTCTAAATACCTATGATAGTTGAATTATCCTAAATACCTACGATACTCTCTGAATTACCTGTGAAATCATACGGAACTATGCTATATACGGTTCCCGGAATCTGTCCTACCCTGTGATGCTACCTGAATTACTTACCTTTTAGCGTGAGTGGGTCACCTTTTTTGCATCAGTGGGTCACCTTTTCGCGTGAGTGGGTCACCTTTTTGTTGAGTGGGTCACCTTTTTTGCTTGAGTGGGTCACCTTTTTACTTGAGCGGGTCTCCTTTTTCCCTTTGCGGGTCACCTTTTTCCCTTTATGAGTCGCCTTTTTCCCTTTGTGGGTCACCTTTTTCGCTTTGTGGGTCACCTTTTTCCTTTCCCGGGTCACCTTTTTACGGTAGTGGGTCAGCTTTTGCTTGAGTGGGTCACCTTTTCCCGTTGCAGGTCACCTTTTTCTCTTTATGGGTCACTTTTTCCTTGCGCGGGTCACGTTTTTCCCGTTTGTGGGTCACTTTTTTTGCTTGAGTGGGTCACCTTTTTGCTTGAGTGGGTCACCTTTTTACGTGAGTGGTTTACGTGCTGCAGCTGTCTAGAATTTGTGTCCTGGCATTGACAACAAACAGCTTTCCAGGAAGTTCTCGTCTAAAGTCGCTTTGAAACTCTGGCACCTCCCCTCCTATTCCCTATCTCTCCTGTATATAAACCCATATTGCTACTCCTTCAGTGTCTGTCTAGCCTAATACCTCTCCTCTGTTCCTACACCTCTCATATAAACCATACTCTGCTCCTCTAGCTCTGTCTAGCCTAATACCTCTCCTCGTTTTCGTATACCTCTCATATAAAGCACACTCTATTCCTCAATCTCTGTCTAGTCTAACACTTCTCCCGTTCCTATACCTCTCATACATACAAACGCATACGCTACTTTCAACCTCTGTCTAGTTTAGCATCTTCCCTATCTTTCCCCTATAAACACATACTCTACTCTCAACATCTGTCTGGCCGCATTTCTCCTTGTATCCCTACCTCACATAAAGCGCACTCCCCTCCTGCTCCCCCTGTCTAGCTGACTATCTCACCTTGGTTTCCTATACCGCTGCTATAAAACACATTCTACCTTTAACACCTGTCTATCCTAGCATAGGATCTCTCCGTTTTCTCGTCTCTCCTTATAAACGCATACTCAACCTCCTTAGCCTAATACCTCTCCTCCTTTTCCTATACCTCGCATATAAACCATACTCTACTCCACGACCTCTGTCTAGCCTAACATCTCTCCTCGTTTTCCTATATCTCTCATATAAACCATACTCTACTCTTCAACCTCTGTCTAGCCTAACACCCCTCCTCCTGTTCCCTGCCTCTCTTACATAAAAGGCATACTCTACCCTTCAACTCTGTCTAGCCTAACACCCCTCCTCGTTTTCCTATACCTTTCATGTAAACCATACTCTACTCCTCGACCTCGCTCTAGCCTAACACATCTTTACTATCTCTTCCATATAAACGTATTTCCCTCCTTCAACCCTATCTAACGTAGTAACGGTCGTCGTATTCCCTATCTCTCCCATATAAACCTATTTTCCTCCTTCAACGGCCCCATCTAGCCTCGTTTTCCCTATCCTTTCCCATATATGCCCAAAAAAACTGTGCCAGCATTCCTCTATTGTACCTACTGAGGTATTGCATTCTACACTAAGCTTCTCTCATCTCGTATCTAATATCATCTATAGCCTATTATCTAAATTATTACGAAGTAGGAAATGCGAAACAAGATACTAATTTCAAAAACACAACGCTCTACGAGCATTTAAAATGGCGTCATTTAAAGGGGCAAAATCATGATCTAGGGTCATAAACGCCTGGCATTTGATTATATACATCTTAGACTTTAATTTGGTGCAAAATATGAAAAAAATAATTTGTCCAGATTTTTCTTTTGTTATGAATTATTGGGGTATGCTCTTCTAAAGGAACTTCGCCTGCTTCTTACGCAGCTGCTTCTGTAGAAAGCGATTTGATGATGGTTACGCTTCACATTGCAATGTTACAGCTGTGGGCAATGAATTCCATTCTATGATTTCACAAAACAATAATCTGCTGTGTGATGTACATTGAAAAACGGAAAATTGACTAATGATTCATATAATATCTTTATCCATTCAGTACTGCTACATTTTGCTTAGGAAAGAGAAGTACTGTTTGTAAACCCCTTAACAATAATTAACAGTGTTTAAGAACTTGGTCAAGTTTGAATATCTAATATGAATCATTCTGAAATTCAAAGTAATTTAGCCAGTTTATTTGCATTATTGCGGCAAAGATTTAAAGTAGGTAGTATTAACTTAGCCGCACTAATGTCAAATATTCAAAGTCAATTAATATCGCGTAGTTATTCCGAAGTTAGTTATTTAATAGACTCATTAAGTACACTCTTACTTATAAAGGTTGTCAAATTGACTGAAGTTACTATCTCTCCTTGAGGTATCGCATGCCGTAAATTTGAGCAGGGGCGCCGGGGTATCACAGTGGTTTCGTTTCCAGCTCTCGTAGTGAGGGTCCGCGGTTCGATGCACGTGATTATTTTAAGTCGGGTCTATCCACGACTTCATCTCTGACTTGCTCATGTGAAGTATCCCCAAGGCCCAACGTGATTCGTAGTCCACGGTAAAAATTGTGAGTCCTCTCATTCACCACCATCCTCACCATCGACCTACAATCGGAGGGAACGGATTCTGCGCGCTGGGTACCTCCAGTTCAGAAATGGGCCCAGTCATTGCTTGGTGGATTGAGGTATCCCCCATAGGCCATTAGACATTGTATAGTGATTCCACAGTGAACTCGGTTATTCCCTTTCGCTTTCAAACAGAAGTGTGTTGTCATAACTTTCTCTGATATATACTGTAAATTTGTTCTTAACACACCAGTCTTCATAGTTTTTGAATTTCTCTTGTATTTTTCTGAAGAATTTACTTGCATTGTTTTAATAGCTGCATTGTTTAACACTATATTAATATTAGATTAATACATTGTTTAATACTATATTAACAAACTGTAGAGACGGATGTTTAATTACCCTACTAGTTTGGGAGAAAATAAATGTTAAATATGGGACTTCATTCTTTCTTAAAAATTTACATCATATCAATATTATTACTTAACTACGTCACCACTGAATATGTTAACAAAAGCTGATCTCATTAATTCCGTATCCTGTTACTAACAAGGAGGTATACACAATTTCATTGATTTCTACCAAAAATTACATCTTGTGGAACAATTTGAAAATGAGAACGTGTCGACAAATGAACACCCGAGAAAAGAGGGTCTAAAACAATAATGCTGTTTCTGGCCTTATCTGTACAAAAGCATTTAATGAACGCACAGACCCTCCTTCATCTTTATTATTTCTCCGCAACTAATTTAGTATTTGAAGGTTCCTGAAGCCTTTCTTGAAAGATCTGTTCACTTGATTTAGAAAAAACTTATCTTTTTTACTGCAGATTTATAGGAAGCTGGCCTTACATGCAGACATTTAAATCGCTATATGATGTGCTTTTAAAATCCATATAGCTATAAACACTACATAGAACTAAAGTAGGAGGCATGTAGTCTTTAATAATGCTAAAACCCATATTTATGAATTTTAGAAGTTTTTTCCCTTTTTCACAAATGGGTATCATTGATAAGTTCAGGAGTTACAGAAAAAGGAAGGTGCAATATTAATAAAAAATCAGACTGAAAGAAATAGTCCACACTCCCCTGTACAAATCACCGCTTTCATATCGTAGTACAAGCTACGAGATTCGAGGAAAGTGTTCCTGAATATTCTGTCTGCTCCTGAAAAGTAAAAACAAACTGCAGCGTTTACAGCAGTGAGGAAGGTAATGTTCAGCGTGAGGGACTGAGAGAGCTGACACGTGGTTTCTTTAGATTTTGTTGAGAAATCAAACGAACCCTGTTTTCACGACTGGGCCAAAGTGAGCCATTTTACAGTATTTCACAGATAGATGAAAGTGGACGTAGGTAATACAATATGTATGATAACTAGACAGGCAAAATATGAAGAAAAAGTTGCCAACCTATAAAGAAAACCGCAAAATATCATGAAATGCACATTTTAAAGCTAAAAATCGTATGAGTAAGGGTTTGGACCAGGTTCACTTCATTGGTTTTAAAATAGGCTTTGTAGATTTTGTCCACATTTAAGAATAAGACATCAAATGAAATACAACAAATTCCATGGAGTTTATAGATTTTAATCATCGTGAAACCTTTAAACTTAGAAAGGGAAAACGAAGTTACTGGTTAATTTGTCCATGTTTAATACTAATTACAATATGCCACTAAAGGCACCGGTATGCGAAATAAAATCTCTTCAGGAATAGAGAGCGTTTAATTACGCACGTAACGTCACATAGACGAAATGCTACATTTTCTCAACTGTACCTGACTTGGAAAGAGTGGTTTGGGTATTCTACATGTGCTTCACAGAAAACTGCCCGAATAGAATATTTGGAGAGCCCGGTTAATTGCTAATGGAAATTATTTTAAAAGAAACATCGTAAATCTTACACAATATGAAGGAATATGAAGATTCTCATAAAACATTAATATTTAGATAAAATATTATGAAATATGAATATTTGTTACATGTATTGTATTCTAAACACTGAAAAAATTAATAGTGCTTGTTCCCATAAAGATAGAAAGCATTCGTATAGTCTCACCATTTTGTCAACTTAAGTTATACATAGGGAATAAATACGTTCACTTAGAACGAATAATATGCTGTCTTATAGTTAAGTTCATTCTTCGATATCGGTGATTCTTAATATTTTCCTTATTAGCACATCTAGATTGCAATTATGAACAGTTATGCTGTTAATGGCAAAAGTATTTTAGATAAGGGTTACTAGTGTAATGCGGGGATCTTTCTCAGAAATCACAGAATTTGTGCCTTTTCTTTTCCAAAACATATCTGGCAGGAACACGCCGCTAATACAGCGGTTGGTAAATGTAGTTGGCTCATATCGAAGCATAGCATGGTGCTTATTTAATGAGTTGCTCCGAGGGTTGATAGTAAACTACTTTAGCAGACCTCGGCGCTGCAAGATGTACTTTCTGCGACACAGTGGATGACCAACATACATAGACAGAGTGCAGGACGGTGGCGAAACGATTACAACTACAGAGTGAAAAGAAATAGTAACATCAAGATTCTATTTGCAGTGTTCCTGTAATAGAATAGTATGCCCGCGACCACTCCGAGATAGAGAAATGTTGTCTCATGCTGCCGCTAATGCTGAGGGAGAAGGAGAAGAATCAGAAGGCACACCAATTCCTGAGATACGAATTAGTTCCTTCTCACGCATCCCTCCCATACGAATGAGAAGAAGAAGAACCAATATTCACCCTAACTCCTGAGACAAAAATTAATTCCTCCTCACAGATCTCTCCCATACGAATTAGAAGAAGAAGAACCAATACGCATTTTCATTTCTGAGATACGAATTAATTCCTCCTCAAACATCTCTCCCATACGAATGAGAAGAAGAATCAATAGGCACCCTAATTCCTGAGAAAAGAATTAATTCCTCCTCACACATCCCTCCCACCCGAGAGAGAAGAAGAAGAAGAACCAATAGGTACTCTAATTCCTGAGAGACAAATTAATACCTCCTCACACATCTCTGGCACCCGAATGAGAAGAAGAAGAGCCAATAGTCATCCTAATTCCTGGGATGCAAATTAATTCCTCCTCCCACATCTCTCGCACCTAAATGAGAAAACCAGAAGAAGAAGAGCCAATAGTCATCCTAATTCCTGGGATGCAAATTAATTCCTCCTCCCACATCTCTCGCACCTAAATGAGAAGACCAGAAGAAGAAGAACCAATAGATACCCTAATTCTTAGGATACAAATTAATTCCTCCTTCCACATCTCTCGCACCTAAATGAGAAGACCAGAAGAAGAAGAACCAATAGATACCCTATTTCCTAGGATACAAATTAATTCCTCCTCCCACATTTCTCGCACCTAAATGAGAAGACAAGAAGAAGAACCAATAGACATCCTAATTCCTAGGATACAAATTAATTCCTCCTCCCACATTTCTCGCACCTAAATGAGAAGACAAGAAGAAGAACCAATAGACATCCTAATTCCTGGGATACAAATTAATTCCTCCTCCCACATTTCTCGCACCTAAATGAGAAGACCAGAAGAAGAAGAACCAATAGATACACTAATTCCTAAGATACAAATTAATTTCCCCTGAACCATCTCTCGCATCCGAACGAGAAGAAGAACAAATAGACACCCTAATTCCTGGAATACGAATTAATTCCTCCTCCTACATCTCTCACACCGAAAGAGAAGAAGAAGAACCAATAGATACCCTAATTCCTGGGATACAAATTAATTCCTCCTCAACCATCTTTCGCACCCGAACGAGACAAAGTACCAATAGGCATCCTAATCCCTGGGATACAAATTAGTTCCTTCTTCCACATCTCTCGCACCCGAATGAGAAGAAGAAGAGGAACCAATACACACCCTAATTCCTGAGATACAAATTCATTCCTTCTCTCAGATCTCTCGCCGAAGGAGAAGAGGAAGAACCAATAGACACTTTAATTCTTTAGAAGGAGGAGAAGAATAAGAATAAGGAGAATATATCTTAATAACCATCTCCAAACTATATATCAGAATTACTTTTCAGGATCTCTGCAGTAACATGGCGTAACAGGCGTACCTGTGTTCACTTCTCGATAGATCCAGTAACATAAATGTTAGGTATTTCATAATGTCCAAACCTTATTATTAATTTTAGGCACTAGAAAGTTTGTGTCTCGAATCAATTAGTGTTTTTCTCTAGCTTTTATGATAATATGATACCATATAGCCTTAAAAACTACCAGTTTAATTACTTTAGTTTTTATATAAGAATCTCGTACTCTTTTTCCGCGTAGAATTTGGGCTAACAATTTATGAAAGCGGAAATCCATAACTTGTTTACATTATTACACACTATCACACAGGAAAAGAACAAACGTAAATGCATTCCCAATGTTTCTCAGAACATCTTGCCCAGCAACCGAGTGGGGTGGCTCAGGCGGTAGCGATTGAGGCTCACATTCGGAAGGTCCCGGATTTAATTCCCATAGGAGAGGCCATCTGGATCTTGGCCATGAATTTTCCTGTCCCACATTTCATTACCCTCTTCTCCTTTCAGGGTTGCAGTTTCAGGCAACGTGGACGGTGTGTGGGGTATGCGGGAATATGATTTGAGGAGAGAACCTTTTGTTCCCTGGCATAGAACCTTCTCCACGAATTTGTCCGTGAAGTTAGGGGTCATAGGTGGGGCCGAAGATGTTTAATCTGGAAAAGCTAAGGACCCGCTGCGCTTCTCCCCATCAAATCTGACCGGCTTTTGTACTCTCTCGCCACATTCTTTTTTCCGGAGGTTTAGTAGGCGCAATAGTTCTAGCCTTGGCCGCAGTGCTGAAATCCTCTTCCGTTTCTAAACGGAATATCCCAATATCCCCATATCCCAATAAGTTTGAAGTTCGTAACCTATTTATGAATCAATAAGTAAGTTGAATTCTCTTCAGAAACCTGAACGCGGCAGGGTTTTCCTGTCAGACACTTAATGGGGGAGCATATATTGCTTTCCAGAAAGGTATATTGGTTTAAACAATAGCATATCTATGAAACTCTGCCAGGGTGATGCATCAGGCATAATAAATTTACGTGAGTAAGTACACCACCTCACCTCTTCACTTAGTACAGGAAGCTGGATAGCTTCTATTAGCCATTCCAATGCTGTGTTCCACTCATTGAGCTTAAAATAGCACCTTGCTATTTGCAGCCTTATATCCTTCACCGGAATAAGTCCCAAGTCATTTGCATGGAGAAACCTAACCAAGGCATCAAAAAAAGATAACTTGGGAAGCCACTTTGCTTCCAGTTTCTCAGCGTAACTCAATGATGCAATCTGTAACACAAAGAAGCCATCACAATAATTACGCACTTAAAATAGAGAGGCCTAAGATATATTTTTCTTATAAAATCAAATTTTATGTAGATTTACGCAATAAATTATCCTGACTGAATCATGCCGCACCATTTCTGGTAGGTTGATTATCATAATCGTTGGTGTCAACCATCCGTCATGCATGTTCAGAGTACGTCGAGCAGTTATAGCTTTGATTACACACGTTGTGTTCACTTATTTTACAGTACTGGTAAGTTTAGCAATTACAAATCTGATTAAAATAAACCCTTAGCCTCTGTATTTACTGAACTATATATTTTTTTACTTTGACTAGGTTTATAAATTTTATTTTTATATCAATATCAATATTAATTTATTGTCATTAAACAGTTATATAACTGCAATAGACATTGTCAGTATACACAAAAATACAAATTAATAGTACAACATAAACCACACCTTGTGCAACTTTTACAGCAAAAAAGTAACAATTAAATATCAATATCAGATGCATTAAAATCAATAAATTCATTAATAGAATAAAATGGATTATCCACAAGCCAAGAATGCAATCGCTTACAAAATATTTTATAAGGCAAATCTTTTACAGCTTGAGGTAGCTTGTTAAAAAGTTTAATGCCAATATAGGAGTAAATTTGAGAAGTTTTCTTAAGTCTATGCTGAGGAATATCGATCATTTGACCATTACGGATATTATAATTATGAATATTGGATCTCGTGTCATACATATGTTGATTCTGCTTCATAAAATCCAATACAGTATAAATATACAAATTTATAACAGTCAAAATATTATATCTTTTAAAATAGGGTTTACAGTGTGTTCTAGTAGTTATCTTAGCCATAATTCTTATAGCTTTCTTTTGCACAAGTAATACATCTTGGATATATGAGGCTATTATCCCAAAGTAAAATACCATAATTAATAATACTGTGAAAGTATGCAAAACATGAGACACGTATATACTCAAAGGGTACACAATTGACTAAGTTTCTCATCAGGAATAAAACCCTTGACAACTTTCTGCATAAAAATGTAATATGTGACTCCCAGGTTAAAAATCTATCAATAAAAATGCCTATAAACTTTACATCAGTACAAAGCTTTGGGACAACAACATTATTTAAAGTAAAAATTATATTTTTAGTTTTAGAATCATTAAGCAAAAACTTATTTGCTTGAAACCATTGTGATATATACATTATATTATTTTGAACCTCAGTTTGAAGATACTGTATATTTGCATTGTTGTGAATAAAAGTTGTGTCATCAGCAAATAATATGGTTTTAGATTCAGTATTGAATGGTAAATCATTAATCATGATTAGGAATAGCAGAGGACCTAGGATAGAACCCTGAGGAACACCGCACATTACTGAAGCCACATCCGAAACCTTATCATTAATCTGAAAAACTTGTTTGCGGTTAGAGAGATAAGAAAAGAGCAATTTATTAGGCGTACCACAAATACCATAATGTGCTAATTTATCTAACAGTATACAGTGATCCACACAATCAAAGGCCTTGCTTAAGTCACAGCATGTGACCCAAGCAAAGCTCTTTGATTCAAAAGTATTCGTTATATTATCAATAAGTAATCGAACTGCATCAATAGTAGATTTACCAGCCCTAAATCCAAATTGATCGATAGAAAAGATCTTGTTTTGTTCAAAATAGCAACACAATTGGTTGTGGATTAATACCTCAAATATTTTAGAAAACACTGGCACCAGAGATATCGGTTGATAATTTTCCAATAATGATTTATTACCTTTTTTATGAACTGGTATTATTTTTGCTAATTTAAGTTTACTTGGAAATATGCCCCCAGTGAAGCATTTGTTTACACAGATACTTAATGACAACACAATATAAGCAATTATTTTCTTTAAAATAATGCCATAATGACTCTCCTTTTGAACCATTCTTGTTAATTGATTCCTTAGTCCAACTAAGGGCGACAGAATTTAGTATATGTACAGTCCGGTTCAAAAAACGTGCCGATGTTTTACGTTTCCTATAATGCTTTTCTTTAGTTAATGTTAGTAGAATACCCTTGTCAGTTACATTCCACACCTACGCATTTGTGCTAATCTATAATTGGTTTGAAGATAGTGAACGGTGAAAAGGGATGGGGAACGGAAGCATTTTACCTGAGTGGCTGAAAGGTACTCGCCAGATCTGTCCGTCTCCTATTGGTTTGACGTCAAAACTCTGGCACTCAAACCCTAACCAATGGGTAGAGGTTGGTTTCCGGCTCATGAGCGAAGGAAGCGGAGGAGGTGAGACAAACATTGTGTGGAGTGGCTGGATGAAATTGCCTTGCAAAAGTTGTCCTGCATTTTATGTATATAATTTGAAAGGAACAAAGGATATGGACAACAAATCGAAAATTATTGCCCATACTGAGGAAGGTTATAGCTCTACGAGGATTTTGAAGTTATATGGGATTTCTCCAAGAGCAACGTCAAACTGGTGAAAGAAATACTACAAACTGGATTACTGAATACACAAACCAGGTAGCGTATTTAATTGTAAATGCATAATGCAGTGCGCATGGCACCAGAAGCATCAAAACATATCACAGCAGGATAAAAAGGAACATAAAATGGGACGTGAAAAAAAACAGCTTAATAAATAAGGTTTTCAGGATAGGTAAGGTATTCCACTTTGAAAGCTCACTTAATAGATTAGGGCATAATGGGAAATTATTATTATTATTATTATTATTATTATTATTATTATTCCCTTCTGATATTGATTGCAATGCAGTAAGAGCAATAGACATATTGATTTTGGGTTATGAAATATCACAAATAAGTTTGATATAGGAAATAAAAGTAGAAAATTATGGTAAGGAGCTGAGTTATATACAAATGAGCCGGTAATACGAAAAAGAATTACAAAAAAGTCGCAAAACATAGCATTTTGCATTACTTGAAATGGTTGGCACCTTCTTCATTTCTTTTCTTGCAAAACTCTTATAATACAATTTATTTATAATATTACTAGTTCTGAATTAATTATGGAAAGGTAGAATCAGAATAAAAATGCAATGCATTGGTTGTGAAGCAACCACCAATCTTCGGCTGCCCAAGCCGCTACTCTGCCAGCTGAGCTACGACCTGCATGTAGCTACACCTCATGAAATTCTCCATGTGACCCAATTTTACCGGTAATATACAAGGACTACTCAACCTCTCTTGAGATAACATACCCCAATGTAGACTTACACACTATTTAACTTTGATTCAACCTTTCCAGTTTACAGAAGAATAGTTAATAAAACTGAATGGATTATGTTTTCTTAACGAATCGAAATCTGCCTTGAATCCTAGCCTCTAGTGCACCCGCCATTGCAAACAAGGCTATGCTAAGGCCGCCAAAAAATTGGCTTGGAATAAAGGTAAGGAGTGGGGACTGCGTGATGGAGCCATGGTTGTGGGAGGATCCGATTTACTAATTCCTTACCAACTTAACACACAGCTCATTATATCTGCACCTTTTTGCACCTGACTGTACATCCTATTGCCGTATTTACTATATACTGGACATGCTTCCTGTTCCACATATCCTCTCAAACTTTTAAGAGCAGTATTCCTAGTTACAGCTCAGCTAAATATTCCCTTTCGTTACCTTTTCATGTATTTACGTATGCCCATCAAACCTATTTTTTATTTATTTGTAAATGCTAATTGTCTTGTTTCTGAAGGCGTGGATTACATTCATTTCATTCTGACTCAATCTACTTTTCAAAACCTTTTACAAAATGTTCACCTCAAAACTCAACTGTTCTTTAAACAAATTAAATCAAAGCTTTCTCCACCCTCCTCCCTTTGTATGTGTATATATTTTCAAAACTATTCCCTTCTACCAAATTATTAAGCCTTTAGATGCTTTACTATCTTTACCACATTGATCCACTTATATTAACCCTTATAATGCTACTGCTGTGTCTTCCCTTGCAGTATTTGTTGATACATATACAATTGTTGTACAAAAAAGGTTAATGTTTAGTCCATCTACTCCAAAATTTCCAGCACCATTTATATACCTCAGCCGAACCTAGGGGCATAGATGAGGCGGTAGCTCTCTAAGGCTTGCATGCGGGAATTACAGCAGAGAGCATGAAATCATGCCGATATAATGCGTAGTGGTTTTTGTTGTTAAGGAAATACTACACACCTCTGTCACACCCAGCTGTCCCCTTATCTGGTTCTAGCACTTAACTTAAGGTTTATCTTACTCCCCACTTTCCTTTCGCTCCTAAGTCTGAAACCGACCTATGTTCATAGGCTAATGTTTGAGTGCCAAACGTTTCACATTAGGCCAATACGAAACAGGCTCATCCAGTGGCTGGTAAGGACCATCATTGCGAAGCATTCCTTCCAGTCTCTCAGCTGAAATGTTTCCTTACCCCTTACCTTACGCTGCTCACCTGCCTGACCTTTAATCATAGGCTAAATCGTGTGTGTCGAACGTGAATTCAAACCAATAAGAGATTGGCTCACCCAGGGGTGGTGTGGAACATAGATGATAAGGAGATTCTATCTACATTAAATAAAGAAAAACAATAAATCTAAAGAATCGGCACGATTCTGTGCACTTGACTGTTCTGTTTTCGGCCGCACTCTCATTTTTAGGACTGTTGGCAAGTGCTGGCGTGAATTATAAACTACCACGAATTTCCCTCACTTTTAGTTCCCTTTCATCCTGTAAGGCAATAGAGATGAGTGTGGTGGCATGAAACCCTGTGTCTGAACTTGACCATTTGGATAGGGGGACTTCAAATGGACAACCACGGTGATGAATCTGAAAATGTTAAGGACCCCGCTGCATTGCATCTGCCGCCATCAGCTCTGGACGCCCTTCGTGCTCCCTAGCCCCATCTTTTCCTCACCAGGGATTAAGTAGGTGTAATTGGCCTAGCTTGGCCATGGTGCTGAAATGTTCCTCCGTTTCTAATCAATCAGTTCAGCTGCTACCTACTAATACTTTACGCTGTGTGCACATTTTACCGCTCTACTCCAGGTATTGGGACCAGAATCAGTGCACCTCAGCCAAAAGTTTCACATAGCTGCTGATAAGGTGAACAACTGTTATTGTAACCAGTTATTGTTGTTGTAGTTGCCTTTCAGACCACAAATTGCTTTGTGCAGCATTTGAGTCTTATTTCTCTGTTCATAGAACAAAGAATTTTCATTTTCTCTAAGTTTCAGAAAGAAAAAAACTTATCTGCTGCTCAGTGTTATAAGAATTTCAACAGTGTTTCTCTGGAGTTATATACTGGAAATAATATAGTCAGGGTAACAAAGAATAAATTCTAAAGCTGATATATATGTTATGTGATAAATGAAGGCAAAGATGTTATGAGATGCAACGTGTTAACCAGAATTATTTAAATCATACAGTTACTGCCTAAGATAGAATGGGGAATGCCTTAGGTATCATCTCGGTGAAAGGTAAATATATTTTGTGCTTTGCAGTCACGTGGTATTCGGGGCAAAGGCAGCTGCGCGGCCTACTGCCGGTTCCACTATGTGTGAGCATATAAAGACAAGATATCTGGAAGTTATATCCTCTCATATCACTTTATAACTGTACCTCTTGCTGCTCTGTACACTTTACCAGTTTATTTTTTCGCAATTTTTCCTTTATTGAGTCAATTTGGTTTCCTCCATCCCCCACATTCTTAATTTTAGTCTCAAGTAGTTCAGTTTCCTAACAATATCAATTTGTATTGGTTAAATTGCGGTAACTGTCTTTTCAAGACATTTTTGAACATTACTGTTTTTCCCTCCGTAATGTTTCCACCTACAGGTAAGCAATGTGTGACTCCAACCAGTCATTATCAGTTTTATATGTGACTGGCCTGACGATTCAGGGACATAAAAAACCAACCAGTGAACATGTTATAATCGATATGAAATGAGGGGGTGTTTCGGATACCGCATCTATGAAAGAGTTTCACTGCAATTGATGCATAAAGAAAGACCTAACCAATACAACATGATTCAGCCTCTAGAGGAAAGGGTGAAGCATTATTTGTATGTGACGTTAAACTGGACGATAGCTAAATTGATACGAGAGTTTTTATCAGCGAGATTATTTCTACGCTTTTATTGCATTACATTTTATTTTTTGCGTCAAGGTTTAATGAAGCATTGCCTCAACGGCATTCCGCTAGTCAGAACATGGACAACTCGCTTGTAATGTTAACTTTCAGCAGTTCTGCCATATTTTGGGAGAGTTAAAGTAGCCTGCCAATCCAATGGCTAGAACTATACTAATAAACAGACATGGTAACTTTGCCAGAGGGTAAGGCTACAATTGTCAGTACAAACATAAACAGCTACGTTCCATTATGGGCCACCCTTTATGCACGTCAGTATACCGCACACTTAAGTGCTTTTATGTAAACTGCGTTAGCAGAATAATTTCTGATGTAAGAGGGACAAAGGTATTGTAACGCTGCAACAATGGCCAAAGTTCGGGAGGTTGGCGCCCGGCGGTCGAAGATAAAAAACGATAAATAGCACTCGCCAGCGTAAACATCAGAGGCGCTACGTTAGATAACCAGAATCTTCTGGAGGTTTCTCTTTCTCGAACGTTCGAGAACCCTGTGGAAATTTCCATTGCCTATATAAGCCAGCGTTCTCGCGAGAGGCTTCGCCCTAAGTCACTTTCCACGCGAGTGGAGAGAGGCTCGGGTTATCTGCATATTGAAGCCGGGGAAAGATCCGGTACATCCTGCCAATTACAGATCCATTAGCCTCCTCTCTGTCCTTTCAAAGGTGTTTGAAAGGACCATTCTTAACCGCTTGTCTCCCACCTTAGGGGACATTCGAGCCATCCCACCACATCAGTTCGGCTTCCGTCCTGGGCACTCGACCTCCCAGCAATTGCTGCGCGTGGTGGAAGCGGCTGCCCTGGGCTTCCAGGACAGGGCTTACACCGCCGCAGTTTCACTGGATGTCGAGAAGGCCTTCTCGATGACCTGGCATGCGGGGCTCCTCAAAAAGCTCATCCAACTGGAGCTCCCTACACACTTAATACACCTGCTACACACATATTTAAAACACCGCGCTTTTGTTGTTTCGGTAGCGGGACACAAATCTACACTAAGGCCAATAAGAGGCGGAGTCCCCGAAGGTTCTGTTCTATCCCCCACACTTTTTAGTGTATATGTGGCCGATCTACCCACAGAGCAGCACGTCAACATGGCACAGTACGCTGATGTCGTGCTCCTGTATTGTACAAATAAAAACCCAAACAGAGCCTTCAACCCCATTCAGAGACACCTCCGCCTCCTCCAAGAGTGGTGCAGGCGTTGGCGATTATCCATCAATCCGGCAAAAAGCCACGCCATTCTCTTCACCAAGCGCCGCTTTCCCGCAATCTTCCCCACATTCAGCTATCTCGGAAGAAGGATAGAATGGACAAATGCCATCTCCTACCTGGGGGTTAAGTTAGATAAGGGTCTAACTTTTCGGGGACACGTCGGGGACGTCGCGCGTCGGGGACATGGGGCTGCGGCTTCATTGTACCCGATGCTGGGGTCTGAGATGCCTGTCCCTTTAAAGTTACACCTTTTTCGGGCGCTGATAATCCCTTTCCTGCTTTATGCCTGCGAGATCTGGGGCATGGCCGCAGATTCCAACCTGCTGCTCCTGCAACGGGTACAGAATAGGTGCCTTCGGGCCATCTATTGTGTAAACCGCTCCTTCCCCGTGAGACTGCTTCACGAAGCCTCTTCCTTACGTGGAGGATGAAATTAGGCGCCGGGCCGCAAAATTTTACGACCAGTTGCCATACCATCAGAGCGCCCTAGTTAGGTCTCTTGGGGATTATGACCCCAGAACACGCCGCTTGAGGCATCACCGGCTTCCCCGCATGGCTTGCGGGCATATCCGGTAACAGCGGAGTAATTCCAACAGCAGCTAAAGCTGAACTCCAATACAATCCATTCAAGAGTAGCTTGGACTTCAAAATTAAAATCCCAACATGTTTATAATTACAAAATTCATACCACCAGCGGTGCACAAGGGTAGTTGCACCATGACCGGCTACCGTTGAGGAACAAACTTTGTTACCTCCTTTCTCTCCCCCTACCTAAAGAACAACCGCCATCCTGTAACCCCCATATCCCGTCACTACGTGGTAAAGCCCTAATTAGGGAAGGTACACGCCTAAGCACACCATCGGGTTGCCCTCAACCTGCCATCTGACGCACAGCACAGCACAGCACAGAGCAGTCAGTTGTGTTAGTTGAGTTGACTCAGTCAGTGAGCGAGCGAGTTAGGACTGCGTTTCTGGTGCGACATCAAGAGTGATTCTCCGAGCGAGTTGGTGACATTGTGACGTGCAGTGAGCGCTGCTGCTGCAGAAAAGATTGAAGAAGTCTTGTGTTTGACTACCCAGCTAGTGAACCGCCCGAAAGAAGAGGCTACGCCGCGAAGAAGCGAAGTGACGAGGAAATTGAGCTGCTTTACATTAGTGAAGTGGAATGAACGAAGTGAACTCACAGTGGCGGTGAACTAGATAAAAACAAAATAATGACAGTGAGAACTTAGAGGAGAACTTAGAGTTGGAAAACTGGACAAAGTCACAGTGTGTATATAATTAAATGCTTATTCTGTTTCAGTTATGAATGAAATACAATCGTGTATATCCCTCGCTTTTGGTTTATTTAATGCAATGCGCTATATTCATTGGTTTTCCATTTATGATATATAATATAATTTAGATTATTAAGTAAAGCGAATAGTCGTTCTAATACATGTCTACAAAGGTGTCTACTGCAAAGTGAATTCACGGTTGACCTTATCGGACATCTGTGGAGGTCATCACAGTATATTGCAGCTCTGTGGGCAAGTCTGATTAATTCCTCAGATTAAAACCATTGAATATACCTTTATTAAATTAGGCCACTTATAATTATTGTTGAATATTACTGCTCCTAAAATGTGCTTTTCACCATGCATAAATGTTCCATACTGCGTAAAAGCATGAATAACTATTTCCATATCTCTTGTAAAATTGTATTTATAATAAAAGGAAAGCAATTATTTCTCTGAACCACTCAGTCATCATATGCATTCTTTAGATTGGAAGAAAGGTTCCTCTGAATTAATTGTGTTATTTTCATGTTTAGATGAGCTCTTATCAATATTGGGTTACAAAATATCACACAAGCATACATGCAATATACGAATTTGCAGGCTTCAAAATTCACCTACTCTCACAGGCAACATTAAAAATTAGATAGATTTTTAACTAGTGTCTAGAAATTATCTCACAGTAGTAGGTTATTTAGAAGAGAGCGAGGCCACTTTTTTGCGCATGTATGGGAAAGGATAGGGAAAACGAGGCTAGATGGGGCGGTTCAAGGAGGAAAATGCGTTTATATGGGGAAGATAGGAATACGACGACCAATACTATGCTAGACAGGGTTGAAGGAGGGAAATACGTTTATATGGAAGAGATAGTAGAGAGCTGTTAGGCTAGACAGAGGCTGAGGAGCATGGTTTATATGAAAAGTATAGGAAAAACGAGGAGAGGTATTACACTAGACAGAGTTGAAGGGTAGAGTATGTCTTTTATATGAGAGAGGTAGGGAACAGGAGGAGGGGTGTTAGGCTAGACAGAGGTTGAAGGGTAGAGTATGTCTTTTATATGAGAAAGGTAGGGAACAGGAGGAGAGGTGTTAGGCTAGACAGAGTTGAAGGGTAGAGCTTATCTTTATATATGAGACAGTTAAGGAACAGGGGGTAGGGATGATAGGCTAGACAGAGGTCAAGAAGTAGAGTATGGTTTATATGAGCGGTATAGGAAAACGATGAGAGGTGTTAGACTAGACAGGGCTTGAAACGTAGTGCATGGTTTATATGAGCGGTATAGGAAAACGATGAGAGGTGTTAGACTAGACAGGGCTTGAAGGGTAGAGTATGTCTTTTATATGAGAGAGGTAGGGAACAGGAGGAGGGGTGTTAGGCTAGACAGAGGTTGAAGGGTAGAGTATGTCTTTTATATGAGAGAGGTAGGGAACAGGAGGAGAGGTGTTAGGCTAGACAGAGTTGAAGGGTAGAGCTTATCTTTATATATGAGACAGTTAAGGAACAGGGGGTAGGGATGATAGGCTAGACAGAGGTCAAGAAGTAGAGTATGGTTTATATGAGATATAGGAAAACCAGGAGAGGTATTAGGCTAAGGAGGTTGAGTATGCGTTTATAAGGAGAGACGAGAAAACGGAGAGATCCTATGCTAGGATAGACAGCTGTTAAAGGTAGAATGTGTTTTCTATAGGTTAGATAGGAACCCAAGGAGAGATACTCAGCTAGACAGGAGCAGGCGGGAAATGCGCTTTATGAGAGGCAAGGGATACGGGGAGAGACGCTAGACTAGACAGAGGTTTAGAGTATGCGTTTATATGTATGAGGGATATAGGAACAGGAGGAGAGATATTAGGCTAAGGAGGTTGAGTAGCCGTTTATAAGGAGAGATGAGTAAACGAAGAGATCCAATGCTAGGATAGGCAGGTGCTAAAGGTAGAATGTGTTTTATATATGCTAGATAGGAACCCAAGGAGAGATAGACAGGGGGCAGGAGGGGAATGCGCTTATGAGAGGTAGGGGATACGGGGAGTGGTGTTAGGCTAGACAGAGGTAGAGGAGTAGAGTATGGTTTATATGAGAGGTATAGGGAAACGAGGAGAGTCGGTAGGCTAGACAGATAGTGAAGCAGTAGGAATATGGACTTATATACAGGAGATATAGGGAATAGGAGATGCTAGACCTTGAAAGCGACTTTAGGCGAGAACTTCATGGAAATATGTTTCATGTCAATGTTAGAGCGCTAATTCTAGACATGCTCATCACGTAACCTATTCAGGGAAAAGGTGACTCGCTCAGGGGAAAAAGGTGACCAGCAAAGGGAAAAACGTGACCAGCAAAGGGAAAAAGGTGACCAGCAAAGGGAAAAAGGTGAACAGCAAAGGGAAAAAGGTGACCAGCAAAGGGAAAAAGGTGACCAGGAAAGGGAAAAAGGTGACCAGCAAAGGGAAAAAGGTGACCAGCAAAGGGAAAAAGGTGACCATCAAAGGGAAAAACGTGACCAGCAAAGGGAAAAAGGTGACCAGGAAAGGGAAAAAGGTGACCAGCAAAGGGAAAAAGGTGACACGCAAAGGGAAAAGGGTGACGAGCAAAGGGAAAAAGGTGACCAGCAAAGGGAAAAAGGTGACCAGCAAAGGGAAAAAGGTGACCAACAAAGGGAAAAAGGTGACCAGCAAAGGGAAAAAAGTGACCAGCAAAGGGAAAAAAGTGACCAGCAAAGGGAAAAACGTGACCAGGGAAGGGAAAAAGGTGACCAGCAAAGGGAAAAAGGTGACCAGCAAAGGGACAAAGGTTACCAGCAAAGGGAAAAAGGTGACCAGCAAAGGGAAAAAGGTGACCAGCAAAGGGAAAAAGGTGACCAGCAAAGGGAAAAACGTGATCAGCAAAGGGAAAAACGTGATCAGCAAAGGGAAAAAGGTGACCAGCAAAGGGAAAAAGGTGACCAGGAAAGGGAAAAAGGTGACCAGCAAAGGGAAAAACGTGACCAGCAAAGGGAAAAACGTTACCAGCAAAGGGAAAAACGTTACCAGCAACGGGAAAAACGTTACCAGCAAAGGGAAAAAGGTGACCAGCAAAGGGAAAAACGTGAGCAGCAAAGGGAAAAAGGTGACCAGCAAAGGGAAAAAGGTGACCAGCAAAGGGAAAAGGGCAGGAAAAAGGCGGTCCTCTCACGGGAAAAGCTAACCCACTCACACTAACAGGTAAGTAATTCAGTTAGTATCACAGGGTAGGACAGGTTCCGGGAAGCGGATATAGCATAGTTCTGTATGATGTTACAGGTAATTCAGAGAGTATCGTAGGTATTTAGGATAATTCAAGTAACATAGGTGTTTAAAGTCACTCAGCTAGTATCACAGGTACTCATGGTAATATAGAGAGTAATTAGATCATAAACATTTCTTATCCAACGTTACAACAATTTATATACTTTTTTCTAAATCTTACAAACTTATTGTACGATGCGGAGAGGGATAAACTGCATATTGGTTCACAAATTGAAAAGCTTTGCGTCAACATACCTTTATTTAAGTTTGTTGTAGATGTCTCTCCCCTTTTATCTAGGCTTGAGACTAGCACTAGGATTGCTCCTAATGGCAGGGTTACCACCTTCCCTTCCATCTTCTTCTTTCTTCATCAGGCGTCTGCTAGTTGCATATCAGCACACGGATAAACTTCATTTTTAAGATTGTAGACTCACGAGAAAATCTTCATCTTCGACTTACATTCTCTTAAGCACTGTTTGTAATACTGTAATGTCCATATGCATAGGTAGTTATCCCATCCTCAGCAATAATTCTTTTATCATCAAAGGGATTCAATGCAATTTTATACACTTGCACTGTGGTAACAGCATGCTTTCGTGATAGGATTAGATTCATGGGCGTTCTGATGATTTCACAGGTTTTAAGACAGTCTGTATAGCTGTCAAACGAAATGTACTGCTTAATAGCGCTACGTTTTATACCTTTAATCTTTTTTATCATTGAGCCTTGAATATCTAAGGCATACATCTTAGGCCGTAGTCCAACAAAGCGTAGGATGACTTTGCTATTAGCCTCATCTTTAAATTTTCCCAATACCTTCTTGTTCTGAGTAGAGTGGCATATATGATTGACAGGGTAATCAGCTGTATCCAGATGCTCAAGAAAACGTAGCTTGTCCTGGTACACATCTTCAGTTGTTACACGATGAATGAATGAATCAGTGTCCATATACATAAGCTTCAGGTTTTCAGCTCCATAATAAGGCAACAACACGTCGTAATGGTAGTTATACATTAATGTCTTGGAGATGTCCAACACACTCATTCCAATGTATATAGGCTTGTTGAACACAATCTGACGAGAGGCCATATGTACAGCAGCTAGATTAGCAGCATATATCGTCCTGTCGATAAACGTAGGCTTGGCGATCAACTTTTCTAGAGTCTTCTCATTGGTCACCAGTCGTATATCCACACGGCTACGCAGGTTCTCCATAGTTTTTCCAAACATGGCGTTGTTAAAGAGCTTATAGAGATCCTTCTCGAAGTCATTTGCAGCTTGTTGTCGTAGCCTGTTGTTAAATTCCACATAAGGTTTCAACCACCGAGACTGTCGGAATTGTAGCACATGATGGATTTTTGTTAGTCGTAGTCCATGACTAAGAGCCTGCTTCAAAGCCATGTAATGCACTACATACTTCTTTCGAGGTCCAAGATGAGGTATCAGTTTCTTTGTAGATGCTTCCAATGGCTTCATACACTCAGGCAGGAAAGGTAGATCGTTGTGTAGATCGTAAAGTTCTGCAGGATATTCGATATCAACTTCTAATATGTACCCATGAGGATCATCTTCTTGTAGTGTTTCTAAGTTGATTTCTTCAGGCGAAACCCACTGAAATCCACCAAAAGGAAGGGCGTGACACATTGCCCACCCATATTGGTTATTGGCGTCCTCATATGTGATAAATTGGGTTGGTCTCGACGGATCAAACTTCTCCATATACGCGTTATCAGCTTCTGCATACCGATGGGAAACTTGACATAAACCTCCTCTTATACCTGATTCCACCATGAGTAGTTGATCGTAATCTTGTAACAGCTCCAGCTTAATTCCTGTATACAACAACATGGCGTCCCATGTAAGTCCTGGAGATGTAAAATAATGCGCGGGGTCAACTTTGTGTGTTTTGAGGGTTTGCTCTCTGAACGTCTCAAAGACATCGGCTAGGAGTAGTACATCTGAGGTTAAGTACAGGTCGCTGTACTCGCCCAGGTTTCTCACATTAAACAGCTCCCATACATTTCTAGCATGATCATAGTCAGCATCACTAATTTCTTCTTCATTTAATCTATTGTAGAAGGTGTGCTTAGGAGGCAAGCAGGTCTCGTTCAAAACATCCCAGGAAGTGACGTAATCATAGGGAAATACCCCCTTACGGGTCATCAACTTCAATTTGTCTTCTCCAAAGTACTTTAGTGTTTCAGGATATGAGGTTAGATTTTTTACCAACTTATCCAAGCTTGTACTGAGGAAACGGAAGCTGTCCACAAATCGAAGCTTTATATCTCCTACATACTTGGTGAATGAGATATAGCTTTCTTCAGAGTTAGGAATTAGCTCCACACGTTCACTTGTACAACCCAGCTCCTTAACAATGAAATGAGAGTCATATCCGCTAAGGTTATGCATGAAGACTGGTATATATTTAGGTGTTTTACAGGCTAAATTACATTCATTATGAAGACTTCCACGATATTCACCGCTGATGTGATCATGGTCGCGTACTTTATAGTTCCCTTCTGTAAAGGGTTTTCCACACAAGTAGCATGTCGTAGAAGACTCAAAATCCTTTTGCTCTTGATCCGTAAGTTTCAGAGGCTTAGCAGATTTGTATATGTCATCAATCATTTTTGCAAGATATGTCAGGTACAGCATAAACTTCTGAGCAGCATCAGCACCACGATACACATAGGGTTGCTTAGGAAGACCAGTTTCGAGATGTTCAACTCTGTATGTAGGCTTCACGTAAACACAGAAGCTCATTGGTGTGTGCTCTTGATAAGGGGTTGTATAGGAAGTTTCAGGATTGGGTGTACATATATGGCATGGAGTGAGAATACTCTCAAAATCCGCATAAATGACATAAGGTACTTTCAGCATCCTCTCAACATTTTTAAACTGTACAATTGCTTTCTCCTTGGTAGGCATAACTACCCTCGCAACACCATGTTGATTACAGATTGATGTATGTTCTTGTAGTTTTTCCAGTCCACTTCGTCCATATCGATCATCAAAATGTGTAAAGCAGCGCTTACAAGTATAAACCCGTCCATTACATTTAGTTTTCTGACGTCGAACGAGTTTCTCAAAATTCTTTATATATACGTAGTGATGTTTTCCACAACTGTCACTCAATAGTAGCAGGTCACGATGTTCAGGTAGTTCAATATCAGCAACCTTTATTGGATACACCTCATGCTTCTCATCTAGACCGAAAACGTTAATAGATATCTTGTTAAGCTTCTCAAATTTAGGTATTTGAGAAAGTGGAGTAGGATAGGAAACACAGCTGAAGTCGTACTTATCTTGAAGTTGCTTGTATTTGCTGACGCGTTGAGGCTTGGTGCTGACGAATTTGGCCAGTATAGAGTACATGAAACATTTCTCGTCGATAAAGTTCTGAATGTTTATACACGCTTCTTTAGCTCCGACAGATGACGGTAGTGGTATGTAGCTACTTCCTCGCAACGGGTTGTACTTGTTGATACGAAGTCGAACTCCTTCCACAGTAAGCAAAGCCCAGCTGCTACCCTTAAGCTGAGACTCCTCCATTTCAGTCACCAATTTCTTGAATTTCACTTCCATCGTTGAGTCCAGATCAGTTTCCAGGAAAACAGCTTGATTCCGTGTTTTAAATGTTTTGTCACAGGTTTCTCCAATACTGTTAACAAATCGACACTCAACCAGCAGATTAATTTTAACACTCTTATGAACGCTAAGCTCTTTATGCACAGCCCGGATTATGCGTTGTTTTGCTTCATGCAGATACATATTCAGGTCCTTAGGTGATTCACATCGTATAAAATACGATTTCAATCGTCCTTCGAATGAAGTTTCGTATTCTTTCATGTCACAGTCCTCCATTGTTGACAGTAACTGATATTTAGTGGGCTCCAATCTTCTTTTCTTCTGAGGGATGCTTATTTCACATATATCTTCGTGTCGCTGTCCCTTATAACAATCTTTGAAGGTTACATTACAATGTTTACATTTGAAGAGCTTCTTGCAGCTCATCTCGTGTCTTCTCTTGTCATAACCTCGGAGGAACTTCTTCCCACATTTTCCGCATGCATATCCAGTAGCGCTTGGAATAATATCCTTATACGCTGAGTTATTCATCTTTATTCTTGATGTAATAACGTATTAATCACTGATCAATGAAATGTAGACCTCTTCACCTTGACACCACTTTAGAAAGCTGATTATTCTTGGAGAGAACACAATGTTAACACCTCAAGACTAATTAGCGCAATGAACTCCAATGCCCTAGATCACCGTATTTATAGAGGGAGCACGAGCCTTTTAGATCAATCATAAACTCGCTCCATAGCTACCTGTATATGTTTGCTCCACGCGTATTAACCTCACGCCCAGAGTCAGGATGTTTATGACGTCACACCCAGAGACAGGATGTCTGGCAGTATCAAACACGTTTAAACTCGTCTCGTAACTACCTGTATGTGCTGTCACACCAACAAGAGAAGTATTCCCACACGCTCATTCAGTCAAATGTTCCATTCAAAGCCTACCATCACCCATTACACCAAAGCTAGTACAATCTCTATTATCAAAACACTTAAAAGTAAAGGCTTAAAAGGTAACGTAGAAGATTTTCCCCCTTATTTACTTAAATGTGTGTATATACTACATTATTTCATGTTTTCATTCCCTTTTCAATTCTTCCTTTCCATCTTCTTCTAGAAAGACCATTACATTTCACTACAATCACGAGCAAAGCAATTTTTCCAGAGTTTCACAGATTCTAAGCTTCAGGAATCGAACCCGGTAATAGTTTAATAAATGTAGGGAATTGACATTTCTGGCCCACTTAATATGCATGGAATGCAATTAATATGCTAATTAGGCCCCCTCCCACTAATTAGCCCCCTCACATTTCCCTACTACTGATTAATCGCTTATATCTCCTGAATGAAAAGAGATAGAACAATGGGATAAAAATTAATCAATTTTTTGGAATGCTCCGCATCCTTGAGATATTAATCCGAGTTGGCCGGGATGCCTGGGTTCGAATCCTACGAGTAATTACAAATTCAACTTCTAATAACTCAGAGACTAATTAAGATAAAGATGCCAAATAAATTTTATTACATTTACATCATTAGGTAGTTCCTTCTGAATGTACATTTGGATACCTGGTGTCCTGGGTTCGATCCTTAATTTTAAATATTCATTATCTCGGAAACTAAGAGAGGTAGAGGGATGGATCAAAGCATGTTTGATAGCTGTTATAATGTGTAATTAATACTGTATATAATTTTCAATCAGTTGTCCCTAGTTCGAATCCCGATTTTAAAATGATTTCCTTAATTTTTCTCTGTGCACTAGAATATATCACTTAGATTGATTGCGTAACTGTATACAACTCTTTTTAACATAGCAAACTAATTTTATAAATAATTTTGTTTCTGGTGTTCTGGGTTCGAATACCGATAAAATGTAATTTAATTATAAATTTAATAACTCCTAAACTGCTTAAGATAAAGATGTCAAATAAACTTTATTACATTTCTATAAATAGGTAGTTTCTTGGGGATCTATATTTGGGGATCTGGTGTCCTGAGTTCGATTCTTAATTTAAAATCTTTATTATCTCGGAAACTAAGAGAGATAGAGGAATGAACCAAAGCATGATTGATAGCTCTTATAATAGGTAATTAATGCTGTATATAATTGTCAATCAGTTGTGCTTGGTTCGATTCCCCCATCTTTTAACGAGTTCCTTAATTTTCCTCTGTACACTAGAATATATCACTTAGATTGATAGCGTAACTGCATACAGCTTTGTTTAACATGTCATGCTAATATTATAGATTATTTTGTTCCTGGTGTTCTGGGTTCGAATACTGATTTAATGGAATTTACTTGCAAATTTAATAACTCGTAATTTAGTTTAGATAGATGCGTCAAGTAAACCGTAAACAGAGTACCTAGTCCCTAAATATCGTTATTATGACAAAGAGTACTTTAAAGTACTCGGATCGAATCCCTAAGGGGTGATTTCATATATCTTCAAGCCTATGAATCCTATCAGGTTCGAGTAAAGATTAAATGGTAGATGCTGATGCGAGGGAGCTAAATTACTAAAAATACATTTATTAAACTATTACCGGGTTCGATTCTAGAAGCTTAGAATCTGTGAAGCTCTGGAAAAATTGCTTTGCTCGTGATTGTAGTGAAATGTAATGGTCTTTCTAGAAGAAGATGGAAAGGAAGAATTGAAAAGGGAATGAAAACATGAAATAATGTAGTATATACACACATTTAAGTAAATAAGGGGGAAAATCTTCTACGTTACCTTTTAAGCCTTTACTTTTAAGTGTTTTGATAATAGAGATTGTACTAGCTTTGGTGTAATGGGTGATGGTAGGCTTTGAATGGAACATTTGACTGAATGAGCGTGTGGGAATACTTCTCTTGTTGGTGTGACAGCACATACAGGTAGTTACGAGACGAGTTTAAACGTGTTTGATACTGCCAGACATCCTGTCTCTGGGTGTGACGTCATAAACATCCTGACTCTGGGCGTGAGGTTAATACGCGTGGAGCAAACATATACAGGTAGCTATGGAGCGAGTTTATGATTGATCTAAAAGGCTCGTGCTCCCTCTATAAATACGGTGATCTAGGGCATTGGAGTTCATTGCGCTAATTAGTCTTGAGGTGTTAACATTGTGTTCTCTCCAAGAATAATCAGCTTTCTAAAGTGGTGTCAAGGTGAAGAGGTCTACATTTCATTGATCAGTGATTAATACGTTATTACATCAAGAATAAAGATGAATAACTCAGCGTATAAGGATATTATTCCAAGCGCTACTGGATATGCATGCGGAAAATGTGGGAAGAAGTTCCTCCGAGGTTATGACAAGAGAAGACACGAGATGAGCTGCAAGAAGCTCTTCAAATGTAAACATTGTAATGTAACCTTCAAAGATTGTTATAAGGGACAGCGACACGAAGATATATGTGAAATAAGCATCCCTCAGAAGAAAAGAAGATTGGAGCCCACTAAATATCAGTTACTGTCAACAATGGAGGACTGTGACATGAAAGAATACGAAACTTCATTCGAAGGACGATTGAAATCGTATTTTATACGATGTGAATCACCTAAGGACCTGAATATGTATCTGCATGAAGCAAAACAACGCATAATCCGGGCTGTGCATAAAGAGCTTAGCGTTCATAAGAGTGTTAAAATTAATCTGCTGGTTGAGTGTCGATTTGTTAACAGTATTGGAGAAACCTGTGACAAAACATTTAAAACACGGAATCAAGCTGTTTTCCTGGAAACTGATCTGGACTCAACGATGGAAGTGAAATTCAAGAAATTGGTGACTGAAATGGAGGAGTCTCAGCTTAAGGGTAGCAGCTGGGCTTTGCTTACTGTGGAAGGAGTTCGACTTCGTATCAACAAGTACAACCCGTTGCGAGGAAGTAGCTACATACCACTACCGTCATCTGTCGGAGCTAAAGAAGCGTGTATAAACATTCAGAACTTTATCGACGAGAAATGTTTCATGTACTCTATACTGGCCAAATTCGTCAGCACCAAGCCTCAACGCGTCAGCAAATACAAGCAACTTCAAGATAAGTACGACTTCAGCTGTGTTTCCTATCCTACTCCACTTTCTCAAATACCTAAATTTGAGAAGCTTAACAAGATATCTATTAACGTTTTCGGTCTAGATGAGAAGCATGAGGTGTATCCAATAAAGGTTGCTGATATTGAACTACCTGAACATCGTGACCTGCTACTATTGAGTGACAGTTGTGGAAAACATCACTACGTATATATAAAGAATTTTGAGAAACTCGTTCGACGTCAGAAAACTAAATGTAATGGACGGGTTTATACTTGTAAGCGCTGCTTTACACATTTTGATGATCGATATGGACGAAGTGGACTGGAAAAACTACAAGAACATACATCAATCTGTAATCAACATGGTGTTGCGAGGGTAGTTATGCCTACCAAGGAGAAAGCAATTGTACAGTTTAAAAATGTTGAGAGGATGCTGAAAGTACCTTATGTCATTTATGCGGATTTTGAGAGTATTCTCACTCCATGCCATATATGTACACCCAATCCTGAAACTTCCTATACAACCCCTTATCAAGAGCACACACCAATGAGCTTCTGTGTTTACGTGAAGCCTACATACAGAGTTGAACATCTCGAAACTGGTCTTCCTAAGCAACCCTATGTGTATCGTGGTGCTGATGCTGCTCAGAAGTTTATGCTGTACCTGACATATCTTGCAAAAATGATTGATGACATATACAAATCTGCTAAGCCTCTGAAACTTACGGATCAAGAGCAAAAGGATTTTGAGTCTTCTACGACATGCTACTTGTGTGGAAAACCCTTTACAGAAGGGAACTATAAAGTACGCGACCATGATCACATCAGCGGTGAATATCGTGGAAGTCTTCATAATGAATGTAATTTAGCCTGTAAAACACCTAAATATATACCAGTCTTCATGCATAACCTTAGCGGATATGACTCTCATTTCATTGTTAAGGAGCTGGGTTGTACAAGTGAACGTGTGGAGCTAATTCCTAACTCTGAAGAAAGCTATATCTCATTCACCAAGTATGTAGGAGATATAAAGCTTCGATTTGTGGACAGCTTCCGTTTCCTCAGTACAAGCTTGGATAAGTTGGTAAAAAATCTAACCTCATATCCTGAAACACTAAAGTACTTTGGAGAAGACAAATTGAAGTTGATGACCCGTAAGGGGGTATTTCCCTATGATTACGTCACTTCCTGGGATGTTTTGAACGAGACCTGCTTGCCTCCTAAGCACACCTTCTACAATAGATTAAATGAAGAAGAAATTAGTGATGCTGACTATGATCATGCTAGAAATGTATGGGAGCTGTTTAATGTGAGAAACCTGGGCGAGTACAGCGACCTGTACTTAACCTCAGATGTACTACTCCTAGCCGATGTCTTTGAGACGTTCAGAGAGCAAACCCTCAAAACACACAAAGTTGACCCCGCGCATTATTTTACATCTCCAGGACTTACATGGGACGCCATGTTGTTGTATACAGGAATTAAGCTGGAGCTGTTACAAGATTACGATCAACTACTCATGGTGGAATCAGGTATAAGAGGAGGTTTATGTCAAGTTTCCCATCGGTATGCAGAAGCTGATAACGCGTATATGGAGAAGTTTGATCCGTCGAGACCAACCCAATTTATCACATATGAGGACGCCAATAACCAATATGGGTGGGCAATGTGTCACGCCCTTCCTTTTGGTGGATTTCAGTGGGTTTCGCCTGAAGAAATCAACTTAGAAACACTACAAGAAGATGATCCTCATGGGTACATATTAGAAGTTGATATCGAATATCCTGCAGAACTTTACGATCTACACAACGATCTACCTTTCCTGCCTGAGTGTATGAAGCCATTGGAAGCATCTACAAAGAAACTGATACCTCATCTTGGACCTCGAAAGAAGTATGTAGTGCATTACATGGCTTTGAAGCAGGCTCTTAGTCATGGACTACGACTAACAAAAATCCATCATGTGCTACAATTCCGACAGTCTCGGTGGTTGAAACCTTATGTGGAATTTAACAACAGGCTACGACAACAAGCTGCAAATGACTTCGAGAAGGATCTCTATAAGCTCTTTAACAACGCCATGTTTGGAAAAACTATGGAGAACCTGCGTAGCCGTGTGGATATACGACTGGTGACCAATGAGAAGACTCTAGAAAAGTTGATCGCCAAGCCTACGTTTATCGACAGGACGATATATGCTGCTAATCTAGCTGCTGTACATATGGCCTCTCGTCAGATTGTGTTCAACAAGCCTATATACATTGGAATGAGTGTGTTGGACATCTCCAAGACATTAATGTATAACTACCATTACGACGTGTTGTTGCCTTATTATGGAGCTGAAAACCTGAAGCTTATGTATATGGACACTGATTCATTCATTCATCGTGTAACAACTGAAGATGTGTACCAGGACAAGCTACGTTTTCTTGAGCATCTGGATACAGCTGATTACCCTGTCAATCATATATGCCACTCTACTCAGAACAAGAAGGTATTGGGAAAATTTAAAGATGAGGCTAATAGCAAAGTCATCCTACGCTTTGTTGGACTACGGCCTAAGATGTATGCCTTAGATATTCAAGGCTCAATGATAAAAAAGATTAAAGGTATAAAACGTAGCGCTATTAAGCAGTACATTTCGTTTGACAGCTATACAGACTGTCTTAAAACCTGTGAAATCATCAGAACGCCCATGAATCTAATCCTATCACGAAAGCATGCTGTTACCACAGTGCAAGTGTATAAAATTGCATTGAATCCCTTTGATGATAAAAGAATTATTGCTGAGGATGGGATAACTACCTATGCATATGGACATTACAGTATTACAAACAGTGCTTAAGAGAATGTAAGTCGAAGATGAAGATTTTCTCGTGAGTCTACAATCTTAAAAATGAAGTTTATCCGTGTGCTGATATGCAACTAGCAGACGCCTGATGAAGAAAGAAGAAGATGGAAGGGAAGGTGGTAACCCTGCCATTAGGAGCAATCCTAGTGCTAGTCTCAAGCCTAGATAAAAGGGGAGAGACATCTACAACAAACTTAAATAAAGGTATGTTGACGCAAAGCTTTTCAATTTGTGAACCAATATGCAGTTTATCCCTCTCCGCATCGTACAATAAGTTTGTAAGATTTAGAAAAAAGTATATAAATTGTTGTAACGTTGGATAAGAAATGTTTATGATCTAATTACTCTCTATATTACCATGAGTACCTGTGATACTAGCTGAGTGACTTTAAACACCTATGTTACTTGAATTATCCTAAATACCTACGATACTCTCTGAATTACCTGTAACATCATACAGAACTATGCTATATCCGCTTCCCGGAACCTGTCCTACCCTGTGATACTAACTGAATTACTTACCTGTTAGTGTGAGTGGGTTAGCTTTTCCCGTGAGAGGACCGCCTTTTTCCTGCCCTTTTCCCTTTGCTGGTCACCTTTTTCCCTTTGCTGGTCACCTTTTTCCCTTTGCTGCTCACGTTTTTCCCTTTGCTGGTCACCTTTTTCCCTTTGCTGGTAACGTTTTTCCCGTTGCTGGTAACGTTTTTCCCTTTGCTGGTAACGTTTTTCCCTTTGCTGGTCACGTTTTTCCCTTTGCTGGTCACCTTTTTCCCTTTCCTGGTCACCTTTTTCCCTTTGCTGGTCACCTTTTTCCCTTTGCTGATCACGTTTTTCCCTTTGCTGATCACGTTTTTCCCTTTGCTGGTCACCTTTTTCCCTTTGCTGGTCACCTTTTTCCCTTTGCTGGTCACCTTTTTCCCTTTGCTGGTAACCTTTGTCCCTTTGCTGGTCACCTTTTTCCCTTTGCTGGTCACCTTTTTCCCTTCCCTGGTCACGTTTTTCCCTTTGCTGGTCACTTTTTTCCCTTTGCTGGTCACTTTTTTCCCTTTGCTGGTCACCTTTTTCCCTTTGCTGGTCACCTTTTTCCCTTTGCTGGTCACGTTTTTCCCTTTGCTGGTCACCTTTTTCCCCTGAGCGAGTCACCTTTTCTCTGAATAGGTTACGTGATGAGCATGTCTAGAATTAGCGCTCTAACATTGACATGAAACATATTTCCATGAAGTTCTCGCCTAAAGTCGCTTTCAAGGACTAGCATCTCCTATTCCCTATATCTCCTGTATATAAGTCCATATTCCTACTGCTTCACTATCTGTCTAGCCTACCGACTCTCCTCGTTTCCCTATACCTCTCATATAAACCATACTCTACTCCTCTACCTCTGTCTAGCCTAACACCACTCCCCGTATCCCCTACCTCTCATAAGCGCATTCCCCTCCTGCCCCCTGTCTATCTCTCCTTGGGTTCCTATCTAGCATATATAAAACACATTCTACCTTTAGCACCTGCCTATCCTAGCATTGGATCTCTTCGTTTACTCATCTCTCCTTATAAACGGCTACTCAACCTCCTTAGCCTAATATCTCTCCTCCTGTTCCTATATCCCTCATACATATAAACGCATACTCTAAACCTCTGTCTAGTCTAGCGTCTCTCCCCGTATCCCTTGCCTCTCATAAAGCGCATTTCCCGCCTGCTCCTGTCTAGCTGAGTATCTCTCCTTGGGTTCCTATCTAACCTATAGAAAACACATTCTACCTTTAACAGCTGTCTATCCTAGCATAGGATCTCTCCGTTTTCTCGTCTCTCCTTATAAACGCATACTCAACCTCCTTAGCCTAATACCTCTCCTGGTTTTCCTATATCTCATATAAACCATACTCTACTTCTTGACCTCTGTCTAGCCTATCATCCCTACCCCCTGTTCCTTAACTGTCTCATATATAAAGATAAGCTCTACCCTTCAACTCTGTCTAGCCTAACACCTCTCCTCCTGTTCCCTACCTCTCTCATATAAAAGACATACTCTACCCTTCAACCTCTGTCTAGCCTAACACCCCTCCTCCTGTTCCCTACCTCTCTCATATAAAAGACATACTCTACCCTTCAAGTCCTGTCTAGTCTAACACCTCTCATCGTTTTCCTATACCGCTCATATAAACCATGTACTACGTTTCAAGCCCTGTCTAGTCTAACACCTCTCATCGTTTTCCTATACCGCTCATATAAACCATACTCTACTTCTTGACCTCTGTCTAGCCTATCATCCCTACCCCCTGTTCCTTAACTGTCTCATATATAAAGATAAGCTCTACCCTTCAACTCTGTCTAGCCTAACACCTCTCTTCCTGTTCCCTACCTCTCTCATATAAAAGACATACTCTACCCTTCAACCTCTGTCTAGCCTAACACCCCTCCTCCTGTTCCCTACCTCTCTCATATAAAAGACATACTCTACCCTTCAACTCTGTCTAGTGTAATACCTCTCCTCGTTTTTCCTATACTTTTCATATAAACCATGCTCCTCAGCCTCTGTCTAGCCTAACAGCTCTCTACTATCTCTTCCATATAAACGTATTTCCCTCCTTCAACCCTGTCTAGCATAGTATTGGTCGTCGTATTCCTATCTTCCCCATATAAACGCATTTTCCTCCTTGAACCGCCCCATCTAGCCTCGTTTTCCCTATCCTTTCCCATACATGCGCAAAAAAGTGGCCTCGCTCTCTTCTAAATAACCTACTCACAGTCAATCTGATAGAGAAAGATCAGTAGTAATATTACTTACCTGCCACACATAGTTTGCGCACAAAGCATGAACAGTTGGATCATTAGGGCTTATGTTGATTGCCATCGTCATGTGAAAGTAAATCTTTTTAAAATACTGGACATTCCAGTGTTGTGGCAGATTTAACATTAAGGCCACAAACCATATGTGACTCTCCATCTCAAATGACTCAAGTTCCCAGCTTCTCTGAGCATGAACAATTCCTGAAAACGTATAGTCAAAATGTTAATTACAACATTTCGAATGCAATTAACTATAGATGGAAACGGAAAAAATTCAATAAAGAATATACGCGATTTATTTTCTCTACTGCAAATGATTGTATAGTTTAATAATATGCAACCTATTACTGAATAAGCAACAAACCTGTACACATAATGAGGGTATCCTACGGAAAGTTATTTTGTGTTTGTAGCTTTGAGCGCATTTAGCAACCTAAATAATATAGCTTACACTGACTGTTGAGATAGAGAGATAGAAGTGTCAACGTGGTGAGAAATACGCAGATATTAAAAAAGGTGATGCAAACTCCCTAACAAAAGAGTGTTTCACAAAAGTTACAGAAATGTGAAATAGAAGTTTCTGAGGTAAATTAACAGATAATTATAATGGTATAGGCTTTTACAAAATTATTGTATCTTGATGTTTTGCACAACTAAATCGTTGTTAGTGTAGTAGTTCCTAGGTACTGAGAATACTAATAAAGACAAGACTGGGTAGCAGAAGAGATCTTGTGAAACTAAATTCAGAATGTATATCTAGGATCCAATGTGATCTATTACATGTCTCATTTAGATTTTGCAATACGTCTGTTCCCTTTGCTGGTAAGGTCTACATGTATGTTAAAACCTAGTTTACATAAGAATATCATTAACAATTATTATCGACCTCATTAACTATGACGGTTATGATACCGACAAAGGGTTTGCATGTGTAGATAGGTCATAAATTAAGTTTGGGACGGCAGTTGTGGGATTGGGATGACATTAATGCCTATATATGGGCAATAAATTGTCTTTTATGACGATGTTAATAATTATACAGGATGACATTAATGGGATAAGGGTCTAAAACCCATTTGCATAACCGGCCCACAAAATTATTCATAAAGTATCAAGAGTGAAATGAAGCTGTATGACCTCTATAAATTAGGCTGAAAAATTAAGATTACCAAAGCCAGCAAGGATGTAATGTGGATATTCCTTCCCAGCGCTTCTCATTCATATATCATTTCCATTTTATAAAATTGATCACAGAAATTGGAGGAATCGATTGAAATATGGCGAGTCGTATAACAGATCAGACTATTTTTTTCTCCCGATTTCAATGGCGTCATTATCTTTCACATTTATCCAAGGAAATAAGAATGAAGATGAGTACAATGATAAAAAATGAAACAATAATTACTATATGCGCAAGTCGCAAGCCTATGGAAAATTAGTCACGTTACTTATAAAATATATGGATAGGAGAGATGGAGAGAGGTAGCTAGAGAGAGGAGACAGGTGGGGTGAGAGGAGAGTGTAGAAATAAGGTAAACAATTATAAAGCATTTATTAAGGAGGGCATTGAATACACACATACACGTGCATATGCCTAAAAATATATCGTAGCATCATATATTACGAACACGTTCTCAACATGTAGGCTGTAGGCTGAACGAACTCAGGCGAAAAGCATCTCCTACATTCCCTTAGCGCATTCAGCTTCCGACTGCAAGGTAAGTAGAGTAGAGGGCTTTGAATGATCGCTTGTTGCTCTTACACTAGCATAGAGTGATGGGTAGACATTCCCTCCTCAGCTATACTACAATATTTCTTCCGATAGGGCGCACTTATAAACAGTTTCCTACCTTTCCGATACTCACATACGTCGGCTGAAAGCATGACATTCATTACGAAAGCAGTCTCCCATAGCATGTAGCCTGAGGAGGCGAATCAAGGTAAACATGCAGGTATACACTTAGGCAAACAATCATCAATTCCATCCGTGTTTAAAATCATAGATGCAAGCAGGTAAAGGAACGTGACCCAAATAGAACTTCTTTTTTAACGTAAAACCCCGTTTACTATTTTAAAGAGACATAACTGTTATAGAATAAAATACGTATATTATGAAGTGTCCCAAGCCCAAAACACCTGTTTAAAACTCTTAGCTTGCATGACAGACTAATAACTAGCCTTTAAAAATTCTTATGCGTGCCTAGAAAATGTCGGTGCATCTCTTAGATTATTTAAAAGGATAACAGTAGTAAACCATACATCATTTATACGTTTTTAAAACGGAAAAATCCAAACCCTAATGCATTTGGCGGTAAGAAAAATATCCTCTACCCTTAAAGTATATTAAGATGCATGTAACCGGGGGAGAAATAATCATGAATGCGCTCTCTGAAATAAAATATAGAATCTCTGTATTTTTTAATGAGCCAATCGACCCATTTTCATAAAAACCAGCCATGCTATAAATCATGACTTATATATGCCGGAATGTCGGTATTCCATACATTGCTAGATCGAGAACCCCTCACAGAGCGAGTAACATCACCGATATGAATATTAACAGACATAACTAACCAGCACCGGTCGACTCCGACTATAAAATGTATATACCGGGCATAAATGAATAACATCGCACGGGTTTTGCTGATAATAGAGAGTTTACAGACAATCAGTATGAGGTAGGAATCCTATGGTCTACCAAGAAAAATTACTGACGTATGTCTTAAAATTGCTAGGGAGTTTGCACGCCACTGATCACTTCCACTTCAATTATATCGTATGATGAATTGAACTGAGTTTTACTTATGGACGCTCTTTATCTGTTGTGGTCCTTAGCGTCCCATTCTATATGGGCGTGAAAGACCGGTAATTTTGCTCAGAGACCTCTTTATCAGGCTTGAGGTTCTTTTACGTCCTGTAAATCTACGACACGGGACTACCGGCTTTACTTCCCTTCCGAAGGAAGCCATGCTAAGGATTTTCACGCCCGAAAAAATCCATCGCCCTCCGCCGGGTTTGAACCCGCGACCTCGGGAACTAGAGGCTAACATGGTAACCACTAACCACGGAGGATGATAAGAAAATAAGTGGAGTTAATCAGAGCTCGCGTCTTTAGCACAATGAATATATTACCAGAAAGGCGCAGGTATACAGACATTTGAATTTCGGTTTCGAATACCAATGGCCGCGTTATTTTTTCACCCTTTTTTATTTCCTTTCTTTCTGTCTTTCTTTATAAGCACATACTTAGTTTAAGTTGACTTCCAGGAACCATTTGGATTGTTTACGTATAATGTTTAACTTAAACAAAGCTCAGGCTTTTAATTTTAATTTATTTTAATTGTAATAAGCACTTTCGTAACATAAGTGGTACTCACTGAAAACTAAATACGTACAATAATGTTAAATGAACTGGTACAAGTCTACACAAATAAGGACAAAACTATAAATTTATAATTACTTAAAAGGTCTAAGTCTGACTGAATCATTACAGAAATGAGTTGTCTGAGTATTAACGTTACAATACAATAGATACGTACAATAAGAATAAACATGAGCAAACAAATGAAAAAAATGCACTTGTTTCAAGGGAATCGCGCAAATGACGACCTCTAACATCAATGCATAGTCGAAATCTACGCGGAAATGATTCCTGAACCCTGCTGAGTATTTCTGGTGCGTTACTAATATCATTGCTGTCTGTAATAACGGGGGCAACCAGTGCCTCTTCAGAATCAATCGGTGAATGAATGCACCATAGTCTAAAGACGACCCCAGAAAAAGAAATCCATGGGATTGAGATCCGGGGAACGAGGTGTCTAGGGCGCAGTAAGGACCGCCTCTTCCGATCCAGCGATTCTGGAGAAACCGATTTAGATGCTCCCTTACGTTTAAAGCAAACTCCTCTGGAGCTCCATCGTGTTGGAATGCAGTTGAGCCAGATATCAAGCGGGTCCTCTAAAAGGACTGGCAATACATACTCCAGAAATGTTTTATAAGTATCACATCGCAGTCGACGAGCCAGAAGTTATGGTCCAATGACGTGTCAAAAGCAATGCCAGCTAATATGTTCACCATAAACTGTTGTTGGTGGCTCTTCTGAACAGTAGCATGAGGATCTTCGTATGCCCATATATGACTTCTTGGAGTTTAGAATCGGTCCATTCCTTGTAAACGTGACTTCGTCTTTGAACAACACTAATGAAAACAATTGTGGTGGTTGCCTTGAGGTCCATTCCCAAAACGCATGCGTGTTAAAGTTTGCACCCTTTGCAGATGGAAGATGTAGAGCTACTCCTTATGCAAGACTTACCACATACTTGTGTGGTTGCTGCCCATTGCACGTGCAATACACGGGTGCTGGGTGACAGTTTCTCTTTCAGTGGAATATTTTCTTCGAAATCCGCGGTGCGACGAGTACGTCTTGCACCACAAACGCTTTATTCGACACCACAGACACACCTTCTCGCAAACGCCGATTTATGGACTGGAAAGTTGTCTGATGGGGATGCCATTTATTGAAGTACCTTACACTGTAAATCTGTGCAGCTCTTGAAGCACGGCCTCTTGTCCTGCCGTACATACGGTGCATATCAGAGAGTTCGGCAAAAGTATTCTTGTTCCATGTTCCCCTAGTGCTTAGTTACTTCAACGTAGTGTTGTATGCTGAAGGCAAATAGGAAATGAGACATGAGTGGCATTACTGCATTAGAGAGTACAGCGGTTACCTATGACTTGATTAAGAAAAAAGTATGCCGTGTGGTGCTGTTATGTCCTGACAGAGCACCAAGTTACCACATTCTCATGCCTATTTTGGGGAGCCATAGTACTATTTAATATTACTTGGTCCAAAGATAAGTGGATTTGTTCTACCTGATTAACTATTAGATTCTAATTGTCCTTATTGAACTCACACGCAAACACGCCGACCGAAAACATCAAGCCAGTGACGGTTTACTACCCTCCAGGACTAGATGTGAGAAGACGCAGCGGTAAGTGATACCTTGAGCATTGCGCATGATGATGGTACTTTGCCTGTTTAAGGAATGGGCATAACATTGTTCTCAGGATGGGAAAAGACGGTATAAATGTTCACCCATTGCAAATTCATACCTGAGTTCGCATTATTATTTCACAGCCGATCTGTCTAACTGTTCGGCCACAGTAGAACTATCGTAATCTTTCTACGCTTGTTTAGCCGTTTCCCACAACCTGTTATCCGTTACAATGTCGTGAAAACAGATACTAGGTGCACACTTGCAGCAATGTTGATAGCGGTAAAATTTAGAATTTGATACGGTGCCACATGGCCCGGTAATTATTTAAAATAGGATAACCACATATAAACGAATACTATTATAATATGAGTGGTGGAACATAGTGAAAAGACTGTAACCACGCAATGGCACTAATAAAGATACGAATGTTGCATTTAATATTGTAACTCCTATAGGAGAAATCCTATATAATGTTGTAACTTCGGTGGGAGAAAGGAACCGTGCCAGCCACCTGCAACCCTCCTTGGGACAGTCGACATTGAAACAAACGCGAGAAAGCGATACCCAAGGTTTATGGACAAAACGCTCTGAATTTTGCGATCTCTTTCAAAGTTGGACGTGCGTATCATCTCCGACAAGTAAGGGGATTATAATCATAAAAGTACATACGTGATGCAGCTTAGATTGAACTGAATTTTAACTTGAAACGTAGGAAAGACAAAGTTAGGAACTCTACCAAAATCCCAAATATTAACCAATGATTTCAAAGCAAGGAATAGGAAGCGGCGAATAGAAATACCGGGAACAATCACATGATTAAAACGTGAGCAAAGTAATCACATGCTATATAGGCAGTAGAGATGAAATTGGACATGGGGAGACTTACTGAACGCAAATAACTTCACTTCTCTGAGTTCCTTTCTCGTGTAAGGAAGTACCGCGGCTAGGGAGCTCTGCGAAAGTCCGCTCTACGAAAATGTCAGAAACCTAGAAAATTCGCCTTCTCAGAAGTCGCTGTTATGTTAACTATGAGTAAATTCACAGTATTACGAATTGCGATGATCGTGTTGTCGGTCTCGGTTAATGGGTCTCGCGATGCTCTCGCGTTCCAGAATGTGTAGCAATAACTGGATAATAAAGTTAACGTTAATTACGGTGAGGGTTTCACTATAGCCACAGATAATTTACTTGCCCCTGTCAGTGTCAGTGTAATTCCCCATACAAGTAATATCGATAGCTTATAAATTACCAGTATAAGTATGAAGTAAAACTAAATACCCAGAAAAATGTAAGCAAAGGAAAATCGTGCAGCTGTTAATTCATAACAAAAATTCATGCATTACATAATAGCTAAGAAAACCGTTAACTAAGAATTGGACTTTTCCTATTGATCATTATTGGTACTGATTTTGCTGCACTTAGCTATACTACAATTAAAGGAGAAGGAACAAAAGTTACGAAGAAAAAAACGGGTAGGGAGATTGTACACTTATTCGAATCTTTCTGGAGTTATAAATAAGATTATGGGAATGTGTTAGAAATGATAAGGGAGCAAATATAAAATGGGACGTCATTGCGGTGCTACATCTACTATCAACAACAACTGAGGGAACCTTATCAGGTCCGCACGTATTATCTCACCGCTAAAGGTGAATACTAGAATATATGTAATATATATCGGAAATAATGGTTTTCAAAGGCTCAATATTAAACGGCACAGGGGACACTATTCATAATACAATAACCAAATAAGTCAGAGAAAATGACATTGGTGTGTTGGCTTCCTATCTACTTTGTATAAACATTTAAATTACAGAACTCAGAAGATGTCGCTCTGCTTGGTCACAGACAGGGTGATCTCTTCGTGGATGTGGTGTCTTGTGCACTGTTTCTGATTCCAGAACGCGGTTCGCAACTCGTAAAAACGTGTGGTATGTAAGTGTTCCCTGCGGAAACTTCTGCTGGTGTAGGCGACGTGCCTCCGTTGCATTCTGCTGCGCTTCCCCGTATACTAACAGCATCTCCAGATATTCTCTATTTGAAAATATTGTTCCACAGTGAGCACGAACGGCTGGAACTTCGTATTTATAGGCAAATTCGTTTTCTAGTGCATTCCCAAAGAAACCGTGATTTGCTAGAACCTTCTCGAAACATGAGAGAAATTAATAGGAAACTCATTTGGCTGCAGGCGTGAATTGAACTTCCGACCTTTATTCTAACTTTCCAGCATTTTAAGCATTGCGCTATTAGACCATGTTAACGACCACCACTGTAGGCGTAATCAGTGGGCTGGTGAATGCGCAGTCAGCACCTGCATTTCTCTTCGTCTGTAAATTGCAGGGTTGCCTAGTTACCAATTGCAAGATGAGGAGACTCACGCGCTATATATATATATATATATATATATATATATATATATATATATATATTCTTATTTGTCAAGAATTTGTTTTAAACCTCAGGATAGCAGGTTCCTTGCGAAGTGAAATAACACCGGGAATAGGTATAATGTTATATCCTAAAATAGGGTGCTCTATTATTAAAACGTGTTGATTTATTATTAAAGGTGTTATTTTTCATCGTAGGTCTTGTTATACATAAAAAGCCATTTTAAAACCAAGTGTGTATTTTTCTATATATGTGTGTCTGAGTGTGTGTGTGTGTGTGTGTGTGTGTGTGTGTGTGTGTGTGTGTGTGTGTGTGTGTCCTATTGAAGGTGTTATAGTTTCTATTTATAACAAAAGGTTGAATAATATCTTTAAGCGCATTTTCTTATATGGGTTAATGGCATTCTTTATTAAAGTGTTTTCGTAAATTAATAGACCGAAGCCATGTTTAACTTAATCAAATATCTAGAATGTAAAAAGCTGAGCGGTAAAAATGCATCAGTCTATAAATACATGGAGCCAAAGGGTCATCTATACATATCTCAAAGCACACACACACACACACACGCGCGCGCGCGCGCGCGTGCATTTGGAAACTAAAGTTTAGCGGTTTCATTATCTTTCTTCATTATTTCAAAGATGCAAAGTATTATAGACATGGTGCACACGCTTCTTTAATGCAAGGATTCTGTTTTAGATTCGACTAAAACTTCAACCGTCGAGATAGAACCATGCAAAGGTAATTTGGCAACTAGTTCAAAGAGAGAGCGTCTGGCTGAAAAGTCGGATATGGTCTTATTTCTAATATTTAATAAAGAAAATATATAATTATGAATGTATGAATGCTTCTTTTGCGGGGGAGTGTAGTGGTTCTTAGAGGGTCCGCTACTATACTCGGCGCCAATCAAGAAGGTGATTGACAGTTACTAACCACGTGGCGGAAAGCTTTAAATGAATGGGAGGGAATGAATACTTCACAGCGGTCGTCATAGCAACCATTAGAAGGACCAATTAGAAATAAGACGTTTCTATAGCAACGATAGGCGCAAATGCGTTGTTGCGATATCGTAACACGTGATTGGCATGACGTGCCGGGCGAGCTATCGTTACAGTAACATGAACTGGAGTTTTTATCTTCTGCTGTCGTTGCAGTTATAAACAATTCCTCCTTTTAGCCCCAGCTTGCTTGTGTGTTTGTATCAGTTTAGAGGTTGCCTGCCTACTGAAAAGTTCTTTTCCGTCGTCCTTTTTGTATGGTATTTGCCTTGTGTTACGTGTATTTGTGCGTGTGTGTGTGTGTGTGTGTGTGTGTGTGTGTTGTGTGAGCATTTATAATTGTGTTTAATGGATATTTAACAATGTGCAGAAATAGTGACAAAGATAGCGTAGCCAAACGAAAAACTGGGCGCACTCGGGAACCGAATAAGTCTATCAAGCGAGCAGCAGCAGCAACAGCAACAACAACAACAACAACAGCGATGCAAGCTATTCGGAAATCAGTGGCATTTTTCCATTAGAATAAGCATCAATATTTCACAGGTATGTATCTTCTGTTAACGCAGATCTTTACACTGATATATTCTTGCATGATCTATCCTCTGCACGTAGATTCATTATTTTACAATTGTCTTCGTATACGAATATAAATAGTATTCGCTCTACAATGCAGGCGCAATCCAGTCTCCTTCGACACGCTCTCCACGTGGTCGCGATGAGCGGCAACGTTGCCTCTCTTGCTCCGCGAAATGTCAATCACCTTCTTGATTGGCGCCAGGTATAGGTTATATCATTCGTGGCTGAGTCACCCATTCAGCGAGAAAAAGAACTCATCCAACATGGCTAAGCTTAATCAATGAACATGGCAGGTGACTGAATTAGGCCAACTGGCAGGCGGTTAACTTCTCCGTGCACCCACTTCGTCCCGGTCGGGACTATAAACCACCTAGCCTGAACTAGCAGAGGGTAGTGCTCAACCAAGGTAACTAGAGTATAGACCATCACAGGAAGTAACATGGATGCACAGCTTACTACATGGTGACACTACAACATTAAAGGGGTCTACCTCAGACCCCATGAGAGCCCAAACGGGCAGTTTACCTTCAGATGTATGCGGCTTTTATTTTACACTAGGCAGATGTATATATATTTTCCAATTTTGATTATCTGACGGTTCAGTAATTTTGTAAAGTGATATTGGTTCCGCGAAGAAATTATTAAGCGTGACTTAGGACGAGATCACCTTTGAATTTAAACTCATAATTGCTCAAGCCAAGTCATAATAGGGTAAGCCTGTGTTAAATGCCTTATAATAATGTTTGTTTACAAAGCATGAATTCTTTGAAATGGTTTCAGATGGTGTAATTCAGTTTTAAGAATAATACTATAAAGTTCAAGTGAAAGCAAGTTAAATGGGTTTGTAAGACAGAAAATTAGTCACTGATGAAGGGCAATTCTACTTAATGCTTTGTTTTCTTACTGTTTTGAGTTGTTTGTTGTTATAATCAAAACAGTAAAATTGCAAGTTTGCTTCGAAGGTTAGCAAATTCGAATTTATTCTGAAAGGAAAATTTACAGTTTAGAACTTAATTGTGAGCGGCAAGTGCTGTTGAAGTGTTTGTTTGTATAAAAAGAAGCAGTCATTGCTTATGCAAAATTAATATAAGTAAATGAATGGCGATGATCCCATTTGCTATAGTTAGTAGCTGATTTACTTTGTATTCACTGAAAAGAGCTTTTGGTATTATTACTAAAATTAAATTCATTCCAAGAAATAACAGAGCAAAAGCAGCACATAAATTATGAATCAAACTGTGTAGTTGGCTAATTTAACTTGGCATTTGGTAACAGGGGAAACATTCCATTTAACGTTTTAAGTAAGCGATTATTTAAATATAAACCTTTGAAACTTTTCTTTATCCAAAAATATTTAACTGGATATTCAACAACTTTTGTATTAATTAATTGACCTGATGCAGGCTAAACCAATGAAGCCCGGGACATAAAGTACGTACGGCATTGTAAGTGACCTTTGGGGTATGTCATCTCAAAACAATTTGAGTTCTCCTTGTGGTTTACTAGGAAAAAATGCGGGTCAGCTGGAGAGTTTAATATGCTGCAGGCATGTAGCTATGGTAACTCGGTGGTTAGAGCAACTGACGGAAACCGCGACATCCGCGGTTCAAATCTTGGCTGTGGCATTAAATTCTTCAGTCCTCTGATTCTACCATTCCAAATATATTGTTTATTTCAATCGATAATTATTATTGTTTACCTGCAACTGACTTGTGATTTCCACTCATTGTTTACCCCTTTGATCCAATACCTTTATGTTTCCATAATATATTGTTACAAGATTGTTGGTAGGTAAGGTTCCCCTTCTGGATGAAAAAATATAAAAAAGAAGTCAAACAATTAATTTCTTAAGAATACCACATTATCCTTTGTTAGCTAATTACTGTACACAGAATTATAATGCTTGTCCTTTACTTAAGCGACTGAACCAACATGATAAGAAGGTTATTCATTAGCTAAATATTTAAATGAAGCAAAGGGACTATTGCAGTGCATGAACGAAATACTTTCAGCTCTTTATAATTCATTGTATATTCCAGGGAATTTAGCATTCATGATACATCATACCATACTAATACCAAGTTTTTATAAATGTTTCCCAGACTCGCATAGAGATCACCTAGATGATGGACGTCAATATCAAGCAGGCATCGCCTGGGACAGCTACTTGATGGAGCAATTCATGGAAGGCGTCAGGGAATTCGGGATAATTTACTATTGAGATAATGAGGATGCATACAACAAAATCAGCCACCTATCACAATCATCATCTGTAGTATCATCAACAGCATCACCAGCATCATCACCGGCATCACCTGCTTCAAAATCATCAGCAACAACAATAACGCTTATACGACTGTGACTTACAAAATCGTCCTCTACTACCAAATCACGCCCTTTGACAATAGACCTAAGGGAATCGCCAACGCAACCAATACATTTACAGAATCAAACATCTGCACAGCCATCTATAGTATTAATTCAAAATATCACAAGCCCAAATATACAGGTAAAAATGAATCGTGCGTATCAGCAATAGAACCATTATCACAAACAACACCATACCTAACTACACGTAATCATCACAACTATCAATCACGCTGACAGGCATGAGGAAGATATAGCTTAGACGTCACTCATATTACCTCCTCTAACTCCATTATTACAGATATCTCCGATGACAAAAAGACAATTTCTGAAAAGATAGGTAGGAGCATACAATCAGGCACACTAAGCATGAAACATCACACACACACGCGTGCGCGCGCACACACACACACGCGCGCGCGCGCACACACACACACACACACACACACACACACACAAGTCACTCCTCAACTGTCATCATAATCATTATAATAGGCATCCCCATTATCATAACCATTTATTCACAGACACATCATTTGTGAATACGTATTCAGATACCCTCTATCAATTGCATTATAGAGCTTGGTAGGCTAGATGCGCCATTCAGTGTTTCAATAACGTTTATATGACAATGATTGGAGGATGACAGCTGTAAAATAACTATAATTGCTGTAGTATACCACAACGTAAAGTAATTAAGTGAATAAATATTCAGCTACTGTCTATCAAATGCGCGTTTAGTATCCTGCACGTACGGAATATGCTACATTTCATGTCTAATGCAGTTTAAAGTATTTTATTATATACGATTCAAGTACACATGATTATGCTTCATCTCCATACATGCGTATCACGGTATATGCTTAATGTATCTTAACAAGTAGAAATTGTTCTTCTTTTACAGTATTATTTATCAATGCCTTCCTAATTACTACTCGATTCAAGCTTTGCCTCTTAGGTTTTCCTTCCCAATCCGGAGCTACAGATATTTCTATGAGACATTTTTACAATATACATGGTAGTTTTAGGTAATTGCATTTGTAAATACCTACAATGCCAAGTAGCTTATAGTGACTAATGACACAAACATACAATAACAAATGATTCAGATACTGGAGGCATGGAGAAACGGTAATATAGGACCCAAACTGAAATCCTCTCTAAAATATATATAATACTTAGAAAAGTACACAATTTCCTTTATACAGATACATTTCATCACATCAGAGATAAGATACCTAAAAGGGGGAACCAAAAGCCATACATGAATGCTGCATATGGTCATAAAATGTTTTAGATAATATTATGTTTACCACATTCACTCTATAAGAATGCTATCTGACAGTGCATCTAAATAGGTCAGGACGCCAAAGCGGAGCCTACGAGATCATGTTCATACATTCTGAAGCACATCCATACATACACACGCGCGCACGCGCGCAATGCATGTAACTTGCCACCAAGATCATTCTGTCACCAGTAGCCGTTTTACAAGCGACAGAACCGAAAAAGCACATATAATATAAAAAATATACGAGACAGAATATACCACAATAATTACACTATCTTTACTTGCGGAGAACACTTCACGATGTCTATTAATAAAGGCAATTGCGGATGTCGTTACAGGCATAGGTACTTCAGACATTTTACTACATACGCGAGCAATGCAAGTGTCTTTACATCTCAATTTAGGGCCTAAGAATGACCATTGTCATCAATTTAGAGCACTTTATATACCCTTTCAGTCATTGGGACTATAGAAACACATTTAAATTGAATTTACGCAATTATAGATATCTTTGCGTATGTAGCCTGGGTATATGCTTCACAGCCGTTCGTGTTACAAAGGGAAGTTTTACGGCATTTCGGACACAGACAGAGGTGTTCAGGTATCTGCTAGGGGCTTTTCATGCACTTTGAATGCATTTGAGGACCTTTTGTGGACATTTTGGATGCTTTTACTGCGAACTTAAACATTGTCACAGGTATTTCGGGACATTGTTATAAATATTTTAGACACTTTTGGTGGCCTTTTAGGACATTTTGCTAATTTTGCAGGTACTTTGTGCTGCTTTACAGGTAGTTTTGACACCTTTTCAGGCATTTTGGAATACTCCTAGCGGTTTTAGGCACACTTTAGGACATTTCGAGACATTTCGAAGGTGTTTTATACTGTTTTACTTGAATGTTTATGCTTTGCAAGCATTTTAGGGTATTTGTAGGGGTGTTTTAGGGTCCACTTACGTATATTTTGTGAACTTTTGGTCATTTTGAACGTGTTTTGGATACCATCATTGGCATTTTAGAGCACTTGGGACATTTGGAATGCATTTTATGATTTTTTAGAGGTATGATAGACACTGGTACACGCATTTCGGAATCTCTGGTATTCAGGGTACTTTGAAGGCATTTTAGAACACTGATAGAAGTAATTAAGGCAGCGTTGAAGGTATTTTGCCTAATCTAAGCTATCCAAAGCTAATCTCAGCCATCTTAACTTAGGCTGTTCTCTCAGTACTCCTTCCTGACCTTAACATAGTCTAACCTAGACCATCCTCTAATCATATATTCAGTATAGCCATAGCCTAAATTAGTCCCATTCGAAGCCATGCTAACCAGACTAATAAGCTTACATGGTCCTTCTCTTATACTATATTCTATCCTGGCAATGGCCATCTCTAACACTTCCCGTATTAACCTAACTTAATGATAACCTTAAGCATTTCTCGCATGTTTAGTATTTCTATCGTTTTATATATCATCTGGACACATTGATGCAGTTCCTATATGATTGTTTTACTGTATGCAGGCACCTGTTTATTTACACCTGGCTCACATGAGGTTGTAACTTTTCTTGAATCTATGACGCCATGTAACGATGCTTTTCCACATTCTCGTACAGATATTCAAGGCACAGGACATATCGATACTTCTTTATCCGCCACCTAGCAACAGTAACTGTAACAAAGTAAATAAACCACGAGACGAAGAATGAAATTGATGATGTATCGATTGGATTACGAAAAATGTCCTGTAGTTGAATTTAATTTATGATTATCAAGTTAAGTGAAGATTTGTTACAAATATTTATTGCTATATTAAATATCTAATGCTAAGCTTGCCTAAGCTAAATCATCCCATCCTAAATTAGATAGGCATTTACTATGCAAACTTAACGTAGACTAAATTTCACATAATCTCTTTCAAAATCACTGATAGAAAGTAAGACCGAAGTAACATAAAAAAACAGTTAATGAAAGCTTAATGTGAACTGTCTGCAAGACAAGAGTGGAACAGCAAATAGGACAAGCCGTGAATAATAATATGGAAAACTCCACGTCGTCCTCCGTGGTGTAATGGTTACCATGCTAGCTTCGAGGTCGCGGGTTCAAACCTGGAGGAGGGCTATGGCTTTTTTTCGGGCGTAAAAACTCTTAGCATGGCTTCCTTCGGGCAAAGCCGGTGTTTCCGTGTCGTAGATTTACGTCACGTAAAAGAACCCCAAGCCTGATGAAGAGGCCTATGAGAAAAAGTTCTCTTCTTTCACGTCCAATATAGAATGGAACGCTAAGGACCGCATCAGTTAAAGAGCGTCCATAAATAAAACTCAATTTAATTCAATTTTGGAAATGTCTATTACGTTTTAATTAGCTAATTTTATGTTACTTAGTTTTTAGGCTCTACCAGTGATTTTAATAGCGCTTAAGTAGAATTTAGGGTGGGTGAGATTAACATATTGATTGCCTGTCTAAGTTAGGATAAAATGGATTGGCTTACGTAAGCTTAGTATTGGATAAGTTAGGTTAGGCTAGGTCAGGATTGGATACTATATGTCTGTATGAGTTAAGGTTGAACAGAAATGTAAACACCACAGGTATGTATAACACTAAATTTATTTATTCCGCGTACACAATATACGTACAATATATGAACTATGATATAACAAACTCAGCGGTTCAAATTCCGGTATGTATGTGTCTGTTTTCGGCAGAAGGCCAGTCCCGGCTCCTGCCTTGGTGTTGCTTCTCGGCAGGGGTGGCTTAGCGACCCAAGCGCACAGCTGTTCCTTGTCGCCCACTACTTGGTGTCTGGGAGATGCTGATCTCTGAAGACTTGCCCACCCTTGGAAGCTTCTTCCAAGAGGCGGTCAAGTAGCCGCTGTTCTATGTGATGGTTGAGCTGCCACATCACCCCCCCCTTAAGTGAGAGGTGTATAGGACCTAAAATAGATCGGAAAACGGATATGTCGCCCAGAACGAGTGATTGCAAATGGTGTTGGTAGTGGTGTAGGTGTGTCGGATGATGGAATGTTAGGAAAGATGGCATCTGTGAGAATGAAGCAGGTTTGACGCGATCAGCTGACACATGTACTGCTTTGTTCCTGACGGCAATGAGGAAGGTTTAGTCGCTGCGGTCACTCACTTTGTAAGGTCCAGTGTAAGGTGGATGTAAGGCACGGCGAAGGGAATCTTTAGGTTTGCGAGGAATTGGGAAGTGTCAGCCGGTAGGGAAGCAGGTTGGAAGAACTCTCTCGAGATCCATAGCGGTTAAGCATATGCCAGCTCTGCCACCGAAGGCAGGAGGTCTTCTTTGAAGGCCATACGATCGCCCAGGAGAATGAGCGGAAGCGCATCCCTCCAGCTGGCATCTTCATAGCACATCAAGGCGGCCTTGCAATATCGGTGTAATCTCTCCACAAGGCCGTTAGACGCTGGGTGATACGCTGTGGTCTGGATGAGATGGATACAGCAAAGTTTGGATAGTGTTTGGAAGATCTGGGAAGAGAATTGGGTGGCCTGGTTGGTAGTGACCTGTTGTGGACATCCAAATCGTGCGATCCATCCTGTTAGAAACGTCCTTGCTATTATTTCTGCAGTGATGTCCGGAAGAGGAAATGCTTCTGGTAATAGGGTGTATCGATCGATAGCTGTCATGCGGTAGCGATTGCCTGTAGAGACGGGCAGGGGGCCAATAATGTCAATGTGGACATTAAGGGAGCGCTCTGGTGGAACTGAATAATCTGCAGGTGGTGTTAGAGTGTGTCGGTTGATCTTTGACCGTTGACAGGATTGGCAAGTTTGTGCTCAGAGGAGGCAGTTCTTTATCAAACTTGGCCTTACCCATCGCTGGTAGACCAACTTGACGGAAGCTTTTGTTCCCGGGTGGCTAAGGTTATGGAGGGAGACAAAGACTTGGTGACCAAAGGTTCCTACCTTTATTTTGTTGATGTAACTGGACATTGTTCCATTCAAAAATTGTATGTTTGCTCAAAAAATACACTTTCTCAGTATTATTAAAATCTGTTTATAGGCTAAATGAACGAGCCCCTGACTACCAATCAATGCTGTTAAAACTGCACATCAATAGCACTTTCCACTTACGTAATATTTGCGTAGCAAGTTTTAGGTGATTCATCCTGTATAGTGCTTTAAATGGATGACAATGGCCGTCCTTTGCCTCTAAGTTAAGATTTAAAGACACTTACATTGCTGGTGTATATAGCAAAAATATCTAAATTACTTAAGCCTGTAATGACATCAGTAACTGCCTTTATTAATACATATTGTGAGTTCTTTTCTTTAAGTAAAGACTAGTGTAATGATTGAGGTATATTCTGTCTTGTGTATTATAAAATTCTATATTATATGTACTTTAGATTCAGTTCCTACTAAAACGGCTTAAGGCGAACTGAGTGATTTTGCAGGTATATTACATGTATTGTGCGTGTGCGCGTGTATAGGGACGTGATTCAGGTTGTGTAAACAGGCTCTCGTCGGCTCCCCTATAGCGTCCTGATTTATTTAGGTGCACTGTCGGAAAGCATTTTTATAGAGTAAATGCGGTAAACATAATGTTATCTAGGTTCCTTTACTGGTGATATGGAGCATTAATGAGTGGCGTTTTGTAATTGCTATTAACTATCTTATCTCTAATGTCGTGAATTGTGTCTCTATAAAGGAAGATATTCAATTCTCTACGTATTATATATATTTTAGTAAGAATGTCAATTTGGATTGCATATTACGCTTTCTTCCTGTATCCACCACCCGAATCGCTTATTATTGTATGTTTGTGTCATTAGCCACTGCATCCTCTTTGACATTGTAGGCTATTACAAATCAATTACCTAAAGTGCTACGTATTCTGTAAAAATGTCTCGTAGAAACATCTGTGGATCCGGATTGGGAAGGAAAACCTAAGAGGAAAAACTTGAAACTAATGATAACAAAAAAGTAGTGATAAATAACACTGTATCAGAAGAAGTACCTTTTCTGATTAAGATACAATAGGCATATACAGCGAAATACATTTATGGAGATGAAACATGATCATGTGTATTTGAATCATATATGACTGTAATACCTTAAAGTGCATTAGATGCACATTTAATATATTCAGTATGCTAGAATACTATAATACTCATTTGGCATGCAGTATCTGGATATGTATTCACATATGATGTTTCTGTGAATAAGTGATTATGGTGTTGGCGATGTCGTCTTCCGTGCTTTAGAGGAACCGTGCTAGCCTCTAGTTCCTAAAGTCGCGGGTTCAAACCCGGCGGAGGGCGATGGATTTTTTCGGGCGTAAAAATCCTTAGCATGGCTACCTTGGGAAGGGAAGTAAAGCCGGTGGTCCCGTGTCGTAGATTTACGGCGCGTAAAAGAACCTCAAGCTTTATTAGGAAGCCTTTGAGCAAAAGTTTCGATCTTTCACGCAAATATAGAATGGGACGCTAAGAGCCATAGTAGTTAAAGACCGTCCATAAATAGAACTCAATGTAATTGATATTGGCGATGCCTATGATAATGGTCATAGTGACTGTGGGACAGAGGTTTGTGTCTGTGTGCGCTTGCGCGTGTGTGTGTGTGGTGTTTCATGCTAGGTGTGCCTGATTGTATGCTCGTGCCTGTGTTTTTATAAATTGTGTCTTGTCATGGGAAATATCTGTATTAATGGAGTTAGAGGAGGTAATATGAATCACATGTTGTCAAAGCTAAGTCCATGTCCTGCTTTTATGTGTGACAGATAGTTGTGACGATTACGTGTGGTTACGTCTGGTGCGGTTTGTGATAATGACTCTATCCTTGATTTAGACGATTCATTGGTGCTTGTATGTTTACGATGGTGAGATTTACAATTAATGTTATAGATGATTGTGAGGATAGTTGTGCGGATGTTTGATTCTATAAATGTTGGCTGTGTTGGTGATTCCATCAGGTCAGTTGTCAAGGGGTGTGATTCAGGAGAAAGGAGTGCTTTTGATAATGGAGTCATTTTGTATAAACATTATAGTTTTTGATAATGATTTTGAAGCAGGTGATGCCGGTGATGATGCTTGTGATATTGTTGATGATAGTACAAGTGGCGATTGTGATAAGTGGCTGATTTCGTTGCATACATCCTCGTTATTTGAATAGAAAATTCTCGCGAATCCCCTGACGCCTTCCATGAATTGCTCCATCAGGTAGCTGTCCCAGGAGATATCTACTCGATATTGACGTCCATCATCTAGGCAATCTCTATGCGACTCTGATAAAAACTTATAAACACTTGATATTCGTGTGGGTTGATGTGTCGTGAAGGCTATATTCCTGAAACATGCAATAACCAATAAAAAGTCGGAATTATTTCGCTCATGCATTGTGATAACCCCTTTTGCTTTATATAAATATTTAGTTAATGAATAACCTTGTTAGCATCCTGGTTCAGTCGCTTATGCAACGGAACAAACATAATTCTTTTGCGCAATTAGTTAATAACATAATGTGGCATTCTTAAGAAATTAACGCAGTGTCCCTCCGTTTCATTTCCACATCAAAAGAAACATTAGTACATTCATCACTATATATTTTCCTTATTAAATATTTGAAATAAGACCATACCTGACATTTCAGCTACAAACTCTCTATCTCTCTCTGAACTAGTTACCGAATTGCCTATATATGATTCGCTCCCGACGATTGAAGTTTAAGTTGAATCTAAAACAGTTAGAAACCTTTTCATTGAAGAAGCGTGAGTGGCGGGTCTGTAATACATCACATCTTTGAAATAATGAAGAAAGGTAATGATTCAGCCTAATGTGGCTACATAACTAAAGGTGAGCCACTCCGGGGTGTGGAGCTGCCATTGGCTGTCCGCCTGTGACGTAAGTGAGAGTGAAGACGAGCGCACGGAATATAGATGTACAGCGCAGCGAACACACTAAATTCCTCCCGATTAACTCCCAATTGTTTATTATTAGCAGTCCTTCCAGTTTTGTTTAAAAGGTATAGTATTTCAGAGCTTTCTACAAACATTGTGGGCATATACCATAAGGCAAAACGAATGGAAGGTGCATTGCATTAGTAATATATTTACGTATAAACAAAACTACTGGAACACATGCAGTATTTCGGCGTAAACTGTAGGTGCTACAAGAGATTCAGACATGCATCACTTTAGTGCTAAAGGAAAATTTACAACTACTCTAAAGGAATCGCTAACTGGATATGGTGGTACATTTTTTTACCTGCGCTGCTAATCTCACGTTCTGGCGTGATCTTCCTGTAACGCTCAGGTGGGCATCAGTGATGTGATGAACAATTGTAAGTTCTGCACTGTGTTGTGATAACATATCCTGAATAACGTCTTTTTAAACACAGTGTTGTCTGGTAGAACAAACCCTTCATCCAGAAAATGGTTGCGTAGGAGCTTTAGGAGTTGACATCATAATACTCCCAGGTTTTCCTGGGTTTATCACTGGGGTTGTAAAAGAATGTCCTGGATATACTGACATTCAATTGGTTCCATACTTTTGAGTTTGTCCATCCCATGCTACAAGTCACGGCGTGTACTTCAATTTGGCAGGCTTCAATTTCAATAATGATATTGTGAAGCAACTGTGAGGCCATTGTGACATCAAAGTCATAGTATAAAGGCTGTTTCCACTTGGAACACAAACCTCGGACCATCACCACCTGAACATTGCTATATGGACCCAGTATTACATCGTCTGACATGTCATAGCAAATTCGAGAATCTATGTTCATCTCGTCGAAGCTTATAACAACTAGCTTTTCTAAACATTTAAAATTCTTTGCCTGTGCATTTAAGAGATATTTTACCTCGTTCATAGTACCTGGTCTGCATTTGATTTTACGTATCCATTTTTGCAAAGTCGAACGAGCAGGCAGAGGGGTGTTTACTTTTCTCAAATATTCATACGCCTTTTGAGAAAGCGCTCTTAGTGCAATGGTTTTTGCTATATCCTCGGAGGACCATTTCACTCCCTTATTCCCACTTAAAAGACACTTTATTTGCCCTGGGGTGAAATATGTTGATAGCACTTCTTTTACCCTATTTTCCACAGCAACTCGTGTGACCTTAGCAGATGAACTTCGATATTTTATAGCCACGGAAAGCTTCGAACCCCGAATTCTTTTAGAAGCTGCGTTTTTTTATTTCAGCGCCGCCAAAGCAGCCGCGTTGTTTTCTTTTCAATACTTCAATCTCTTTCTTGAGATTTTCTAATTCGTTATTGCTATTTTATATAACTGGATCGGTAACAGTGGCCTGATCAAGCTTTCTTTTCTTCGAAGATACAGAAGCAACGGTGGACAAGGCTCGCTTCCTAACAGTTCGGACCTCGTGCCGCACATCTCGACAGTGGAAACCTACAGAACGAGCCGAAATGCTTAATTATTACATTTTCTGCAGTATTAAGACAGCAATAATTTCAGAATACATTATTCTGTTAAAGGATATAAAAACGAAAAAGATATACTTGCGACATTCCATTTGTACTTGGACCTTCACTAAATGCATCTCCATGCCAATTGGGAATAAACTGCGATGGAACTGCATCTGGGAGCAGAATTTTCATAACCGGCAAACCTAATAGCCCACTTTTCAAATCCCGTTTATAGTCACTAGAAAGAAAGTGCACTAAACATACACGTGAATTATCAGCGTTAAATTTGTCAGTACGCTTACAGCGAGACACCCACACACGCTTTAATTGCTATTTTTTTGGAAATGTGTGATAATTTACACCAACTGTTTTAAAACGTAATTACGGCATTGTGCTACAGCACAATACATTCTACTCTTAACGTTTTCACTCATTACACACCGACATAAACACTTCAAAGCAGAGAAAACTGAATCTGTATTCAAGATTCTAGTTTTAAATATGTGTGTACAACTTATTTGTTGAAGTGGGGGTATATGACTGAGTGATATGGAACAATGCGCTTTCGTACATTTGTTGTTAAGCTGTGAAGTTTTCGCCAACACAGCGAGGTAAAGTAGGATAATTTACCACAGCAGCTAAAAATGTGTTATACTTTCAAAATAAAGGCAGAAGCATATATTCCCTTCCGATATATGCGTGCATCTTGATTTATTGCACTTGTACGTGACTGTTAAAACGAAGAGGACCTTAGATTAATATCTATTGCCTTTTAGGCGGTTGAGCGGCATAATTATTTCAAAGGAAATGCTGTTTGCTCTTACAGCCAAAGTTTTTCCATCCACTTTGGTACTGTAAAGGATTATATACCTGGAAAGGGAAGAATGCCTTTGACCGCATTACATGTATTTTACTGTGCAGACTTAAGAGTCGGCCTACCTGCCAAAAAATGAAGTTCTTTATATTCTTCTGGAATGCCTATTTAACACCATAATTGTGGGCAGAAACTTTTTGAAGACCAAGTACCATATAAATACAGCCCGGATTCTGATGACATGTCATCTTTTAATTCTTGCAATAAGGCCTTGCTTAAGTGTACATAAATCCTTATCATGGATTCCACATTAAAAAACATACATTTATTAGGTCATTTTGGTAGTTTCATGACATTTTCTATTTTGTGTCATCTTTTTTTTTCGATTTTACATCATTAATTTGTTAATTTCTTTATCCTTTGCCTCTTTATTTAGTAATTTCCTTGCATAAGTATTTTTGGTTGGTCTGGTAAGAGTTGCTTGCGGGTGGAGGCATGTTTATTGTCTGCGAAGCAGGTATAATTACTGTTATGAATTCATTTCCAAAATTAGGGACGAGAAGGTCAGTTTTCCCTTTTGTGCGTTAATATGTGTGAACAGTCAAGTTGCTATGCTTCTTATTTATGTATGGCATAGGTTGTGAAGTCCTCTTCATTCGCAATGAATATTGCATAATCTGAGTTCTCAAAAGAGTTAATGCTACACTGTTTTAAGACCTGTTTCAGAACATAATAAGCTAGAAAATTAATGGAAAATATATTTGTTCTATGTTCTTGTTTGGAGAATCTGAAAAGCAAATAAAATAATTTTCTTACTTGTTTGAAGAATCTGAAAAGGAAAGTAAGAAAATATTTTCTTTTCTGTTTAGATTCTTCAAACAAGAACATTTTCACTACTCGTTTAGCTATTTTTTCTACTTGTATAGGAGTTATATCCAGATATAAATTAATTTATAACTTTCTGTACAATAATTTTAGTAAATCAAATAAATCTCATTTTAGATCATTTTTTGTAATTACTAAGTCATTTAAAAACAAATGCAGTCATTTTTTAAAAAAAATTAGTTATCAAAATCCGGACCCTGATTATAAGCTACCGCTCTTACCTTATTTCCTCTCATGTATTTACGTTCATCTCCCCTGTATTTGCTCACAAAATATTGATTTGTTTCGTAAAGTCTCTCCTGCCAGTTTGGCATGAAATGTGTCCATGTTTTATACAAAATAACGAAAACTAAGATACTAGTAAGTTATTGCATTTTCCTTGCATAATTACTAAATAATATATGTACCTAATTACAATTGGCAAGTTCCTTAGACCCACCTCCTTTTAAAAAGATCAGTGTAACATGTTTCAATGATCGCCAGTGTAATATACTAATACACCTCCTATTAACAACACCCACTTCCCCGTGGGTGAAAACATTAAATTTGTGTGGTTTTTAAGGATATTGGTTGTGAGCGTATACTAAAACATACAAGAAAGGTTGTTCTAAAATTAATATCTACCCAAATATTAAGGCTAGACGCGTCTTTGTTCTTACTCTTTCAAGTAGGAAGGATCAAATGGGAACTATGTACAATTAATTTGTTATTCATTAATTAAAAAATTAAAACAACTTTATACTACAAACAATTAAGAAACTATGTTTATATAAGCACATTTTCAGCCCAAATAATGAAGCCAAAATATCCAAATTCTGAACACATCATTCAGAATGTGCACTATTCTGTCTGAAACTCAGTTTATTTGAAAACTGGAGGATATTTGCAAGACTTGCCGTACAGATATATGTTTTTAGCACGTGGGCACAGTTTCATATGCATAAGTCGATTATTCATGTTTTTACCTAGAAACGAAAGAAAAGTCTCGGAAAAAATGCACATGTATCAAGTTTTCAGCTATCATTAAACTGCTATATTTAAATAATACTACATAATAACATGATCAACATATATTTCCCTCATTAAGCTGTTTTTTTCACAATACATATACAAAATATAGTTTAATTTGAATGAAAGTTTAAGACTCGATAGCGTATAACGTTGAATATATTTTATTTTCATTGTTAAAATTGGCCGAAAAATGCATTATTGGTGTTCTTTAACATAATATAATTAAAGTCAAGCAAAAACATAAACTAAGAAAAATGGTTTTAAAGCTTGCAACTTCGAACTTCTGAACAACTTTAATATGACAAATATCTGCTTTCTATCTACATATAACTTATTTCTTTGAATAACACATGTGCTGTAAGTCATCCCTCAAGTGCAACTTTCATATATCGACAGCTTTTTAGCGAATATTTCAAGGGGAAACGAAATTGGCGCCGCTTGGGTATTTAGCTGTAAAAAGACAGGTTTGTGTTTATTATTTCCAAGACTAAGTCTAGTTATAGATGCGATTTTGTTTCAAGTGATGTAGGGTCGAATCAGATCGTATAACGAGAATATTATTCGAAGTTTCATGCCGAGAAGTACGGTGCAGAATACTGGCTAGCTAAAACTTCACTCTTGATGACGTTACGCAGCAGGCGGACCGAGAGCAGAAGAAGCGAAAACGGTGCGGGAAGAGATCCCCCTGGATTCAGCCAAATTCCAGTTTCCAAATGCGAGTGTTTGCGTATGCATTGGGATATGTATAGCTGCATGTCTTTAGAGACTGATGCATTTTTACGTCTAGCTTTGTATACTCAAGTTATTTGAATAGGTTAAATATGATTTTAGTATATTATATTTATGAGGACGCTCTAACAACGAATGCATATAATCCACTTAAGGAAATCACTAACACCCGATAATTCACTGCTTTTAAATATATTATTCCCGTTTGTATTATGAAGACAAACGAAGGCACTTTCAGTAGGATATATGCACATTTTTCCCAAAATGTACACCTTTTAAAAAATCTTTTTACGCATAGCGAGACACATTCGTGCAAAATTACCACTTTTAATATAAATTAACATGTTTCAATAATATAACCCCCTGTTTTAGAATAGAAAATTAGCCCTATTCCAGAGGTTATTCCATTTCGCAAAAAAGTTGCTTGCCTAAACCTTACAACAGAATTTTAACAAATAAGTATATATATATATATATATACTTCTGATGATTGAGCGTAATGTGAAGGGTTATATGGGGCTGATTCTTGATGTTCCACCACCGAGCTGCCACAGACTAGCACTAAAAGTCTTGTGTGGAATGAGCAGTTTTGACGATCAGTCGCTTTCAATCGACTTTCATCGCGAGATACAGTGTTATAAGTTTATGGGCTGTATAAGCACTTGCAACGTAGCACTATAATAGACACTCCTCTCTTTGAGTTTTGTAAGAAGCGTTTTGTTCAAGGGGTAGGTGAATGAAGCTCTATTTTATATTGGCGCGTAGAACAAGGTGTTAAAATATTGTGTAATTATAACTTATATGCTAAAAGTTGAATGAAAGATTTTAAAAAATTTAACCATGGTAGGTATCCCAGAGTAAATGATAAATTTTTAGTAATAGGTTTCCTTTTCAAGCTTTGCTGGGGGAAAGCCTATTATAATTACTCCAATACTTCTTCAATATCTTAAAAGTTGCATTCCATATATTGTACATATGTATATCCATGAGGATGTTATTATATATATATATATATATATATATATATACATTTAAAAGTCTGAGTCGACTGGTGCCGTATAGTTATGTCTGGTAATATGCATATAAGTGGTGCTACACGCCTCGATCAAAGCAATATATGGAATACCGACCCTCACGGTATGTAAGACTTACAATTTGCAGCATGGCTGACCCGGATGAAGTTTAGATCGGATGACTCATAGAAAAACGTAGAGATATTTTAGATTTTCTTTCAAGAAGCGCATTCATGATTATTTGTGCTCCCTGGTGAGATGAACCTAAATATATTTTAAGGTTAGGGGATTTTCGTTTAAAAACGTATAGGAAATGTATGTGAAGTATATAGTTTATTATTTTATTTTTGAAATAATCTGAACGATGTATTGACTTTTGATAGCCCAAGCATATAAATCCTTAAACGCTAGTTATTTTGCTGTCACGCAACCGAAGGCTTTAAAGCAGGTGCTTTTGGCTTGATAGAATTTATAGCATACGAATATTATTTAATAATAGCTATGTCTCTCTTGAGAATAATACAAAGATATTTCTACAAAAATAAGTTTTATTTGCTCCACGTTCCTTTACCTGCTTGCCTCTGTGATTTTAAATGCCGGTGGAATTGATGACAGCTTTACTTTATAACATGTAGGGACGTCTTGTAAATGGATACCTGCATGTTTACCTTACTTGCTTCTGCAAACTGCGTTCTATGGGAATATTAACATGTTCGCTCTGACGGAGGAAATCCTGTGGTATGACTAAGGAGTGGGAAGTACCTAGTCATCACTTATGTTAGTATAACCGCAACAAGTGAACAGTTGAGGGCTGAATGCGTTAAGGGAATATGCTTATCGCCTAAATTCACTTGGGCTATATGTAATATATAATGCTTTGATATATTGCTAGGTATATGCATGTGTATGCCTATGTTCAATACCCTGTACAATCAATGGGTTATCATTGTTTACCTTATTTCTACCTCTATCCGTCTCTCATTCTCACCCTTCTTCTGTCTATCTCTGGTTTCTCTCACTATCTCCTTTTATTTCTTATCTCTCTCTCCCAAACTCTTTCCATCTTTGCTTTATACAATGTATAGATCGCATGATTGTTTTTCCATTGGCTTCAAATTTGCGTACCTTTTAGTTACTTCATGTTTTATCGTTGTACTCTTTATTCATCTATCGTTGGGGATATCTGGAAAATAAAAATGGCATTGGAATCGCGAAGAAGAAAGTCTGATTTGTTATACGATTGGACATGCTTCAAGCGATTGCTGCAATTTCTGTAAACAGCTTCATAAGCAAATTGCAATTAATGTATGATTGACAATCACTGGGGAGTGTTATGGACATTACATTCTCAGTAGGAATAATATGCCGATCCAAGGACACGGTCAGATGCCACCGACCACGCCCCCTCCTTTGTGTGCTACTAGCATGCCGCCTGGCTCTGTGTCTGCGGCCACACCAACTCCTTTGTGTGCTGCTAATATGCCGGCCGGCTCTGTGCCGCTGGCCACACCCCCTCTTTGTGGCCTAATCCCTTATACAGCTGACCACACCCCTTCCCTTTGTGGTCTAACCCCGTACGCTGGCTACACCCTCTCTTTGTGGCCTAACCCCTTACACAGCTGACGACACCCCTCCCCTCTCCTTTGTGGTCTAACCCCATACGCTGGCCACACCCTCTCTTTGTGGCCTCCAAACACACCCCTCCTCTCTCCTTTATGGTCTAACCCCGTACGCTGGCCACGCCTCCCTCTTTGCGGTCTGTTCTGAATGGTTCGCTGTAAAGGAGTGTGGGTAATAAGGTATTGTTCCCGTACGCTGGACACACCCTCTCTTGTGGCCTGACTTAATGGCGGTGTGGGTATAGGAGAACAATGTGTTATTGTTTTCGTCGCGTGTCGCCGCCCACGCAAATCGATGTAGGTGATAAGAACGCTGCTCATCGGTCGATGACTACGATTAAGTATTTTTGATTGAATAATGTAATTAAGTGTATATGAATTGACTCGCGCACCTGGTCACCATCCTATATGTGTGCGTTCGTGTTAAGGTGATTATTACACGTGTATAATTATTACGACTAATAACATTTGTTTAATTCTACTTTTGAGGGAAAATATATTTTGGGTTTATAAGAATATTACACCACTTAGATGAATCCATGGCTGAAAGGACAGAGTTGCCGTAACGAGGCGTTAACGAGAGATAATTTCGCTGAAAACCCGCACGCGGTCCATTCTCTATGGGCTACACCACTCGACTGAGGGTCTCTCACATCGGCAAGAGCGCTGGCACACCCTACCTCTCTCTCGGTGCAGCTCGCGCAATCTAGCTGACAAAGGCGAAAGCTCGCTCTCCCTCTCATCGATGAAGATGCCGGAAGTAGACATTTTAAAGTTTAACTATGGCATGGCGGCCATTTTGACTGCAGGGTACAAGCTAGCATAAATCATTTGAAATGTTCGATAAGGAACTTCATGCTTCAAGATAGTTCTTCTAAGGTTTGTTTACACGTAGGAATGGCTCTGAAAAATAAATACGGTTAACATTATAGTTAAATATCACATACGTTATTAATAAATAAATAATGGACTCGTCGATCGATGAATACAATTAAGTATTTTTGATTGATTGATGTAAGTGTATATGAATTGACTCGCGCATCTGGTTGCCCTCGTATATGTGTGTGCTGAAGTGATCATTACGCGTGTATAACTATTACGACTAATAACATTTAATTCCGCTTTTCAGGGAAAATCTTTTTGGGTTTATAAGAATATTACAGGACATAGATGAATGCACGACTGAAAAGACAGAGTTAGCATAAATACCTAACACGAGACGTTAACGCGTGATTCTTTCACTGAAAAACCCGAGCGCGCGGACCATCTCCTGTAGGCGCTGTCGCGCTAATGATCTCTTGGACCTGCGGGCTAGCTGGCGTCCCCTCCATTCCCCCAAACACCCCTTCCCTCTCCATGCCTGTCACTGCCTTCCGCGCACTTCTTTTACGCTCTCTAACGGAGAGCGACGAAAGTTCAAGTTAAATATTACATACGTTATTCATAAATAAAAAATGAACTAAATAAATAATGGAACATGGTGAGCGGTCAAAGCAAAACACATTCCTTGTTATTCTTTACCAAACATCTGAAAAGAAGCACAAATATATCAAGACAGTCGATAAAGCACTCCACGCGCATAAATATGGACTTTAAAACAGTCATTGTCGATAAAGCACCCCACCCACTCATGCATGCAGGCGCATAGGTAGGGTCTTTAAAACAGACATTGTCGATATGGTACCACAACCGCCAACGCAATCGCTCGCATAGACATGGACTTTAAAATAGACATTGTCGGTAAAAATACGCATCCCTTACGCAAGCACACACAGATTCTCTCTCTCTCTCTCTCTGTCTCTCTCTCTCCTTTGCAGGCATGAACTTTAAAACAGACAGGGTTTTTAAAACAGACACTGTCGATAACGTACTCCACGCGCATAGGCATGGGCTTTAAAACAGACTTTGCCGATAAAGTACCGCACGCGCCTACGCAATCACGCACATATGCATAGAATTTGAAACAGACGTCGATACAGTACCACAAACGCCAACGCAATTACTCGCATAGACATGGCCTTTAAAACAGACGTTGTCGTTAAAAAAACATCCATCACACACACACTCTATCTCTCTCCCTCTCTCTTTCTCTCTCTCCTTTGCAGGTAGGAACTTTAAAACGGATGATGTCGATAAAGTACCGCACTGCCAGCGCAAGCACACGCGTAGGGATGGACTTTAAAACAGACATTGTCGATAAAGTACCACAGCCCGCTCACGCAAGGAAGCGCATAGCTAGGGACTTTAAACAGCGTTGTCGATAAATTACCGCACTGCAAGCGCAAGCACACGCGTAGGCAGGGACTTTAACAAAATTGCCTGTAAAAATCACATCCATCAAGCAAGCTCTCACAATCTCTCTCCTTTGCAGGAATGGACTTTAAAACAGACATTATCGATAAAGCACTCCACACGCATGGCCATGGACATTAAAAGAGGCACTGTCGGTAAAGTACCGCACTGCCAGCGCAAGCACCCTCGTATGCAAGGACTTTTAAACAGTCATATCCATCACTCAAGCTCTCTCTATATATTACCTTAACGATTTATATAGCGGTTTACACACCCTTACAAAATATGTTGTACACCCTTGAAGAGGTTAAACCCCGCCGCTACCTGGGTTCCTACACAGGCTTTATGGACGGGCTTCCTGAGAAGAGATAGGGTCTAAAGCGCGTGAATGGATTTTCCCAAAGACGCCGGAAATTACATCGAGAGAAACAAGGATAATTTTTTTTCATTACTAACGCTAAAATTATATTATCGTCAAGAAAGCTTATTTGTTTATTCCATTTAAACAGACTGGTGTTTCAGCGGTCATATCTAAAAATTATTTGATCCAGCGTCATTCCAATGTAATAAAATATCAGAGTTCACTGTGAGATAACGTGAATATTCACATTCGAGAGGTCGCGGGTTCGATTTCGGTTGACCGCCCTGACTTTAGGACCTGCATGAAGGTCTACGAATGCATAAATACAGAGCAAGCCCTCGCACTAACGAGCTTTATAAGCGTGGGTGTAATATTTTCCTACGGGGAATGATGTATAGATCCTGTACGTAAACATTCGTTACTTAGACAATTATTATTCCCGTAACAAAAATGAAAATGACTCGTGTAACAGACCCTTGATTGTTTAGATATGCAACGTCTAACGTGGTATTGAATACCAGAGGGAAATCGAACTCTGAACTCAAACTAATAAATACACCGACTTTTAAAACATGCATTCTTCTCTTAGTAAATATATAACATAGGACAATAGCTTTTTTTAGAAAACCCTCCCTTCGAAAGATATCTTGAATATTCCTGCAGAGAGATCGAACCATTACGAAGACTTTAAATTATAAATTTCATATTTTTTTAAAAGCTTTTTCTTCACCAGTGATCTTCGAAAAATTCGACAACGAGTTATTCACTTGCACACCCCTTGCAAAAATATGTTGTACACCCTTGAAGAGGGTAAACCCAGCCGCAACATGATTTCTACACAGGCTTAATGGACGGGATTCCTGAGGCGGCTGGCTACCATCCTATAGTCCATTTACGGTCAAGTCAAACCCTTTACCCATTAAGAAGTGTATTGTGCTTTAAAATAATTTCTCATTATCCTTAAAAGAACATCCTTAGCGGAAAACCCTGCTCATATAGATGACTATGTAAATATCCTAACTTGTTATACACTCCTCAAATACAAGAATTGCTTGCGTGATACCGAAAATTAGACTAATTTTTATGCAATGCTAAACAAATAAATATGATTTGGAGAGTGTGATATGAAGAGTATGGTGTTTTAGAATTAGAATGGGAGAAACAATTCAACTTAAGCGTTCGAATGTATCTGATATTTTTTTTTCTCAATGTGTCTTTGAAGCTAACCAGTTTTACGGTCTGCTTTATAGATGAATGAAATATTTTATGAATGACAGTCTTATTTAGCAAGGGTAAAACTTGTTTAAAGCCTGTTTTGATAAAAAATACTTCATGGTAACATGTGAGGTTTATATTCGAGAGGTCGCGGGTTCGATTCCAGGTGACCGCCCTGTGTGGCTTTAGCACCGGCATGAATGTCTACGAATACATAGATACAGAGCAAGCGCTCCCATTAACGCAGGTGCTTTGATAAAAAACTACTTCCTGGTGCGAGTTTTGAATTCGAGAGGTCGCCGGTTCGATTCCATGTGACCACCCTGTCTGACTTTAGGAAATGCATGGAGGTCTACGAATACATAGATACAGAGCAAGCCCTCCCTTTAACGGTCTATATAAGCAAGGTTTCAGACGGTAACGTCTATGGAATTCATTCGGAGGTTTTGAGTTCAATTCCCAGCAGTTGACCCCGGGGTTTTTCGGGTTTCCCTGGTTGCTAGGCGAATGCAGCGAAGGTTCACTACAACACCGAATTTTTTTCTCCACCCCGTTTCACCTACATTCTGCTTTTACTCGGGCTTTCTTCTCTCCGGCTCTGACTGGTAATATTTAATAGTGAACATCGGCACTCATGCGATACAGAGGCTTAGTGCATAAAGAAGCGTAGATATATATTGCATGTAGCTAAAGGGACAGGGATGGCGTAGTGTTTAAAACAGAAATTTTAGCAACCGCGAGGTAAAATACAAGGACTACCTCAAAACACGCATCCCGAGAAGTTAAGTGTAAAGGTCCTCTATATAGAATGCTATCCTTAAACAGACGCAGGAGGACTGGAAAGCCATTCGAGTATATGGTTTTTAATCCTCTTTTGATGTGACAGCATATACAGCTAGTAATTCCGCATTCTTATACATGTCGACCGTTTACGCTGGTCTCGGAGTTTTTCGTGGTTTTGCCTGGTCTGCATGCGAATGCCTAAATGGTGTATGCTAGCGCGATTTCCTAACGCTCTATATAATTTGCATCTTTTACGTATGCTACTAGGACCCTTTTTTGGATTACTGTTGGCCACTCGCTCAGACCTCAGATATTTCGTGGTTTTCCCTGGTCTGCAGGCGAATGCCTGAGTGTACGTATGCTACCACGTTTACGTCTTTCACGTGTGCTTCTAGGGTTCTTTGTTTGATTTCCCGTCGGTCGCTTACTCTAGCCAGGGATTTTTCGTTTTTTCCCCTGGTCTGCAGGAGAATGGCTAAGTGGTGTATGCTATCACGATTTCCTTTCATTCTATATAATTTAAATCTTTCATCTCATTCGCATCTTTTTGCTTCTAGGTTTCGTTGCGCATGCTGAATGCTTGCTCAAATGATACTTGTCCTTTGCTCGATTGACAATCTCACGAGATAAGCACCCGAATCTGCACGATTATACCCGAACAATACACGCATCTTCACAATACTTTACACTTACTCTAAGCATCCGAAACTGTACGGGGACGTCCGAACACTGCCGAACAATACATCATCGTTGCAATACTTTGCTCACTCACTCTAAGCACGCGAATCTATACGAAGACCTATGAATACATGCAGTCAGACATAAACATCTCTGACCGACTCTCTCAATACTCGAACATGCAGGAAGTCCTACGGACATGTGCTTATCACAACCCATAATCAGATTGGAATGTCCGGCTTTAATGTAGATATTTATTTACAACCATAACAAGAACACATCACAACTAAACAGTCTCTTATACAGGAACTTTCTGTTTAAGACACGCTATATATGCTGTTCGCTTGTTTAGACTCAATAGAGGTTCCAAAATTACATATCGGAAAAAAGAAATTTTTGCAGGCAATTTAGGGCGCTCTTAAAGTTAAGATAATTTTATCGTGGATTCTCTAAAAGGAACGCATGACATGCAACATTTAGCATATGCTTCTTATATATGCTTACAATTGCGAGTTCGCGACTTCAGATGCATGTATCCGACAATCAACTAATTTGTTCACGGTTTTGCTCAGACGATTGATAAATCTATACCGGGCGTGAAATACTGGTAATTTTGCTCAGAGGCGTCTATCAGGTTTGAGGTTCTTTTAGGTGCCGTAAATCTAAGACACTGGACCGCCGGCTTTACTTCCCTTCCGAAGGAAGCCATGCTAAGAATTTTACGCCCTAAAATATCCATCGCCCTCCGCCGGGTTTGAACCCGCGACCTCGGGACCTAGAGGGTAGCATGGTAACCACTACACCACGGAGGACGACACACAACTAAGGTCATTTGCGTGAAACACACTAACTAATCGAGTGGAATGGCTCAGGTGATAAGTCTGTGACTTGCATTCGGATCGGGGGTTCAATCCCAGCAGCCCACACACCCTGATCCCCAGAGGTTTTTTTCTTCAAGGTTTTCCCTCGCTAGGCGAATGCTGTGAAGGTTCGTTCCATCTCTGAATTTTTCCTCTCATCGTTTCACCTCCATCCTCATTTTACTTATTTCATCTTCTTGGTTGCTTCAGGGTTGAAAGTGCCGGAGAGGGGGTCTCGGCATAAGCGCAGCTTATGCCCCCTGTAACTTTCATCCACGGAATGAGGGTGGCCCCGAATCCTGGACCTCTTAGGAGATGTGTAAGTCTGTAGTCCTCGAGAGGAGTCATAGATTGCGCTAACTGCCACCAGGGAACCTTTTAACCCGTGAAAGGTAGGGGCCCTGCCCTCTACCCTGTGGGTGTTACCTGTCTCCACACACAACTCACCCCTCCCAACCATAAAATTAAATAACCCCGCAATATCTGGATGATGTATTTTATAAGCACAAGTTCTTGATATTTCAAAGCTCCTGTTAACCATCGTCGAAATTTATTAACACAATTCCTCGATCCTGTCATACTATAACTTTAGATGCTTTGAGCTTTCTTCTAATGTCTTCAATCTCCACCGTATGATCACTAATACCAGCTTCTTTCGATGCAATTAGTAACCTCAATATATTTACCAATCTATCCTGATTTTCAAGCGTAGATATCACTGAATTATCATCAATGGAGACTTCAAATTCACACGACTTCCGTTGTATTCTGACTCCTCACCTACAGAAGACTCGAGTGTAGGAGAGAGAGTCGATTCAGTATAACATGTTGCTCTATGAAGCTTAAATCTTGACAAAGAACGATTCTTAAAAATCCGCCCGCATATACAGCATTTAATGAGTCGTTTTCCTCCATGTGCAATGTATGAGAAATTGAGTTTCTCATACGTTGGTTGCACAGATTTTCTCCGGTAATAGCTCATGCTAAAACTGTAAAAGAAATTAAATGAATACGTGAGTGCTAACACGCGAAGGAATTAAAAGGGATTGAATGAATTCATAACATGCAACAATGTATACATCTGGGATGAGGACAGCGAAGGCTACCTCGATCTATGTATAGCAACGGGAAAGGATGCTCTCTGGAAACATTAGTCATCTAGAGAGCAATTGTTCACGGAGGTAGTAGACGCCAGGTTGGATGGAATAGACCTCAGGTTCAAATCTTTAAAGGGTAGGGGCCCTGCCTTTGCCTGTCATGTCTCCTGAACCGTCCGAACCGCGTAACATCACATTACAACGCCACGTAACCAGAAAATGGTGAGGGCAAGCAGGGGAAAAGGATGCTCTCTGGAAACATTTGTCATCCGCAAAACGGTTTGTCCCTAACATTTCCAGATCTCGGACCGTTCCACATCGTGACGCGTCTCTATCATCTACATTTCGACGAACTGTTACCTTCTGAATTAAAGTTTTGTGGTCTGTATAGATCTGTACAGCTTGCACTGCGCTAAGGTTTCCCTAACACCGTCAATCTCCTGGATCGTTCCATCTCGTGACGCGTCTCTGTCTTCTACATTTCGACGAACTGTTACCTTCTGAATTAAAGATTGGTGGTCTGTATAGATCTGTACAGCTTGCATTGCGCTGGATGTCCCTAACACTCCCAGCTCCTGGATCGTTCCAGCTAGTCGCGCGTCTCTACCATCTTCATGTCAAAGATCTGTTACACTGAATTAAAGTTTGGAGGTCTGTACAGATCTGTACAGTGTGCATTGCGCTGGGTGTCCCTAACATTTTCAGCTTTTGATCGTTTCAGCTAGTCGCACGCCTCTACCATCTTCATTTCGACGAACTGTTTCCTTCTGAAGTAAAGTTTGGCAGTTGGTTTAGATCTGTACAGCTTGCATTACGCTAGATGTCCCTAACACCCCCAGCTCCTGGATCTTTCCAGCTAGTCGCTCGTCCCTACCATCTTCATATGAACGATCTCTTACCTTTCGAAGTAAAGTTTGGCGGTTGGTTTAGATGTGTATTTTGCATTGCGCTGGGTACCTAACGTTTTCAGATCTCGGACCGTTCCAGCTCGTACCGCGTCTCTGTCATGTACATTTCAATGAAGTGTTACCTTCTGAATTAAAGTTTGATTGTCTGTATAGATCTGTACACATGCATTGCACTGGTTGACCGTAACGTTTCCAGATCTCGGAACATTCCAGCTAGTCGCACATCTCTACCATCTTCAGGTCAAAGATCTGTTACCTTCTGAAGTAAAGTTTGGCGGTTGGTTTAGATCTGTACAGTTTGCATTGAGCAGTGTGTCTCTAACATTTCCAGCTACTGAATAGTTCCAGCTAGTTGAGCGTCTCTACCATCTTCATGTCGCCGAAGTGTTACCTTTTGAATGAAAGTTTGGTCGTTGGTTTAGATCTGTACAGCATGCATTGCGCTGAGATGTACCTAACGTTTCCAGATCTCGGATCATTCCACCTCGTGCCGCGTCTCTGTCATACATACCGTGATTAGGTTGTTACACACCGTGACTTGGCTGTTCCACACGTGGATAGGCATTTAAACACCGTGATTAGGCTGTTACATACCGTGATTAGGCTGTTACACATCGTGATTAGGCTGTTACACACCGTGATTAGGTTGTTACACACCGTGAATAGGCTGTTACATATCATGATTAGGTTGTTACACACAGTGATTAGGCTGTTACACACCGTGATTAGGCTCTTACACATCGTGATTAGGCTGTTACACACCGTGGTTAGGCTGTTACACACCGTGATTAGGTTGTTACACACCGTGATTAGGCTGTTACATACCGTATTTAGGTTGATAATACACACCGTGATTAGGTTGTTAATACCTTGATTAGGTTGTTACACACCGTGATTAGGCTGTAACACACCGTGGTTAGGCTGTCACACACCGTGATTAGGCTGTTACACACCATTATTAGGCTGTTACATACCGTGATTAGGCTGTTACATATCGTGATTACACGACAGTCAAAGCGTAGGGCAGCTACCCTTTACAGATTTGAAGTCGGAGTCTGTTCCGTCCAACCTCACGTCTACTTACTTTGTAAGCAATCGTTGGGCGGATGACGAATGTTACCAGAGAGTATCTTTTTCCACGAAGGTTTTCAGAGAGCATCATTTTCCCCTGCTCGCACTCGCCATCTTCTGGTTACGTGGCGTTGTAACGTGATGATACGCGGTTAGGACGGTTCAGGAGACATGACAGGCAAAAGGCAGGGCCCCTACCCTTTAAAGATTTGAACCTGAGGTCTGTTCCCTCCAACCTGACGTCTACTGCTTCCCTGAGCAATTGCTGTCTAGATGACTAATGTTTCCAGAGAGCATCCTATCCCGTTGCTATGCATAGATCGAGGTTCCCTCCGTTGTCCTCATCCGAGATATATACATAGTTGCGTGTTATGAATTCATTCATTCGCTTTTAATTCCTTCGAGCGTTAGCACTCACGTATTCATTTAATTTCTTTTACAATTTTAGCATGAGCTATTGCCGGAGAAAATCTGTGCAACCAACGTATGAGAAACTCAATTTTTCATACATTACACATGGAGGAAAATGACTCATTAAATGCTGTATATGCGGGCGGATTTTTAAGAATCGTTCTTTGTCAAGATTTAAGCTTCATAGAGCAACATGTTATACTGAATCGACTCTCTCTCCTACACTCGAGTCTTCTGTAGGTGAGGAGTCAGAATACAACGGAAGTCGTGTGAATTTGAAGTCTCCATTGATGATAATTCAGTGATATCTACGCTTGAAAATCAGGATAGATTGGTAAATATTATTGAGGTTACTAATTGCATCGAAAGAAGCCGGTATTAGTGATCATACGGTGGAGTTTGAAGACACTAGAAGTAAGCTGAAAGCATCTAAAGTTATAGCATGACAGGATCGAGGAACTGTGTTAATAAATTTCGACGATGGTTAACAGGAGCTTTGAAATATCAAGAACTTGTACTTATAAAATACATCATTCAGATATTGCATGGGACTTTAATTTTATGGTTGGGAGGGATGAGTTGTGTGTGAAGACAGGTAACATCTACAGGGTAGAGGGCAAGCCCCTACCTTTAACGGGTTAAAAAATTCCCTGGTAGCATTTGGCGCAATCTATGGCTCCTCTCGAGGACTACAGACTTACACATCTCCTGAGAGGTCCAGGATTCGGGGCCACCCTCATTCCATGGATGAAAGTTACAGGGGGCATAAGCTGTGCTTATGCCGAGACCCCCTCTCCGGCACTTTCAACCCTGAAGCAACCAAGAAGATGAAATAAGTAAAATGAGGATGGAGGTGAAACGATGAGAGGAAAAATTCAGAGGTGGAACGAACCTTCACAGCATTCGCCTAGCGAGCGGAAAACCTTGAAGAAAAAACCTCTGGGGGTCAGGGGGTGTGGGCTGCTGGGATTGAACCCTCGATCCGAATGCAAGTCACAGACTTACCACCTAGGCCATTCCACTGGATTAGTTAATGTGTTTCACGCAAATGACTAATTGTGTGTCGTCCTCCGTGGTGTAGTGGTCACCATGCTAGTCCCTAGTTCCCGAGGTCGCGGGTTCAAACCCAGCGGAGGGCGATGGGTTTTTCGGGCGTAAAAAATCTTAGCATGGCTTCCTTCGGAAGGGAAGTAAAGCCGGCGGTCCAGTGTCGTAGATTTACGGCACCTAAAAGAACCTCAAACCTGATAGAGGCCTCTGAGCAAAATTACCAGTATTTCACGCCCGATATAGATTTATTAATCGTCTGAGCAAAATCGTGAACAAATTAGTTGATTGTCGGATACATGCATCTGAAGTCGCGATCTCGCAATTATAAGCATATATAAGAAGCATTATCTGCTAAATGTTGCATGTCATGCGTTCCTTTTAGAGAATCTACGATAAAATTATCTTAACTTTAAGAGCACCCTAAATTGCCTGCAAAAGTTTCTTTTTTCCGATATGTAATTTTGGAACCTCTATTGAGTCTAAACAAGCGAACAGCATACATAGCGTGTCTTAAAGAGAAAGTTCCTGTATAAGAGACTGTTTAGATGTGATGTGTTCTTGTTATGGTTGTAAATAAATATCTACATTAAAGCCAGACATTCCAATCTGATTGTGGGTTGTGATAAGCACATGTCCGTAGGACTTCCTGCATGTTCGAGTATTGAGGGAGTCGGTCAGAGATGTTTATGTGTGACTGCATGTATTCATAGGTCTTCGTATAGCTTTGCGTGCTTAGAGTGAGTGAGCAAAGTACTGCAACGATGATGTATTGTTCGGCGGTGTTCGGACGTCCCCGTACAGTTTCGGATGCTTAGAGTAAGTGTAAAGTATTGTGAAGATGCATGTATTGTTCGGGCATAATCGTGCAGATTCGGGTGCTTAACTCGTGAGGTTGTCAACCGAGCAAGGGACAAGTATGCTTTGAGCAAGAATTCACCAAGCGCAACGAAACCTAGAAACAAAAAGATGCGAATGAGATGAAAGATGCAAATTATATAGAATGAAAGGAAATCGTGATAGCATATACCACTCAGCCATTCGCCTGCAGACCAGGGAAAAGCATGAAAAATCCCTGGCATGGGTGAGCGACCGACGGGAAATCAAACAAAGGACCCTAGAAGCACACGTGAAAGACGAAAACGTGGTAGCATACGTCACTCAGGCATTCGACTGCAGATCAGGGAAAACCACGAAAAATTTCAGGTCTGAGCGAGTGGCCGACGGTAATCCACAATAGGGGCCCTGGAAGCATACGTAAAAGATGCAAATTATATAGAGCGAAAGGAAATCGCGCTAGCATACACCACTCAGGCATTTGCATGCAGACCAGGGAAAACCACGAAAAAATCTGAGAGCAGTGTAAGCGATCGACACGTTTAAGAATGTGGAATTACTAGCTGTATATGCTGTCACATCAAAATGGAATTATAAACCATACACTAATGGTTTTCTATTCCTCCTGCGTCTGTTTAAGGACAGCACTATATATACAGGACCTTTACACTTAACATCTCGAGATGCGCGTTTTGAGGTATTCCCTGTATTTTACCTAGAGGTTGCGAAAATTTCTGTTTTAAACACTACGCCATCCCTGTCCATTTAGATACATGCAATATACATCTACGTTTCTTTATTCATTAAGCCTCTGTATTGCATAAGTGCCGATGTGCACTATTAAATATTACCAGTCAGAGACGGAGAGATGAAAGCCTGAGTAAAAGCAGAATGTAGGCGAAACGGGATGGAGAAAAAAATTCGGTATTGTAATGAACCTTCGCAGTATTCGCCTAGCAACCCGGGAATCCCAAAAAACCCCGGGGGTCAGCTGCTGGGAATTGGACTCACACCTCCAAATGCAGGCCATAGAAGTTACCGTCTGAACCCTTGCTTATAAATACCGTTAACGGGAGGGCTTGTTCTGTATCTATGTATTCTTAGCCCTTCATGGCGGTCCTAAAGTCAGACAGGATGGACACCTGGAATCGAACCGGCGACCTCTCGAATTCAAACCTCGCAACATGAATTAGTTTTTTTTTTTACCAAAACACCTGCGTTAATGGGAGGGCTTGCTCTGTGTCTATGTATTCGTAGTAGACCTTCATGCAGGTCCTAAATTCAGACAGGGCGGTCACCTGGAATCGAACCCACGACCTCTCAAATTCAAACCTCACACGTTACCATGAAGTATTTTTAGCAAAACAGGCTTTAAAACACTTTTATTCTTGTTAAATAAGACTGTCGTTCATCAAATATTTCATTCATCTATAAAGCAGACCGTAAAACTGGTTAGCTTCAAAGACACATTAAGAAAAAATTATCAGATACATTCGAACGTTTAAAATGAATTCTTTCTCCCATTTTAATTCTAAAATACCATACTCTTCATATCACACTGTCCAAATCATATTTATTTGTTTAGCATTCCATAAAAATTAGTTTAATTATCGGTGTCATGCAAGCAATTCTTATATTTAAGGAGTATATAACAAGTTAGGATATTTACACAGTCATCTATATGAGCAGGGTTTCCCGTTAAAGATGTTCATTTCCGTATAATGGGAAATCATTTTAAAGCACAATACACTCCTTAATGGGTAAAGGGTTTGACATTGACCGTAAATGGGTTATAGGATGGTAGCCAGCCGCCTCAGGAGTCCCGTCCATTAAGCCTGTGTAGGAATCCAGGCAGAGGCTGGGTTTACCCTCTTCAAGTGCGTACAACATATTGTTGCAAGGGGTGTGCAAGTGAATAACTCGTTGTCGAATTTTTCGAAGATCAGTGGTGAAGAAAAGGCTTTTAAAAATGTGAAATTTATAATTTGAAGTCTTCGTAATGGTTCGATCTCTCTGCTGGAATATTCAAAATATCTTTCGAAGGAAGGGTTGTTTAAAAAGGTTCTAGTCCTATGTTATAGATTTACTAGAGAAGAATGCATTTTGTGAAAGTCGGTGGATTTATTAGTTTGAGTTCAGAGTTAGATTTCCCTCTGGTATTCAATACCGCTTTAAACGTTGCATATCTAAACAATCAAGGGTCTGTTACACGAGACATTTTCATTTTTGTTACGGGAATAATAATTGCGTACGTAACGAACGTTTACGTACATGATCTATATATCAAACCCCGTAGGAGAATATTACACCCACGCTTATAAAGCTCGTTAGTGGAAGGGCTTGCTCTGTATCTATGCATTCGTAGACCTTCTTGCACGTCATAATGTCAGACAGGGCGGTCAATCGAAATCGAACTCGCGACATCTCGAATGTGAATATACACGTTATCTCTCAGAGAACTCTGATATATTATTACATTGGGATGATGCTGGATCAAATAATTTTTGTATATGGCCGTTGAAACACCAATCTGTTTAAATGGAATAAACAAATAAGCTTTCTTGACGATAATATAATTTTATCGTGAGTAATGAAAATGAATTAACCTTGTTTCTCTCGATGTAATTTCCGGCGTCTTTGGGAAAATCCATGCACGCGCTTTAGACTATCTCTTCTCAGGAATCCCGTCCATTAACTCTGTGTAGGAGCTCAGGTAGCGGCCGAGTTTAACCTCTTCAAGGGTGTACAACATTTTTTGCAAGGGTGTGTAAACTGCTATATAAATAGTTGGCGTAATGTGGGGAGTGAGAGAGAGAGCTTGCGTGATGGATATGACTGTTTTAAAGTCCTTGCATACGAAGGTTCTTGCGCTGGCAGTGCGGTACTTTACCGACAATGCCTGTTTTAAAGTCCATGGTTATGTGCGTGGAGTGCTATATTGATAATGTCTGTTTTAAGGTCCATGCCTGCAAAGCAGAGAGAGTGAGAGAGAGTGTGTGTGAGAGCTTCCGTGATGGATGCAATTTTTTACAGGTAATGTCTGTTTTAAAGTCCGTGTGTACGCTGGTGCTTGCAATGGCAGTGCGGTACTTTATCGACAACGTCTGTTTTAAAGTCTCTACCTATGCGCTTACTTGCGTGAGCAGGCTGTGGTATTTTATCGACAATGTCTGTTTTAAAGTCCATCCCTAGGCGTGTGCTTGCGCTGGGAGTGCGGTACTTTATCGACAACATCTGTTTTAAAGTTCCTACCTGCAAAGGAGAGAGAGAGAATGAGAGAGAGTGTGTATGATGGATGCGTTTTTTAACTACAATGTCTATTATAAAGGCCATGCCTATGCGAGTGATTGCGTTGGCGGTTGTGGTACTGTATCAACAACGTCTGTTTTAAAGTCCACGCATATGCGCGTGATTGCGTTGGCGCGTGCGGTAATTTATCGGCAATGTCTGTTTTAAAGCCAATGCGTATGCGCGTGGATTGCGTTATCGACAGTGTCTGTTTTAAAGTTCATGTCTATGCGCGTGGAGTGCTTTATCGAAAGTGCCTGTTTTAAAGTCCATACCTATGCGAGTGATTGCGTTGGCGGTAGTGGTACTATATCGCCAATGTCTGTTTTAATTTCCATGCATTTGCGTGTGATTGCGTTGGCGCGTGCTGTACTTTATCCGCAGTCTGTTTTAAAGCCCATGCATATGCGCGTGGAGTGCGTTATCGACAGTGTCTGTTTTAAATTCTATGTCTGTTTTAAAGTTCATGCCCGCAAAGGAAAGAGAGAGACAGAGAGAGAAATAATGTGTGCTTGCGTGATGGATGCGTATTTTTACCGACAATGTCTGTTTTAAAGTCCATGTCTATGCGAGTGCTTGCGTTGGCGGTTGTGGTACTATATCGACAATGTCTGTTTTAAAGACCCTACCTATGCGCTTGCATGCGTGAGTGGGTGGGGTGCTTTATCGACAATGACTGTTTTAAAGTTCATACCTATGCGCCTGGAGAGCTTTATCGACTGTCTTGATATATTTGTGCTTCTTTTTAGCTGTTTGGTAAAGAATAACAAGGAATGTGTTTTGTTTAGACCGCTCACCATGTTCCATTATTTATTTAGTTCATTTTTTATTTATGAATAACGTATGTAATATTTAACTTGAACTTTCGTCGCTCTCCGCCAGAGAGCGTAAAAGAAGTGCGCGGAAGGCAGTGACAGGCATGGAGAGGGAAGGGGTGTTTGGGGAATGGAGGGGACGCCAGCTAGCCCGCAGTTCCATGAGATCATTAGCGCGACAGCGCCTACAGGTGATGGTCCGCGCGCTCGGGTTTTTCGGTGAAAGAATCACGCGTTAACGTCTCGTGTTAAATATTTACGCTAACCCTGTCTTTTCAGTCATTTATTCGTCTAAGCGGTGTAATATTCTTATAAACCCAAAAAGATTTTCCCTCAAAAGCAGAATTAAACAAATGTTATTATTCGTAATAGTTATACACGCGTAATAATCACTTTAACACACACACACACATATGAGAGCAACCAGATGCGCGAGTGAATTCATATACACTTATTTACATTAATCAATCAAAAATACTTAATTGAATTCATAGATGGACGAGTCCATTATTTATTTATTAATAACGAATGTAATATTTAACAGCAATGTTAACCTATTTATTTTTCAAGCCATTCCTACGTGTAAACAAACCTTAGAAGAACTATCTTGAAGCGTGAAGTTCCGTATCGAACATTTCAAGTGATTTATGCTAGCTTTTCCCCTGGAGTCCAAAATGGTTGCCATACGTTAGTTAAACTTTAAAATGTCTACTTCCGGCATCTTCATCGATGAGAGGGAGAGCGAGCTTTCACTTCTGTCAGCTAGAGTGCGCGCGCTGCAGGTCGCGAGCTGCACCGACAGGGAGGGAGGGTGTGCCAGCTAGCTTTTGCCGATGTGAGAGACCCTCACTCGAGTGGTGTAGCGCATAGAGGATGGACCGCGCGCGGGTTTTCAGCGAAATTATCTCTCCTTAACGCCTCGTTACGATAACTCTGTCCTTTGTGCCATAAATTCATCTAAGTGGTGTAATATTCTTATAAACCCAAAATATATTTTCCCTCAGAAGTAGAATTAAACAAATGTTATTAGTCGTAATAATTATACACGTGTAATAATCACCTTAACACCGACGCACACATATACGATGGCAACCAGGTGCGCGAGTCAATTCATATACACTTAATTACATTAATCAATCAAAAACGCTTAATCGTATTCATCGATCGACGAGCAGCGTTTAATTACATTAATCAATCAAAATACATGAGGGTTTGCGTCCAGCGCTTCAGAGGCGCGATGCCAGGACGTTAGGAGTATAAACCCTTTACTCTTTTTTATCACCTACATCGATTTGCGTGGGCGGCGACACGCGACGAAAACAATAACATATTGTTCTCCTATACCCAGACCTCCATTAGGTCAGACCACAAGAGAGGGTGTGGCCAGCGTACGGGAACATTACCCTATTACCCACACTCCTCTATAGAGAACCATTCAGAACCGACCGCAAAAAGGGAGGCGTGGCGAGCGTACGGGTTTAGACCACAAAGGAGAAGGGAGGGCTGTGTTCGGAGACCACAAAGAGCGGGTTTGGCCAGCGTACGGGATTAGACCACAAAGGAGAGGGGAGGGGTGTGGGGGGCTGTGTTCGGAGGCCACAAAGAGAGGGTGTGCCCAGCATACGGGGTTACACCACAAAGGGGATGGGAGGGCTTAGGTCAGCTGTGCAAGGGGTTAGGCCACAAAGAGGGGTCTGGCCAGCGGCACGGATCCGGGCTGCATATTAGTAGCACACAAAGGAGAGGGTGTGGCCACAGACACAGCGCCAGGCAGCATGCTATTAGCGCGCAAAGGAGGGGCGTGGTCGGTGGCTTTTAAGGGTAGCAAGGAGGCGGAGTCCGTGACATATGATGTTGTGCTTGAATCGGCATATTATTCCTACTATCCTCGCTTGCTTTGGAAATGATAATTTTAGAACCCTGATTTATGGAGGCCAGATAGTTTAATTTCATTATTGATATTTAATGAGCTAGTTATGTGGGGTTGTATATGAAAATAGGCGGTGCCGTGGCCTACTGGTTAGACCGCTCGCCTCCCACCGAGTCGGCCCGGGTTCAATCCCAGGGACCTGCATGTACAATTTGTGGTGGACGAAGCGGCGTCTGGGCGGGTTTTCTGCGGGTTCTCCGGTTTCCTGCGCCATTCATTCCACCAACTGCTCCATCATCACCTTTCCTTTCATGCATTTCACCCACATTTCATTTCATCTACTTCCTTCATCCCATACCAGGCATCGGGCTGGTGACCCATCCTGGATGTTCTGTCTCATCCATGAGTGTCTGCTCCTCGACGGGCTCTGACCCTAGGCACCTGCCTGTAAGTCTTGGGGGGTGTAAGTGCTACATAAGAGGAGGGTAAACAGATAATGAATGAATGTATATGAAAATTGAGTTTAGACCCATACCCCATTAACTTCATCATATATGGTCATTAACTCGTCATAAAGCAATTTATTGTCCATATATAAGCTTTAATATCATCCCAATTTTATAACTTTCATCCCAATCCTAATTTGTGACCAAATTATGCTTACAAATTTTATGCCGGCATAATGATTTTCAAAATTAATGGAATCGTTAATCTGTGTTAATGGGATTCTTATGTAAATTGGATTTAAGCATACATTAGGCACTACTTTTGCTGAACGTTGGCATAGATTCAGTATACTGTGTGAGGAATGAGCTATGTGTCCCACAGTTCATTGAAGGTTTTTAGGAGTCATGTATACATTCAGTAGAATCAGCATATTTGTCGGCCCACTTTTATTTTCACTTTCTCTACCACGTATAGAGTAGATGGGGAAGGTATTGCATTCCAACCAAAAACTAGATACCGAGATTTCACTGGAAAAACGTTTTTGAACCCCGATAAAAAGAACATGTTTAGAAAAAGGCCCTTGTGTGTGTGTCTATGAACTACGTGGCTAAAGAACGAAATTTCCGATAAATACCAAACGTGGTATTTAGATCCAGTATCTTCCATTGTTGCAATGCAAAGATATTAAAAAAACCCACCCCAAACTGCCCTTTATGTGGAAAATATTTCGAAATGTTTCATTTTTCTCAAAACAGTTCTAATATATTGATTGAAATACCATATATCCAAGATATTTACACGACAAATGAAATGTACGTTTGGATGTTTTGGGGTATAGCCAGTGAAACTCTCTTCATTCAGAAAAAATTTTTGTATAATTTTGTTTAACCGGTAAACCTCAAGAGATAGAGGCTTAGTTTACAAAAAATATACATCTCTTTAAAATTTATTTAAAACACGTTTTTCTGTGGCATAAGCCACTTTCGAGATATGCGATATTTATAGCTTGAATTGTTAAATAATTTTGTCATTCTTTTAAATGCCTGTCAATAGTCAGTGGTTTCTCGGGATTACATGGAAAAAGTATGAAATTTTAAAGCCTGCATATAGCTTCTACTTCTTAAACGCTTGATCGCTTTTTCTATTCTGCCTACAACGTAATGTGTGAGGTAGCTATTTCTGCAAACGTTTATCTCGATTAAAGTTAAGGTTTCTAACAATAGTTTGCAGAACCTATTTTAAAATAGGCGATAGTGGCTGAAGAGTCATGCGAATGTAACATGTACTATTTTTAATGTTTTGATTTAACACAAGGTTATCAAAGGACCACCTTATCTACAAACTGCAACACGGTATAGAGAGTAAAATATAAAACTGGAATTTTTTACTGGTTGAGAGGATGTACTATATGGGCCTTTTATATTTGATTCTACATAATGACACAGTATCCATAGAGGAAACACGTATAATATTAGAAGGAAATGTGTAAACTGCCATCCCTTTTCCTGTCCATAACTACAGGCCCTTTGAGCGTAACAAGTGACGCCAGAAGAGACAAGTTTCTATATCCTAAAATACAAAATTTCATGGGCACCCGGCAACCCTAATCAAAGTCCGCGCCCGACCTTTTCAGCCATTATGGGCTTCAACAGGGAAGACAGCCAATACATGGTGTTCGTATAGTTTCGGTACATTTTTTGGGAGAAACGGAAATTACTTTCGAATCTTTACACCGAATAAAATTCTTGGCACATAGTTACACATAATGCAACCGAGAGGAATGGCTCTACGGTGATGTATGGGGCTCGCATTTAGGACTTGGGTTCGATTACGTCGAGCGGTTCAATCTCACCATACATTTTGCATCGTTTCCTCATTTCTGTAGGCAAATGCTGGGATAATTCGCCTTCTACCACGATTTTCCTGTCCCCATCATTTCCTTTCATCTGTTTTACCGCATATGTTTCAAAGTAGTAGGATTAGCTGACGGTGGCAGGTGTGTTGCGACAGGAAGTTGGAATTTTCCCTCCGGAAAGATTTATCCCTGGCGCTTTGTAGGCCTGCTGGGATCCTCTTCCTTCTTGGGAGTATCTCGTCTATTCCCAGAATCCTCATGTTGCCAGTGGTTAAGACAGGGTTAACTGGCATCAGGATTGGTATCATACTGGAATAGTTAGGGACCCCGTCGATACTAACGCACATAGTCTTCCGGGTCTGGTCGCCCTGCGGGTCTCCCATTCATCCATTCCTCCCTGGAGTCACGTTGGAAACATAAAGGGCCCACTATGGCTTACGTGTAATGCTGTGCCCCTGTTACTGGAGGCTTCTCCTGACTATTTCTGACTCCTATACATGATGCATCACAGTTCTGTCTCAGCCACGTTCCACATAGGGGCTGTGCAATTCCACAAACAATTCCAAGCACAGTTTCCGAAATGTCATCCTGTTCCAATTATGAATAGGGTTAGAATTGGGGTTCAGAAGCGGAGGAGGATTGCAACACTATGTCCAAGGCTATTCCTATCGTGGCTACTAAACCTCCTGGAGAAGGGATGGGGAGAGAGTATACGAAGTGTGACCAGATCAGATGGAGTATGTGTAGCGCAGCGGAGGCCTCTATTGTTTCTAGATTGTGCTTTCCCCTAATTTGCATTGACAGATTACGTAAAAGGTTCCGTGTCAGGGAAAAAACAGCTCCATTCTTAAAGCACGTTCTCCATATACGCCTCACATCACCGTCCTTCGCTCCTGTCTGGCCTGCAAATCTGAACGATGAAGGAACATGAAATGAGGGACAATCCCCCATTTCTTACTAACCGGGAAAACCACGAAAATCCACAAGGTGAGGATAGCGAGTACAACGGAAATCGAACGCGAGACCTCCCGACTGCGACCTTTAGACGCTATCGCCTGAGCTATCCGCTCGATTTCAATTGTGATTAAAGGAACACCTTCAGAATATCGAAGTAAGAAAGATCCACCGCAGTGAGTTGTACACAGATCGACTCCATTGTCCAGCAGATGATACTCAATATCACACCCGCAATGATAGGAAAGGTGTTTCGTGCAGCGCAGCGGTGAGTCTCTGGGAGTTGTGGAACTGCACAGTGAGCCCGTGGAATGTGGCTGAGAGAGAACTGTAATAGGTTATTCATTGCAATGTGGTTGGGATTTTATTCGATGTGCGAATGTAATATTCATTTTTCGAAAAACTGCATCGTAACTTTATAAGTTTTCTGCATTTTACATTAACAATTGTAGTTATGTTATTTTTATACTAATTTCCAGTGGGTATTAGTTTTCTGTGATGTTATGTTGACAGCTTGTATACGGAGATTTGGGTTGGCTGGGTGACAGTGTTTTGTATTTATAAATATAGGGGTCAGCATGTTCCCCACTTGTGCCGCTGAAACTTTGTTTCGATTGTTTAGATGTAAAGTAATGTTAGGTCTCTCAGGAAATGTTTGTCTCTGTTAGCTCTTCATAGTACAATCCATGGCCAGTGCGGCTGCCATTGGTTCTGACAGCCGATGTGAAATATCTTGCTACACAAATCGCCTTTTGAATTACAACTACTGTGCTACTTGAAGTGACTTGTTCTCAGGTTTGATTGCCTAGGTCTTTTAAGCCTAATGTGTCCTATAAAAGCTGCATTTTTAAAAGTTTGTTTCAGTATCCATATGCTAAACTGTAAATTTTCAGAAATAACCTACATATGTAACAAGTGCTGATCAATTTCCCTTCTAGGGTAAACAGCATACTTAACTGGGAAACCTTCGCTGCAAATATGTTTTATTTTCTTAGTGAAATTAATTGTCTTGTTGGATTATCAGTCTACATAGCTTTTACGTATTGCCGTATTATTGCTACTGACTTTAGTTGACAGTTGAGCTTTGTTCTGTTTTCTGATCTATAGTATTAAAATGATTTTCTTCATACTAATGTATCCTTTAAAATTCCTTGTAAAACTGCCTCATTATGTTTTATTGTAAACATTATTAGTACATTAAAATGAAGTCTGCGTCTTACAGTGCTGTCGATGCAGGAGAATCACCTTTCTTTACCGACTGGTTTGTAGATATGGTGGTTTTTCTGTGTGGATCTTAACTTTAGACACATGTTCCTTGATAACTTAACTCATTTTAATAGGGGCAATCTTAGAACAAATCCTCAGCTCACCATGTACGCGTGCATACACAGTCATGCTACCCGACTACCAAACAACATTGTTAGGGGTAGTATAAAGAAACATAGGACATTTTAAAATTTATGAAACAAGTAAATCAACATTTAAATCTGGACATTTCAAAAATAAACTAAATACTTTTTGCAGGAAAACTGTATACATAATAAAAATATTTTGCTTCTGAATAACATGACCAGTAGAGAACTATATAACTTAATATGCAAGAAGAAATTAGTGCACTTGCATTATTCGCTGTGTGTAGTTTCTTACTCATTTATAAAGCAGAGCAATAGTAAATACCATTATTATTTTGTATGTCTATGCCGAAACACCAACCTTGATAAATGTACTTCCTCTTCATGTATTCATCTTCATTTTTACCATAAATACTACAGATAAGATAGCAGGCTTTGGCCATTCTCCATTGTATCTGGAATTCAATTTGCTGCAAAAGAAAAGTACATTGTTACCATAGTTGTAGGAGCATAGCAACAACGGGTTAACTAGCTTAGTGTAATAAAGGTTTGCTGCACTGAAATGCCTCTTACAGGAAAACAGGTTCAACATCACAGTAGTAAGTTGTCTATTTGAAAGTACATTGAAAATAAGTGAAACACCCATTTCCGAAGAAAAAGGTTCCTATGCAAGTTACAAGTTGTTATGCTTTCATTCAAATATTATAGACAAAACTATTATGTTTGTGTATGTGTTTTTATGTCTTCAGCATTGAAAATAACTGTTCTTCTGGGGCTATTACAGGCTATAAAATAATTTTAAAAAATAAAATTGGAGGGAGTGTACGAGGGCTGCCATTCAAGTTCAATTTTAATACATTAATTGAGTATTTTGAAAGTTATATTTCTATTCTATAACATTGAGATAAATTATAATCGTAGAAGTATAGGATGCCCAGAACAAAATTTGTTTAAGAGGAACGATGAAATTGGCTTTAGAAGTTCTGGTAAGTCATTTCCCGGATGCTTATATAAGCACGGGAGTATCGTGTGATCTTAAGGGTACGTCTTCCGAATATTCGCTAATGTAGCGACACGTGGGTGGATTATGCAAATCATGCTGACACCTCTTATGCCAGTGCTGGGTGAAGCAGAGGATCAGCCTGACCTGCTGGTGTTTAAACGTATAGCTGTTTTCATATATCTTGACAGAAAACCTGCTCGATGGTTAGGAGAAACAGAGTGGTGGGGGATGTTATATTTAGAAAGCAGTAAGCGCTGTTCCTCCATCAGGTTTGTGGAGGGAGAAATACAGTCTAATGAAATAAACAATGGCATACCTTGAACTAAGTGTGCTTCCGTGCCGCATTGCGATGATTTCTCCAGGCTAATGCGGAACACTTTTAATCCAACTTTGAATCCGCTGATACCGAAAGGTGCGTCATCATCTTCGCCCTCTACTCGAAGTTCAGGTTCATCTTCATTTTCTTCCTGTTCATCTTCACTGTCGCTGTCAGCAATGTGCCTATTTAAATGAATTATTAACCCATGTACAGCATCTTCCTTTCTCATAAACTCCACCTCAATGTTTCTCACATGCTTACATGTTTATTTCCATTCTTCTGGTGTGACTGAGTTTATTTTCTTATCTAAAAGCCGCATTACGTCCTCCATTTTAAATGCTTGCTCAGCAACCTATTTTTATGTAGCCCATATTAATTCTATTGGGTTTAACTCGGGATGGTATGGTGGGAGTCCTAAAACGGGAGTGTGACCGTATTTTTCAAGGATTTTATCAATCCTTTAGGAAGGAGCTGGTTTGAGAGACAGGATGAGTTTGTAAATTTCAGGGTTTCTCAGCATGGAGAAGTTTATTTTCTTGAACTCCTCTTCATAAATATGTCTCTACAGCCAGAATATCATTAGATCTCTTTTATAACCTGAATGTGGAGGTTTGTCAATCTGGACATTGTGATAAGGCGCATTATCAACAACTAGAACAGATCTTTCAGGAAAGTTAGGAATAAGATTTTCTATGAGCCATTCTCCATAATTGATATAATTCATTTCATAATGATAATCTCCAAGTTTTTATTGCGCCTTAATCGAAAATACGCATTTTCAATAAATCCCTGCTCTCCACTAGTATTTTCGAAACTAGACGTCGGTCTTTGGACATTGGCGCAAAAAGTCCTTGCATTGAATCATCGCTCCAAGAATATAGTGTGGTATGTGGAGTATGAATGTAAGTCTCGTCCATGTGTACAATGTTCATCACGGTATTTTTATATTTTACTTAAATACGCGATCCTCTTTGCTTGTATGGAGTGGCGTTCCATCATAATTTGCCGGCTTTGTTTTGTTTTCTTCTTAAAGAACTCATGATGCCTTGAAAATCGATAGATTCCCTTAACTTTACCAGCACTTTCTTAAGAGTTGACCTTTCCTTATGTGTGATATAAAAGTTGTGGATAACTCATTGAAATTATCGAACACAGATTTAGAGTAGATTCTCATTCTCTCCTTACCTGGCGTGGAAAATGTTGGGCATTCTCCCAAATCATTTTTTTATTCCCTTAGTACTTCAGAAACACCTGTTGCTTCTGCTACTCTCTTCCAGGTCGCCATTGCGGGACTATGCTTCATTTTTCCATCAACTTATACACATTATGTATAACTTCTCTTATTTGAGAGTGCAACACCTTACTTCCTAGTGTAAACCACACGGCATCTCAAGGCACGACCAGCGCAAACACCTGAAAAATGACTGTAGAGAAATAACTACTTGCCGCTTTCCACTGCAAACGGACTGTACACCATTAAGAGACACTGGAGGTGATGCCTGGAAGACAGTCGGTCTGCAACTAACCACTCGTACGCCCCTATAAATCCTTTCCGGTAAATGAACTCTTCCTAAAGAACCACTGCGCATCCTTCTGCATCTATCAAGACATATGAAAACAACTGCAAAAGTTTTTGACCTCTCTCTCTATCACGTGCCTAGCAAGACTCTGAGACGCTCGGCTCTTTAAATTATTTTGTGTTAAGTTTTCAACTTTAACATCCGCCATAGGCATGATGAAGATGGAACGCAACACCATCAAGCAGGCAATTAGTTTCCCGAAGCAGCCCGTTCATTTTATGATTAGTAATATAATGTGGCATAGTGCATAGAGAAATTAAAGTAGATTTTGGGACCAGAGTTACAAGGCAATAATTTGACACCCATCACTACTGCTCCTTCTCGGCCAAGCTTAGTTCTCAAGTCTGGAAACCTGAACTACGTCCACGTCATCGTCCTATCCAGTGAGGGCGCCGATGATGACGTCACGTCCGGCCGTGGGCGCCGGTTTTGCAAAGTGACCTCACGGGACAATAAAAGTACGCGGAAAATTTTTGTGAACTTGGAAGATTTGTAATTATTTCAGTCCAAACAATGGGTAAATGAGGAGGCTTAAATTCCTTTAAAGTTGGGTTATTAAAGCGGGAGTGGCGGTTGCATATTGTGTTCATATCACTAAATTGCCCGCTGATGTTGCTGAACTTTATCAGCGAATATTTTTGATGTGGTTTTGATAAAAAGCTCCCATACTTAGGTATGGAAACAATTATAAACTACTCTACAGCTTCCAAGAACTTCCGTTTCCTTATGTAGAACCCCTAATATGTAAATTAAGCTCTTTAGCATACCTAGATATAACGTTCTATATTTATACTATAAGACTCAGTGAAAATTATAGGCCTTTCTGCAACTCTAAAAAGCTACCTTATCATATTTTCAACCGAAATCTGCACAGGTTGACCCGTCTGATCAAAATATTTTAGAACTTGCTGGCAAAAATCATAGATTGATTGCAACTTATAAAAGCTAACCAACCCGTATTTTCAATCATATACTACCTGTATTTGTTTAAAAACTACCGTTGACCTTTATTTTCAGTCCCTTATAGAAAAGAAAACTATACGATTCGGCCAATCACGGAACAAATTATTGCACCTGAACTTTAGTACTTGTAGGACTTGGCAAAGATTACGCGATACCTTGCAATTCAACAAAACTATTCCTACTCATATTTTCGAACCCTATTGTACAAATTTGAACTATCTAAGCAATCTGGACGAAATATTGGACGTTTACATTTTGGAAAAGGGTGAAAATTGTTCAATTACCACCTCTATTGTGATTCCTAAACCTTCACTTCCAGAATGCATCTGCGCAATGCCGGGTAAAACAGCTAGTGTTATCTAACTGTATTGTGAATTTTGGCACTGACTTACCTACCAAAATCTATCTCCATTAGAAACAGTATCAGCAGTGTCTCATGAGCTGGAGTTATGGTATTTTGGTGGTAAATATTAATTAAAGGTGGTTTAGTAATAGAAAACTTTGTTAAATGCAGTTGTTTTGAAAACGGAATTGCTGGTACATATGTATACAGAGTGTTTAAGGACCTCTGCGACAAACTCTGAGGAACGATAGATCTCAGAGGGGAACATACTTTTTCAAGCAACCACCATCCTCCGACACATGGTTACGAGTTATTCACCCCCGTTTGAAGCGTATCCGGTAGGAGAGGTTTGAGAAGCACAGCCAGTACGCTTTGACTCTCTGTTTGCTTACAACCGCTGAATTAAGTGACATCGTCTTTTTCTTGTCCCTATAGTCATTCGTGGTGTGGTGGTTACCATGCTAGCCTCTAGTTCCCGAGATCGCGGCTTCAAACCTGGTGGAGGGCGCTGGATTTTTCCGGGCGTAAAGGTCCTTGGCATGGCTTCCTTCGGAAGGGAAGTTAAGCCGGTGGTCCCGCGTGGTGGATTTACATCACGTAAAAGAACCTCAAGCCTGTTAAAGAGGCCTCTGAGCAAAATTATTAGTCTTTCACGCCCAATATGAAATGGGGCGCTAAGGACCACAGCAGTTAGAGAGCGTCCTTAAATGAAACTCAATTTAATTTTTAATTTTTCTTGTCCATTGTGTCTAGTTAGGCTTGGTAGGTCTGAGACGCACAGCCTAATTTAATCCACACGGAATGGCAAAACGAAATATCCGAGCAGATGACCACAACGATTCCAGCCCAGATTACGAAATACCTTTTTTGGTGATTTCTAACGAACACTGCATGAGGGTTCTCAATATCTTGCTGTTGAAGTATCCGTCTCGTGTGAAGCAGGCCTCTCGGTAAACAACACGTGCGCGGGAAATGTAGGATATGCGATATTTCTTGCAGAAACCACTGGAAAAACTCAACACGAGGTGGGAAGTTGTTCGGCTCTAGTTCCTATACTTTCTGGAGGTGGTATGCGTGGAGCTGTTGTCCACAAACACAGAGTTAAATTGTGTTGTGCGTTTCAGACCTACCAAACCTAACCATACGTGAGGTACAAGAAAGAGGCGATATCACTTGATTCAGCAGTTGGAAACAAAGAGTCAAAGTGTACTGGCTATGCCTCTAACACCTATCCTAACGGATACACTTCATACAGGGGTGAATAACTCCATGACGATGCGTCGGAGGATGGTGGTTGCTTGACAAAAAATTTTTCCCTTTGCGAGATCTAACGTTCCTCAGTGTTTGTCGCAGAGGTCCTGAAACAGCCTCTAGGAAACAAACTCGAGTTTACAATTATTTAAGCAATGAATTTAAGCTATATAGGAACGTACTAACTTGTAATGTGATAGAGCAATGCATAAACTTTTCTTTCATACAGACATATTGAATATCAAGGTTTTGGATTTAAGATATTCTGAAAGCAAGCTCTTCAGTTACACACCCATCGTAGGCTTTGACTAAGAAGGAAAATAACATTAACAGAAGTTTAGCCTTTAGTTTATTCTTGCATTCACATGTTATTTTATAAATCATCTAAGGGTCGGTTTCTCCAACCGATGTTAAACTAAAACACAACATTAAAGTGATTCAGGGCCGTAGCCAGAGGGGGCCCGTCCTAGAACTTATTTTGCCGACCCAGCTTCGAAGAATAATCTAAAATAATACATCTAAAATGAGACCTAAAAAGCGTAATCGTAATTAAAGCGTTGAAAATAGCGAATGCTTATACAGCTTTGAGCACATCGTTATTATCTTCGCTGCCACATCGAGTATATAGGACAAGAAGTACGGAAGTTTTGTCCTGTTGTGCTGTTTCCAATCTATCTCCTACCCTGGTGCATCTCCACTCCCTGGTGCCGCTGCAGAAGTACATTAAGTGTGTAGAGAAACTTAGACCTTCTATTGCTATAGAAATTCAGATTCTCTCGCACGCTAATTTATATCACTATGAAGGTATCCACATCAGTTAATTATCACAATAGTGTAAGGAAGGTGATCACTGTATCGCTTATGAAGATGAAACATATACTCACAGCAGTGCTGATAATAATCTTTTCCATGGTACTTCTGAAGGGCAGTTAGTAAGCCTACTATTTTGTTGAGCATATACTGGTTTTCTATTAGTAAGCGTATATTATTTCTTATTTTCATCAAAATACCAGTTATTCGACAATTTGTCGTAAGCTGCTATTGCACCTTGAAAATTATTGTTTCCTCCCAGTGCCGACAGTAATTTGAACAGGGTAGAAGATGTTTTGTGCCAAGTGTCAAATTCATGCATAGTACACCGAGTAAAGCACTTGTCAATGCTGGTAACAAATTTGTTGATTTTCGGCTCTTACCGGGCGTATTGAATAAAGTCTTCTCACCTTTATATTGCCTTTTCCTCTGCCAAAATTATTCTAAAATTCGCCGGTATATATCCTAGGATTTTCCACTCTTTGCTGAACCTTTAAAAATTTCTTTCTGTACTCTTCTTGTGCGATACACTTATCTTTCTCTGCTTTTTGCTTCATAAAAATCTAGATAAAATTTTTGTAAAAATCTAGAGCAATATATGCTATTTTCCCCCTTCTTTGCGAGGTTCAGACTTAGATCTCAATGGGGTATTCCTGGAAACTTGCAAACAGGAACGTTAAACACACGCACGGCACGTGTATAAAATACTTCTCTCCTCTTATAAACGAAAAATCTGTAGAAAAGACAGGTGCTACCTTCGTAGTTTACAGTATATAACTGAGTACACCTATTAACATGGCAAGTTTGCTCATGTGTTTGTGATGGCTTGGGAGGATAGCCTATGTAGGTTCGAAGCATTTTCAGCAACATTATTTACAATCCTTAGGGCAGTTTTGCAACATACGGACGGACAAATTGGAAATAAAAGGGGAACACAAGTTAACTGGATACTTTTAATGTTAACACGTGTTCTTGTCCGTTTGGTGGAAAAACAACTTTCCTATAAGAGGCCCATATGCTTACAAAATTTTATAATGGATGAGTTGACGTGTAGTGAACAGTAGTGATGTAAAAGCTTATCCGTAATTTTTCTAAAACATCGGTAGTAAATTGAAGCATTATATTGCATACAGTGCTGGTTTGTTTAGTATTGGTTTCGTATACAGTAACATTCTACTGTAAAATCGACATACGATGCCTTTTCCCCAAGAAACCGTGTTTGAAAGTAGCCACGGTTACAACCTCGTATAGTAATACTACCAGTTCCAGTATTGCGGAGGAAGAAAGGAAAGTTTTCCATTCAAAGAAGAAACTGGCGCATTACATATATCTGGAGAATTTGATTTAAACAAGAAAAATTAAGTTATCAATCAAATAACCTTGAGATAATATCCAAAGTAGAGTATTAATCGTTCACTCCATGATGCGTGGTATAAACAGTTTCAGTGGTTGTAGTTCTCGGTTTCAAAGTAAAAGGATGAAGTTGCACTGAGGTACAGAGAAAATAAAGATAGGCATCTCCTTTTCATATAAAAATTCTATTTACATACAATAAACCATTGAAAGAACTGCAAAGGCAGCGGCGACAGTGGAAGCAACACTCCCCATTATGGTTAATATATCAGCATATTCAGTTTGGTGGAAAAGAACTGAAAACAGAAGAAACTCCTTGCTGTGTTTTGTTGCGTGCATTTAGTTGATCGACTTTTCGCCTATGCGAAAGAATTGTTAGCTTGTCAGTCGTTATAGGCCGATAAAGTTTATGTACCTATGCTTTTATACTGTGTCACTAAATGGAATCTGTCTAGTTGTAGGTAAGAAAAGGTACTTTAGTAGTACCAATGCTTTGAAAAAAGAACTTGAAATCCAATTGCGCAAATTCTTTTTTTTAGAGAAAGACATTTTTAAAAATGTTTTACTTAATTTTTTTGTTATTTTTTTTAGAAATTTTAATATTGTTACGGTACTTAATTTATATTTAGTTATTTTGTGAAATTAGATTCATGTAAATTTTTAAATGTTCCGCTACTTTATTTAAGAGGTTAAAAGTTTTTTTTAAACGACATGCACTTTAAAAACGAGTAATTCCCTTAGTGGAACACAAGAATACGCCACAAATAATATTCTATGAGGCTGCTAATTTCTACACATGTAACCCGCATAAAATCTTTGCTCCTCCTAAAGACATGACCTGGCTACAGCCCTAACTGATTTAACATTGAAATTAACGTAAATTCTGTTTCATCGAACGATGTTAGCTATAAATTTCATGTTAACATCGCCGTTAATTTGTGGTAAAGCTTTTAACAAATGCTAGAAGTTGGAAAATTCCTGCCGCAAACTAAGCTGTTGACACTAGTTCCTGTATTTGAGGTCTTTAGTACCATTCCTAACCTAAGAAAAGCCGTACATTATAATGATTTTGAAAACAATTCAGAGGAGAAATTCTTAAAAGCAACATAGATTGTCCAAAACGGTCGTGTGCAGCGTTTGGAGGAAATACGAGAGAGGTTAGACTATACTACCAACAGAAACATCCCTCTTACTCCTTTGCTACAATTATGTCAATAATCTGCGATTTTATGCTCTTGATACTTTTCATTTAATGGTAGGAGTAGTTATAAAATGGGCAATGAAAAACAATTAATATTCCTGGAATGTCTATTCATATGCAAATGAGCTCCCCTCCCCCACTTCCCCCTTCCACCCGCAGCTCCTTGGTACTTCCAGGTGCAGCTGCGGTCGTAAATCTTGTTGAGTACAATGAAAGCTTGACAGTTAAGCAATTAAAAACTCCACCTGTCAAAACGAACAAAGGGGTCATACATTTTACGCTTCTGTAACAAAGGCGAGATGCTTTCCCACCCATTCCACATCCGGCCACTTCTGCATCTGCGGGAGCCCACCCACACTATCCATCACTGTCAAATGAACAATGTGGACGCAGGACAAAGGAAGAGATTCTATTGTGTGCATTTCTATTGTTCGGGGCAAGGCTACTTTAGAAAGACCATCTGGCATACTCATTCCACTAGCTTTTAACAAAAGAACAATGCTTGCCCTTCAGCTGTCAAAATGAACAAAGGCCATGATAAATTAGGGTCGTGACAAAAGAGAACCAAGTTCTATTGTCCGGGGCAAGCCTTCTTTCTAGCATTTCTCATTCCACTGCCCCATAACAAAGCCGGTCCCTTTCCATTGTTTCTCGAACACCTGGTAGCTTAACAAAAGAATCCGAGGGTTGCTTTATGCTAGTCCTGTCCTTGTTCGCGTGAAAGAGAGAGAAGCTTGTTTACCAGCTATACGTAAACACTTTAACAACGTCAGAGTCAGCCATCATGGTTTTTGCCTTGAGGGCCTGTTCTCCCCGATGTTTTACGAGATCCTACGAATATACCCGAGCATAGTTAACAAGCATTCTGTTTGGCTCATTTCAAGCAGCGACTCCGAAAAAGCGTTTAATATACATTTCATTACATGCACTAAACCTCTGCGTGGATATCCATAGATCGGTGTTCGATTCTGACTGCAATCAAAAGTTTATTGCTAATGAGAAACTGATGATTGATATTATTATATCATTACTCGAATTAATAAAAAGGCGTTCAGAGGATTGTAGCTCGAATCTTACCAATTGAAACTCTAATGCGTAATAACTATTAAACTATGCACGGGCAGATTAAAATGTATTTAACAAATATAATTTAATTTTTCATATATCATTACTCTAATTAATGAAAGGGTGTTCAGAGGGTTCTAGCTCTAATCTTAACCAGCGAAACTCTAATGCTTAATAAATATTAAACTATGCAAGGTCAGATTAAAATGCATTTAACAAATATAATTTAATTTTTTATACATCATTACCCTAATTAATGAAAGGGTGTTCAGAGGGTTCTAGATCGAATCTTACCCAGTGCAACCCTATTGCGTGATAACTATTAAACTATGCAAGGTCAGATTAAAATGTATTTAACAAATATAATTATTTATATTAAACACAGGTATATACACTATGCAAGGTCAGATTAAAATGGATTTAACAAATATAATTATTTATATTAAACACCCATGTATACTTAGGTATTCAAATTGATACTTTGCTAAGGTAAAACATTATTATATCATTACACTGATTAATGAAAGAGTGGTCAGAGGATCCTAGCTCGAATCTACGAAACTCTAATGCTTAATAAATATTAAACTATGTGAGTATTGGGCGGTCAGATTAAAACGTGTTTAACAAATATAATTTAATTTATACGACATTACAATGTTTAACGAGCTGTATTCTTAGGAACCCAGAGGCCCCTAGTTCGAATCTTACCCTGCGAAACGCTATAATAACTATTAAATTATTGAAAAGGGGGGCGGTCGGATTAAAATTGCATTTAACAAATATAATTGTTTATATTAAACCCTGATGCATACTTAGATATCCCGATGCCTAGACGCCATTCTTTCTTCTTCTCTCTTTTTCTTTCTATCTATCTCATATGATTTTCGCTACACGGTCTTCTTGCATAAACATTCACATGATCTTCTCAACACATTCTTCTGTGACATTTATATGATTTCGCTAAACGTTCTTCTTCTGAAAACATTCATATGGTTTTCTCAACACAATCCTCTATTGACATTCACATTATTTCTCCTCGCATTCTTCTATTAACATTCATATGATTTCACTACACGTTCTTCTGAAAACATTCATATGGTTTTCTCAACACATTCCTCTATTGACATTCACATGATTTCTCCTCGCATTCTTCCATTAACATTCATATGACTTCACTAAACGTTCTTCTTCTGAAAACATTCATATGGTTTTCTCAACACAATTCTCTATTGACATTCACATGATTTTTCCTCGCATTCTTCTATTAACATTCATATGATTTCACTACACGTTCTTCTTCTGAAAATATTCATATGGTTTTCTCAACATATTCCGCTATTGACATTCACATGATTTCCCCTCGCATTCTTCTATTAACATTCATATGATTTCACTAAAAGTTCTTCTTCTGAAAACATTCATATGGTTTTCTTAACACATACCTCTATTGATATTCACATGATTTTTCCTCGCATTCTACTATTAACATTCATATGATTTCACTACACATTCTTCTTCTAATAACACCAAAACTAATTAAGATAAAGACGACAAATAAACTTTATTACTTTTATGTCATTAGCTGGTTTCCTGTGAACGTATATTAGAGTACCAGGTGTCATGGGTTCGATCCTTAATTTAAAATATCAATTATCTCAGAAACTAGCAGGGATAGGGGAGCGGACCAAAGCATAATCGTTAGCTCCTATGATGGGCAATTAATGCCTGTATATAATTTCCAGTTGTCAATAGTTCGAATCCCGATCTTTCAGTGGCTCCCTTAATTTTCCTCTGTGCTCTAGAATATATCACTTAGATCAATGTTGTAACTGCATACACGTCTTTTAAACACATCAAACCAATATTATAAATAATTTTGTTTCTGGTGTTCTGAGTTCGAATACTGATTCAATGAAATTTACTTATAAATTTAATAACATAGTAAATAATTAAGATAAAGGCACCTAACAAACCTTATTACGTTTGCGTCATCAGATAGTATCTTGCGGGTGTATATTCGGGTACCTAACGTCCAGGGTCCGATTCTTAATTTTAAAATATCAATTATCTCAGAAACTAGCAGAGATAGAGCCGTGGACGAAATCATGTTTGATAGCTCCTACAATGAACAATTAATGCTGGATATAATTTCCAATCAGTTGACCCTAGTTCGAATCCGATCTTTCAATGACTTCCCTGATATTCCTCTGTACACTAGAATGTATCACTTAGATTGATGCTGTAAGTTCATGCAGCTTTGTGTAAAGACATTATAGATGTACTCTGTGTGTGTGAGAGAGAGAGCGAGAGGAAGGGAAACAAGTAGGGATAGAAGTGCTGAGAGCCTCTGTGCATGCGCAGCAAGAGATGATGTCACTGCCTGCAATAATCACGTGATGTTTAAGCATCACAGCCATGATGACGTGCTGGCATCACCTGGAGGGAGTTTAGATCCCTATATAAACACATATCTGCTCATGTTAGAACTGTTGTGTACCTATTAACTTTACATTTAAGTTTTGAACAACTTTAAAAGCAACATGAGCTGCAGGCTATCTACACATACAGCACATATCAAAACGTAACAATGCAAGGTGAGTTTTACATAACTAAACAAAATCACTGCTGGCTTTTACAATACATTTAATTTTGTTTAAACGTTGCAGTACATGAAAGACGATTCGTTAGTTGAGCATCATATTTTCTAATCTGTACTTTACATTCACATGGATTTCTCTGCGTACTCTTCTCCAGTTCACAGGATTTTTTCTACTCATTCTTCTTCTATAAACATTCACATGATTTTCGCTACACATTCCTCTTACATAAACATTCACACAATTTTCTCCACTCATTCTTTGTTTCCCTGCAGGTTCATACTCTATTAACATTCATAGATTTTCTCTACGCATTCTTTGTTTCTCAACGCATTTATACGATCTTCGCTACACATTCTTCTTACATAAACATTCACACGATTTTCCCCACTCATTCTTTGTTTCACTATACATTCACACAATTTCCTCTACTCATTATTTGGTTCTCTGCTGGCTCATCTTACATGAACATTCGCATGAATTTCTGTACTTATGCTTTGTTTCTCTACACATTCATACGATTTTTGCTGCACATTCTTCTATTAATATTCACACGATTTTCTGCATTCGTTCTTTGTTTCTCTACACATTCATAGGCATACTTACAAAACATACACACACCATAGTTCTAATATAAAGAAGTGTATAACTTGTTCTTCAGCTTGAATAATGTAGTGAAAATAATAATTCATGTCAATGTCTGTTACAGATTGTTTAGCTGATAGACTTAACAAGATGGTTGAAGAGCGTAGTTTCCTACCGACTCGCCCAGTTTAAGATCTCGAAATAGGTCTTAAATATGAGATAAAGTCCTTAAAGAGAGTTCAAACAAGATACGGTACCAGGATCGTATCTTCGCTGGAGGATTGTCAAGTGTTCTTGCCAGAGCGCTATAATTCGTTAACCGATCAAGAGATTGCAGAAATACCTGGGAACGTATACCTCCAGTATAACGGTATGGCAGAGATGGGGAAATTTAAGACATGTAAATTGTCTTTTTTACATGCAGAAAAGGTGTGTAGAAGTGTTAAAGTTAAGTATTGAATGTTCCCCTATTTTAACATGAAAAAATTCATAAATAAAACAACTGACTCATCGATAATACATATAAAGATACAAATGATACACGTTATAAAATCTATAAAAATTCACAATATCACATGTTTTGAATTTATTTATATCTAATGCATTGAAATAATGATCAATATCCGAATGTTTATACAAATCTTTTGTGTTTCATTTTGCATGTATCATAACAAAAATGTAATACTTTTCAGGTTGCCTTTACTAGTCCAAAGCAGTTTTCTAAGACTTTCATTGTGCAATGTTTCAGACTGTGCAATAAGGGGAAGAGGAACAACTTTGCAGCCATGCAAAGGATGCTGTCGCAATTGGAGGGTAGAATAAGCAGCATCAGTACCTACAAGAAACATTTCGGCAAGAAGCGGGTGCTGAGACATCTACATCACCGAAACACGTTAAGACAGGATCCTTATATAGCATTACAGGACATACGATGAAAAAATACAGACAATTTTGTATACAATTCAATGCATAGCTGAGAGTTAGCTCGAGCGTGTCTACCTATATTCGGTGAAATTAAGCATTGTGAGCAATAATTTAAATGACTGTGAAAATACGTTGAATAATGGTGAAATTTATAAACCTAAAAAGACTTGAATCCTATATACATTAACAATATCAAAAACCTGTTTGCTGTGTTGGAATACAAATTATGACAATAAAGAGACTTTCGTTTAAATAATAGTAAATAAATTTGCATAACCTACTGTTGCAAGTGAAACGCCATATGCTGGAACAATGAGCTGGAGGAGGAAAGTGATGGAAATGTAAGATAAATAATAACAATAAAAAAGAATGAAGGTATGCTTTTACATAATGTTTTTATTCATTAAGAATCCTTACATTCCTAATGAAAAAATAAATCCTTAGAATGAATAGTTTAAAATATAAGCTGCATCACATGAGTCAGAGGCCTGCATGTAAATGCTGTATCATGAATTATTAAACAATTCAATGAGCTCTGTACAGGGATATTAACACTGGTGTTGACACAGCCATTTACAACTTCCTCTGGTTGATGAGACCAATCTATAATAAATATAGGAGCAAATTTAAGTAATATTTTCTCTTCAGTAAAGGATACTTCTCTTTTTTATAATAAGAGATTGAGTACATATGCAATGATGCAATTCTAGAGTTTCCAAAGTCAAAGAATAACATTTGCTATTAAGATAAAGTCTAAAATTAGTTATGTTACAATGATCAAAAAGAGAACCGTCTTTAGATGCATTTATCGATCTTAAGTCAGAGCATCAAAAAATGACAAATCCGGGCTTCTCCATTTTAGATGTGGTGTCACTATTCAGGTAAATTCCTGTAACACAGCAGGTTGAGTATGCAGATCCGTGGTCCTAAATGGGTGAATCAGAGTCTTATCCAGCTTAACAGTCTTGAGGATCTCAATATCAGAAAGTCGAATCACAGGCCTTCTCCACTTCATGAGTACAGGTTTAACAACGGAATTCTCTTCACCTGAGACGGGTTAAAGTATATAAATGTTCAACTTGACAAGGGATTCTAAACTCGTTGTTAGAGTCCAGAGCTGATGTATTATATGGTGAAAACACATGTTCCTCTTCTTGTCTTCGAATCTCGGTGTCATTGCGGTGCCGGTAACATTGAAGATGCCCATGATTATAGGATTCTGAAGCCCAATAACTGTAGGAACTGCCAATTGCGTGATGTTAACCCGATGGGCGTCAAGGGCAGAACATGATGTGTGCGTCGAATCATTCCATTATTATATCCTCGACGTCGTTGACTTCTTCTAAAATCTCTAGGCATTATGCTTATATCCTTGTTTCTAAAGGCAATGATATTGCTGTTATGCTCCCCTATACTAAGGCTGTTTGCTCTATGAAGCGGATGTTTATGAACAACAGGTAAAATTTGGTTTGATGGTTCTTGTGAAATACGGTATCCAGGCGTAACAGATGGGAAAACTGATAGATTGAGTGTCCACTTTTACTATCGAGGAAGGAGACTGATGCAATACTGCGCTAAATTCGTATGATGCTCAACCTAAATATATTCACTAGGAAATCAGATTCAGACAGCTGATTAGGTGGAATAACTTTGTCATTGAAGGGCCCCAGAACGTTCCTATAGAACAATCACTGGAAAAAAAATCAAGAGTGAAAGGACATTTTAATGAAATTGCATTATTATTATTATTATTATTAATTGATCTAATTAAGAGGACATTCGCATCCTAATATGAGGAACCTTAAAAGATTGTACATATAAGCCGGGATCTATGTTACTTAATGTTTTTTCAAAGACAATTATAGCCCTCTGCCAGAGTTTTTGAATTCCCTTTCTTGATCTGTCCCTCTCTTCGATTCGATGTTCCTCCCCTTATTCTTCTTCTTCACTTGTAGGCCTTTCCCTCTTGATTCAATTTCTTTGTTATGTCTCATCATTTCAGCAAGTTGTTTATCCGCAGCTTTTTTCTTATTTACAGTTGTAGCAATTTGTGAAGCACCTCCAGCGGCGGCTCCTAGTGCTGCAATAATTGGTACGAGCGGTAGAAATCCTCCTCGTTTATTCTTTTTGGACCCGCCGCCAACAGATACCTTTCTCTCAATTTCTCTCTTATGCCTCATCATTTCGGCAAGTTGTTTATCTGATGCCTTTTTCTTATTTACTGCTGAGGCAATTTGGGCTGCACCTCCAGCAGCAGCGCCTAGAGCTGCAATAATTGGTATGAGAGGTAGAAATCCTCCTCGTTTCTTCTTCCTGCATCCAGTACCAACAGCTAACTTTCCCCTCATAATTGCTGTTACTAGTCGCGCTGCAAACGTTTTCACCTAATGTAACATCAGATGTTTGCACTCTTTTCCAGGCCGTTTCAGCCAAGATCTTGTCAGCAATACTTCTCGAAGCAGAGACCTTATGCTGAGCGTAGGCAATGTCGCTAAGATTACACGATTCGTCTAACGGAATGATTCCAGGGTCTCCTCTCTTTAATTTTTCTCTAGCTTTAGCCCAGTTCCTCAGTATATGTAACCAGGCAAATGTAGTTCAACGCTTGCAGGCTAGTGAGAGAGTTAATTAAACCTCTTGCGACCTTAACCACCTTAGCTCTTGTGTTATAGTAATCGATTTTATTCGGCATAGTTCTTTTATACTTTCTCATTAGCGTATATAGATTAAGAGCGATGTATTTTATTTTAGCTATCAAGCTAGAGCGGGTGAAGTAAGAATGCTCACAGCCTATTCATATGTTAGACTTTGAAAGCGACTTTAGACGTGAACTTAGTGGAAAAACTGTTTTATGTCAATGTTAGGACGCTAATTCTAGACATGGCCATCACGTAACCCATTCAGGGAAAAGGTGACTCACTCAGGGAAAAAGGTGACTGCTCAGGGAAAAAGGTGACCTGCAACGGGCAAAAGGTGACCAGCAAAGGGAAAAAGGTGACCAGCAAAGGGAAAAAGGCGACTCATAAAGGGAAAAAGGTGACCCACAAAGGGAAAAAGGTGACCCACAAAGGGAAAAAGGTGACCCATAAAGGGAAAAAGTGACACACAAAGGGAAAAAGGTGACCCACAAAGGGAAAACGGTGACCCATAAAGGAAAAAGGTGACCCACAAAGCGAAAAAGGTGACCCATAAAGGGAAAAAGGCGACCCACAAAGGGAAAAAGGTGACCCATAAAGGGAAAAAAGGTGACACACAAAGGGAAAAAGGTGACCCACAAAGGGAAAAAGGTGACACACAAAGGGAAAAAGGTGACCCACAAAGGGAAAACGGTGACCCATAAAGGAAAAAGGTGACCCACAAAGCGAAAAAGGTGACCCATAAAGGGAAAAAGGCGACCCACAAAGGGAAAAAGGTGACCCATAAAGGGAAAAAAGGTGACACACAAAGGGAAAAAGGTGACACATAAAGGGAAAAAGGTGGCCCATAAAGGGAAAAAGGTGGCCCACAAATGGAAAAAGATGACCCATAAAGGGAAAAAGTTGACCCACAAAGAGAAAAGGTGACCCGCTCAAGGACAAAGTTGACCCACACACAGGGAAAAAGCTGACCCACAAAGGGAAAAGGTGACCCGCTCAGGGACAAAGTTGACCCACTAACAGAGAAAAAGATGACCCACTCAGGGAAAAGGGCAGGGAAAAGGTGACCCGCTTTCGCTAAAGGCTCTCAGATACGTGCACCATTTTCGCTAAAGGATGATATATGAGCTTCAGACTCGTGCTAGTTAGATCTGTATCTCACTCAACTCTCGCATTCTCTATGCTATCAAGGAAACTTGTACTCTTAACTCTACGAATCCATTTCATGCTACTTGAATCTGCTTGTGCTTAATGAAATAGTTGTAATTAACGGAATTACAACTATTATGTGTGAATGCTACAATATTTTGCTTAGTCTGATTCGGATATGACTGTTTATATGCATCAAAGCCTGAGAGCATATATAAATACGTAAATGTTGAAAAAATAGCTCAGTTTCGTGTTATCGTATACGAATTCAACATCTACAGTATACATTGACCAGTTTATATATACTGTTTGAGCATGAACACTCACAAAGATGGTCAATTACAGTCAATTTACGAGAATCTTGATTTTTCGTATGTTTCCCAAGGGGGGAGGAATCGCTTTGTTAAGTGCTGCATATGTAATAGAACTTTTAAAAAACAGGACAATTTCAAGGCTCAAGCAACATAGGAGAAGATGCTGTAAAGTGATGACCAGCTGTGCATTGACTACAATACCCAAACGAGATCCTGAAATCTTCTCAAGTTCGAAGAGCGGGATTCAAGATGTACCGTACTTGGAACCAGTTCAAGTGATCCTGTAGTAACGTCAAGAGCTACCACTGATGAAACAATAAGAGCAGTTTCTTTGAATGAGCAAGCTCTGAATAAACACACCAATGAAAGCAAGCATACTAGTGTCAAATCACCTAGATTAGAAGATATATCCAAAGCGAATACAGAGGAGATGCTATACCGCTACACCGATCCTAATGATTTGGTAAACATGCTAAGGGTACTAATGATGCTTCATACACCTGATAAAAATGACTTTTCTGATGCGATTAGCGAAATTATTCAGAATTTAAAGCTGGGTGGTTTTATAGCGTGATTAGCATCTGCAAAACATTGAAACCAGGAAAGAGTTAGAAAGATTCATAATATTAGGATGCGAATGCAGCACTAGGAGCCGCCGCTGGAGGTGCTTCACAAATTGCTACAGCTGTAAATAAGAAAAAAGCTGCGGATAAACAACTTGCTGAAATAATGAGACATAACAAAGAAATTGAATCAAGAGGGAAAGGCCTACGAGTGAAGAAGAATAAGGGGAGGAACATCGAATCGAAGAGGGGGACAGATCAAGAAAGGGAATTCAAAAACTCTGGCAGAGGGCTATAATTGTCTTTGAAAAAACATTAAGTAACATAGATCCCGGCTTATATGTACAATCTTTTAAGGTTCCTCATATTAGGATGCGAATGTCCTCTTAATTAGATCAATTAATAATAATAATAATAATAATAATAATAATGCAATGTCATTAAAATGTCCTTTCACTCTTGATTTTTTTTCCAGTGATTGTTCTATAGGAACGTTCTGGGGCCCTTCAATGACAAAGTTATTCCACCTAATCAGCTGTCTGAATCTGATTTCCTAGTGAATATATTTAGGTTGAGCATCATACGAATTTAGCGCAGTATTGCATCAGTCTCCTTCCTCGATAGTAAAAGTGGACACTCAATCTATCAGTTTTCCCATCTGTTACGCCTGGATACCGTATTTCACAAGAACCATCAAACCAAATTTTACCTGTTGTTCATAAACATCCGCTTCATAGAGCAAACAGCCTTAGTATAGGGGAGCATAACAGCAATATCATTGCCTTTAGAAACAAGGATATAAGCATAATGCCTGGAGATTTTAGAAGAACTCAACGACGTCGAGGATATAATAATGGAATGATTCGACGCACACATCATGCTCTGCCCTTGACGCCCATCGGGTTAACATCACGCAATCGGCAGTTCCTAAGTTATTGGGCTTCAGAATCCTATAATCATGGGCATCTTCAATGTTACCGGCACCGCAATGACACCTAGATTCGACGACAAGATCACTAAGAAGAGGAACATGTGTTTTCATTTTATAATACATCAGCTCTGGACTCTAACAACGAGTTTTGAATCCCTTGTCAAGTTGAACATTTATATACTTTAACCCGTCTCAGGTGAAGAGAATGCCGTTGTTAAACCTGTACTCATGAAGTGGAGAAGGCCTGTGATTCGACTTTCTGATGCTGAGATCCTCAAGACTGTTAAGCTGGATAAGACTCTGTTTCACCCATTTAGGATCATGGATCTGCATACTCAACCTGCTGTGTTACAGGAATTTACCTGAATAGTGACACCACATCTAAAATGGAGAAGCCCGGATTTGTCATTTTTTGATGCTCTGACTTAAGATCGATAAATGCATCTAACGACGGTTCTCTTTTTGATTATTGTAACATAACTAATTTTAGACTTTATCTTAATGGCGAATGTTATTCTTTGACTTTGGAAACACTAGACTTGCATCATTGCATGATATGTACTCAATCTCTTATTATAAAAAAGAGAAGTATCCTTTATTGAAGAGAAAATATTACTTAAATTTGCTCCTATATTTATTATAGATTGCTCTCATCAACCAGAGGAAGTTGTAAATGGCTGTGTCAACACCAGTGTTAATATCCCTGTACAGAGCTCATTGAATTGTTTAATAATTCATGATACAGCATTTACATGCAGGCCTCTGACTCATGTGATGCAACTTATATTTTAAACTATTCGTTGTAATTATTTATTTTTTCATTAGGAATGTAAGGATTTTTAATGAATAAAAACATTATGTAAAAGCATACCTTCATTCTTTTTTATTGTTATTATTTATCTTACATTTCCATCACTTTCCTCCTCCAGCTCATTGTTCCAGCATATGGCGTTTCACTTGCAACAGTAGGTTATGCAAATTTATTTACTATTATTTAAACGAAAGTCTCTTTATTGTCATAATTTGTATTCCAACACAGCAAACAGGTTTTTGATATTGTTAATGTATATAGGATTCAAGTCTTTTTAGGTTTATAAATTTCACCATTATTTAACGTATTTTCACAGTCATTTAAATTATTGCTCACAATGCTTAATTTCACCGAATATAGGTAGACTCGCTCGAGCTAACTCTCAGCTATGCATTGAATTGTATACAAAATTGTCTGTATTTTTTCATCGTATGTCCTGTAATGTTATATAAGGATCCTGTCTTAACGTGTTTCGGTGATGTAGATGTCTCAGCACCCGCTTCTTGCCGAAATGTTTCTTGTAGGTACTGATGCTGCTTATTCTACCCTCCAATTGCGACAGCATCCTTTGCATGGCTGCAAAGTTGTTCCTCTTCCCCTTATTGCACAGTCTGAAACATTGCACAATGAAAGTCTTAGAAAACTGCTTTGGACTAGTAAAGGCAACCTGAAAAGTATTACATTTTTTGTTATGATACATGCAAAATGAAACACAAAAGATTTGTATAAACATTCGGATATTGATCATTATTTCAATGCATTAGATATAAGTAAATTCAAAACATGTGATATTGTGAATTTTTATAGATTCTATAACGTGTATCATTTGTATCTTTATATGTATTATCGATGAGTCAGTTGTTTTATTTATGAATTTTTTCATGTTAAAATAGGGGAACATTCAATACTTAACTTTAACACTTCTACACACCTTTTCTGCATGTAAAAAAGACAATTTACATGTCTTAAATTTCCCCATCTCTGCCATACCGTTATACTGGAGGTATACGTTCCCAGGTATTTCTGCAATCTCTTGATCGGTTAACGAATTATAGCGCTCTGGCAAGAACACTTGACAATCCTCCAGCGAAGATACGATCCTGGTACCGTATCTTGTTTGAACTCTCTTTAAGGACTTTATCTCATATTTAAGACCTATTTCGAGATCTTGAACTGGGCGAGTCGGTAGGAAACTACGCTCTTCAACCATCTTGTTAAGTCCATCAGCTAAACAATCTGTAACAGACATTGACATGAATTATTATTTTCACTACATTATTCAAGTTGAAGAACAAGTTATACACTTCTTTATATTAGAACTATGGTGTGTGTATGTTTTGTAAGTATGCCTATGAATGTGTAGAGAAACAAAGAACGAATGCAGAAAATCGTGTGAATATTAATAGAAGAATGAGCAGCAAAAATCGTATGAATGAGTAGAGAAACAAAGAATAAGTACAGAAAGTCATGCGAATGTTCATGTAAGATGAGCCAGCAGAGAACCAAAGAATGAGTAGAGGAAATCGTGTGAATGTATAGTGAAACAAAGAATGAGTGGGGAAAATCGTGTGAATGTGTAACGAAGATCGTATGAATGCGTTGAGAAACAAAGAATGCGTAGAGAAAATCTATGAATGTTAATAGAGTATGAACCTGCAGGGAAACAAAGAATGAGTGGAGAAAATTGTGTGAATGTTTATGTAAGAGGAATGTGTAGCGAAAACCATGTGAATGTTTATAGAAGAAGAATGAGTAGAAAAAATCCTGTGAACTGGAGAAGAGTACGCAGAGAAATCCATGTGAATGTAAAGTACAGATTAGAAAATGATGCTCAAGTAACGAATCGTCTTTCATGTACTGCAACATTTAAAAAAAATTAAATGTATTGTAAAAGCCAACAGTGATTTTGTTTAGTTATGTAAAACTCACCTTGCATTGTTACGTTTTGATATGTGATGTATGTGTAGATAGCCTGCAGCTTACGTTGCTTTTAAAGTTGTTTAAAACTTAAATGTAAAGTTAATAAGTACACAACAGTTCTAACATGAGCAGATATCTGTTTATATAGGGATCTAAACCCCCTCCAGGTGATGCCAGCACGTCATCATGGCTGTGATGCTTACACATCACGTGATTATTGCAGCCAATGACATCATCTCTTGCTGCGCATGCACAGAGGCTCTCAGCACTTCTATCCCTACTTGTTTCCCTTCCTCTCGCTCTCTCTCTCACACACACAGAGTACATCTATAATGTCTTTACACAAAGCTGCATGAACTTACAGCATCAATCTAAGTGATACATTCTAGTGTACAGAGGAATATCAGGGAAGTCATTGAAAGATCGGATTCGAACTAGGGTCAACTGATTGGAAATTATATACAGCACTAATTGTTCATTGTAGGAGCTATCAAACATGATTTCGTCCACGGCTCTATCTCTGCTAGTTTCTGAGATAATTGATATTTTAAAATTAAGAATCGAACCCTGGACGTTAGGTACCCGAATATACACCCGCAAGATACTATCTGATGACATAAACGTAATAAGGCTTATTAGGTGCCTTTATCTTAATTATTTACTATGTTATTAAATTTATAAGTAAATTTCATTGAATCAGTATTTGAACTCAGAACACCAGAAACAAAATTATTTATAATATTAGTTTGATGTGTTTAAAAGACGTGTATGCAGTTACAACATTAATCTAAGTGATATATTCTAGAGCACTGAGGAAAATTAAGGGAGCCACTGAAAGATCGGGATTCGAACTACTGACAACTGGAAATTATATACAGGCATCAATTGTCCATCATAGGAGCTAACGATCATGCTTTGGTCCGGTTCTCTATCCCTGCTAGTTTCTGAGATAATTGATATTTTAAAATTAAGGATTGAATGCATGACACCTTGTACTCTAATATACGTTCACAGGAAACCGCTAATGATATAAAAGTAATAAAGTTTATTTATCGTCTTTATCTTAATTAGTTTTGGAGTTATTAGAAGAAGAATGTGTAGTGAAATCATATGAATGTTAATAGAAAAATACGAGGAGAAATCATGTGAATATCAATAGAGGAATGTGTTCAGAAAACCATACGAATGTTTTCAGAAGAAGAACGTGTAGTGAAATCATGTGAATGTTAATAGAAGTATGCGAGGAGAAATCATGTGAATTTCAATAGAGGAATGTGTTGAGAAAACCATATGAATGTTTTCAGAAGACTGTGTAGTGAAATCATATGAATGTTAATAGAAGAATGCGAGGAGAAATCATGTGAATGTCAATAGAGGAATGTGTTGAGAAAACCATATGAATGCTTTCAGAAGAAGAACGTTTAGCGAAATCATATAAATGTCACAGAAGAATGTGTTGAGAAGATCATGTGAATGTTTATGCAAGAAGACCGTGTAGCGAAAATCATATGAGAGATAGAAAGAAAAAGAGAGAAGAAGAAAGAATGGCGTCTAGGCATCGGGATATCTAATTATGCATCAGGGTTTAATATAAACAATTATATTTGTTAAATGCAATTTTAATCCGACCGCCCCCCTTTTCAATAATTTAATAGTTATTATAGCGTTTCGCAGGGTAAGATTCGAACTAGGGGCCTCTGGGTTCCTAAGAATACAGCTCGTTAAACATTGTAATGTCGTATAAATTAAATTATATTTGTTAAACACGTTTTAATCTGACCGCCCAATACTCACATAGTTTAATATTTATTAAGCATTAGAGATCCGTAGATTTGAGCTAGGATCCTCTGACCACTCTTTCATTAATCAGTGTAATGATATAGTAATGTTTTACCTTAGCAAAGTATCAATTTGGATACCTAAGTATACATCGGTGTTTAATATAAATAATTATATTTGTTAAATCCATTTTAATCTGACCTTGCATAGTGCATATACCTGTGTTTAATATAAATAATTATATTTGTTAAATGCATTTTAATCTGACCTTGCCTAGTTTAATATTTATTAAGCATTAGAGTTTCGCTGGGTAAGATTCGAGCTAGAACCCTCTGAACACCCTTTCATTAATTAGAGTAATGATATATGAAAAATTAAATTATATTTGTTAAATACATTTTTAATCTGTCCGTGCATAGTTTAATAGTTATTACGCATTAGAGTTTCAATTGGTAAGATTCGAGCTACAATCCTCTGAACGCCTTTGTATTAATTAGAGTAATGATATAATAATATCAATCTTCAATTTCTCATTAGCAATAAACTTTTGATTACAGTCAGAATCGAACACCGATCTATGGATATCCACGCAGAGGTTTAGTGCATGTAATGAAATGTATATTAAATGCTTTTTCGGAGTCGCTGCTTGAAATGAGCCAAACAGAATGCTTGTTAACTATGCTCGGGTATATTCGTAGGATCTCGTAAAACATCGGGGAGAACAGCCCCTCAAGGCAAAAACCATGATGGCTGACTCTGACGTTGTTAAAGTGTTTACGTATAGCTGGTAAACAAGCTTCTCTCTCTTTCACGCGAACAAGGACAGGACTAGCATAAAGCAACCCTCGGATTCTTTTGTTAAGCTACCAGGTGTTCGAGAAACAATGGAAAGAGACCGGCTTTGTTATGGGGTAGTGGAATGAGAAATGCTAGAAAGAAGGCTTGCCCCGGACAATAGAACTTGTTTCTCTTTTGTCACGACCCTAATTCATCATGGCCTTTGTTTATTTTGACAGCTGAAGGGCAAGCATTGTGCTTTTGTTAAAAGCTAGTGGAATGAGTATGCCAGATGGTCTTTCTAAAGTAGCCTTGCCCCGGACAATAGAAAGGCACACAATAAAATCTCTTCCTTTGTCCTGCGTCCACATTGTTCATTTGACAGTGATGGATAGCCTCCTGGGTGGGCTCCCACAGGTGCAGAAGCGGCCGGATGTGGAATGGGTGGGAAAAACATCTCGCCTTTGTTACAGAAGCGTAAAATTTATGACCCCATTGTTCGTTTTGACAGGTGAAGGATACCCTTAATTGCTTAACTGTCAAGCTTCCATTGTACTCAACAAGATTTACGACCGCAGCTGCACCTGGAAGTACCAAGGAGCCGCGGGTGGAAGGGGGAGGTAGGGGAGGGGAGCTCATTTGCATATGAATAGACATTCCATGAATATTAAGTGTTTTTCAATGCCCATTTTATAATTACTGGTAGGTAATAGTGTTCGAAATTCCTAAGCTACCGTTTATAGGTTAATTCTGAAGATCTCGATGCAATTGCTTCAAGAAGCGAGAGATAGATACATAACACTTCGTTTGGCAGAGGAACGTCCTGGAATTGTCAACGATTTCTACCAACTGTAACTTTTTCCTGGTGTTCTGCGAAGAGTTGATTGCACCTATGTCAGAATTTGATCTCCCGGTGGTGACAGAACGGGAATTTATCGCATTGGCAAGATTCACTTTTCGATTAATGTGCAGCTCGTGACAGTAACCCCAAAATCTGGAATGCCTATCGTACCTGTGACTTGGCTCAACGTACGATGGCAATGTACAGGGTGGACCATTTAAGTTGAGACTGCACAATATTTCCAAAACTAAGCGTTGTAGAAAGAAATGTCTTTAAAAAAGTTGCTTGATATTATGGGGAAAGTTAATTAGTCGTGTTTTGTTTGGAGGACATTATGGTGGTCATTTTGGGATCAATTTAATTTTTCTAAATGGGAACCCACATTTTGTGTGTTGTTTTGTCGTTAGAAAATGTTTTATAAAAAAGCTGTTTATTTTGTGATGAGGAATAAGGAAACAAAATAAAAAATGTTGGTTCCCAATTACGAAACGTAACTTAACCCTCAAATGACCATCCATGGATGGTCCAACCATTCATTGCGCTCTTCGTACATACAGTAAGCCTAAGAAAGTTTTTATTTCTATTACATCTGTAGGTCTGCCGTCTCTTTTACGATCAAATTTGTACTGCACAATTGTAATGTAAGTGTGTGAGCTTTCAAAAATCAAATCAACTGCATCTTCGGTAACAAAAATTTTCCAACAATCCATTTCTGTTTTCGCATTTTTGGCAGCTCCTACTATACCAGGAATTTGGGCCAAAATATTGTGAGGCCTTTTCTGTGTTATTTTGCAAGGTGTTTTTTTTTTCATTTTGTTCCATCTCTTCCTGTAAATAATAGCACAATATATTGTCGACAATAGTAATAATAATTATTATTATATGATAAGCATATCATGTTACCTATAAAATACACAATCTGCCTTCATCGTCTTCCTCTTCATCCTCAGAATCAGAATGACCTGATTCATACAAGTTGTCATCCATGAGCAAGGCATCATCATCGCAAAGTAGGCGATGTATTTCTCCAAATCATTCGGATTTTGTAGATCGTTCCTTTTACTCGTGTTCATGACGAAGCAGTAACAGGCTCCTTGCAAAGGCAAAACAGAATTGCACAACTAATGAGGAACAAATCTTTCAGCAATATGAAACGAGAGCAGGCGCGCGGGGCCTTGTTGACCTGTGCCACACATAACTTCTGATTAGTCATGCTTCCAGCCGAACAAATAAACAGACAAGGTTGTCGCTTCAGTAAACAATCGAGCGAGGTTTAGTGTTAGATGTCCTAGTCAGCAATTGCATAGGTGCGTTCGTTCGAAAATTATAAAATTTAAAAATGCCAGGGGTCTCTCAGGCCTCTAGCGACCAACGGAGAGTTAAATACCTAGCGGATTTTCTCCCAGGCTGCGTCCTCCCTTAAGTCCCTCGCATTTCCTTTTGGGCACTCTACAAGTCCCCTATATTTAGAAACCAGTTCATTAATTAACTCCTTTTCGAATGGTGAAAATTGGTACCGCCGCACCCACGTTTTTCACTTGACATCACGATTCTAACCTCAATTTTCTATCGATGTAATTAGTTATCCACTACTGAAACGGATAGCGCTGCGATAGTAAGACAAATGTGCATTGGAGTGCGTTTAGAAGCGGTATAGTTCCGTCACCGCCTTATCATAGCTGTTATTCCCACTTCTCATTGACGTTAACAAGGTTTTAACTAAGAATTCGCTAAACGGTTGAAAAGATGCAAGCATTTTAACATAATGCTAATATTTTAACATCATATTAGCAAACAAGATATTAAAGTATTTTTAACATTGGTTGTTGAATCATATGCAGAAGCTCGCATAGATTGACTCTCGCTGTTTGGTATGGACACTACAAAGAAATTGCGGTGTCACTCCCAAGAGTCTGATAGATCTAATAGTTGAACTCGTTTGAGCATTAGTATAAATGGAAAATATATAATTTTAATAGCTGTTTGGTATGGACATCGCAAGGAAATTACGGGTGTCACTCCCAAGAATCTGATAGATGTAATAGTTGAACTCGTCTCAGCATTAGTATAAATGGAAAATATATAATTTTAATACAAGTTTAATTACTTTGGTTTGCTTATTTTTCTTGCAAGCACGATAGAAACTTGAAACTTCATAACGAAGCCAAGCGTGGGGTCTATGAGCCAACTATTTTACCATGCTTAATGGTAGGATCACGTGGATCCTCGTGTTTGCTGTTCCGTCGCATGCAGGACTTTGGGTTCGAGTCTCACGTTGAGGAGGTGTACTTTTAAATGTATATGTGTGTAAAAATATAGCAAGAGAAAGCAAACAGGGCAATGGTAAAACCAAAGATGAAATAATACATTACAAGGGGCATTATATTTCCTGTGCTTCTATAACTTCAAATGAATACCAATATTTCTTGAATTAAGTATTTGGAAACCACGATTTCATGTTAAAATACTGAGGGGATTTAATTCTTCTATATTTACTTCAGATATCGGTATATTAATATTTCCGCGCTAAACAAAAGACAAAGACAAATATTCAGTCATTTTCACCCCAGAACTACAAGTTCTATTTTCAGCATAAGTCTAGTGGGTGCCTGCCTGTAAGGTTAAAACCATTTAATATCAAATAGGACATCTTTAATTAAAAGCGTTCATAAAATCAATCTTGCTTCTTGAATGTTTGGGTGTGCTTTCTTAATACATTTGTATGGAAATATAGCATTAGCCCACACGAGAGTTTGTAGCACCGTAAATCACTTAGTGCAATACAACCGCAGTAAGTGGCTTACTCTATACTAAACAATAAGCAAAAGTCATTGATTGTCATTCAAATACATATGATATATAACATCAAGTCACATCCATTTCTGAAAATATTATGAAACAAAAATTGGCGGCGCACATCCTCTTGTTCCGCGTTGAACTCACAGAAACGGAATTAAAATCTTACAAACATTCAACAGAGCTAGCTCAGTTATTGGTAGTTTTAAACGAGCGAAGAAATACCTTTATGAGGAGCAGTTAAACATGGGCCCTTTATACTGAAAATATATAAAATCCAGTCTCTTATGCGTATCTAAAATAAAAGCCTAAAATGGTGCCGAAATCTCAGATGCAGATCGTTCATAGGACAGACGGACAGTACATTCTGCAGTATACAGATGTTGCAATTAGGGAAAAAGAAACCAAACTTTATGATAGGCGACCACCACGAAGGAAGACAGTGCTCCGTCGGATATGCATCTCCTTTTCAGCGAAGGGGTTAATGACGATTGCACTGACAGGTTAGTGATACTCAGTTCTTTTTCTCTGAGAGGAAGACAACTTCTTTGTCTTTTCTGAGAGATAAGGAATGAGCCATTTAATTATTACATTTGATAATACTGCCGCAAAGAATGTACAGTGTGCAGATAAACCTCTTGCATATACCAGGTGAATCAGCTCATCCTAGTTTTTCGTATCTATGCAACCCGCATATTTTGGCCTTGCTGAAAAATATCGACCATTCTTTCAAGAAATAATTTATTTTTGGTTATATTTTGGAACTCTTACAGCAGTCACAGTCTTAACAAAACAAGCAGACCGGCAGCAATCCTGATGCGCAATTATTTAACTCACCGAAACTTTTAATCGGGAAAGTTGGTATAGGAAATGTGCTATAAATTTCATCGCGAATACTGCGCAATCCTCGCTTTAGTGAATTAATAGAGGTTATATGTTGCAAAGAGAACATGAGTTATTTTTTCATAGCTATGTTTGCAAAGGTCGCAGGCAAGCAGACTGCTCATAACGATAGAACCAAGTGTTTAAAACATATTTTGTGTCGGCGCCGATTCGTCGATGCTAATTTTCTATAGAGTTATAATTAAACGTGCCTGGATAGTTGGCCATGGGATTAAAACAGCTCTCGGGCGCGAGTGGGTTATCTAGTATCTAGAATTGTTCCTACATAGAGTCGAGAAGTGGAAAGGTTTTAGAGGCGTATTGGAGAAATTCTCCCATCCAATGAATATAAAATATAAGAAATGGAGTAGCAAGTCAAAGGACGTATAAGGAATCACGTGATGGAAGATTTTGGCGAAATAGCCACATGATGTGGTAGGAGGGGTAAGAATTGTAATATGTGTTTTTCTAAAATGTAACTTTTAGGAATCGCTCGAAGGAGAGCAAGCTGTTAACAGCGTTTAAGGGCCGCTCGAATCGAATGGAAATTGATAGATTTTCCTATCTACGTTAGGTTACGGCGAAGTTCGTCGACCAAATTCTAACTTGTATATACACTATCGTACACAAAATGTGGCCATTCCCCTAGATTGCTATAGCATTTTACCTCCATAATGTTTCCTTCTTCAGGTAACCCACTTCTGGCTCAATCCAGCCGGTATCAGTTATCTGTGTAACTGGTCTGAAAAACAATTCCGGGGCAAACTCTAACCAATTAACGAGGTTTGTAATCTATGTGGAATAAACGGATGATTTGGGTACCCCCTCTATGAAAGTGTTTCGCTATGATAGGTACACAAGAAAAACTAAACCACTTGCAAATTACTCGGCCGTCTAGTTGAAGTGGTAAGGAATCACTTGCACGTGTGTTTAAACTGAACTACAGCAATGATATTTACATACGAGAGCTTTCATCACTTACATGGAGACGAAGTTTAAAGCTGTGGGCGTTACTAAACGGCAATAAAAAGATCGGCATTAAGAAAAAGTAGCATAGTTTGAAAATATACGCTTTAAGTTGTAATGTTACACTTCGGCAGTTCAGCCATACTCTAGGGCAGGTATAGTACCTTGCCATCCAATAGCTAGAAATATGCTCAAAAATAGCGGTGGACACGCTGGTAGGGGAAAGGGCTACATATTGTCACTACCAACATAAACAGCTCTGTTCCATTATGGATCACATTTTATGCACGCCAGTATACATATTGCAGCTCTCCGCGCATCAACAAGGATGTGGGTCATTTGGTTCTAGGACAATCGTTGCCCGTAGAAATGTGTTTACAGAAATTCTGTTAGGGCATTGGTGGTTGTAATTGGGTGTCATGATATAGTGAATATAAAGGCGTAGCAACTAAAAACAATGAATCTTGGTGGATATTAATATATGTTCCTCCATTATGCACTCCTTAAGGATTATCCTATTTCCTGGGAAATATAGGAGATCCTACAGCTCAAGACAAGCCAGCCGATTCAGGAAGAACGGAAGATATGGCTAATATCCCGACGGCCTTCCCTTCCTCACCCGCAGCCGTGCATGACCACCCGAGTCCCACCGCATTTTTAACCCATTTAATAATTCGTATCCAACGTTAAGCAGCTGCCAAAAAGGCGAGACTACATCGCATACTACTGTGTATCACACCAATAAGTTTACAACAGGAATAAAATCACTATTAAATCATACCAGCACCAATAGTATACGAAGTCAATACAATCATTGGACAATATAGTAATGTGCGAGTCACGGTTAAGTTAATTACAGGCAGGATTACACTGCACATTCAATAGTGAAGGTAAGTAGAGGAATTATAGCGACTCTTAATTAATTAAGCATATCAAAGAAGCCGACAATGTGTAAAACATTTAAAAATATGTGGTATTCACACTTCCCTACCGCCCCATCGCACCCATGTCGATATTCTGTTCCCGGCACGGTCCCCCTTCAGGGTGAACTGATAAGGGATGCCTGTCATTATAAACCGTCTTATGATAATGTCCAGACATGCGTCCAACGCGGGCAAAAGATCTCCAAACTAAGATTGGACGCTTTCACCACTTCCCAAGATTGATTGCCGCGAGGCATAGATCGAAACGTGTAACAAGATGCTATTCAAACTGTTTAATAATTGAGCTATGGGACAAAACGGGATCAGTTTCAAGTGATGTTTCCTCCTGAATCTATCGATGCCGTTAAATTCGTGCTTTGGTTGTTCCCTTCCCATCTTAATTCAGATACACGTGCCGTAGAACGATTAATATAAATAGGTACTTAATAATCGACTTCAAAGTTCTAATTGGCTGGGAAGCCGCCGCCAGCTTTTCTAAATCGAGGAATGCTGTTTGGACTGATTTACTCACTCCGGTGACCAAAATTTGTGAACCTAGCAGACACAAATCAGAACTTAAGACATGAGATAACACAGTGCATGGAAATGTTTGCTCTTTGCTTCCATCTGTTTGTGTTTACAAATCGATAACAATCAGACAAGTGTCAATTCACCTCGCGTCTTTGTCTTCAAAGGTGCGAAGCCTCGGATCTCAAGGATCTCAAGACTCTAGGTGTTTGCAAGCCGTCGACGCCCTCCTAAATATTTGGTTGCTTTGTTCTGGATGGATTGACATACTGATTTTAATTAATGAATATGTTTAATAATTGACCTCAAGGGTCTGATTGGCTTGGAAGCCATTGTTCCCTCTCGTTTAACAATTTACTTCAACGGACTGATATCGATAGACGCGGTTTGCATTACGAATGTGATATTTAATGTCATTAGCATATTAGATGCCATGGCGTCACGTGTTGTTGATTAATATAAATACTTTTTCATGATTGATCGCTGCTCACTTGAATTGCAAAGAAAGCATATCAATTGATTCCAATAACTTTTCAAGAAACGTATTTTAATAGTTGCTATTCCACAATTATACAACATCTAGTTATTAATAATATATACATATGACGACAGGAATTTGTTTTCTAGATGTCGATCGATAAAGAATGTATAAAGGATGAAACAATATCAGTGTGCATAGATCGCCCTGTGTAATAACCGGACGTGAAATTACAGGGGCTATTTGTGTTTAGAAGCGTTCATAAATATACCGAATGATTGACAATGCAATTAAAAATAACATAAATTCTCTGAGTCTTTGAACATTTCTTTTCGAGAGATGCGAACGTCTTTTATTCACGTTTCGCCCAGCTGAACGGCATACTTCCGGCTTCCTCCTCAACACCAACTCAACTAAAAAAATTAATTGGGTTTTATTTATGTACGCTCTTTAACTGCCGTGGTCCTTAGCGTCCCATTCCACATTGGGCGTGAAAGCCTGGAGATTTTGTTCAGAGGCTTCTATATCAGGCTTGAGGTTATTTTACGTGCCGTAAATCTACAACAGGGGACCAACGGTTTTACCTCCCTTCCGAAGGAAGCCATGCTAAGGAGTTTTACGGCTGAAAAATTCATCGTTTTCCGCCGGGTTTGAAAACGCAACCTCTTAACTAACTCAACTAATCGGTAGGTAGGCACCTCTTTGAGGCAGCAACTGGCCAATCACAGCATCTCCCCAGAGAGTTGAGGGGGATCCCTATCTCTGTGGAAGCTTCGTGCGCACGCTTTAACTCCCTAGACCCTACATCGCTTAGAGACAATATATTATATTTTAAGGCTTTCCAGTATAGGCAATCCGCTATTATAAAAACGTAAATGCAATACGCTACTTTATGAAAAAAATCAAAACCGTTATGGAATGCGGAAAGCGCCTACCAGACCGGACAAAGAGCTATAAAAGCCGCGGTTTCCACCCAAAAAGTACTCTATATCGTAAGAATCAAAACTGTTTGCTTGTAATTCTTGCACCCAAGCAAAGGTGTACATAATTTGACTTCGATGCAAGTCATTATTGCAATTCATCCAAATGTCGGGTAAGTTATGAAAAACTATTCGCATTTTATTTTAACTATATTTCTTACTGTATGCATGGGAAGCTTTTTATAATTATTCCAAATGTGTAAAGCCCTTCAAGAGTTATAGCATATCTTAATGCAAAGATTAAGTATATTTAGTAATCCCCTTCTACAGCCTTGCATTTTTTTTGGAAGTTTAGGTGTAATATAACTGAAATGTTTTTAATATATTACCAAAGAGCAGAGATATTACTATATACCTGACATTATTTTTAAACAATATTAGCTTTGAATATCTATTTTATCTATAAGACTTAAACGCTTAAGAATTTCAGTTGATCAGAATACGCGGTGTACGCATCTAAAGTGGGATGGATGTGAACTTAACCTTTTTTAACATATGTAACTCGATTAGTATACCGATAATGGCTAGAGCATGCAATCTCGCTTGAATGAAAAATGCACTTTCATAATAGCAACTAACCCAATTCAAATATGAATGCAAGGAAATATATGAATTAATTAATAAATCTAAAAGGTATTTAATAAGTGCATGCTTATCTTTAAACAAAAAGCATGGATTGTAATATATGACGTTTTAAGCTGTTCCTCTATCGCTAATATGAACGAAGTTTATATACACTGCCGTTCGTGAAAATTGCAACACCAAGAAAGAATTTCCCGAATAACTCCAAACCTTTTGGAAGTGTAGAAGAGTGTGCAAGCAATAAGTGGTTAGGTTTTCAGAGAGATGGGGTACCCGTAGGCCGAGCAGAGCCCTCTCGTGGTGGTCCGACAAGGTCACTGTTGCGCCCAGTGTAGTCAGCGCAGAGCTGTCAAACAAGGTGGAAACAATAAAGTATATGCCAGTATGCTTCATCGACGTCAAAGCGAGCCATATCGGTATGTGAGTGAGTTCGAACGGGGCAGAATGATCGCTCTCCGGGAAGCGGGTTTGTCATACCGTGACATTTCGGCTCGTATAGTGCATGCTGCTACGGCAGTGATGCGTGCGTGGAAGCAGTGGATAGATGAAGGTCGTACACAGCGAAGAGGTGGGTATTGGACCACGGGACATGACCACAGCACGGGAGGACCGTCATCTTGTCCGCATGGTCACAACGGACCGTACAGCTTCATCCACAGTGTTGGCTCGATGCTGGAGTACTGCAACAGGTGTGAACTTGTCTGCCTCAACGGTTTGTCGCCGTCTGCTGCAGGTTGGACTGGTTGCATGCATGCCATTACGTCGGTTTCCATTGTCCAGAAACCACAAGCTCCTCCGACTGCAATGGGCACGTGGACACCGTCACTGGGGTGCTGGGTGGCAAAATGTAGCCTTTTCGGACGAGTCCTGCTTCAACGTGTCCTACAGTGATGACCGTATACGTGCCCGGCGGTACCGTGGTGAGCTCAACTTGGAGGGCTGCATTGTTGTGCGGCATAGCGGACAAACACCAGGTGTGATGATTTGGGACGCCGTTGGTTACAACAACCGATCTCGCCTCCTACGAATTAAGGCCACTTTGAACAGAAACCGGTACCTAACTGTGGTTTTAGAGCCTGAGCTGCCCCCCCTGCTTCAGGATCTCCACTGGCCTCATTTCAACAGGACAATGCTCGGCCATATGTTGCGAGGAATGTACAAGCCTTCTTCGAAGAGCGACGGGTACCATTGCGTCCCTGGCCTGCATGTTCGCCTGACATGTCGCTCATCGAACATGTCTGGGATATGACTGGTCGGCACCTGGTGCTTCACGGTTCTCCATTAACCAGTGTCACGGATTTGTGGGCTCGAATACAAACTGCGTGGAGGGAAATCCCTCAGGAACTTATTCAGAACCTTTTTGATTCAGTGTCACGGCGTATAGTGGCTCTAATTGCAGCTCATGGAGGCCACACCAAATACTGAATATTAGGGCTCAAATGTCATGTATAGATTTGAAAAGTTTATCATTTGTTACTTGTCATGTACCTAAGCTGTGGTCTCATGCACATCTCTCACCGCTGAATAGAGGTGGGAATTCACGTGTTTATATATACAGGGTGGAATAAAATAGTCGTACGGACTGGGGTAAGGCGGGAAAGTGGATGTAGATGAACAAAGGCCTCCAACACTTCTTTATAATTAAATTCACCGTTTTTGAGAAAAAATTATATTACCCAAAAACAATTATCACCTTGCTGGATTACTGTTGATTAAAGGTTTTTAATTTATGACCATATTCTTGGAAAATGGAATAAAATATTTCCTTAGGCGTATTTCAATAGACGGTTTTTGTATAAATTAAATTTAAAAAGTTCATAATTTGCTGCCCCCTGAGTTCTGTTAGAACTGGCAAAATTGCATCAGGTGCGACTATTTTCTCCTACTATCGGTGTAGATCGTGGGAATGCTCACTTAATCACATGCAATTGTTTTTATGTCAAAGTCACAAGTTAAGATCAGAACAGTTAAACGAGGCATGGATAAAAAAATTAAGAACAGGAAATCTTGTTGAAGAACAACATACACTATGCCGCAATTTTCAACGTCCGAATATCTGGACACGATCTTAATTTACGGAGAAACGCAGTACATTAACGACCTGCTCAACGGCACTATGCTCAAAGATTTCCTAACAGGATCGTGCCAAGTGCAGACACATTAGCTGCCGTTTGCCAGTGGGTCCTTGATACAGGTAGTGTAATTCCCAGTTGTCATAATCGAGGGCGACCTGAGGGCGATCTTCAACGACCTGAAGAAATTATCAACATGAAAGAGGAAGTGTTAAATTTGGTTGATGAAAATTCTGATCGGAGCAGTCGCGATATCACTCGCACAGTGATTGCGCACATATCACATCTAGCGAGCACAATGTTTATCACCAAATGACTTTCATCCGCGTCTGGCGTTTTCCAAGTGGCTTCTTCGAGTTTTCACAAAATCCAGAGTTTACAAATGTGTTGGTGACGGACGAGGCCTATTTCACGCGAAGTGGCGTTATGAACTTTCATAACACACACACGTGGGCATTGGAGAACCCGAGAACTATACAGGAGCGGACTTTTCAGCAGAGATTCTGATTAACATTTGGGCCGGCACAATTGGAGATCACCTTATTGGACCATTCGTCATTCCACCGCGCATGACTGGTGTAGGGTAACGGCGGTTTTTGAAGTATAAATTGCCTAACCTTTTTGGAGGACATTCCGTTGGAAATAAGGAGGAAGATGTGGTTCCTTCATGACGGTGCACTATCCCACATTACTCTTGCAGTCTGTCGTCACTTGACGAAGACTTTCCCAAACCGTTGGATCGGTCGATTTGGACCTGTGGCTTTGCCTGCCAGATCATCAGACTTCAATCTACTAAATTTTTATTTCTGCGGGGACATGAAAAACAAAGTGTACAGGGGTGAAATAGAAACTGCGGACGAGCTGCACCAATGCATTTTCTTAGCAACTGAGGAAATTAGAAACAACCCAGGGGTCTTCACCAGGGAGCATCAGAACTGGTTAAGAAGGTGTGAAGCTCTTCTACAAGCAAATGGTGGACACATGAAACACTTCCTCTTAACTCTTATTTCAAATGTACATCCCAGAGGCAAGTTCAGATTTTTAAGTTAATCCCAATGTATGCGCATGCATACCTTAATGTTCGCGATTAAGGTTATTGTCATTTTTGTTTCTAAAGCTACCAAGTAAATAATGGTAGTACGTGACTGTGGAATTCATTAGGCACGAAGAACAGTGTCAATTTCGTTTACCTACATGTTTTTAAATATTTTGATATGTGTTACACATACTCACACACACAAATCTTATCAGTAACGTTAGTGTTAGAATTTTTTGCGCTCATAAGCTCATTGTTAAATCATATTGGAGTAACAGTTGGCGAAAGCGCTTCGAAGAACTTCTGGATCATTTTATACCGATTCCTTTTCTTAGGCCGGTAATTACGAGATGTACATCCTGGCATAGAGCACATTAGTCCCATTTTAAATCGGATGTATTAGAAACTAAATAGAAGCGTACATTTCCGGGCTGGTCAAAACTATAAACAATTTAAACGTATTGGAGTGGAGTGTAAATTCACACTATAAATTATGATTTCCTAAAAGTTTAGCAATTATTAGAACCACATTGCTAAATTCAACACAGAATAATGGTGTTGATAACGTAAGAGGTGTTTCACATAAGAGTGCTGTAACCTTCGGAATGCTTATTTTCATTTCAAGTAAAGCATGGCATTGTCACATACATATAACTGCAGTATAGCATTGCGTAATAATTAAAATGTACCTTTTAAACTACATACATAGGTATTCTGTGTACACAAACCTTAAAAGTGTTTAAAATCAGTAACAATTCCACGTGAGCTTGTTACGTTAACATGGCACAAGGCTCTCAAACAGAATAGCAAAATATTCAGGTCTTTGAAAATATCAGATAAAATATTTGTAATTACTTGGGAATGTAGAATTCGAGGTATTGTTTACATACGGTGCAGTGAACAAAAACCTGACTTTCTCCCGAAACTTTTATGGTGTCTCGTGATCCAGCGACAAAACACTTTAATTCGATACATGGCCAACATTACTCAAATGGTTTTATAGTTTGTTGGAACAGTTCAAGGCGCCGCCAGTAGAAGTAGACTACTCAGTCAATAAGTTGCGCCACGTTACCAAATACTCCTACATTTAAACGAGATTATCTAGTTTACGGTGCATTTAATTACAAAAGAGTGTTGGAGGTTTTTGTTCATCTACATCCACTCTCTCACCTCTCCCCGTCCGCAGGACCATTTCACTTTCAGCCTGTATATTATTTATGCCGATAAAATTATTATTATTATTATTATTATTATTATTATTATTATTATTATTATTACTTTTATATTACTATTACTATACTTTCAGGATTACAATTATTGCTTACTGGCGAGGTTTCAGACCTTGGTGTAGGGGATAGTATTGCTGCAACCTCCTATATTCTTCCTGCAGCCGGGTGGACGTAGCTAACTAATCTCCAAATGGTAAGAACCTTTATACACTATTCACACCGTGTTATTCTATTACACAAAAATTAACTAATCTCCTCTTTTTCTTCTTCTTATTAATAATACTACCAGTATATCATTGTTTTATTATTATAATTTCAGACTTATCATTGCTTACTGGTGAGGAGTCCAACCTTGGTGTAGGAACAAGCACAAGGCAGGGATCTAGCGCTGCTGCAGTAGTTCCTATATTCTTCCAGCAGCAGCGATAGATACAGTAGTCTAATCTCCAAATGGTAAGGAGCTTCATACATTATTCATACCGTATGCTATGATACAAAAATTAATAAATTTCCTCTTTTTCTTCCTCTTTTTCTTATTTAAATTGATTACTATGATTATTAATATTATTATTATTTCAGGAGGAGTATCATCGACTGTGTGCCCCCTATCGGACATAAATTTCGGTGGAGGCTTGAGACCAGTGTCAGACCATATGAACGCCTGCAGCAACAACCTCCGCATCTAACAGTAGGAGTACGTCAACTTCTGAGAAAGAAAAGCTAGCACAGGACGAATCTCTCAGTGACAAAATTTTGAAGTTTAATGCTAATGATTGTCGGGTTGGAATGCAAGGTCATCGAATTTCCGTTCAAGGGACCTATTTTTAATAGTAAAATAACCAATGCATTACAAGACTCGAACCACAGAGAGTTTTTGAACGAATGTAAGGATCTTGTTATTAAGTAGATGAAGGGCATCTTGAGTAGAAGCATGTCTGGATTAAAAAGAGCTGCTCTCTAGAGATTTCATATCATAAGCCTGAGAAGGAGATGAAAACGTCTTCTTTCTTTAATTCTAAGACTAGACTGATGCTTGTATAAGGTAATCTTGTTCACATCTTTACTTCAACAGGCTAGGACAATTTGGAAAACATTTCTAAATTCGAGGGGGAAACTCCATTAAAATCCTTGTTTGCTGTGCATACTCTGGTAATTAGCTCTTCGTTTTATGGTCCTCTACATACTGCAGCATATATACAAGGGCTGGATAAAAATTAATGAGAACTATTCTTTTCTTTGAAATGACTTTATTGACAGAGGTACTTATAGTTATACACCTTCAATATAATCGCCCCCGTTAATTGTTACTTTTTGCAAAATGTTTGGATGGCGTCGTAAACCATCTGCTCGTCTATTTCTGTTGATGTCCCGTATTGACCACCATATACACTGGTGTGCAAAACCTAAGGACGCGATGGGTAAAGAAACATAATAAATGAACTACTTGCTGGAAGTAGACGAAGGTGCAAGAGCATGTTGCCAGAAGTCTCTCAAACGTACACAGAAAGCTGGACGTCACATGGCGTGAGTGTAACGAGCTTATAGCGCCAAATGGATCTGGTCTCGCAACACGTGGCAGTTGACGAAACAGGAAAGATGGTGTGTGGCAATTAGCGAGCTGTCAGGGTGCACTGTAGTGGTGTTCTTCATTGCAACATGGCCCGTAGACACCATTTGGAAGACTTCATACGGGGAAGAATCCTCGGGAAAATGAAAGAAGGACGAAGAGTGACGAGTGTTGCTCAGGAGTTTGGAATTGCTCACAGCATTGTTTCACGTGCATAGAGAACCCTCCAAACCACAGGCACTGCTGTCCCAAGGAGGGCTGGTGGTCGATCACGCTCAACTACAGCAGCAGATGACCGCTACATTGTGCAACAGGTAAGAAGGGATCCACGCCAAACAGCAGGTGCAATTGCAACCACATTTAGCAGGACAGCTAGACACGCAATCTCACGATACACAATGGCACGGCGACTACACGGAGGTGGTCTCTTTGCCCGACGGCCAGTACGTTGTGTTCCATTGACATCCGCACAACGGCGGCACCGTTTGCGATGGTCCCAATAGCATCAAAATTGGACCAACGAGGAATGGGGTTGCGTGCTCTTCTCGGATGAGAGCAGTTCAGTCTAAGTAGTGATTATCGACGTACCCTCATCTGACAAGAGGTTGGAACACGTAATGAACCCAGGGAAATCCTTGAGCATGATCGTTTTGGTGGTCCGGGGTTATGGTTTGGGGAGGCATAATGTTGCATGGGCGCATCGACCTCCAAAACTTTGAACACGGTATGCTCACTGGTCAACGTTATTGTGATGCTGTACTCCTTCCCCAAGTGCGTCCTTTCTGGTGTGCAGTCGGCCCTGACTTCATTCTTATGGATGACAATGCGCGACAGCATCGAACAACGCAGGTGGAGGATCTCTTGGAACGAGAGGATATTCGGTGAATGGACTGGCCTGCCCGTTCCCCCGATTTAAATCCCATCGAACACGTGTGGGATACTTTGGGGAGACGCATTGCAGCACATCCACATGCACCAACGACCATCCAACAGTTGTCAACACCGCTGGTGGAGGAATGGAACGCCCTACCACAAGAACTGCTTACCAATCTTGTGGTCAGCATGGGAGCACGATGCAGAGAATGCATTGCTGTCCGTGGTGATCATACACCCTTTTAAGCACCATGTATCTGTTTCTGTAAATCTAGAGAGCCATCATATGTCGTATTGACTTTAGTGTAGCTTATGGTTTATGAATAAAAGTGGCATTTCTGTTCGTCTCATTGCATATTTCGTTTAGTTGCCTACTGTAACATACCGTAGCAGTTCCCTCTATGTATGATTCAAGTTTCATTGAGCTACGTTACTTGGCAGTGTCACAGCATGCGAAAATTAGTTTCGTCGTTAGGTTTTGCAAACCAGTGTAGCATCGATAATGTCATCTCTGGTGTTGTACCATATTCATCGCAGTGGCTCTTTCACTTTGGCAAAGAGATCGTAATCACAGGGACTCATGTCGGGTGAGTATGGTGGATGTTCCAGAATCTTCCATTGCTGGCGCCGCAAGAGGTCCCGGACAGCAGCAGCGGTGTGGCATCTTGCATTATCATGCAGAATGAAGGGTGCTGTTCCATGAAAATTTGCCGATGTTGAATTGTTGAACTCTTCAGCTCCTTGCTTCCTTGTTGGACGTTAATCGCCACTGTTCTGCGCGTAAGTTAGAAGTGGGAGTCGGAGTGTACCACAAAACTTTGCTCCACACTCTGCACGGCATTTTGGGTTACTGCAAAACTACAGCGCGTTGGATTATCACATGAAATATCACAGGTGGAACAATGACACCGCTATGCAGTCCCACAGAATTTATTGGGTCATTACCAATGGGAAGGAAACTACCTTCTTCCACGAATCATCACTATGGACGAAACATGTGTGTGCTCGTATGACCCAAACTTGTAATTGCAAACCAATAAATGAAGGCTTCCCGGTTCTCCTCGTCCAAAGAAAGTGCGCGCTACACAATGTCCTGTGAAAGTGATGTTCATTGTTGTGTATGATATTGATGGGGTAATACTACATCACGCTGTACCATCAAGGGTGGCATAGACGCTGCCTACTACTGCACGTTCTTGCAACACCAGCTTCGTACAGCGCTGAGGCGAAAGCGACGACATTTCATGGAACAGCACCCCATCATTTTGCATGACAATACAAGATTCCACACCGCTGCTGCTGCCCAGGACCTTTTGCGGCGCTGCTAATGGGAGATTCTGGAACATCCACAGTACTCACCCGACATGTGTCCCCGTCATTACGATCCCTTTGCCAAACTGAAAGAACCACTACATGACTCCGGTACAACACCTGTGCCGTTTTCGCCTCCCTATGGTCGTGGCTCATGCAACCAGCAGGTCTCAATGTCAGGGTGATGACGTCATTCATATCCAGAGAAAGCCAACATCCAAAACTTTGAACAAGATACAGTCAGGAATGAAGTAAGACATCACCTCATCACGTAATACATCAGGCACGATCGTCATTGGCTGGATTGCGACACGCCACTGATGCCAGCGCCATCATCTTCTCCGACGGGGACATGAACTCCTGAGCAGGCAGAGAAGAGGAGTCGCTCTTTCGCCGGGGACCGAGGTGGACGAACTAGCCATCCTGACAACGAGGTTCGGCAAAATTCACCAAGGGTTGTTTCGGCCTTTTCTATATTATCTTTAAAACCTTGTTTGGTAAGCTTTTCAAAATTCAGTCTTTAAACTCATGGTGCTTTTCCATATTCTTGAACGGGAGAAGTATTGACATTGTATTTCACCTAACTTTCCTGTATTCGTTACTTTAACACACATTATTTAAATATACACGTCAACTTTAAGCGTAGAAGGCAAGAAAATATCACCTTGTATCTGAGCATATTAATTCGTTAAACAAGTCTTAAAGGAAGCTGATCTAATTGTTGTAAACGAACATATCACTTTAAAATAAATTGTTATTCTATGTGTTGTTGAATATTAGCTACTTGCTAGCTCCTAAGCAATTGTCTCCTTTCCACGGAAACTTTTCCCTCTGAGTATGGTAAACGATAGTACTGCAAGTGGAAGCGTGCAGAGACAAATGGTAGCATAGTGTGTAAAACAACACCAGCCTAGTGGTGCACACCAGAGATGATATTATCCAAGCTACAGGGTGGTCAATACGGGACATCAACAGAAATAGACGCGCAGATGGTATACGACGCCTTGCGAACATTTGGCAAAAGATCATATATAACGGGGGCGATTATATTGAAGGTATGTAACTAAAATTATCTATGTCAATAAAGTCATTTCATGGAAAAAGTAGTTCTCATTACTTTTTATCCAGCCCTTGTAGAACTTCCAGGGAAAATCCAGGAGAAACATGCTGTAGTTTATATAAAGAATAAATGTAATTCGATGACACGTGTATGTGAATTACCAAACGGAAAAGGTGTAACAATAGCACACATCTGATAGCATCAGTAGATTCAGCGGGAAAAATCAGTTGAAATTGTTATACTTTTGTCTCTCTAGCTTATTTATTAAACATTTTGATTAACATCTTCATTATATCTTTCGATCAATGGCTTGTGGCGATCAAGGCGTGGAAGCGTCCATGATTAAAGCCTCGAGATCCTTTTTCCCGCGTGTCTGGACATTATCATAATAAGGTTGGAACTTCCGGCATTCCTTATTGATTCATCTTGACAGCTAAAAGCGCTTAGAGAGGGGACCGTGCCGGGAAGAAAATATCGACGTGGGTGGGAGGAGGCGGTAACAAAGTGTGAATACCATATGTTTTTATATGTAATACACATTGCCGTTTCTTTTGATATGCATAATTAATTCAGAGTCGCTATATTTCTCCTACTCAGGTATATTGTTAGTTTTAAGTATGAAGAAGTATTGTACAGGTAGTGTGTACAGGAAAGAGTTACAGTTTCTTCGAGTTCTATAAAAGCTCCAACATATCTGCGAAACTTGTTTTCAGCAAGACAGGATCTCCACCCATTCTTGAGGCATGGCAAGTATAGTGCAAATGTGTTCCTAATGACGATCGGGTTGAACGTCCTTAAATCCTTGCTTTAAGGATACCGGTGTGTGAAATTTAAAAAATCGCAATTTCAGGTAGCCTCATTTGAAGTTGTAATACAGCAACCAGAGTTTAATACACCATGTTATTATGTAGACCAAATTTAATGCATATTTTTAATTAGCTCCAAAGCTATTGTCTTCTTTTTATTTTCCTTATACTGTTTTGAAAAAATTGTCCACACCATGCAGTGACTTCTTGAGAAATTTAATGCTCTATCATTAAACTCTTTACTACTATATAAATAAATAATATAAATGAACTTGTTATTATACTACTAATTTAGAAGGAAATAAATGTTAAACTTGGGAATTATACAGGGTGAATCACCTAAAACGTGCACCGCAAATATTTCGGAAATGGAAACTTCTATTGATGTGCAGTTTTCACAGAATTCATTTATAGTCAGGGGCTCGTACAGTTAGCCTATAAACAGATTTTAATAATGCTGGGAAATTATATTTTTGAGCATACATAAATTTTTAAATGGAGCAATTCTTAGCTACATCAACAGAATAAAGGTAGAGTAAATTAGAATGTAAATGGCATTTGTTACAAGATACTAGTGCAAGTGGTTTACGAGAAATCTTATTTTGAAACTTTTACGCACCGGCACTTGTACAACCTGTGGTAGCATAAACTAAAGAAAAATAAAAGGGAATTGCAATACGTCTGTGGATTCTTACAACTAAACAGAACATAGCCCTTTAAAGGTTGTGTACAATATGACCACCGGCAGCTTCAATACACGCTTCCAGTCTGCTATGGAAAGACTGCTGAACACGTTCTAGCATTTCAGCGGAAATTTCAGAGCAGGCAGCAGTATTACGTCGTTTCATATCAGCTGGTGTATTTGGTACATCCGTGTAGACAGTGTCTTTCAGCCTTCCCCACAGAAAAAAGTCTAAAGGGGTCAGATCCGGTGAACGGGACGGCCAAGGTACAGGTCCTCTTCGCCCAATCCAACGATTTGGAAACAATCCCTTAAGACAAGCTGTAGTACTTCGTGCACTATGGGCTGGACAGCCATCATGTTGGTACCACAGGTTCCTCCTAGTCTGCAAAGGAACGTCCTCTAGCATCTGTGGCTGTGGCAGATGGTCTGTCAGGAGGCTGCAATACTTGTGCGAGTTCACTGTTCCTTCTATGAACAAAGGGCCTATGAGCTGATGGCTTACTGTCCCACACCACACGTTTAAACTCTATGGACGCTGACGTTCCATTTGACGAAGCCAACGGGGATTGTCAACAGACCAATAGTGCATGTTTCTGCGGTTTACCTGGCCATGATTAGTAAATGTTGCCTCATCACTAAACAGGATACGTGATGAATCTGGAGTATCACGTCTTAATACCCATGTACAAAAGTTAACACGATTCTCAAAACCGTTTCCATGCAGTGCACGATGGAGAGAGATGCATAGGGATGGAACCTATGTCGATGGAGAATGCGCGGTACACTTGCCTGACTTATGCCACCTCCACGTGCGATTGTGCGGGAACTAATTTGCGGATCTACTGCAACGGCAGCCAAAACATTAATTTCTGCCTCTCCTCTTTTCCTGTCACTTGTTTGTTTCTGTTACGTTTTCTAGGTGTTACAGTACCACTTTCACGTAATTGGTTGAAGAGGTTGATAAATAATTGCCGATATGGTTGACGTCTATTGGGATACGTTTCCGCATACACGTACAGGAACGAACTGCATTCTTCCTACACTCTCCATACACCATGAGCATGTCGGCTTTTTCTGCATTAGTAAACCATCCTCCACTCACGACTTACTGCGTGAACTGTCACGAAATAACTGACCAGAAAGTCGCAATGCAACCAATGAACAGAAAACACAAAGCTAACAAACATAACAACATCATACCTAGCAACTAAGCAGGTTGAATGGGACAAACTGTTGTCGGGGTGGAAACATTTCAAAATACGATTTCTCGCAAACCACTTGTACTAGAATCCTGCAACAAAGACCATTGACATAATTTACCCTACCTCTATTCTGTTGATGTAACTAGGCATTGTTCCATTTAAAAAAATGTATGTTTGCTCAAAAACTACACTTTCTCAGTATTATTAAAATCTGTTTATTGGCTAAATGTACGAGTCCCTGACTACCAATCAATGCTGTGAAAACTGCACATCAATAGCACTTTTCCATTTCCGAAATATTTGCGGTGCCAGTTTTAGGCGATTCACCCTGTATTTGTTGCTTAAGATTAACACAATATTAATATTATTATTAATAACCTAAGCATATTAAAAATTCACCTCATTATTATCTTCCTATTGTTAACGTGGAATTATACAACATTTAACTTCTTTATACTGGGAAGTACATCGTGTGCAACAATTTGAAAATGAGAATATGTCGCTAAATGAAAACCCGAGAAAAGATAGTTTAAAACTTATAACGTTAAAATGGTGTTTCCTTATGCTGTGTAAAATGCATTCGGCGCATATAATGATCCTCCATGTTTTTCTGTTCCTCTGCAATTAATTTAGTATTTGAATATTCCTGAAACAAATTGTTCTACCTAATATAGGCAAAACGTATCCCGTTTTACTACAATTTATAGGAAGTTGAAGTTATACGCAGGATTTAAATCGGTTTATGGAATACTTTAAAAGGGCATACATCCATAAAAAAGCTAAATAGAAGTAAAACAGAAGGTTTTTAGTGTTTAAAATCACAAAAAGCCATATTTATACATTTTGGCAGCTCTTGCCTTTATTGCACAGATACTTAAGGACAAATCTCTAAAGGTGCTGTTTTGGGGGGCCAATATATTCTAGAACTGGGAAAACTTTTCTCGCTTAAGTCAATGAAAGCATAAAGAAATTTGCAAGTTTCCGGCAAACGAACCAAAACTGAGTGCGTTATTGAGCGGAAAAACTCATCCCTTAACTGTTTAAAGTAGCAGTAACCTATAATACGAACGCAAATTTCTTAGCAAGAAAAGGCACAATCTGAATATACCTTCAGTCGGCTTGACGCGTACCTGTAGTGCATAGCACGAATCAAAATATGTTTGTGACGTGAGGGAGCGGAATGGTGGCGAGAATACTCAATACTCAGAATATTGTAGCAATTATTTTAAAACAGCTTTTAACCATTTTTCCGATGCAAGACATTCGTTAATTGAGATTCCTTCCATCAGCGCCTTGATTCATTGAAACAGGATTTTAGTTTCATGACCTATGACCAGGGAACGGAGGGTACACTTCGCACCTCGTCCCAATGCAAATCTTCTGTGCTCATCACCCCTAGGAGGAACGAATCAGGTGAATAAACAGCAGGAGGCTATGGCCACATGCAAGCCGACAGAGAGGCATAGGAATCCCTAACGATTCCAAGCTTGATGACCCTGCGATACGGGCAGGCTGTTCAGAGAGGCTTCCCTATATCGGAACTTGGGAGAAGCCGAGCCACGGAGACGGATTAGAGAATGCTGCCATCTGGCAGGGTCGAGAGGAGCTTTCCAACAGCAAACATGCCATCCGTACAACGCCGACCTGCGCTGAATAGCCCACAAACCTACCTGAAACATGAAAGGGGAAGCAAAATAATAGGAAATGAGGGAAAGCTAATTCGTGGTAGAACAGAAACCACCTCAGCATTTACTTTGCCAAACAGGCGAAACCACGAATAATCCAAGTCAGATGGCCGACTCCCGAACCTCCAAAATGCAAACCTCACATGTTACCCCGGAACCATCTCACTCTGTTATAGTTTCATTAAATAAAGTTTCAAAGGAGGTCCTCCATCGTCATTATTATCAGCAGCAGCAATGACGGTTATTTGTTTTTAGAGAAATTCCTAATAATGAACCAAATGAACCAAAAATTTATTCATGATCTAACCCGTGACTGGTGCCCGCTAATGCCGTGGATATGCCACAAAAATATTGCTTGTTATTTAGATACAGATTTGCATTTACAATGTTCCTTGAATTTCACATACTTTCTCTCATTACCCGGTACATTAGGCAAGTTCCATTGTGTCTCTAAATCATTTGCAACAGCTGTGGCATTAGCACCTGAAATATTGCGAAATGAGAGCTATTTCATAATTATTTTTAAATGTTAAGGATTCTGTCTGCTATAGGGAATATTCTGTGAAATTTTAGTCAAGGGGTATAAAAAAGGCAGATGTAATATTTCTTGAGAGCAAAATAGCTGTTAATGCTTCGGTTTGGTCTTCTCCTTCTTGGCGATATCTGAATTCTCTGGGATTTATTGTGTGTATTTTGGCTTTGCGTTCCTTTTTACGTATGTATTGGACATGGATACCTACGATTTTGGATTTCGCGGTTTATATGTGTATCATCAATTAACCGTTGCGGCGATACTGTCCAGTGTGGGTAGATTATCGTGAGTGAGGGAAAGAAATTTATTGAATGCTCATTATATTCTCTCCCGGAATGGCGAATGAGAGCTATATTGATTCCTGGAATGGTTTCAGGATGTAGGATAACCTTGATTTCCTGGCTTGCTCAAAGGAACGCTGTCAATTCCCTTTGTATTCCTGTTTATTTTCCCATTCGCAATAAATTCACCGAGTTTGCTCGCCACCGCATTTAAATAATCGGTCTACAATCGTTGCTACATTTACCTTGTTCAATACGATTGTGCGATTTATGTAATTCAATTATTCAAGCAAGCGAAGTCCGGGAGTTTTGTTGGATTTCAGCAACAAGTCGTTAGCCTTTATCGATGGACTTTAAACTTTTCATCCGCAGCATTGGGATATTTTTAACTCCAAACGACAAAATTGGAATATTACTCGAAATTTCGCGCAAACTGCTGAACCTAATCGTTAATGGTTCTAGTACGCGGGATAAATTAATGAAAACAGTCTCTGCTGCTATTTTATCCTTTGTGATATATAGTTAACAGTCGATGCTATTATTCCCCTAAGTTCCGTTAGTCACTAAACGAAAGTACCTCACAACTTTTTTAAGGTTCACTTAATTACTCAGTTTATGATTACTGCGTTTTACTGTTTGCTTTACCGCTCATTACTGCAATTACACATACACACACAAACACAGACACACATGCCCATGGTGGGACTCGAACTCGCAACCCTCAGGTTGGCGGAGTGCCTAAGCTATGCGCTCCAGCGACTATGGCTACGAGGGCCGTACTTTCTGAAGAGCTGCTTTTTCTTCCGGCTCAAAGCGGCCATAACTAATTCCTAACATAAATGTAACATCATGTGTCCATGTTGCCAAATTTTCCATACCGTGACTTACATTTAGGTTGATATTTGCTGTTCATGTTTTCATAGGTATAGTTTATCTTGATTGATACATTTGGTCATCAGCTGTAGGTAAAGGCTATGTTCTATTTTAAGTCCAAGTAAACAGTGCTGGGAATTTTCTCTGTGTTTACTACACGCCATTAAACATACGAAAAGGCTTTAAGGCTTTTCCTGAGTGTAACAACTCTTGCGTTACTATTCCTTTCATGTCGAATATTTCTACATACAGTTCGCCGTAAAAAAGAACGTGTCGATATAAGCCGTGTGATAACTTGGTGAGGAATTAGTAAAGCATCTCATCCCATAACCATGGTTACACCACGCAGTCCCCAAACTTTATGTGGCTTTAGAAAGCGAGTTGATTGGCTAGTTTCGTACAGTCCTTTTCTTTTTAGTTCTTTTTCCGATAACGGATGTGCACTAGAGGCTAGGATCCTAGGCAGTTTTAGATTCGTTGAGAAAACATAATCAATTCGGTTTTATTAATTGTTCTTCCTTAGGCTGGAAAGCTGAGAATGAAGAAGCATGTAAGTCAACATTGGGGTATGTTTTCTCAAGAGGATTTGAGAACGCCTTGTTTTTTTACCTAACAAATTCGAGTCAGATGGAGAATCCCATGACAGACTTACATATGAATATCGTATCTCAGATGACAGAGCAGTTGCATAACAAACAGAACATTGGTGAACTCGACCACGATATTGAATTTTTTACTTTGATCCTACCTTTCCGTATTTAATTTAGGATTAATGTTATCTTAACAGGTTTAATTATCAGAGTCTTCCAACAAGCGGAATATAAAGAAGATTGCCAATCCTTTTCAAGTAATGCGAAAATGCTATACCTTGCAACATTTTAATGCTTTTTTGTTTACGCGGTTCACTTGTATATAACTCATTCCAAATCATAAATCTTTACGTTTGTTTGTAATACCAAACACGTTTGTGATATTTTATAACTCAAAATCAATATATCTATTGCTCTTGATGCTTTGCAAATGATTATTAGCAGGGTGAAATAATATAAATCATAACCCAATAATGGCCTAACACATTCAATGGGTTATTTAAAGCAAAATACACTGCAATTTGTGAAAATTGCAACACCAAGAAGGAAACGCATGGATTCAACGAATTTAATACCACAGCTTAGGTACATGACAAGTAATAAATGATAAACTCTTCAAATCTATACATGACCTTTGAGCCCTAATATTCAGTATTTGGTGTGGCCTCCATGCGCTGCAATTAGAGCTGCTATACGCCGTGGCATTGAATAGAAAATATTCTGAATAAGTTCCTCCACGCAGTTTGTATTCGAGCCCACAAATCCGCGACACTGGTTACTGGAGGACCGTGACGCACCAGGTGCCGACAAACCATATCCCAGACATGTTCGATGAGCGACATGTCAGGCGAACGTGCAGGCCAGGGAAGCAATGGTACCCGTCGCTCTTCGAAGAAGGCTTGTACATTCCTCGTAATATGTGGCCGGGTATTGTCCTGTTGAAATATGGCCAGTGGAGATCCCTGAAGCAGGGAGAGTACCTCAGGCTCTACAACCACCGTTAGGTACCGGTTGCTGTTCAAAGTGCCCTCAATTCGTAGGAGGCGAGATCGGTTGTTGTAATCAATAGCTCCCGAAACCATCACACCTGGTGTTTGTCCGCTATGCCGCTCAACAATGCAGCCCTCCAGATTGTGCTCATCACGGTACCGCCGGACACGTATGCGGCTATCACTGTAGGACACGTTGAAGTGGGACGCGTCCGAAAAGACTACATTTTGCCACCCAGCACCCCAGTGAGGGCGTCCACGTGACCATTGCAATCGGAGGAGCTTGTGGTTTCTAGATAATGGAAACCGACGTAATGGCATGCATGCAACCAGTCCAACCTGCAGCAGACGGCGACGAACCGTTGATGCAGACACATTCACACCTGTTGCAGTGCTCCAGCGTCGAGCCAACACTGTGGAAGCTGTACGGTCCGTTATGACCATGCGGACAAGATGACGGTCATCCCGTGTTGTGGTCATGTTCCGTGGTCCAGTACCCGCTCTTCGCTGTGCAAGATCTTCATCTATCCTCTGCTTTCACGCATGCATCAGTCGTAGCAGCATGCCCTGTACGAGCCGAAATGTCACGGTATGACAAACCCGCTTCCCGGAGACCGATCATTCTGCCCCGTTCGAACTCACTCACATGCCGATATGGCTTCCTTTGTCGTCGCCGAGGCCTACTGGCATTTACTTTATTGTTTCCACCTTGTCTGACAGATCTGCACTGATTACACTGGACGCAACACTGACTTTTCGGACCAACACGAGAGGGCTCTGCTCGGCCTACGTCTACCCCATCCCTCTGCAAACCTAATCACATTACTTGCACACTCTTCTACACTTCCACCAAGTTTGGAGTTATTCGGAAAATTCTTTCTTGGTGTTGCAATTTTCACAAATGCCAGGGTACATTTTGTCTCCTCTGAAAACGTTAATTATTAAACTGTTTATTCACGTGTCCTTTAATTTTGGTTTGTATCCCATTGTGATAAGTCCTTGATGCTTCTGGTGCCATGCGGGGTGCATTATACATCGTTGTTAATATAAGTAGTGGCCGGCAGAGAGCGGTAGTTTGCGCTAGAGACACCGAATCGTCCGAACGTAATGTGTTTACTGAGCACATTACTGAAAGCAATAACTAGAACATCAATAATAATAATAATAATAATAATAATAATAATAATAATAATAATAGAACAGTAACCTGTGTTATAAGCAATGTTCAAAAAGGCTGTCCCTCGGCAGCAGTACATCGCTAGCATCTCCGTATGAAATTCCCGGTTTTAATTTAAGTTGCATTTCTGGCAGAGGATATTGACACCCCTGTCTCCTGTGTCCTGATTTTTTCGACCAATTTTCGAGACGTTCCTCTATTGTGTCTAACCTCTCCTCAGTATGAACACGGCGCCTCGTAATCCTTTCCTATCATTCACAGATCCTTTCTCTCGGAACTTTGTAACAAGTCGCCGAATATTTTCTCTATTTGGAACACGATTACCAGAGTCCTCTTTCAAAGCTTCTTATGACTTCTCTGCAAGAATCAGTTTTCACGTAATTAACGTACATAAATACTTGTTCAACACTGAATTATGGCATAATTTACAAATAACAATAATAACACTAGGTAATACGTAAAATAATGTAAACAAAGAATGCATATAACAAGGCTAGTCCTTGAGAATTATGCGTTCCAACTGACTAGATAACCGCACGCCCAGGACCGGCACTGGCGGGCGAGACATTCTTGTTTCACAGGAAGTAGCCGCGCTCTGCCGGCCGCTAGCTGATTAACAAACATGTACATTTATAGCTAAATACATTACCGGGTTTATGTGTCCAGTAACCCTGTTCCTGGCATTTCTTCCACCAGTTTGACGCTGTCCTTGGAGATACCCCATACAGCTCCGCAGCTCTCGCAGCCCTCGCAGTACTATAACTTTGTTCATTAAGGACAATAATTTTGGTTTCTTGTCCTTGTCCTTCGTTCCTTTCAAATGACATAAAGGGAATAGTGTTTACAAGGAAATTTCATGAAACCGCTCAACATAAGGTTTGTCTTACGCTCCCCTTTCCTTAACTCATGAACCGGAAACCAACATCTCTTCATTGGTTAGGGTTTAAGTGATAGACTTTTGATATCAAACCAATAGGAGACGGGCACGTCAGGCGAGTGTCTTTCAGGCATTCAGGTAAAATTCTTCGGCTTTCCAACTATTTCGCTGCTGATTTATTTCAAACCAATAAAAGATCAGCATAATTGGGTAGTTGTGGGTCACAACTGATAAGGAGTGTTTGCCAAAATTAAATAAAGAAAAACACTATAAGAAACCCAAAGCGTCGGTAAGTTTCTTTTGCACACGACTGTACAACAGTTCCTATTCCTAGTGGCTTGTTATATACAAACAATTATTAAGATCCTACATTCTCTTAACCTTTCATTCCGTTATTTAACTTTTGCATTTTGTTACTTATCACGCGTACTTAATCCAAACTATCAATGCTATTTATGCTTTCACTAAATGAAATATAATCATACATCATTACTCTCATTTAGTGTATTCGTTTGAATCACTTGATAACATAAGGAATGAACGGTAACATGGTGTTTATATGCATTTTATATGGATATTGCTTCTCTCACTTAAATTTTCCGATAACCCTGATATTGTGATGAATTGTAATTTGGTCTCTATTGGCTTTCTGTCAATGAGCCTCGCGGTTCAGGCCAAGTTTATCTCACTCTGTATTCTCACGAAGATAATTGAAACCAATTTAATATTGTATAAAAAACAAAATTATCTGTAACTTAAATTAAACAGCTAATACTTTTAAACAAAAGGACACAGATAAACGCCTGCACCTTGTTGCGTAAACTGCGACATTCAAAATCATAGTAATATTCAAAATGAAACCCAAAAATAAAACCAAATTCAAAATGACATCCCAGAGCACACGTATATCGTCACGAGGTATAAAAATTCATAATTAATGACAGATTGGTGACCACCGAAAAAACCGCATCCCAATGAATATATCCATCGTTAGGGCTGAAACTGTTAAGTAATTTGTGGGTAAGGCAGCGAGGTTCAGCATGGTGCCTACTGCTTTTAGCTTGTGTGTGAATCATGTATCCTGCTTTTGCTGCCGCAGCAAAATAAAAAAGTGGATAATATAATAAAACTTAAAGTGAAATAGAAGGAAACTAAAAACAAACATAAAAACTGAACTGTAAACGCTCAGGCAGGGTGCCTATTGCTTTCAGTCTTTTTGTGAGCCATGTCTGCAACTTTTGCTGATGCAACAAGAAATATGAGCTGTAAACGTTCCAACCTTTTGCTTTCAGCCTTCATATAAATTACGTCTGTAACTTTTGTTGATGCAGCAAGAAAACTGAACTGTAAACTTTCCAGAAGGGTGTCTACTGCTTCAGCCTCTGTGGGAACTATGCCTGCACTTGTGCTGTTGCGGTAAGAAAACTGAACTTTAAACATTCCAAAAAGGTGTCTATTGCTCTCAGCATTTATGCGAACTATGTCTGCAACTTTTTCTGGTGCAGCAAGGAAGCTAGCCTTAAACGTTCCAGCAAGGTGCCTATTGCTTTCAGCGAATGTGTGAACTGTTTGCAAATTTTGCAACTGCAGCAAGAAAACTGCGCTCTAGAAGTTCTATTGTTGTACCTATTGCTTTCAGCTTGTGTACGAACATTTTCTGCAGCTTTTACTGCTACAGCAAGAAAGCTCCACTGTAAACTTCCAGCAAGGTGCCCTTTGTCTCCGTGTGAACTATACCTGCAACGTTTACTGATAGAACAAGAAAACAAAACTGTAAACGTTCCAGCAAGGTGCCTATTGGTTTCAGCCTCTGTGTGAACTATGTCTGTAGCTTCTGTTGTTGCAGCAATAGAACTGCTTTGCATGTTGCACGTGCGCATCATGTTAACATTAAGGGACACTGGGAGCGAATTTGTAGGTGATAATGACAAAACTTTCTATTTTGGAATTATATCATACAAATAATCTATAGACACTTGTGAATCATTTTGGCCAAACATTTTGCACTATCTGCCATTTTAAAAGCCCAGCGACATGTTTAAATCACCCGTGCGCTCCCTTAAAGCTCCACTGGTGCATATGTTTATGTACCATATGCAGTATTCCAAGCAAATGTGAGTGTTCAAGTGTGACTACAAATTAGAGAAACACATGGTTTTGCTCAAAAGTGCAACAATACCCAGAAATATTCCAGTCCTCGTGTCATTAACTCCTTCATGTGTACCCAACGAGGTGAGGTGTATTCCTGTAAAGTAAGAATAAAATAAACATTGTTACTTTGGGGCGCGAACCTCTGACTATGTAACATAACCATATCGTGCCACAATGCTTAAACGGCTTGGCCATCTGAACACATGATAGTTTCAGCACTGTTTGATCTCATTAACTGCGTATTATTGTGAGTGAATTTTTTTAAGCAAGAAAGGGTAAAATGCGTATGCGTGCATTCAATCGAAACCAGTCAGCATCCAACCATGTCGTCACACAGCTTGCTTTAGTTGGGCCTTCCCCATCCTTTTCCACAGTTTTTATTGAATGCAGAACATGCATTTTACCGGATTTCGATCTTTGGTTTTGATAGTTAGCTATTCCTATCGTGCCTTAGACCGCATGGCCATAAATCCCATGTCAAAGTAAAGAATTTATTTATGTCATCGTCAGGCACTGCATGTCAACAGACAAAAAACCCCAGCATGACAAATGTCCCATTGGCACTGACTCCTGGTGCTCTTACAATAAAAGTATAGCTAATGGTACACAACCTGATACAAGTGATAAGATGTCCATACAGATTTCTGAATCAACTGTTTCCAAGATAATGCCTATCTACCAAAGACTAGCCTGTGATGAGCTGCTGTATAAATGTGTAAGAGATATTACACAAAATCAACATGAATCGCTGTGTGCCATGTTATGGAAGAATGTCCAAAAGACATTTTTGTATCAAAGAAGAGCATCACAATAACTGTAACAAATGCTACTCAGAATTTTATATGGGGTATTCAGCTACAGAAGAAATTAAATCTACTATAAAGAATTCTATAATTTGTAGTGTATTATGAAGAGATGCGACAACAGAAGAAAATATGAGTGTGCTAGACCTTCAACTGAGAAGAAGAAGAAAACAGCTCGCAGGAAGAGTAAGTTACCAAAAGAGGAAGCCAAATAGAAAAAGGATGAGGAAACATATGCTTAAGGGCAGTTATAAGTATCAGATAAGCTGTAAATTTAAAAAGAATGTGCAGGCTTTAGAAATGTGTATTTTTTCTCAGTTTTTCATTTTTGCACATGAAATTGATTCCTTGCATTTCAGTTTTGCTCTGCTGTGTATGTAAATTTGCACAAATCTTCTCATATGTAGTATATAAAGATTTAAGGATGCAGTTTTATGATTGCTTTACTCATTGGCTCACAAAAAAATTAAATTGTATTAAAAATCAAGGAAAATTCTTACAGCAACTTCATAAAAAGAAAATTTTATTTCTATGCTAATAATAACATCAACTTCAATCAAATTCTCAGATTTATTTTCATTGTACCAAAGTATAGGAAAATGTCACTATCATACTTCTATGACAAATGTGAATGTGCATGGTAGTTTGAAAAGTTTTTGTTTGCTAATGAAAAATATTCAATTGTATTATCTGAGAAACTATTTGCCCTAGAGCTCAGATCTTTTGCACAGTCATTTCTCTATCTACCCATTAATTCAATGTACCAATTTTTCAGTAAATAGCTTTCAAACAAGTTACAAAATTCAGTCCCAGTGTCCCTTAGAGATCAGTCACACCTTGATACAACTCGACTCTATGAGAGGAGGAAGTTTGCTGCTACAGACAGGAAAGGATCTGCAGGTGGCAAAAAGGGCACAAAAGTACAGAACTTGGACACAAGGGGAACTACAAACACACAGGATTATAAATCAGGAGAGTTCTGATTTGCAAAGCATACAATTCACTGTTTCCCAGCATAATATTCTATAAATCAGTGTTTTTCTCAAAACTTCATTTTCACACATTTAAAATGAACTTCGTGCATGACGTTTTGTTTAAACGCAGCTAAAATTTCTCAGAATCTGCAGAAGTATTCATTATAAGATTCTATGTGACAAAAGTATGCCTAACACTAATAATATTCTGTTAAAGATATATATTTTTATGAAAAAATGGAGAATGTTAGAGATTAAAATTTCTAAAGTATTAAAAAAGTTATCATAATTCACTCATCAAAGTTTATTGAACTTTCAAATTGTACTTTTTTCGTAACTGATTCGAAGCTTCAATTCCAGAACTGTCAACCAATTTTCTGTAGTTTTGATGTGCGTGGTTAATTTTGATTATGCGATACATTTACACAATAAAATTTATAAAATGATTAATAACTCCCAAATTATTTATTTAACTTGAATTAAATTTGGTGTACACATTAATCTAATAGCAATAGACACACGGTAAAATCTTCAGAAACATCCACACAATAATATGTAAATTTGAAAATTCACTCCCAGTGTCCCTTAAACTGAGTTTTATTTATAGACGCTCTTTAACTACTATGATCCTTAGCGTCCAATTCCATATTGGACGTGAAAGACAGGAAATTTTGCACAGAGACCTCTTTATCAGGCTTGAGATTCCTTTATGTGCCGTAAATTTACGACACAGGACCATCAGCTTTACCTCCCTTCCGAATTAAACCATGCTCAGGATTTTTATGCCCGAAAAAATTAATCGACCACCGGCGGGTTTGAACCCCGATCTCGGGAGATGTAGGATAGTACGTTGCTTTAGTATGTAAACAAAATGCGGGAAATAGGTTGCTTGGTATCCGTTTCAACGCTGAAAGCTCCTCAGTTTATCTTTCAATATCAAATGCATTATGACAACACAATCTTGCCTTCTTAAGCGCTGAAGGCTCCTCAGTTTATTTTTCAACACCAAATATATTTTGACAACACAATCTTACCTTCAATGGCCAATTATTCATCAGATTATACGCCTCCATTTTTTGAGCAAGGTCGCCTACCAACAGGTATTCCACGTTTGCTAGTAGGCTTGTGAATGTGAATTGCACAGAGTTATATCTGAAATCAAAGAATTTATAATGTAAGGGTACAACCATAAGAATAAAATCATTATAAGCACAGAAACCCTTATACAAAGAGTAAGGAAATGCTCACTTTCATGCCGAGTGTTTACCTACCATTTGCATAGCTTATGTAGAAATCATTTATCGATTAAATCAAGAATGCCTAATGTCTTTACCTAGTTGGAAAGAAAATGCTTCGTCGTCCTCCGTGGTATAGTAGTTACCATGCTAGCTTGTATGTAAGCCTATCCTAACATAGACGGTTCTCTCATCGTCCATTCCACCGTTTAATAACCACAACGTAACCTAGACTTCACTCCTTCTAACCTAACCTAAGCTAACGTGACCTTCCATCTATTACATTAATTGCATCATTTATGTTAATTACAGTAATTGCATGAATCATAAATCATCTAACTAAGAGCTAGACCATTGGGCCTGTTACGATCTCACTAAGAAATTTTCCCTCTATTCCATTTTGGGACGTCCGATGAACTCTTTCCCCTAGGAATGTACTGTAGTATAAACTTGGATATGCGTTCTGGGCTCATCCTATGCAGGTGTTGCCTCCAGTTCTGGCAATGTTGTCTATATTCCAGGACAAATTAAATTGAGTTTTATTTGTGGACGCTCTTTAACTGTTGTGGTTCTTAGCGTCCCATCCTATATTGGATGTGAAAGACGGTAATTTTGCTCAGATGCCTCTTTATCAGGCTTGAGGTTCTCTTACGTGCCGTAAATCTACGACACGGGACCACCGGCTTTACTTCCCTTCCGAAGGAAGCCATGCTAAGGATTGTTACGCCCTCCGCCTGTTTTAAACCCGCGACCTCGGGAACTAGATGCTAGCATGGTAACCACTACACTACGGAGGACGACATACATTCCGGGACTGGCTGAATCTTCAGCTCTTGTAAAATAAACTCATTGATCTTTAGATCCCATTTAGTTTAACCAGCAGGCATTCGCATGGTCTTCATCTCTGCAGCAGTTATTCTGTTTCAATTTCTTTTCTTTAGGATCCAAGCCTCAATGCCATAGCGTAGGATAGATCTCGATAAGGTTTTCACGGTTTTAGAGGAATATGCGTTTGTACTAAAGCTGGTTTGCAGACACTATTAGTTATTGCCGCTGTATTGTAATTGAACTTTACTATCTATCGTTTATATAAACTCAGTAACAAATGACAGTTTGTATCCAATGCATGCAAATTCACGTTTTCTTTCTAAATATGTACATTTTATTCAAATTTTGCATGGAATTGGACATATTCCCTTAATTGCCATTATTTTATCTTCTAATTAAATTTCCATAATATACGGATGTGCTATTTATGCAGATGTATGTAGGTCGTTGTAAGTCGTCTTTATCACCTGATATTACTACTATATCATCTACAAAAGGAATTATGTATCAGGATTTTCCTCTATTCCTCTGTTATTCCTAATCGATGTGGAAGTTCTTTCCAACTTTTAATCTTATGGTTAATGTAGATTACGAGGAGCAATGGAGAAAGTCCACAGCTTTGTCTTGCATCTGTGTTTATATTTACTCACTCTGAAATATTACCATTAATCTTAAACCAGAACTTGGTCTTCTGCATTATTTGCATCAATTTACCATGTTACCTTAGTCTAACCAGACCATCCTCCCGTCAACTATTCTATCGCATTAACACTTGAACTTATCTAGACTTCACTCACGTAGAACTAAATTCGGGTGTTTCACTCCTTTTTACTGTGATTTGATAATGTTTTACAGCAATTCCTCTCGTTTTGTAGGTATATTGTGTATATTTACATCCATTTTTATTGCTTTGGAGCAAATGTTTTGTTTTACATCAATTTTGAAAATTGTTTCAGGATTTATTTTACTTTTTCAGTCATTTGGAGCACTTTTCCTGATATTGTCCGCCACTGGTAGAGGTATTTCCTGTATTTTAATGCATTTTGGATTTTTTGGGGTATTTTAGGTACTGGAACAGGTATTTTCGGGTATTGGTACAGGTATTTAGGGCATTTCAGGCCCTGGTAGACGAATTTCAGTGCATTTTGAAGGTATATTTGGGGCACTGGAACAGGTTGTTTTGCCACTTTTCCAGGCATTTGGAGTACTTTGAAGGTATTTTTAGAACATTTATGGCCATTTTGGGGGTACTTTGAGGGCAATTTTAGCACCCTTATACGGTTATTTTAGCCAATGGTGCAAGGATTTTCTGGTATTGTTACAGGCATTTTGGCACATTTGGCACAGGCATTTGTGCTGTTTTTATAACCGTTTGGCATGTCTTTACAGTAGTCTCTCTCTCATTTTACAGCATTTTGTGCAGCTTTACAGTATTTGCAAGGTGTTTTTGATACTTAGAAGAAATATTGGACACTTTTTTGGCCATTGTAGACACCTTGAAAATATTATAGCGCCCTTTTTCACACATTCAGTGGCAGTGTTAAAGCATTTTGGGAATTTTGAAAATATTTTGGACACTTTTAAGGGCATTTTGCGCACTATTACAGGTATTTCTTATGTTTTGTGGCGATCTGAACCCTTTTACACCAATTTCTCTCGCTTTATAGTAGTGTGCGACGTTTTCATCGCCATTTGTCGTGTTCTACAGGAATTCCTCTCGTATCAGTTTAGTTTGTGGTATTTTCATATCCTTTTGTGAAGTTTTACAATCAATTCTTTCGTTTTGAAGTATTTTTTTGCAGTTTAGAGTGATTTTTGAGCACTTATGTAGCCTTTTAGCGTATTTTTACAGTACTTGACGTATTTTTCACTCGTTTTGAATACTTTATTAGTATTTTGCGCACTGCTACAGTACCTTTATACCCTTAAAATAGTTTCATTACTCTTCTGTAAATTCTTGTATGTTATAATGCCAACATGTGAGGCGAGGAGGGTTAAACTGTGCATGCCTTTGCAGTCCTTTTGAGGCATATAGAACTCGCCTAAGCTAACACGACCTTGAGTTTTAAAGATATATTGTCAGCTTTTCGTTCAGCTTTGTTGTTGGGTATGTTCCTACTGTTATATCAAGGTTTTGAGACTAACTATACAGGATTCTCTCGACCTTGCTGCTGAAGTATTATAATTTAGAGTTTATTAAACGCATTCTTGGTTACTTGAGGGTATTGCCAGTTAATAATAATGATAATGATAATAATAATAATAGTTTGACTTATATGAAGTTAATCAGTGCTTAACTAGATTTGACTTGCGAGAAAAGGCGCCTCTCCTCCTTTATCTGAGCTTGAGATCAACACTGGAAGTTACTCCTAGCGGCGGAGTTAAGGACTACCCTTTTTATTCTAATTCTTCCTTTTACATCAGGCGTGTACTAGGTGTATGCCAGCGATAGTGAGTAAACTTCCATTTTCTGCTTGTAAGCTCATGATAACCAATATAATAAGGCATGCCTCTTATGCAGGGGTCGCAGCGTTGTAATGTCCGTAAGCATATGTACATACACATCTCATCATCAACAGTCATTCTTTTATCATCATAAAGCGATAGAGCTATTTTGTTGATTTCTACAAGCGAAACATTGTGTTGCTGTGACAGGATCAAATTCATCGATGTTCTTATGGTTTGATTACTCCTAAGGCAATCCGCATAGCGATATATTGCTTAATGACGCTATGTTTTATGCCATTAAGCTTTTTAGTCACAGATCTTATCGATATCTAGAGAACGCATCTTAGATTGCAGCCCGACAGACCGATGGATGATTTTTCTGTTGGCTTCATTTTTAAGCCTTCCCAACAACTTTATGCTTTGCGTGGAAAAGCATAATCGGTTTGTAGGGTAATCAGCTATGTCTAGGTGCTCAAGAAAGCGTAGTTTGTCCTGTTATACCTCTCTAGTTCTCACGCGATGAATGAAGAAATCTGTATTCATGTACATAAGTTTCATAGGTTTTCAAGGCCGTAGTAAGGAAATAACACATCATAATAGTAGTGGTACATTGGCGTCTCAAGATGTCTAGGACGCTTATCGCGTTGCATATAGGCCGGTTTAACACCGTTTGACGCAATGCCATATTGTACAGCAGCCAGAATAGTCCTATATGATGTGCTGTCGATGAATGTAGGTTTGGCAATGATTTTCAGAGCCTTCTCCTTGTGACAACTCGTATATCTATACGATTACGTAGGTCCACCATGGCTGCAATGTTGAAAAGTTTGTATACATCTTTCTCAAAGTCGTTTCTCGCATCCTGTTCGTAGCCTATTGTTAAATTCCACGTAGAGTTTTAACAATTGTGATTGACGTAGTTCTAAAATACAATAAATTTTCCTCTGACGCAAGACATGATTAGTAGTTTGTTTAAAGGTCATTTAGTGTACTAGTGCGCTCCTATTGAGGTCCAAGATGAGGAATTAGATTCATTTTAAAAGGCTTATTTGATTTCAGGCACTCGAGAAAGAATGCCTGGCAAATCGTTATACAAATCGCGGGGCTCTATAGTATAGTCCACATCAACTTCTAATATACAGAGTATGGTAATATGCAACAAAAGAAGAAAAACTGTTCATATAAACATTGGTCTAAAACTTGATATCTGCTGAGTGATGGTCTACTACAGTACCATCAATGATTACCATGGCTTTGATCTACTATTCACGACAGTGCTCGATGCGGCCGCCATGTAGTGCAATGCAGCCTTCCACCCTGCGTCTCATGGATTCACGTACTGTTTGGAACACCTCTGGTTGTTGTCGGATTGCATCACAGGCATTAAACGCGCGCTCTGGTTGTGTCTGCATATCATTTATGGGGACTGCATACACCATGGTCTTTAAGTGTTCCCAAAACCAAAGATCTGATTCAGTAGAACCGGAAGGCCAAGGTATTGTCTCTCCCCGATCAATCCATTGCTCATGAAATATTCATGTTGGCTGTTGCCTAATCCTCTGATGAAAAGAAGCCGGTGCTGTAAGTCCAGAGAAGGACAAGAAGACAAATTTCAGTACTGCAGTGTCACAACAATACATGCGCCATTTGGGCATTACAGTACGCCAGAAGTAAACAACATAACCGACTGATAGATCAATACTATTCAGCGTAGTGGAATATTGTAGGTTGACTACTCTTGTGTCCTTTTCTTACGTGATACACCATTTGCAAAAAACGATGTGTTGCATAGTAACAAACCTCTACGTACAATATGTTCTCATTCGTTTCGTGCCAAAGCGCTCGGAGGGTAAGATATGCTCCTCGTAAAAAGAAAGACCGTAGCTCAAAAGATATTAAGTTTACGACCAATGTTTATAAGAACTGTTTTTCTTCTTTTGCTGCATACTACTTCTTCTGTAAATATTATAAGATTTTTTTCAGAACACCTTATATACCAAAGAGGATAATCTTTTTGTAGTATTTCTAGATTGTTATCTTCAAGAGAAACCCAATCAAATCCTCCATAAGGAAGGGCATGGCACATTGACCAACTGTAATGTTATTGTCATCTTTGTATGTAATACTTTGAGAGTGTTTTGTGGATCAAAGTTCTCCAAGCAAGCGTTGTTTGCTTCGGCGTAAAGAAGGGATTCTTGTTAAACCTCCCTTCTCCCAAATTCCACCAAGAGAAGCTGATCGTAATTCAGTTCATTTCCGATATATAGAAGTATGGCGTTCCATGTAAGTCCATGCAAAATGCCTTTTCGTATTATATTAACTTTAAGCTTCTGGAATAGAAGGCGAGTATTTTTTATATAAAGGTATTTTAGCAATTTAATTTGACATCTTTTCGTGTTATACTAACCTTACTTTTTTAATAGAAACTGAATATTTTTTCGATAAATGTACTATAGTAATTTAATTCTCTAATGAATCTTATTATTCAGGGCTTCCCAAAGTCTTTAACATTCATAGCTTGGTGATATCCAAAATCCTTCTTTCAAAGCATCGACTCAGAACCCCAGGGTAGGTATATATTTTTAGTTACGATAACTATTAATGGCAGGGGTATATGTTTATTTTTACCCGGTCTCCTTAAGTCAATTGGTCGAAAGGTTGCTTGATTTAGATGTAAACACCACACGATCAGTGATCAAACCGTGTACATAGGGATTAGAATTAATTATTGTCTTCATTCTCAATGTTAAATATAATTATGTATGCCTTTTACAGTTAATCCAAACTCACCGTTAATCTTAGGCTACAGAAGAACATTAAAAGGTGTTATTTCAGGAAAGAGAAAAGAACTGATGTATTTAAATTCGAATTATTTACGAGATCAGTGTATCTGTAATGCAAATTTATATTTTAAGTTTATTGCAAATTTATAGCGCTCTTAGTTTCGGAGATAATCAAGTTTAAAGCTTAAGACTCGCACCCGGGGCTTCAAGTACATAAGTATGCATCAGGAAAGATTTACGCGATGTTATATTTATTAAAATTAATCCCATAAGGGTAGAATCCTTAGTTCAAGAGAAATTTGACATCGTGTTTTATCGGGTGAGCATTCGAACCAAGGACGGTCCTCTACAAACACAATATAAGGGTAATCGAGAACCCACCACATTACGGCATGTCACATAATTTTAGAGGCAGTAAATCAAGGAGTAGGTATTATTAGAGGCTTAAATGCACAAAAATAATTATCTGGTATAATCAAGCATAAGTAATTATTAAATAGAATTTTAAAGTTAAATGAAATCTGACATCCTCATTGAGTTTCTTGAAAAACAACACTCCGATTTGTTATATCGTAATGAATATTTCCATTAATTATTACACATTCTATTAACACTTTTATATTATGGAAATCTCCGGAAGTGGTCCTCCATAGTGTAGTGGTTACCATGAACCTCTAGCTCCCGAGGTCGCGGGTTCAGACCTGGTGGAGGGCGATGGATTTTTTCGGGTGTAAAAATCCTTAGCATGGCTTCCTTTGGAAGGGAGGTAAAGCCGATGGACCCGTGTCGTAGATTTACGGCACGCAGAAGAACCTCAAGCCTAATAAAGAGGCCTCTGAGCAAAATTGCCGATCTTTCACGCCCAATATAGAATGGGACGATAAGGACTACAAAAGTTAAGGGACATCCATAAATAGACCTCAATTTTAATTTAATTTAAATTTCCGTAAGGTTAGCACTATATTTTATCAGATTAGTATTTGTTACCTGCTTATCACGTAACGGCTTTAGACCTTAATTAATTTCACAATTATAACCTCAATAAACGAATTTTTGGGCCACTTAAATGAAGAAGGCGGGGCACGTTGCACCCGGAGCCCCCGAGGACCCACGACGAACCTAAGTAGTATTAGTCCCGGATGAGCCAATTGTTTTAACGACAATCCTGCCGCTAGGGGCGCTGGTGTCGCTAGTGTCGGTGCGTGCGACGGCGGCGGCGGTAGGTTTGAAAAGCGCCCTGAGCGGTAGGATTATCGTTATTGCAATTGGTTCATCCGGGACGAGTTGAAAGAATTGAGGATTAGGGTAAGGTGAAGGAAGAAGAGGAAGTGACGTGGAGTGTTTTGATTGGTTCGTTAATTTGGGTGGAAGATGAAGGAAGGAAGATGGAAGAGTATGGAGGTCGCGTGATGGAGAGGAGCTGGGTGGCGAGGTGTTGTCTGTGCGGAGGTCGGGACTGAAAGAGGGAAAATATGGGGGAGCGAGGGATAAAAAGTGTAACAGAAAGTGACGTGTGAAGTTGTGATTGGTGGGAATAAGAAGTGATGTTATTGGTGGAAAGGAGCAAATGAAAGCTGTTGATTGGTAAGAATAAGAGAGATTATGATTGGTGGAAAGAAAAAGGAGTGGGGTATGTTGGAGGTGATGGGAAAGGTAAGTTTTGCTAGCAACAAGATTTGCAAAAGCCTGTCGTGAACTGATCAGCAATTTTTTTTGAACGTTGGATGGTAGTTTTCTTGAGTGGATAGAGAGATGGGGCGATATGAGATGCGGTGGCGAAAATGGGAACTAAACAAGGTGGTTGAGACAAGAGGTTTAAGGACGAGGAAATTTGGAGGTTAGTGGTGAACATGGCGGTCGGAAGAGGTGGGGGTAAGGAGATGCGGTGGTGAGAATGGGAACTAAAAGAAGATGGCGGTAGCAAGAGCTTAGAAGAGTAGATTTTGAGGTTAAAATAGTGGGAACTAAAAATGGCGGAGGGTCTGCGACAAGGAGATGCGGTGGGAACTAAACAAGATGGCGGTCGCAAGAGGAGGGTAAGGAGATTTGAGGTTACAGTACCAAAACACGAAAGGATATATTCCTACGCCAAGCAGGTCCGAAAAATAATTATGCGTGTGGTACTTACCTGTTACCGGTGTGGATGCGTCACCAAAAGCGCGGCACGCGAGGCGGAAAAATAAAAGCAAACTGTTTTTGAAAATGCTTAACCAGCTTTAAGATCAACCAACATCACTACGCACTGATATACCCAGGTTTTTAAAGCGGTACAGACACCCTTTGCAGAGGCGTAATTTAACTATACCAAAAACCTGGTACTGGACCATCGTGATGGTCGCTAGCGTACGTAGGAGCAGGGTTCTCATAGCCGGTCGAAAGCGGTCAAAAACGTGTACGACGTAGGTGTTCACAGTAGCTGCTGTCGAGTCAACCGTCGAGGTGTGAATAAACAAGATCTGTTCTCGCCGGCAATTTGGTTCGGAGATGTGAGCAGCGGCGAGGTGTTGTCTGTGCGGAGGTCGGGACTGAAAGAGGGAAAAGATGGGGAGCGAGGGATAAAAAGTGTAACAGAAAGTGACGTGTGAAGTTGTGATTGGTGGGAATAAGAAGTGATTTTATTGGTGGAAAGGAGCAAATGAAAGTTGTTGATTGGTAAGAATAAGAGAGGTTATGATTGGTGGAAAGAAAAAGCAGTGGGGTATGTTGGAGGTGATGGGAAAGGTAAGTTTTGCTAGCAACAAGATTTGCAAAAGCCTGTCGTGAACTGATCAGCAATTTTTTGAACGTTGGATGGTAGTTTTCTTGAGTGGATAGAGAGATGGGGCGATATGAGATGCGGTGGCGAAAATGGGAACTAAACAAGGTGGTTGAGACAAGAGGTTTAAGGACGAGGAAATTTGGAGGTTAGTGGTGAACATGGCGGTCGCAAGAGGTGGGGGTAAGGAGACGCGGTGGTGAGAATGGGAACTAAAAGAAGATGGCGGTAGCAAGAGGTTAGAAGAGTAGATTTTGAGGTTAAAATAGCGGGAACTAAAAATGGCGGAGGGTCTGCGACAAGGAGATGCGGTGAGAACTAAACAAGATGGCGGACGCAAGAGGAGGGTAAGGAGATTTGAGGTTACAGTACCAAAACACGAAAGGATATATTCCTACGCCAAGCAGGTCCGAAAAATAATTATGCGTGTGGTACTTACCTGTTACCGGTGTGGATGCGTCACCAAAAGCGCGGCACGCGAGGCGGAAAAATAAAAGCAAACTGTTTTTGAAAATGCTTAACCAGCTTTAAGATCAACCAACATCACTACGCACTGATATACCTAGGTTTTTAAAGCGGTACAGACACCCTTTGCAGAGGCGTAATTTAACTATACCAAAACCTGGTACTGGACCATCGTGATGGTCGCTAGCGTACGTAGGAGCAGGGTTCTCATAGCCGGTCGAAAGCGGTCAAAAACGTGTACGACGTAGGTGTTCACAGTAGCTGCTGTCGAGTCAACCGTCGAGGTGTGAATAAACGAGATCTGTTCTCGCCGGCAATTTGGTTCGGAGATGTGAGCAGCGGCGAGGTGTTGTCTGTGCGGAGGTCGGGACTGAAAGAGGGAAAAGATGGGGAGCGAGGGATAAAAAGTGTAACAGAAAGTGACGTGTGAAGTTGTGATTGGTGGGAATAAGAAGTTATTTTATTGGTGGAAAGGAGCTAATGAAAGTTGTTGATTGGTAAGAATAAGAGAGATTATGATTGGTGGAAACAAAAAGGTGTGGGAGTGGGGTATGTTGGAGGTGATGGGAAAGGTAAGTTTTGCTACCAACAAGATTTGCAAAAGCCTCTCCAGAACTCATCAGCAATTTCAGCAGACGATGTGCGTGGCGATAGGCCCGCTGCGATGAAAGAGCTGCAAACTGCGCGATAACTTGAAAAATATTGCCCGCCGTGACGCATTGCGCGCGCGCGCGTTTACCGTAAACCGTTACAGTTGCCATACTTATATTATCCGTCTTTCTTTTTTCTTTTTCTTTTTTTTACGTTTGTTTTTAAAAAAAAAATAACTAGTTTTTCGGGGGTTTTCTCTGGTTGGTAGACGAATGCAAGCTCTCTGCTTTTTCACAGGTTTTCCCTGGTTGGTAGGCGTTTGCTGTAGTGGTTGACGAAGCCCTTTCTAATTTTCGAGGTTTTTCAGGTTTTTCGTGGTTGTCCCTGCCCGGTAGGCAAATGATGAAGTTTTTGCTTGTCAGCGCACGGATACTAGGCACATACTCGCACACACACACACACGTTGCAGTTGTCATACTTATATTATTCGTCTTTTCCTTTTTTTCTTTTTGTTTTTTCGTTTATTTAAAAAATAACTAGTTTTTGGAGGTTTTCTGCGGTTGGTAAACGAATGCAAGCTCTTTCTGCTTTTTCATAGGTTTTCCCTGGTTGGTAGGCGTTTTCTGTACTGGTTGACGAAGGCGTTTCTAATTTTCGAGGTTTTCTCAGGTTTTTTAGCGGTTGGCCCTGCCCGGTAGGCAAATGATGAAGTTTTACCTTGTCGGCGCACGGATACTAGGCACATACTCGCGCGCACACACACACCCGTTGCAGCTGCCATACTTATATTATTCGTCTTTTCTTTTTTTAAAAAAAATAACTAGTTTTTTGGTGGTTTTCTGCGGTTGGTAAACGAATGCAAGTCCTTTCTGCTTTTTCATAGGTTTTCCCTGGTTGGTAGGCGTTTTCTGTAGTGGTTGACGAAGCCGTTTCTAATTTTCGAGGTTTTCTCAGGTTTTTTTTAGTGGTTGTCCCTGTCCGGTAGGCAGATGATAAAGTTTTTCTATAATGTCGTCGTTTTGGCTTGTGGCGCACGGATACTAGGCACATACTCGCACACACACACACAAACACACACACACACAGACACACACACGGACATGTTTCCAAAAATGCTTTTTTTAGGATTCAGGAGGTCTCAAAACGTGTATTTCCAGTGAAATCTCGGTATCGAATTTTTGGGTGGAATGCAATACTTCCCCTACTTACTATACGTAGTAGAGAAAGTAAAAAGTATAAGTATTGGAAAATTTAAGAAAATAGCAAGCAATATCTCGAAAACGGTTCACTCGACAAAAGAAATGTATATGACATAAGTTGTGTATTTTAACGCGATCTACATTTTTTGTGTAGTAAAATTTTGTCTATATCATGACATTATCTTAAACATATGATATTTTCATCAAAATCGTCATAGCCATTTTTGAGAAAATTAAAAAAGTGTACTATCTTGTTTTCATGGGTTTTCCGGGTCGGTAAGCGTTAGAATACTCTTAGAGGTTTTTTCAGGTTTTTTCGCGGTTATCCCTGTCCGGTAGGCAGATGATAAAGTTTTTCTATAATGTCATCGTTTTGGCTTGTGGCGCACGGATACTAGGCACATACTCGCACACACACACACACCCGTTGCAGCTGCCATACTTATATTATTCGTCTTTTCTTTTTTTTAAAAAAATAACTAGTTTTTTTTGGAGGTTTTCTGCGGTTGGTAAACTAATGCAAGTCCTTTCTGCTTTTCATAGGTTTTCCCTGGTTGGTAGGCGTTTTCTGTAGTGGTTGACGAAGCCGTTTCTAATTTTCGAGGTTTTCTCAGGTTTTTTTTAGTGGTTGTCCCTGTCTGGTAGGCAGATGATAAAGTTTTTCTATAATGTCGTCGTTTTGGCTTGTGGCGCACGGATACTAGGCACATACTCGCACACACACACAAACACACACACACAGACACACACACGGACATGTTTCCAAAAATGCTTTTTTTTAGGATTCAGGAGGTCTCAAAACGTGTATTTCCAGTGAAATCTCGGTATCGAATTTTTGGGTGGAATGCAATACTTCCCCTACTTACTATACGTAGTAGAGAAAGTAAAAAGTATAAGTATTGGAAAATTTAAGGAAATAGCAAGCAATATCTCGAAAACGGTTCACTCGACAAAAGAAATGTATATGACATAAGTTGTGTATTTTAACGCGATCTACATTTTTTGTGTAGTAAAATTTTGTCTATATCATGACATTATCTTAAACATATGATATTTTCATCAAAATCGTCATAGCCATTTTTGAGAAAATTAAAAAAGTGTACTATCTTGTTTTCATGGGTTTTCCGGGTCGGTAAGCGTTAGAATACTCTTAGAGCTTTTTTCAGGTTTTTTCGCGGTTATCCCTGTCCGGTAGGCAGATGATAAAGTTTTTCTATAATGTCGTCGTTTTGGCTTGTGGCGCACGGATACTAGGCACATACTCGCACACACACACACAAACACACCCACACACAGACACACACACGGACATGTTTCCAAAAATGCTTTTTTTTAGGATTCAGGAGGTCTCAAAACGTGTATTTCCAGTGAAATCTCGGTATCGAATTTTTGGGTGGAATGCAATACTTCCCCTACTTACTATACGTAGTAGAGAAAGTAAAAAGTATAAGTATTGGAAAATTTAAGGAAATAGCAAGCAATATCTCGAAAACGGTTCACTCGACAAAAGAAATGTATATGACATAAGTTGTGTATTTTAACGCGATCTACATTTTTTGTGTAGTAAAATTTTGTCTATATCATGACATTATCTTAAACATATGATATTTTCATCAAAATCGTCATAGCCATTTTTGAGAAAATTAAAAAAGTGTACTATCTTGTTTTCATGGGTTTTCCGGGTCGGTAAGCGTTAGAATACTCTTAGAGCTTCTTTCAGGTTTTTTCGCGGTTATCCCTGTCCGGTAGGCAGATGATAAAGTTTTTCTATAATGTCATCGTTTTGGCTTCTGGCCCACGGATACTAGGCACATACTCGCACACACACACACAAACACACACACACAGACACACACACGGACATGTTTCCAAAAATGCTTTTTTTAGGATTCAGGAGGTCTCAAAACGTGTATTTCCAGTGAAATCTCGGTATCGAATTTTTGGGTGGAATGCAATACTTCCCCTACTTACTATACGTAGTAGAGAAGGTAAAAAGTATAAGTATTGGAAAATTTAAGGAAATAGCAAGCAATATCTCGAAAATGGTTCACTCGACAAAAGAAATGTATATGACATAAGTTGTGTATTTTAACGCGATCTACATTTTTTGTGTAGTAAAATTTTGTCTATATCATGACATTATCTTAAACATATGATATTTTCATCAAAATCGTCATAGCCATTTTTGAGAAAATTAAAAAAGTGTACTATCTTGTTTTCATGGGTTTTCCAGGTCGGTAAGCGTTAGAATACTCTTAGAGCTTTTTTCAGGTTTTTTCGCGTTATCCCTGTCCGGTAGGCAGATGATAAAGATTTTCTATAATGTCATCGTTTTGGCTTGTGGCGCACGGACACTAGGCACATACTCGCACACACACACACAAACACACACACACACTAAAATAGTAGCGTATAAAAAAATTTAACAAACCGTAGATTTTCAAGAAAATTCCCACACCGCCAACTACCCGTTTAGCGGGAGAAAGTTCATTATTTTTATTGTTTTAAAAATGGCTCAACAAAAAAGTTATTTCAAATAAATTGTGTGTGTTTCCTCAAACCTTAGCAGTTATACAAGATCATAGAAAATTTCTTCCGAATCAAGAGGTCTTCACAGGCTATTTCCACAAAATTCAAGATATACATTTTATTTTCATATAAATGTCTTTAATATATGGTGTTGTAATTAAAATCGTCAGAGACAGTTTTAGAAAATAAAACATTTCGGAAAATAGTTCATGTAAAGGGTAGAAGCAGTTTGAAAGAAGTGAAGTAAACGCGATTTTACACTCACTAGGGGCTAGAAAATCGAATTTCTTGACTTTTTGAATACTCAGCATTCTTCGTATATAGAGGCTTATTATGAGGTGATACATTCATTTATATGATTTTTAAGCAGTTTGAAAGAAGTGAAGTAGAATGGCTAAGCATTGTACAATTCGAACCATTTATAACAGATATCTCGGAAATGGCTGACGTCACAAAAAAGTTATTTCAAATAAATTGTGTGTGTTTTTAAAGAGATCTAAATTTTTTGTATTCTATGTTTTTCTCAAACCTTAGCAGTTATACAAGATCATAGAAAATTTCTTCCGAATCAAGAGGACTTCACAGGCTATTTCCACAAAATTCAAGATATACATTTTATTTTTCATATAAATGTCTTTAATATATGGTGTTGTAATTAAAATCGTCAGAGACAATTTTAGAAAATAAAACATTTCGGGAAATAGTTCATGTAAAGGGTAGTTTGGGGTGGAGGGGTTTTCTTGAAAATCTCTGTGACGTATCTTTGGAAGGTACTCAACCTAAATACCAAGTTTAGTATTTATCCGACTTTTCATTTTTGAGTTATGCTGCTCTGACACATACACACAGAATTTTCTAAAAATGTTTTTATTCAGGGGACCTCAAAACAAGTATTTAGTTTTCCAGTGAAATCTCAATATTGAATATTTGGATGCATTGTATTGTGCATATGTTTCATTTAAATACCCACAAACTGAGTCTGTGATTATTACTTATTGTTTTTATGTGTTTCAGTGGGTGAATAATAATTAGTTTGGTGGTATCGTTATTACAGTGCTGTTTCACTTGTGAAATTCCGTTCTCTTTGTATGAAAATGAAAAAAGAAAAGTTAAAAGAATGACGAGTTTTAGTGAGAAAGGTCTAAAGTTTTTAAACATTAAAATCAACATGGAAACTTTGTAAATAGACAACGCCACAAAGTAATAATAATAATAATAATAATAATAATAATAATAATAATAATAATAATAATACACATAAATTGTGTGCTTTAACGTTCTTGTACAGTAAGGCTTCGTTTCACGGTTTAACAGTTGTACAAAAGACATTCACAATGAGACTACTTCACAGCAATTCCCAGAAAATTGAAGTTATACATTTTATTTGTCATGCAGATATCTTAAACATACCGTACCGTAATCAAAAGGGGTTAGAGCCATTTTTAAAACAATAAAAATAATGAACTTTCTCCCGCTAAACGGGTAGTTGGCGGTGTGGGAATTTTCTTGAAAATCTACGGTTTGTTAAATTTTTTTATACGCTACTATTTTAGTGTGTGTATGTGTGTGTGTGTTTGTGTGTGTGTGTGCGAGTATGTGCCTAGTGTCCGTGCGCCACAAGCCAAAACGATGACATTATAGAAAATCTTTATCATCTGCCTACCGGACAGGGATAACGCGAAAAAACCTGAAAAAAGCTCTAAGAGTATTCTAACGCTTACCGACCTGGAAAACCCATGAAAACAAGATAGTACACTTTTTTAATTTTCTCAAAAATGGCTATGACGATTTTGATGAAAATATCATATGTTTAAGATAATGTCATGATATAGACAAAATTTTACTACACAAAAAATGTAGATCGCGTTAAAATACACAACTTATGTCATATACATTTCTTTTGTCGAGTGAACCGTTTTCGAGATATTGCTTGCTATTTCCTTAAATTTTCCAATACTTATACTTTTTACTTTCTCTACTACGTATAGTAAGTAGGGGAAGTATTGCATTCCACCCAAAAATTCCATACCGAGATTTCACTGGAAATACACGTTTTGAGACCTCCTGAATCCTAAAAAAAAGCATTTTTGGAAACATGTCCGTGTGTGTGTCTGTGTGTGTGTGTTTGTGTGTGTGTGTGTGCGAGTATGTGCCTAGTATCCGTGCGCCACAAGCCAAAACGATGACATTATAGAAAAACTTTATCATCTGCCTACCGGACAGGGATAACCGCGAAAAAACCTGAAAAAAGCTCTAAGAGTATTCTAACGCTTACCGACCCGGAAAACCCATGAAAACAAGATAGTACACTTTTTTAATTTTCTCAAAAATGGCTATGACTATTTTGATGAAAATATCATATGTTTAAGATAATGTCATGATATAGACAAAATTTTACTACACAAAAAATGTAGATCGCGTTAAAATACACAACTTATGTCATATACATTTCTTTTGTCGAGTGAACCGTTTTCGAGATATTGCTTGCTATTTCCTTAAATTTTCCAATACTTATACTTTTTACTTTCTCTACTACGTATAGTAAGTAGGGGAAGTATTGCATTCCACCCAAAAATTCGATACCGAGATTTCACTGGAAATACACGTTTTGAGACCTCCTGAATCCTAAAAAAAAGCATTTTTGGAAACATGTCCGTGTGTGTGTCTGTGTGTGTGTGTGTGTTTGTGTGTGTGTGTGTGCGAGTATGTGCCTAGTATCCGTGCGCCACAAGCCAAAACGACGACATTATAGAAAAACTTTATCATCTGCCTACCGGACAGGGACAACCACTAAAAAAAACCTGAGAAAACCTCGAAAATTAGAAACGGCTTCGTCAACCACTACAGAAAACGCCTACCAACCAGGGAAAACCTATGAAAAAGCAGAAAGGACTTGCATTAGTTTACCAACCGCAGAAAACCTCCAAAAAAAACTAGTTATTTTTTTAAAAAAAAAGAAAAGACGAATAATATAAGTATGGCAGCTGCAACGGGTGTGTGTGTGTGTGTGTGCGAGTATGTGCCTAGTATCCGTGCGCCACAAGCCAAAACGATGACATTATAGAAAAACTTTATCATCTGCCTACCGGACAGGGATAACCGCGAAAAAACCTGAAAAAAGCTCTAAGAGTATTCTAACGCTTACCGACCCGGAAAACCCATGAAAACAAGATAGTACACTTTTTTAATTTTCTCAAAAATGGCTATGACGATTTTGATGAAAATATCATATGTTTAAGATAATGTCATGATATAGACAAAATTTTACTACACAAAAAATGTAGATCGCGTTAAAATACACAACTTATGTCATATACATCTCTTTTGTCGAGTGAACCGTTTTCGAGATATTGCTTGCTATTTCCTTAAATTTTCCAATACTTATACTTTTTACTTTCTCTACTACGTATAGTAAGTAGGGGAAGTATTGCATTCCACCCAAAAATTCGATACCGAGATTTCACTGGAAATACACGTTTTGAGACCTCCTGAATCCTAAAAAAAAGCATTTTTGGAAACATGTCCGTGTGTGTGTCTGTGTGTGTGTGTGTTTGTGTGTGTGTGTGTGTGTGCGAGTATGTGCCTAGTATCCGTGCGCCACAAGCCAAAACGACGACATTATAGAAAAACTTTATCATCTGCCTACCGGACAGGGACAACCACTAAAAAACACCTGAGAAAACCTCGAAAATTAGAAACGGCTTCGTCAACCACTACAGAAAACGCCTACCAACCAGGGAAAACCTATGAAAAAGCAGAAAGAGCTTGCATTCGTTTACCAACCGCAGAAAACCTCCAAAAACTAGTTATTTTTTAAAAAAACGAAAAAACAAAAAGAAAAAAAGGAAAAGACGAATAATATAAGTATGACAACTGCAACGTGTGTGTGTGTGTGCGAGTATGTGCCTAGTATCCGTGCGCTGACAAGCAAAAACTTCATCATTTGCCTACCGGGCAGGGACAACCACGAAAAACCTGAAAAAACCTCGAAAATTAGAAAGGGCTTCGTCAACCACTACAGCAAACGCCTACCAACCAGGGAAAACCTGTGAAAAAGCAGAGAGCTTGCATTCGTCTACCAACCAGAGAAAACCCCCGAAAAACTAGTTATTTTTTTTTAAAAAACAAACGTAAAAAAAAGAAAAAGAAAAAAGAAAGACGGATAATATAAGTATGGCAACTGTAACGGTTTACGGTAAACGCGCGCGCGCGCAATGCGTCACGGCGGGCAATATTTTTCAAGTTATCGCGCAGTTTGCAGCTCTTTCATCGCAGCGGGCCTATCGCCACGCACATCGTCTGCTGAAATTGCTGATGAGTTCTGGAGAGGCTTTTGCAAATCTTGTTGGTAGCAAAACTTACCTTTCCCATCACCTCCAACATACCCCACTCCCACACCTTTTTGTTTCCACCAATCATAATCTCTCTTATTCTTACCAATCAACAACTTTCATTAGCTCCTTTCCACCAATAAAATAACTTCTTATTCCCACCAATCACAACTTCACACGTCACTTTCTGTTACACTTTTTATCCCTCGCTCCCCATCTTTTCCCTCTTTCAGTCCCGACCTCCGCACAGACAACACCTCGCCGCTGCTCACATCTCCGAACCAAATTGCCGGCGAGAACAGATCTCGTTTATTCACACCTCGACGGTTGACTCGACAGCAGCTACTATGAACACCTACGTCGTACACGTTTTTGACCGCTTTCGACCGGCTATGAGAACCCTGCTCCTACGTACGCTAGCGACCATCACGATGGTCCAGTACCAGGTTTTGGTATAGTTAAATTACGCCTCTGTAAAGGGTGTCTGTACCGCTTTAAAAACCTAGGTATATCAGTGCGTAGTGATGTTGGTTGATCTTAAAGCTGGTTAAGCATTTTCAAAAACAGTTTGCTTTTATTTTTCCGCCTCGCGTGCCGCGCTTTTGGTGACGCATCCACACCGGTAACAGGTAAGTACCACACGCATAATTATTTTTCGGACCTGCTTGGCGTAGGAATATATCCTTTCGTGTTTTGGTACTGTAACCTCAAATCTCCTTACCCTCCTCTTGCGTCCGCCATCTTGTTTAGTTCTCACCGCATCTCCTTGTCGCAGACCCTCCGCCATTTTTAGTTCCCGCTATTTTAACCTCAAAATCTACTCTTCTAACCTCTTGCTACCGCCATCTTCTTTTAGTTCCCATTCTCACCACCGCGTCTCCTTACCCCCACCTCTTGCGACCGCCATGTTCACCACTAACCTCCAAATTTCCTCGTCCTTAAACCTCTTGTCTCAACCACCTTGTTTAGTTCCCATTTTCGCCACCGCATCTCATATCGCCCCATCTCTCTATCCACTCAAGAAAACTACCATCCAACGTTCAAAAAATTGCTGATCAGTTCACGACAGGCTTTTGCAAATCTTGTTGCTAGCAAAACTTACCTTTCCCATCACCTCCAACATACCCCACTGCTTTTTCTTTCCACCAATCATAACCTCTCTTATTCTTACCAATCAACAACTTTCATTTGCTCCTTTCCACCAATAAAATCACTTCTTATTCCCACCAATCACAACTTCACACGTCACTTTCTGTTACACTTTTTATCCCTCGCTCCCCATCTTTTCCCTCTTTCAGTCCCGACCTCCGCACAGACAACACCTCGCCGCTGCTCACATCTCCGAACCAAATTGCCGGCGAGAACAGATCTTGTTTATTCACACCTCGACGGTTGACTCGACAGCAGCTACTGTGAACACCTACGTCGTACACGTTTTTGACCGCTTTCGACCGGCTATGAGAACCCTGCTCCTACGTACGCTAGCGACCATCACGATGGTCCAGTACCAGGTTTTTGGTATAGTTAAATTACGCCTCTGCAAAGGGTGTCTGTACCGCTTTAAAAACCTGGGTATATCAGTGCGTAGTGATGTTGGTTGATCTTAAAGCTGGTTAAGCATTTTCAAAAACAGTTTGCTTTTATTTTTCCGCCTCGCGTGCCGCGCTTTTGGTGACGCATCCACACCGGTAACAGGTAAGTACCACACGCATAATTATTTTTCGGACCTGCTTGGCGTAGGAATATATCCTTTCGTGTTTTGGTACTGTAACCTCAAATCTCCTTACCCTTCTCTTGCGACCGCCATCTTGTTTAGTTCCCACCGCATCTCCTTGTCGCAGACCCTCCGCCATTTTTAGTTCCCACTATTTTAACCTCAAAATCTACTCTTCTAAGCTCTTGCTACCGCCATCTTCTTTTAGTTCCCATTCTCACCACCGCATCTCCTTACCCCCACCTCTTCCGACCGCCATGTTCACCACTAACCTCCAAATTTCCTCGTCCTTAAACCTCTTGTCTCAACCACCTTGTTTAGTTCCCATTTTCGCCACCGCATCTCATATCGCCCCATCTCTCTATCCACTCAAGAAAACTACCATCCAACGTTCAAAAAAAATTGCTGATCAGTTCACGACAGGCTTTTGCAAATCTTGTTGCTAGCAAAACTTACCTTTCCCATCACCTCCAACATACCCCACTCCTTTTTCTTTCCACCAATCATAATCTCTCTTATTCTTACCAATCAACAACTTTCATTTGCTCCTTTCCACCAATAACATCACTTCTTATTCCCACCAATCACAACTTCACACGTCACTTTCTGTTACACTTTTTATCCCTCGCTCCCCCATATTTTCCCTCTTTCAGTCCCGACCTCCGCACAGACAACACCTCGCCACCCAGCTCCTCTCCATCACGCGACCTCCATACTCTTCCATCTTCCTTCCTTCATCTTCCACCCAAATTAACGAACCAATCAAAACACTCCACGTCACTTCCTCTTCTTCCTTCACCTTACCCTAATCCTCAATTCTTTCAACTCGATCACCTCCAACATACCCCACTCCTTTTTCTTTCCACCAATCATAATCTCTCTTATTCTTACCAATCAACAACTCTCATTTGTTCCTTTCCACCAATAACATCACTTCTTATTCCCACCAATCACAACTTCACACGTCACTTTCTGTTACACTTTTTATCCCTCGCTCCCCCATATTTTCCCTCTTTCATTCCCGACCTCCGCACAGACAACACCTCGCCACCCAGATCCTCTCCATCACGCGACCTCCATACTCTTCCATCTTCCTTCCTTCATCTTCCACCCAAATTAACGAACCAATCAAAACACTCCACGTCACTTCCTCTTCTTCCTTCACCTTACCCTAATCCTCAATTCTTTCAACTCGTCCCGGATGAACCAATTGCAATAACGATAATCCTACCGCTCAGGGCGCTTTTCAAACTTACCGCCGCCGCCGTCGCACGCACCGACACTAGCGACACGAGCGCCCCTAGCGGCAGGATTATCGTTAAAACAATTGGCTCATCCGGGACTAATACTACTAACCTACAAGAAGAAGACTTACAGGGAGATACTCCAGCATGGGATGCGCAACGAAGATCTGAACGACACTTGCGCCCACGTCTCGGTCATCTCGTTTAGAGGCTATCGGAGACCCTCTCCATCCTGAGTACCTATGCTGACCTCTTCCAGCTCCTAACCACTCCTGCCTTACTCATGGCAACTAAACCTATCCTCAAAGTACTAACTTAGAATGCTGAGGAGTTATGGAAACGAAAGACAGAATCAGCACACTTTCCCCAATACGAACAGCATACACTTGGCTCTTACCACGGAAACATATTTAAATACATATATTAGATTTAATATGCCGGGGTACATTTCACATAGGGAAGACAGGAGCAACCGCGGTGCGGGCACTGTTATCATATTCAAACAAGATTGCACACAAAGTGGCTGTGCTCCCATAATTCGCCACTAGAAGCAATCGGCGTATTCGTCACAAAATGCACGAACTTCAATAGTAGCTACGTATAACCCACCAGGCTCCTTAAGCACAGCGGACATCGACCAAATTCTGTAAATAAAAATAGTCCTAATTTTAGGGGACCTCAACGTCACGCGCCAAATTAAGAACCGCAGGCACATTAATACAGCGGAAACTACACTACTACAACACGAAAACCATTCTAGTCTTATCATTCATACACCCAGTGAGCCCACTTTGCCAGAAACAAAGACTCAGACATATTGGACGTAGCAATCACTCACTTGTGCAAATAAACTCCCAAGCAGATTTCGATACCGCCTTAACGCAGCCTAAAGGTGCAATCAAGTCGGCAGTACTGGTACACTCATCGAAACTATACCACACGAAATGCCCAACAAACCTTAAAGCGCTTGCAGCAGAACGAAATCGAGCGAGAAGGCAATGGCAACGCGCCCGACACAAGGCCGATCTCCAAACCTTTTAAAATCTCAACCACCTAGTTAGGCAGAGAACATCGAATTATACAGCACAACAGTGGCAACACACCCTGGACAACCTAGATCACGAGAGCAACTCGGTCTGGCACATAGCGAGATGGCTGACGCGAGACAAAGTACGCTTACCCCCTCTCCACCACAACCAATTAATAGAAACTACTGACCAAGAAGAAGCTGACACTAGCAGACGCTCTACAGGACATACTATTCCCAAACAAAGTCCTCTCTTGTCCAAACTTAACAGCAGGCAGATAGATGGCAATACAAGATTTTCACAAACGCCAAACCCACATCCTTATTAGAAAAAATTGATTTTCTGAAATCAAATGGTTCATCAAATACCCATCCCAAGGAAACACCCCGGGCCTGACAAAATTCCCAATTTCACCCTCATGCACCTACCTGATTACCCAATTCAAATATTAGCGACAATGTTAAGTATGTTTTAACAGAAGCCTATTGTCTGAAAGGTGGAAAAGTGCTCACGTACTTCACATTCCAAAAAAAGCAGAAAAACCTCTCCAATACAACAACTATCACCCGATCAGTCTACTTGACATATTAGAAAAACTAGAGGAAAAATTATATTAAAATGACTAAACGCATTCGTCATCAAACGCGACAGGCTCATCCAGAACAGTTCGACTTTCGGGCCAAACACTCTACAACCCTGCAACCCCTAAGGGCCACAAAAATATTACCTGCGGGTTTAACATACGAAAGTCAACAGGAACATTACTTCTAGATATCGAGGGGCTCTGGACAGAGTATGGCATGCGGGCATACTGTGAAAGCTAGACCCATTAGCCATTTCTGACTCGCCAATAGAACTAACGGCTAAGTAACTAAATGATAGAAAATTTCATTCCTTAGTCAAAAACAGGTAGTCAACCGTTAGACCCATTAACGCTACTGTAGCTCAAGGCAGTATCCTAGCACCAGCGCTATTCAAACTGTACACAAACGATACAAACACTACACTATGCATGTATGCAAACGACATAATATTGGCAATCGTTCAAGACATAATTAGTACATGCTCGTCTACAGAATGCCCCTAATTCACTGGAACGCTGGCTCACAAACTGGCGTATCGACGTAAATGTTCCAAAGAGTCAAGTAATAATTTTCAGGAAATGCATAAATAATAGATTCCTAAGACACAACCCACAAGCGCTCACCCTGCTCTGTGAGAACATAAATTGGACCACGAATGTGACATGGTTATGGCTTAACCCTCCGTCAGGCGTGCGCTTTGGTGGAACGCCGTTAGTCGCGCGGGGCCTAGTAGACCCGCGCTATATTTTTGTTGTTATTGTTTGTATTTTTGTTTTCTTTCGTTTATTTTCTTTTTTTCCCTATTTTATCTTTATTTAGATTAAGCGTACATGACTTTCCTTAGGTAATATCTTACAACATTAAAATACAAACTAAAATATAGGTTATACGTTATAAACTGTAATACAGTAAGTATAAAGAAATACATTGCCATTTTCATGTATACTTACAACTTTTAATTTCAAATGTTCAGTTACTCAGAATCATCTAGTATCTCACCCGTGTTTTCCCCCCACTAAGCAATATCGCAAATAATTTTAGCATGTTTGCTCAAACACGGGGGGGGGTGTTGCATTTCCCACATGCATATTTAGTTTTGCAGTTCATTTTGTCTTTGTTAGTTCACATCGTTTCCTTTTCAATGTGCATAGCGGTCGGTGTATTTGACAATTCATCTACTGCGGATTCTTCAGGTTTATATTTTGTCAGGAGGCCTTTTAAATCACCCAGTAGATTTGATGCTGTTGCTCTCTTTTGTAGCTGTTGCAACAGTAAAGCTAAAGATAGTGCTTTCAAATACTCCTGCCTTGTGGAATATTTATTTTAGTAACCAAGGAAGATAACCCTAGAATTAATACCTGCAATGTTCAAGATATGGTAAAAAATTACCATGGGTCACCTTCTGCTTGTTCTGGCTACTTGTATGTAGCACACAATGTATCTACTACATCAACTCCAGATTTAGTGACGTAATGCAGGATTATTTCAAGCATTTTCTCAGCACCTTCTGATAACTGTGTGGATGAAACATGTAGAGTTGAGAGCAAAACTACTGTTTTACCCTTTTTAGAACATATGAAACAAGTGTTTCATTTTTTGTGAAGCCAAATATGCTTTCGCTCTGAATGCGATCTTTTGGAGAAGTGAAATTAGTGGATAATTCTTTTTTGTTCTTTCGCACTGTACCGACGAAAAAAGTTGTCTTTTGCGCAATTCATTCACGAGCGATACACTGGTAAACCAATTATCTGCAGTAACGTTTCGTCCAGTGCCAGAGATTGGTTCAGTTAGTCTCAGCACTACAGCCTCTGTCGAGTTAGTTTGCAAATATTGTCCGTCCGGTTGCTGTCTACAATAAATCACCATGTTAGTTGTATAAAACAGTTTTGCATCACTCAGTTAGAATATCTTTATGCCATACTTGTTTGGCTTGAATGGTATATATTGTCTAAAACCACATCGACCACAAAATGCCGGCAAGTATTCGTCGGCAGTGACATTTTTTCCTAGAGAATAACGGTTCTGACAGCTGTTCAGAAACAATGTAAACATTTCTCTAACAGCAGCCAAATTATCCAATCTTCGTCGCCCCAGTCTTGAGCATTTGTCATCAAAGCGAATACAGCGTATTAGAAAACTGAACCATTTTTCGGACATATCCATTCGGAATAGAGGAATTCCAAGATCATCGGTTCTGCAAAAATGGTGAATATTCTGGCGTCCACCACGAAAAACTCCTGCCAGTTACAATAAGCGTAGGAAAGCTTTTATTTCTATTACAGCTGTAGTTCTGCTGTCATTTTCACGATCAAATTTGTGCTACACACTGCTAATGTAAGTATTTGAGCTTTTAACAATCAAATCAACTATATCTTCGGTAACAAAAAGGTTTCAACAATCCATTGCCGTTTTCGCATTTTTGGCAGCTCCTACCACACCAGCAAGTTTGGTCAATATATTGTGAGCCCTTGTCTGTGTTATTTTCGAAGGTGTTTTTTTTTCATTTTGTTCCATCTCTTCCTGTAAATAACAATAGAATGTATTGACAATAATAATAATAATAATAATAAGAAGAAGAAGAAGAAGAAGAAGAGTTACTCTGATAAACATATGACGCTACCTATAAAATACATGTTATCACACAAGCTGCTTTCATCGTCTTCTTCTTCATCTTCATGGTAAGTTTCTTAATCTAAGGATCTCGTCTCGAGTTTATCTTCAGAATCAGAATCATCTGATTCAAATAAATTGTCATCCACGGGCAAGGCATCATCATCGCAAAGTAGGCGATGTACTTCTTCCAAATCATTCGGTAGATCGTACCTTTTACTCGTATTCATTACGAAGCAGTAACAGCTCCTTGCAATAGCAAAGCAATATTGCACAACAGCTAATGAGAAGCAAATCTGTCAACAATATGTAACGAGAGCAGGCGCGAGGGGTTTGGTTGACCTGAGCGACACGCAACTGATGATTAGTCATTTTACCAGCCAAACAAATAAACAGATAAGGTTATCGCTGCAGCAAATAATCGCGCATGATGTAATGTTAGATGTCCTAGTCAGGCAATTGCATAGGTGCGTTCGTTCGAAAATTATAACATTTATATAATTCCAGGGGTCTCTCAGGCCCCTAGCGACCAACGGAGGGTTAACATCGACGGGGGCTAACATGAAAATGTTATATGAATCAAGTCAGTGAGAAAGCAAATGCCCAATTTGACAGGTTAATGCGCTAATAAACTTAAACAACCTACTAAACCTCAAGTTAAGACTAGCACTATATAAAACACCATTTCGCCCTATACTAAGCTATGCAGCGCCTGTGTGGTGTTGCGCTGCTAAAACACACATTATAGGCTTAAAAAAGTCGAAAACAGATCTTACGTTTAGCTTTTGAAGCGCCAGTAATTGCACCCGAATACATCCTACACAACGAGCTAAAACTGCATACTATCGAGGAATTTATTAAGAATCCTTAATTTGACACACACAAAAAGTTCATAACGCATCAAAGCCGTTTAACATACGACTTAGGCTACTACGCCATAGAAGCCAACAAACACAAAGGACCACTTTCACTATTTGACAGAAGACTATTCAATGACACAACAGAGCCTAACACTTAAGAGTTCCTACACAACCTTCTAAAATCTCCTTAAATGACTAAGACATAACTCACTGCATGTCTTTCTTACTGCTACAGAATTCCAGTTCACACAGTAGCGTTCGAAGACTTTGCGCTACACAGCCAAGGCGGCCCCGGGAGATGAAGGCCTTCCCGTGTGACACACTCGTGTAGCTGCACCAGGATGGGTTGGCTGCTTATCTGTGTGGCCACAACAACGAACGGCATCCAACAACGGATCACAATCTGATGAGCAGTGAAACCTTACAAAAGCAGCTGAGATACACCCAACGTCTTAGGAGAATTCTTCCTGGAGAAAAATAACCACCATACGGTACGACGTTATATCTACCCAGGGGAACGAAACTGACAGACCTCAAAAAGACTAACGCTACCGCCATGAATGCTTTATAGATATCTGCAGATCAACACCATTTACCTTACAGAGTTGATGCATAACCACTGCACATAGGCTAATGCATGACACATAACGTATTTATCCAATCCATACATTTGCACTAACTGTAAGGATATATTACGAGTAACCACCGTAATCTAGTAATTTGCACCGACTGCAAGAATAATATACTACTAAGCTGCCGGAACTGCTCAGCGCGCACGTCATATGTAATCCCGGGTAATTAACATTTGACACCCTCGCATACAATGCATGCCAACTTCTCAAATTTTATGGACTAATCGCGGTGATATGCGGGACCGGTGAAATTCATAAGCAGGAAAACAAAACAAATAATGCTGCTAAAATGTGGAAGGTTTAAAACCGTTCGCACGGGGATTTGCGTTCCCATCTGCGCAAATTAAAGTGGACTACTGACGCTAATAACTACGTGGTAACTAAAGGACGGAAAGCCCGTCGTGAGGGCGGGATGTGGTGATGGGTAAGCCAGCCGGCATTGGATCTGACGTACAGCAGCGTGCAAGTGGTCAGATTTTATACCTAAGCTCCAGTATTAAGCTGAATGTTAATTTGTGAATACTTGTAATAAGGCATTTAAAACGCGTAACCAAGCAGGTCTTCTAGAAACACTGTTCCTATGTCTAGATGTGATGCTAGAAACAACATTTAAAGAATTCATCTCGGAAATACAGGAGTACCGGCTTAAAACAGCATTTAGGCAATACTAGTTGTTGATGGTATTAGGCTACGTATCAAGAAGGAAGAAGCTTATTCCTCTGCCAGAATCTGTTGGAACTAAGCAGGCATGCATAAATGAGCGTAATTAGAACGATGAGAAATGCCTTATGTAAGCTGTGCTCACCAAAAGCATTGATAAGGGCGCGTTGGCAGATACACGATCCATGAAAATAAGTACGACTTCACATGTATTTCATCTCCTACGATCTTGGCTGAAATCCATAATCTTGAGAAACTCAATTAGATATCTGCCAATGTTTTCGGACTGAATGAGAAACATGAAGTGTTTCCTCGAAAGGTCGTTGATAAAGAATTAGTGGGCCATCGTGATCTGCTGTTACAGAGTGACACTACTGATCGAAATCACTATGTGTACATAAAGAATTTCAAGAAGATAATTGGCTAGAAAAAACAAAGCATGAAGGACGAATGTACACGTGGAAACATAGCTTCACACATTTTGATGACCAGTATAGACGAAATGGGCTGTAAAAACTGGAGGAACGTACTATTATATGCAGGAAATAAGCTACCTCTAAGGACAGCTATGCCTAGTAAGGACAACTTAATCGTCCAATTAAAATATGTGAAAATGATGCTGAAATTACCTTATATCCTCTATGCAGACATTGAGAGCATTCTCGCACCTTACCATGCATGTGTGTGTATACTGCTAATCTGAAACCTCCTATACAAATCTATATTAGAAGTTTTCTCTAACTAGCTTTTGTGCTAATGTGAAAACACCGCAACCTGTTGAACATCTGGAAACCCGTCTTCGTACTCAGACTTATGTATATTGCGGTTATGATGCTGCCGAGAAATTAATGAATATCTAACTTCCCTTTAGTAGAAGATTAATTATACATACGAATTTGCAAAGCCTCTGTAATTTACAGATCAACAATGAAAGAATTTCCAGTCTTCTACAGAACGCTACTTGTTTTGTAAAACCTTTACAGAAGAGAACTGGAAATTGCGAAACCACGATCATGTTAACGGCATATACCCAGGAAATCTGCATCATAAGTGCAATCTAGCTTTCAAAAAACGTAATTATACTCCTGTATTCATGCATAACCTGAGCGGATATGATTCACATTTCATCGTCAAGGAGTTGGACTGCACAAGCGAAAGAGCAGAGGTAACACCGAACTCTGAGGAAAGCTACATCACATTCCTGAAGTACGTTAAAGATAACAAACTCACATTTGAGAACATCTACCATTTCCTGAGTACAAACTAGGATAAGCTGGTAAAATTTTAACAACATACCCTGAGACAGGCATGTATTTTGGAGAAGACAAGTTGAGCTTGATGACTCGTAAGGGAGCATTTTCGTACGATAATGTTACATCATGGAATGTCTTGGTCGACAAACACGCCTTTGAAATTAGAATTAAGTTGTTTTTTACTTATGGACGCTCTTTAACTGCTGTGGTCTTTAGCGTGCCAATACATATTAGGTATGAAAGACAGGAAATTTTGCTCAGGGGCCTCTTTATCAGGACTGGGGTTATTTTACGTGCCATAAATGTACGGCACGGAACCACCGGCTTTACTTCCCTTCCGAAGGAAGCCATGCTGAGGACTTTTACGCCCCAAAAATCCAACGCCCTCCGCTGCGTTTGAACCCGCGACTTCAGGAACTAGAGGCTAGCATGAAACCACTAGACCACGGAGGACGATTAACACCTGCGTTTGAGAAATCATTCTACAATAAATATAATGAAGATGAAATTAACTATGATGATTACCAGGACGCGAAAAGTGTATGGAACCAGTTTATTGTGAGAAGCTTAGGTGAATTCAGCGACCGCTACTTAACTTCAGATGTTATTCTCCTCCAATGCCTCCGAGTTATTTGGCAACCAAACACTAAAAACTGGACTTCTAAGCTTATATGTGACGTCATGCTTGTATAAACTGGAAATGAGCTAGAATTGCTTCTGGATTACGATCAACTTCCCATGGTAGAGTATGGTATAAAGAAAGGCTTATGCAAAGTTTCCCTTCGTTACGCCGAAAAAACATTTACATGGAGAACTTAGATCCACAGAAACGCTCTCAATTCATTACATACGAAGACGCCCATAACCAATATAGTTCTGCGATGTACCCTTCCTTATGGAGGATTTGGTTTGGTTTGTGCTGGAGATGTCAATCTTGAAACACTAAAAGATGATCCTCTTGGATACATATTAGAAGTTTATGTTGACTACCCTACAGAGTTCCACATTCTGCACAAAAATTTTGTTATTCCAGCGCTTGAAACCAATGGAATTTTCTATAAAGAAGCTAATTCCTAATCCTGGACCTCGAAGGAAGCACGCAGTACATCGTATGACCCTGAAGCGAACTGTTAGTTATGGCCTAGGTCTTGGGAAAGACCATTGTGCTCTACAATTTTGTTGGTCACAATGGTGAAATCTTACGTGGAACTTGGCAAAAAGCTGAAAAGTTCATGAAACGATTTTGAGAACGATCTGTATCAAGTTTTCAACAATGCCGTTTTCGGAAAAAGCCATGGAGAACGTACGTAATCGTATAGATAAACGACGTGCCACGAGTGAGAAGAATCTGGGGAGGTTGATTGCCAAACCTATAACACGCACTGACAGAAGAATACATATATGTAACTATTCTGGCTGCTGTGCATGTAGCCTCACGTCAAATAGTGTTAAACAAGGACAAAAACATAGGGATGGGCGTGCCTGACACTTCGAAGACGTTAATGTACGGCTACCATTATCGTGCGTTATTTTCATATTAGGGCCTTGAAAATCCAAAGCTGATGTACATGAATACAGATGCCTTCATCCATCGAGTGTCAAGTAGAGAGCTAGACCAGTGCCAACTACGTTTTCTAAAGCTCCTAGATACACAGGTGATTACCGTATAAACCATATATGTAAAGCCATAGTTTTTATACCACTCACCGTGTGCATGAGGATTTTCCGTCCAATGTTTACTCCCTGATTATCGTTCCGGGCTTGTACACTCACAATGTAACTGAAATCTCTGAATAGATTTCGTACTAAAGTTGTGGCTTTGCATATACCAATCCACGCAACCCAAAGAAACGTTTGAAGAGTTTAAAGATGAAGCTAACGGAAGAAACATGCGCCGTTCTGTCGGACTGCGACCAAAGATTTATACCCTAGACATCGATGGGTCTGTGATTAAAAACATTAAAGGAAACATAGCGCCGTTAAGCGGTACATCACATTTGATAACTCTGTGGATTGCCTTTGGGGTAATATAAAAATAAAAAATACCGATAAATTTGATTCTGTCACAGTAGTACTATGTTTCGTCTGCAGAAGTCAACACAGGTCCAATGCTTCATGATAATAAAGGAATTGTTGCTTATGACGTAATATCTGCATATTCTTATGGACATTGTAGAGTTGCGAGCCCTACATATGAGGCATACCTTAATATACTGATTATCTCCGTAGGCCTATCAGTAGAAAATACCAGCTTACTGAACTATAACTCGCATACACCTAGCAGACGCCCGATGAACACAGAGGAATAAGAATAAAAACGAAAGGAAATAACTCTGCCGCTAGGAGTAAATTAGTGTTGGTCTCAAGCTCAGATAAAAGAGAAGAGGCACCTACCCTCGCAAGCCTAATATAATTAAAAAGTGACTAGCTTAACAGAAATAAAAATAATAAAAACTGTAAATACCATTAATTAACCAAACATTTCTTATGAGCAATAAACTATAAGCACTTCAGCAATAGGGTCCAGAACTTCTTAGAGCTATTCTTAAAACGTTGATAAAAGAGAAGAGATAGACACCGAAAACAACAAAGCTGAATAAAAACGTTGCAGCATTCCTTAAAACACAAGGTTGTATTAGGTTATACTAGTTCAATATGCCTAAGAAAGATCGCACATCATACACACTAATGTAGAGGTTGTGAGCACAAACGGCCATTTCCACAAAAATTAAAAATTGACTTCTTTTTATGTTTTCGGTAGCTTTAGATAGGCACCAATTGGAATTCTAACTAGCCACTTACATGAGAGAAAGCAGCGTAAACGTAGTATTTCGAATTAAAATTGCAAATTTCCATAGCACCATATTGATAGTTATCTATTTATTTGTCTTGCATTAATAACGGAATATTCCGTTCCGTTACACATGTGTTTACATTAAAACGGTCATATTAATTAGTTTGTGAAGCTTTTTTTAATGCGAATGTTACTGTGGAGGCACCTAAATGTTTTCTCGTTGATAAAATCCTATCAGAAGACCTCACTGCTTTTTAACGCACGACCCCTTAATAATAGACTCAATAATGACAACAAGATAACTCGGTCGTTAATTGTGTCTCAAATGAACCTCATCAGCATACAAACGTGCCATCACACCGGTTATTTTACTTGGGCCTTCCCGTCCTTTATCGTGGATTTAGAAATAATAAATTTGTTCTTTAAATAAAAGAACGTTTTCATCCATTATCACATTCCATGTTGCGTTATATCGGTACGTTTTTAACACGTACAGTGCATTTAATCCTTATAGTGTGGTGTAACATATTTGGTGCGAATGTGTGTTTTTTAAGACTTTAGTTTTTAATGGCGATTTTTTTCAATTTTACGCTATACTATCCTGCAACAATATCATATCGGAATATTAATTTTTTAATAAGAAGAAGCAAAATCCATGCAACTGCAGTCAAATGTCGGACATTTCCAACTCTGTCAAACAAATCCGGACATTTCCCAGACTTTTTGAGGTAATCTGAAAACCAAATTTCATGAAGAAATGATTATTGACACAATGATATTAAGAGATTTAGCACCCGTTAACGATAACAATTTCGGTCAGTGTCGAATAAAGTGAAGACTCATTATAGTTTTTCTACTTCCAGAAAAAGAACAATATGTCGGGAATGACCGGTTTTGTTCACAACCTCTGTCTCTTGTGAAGTAGTGACTAGTGCAGATGGCAGAGTGGGACGCTCCGTCGAACAGAAAGTAATATATATCATCTCCGATTTCTAATATAGCTTACCATCTAAATTTCTGTCATGTGAATTCTTTATGTAGATTGATCCTTCTTTACTTCCCCACAATGACCTAGGCATATATTAGGAATTATCAGGTGTTTAAGTAATTTGTTGAGCTTGCCCTGTCGGACCTCGTGTAGATTGCTATGTTTTAAACGCCGGTACCGTGCTCTACCCCCCGTGATATTTGAAAAAATGTAAGAGGTTACGACAATTTGGTGGAGGCGCCGGGTAATTTGGTGGAGGGCAGGATAGAATTTGATATTTTGAAATGCATTTTTTTTCTCTTGGTTTTGGCAATGTAGTTTATGTGCTTTGGTCCTCCACGTGTTCGATGGAACATGTAACTCCTTAGTTTTGGCTTAATTGTAAGGGCTTCTCTTTTAAATTTGTGGTTTTGTATTTGAAATTCATCTAAAAGTGTTTCCTTAAAAGTCCGGTGTCTGTATTATTATTTTGAGCTCACTTTAAAATTTTTACATTGTCTTCACGTTGGCAGAGCGTCGTTAATTTTTGGCTTCATTCTTCCCCTTAGCATTGTTTAAATTCTGTTTTATGAAAAAATGTTTGCACTATTCTTTCTAAATTTCTTGTTTTTTGTGAATTGTGGAAGTTTTAGTGGTGTTTTGAACTTTAATATTGTGGTTGCCACGTAGTTGCTATTTTCAGTGCTAATTGGTAATGTTTTTTGGAGCTTTCATTGTATATTGCACTGATCCTGATTTTCTACGCATTACCATATTTTATTGCATTTTTCTTACAACCTTTATGTAAGCACGTGTGTTACGTAATGTTGCGTAATCTCTGCGTTTTTTTTTTGGCTTTTCAGCAACAATTCTAGAATGTGAAGCAAATTTTTGCAGTTCACGTGTTTTGTGTATCACGTTGCGTGTGTATATAAAAAAGTTAAGTGAGGTGCATCTATTTTAAAAGAAATTCATATTTGTGCATCGTACTCGGGTACGTTCGCCGTGGACGCTTAGTGGTAGTACTAATAATAATTTTGCTTCACCGTTGCCATGATTGGTTTTATCTAGTTGAGCAATTTTTTAAAGTATTTCAAATGACTAATTTCAGTGAAAGTTTCAGCTACCACCAGCTGTGCCAGTATCTTCACCTATATAGGTTTAACGAGCATCCAATATGGACCAGCAGGACTTATCCACCTCCCATTGGCTGTCGATGGTGCAGTTACTATGTGTGTTACCAGAATTTGGAAAGTTGCACTGGAATTTTGTGGTAAAAAGAAAAGAAAATGAAAAACAACCTGTAAGTATGTGCACATTGTGTGTACCAAAGTGTGGTACGTATATTTCGAACAATTGAAAGGTTTCACAATGAAGATAGGTATGCTAAATTTTTATTTTGCTTCACTGACCAATGCTTAATTAGGCTATGCTTTTCAGGAATGAAGTGTACTATGTATGTCTCTGCTAAATTGAAGGTTTGTCACCGTTGTGTGTAATGAAAATTCTGGATTTTGTTTTGGGCAATAGAGATTATATGGTTTGTTATCTTATGCTGCTGTGTAATTGTCTGATGTGTACTGTGTGTTTAATTTCCTTTGCCTTCCAGGAATGTTATGTGAAAGTGTTACTTTGGTAGTGATGTGCTTTATTCTGTTGCATTCTTTTGGCTTGATTTTGTGTTTCATTATGATGCTGTGATCTTTCTTTGCAGAAGCTGTTGCATAAATTTGTGTATGTGTGAGGCCATGTGGACCGCATATGGAAGATTTGCCTCGCTGAGAGTACCAAAGTGTAACCCCGATGGTGGTAGTGAGACGTGACGAGTTTGTCAGTTTTGTTGGGATAGCTACAATGTACCCTTGAAGTTTGAATGTATGAGTTTTCAGGAGGGCTAACACGTACCTGGAAATTCGTTGTGACGAGTCGAGAGATGTTCTGCATATTGGTGTTGCTGAAATGTACCCAGTATAGCGTGTGTGATGTGCTCACAAAAGAGATGTAATGCAATGAGAATATTTTTTTTGAGTTTATGCTACAGGTTTTAGTACCATCTATTTTCCAGCTTCATCTTGACTCTGTAGATGTGGATGCAACAGTATAATGCTATATTATTTATGTCATTCCTGAAATGTTAATGTGATTTGTGCAGTTTATGCCTATCAGGAATCTTTAATTTTGCAGCTAGTTGAATGAGACATGTCAGTGAATATTTTCTTTTCTCAGTAATTGCTGTGTATGACGATGATAGAAATGATGATGTTGATCACAAGAATGATGCTAATGAGAAGGATGGGAGGATAAAGATAGTAATGTGAAGGAGAATTTGTGTTATTGAGAATGAAGCATGAGTATTTGTAGTTTGACGCATGAAACGAGGTGTTTATTTTGAAGCATGTAGTAATGTTTACAGTAGCTTTGGCAGTTATTCAAGAGAGTATTATGTATTATGTGAGACATGGTTATTGTGAATGATTGTGTTTCATTGTCATGTATGAATGAATGATAAGTGCACTTATTTATTTTGTTAGTTAGTTGTACCAGCTGGTTAGATTTAATATTGGGATCCCATATAATTTGCTATATTTGTATTGTGTTATGTGTAGACAATGGGTATAATTGACATAATATTCATGTATTTTTACCTTTTCATGTCTCTTTGCTTTGATTTTTAAGCATTTATTGTAAAATTTTGGCTTGTACCCCTTTGAAAAATTCAGTTTTTATGTCAATATGCAATCAATTTTTTTCTCTTCTCAGTACTAAGATTAAATGTTTGTAAACTTTTGCCAAATTTGTGGCATTTTCTGTTCATATTATTTTGAATGACATACTATTTTCTTGTTCTATGTATGATGATGTTTTGGAAGCACCAGTTATACCTGTTCGTAATTCATGTTGTAGTGAGTTTGCTGGTTGCGAATCACGAGTGTCCACTGCGGAGTGACCCCACTGTACAGAGACACGCCAGAGGCTGCATATATACACCAAGGAGAGCTGCTGCCTGTTCGTTAGCTACACTGTATGTGGCAAAAGGAGCCACTATTGGGGGGAATCCAAGCCAGCGATTGCACCCCACATCATCAGCGACTTGCATAAACAGTTGGTAAAAACTCTGCGGCTGAAACTTCGTCGTTGTGGGTGATGTTGAAGTCCCACCCATGAACAGTTAGGTCGAGACTTCGTGCAGTGCAGTGTAGTGTGGGTGTAACAGGGCAGCAGTGTATATTGTGCGTGTGTGGGGTGCACTCAAATAGTCAAGATAACATCTTGATGAATATCGTCAGTGGCACTCGGGACTCCATTATGTTTGTATAAGCCTCACACACATGTTAACAGGCATTCAAATATTCAACTTCTTCTTTGACAGACATTTCTGCTCCCTCTTATCTTTGTAAACATTCAGATATGTTTTTTTTTGTAAAACGTTTGTGAAGTATGTCATTTCCTTTTCTGTAATTTTGTTTAAAAAAATCCTTCTTTTTTCGACGGGGACGTCGATATGGGTAGCCAGGGGGAGATGTGGCATGTGAGGGTTAATATTGTAATATGCGGTTATGGCAACATTGTTTGGTGTCTAGGACGCTAAGTCTGTCTTTTGTGAAGTAGTGACTAGTGCAGATGGCAGGGTGGGACGCTCCGTCGAACAGAAGGTAATATGTATCGTTTCCAATTTGTAATATAACTTACCATCTAAATTTCTGTCATGTGAATTCTCTATGTAGATTGATCCTTCTTTCCTTTCCCACAATGACCTAGGCATATTTTAGGAATTTTCAGGTGTTTAAGTAATTTGTTGAGCTCGTCCCGCCGGACCTCGTGTAGATTGCTATGTTTTAAACGCCGGTACCATGCTCTACCCCCCGTGATATTTGTAAAAATGTAAGAGGTTACAACAATATCACAAATTTGTATGAAACTACCCACTCTAATACAAAACGTTAGGAATGCCTGTAAGATATGACAAATTACTATGAGAACACAACAAACTACTATAAAACGATGGAAATTACTGAAACATATAAGAACGTCTCCAAAGTATCAAAAATACATGCAATGGTGACCAAAATGCCCGTAAAAGCGTCCAAATTATCTTCCTTCACCGTATTCATACTTTATTAAAAGTGCCCCAAGTGGCTCAAAGATTTCTCTGACATGACTTCAATGCGTTTACAATGGCCGTAAAGTGTCCAAGATCCCTTCAAAATCTCTAAACTGTACGTAAAACACATTTGAATACTGTAATAGTACACAACATTCTGAAAAACTAAACAAATGACTGTAAAAACAAAACAGTAGTAGCAACAATAAAACTGGCAAATGGCTCTAACAATACACCAATATCTGTGCTCCAGTGTCTAAAATGCCCTATAAGTACGCTAAAATGATTTGAAGGTTCCCCCAACCCAAATGTGTGAAAAGGGGTTGAAAACACGATCAAACAACTCAAAAAGCCATAGCATGGTAACAAATACCTGCTCCAGTGTCTAACATGCCAGTAAACATGTCCATAATACCTTCGAACTGTCCAAAATGTCTGGAAAGGTGCTGAACTATTTGCTCAGAGCCCCAAAGCACTTTCAAAATGTGCGAAATATGTCTACCAGTGAACTAAACTGCCCTAATTACCTGTACTAATACGCGAAAATACATGCTGAGGTGTCCAAAATGCCCGTAAAAGTCCAATGTTGAGGCACTTAGAAAATACATTCCAAGTGCCTCAAATAGATCTACTAGTGGCCCAAAATACCTAGAAAGTTCACGAATTACTGAAAAAGTACACAAAATCCCGAAAAGACCTCAAAAGTGCTCTAAAACACATGAACTACTCGAAAACAGAAAAAAATGAATGTAATATACATAAAATCGCAAATGAAATCCCCAAAAGCACTCTGAAACACAAAAACTACCCGAAGACGTAGCGTCCTATTCCTTTTAATTTCCACACATCTCTCACACACATGCATACTCTCTTTTTGTTCTTTACTTAGTTTATCACGTTTCTCTTTCCAATATGTTTTTATGACCATATAAAATACTAAAAGTATTTTTCCGGCTACATCAATAACTTTTTATTTCTATGTCTTCCATATTTTCTTCCTGTTCCTTTCCAAAAACATATATATTGTTTTCCCTCCTCCAAATTTCGACCAATTCATTATTCACCAAACTAATTCTAAACCTTGTTTCATATAACCTTGGCCCGCTGTATTCTTCCGCGATCCCTTCCCTTCTCCTTTCCCTTGATTGCCTAAAATACACCCTTGATTGACGATGGTGATGACAAACAAGGCCTGTACAATGTAAGGTTAGGCGATAAAGGTGATTGAAACACTTTGTCATAATAGAGCACTAGCCTTCGTCATCCTGAAAGGGGGGTTTAAACCGTAGGATCCTCCTACCTATTTGTTAATAAGAACCTACATGCATTCCAGATGAATTAACTCTTACGTAATATGTCTTATTCATACGGCCATGAATTGTAAGGTTGGCAATTCTCTTCAAATATATTAAGATAGGAAAGGTGGAATCAGACGACTGAAAAAAATATCATATCCGGGATTAGAACAACGAATCTCCTGGTCTCCGTCCGGTTGCTCTAACCACTGAGCTACCAGGGCAACGTGCCGGCACGACATTAAATTCTCCAACTGATTCGCATCTCTCCCGGTAAATCACAAGGAGATCTCAAATTGTATTGAGATGACATACCCCAATGGCGACTTACAATGTTGTAAGTGCTTTAAGTTCCGAGCTTCATAGTTTCGACCACTATTAGGTCAATTAATCGAATTAATTGTTCTTCCACACAAGCCGTGTGTTGGACACGGTTAGAAAGTAGATTCAGACCACTGAAAATTTCAATGCCATAGCCGGGATTTGAACCACGGATCTCCCGGTCTCCGTCCGGTTGTTCTAACCATTGAGCTACCATGAAAACATGCCGGCACGACATTAAATTCCCCAACTGATTTGCATTTCTCCAACATACGCCAATGTGGACTTACATACCTTTTCATTCTGATTCTACCGTTCCAACCTTCGGAAGAACAATTAATAAAACTGAATTGATTATGTTTTCTAAACGAGTCTAAAACTACCTTGGGTCCTAGCCTCTGGTGCACATCCGCTATCACGAAAAAACTCTATGCAAAAGCCGCCAATCAACATGGGATGCTAGAACTAGATAAGGGTGGGGTGGAGCCATGAATGGGGAGGAGCTGCTTTACGAATCCATTACCAACTTAACATGCAGTTGAACTATATCGGTACTTTTTGCACCCAAGTGTACATACGTGGCAGTTAAGAGGTACACAGAGCACCAAAGAAAATCTTCGGCGGATTTTGCATCGCTTTCTGGGGTCTTTTGAGGACTGTCCTTCACCTTACCTATCGCAGAGCGTGTGGCTTAATAACACAGCTAACACAGCAATAAGGGGGAAAAGAGGGGAGGTTGATGCCTTTGCTTTTTCTAGTGTTATTGAAACCAAAACATATTTATTGTCTCAGAACCAGTCATGCCGTATACTAGCGAAATTGCTCGTAGACGTATCGTGGGTATGTGGGAGGCTGGTCGTACTGTTACAGCAATTGCAACGGCAGTGCATAAAATTGTTTTTATAGTAAACTACTGGATAAAAATATTCCAGTAATGTGGGGAAGACGGTTTACATACTCGTCAGAAAGTGGGCACTCCCCGTAAAACATCCGCAGATGAAGATATTCGTTTACTAAATGCAAATTACTCTTTTGTTATAATTGAATGATCGTGTTTAGAAACTAGAGATGAATATGTATATGTATATGGTTTACCGAATGTGACATACATATTATGGCAATAAAATTGGGTTACTTTTTTCCATAATCCTGTTGTATTCCTATGATCCGCAATATGTTAGTAAGGGTATATTAACCAATTATAGTTTGAATTAGAGGGAAAACATGCTGCTTTATTTATTTATTATTTAATTATGATTGCTTCTATGCAGGAACAAGCATTGATACCATTGTGAGAATACAGTTCTGTTTAGTTTTTGTTATAAAGTGCTGTCTTGCTGTGTATTTAATGAAAACCATTCAGGCTTCAATTTGCACCTTATGAAAATGCTGTCATACTACACATTCTACATTTCGCTAACCTGGGCGCTCATCAAGTTTTCTCCTTAGCTTTTAACCGTTTCAAAGGCGTGTCCTGCACTGGCCGATAAGGTATGGGCTACCTATCATGATAAGACGTCTGTATGACAAACTGAATGCACTCACTCTACCTCTTTCTCTTTTAGCTAATACGATCGAGAGCGTAAACATATATTTCGTTTCTACCCATTTTGTAACCTTTGTTGTGTTAACTGGTGTAACTGTTTAGCACTGTGGCCTAAAGCAACCAATGAAATACCCATGGCTTCGCAAGGCCACGTAAAACGATAAATAATGTGACATAGACGTGGGTTGCAGTGAAATTTTCTTTGGCGTTCTTTGTACAAGGCAAAGTTATATGGAACAGGGTTTAAATTACACGATTTTCAAACTATACATCCTCTCCAACTGCTCTCCGACTGCTCTTTGGACTTCCTGCCAATGTTCTGTCAACCAGACTGCCGATGCACCATGGCGAATAATCTCCTTTTGCCGCGATCTTGTCCCGTATTTCACTTCCCTGCAGTGCCACCATCTTCTCATTGATCCGCAAACTTAGATTGCGAATAAATGCTCGTTTCCCCTTTGCAATTGCCATCTTCATTTGTTGAATTAATTTCTTCTTAAGAGCTCGTTATTTCACCACTAAATCTCCGTTGATAAAGACATCAGTTTCTTTAAATGCTTAGTTTTCTTCAAAACTTCATAAAGAAACTGCACAAATGTAAATCTCATAACTGTCTTTCTCGTTTCTCTTAGTGTTCCCACCACTGCTGAATCCCCACTTTCCTCCGGGAGGAGATGATTCTACTCCAGGAGGGATAGAACATTTTGAAGAATAACTGTACCAACATTATATTTACTGTGGGAACTATTTATTTCGGAGACATTTGTCATTTATTTAAAGCGCGGTTTATGTAATTATATCGTTTAGGGAGATTTTAAGGTTCCAGTCCATAGGTGTAAATTGAAGATGTTCAAATTTGGAGTTTACGTATAGGTATTTTGATTCTGATTATTTTAATTACAAGTATTAAATAACCAAACACACCTATTATTACTAATAATTAAAACTAAAACTTGACGTTAATTTAGCTCATGCAGTCCCTCACGCAAGGTACACTTTGTGGTCTCCGGCTAGCACTTACATTCTTGAAGCTGCACGTCCCCCACGTCCTTATAAGATATACAGATGCGAAGGACCTCTTGGGGATGCTTATTCAGGGTGAAGATGCTGGCAAAGTATGAGATCTAGCTGGACTGACGATTATCAGACTTCTGCTCCCACATAGCATAACTTCTACAATTGCCTCTATCTTTTTGAATCTCTCTTTTTCAGCTGCAAGGGGACACTTTAACCTTGGAAACTTTCTTGGTACGCCGCTTTTTATAAAAGCTTTATTGGTGGGCACTATTTTAACAATGTTTTGCTACTCTACATATATTAACAAGCCTGGTGACCTGAGTTCCCTTAGTGTGTGCACAATTAGAGTATAGGATATACAACGGAGGGGGGGACACCTCGCGCACTGATATCTACCGGAGATCTATTGCGGCCATAAACTCCCAGAAGGAAGGGATGAAGTAAAGGAACCACAGGAGATTACAGGCCACAGGCATACAGCCCACCGAGACGCGCAGAAGTCCCCCACAGTTCCCAGCTCAAAGACCCGTTCCACTACTGGAACTGCCCAAAGAGACGAAGAACGACCCGTTTAACCAAGCAGCCCTCTAGTGTGCAGGGAAATATCTTTCCTTGGAGCAGGCACTGCCTTACGCCACGATCCTAGAAGTACATCTAAAAGATCAGAAGGAAACGGAATGAAATGGAAGTGAGGGGTAAGAAACCATTCCAGCTATCGCCTAACGGCCAGGAAAAATCACAAAAAACCCAAGAGCAGAGTCGGCGGTCGAAAGAATTGAATCCGATTGCTCCCGAATGCGAGCCTCATACGTTACCACGGAGCTATCTCGCTCGGTATGTGCACAGTTAGGCGTATTCTTAAGATTTTGAAACTGCCCTCAAATGCCCCACATCTAAAAGCACTTGTAGGAATCTCTTGGACGTTTAAATCTCAGGCCCCAAAATTATAAAGAACACTTATAAAGCATAACTTACAGCATGCAATAAACAAAGCACAGCATAATACGGGCATCTTGAAAAGTAACAATTTACACTTTAAGAAACGCAATAATTTATGTATATGAAATTATATACTGTTTCCCTTTCCTTTTTTCCTTTACTTTCAATACCTGATTAACTACATATATGTACACTGTCTAGCATAAAATGTGACCCAAAATGAAATGGAGCTGCTTATGTTGGTACTGACAAAACATAGCTCCAGCTACTACCCACCTGACCACCTCTGTTTTTCGAGTATTCGACTTTTTTTCGTAATTCTAATCACTGGATTGGCAGCGTACCTTGCCTCCGCAAAACATGACCGAACTGCCGAAGGGTAACATTACAACTTAAACGTTATATTTTCATGCTACACTGCCGTTTTCTTAATGTGGTTTCTTATTGCCGTTTAATAGCAGCAAAAACTTAACCTTTGTCTCCATCTCGCTGAAGAAATCATATATTTAAATGTCGTAGCTGTCGTCCAATTTATCCTCAGATGCAAATAATTCTTTACCCTTCCTATAGAAGGGCGAACTATATTGTAGTTGATTTAGGCTTTCCTTGTGTACCAATCGTAGCGAAACCCTTTCATAGAGGTGGTGTCCTACAACACCTTCATTCCACATAGGTTATAAATATTCTTCATTGGTAAATTTTACGTCCCGGAATTGTTTTACAGGCCAGCTACTTAGAGAATTGATACCGGCCGGGCGAAGTCAAAAGTTGGTTACCTGAAGGTTACCTTACGGAGAAAAACAATATGATGCTGTGGCCACCTTTTATGCAAGAGGGTGTACACATTATGAAGAATCGAAGCCCCTGTATATTCCTCATCATTAGCTTCAGAGAATGTAGATATTATTTAGGGTTGCGCAATATACACTTTCAAGAAGAGCCGGTACCAACGCTTCCCTAGGTTTTATAACACGCTAGTTACATTAGATCGCAGTGTTACACCTAACGAAATTTGCACAGTTCGTTTGAGTTTAAGGCAATGGCTAGAATAATAGCATAGTATGTCAAAATATAATTTCTAAAAGTATTTTACAATATCTTATTTTGGCACATTTTAGATTTTGCTGAGTAGTTGGTTATTATTATCATTATTATTATTATTATTATTATTATTATTATTATTATTATTATATTATTATTATTCTAAATTATGTTACTTGTTTTTTTTTACTTCAGACTTAGTCTCTTCACTTAGTTTAACACAGATTAGGCGATTTCACAAAGTTATATCATAACGTTCTCCTTTCACACTTCACCAAACAGTTAATCATGCGGCTTCACTAATGCAATTTTTCATTTGTTACTTTCTCTACGAGTATACATAGTAGATAGAAAAGGTATTGAATTACACCCAAAAATTCGATATCGGCATTTCAGCGGAAATACATGTTTTGAGGCACCATGAAAAAAATTAGAAAGTTCCTTGTAGATATCTATCTATGTGTTTGTCTGTGGACAGATAACTAAAGAACGAAAAGTCGGACAAATACCAAACTTGGTATTGAAATTCAGCATGTTCAAACGATGCGATGCGATGGTTTTTACGAAAATTATCTATTCCAAACTACCCTTTACTTGGGATATTATTCGAAATCTTTTATTTTGTGAAAATAAAATGTTTACTTTCTAACAATTTTTATTAAAATACCATATACCCATTTAAGATATTTACATGAAAATAAAGCGTATGTCTGGAATTTTTTGGAAATAACCTGTGAAGTCCTCTTCATTTCGAAGGAATTTTATACAGTCTTGTGTAACTTGTTAACGTTGAGCGATAGACGAAAACGTACTACAGAAAAAATGCAGGTCTCTTTAAAACGCACAATTTATTTCAAATAACTTTATTTGTGGCATAAGCCATTTCCAAAATATCCGTCAATAATGATTAGAAATGTTCATTTCTTTGTCATTCTTTTAAAGTCCTATCCACATTCAGTTGTTTATCGCGACTGTATGGAAAAGTATAGTTTTGAGGCCAGCATATAGCACCCAGTTTTGAAACATTTAACTAACACTATTCCCTTTGCATGTGTAACGAAATGTATAATGTAGCTATTTCTGCAACGGTTTATCGCGATTAAAATGAAGTAGACCGAAAAACAAGTTTTCGTAAGATAAGCTTCTATATCCATTAATAAATGATACAGAGTAGAGAAAGTCGTGAGAATATATCACATCAGATTTTTTTATTTGTGCTCTTATAACGCACGGAACGCAACACTTTTACACGATCACTCCGCTTTGTTCATTCTTATTTTAGCCTATCTTTATACATAGTGAGCCAAAAGACTTCGAAACGCCTGCGCGGTGTTTTCCCTGTCCGCGTCCTCGGCGATCGTTGCCGTCTGCCGCTATCATAGAAAGGTGCGGATGAACCCAACAACATTTTTAAATCTACTTTTAAAGACCTTACTTACCAACTTTACAAAAGGAGATGCTGAAACTGGCCACCGTCGTTGTCCATACATTTTGGTACCTCTTTAGGAAACTATCCATCACTCGCCGTAGTTCACGTTGAGAAATTTCCTGGCGGATATTTTGTTTTAATTCTTCCAGGGTGTGTGGGTTTGTCTTGTACACTTTATGTTTTAAGTTACCCCGGAGGGGTATTTTAGGAACAATATTACCGGCTGCGCGATATTTTTCTACTGGGCGCGTGGAAATATGATAAAAACATGATAACCCACTGCTCCTATAAACAAAGCCACGCTGTTGTGGCTTTGCTGCACAGTGTGAAGTACAGTTTTGAGTTGATGTAATGTGATGTGGTTGAATTATAACGAGTTATTTATTATTTTGTCCTGTACTTAGTCACAAAGTATATTATGGCTCAGTATATGTTTTCTACTGTACAGCGTGTATTTATTTATGATTCGTATGGATTAACTCAGTCAGCTCGCCAAGTGAAAGTACGATTTGTAGAAAGATTTCCATGTGTAAAAGTTCCAGGCCGTACAACAATCCATGAACTTTACAGTAAATTTCAGGCCACAGGAGGTGTTCAGGCTAAGAAATCTAAAAGACGGCGTTCGTTTCTTACCGAAGATACATTAGACGACATCGGTCATCGTTTGGAAAATTCCCCCCAAAAATTCCATGATGGGTAGTGTCCTAAAGAGGTGCCAAAAATGTATGGACAATGGCCGTGGCCAGTTTCAGCATTTTCTTTCATAACGTTGGTAAGTAAAGCCTTTAAAAGTAGTTTTAAAAATGTTGTATGGTTTCATCCGCGCCTTTGTATGATAGCGGGAGACGGCAACGAGCGCCGAAGACGCGGACAGGAAAATCACCGCGTAGGAGGTTCGGAGTCTTTTGGCTCACCTTGTATCTACTAAAGATCCCTACTGGTAATCTAGGCAATGTTCTTTTACGGCTCGCGAGGTGTTTCTTTACAACTTATTTACACCCGGCATTCAATTGCCTGTCCCTTGCAAATCCTATCTCCACCAATACTATGGCTCATCCTGCATTTCATCTAGAGTGCCATTAGCCTAAGGTCACACTTTAAACCAATATTAGCACAAGCAGTCACACAAAGTATTGTTGCTTCAGATAGTAGCTACATTTGTCATTTAAATATTTTAAATAGGCTTATGGTCATTCAATCAAATCGATAGAAGCATTTTATTAGAAAATAAAATATTCCAAAGGTATAGAATGTAAAGGGAAATTTAAAAGTATAACGTGTAAAGTATATTCAATAATAAAAGGTATAAGTAAGTAATAAAAGTATAGCATGTAAAGGGTAATTCACCCTTTACCGGGGCGCTGATGACCTTAGTAGTTTAGCGCCCTTAAACCGCATCTCATCATCATCATCATCATCATCACACCCTTTACCGTTTAAAAAAGGGTATGGTAAATTGAGTCCGCCTAAATTTTCGTGATGGGTTAGTTGAGTCCCTCGATCCGTAATGTTAGGTGACACAATTTCCCCTCCCACTTTGTGAAGACTTGGGACTTCGCAACCGTTTAGCAAGTTTGGTGTGTTTAAACATTTTGGACGTATTCATAGATTTTAGGTTGGTCTGGACTATCGCGACTCATTTGGTCCGGACCAAAGTCCGACCAAGTTTTTGGCATTCATAGACGATAAAAAGCTTCGGACCAGCAAGGAGAAAATGTTACACGACGAAAAAAAGTAGTTCTGCGCATGCGCTACTTCCATACAACAGTAAACTAACCACTGTTACTCCCAAATTTACAACTTTCTATGGTAGTTTCACAGCTGTTTTTTTTATCATTTTAGTGCTCACTCCTCACTCTCAGCAAAAAATGGAGATAACAAAGAAGCGTGCATTAAAAAGGTCGGAGGAGGAAAATGCCTGCTTTACTTAATATGAAAATGATGTATATTGTTGAAAACAAATCGGTTTCGACAAATGCAAACGCAAAAAGAAAAGAAAAAAAAAGCATGGAGGGAGATAATGTATAGGAGTTTTGTGCATGATTCTGACCTATTGTCACTCCTCCTTTTTTTTGGAAACGTTCTTAGCCACCAGATACACAGTTTCATGGCATTGTTAATCATTTCAATAAGAACTTAACCCTGGAATATTAACTTTTAACCTTAAAATTACAGAATAAAATTGAATTTAAATGGCAAGCAACATTTGCTGTTGTTTATTAAAATGTATTTCACCCTGGATCTTAACCAAATAATTAAATATTGTGTGATAGTAATTATACAGAAATAATTACCTGAGGAAATCGTGATGTATTATAAATCTTCCGGGCAGTTGTGATCCTCCTCTCACTGCCGGGAAAACTTAAGAAAACCCTGAATTACTTTGAACTTAACCTAAGTGACTTAACGCGACGTAATGTGAAGTCTTACACATTGTATTAAATGCAACCATTTAGGGTTGTCTTAACGTGGCTTAATTTAACGCGAGTAACTTAAGAATTTCGCAGTGTCAAACTTTTCCTTTCCGTTACGCCAAGATTAATGTTGCATAGTTATTAGAATCAATCCGCGTGAAGCAGTAGTATAAAGTAATAAAGAAACAATCAAGACTCATTCCCGTTATGCTAATTACATCCTAATTAGACCTTTACTTTAGCAGCATTCCTTAACTTCGCTTTACGTCCTATCATGTTAAGTAAAGTTAATCGTAATCCCGGCTTAACGAAGGGAAGTCTAGTAATGGCACGTGAGACTTAAGTCATAATGCGGCTTACTGACGCCTGACTATGGCCAGCAGTGTTTTCTTGATATCCCTCCTCTTGCATAAAGCGGAAGTGCCATTAGCATTTGTGTATCAATTGAGATACTCAAGCCTCGGTTATTGTCTCTGTCATATAGGTTAGGATGAACCAGTTCTATCAGCCTTCAACTTTTACCTTACTAAATCTGTATCTGTAGCTGAAATTTAGGTCGTCATACTTTCCAATTACATCTAATCTTAGTAGATAGTTTTACTCCACCGTCTCATTTCGCCATCACTCCATAGTCATCCATTCAGTAAAGATGATCTGCCTTTAATCTACCCCTCTGAGGTAGACCAAAATTTGTTCCGGACCAAGGCGTTTGATCCCCGGACCAACGCAAGTCCTGGTCTATGAATAAGAAAACCGATGGTCCGCTGTAAATGCACTGGAAGTGGGAAGTTGGTCTGGACTAAGAAGGGCAAACATACCGTTCTTTGTCTTGATAGGGTGCATAGTGTCCCAAAGTTTTTACAAAATAAAATCGTCCGTATGAGCAACTTGCAATAGTTTTGTCATACAGGTAAAAGTTTAAATATTAGCACGTCCTGATTAATTCAGCTATGTCATCGGTTCTCTCAGAAATGTTTCTTTTTCCATTATTTTGTTTCTCTTTTTTCCTGTACTTCGCAAGTGAGCATAGACACCTAACTGAATGCCGGCCAAAACATCAACGAAGTTGTAAATGTTCAGGTGCGAAGTGTAAAACAAGCCATTCAATTTGGCATGGAAAGATTCACAGCTATTTGTGGTTCGATTTGTGGTAGCTGTGAAATTAGTCCAAATAGCAGGGGGAACATTGAACCTGCTGCAATGTTATGTCTCCAGGATGTAGTCACAGAACTCTTCTATTTTTCTGTCTCCTGGTTGCACAGCCATAAGATCTTCGAAAAAGCAGTCGTCTACGTCATCTAGGTTTAAAAAACGAAGTTCAAAAGAAATGTTTTAAAAATTTACCTTTTTCCAAGTTCCATTTGTATTCCTTTGATAGACCAAGGGCTTGTGTTTTGCATCACCAATTTTGTCCTAAATGGAAACGACACCATTTTATCATAGCTGAGGGACAAACAACGGCCTTGTAAATAACTGCTTCATAGTCTAAAAATCACTTCTGGTAAAAATGTTAAGTGAAGTATAGTACAATGGATTACAATATGACGGAACATTTTTCATAGGTTTCAAATGCCTTATTTGTCAGCAGAAAGATTGCAAGTGGCACATAAACATCATTTACTAGTGTATGAATAGTAAGCAATGGTGTATAAAACTTGGGACAGATTTTAAATGTGCCATCTACGTAAACTGTAGGCCTTTCACAAATAACAATTAAGTTTGTTGTAGTTGAAAAACCAATTATATAGGTATCACCGTAATTTATTATTAGGAAAGGCTCACGGTTGTTGGTGACTATTTCTATTTCTCGCAGTACAGCATGTGTATTTGTGGCTCTTTTGGGAGATTGTGGTGAGTACGAGCGCGTGCATTACGTATAGGGTAGAGCGGGGATTTTTCGCTCAAGGATCTATTCCGTCAAAATAAAAAGATTGTTACTGCACATGTATTGAGCGCAGTCAACATCTTGTCTTGTGTTTGACATACTGCTGTGAGCTAGTGTAGAAGGAATAATTTAGTGGTTACTCTTACAGTTTTGGATTGGTAAGAAGAAAATCATTTGAACGTAAGCAAACACACTGCATTTTTACAAAGATAAATATTTATTCTTATGAACATAAGAGATAGAGCTCATAGCAATGCTAGTTTGTTATAATGGAAACTTGTGTACGTCGGAGGAGAGGTACTGCGCATTGCTAGCGGGAAATGCAGACTGTGTTTCATCCTTCTACTTTAAAGGCGCGTAATTTAAAAACAGTCCATTTGGGGCTATTTCCTTCAATAGCTTGAGGACTCGCTTACTTTTTGTATTACATTTTATAGTCGTTTATATTTTTACACAATACGAGAAATGCCTGTATACTTATGTATTTCAGATGGTACGAACTTATAAGAGAAAATGACCAGCTAAAAATGGAGAGATGAAGTCCTGAATCACACTGTCTCTAGTGTGCTTCGAAGGGACCTCAACCTAAGAGAAGCAGCAGACATTTTAGTGTGCCTTTTTCCACAATTAAATACCATGTAAATGATATTATATAAAGAAAAGCATTGGGAGAGGAAGCCACATTTCGACCAGTTGAGCACCTCACCGTTTTTACCGTGAAAGAGGATAAGGTTCTGGCTGAAATATTTAAGTATTTAGCTGGTAGTGGTTTTGGCTGCAAACCAGAGAAAATCAGAACAGCATTTGCGTGTGCTAAGCTAAAGAATTTTGATCAACAGTGGGATGAACAGGAACTTTCATCAAGAAAATACTGATTAACAAACTTGTTGAAACAAATTGTGAAGACATTCGTCATGTTAATATAGAAAATGAGGAGGAAAATGATCCTTGCGGGTTTTTAAACCTAAGATATGTATTACTTAAATCAGTGTTAGGAGTGGATTAAATGTCAGAAGTGTGGACTATGGTACCATGCAGTGTGTGTTGATGCTGAACGAAAAGAAGTTCACCTGTGGCAAGCGTTAGTGATTTTTATCGGAAAAGCTTTGAACGAGATAACCCTTAGGCAGTATTTTTCACAAATATACATTAATTAAACAACGCCTCAGGCAAGCAATAATTATAAGTGTCAATGACTTACAGGTCAATTAATTTCCTTGAGGTTTCACTATTTATATAGTAGTTATCAGTGTTGATATTTAATGTGAGAGAAATATTGTAACTGTATGTTAGAAATGAGTTCGCTGCCGTGCAGAGGGACCGATACAAGACTAAATACATGAAATTTTATTGCCTAGGGGGAAAATGTGTGAGGACCACAAAAAAAAAAAAAAAATAGAAGCGACGGGTGGAAAGGAACGCGCTTAGTAATTGTAGCAAAGTCATGTGATATTGGAAATAGCTAATGGTAGAGCTAGGAGGTAGGTTTGAAATAATTAAGACAGCCAAACAGAAACATATAAGAGTAAAGATTCAAATATTAAACGTAAGTTAGCGAAGCCACGCTAAAAACTGCTCAACGGAATACCGGCAGTGCAAGTTTAGACATGGGGGAGATCAAATTGCTGTGAGGTGTGTTAGCATACAGTGCATTAACAATTACCAGTAGTTATGTAGAAAAGGCGAATTAAATATCACAGCTCGTTAGAGGAAGTCAATGGGTTCATACTGAATTAAATTTAATGTGCAGGTGATGTGCTGTAAGAGTTTAGATAACTGACTTAGTCGTTTACGCGAGGCAGCGAAGGGCAATCACAACAGCTTACCCCCATATACTTGTAAATCTGAGAACAATATATATTTAAAAACTGCCATCTAAATATACTTACCGATGTGTTATAATTTGTCAACTTCACTTCTTTCACGTACCACACCCTATAAAAGATGCTTGCTCGACCTCACAGACCAGCTGGCCGTAATCTTATTCATATCAATGAGTTATAATAGGAGTCATAGATCACGCAAATTCCGTTTATCATTGGTATAAACAGTGACACTCAACGGTAATTAAAGTCAATGACTTCATGGACATTTAACAATGACCTAGACACAGGCCGGCGCCGCATATAATATATTTGGTGCCCAACCTTGTGTGGCGAAATAGATAAGCAATAAAGGGTTAAATAGATAAATAAAACCTGTGAGCATTAAAGTGACGAAATTTGTGCCTATCTAACCAACTGCGAACAGTGAAAGAAGTAAAATAGGGCAGAACATAGAACTTCAGGACTTGATCGGCAACTGCAGGTGACATCAGCCTGAGTACAACGTAGAACTTCAGGAGACCGTGGGAACGTCGAGAGCACCACAGATTGCTAGAACGTCAGTGAAATTCCAGACTACTAGAACTTCCGGAAAATTCCAGAGCGTCAGAAAATTCCACACTACCAGAACTTCAGGGAACTTCAATAATGACATCGGAGCAACTGAATCTACCGGAGAAAGGTGCACGTAACCAGGATTTCATGACCGTAACATCACACTCGGGGCATCACAACCTTCAGGAGGAAAGGGCACTTTGTAAGGACTTCAGGACCGTAACAGTACACAGAGAATAAGCATTTTGTAAGGTGGCAATTCAACAGAGTAAGGTCAGGCCAAAGCTTAACATGCTTGTTATTGTATTATTATTAGTTGAACGTATGGTAATTTTGTGTATTTATGCATTATTTATTTACATGTACCTAAAAAGCGGAAAAATTAAACGTATGAAGTCCGATAGTCTAACTACAGTAGGCAAAATGGATGCAGAAATCTTAGGATAAAGCATAACGATGTAAGTAGATGACCATTCGTCAGAAAATACAGATTGGTGAGGAAAAAATGAATTGTATATAGAATCTGAAGTATACATATATCAGGAAAGGGGTAGTGTAGACATTCGCGGTACAGAGGAACATAATGCAAATACCGATAGGGGTAACAATATGGAAGTAGACAGACAGGCAGTACAAGAAGTAAGAAATGTAGATATGAGGGAAGAGAATAATACTTTTTTTCTCATATTTTTTTTAAATTTAATTTTTTTTTATTTAACAAAATTTATTACATAGCCAATAGGCTGAGAAAGGGGATAGACAGTGAGAAGGTAGTGATAGGGAATGCAAGCTCATGAGTTTGCCTCTGCTATTTCGGGGCCTTTGGGTTGGTTTTTTTTATTATTATTATTTTTAGAGCACAAAGGTGTGCATTTGACCTTTAGGACTTTTTTAAAAAAAATTATTTTATTTTGTTTTATTTTTATAGCTTCATTTTTAATTTTGGTGCAATGTATTTATTTATTTACTTTATTTTGGGATAGGTTTTAGGATAATATGAAGACTACTACACAAGAAGGATAGATCTCTTTCGTTTTTTCTTCTTCTTCTTGTCCCTATTCTTATCATATGCCCTCCTGCAGTGAACACTTAGAGCTTCCTTAAATGCGGGAGATCCAAGGCCAAAGTGGTCCTTTTGTCCAACTCACAGCGTTCCTTCTGGATAAATATCTGGAATGCCTGTAGATTCACTGCGTCCCCAACTTTTAGTACCCAAAAATAGGTGGCCGGACCAGAGAAACTAACCAATAAGGCATTCGATCCTCTGAGAAAATTGCTTGGTAATAGGCAACACTTGAGCAATGCACCAAATCCTACTGAGGGCGTAAGTATGCACATACCACACTCGTTGGAAAAGGTTGAGTGATCGAGTCCGCTGCTCTACTAAGAACACCCGTAACTTCGTCAGTTTGTCAGCCCAATTAAGCGCCACAGTCTCGCGAAAACAGTGCGTGAACACAACGCCCAAGATCTTCGTGCGGCTTACTGTCCGCATACCATGAAGGTTCAGGGGTTCTGGCCAATGACCAAACTGTAACACCTTCGACTTGGTAAAATTTATTTGGGCACCAGAAACGGAACAATTATCGCGTAAACACCGATGTAATGTGACCATGTCCGCGTTGTTTGCCAGGAAGACAGTCACATCATCCGCATAGGCGGTAAGTTGGAATCGCTGACCGTGCAGTTCTACGCCGCCAAGGGATGACTGTAGTTGTCTCAAAAGGGGGTCGAGGCTCAACGCAAATAAACCCATAGACAGTGGGCAACCCTGTCGGACTGACCTCTCTATTCGGAGAATCGAAGAAAGATATCCTTTGCAGAGTATCTTGGACGTCGCAGCAGCATAAAGGTTTTGTAATAATGAAAGAAATTGCCCTGGGATCCCCAAGTGCCGCATAAGCAACCAAAGGTAAGAATGACTAACCTTATAAAGGCCTTTTCAAAGTCAAGGTTAACCAATGCCACTGGAAGCTTCTCGGTTTCAACATGACAAATAACATCCCTCAATAAGCCAATATTTTGGATGATGTTCCTGCCACTTGAAACCACAGTCTGGACGTTGCAGAGAATTGCTCCATAAACCAGATTCAGCCTTGAAGAAAACGCTTTCGCCAGTAAATTGTAGTCGCAATTGAGCAAGGTAGTCGGCCTAAACTCTGCAACGGTTCTCGCACATCGATGCTTTGGAAGCAGTAGTATACGCCTTCTAAAAACTTCTCGGTAACCTCAGAGGAGCACTGAATTTCTGCAAAAACTGCTGTGAGTTCGGTAGCAATGACGTTCTAAAACGTGGAATAGAAGGCGTACGGAATACCATCCGGACCAGGAGCAGTGTTCTGCTTCACACTCTGCAACCCTGCCGCTAGTTCTGCAGAGGTAATAGGTCGCAAAAGAGAGGAGCCGCTCTGCGAAGGCAGATGATAATGCAGCGGGAACGAGGCGGCACCGGTATCGGAAACTTTGGAAAGCATAGCACTGAAATAGTCATGAAAGCAGCGGATGATAGCAGAGGATGCAGAAATTATCCGCCCATCGTGACAAAGTTCTGGTATAAAACGCCGCCTGCCCTGCTGGCGCTCTCCGGCAAGATGAAAAAGAGAGAAGGTTTCTTCTGCAGCCATATGGCGACGATGGGAGACGTCTCGAAGGCGGAGCATTTCCAATTGCTTTAACGAAATTCGTTCCTTAATAGCATGCAGACGTTGGGACACATCATAACCGACTCTTTGCAGTTCAGCGAGATCCTGTAAAGCAGCATAATAGAAATCCAGTAGCTCTCGCCGTTCCCTGGCTCGTTGGAGAACTGCCCGTTTAAAAAGGGAAATAATTGCTGGTTTAGCATTATAAAGCCACCAGGAAAGTTTGCTGCGGGAATTGAGGAACGAAGGACGCAACTTCCCCCACAGTAAGCGGAAGTCTCGATGGCAATCTTCCTCCGCGAAAATGGATACAGGAATCCTCCAGAAACCTCTCCCAGGCCAGGGAACAGGTGCAATCTGCGTAATCCGACAGACGACTGCATGGTGATCACTGAACGCAAGGGGATGTACTCGAAGATCATGGACCGTAAGAACCAAGGTGCGAGAGAAATAAAATCTGTCAATTCTAGAAGCCGACAATCCACGGACAAAGGTGAAGTCCACACGAGAACCATTCTTGGACTCCCAGGCATCTACAAGGTCAAAATGCGTCACGATTTGCTTGAGCATAGGACTAAGGTTGGGCAACCCACGCTGATCTTTGGCAGCAACAGTACAGTTAAAATCACCACCAATGAGATATGTGCAACCTTTAGAAAGGGCATTGAGAAGAGCTGTATTGAAGAATAATTCCCGTTCAGAACGACGTTGAGAGCCAGAAGGTGCATACAAATTGATCAAGACTATGTCAGTGTACAGGGCGGAGATGAGGCGTCCAGAGGGATGAAGGTCGACGTTGGTAAGACGCATTGCTTTGCGGTAAAGCAACGCCGTTCCTCGGCCGTCCGGTCAAAAATTGACGATGTTCTAATAATGACACAGAAAATCAAGATTGGGCACATTGACGTCCTGTAAAAATCCAACATACATATCATATAAGTGTAGAAATGCAGCAAGTAAACGCCGATCCACCGGATTACGAAGACCATTAACATTTATAGAAACAAAGACGTGAAGAAGTGTCATATAAGAAAAACCACGAATGAAAGGGTCTCCAAAAGGAAAAGCACAGACGAGGAAATACAGCACTACTAGGGGACCGGACACCAAGAACGGGAGATTTAAACTGATCCGCCACCGTTCTCACCTGGTTTGTCTCGCGGCACCGTAGGTAAGACATACGGATGCACTCTGTGTTTCTGCGAGGATTTGTCTTTCAGTGTATCGGCTTTCTCATAATCACCATCCGGAGTCACGGCGGGCAGGCCAGGCAACTCGGAAGTATCCAATTCGTTTGCCACCAACGGTAAGGCGCGGTCCACGTCCTCTGACCAGGGTTGAGGCATCGTATCGCCGTCCTGAGATGGAGGTTCTGTTTTGCGAAGCCGTGGATCCCGTGACGGCGTCTCTTTCTCAGGTAGCACTTGCCGGTTTACAGTCGCAATTCTCGGTGCTTGAGAGGTTTCTGCCTCACCTTTCAGCTTCTTGGAATCAGGTTCGACTTCCGGATGACTGCGTTGCAAAGAGTCCGCAACAGCACTGTCAGATGTGATGGAAGGTGCTGCCCTCTGGTAATTAGCAGGAGACACTGAAGTCGCCGAGATTGGCACTGCGGTAGCCGTAACCGCCGAAGGAACTGCAGCAACCATTGTCACGTCCGCTGGGGGCACCGCATCAGGTGAAACAACGTCTTTCTCGGAGATTGGTTTAAACAACTCGCTCATCAGTTGATGCCGTAGCCGGGATTGAGGAGGAACAGATGCCCGTAACCAGCGTTGAGGACAATCTGCTTTCAGATGTGTGTTATCCTTGCAAATGAAACAAACCTGTTCTTGTCCACTGTAGGTAATGTAGGCCTCAAACCCGGCAATCATTAACGTGGAAGGTATCGGTTTAGTAAGTTGAATATGCACTAAACGTATACCAGTGCAAACTAGAAATCTATAACGGCCAGACCAACCTCAGTAGTGATGTGCAGTGTCTTGGCGTAATGTTGAAGCTCGTAAACTATCCTGTCGTTACTACTGATTTCAGGTGGCACATTGTAGACGCGAAACAAAGTATATTCTCTGTCTGCCGCCGCAAGTTCCGTCACTTCACCGGACATTAAAGCAAATTGAAATGCTCACTCGTATTTACGTAGTACTTCTTCATAAACACTGCACTGTTGAAAGTTTATATAAACAGCGTTTTCTCTTCCCACCAACTGAATTGTATGTACCTGCGCTGGAGAGAGTTCCAAAGTGTGGTGCATCCATTCGTGAATTTCAAAAGCCGTGGGCCGTTGCATACTCTTCTTAAACGCAACTTTTATAGTATTTTTACGTACTGCCTTCTGTTGCTCCATTTCACTGCCGACACTTACTACACCACCAACAGGAAAACAAGAGGCGCGGCAACAACCAAGCGCTCTCCAACTCGCGATGTGCACCGGCCAAAGGCCAGACCACGACTGATACTGGGATACAGTAGAAGATAGATCATACATAAAAGCTTCAAGTAGGGAATGCCCAGTGCAACTGGATTTTTTTTTAGCATTTTAAGAGCAATAACAGACCTGAAAACAAATATAGAAAATAGTTTGCAGAAAGTAGCAATTCCATTGACCAAAATTTGCAGAAAATAGTAAATCTATGGTCCAAAAGCAGAGAAAAGTAGGCATTCCCTTAGCACACAAACATTAGAATGCATGGGGGAAATCAAAAAGGAAATCAGCAGATTGGAAAAAAATAGACCATGCCGGTGCCACATTGCGCGTAGAAATAGATAGTCAGCTAACTAGTAATTGCCAACAACTAGAGACCAAATTTGAGAAGCACATATCAAACAGTAAGGATGAAATAGAAGTTAACTGATAAATAAAACAAAAGAAATAGGTAACAGTGTAGACAGTCAGGGGGAGGAAATTAGGAATATGGTGGAAATGCTAATAATGGATTAGCTCAATTGAAATTAAATATGCTGGGAAAATGTCTGAAAATTGCAGCTAGATGGAACAGAGTATTGCAGCCATGCAACTTAATCTAACTGAGGTGCAGAGCTCTCTGTTACAATGAAGTAAACAGCTTGATCAGTTAGAAAGATACCACATACATGTACAAAGTAATACATGAGTAGAAAGTGAATGTGCAAATGCATGCTCTAACGTAAGTGTAATAACAGAGGGTTATGCTCACCTATTACCACAAACTTGGGAAATGCAACTACTCCCTCAATAGCAACTGCATAATCTCAAATCCAAACATCTTTAGAAAACAACTCAGGTAACATACATATACAGGGGTATCGCACAGTTCTTGATGAACTACCACTCCCTAAATTCGATGGTTCCTCCAGGCCTATCCAATTTCTTACGCAGTTAGAGGATTTTTTCCTCTCAAAGCTGTGCCAGATACATTAAAGATGACTTTAGTGTGAAAATGCCTGGACAGAAATACATTAGAGTAGCTCCGTATGGTTACAAGCAATGGCAGTAGATACGAGCCATTTAAGACGCTCTTTATAAACAAATAATGGAATATCACAGTACAGCAAAGGATCAGAGCGAACGTAAGCCATAGTCATTACTAGCCAAGTGAAGGGATTAGTATGACGGACTAGCTTATGAAACATGCGTAGTATATAAGACACTTGACATCAGCAATGCACGAGGAAGACTATTAATGTACCACTAGGCACTACCCAATCCAGAACTACTTACTAACTGCCAGGCCGCGAACAATATTTGAGATGACCGAGCTAATCTCCGCTCTAGAAGACCAGGAGGTAGAGATAGCGAGGCTGAGAAATATGAGACACACAGACAGACTTACTCGCAGGGATAGAAAGTACGACACTTTCATTCAGAGCAGAAACACACGTAATAACCAACATAGGCATAACAGAAAGGATGTAAACGTCAGGCAACGATAGCAAAGAAACTTGCCGCACCCAGGTAATGCTAGACAAGAACGTCATGTACAAGTGAAACTGATCAGACCTGGAGAAAGTAACAGTAGGAGACCATATCAAGGATGAAACCAGGTAGGAAATAGAACTTCATGGGGGAGATACCAACCACATATAAAGTCAAAACATAGACAAGCTGAATCATATGATAGGGTTAGAGGCTATTCACATTATGAACTCTCGGAGCTAGCGGAAATAGAGACCACAACAGCATAGGAAGTCATGAGATACTAGTTGCGCCAATAATCAATGGAAATCACATGGTCTCAGATAACAATAGGCCTGAAAGCTTCTCCTAGTTTCGTCGGTAGTAAGGTCGTTCGAAACCTACGATGGGGATTATAATAGCATTTGTAATAGTACCAAAGCACCTACAGAGCAACATTCTTATAGGACGTCTGCACCTACAGAATATTTAGAGGAGAAGTATGATTCGCCGAGCATTACTCTCGAGGTACATAGTAATGAGATAATTGCCGCAACAGATACAGGCTCAACCTCCATTCTGTGCTGCAAGCAATTATGTCTGCAATTAATAAATGAAGGGGTAGAAATGACTGCATTAGTTCGTAATTTGGTATTCTGTGTAGCCATAAGTAAGGCTACTAACACGATTAAAATTTAAGCTCTACTTATGTTGAAGATAGAGAATGAAGTAATGGAAGTAGTGGTTCTTTTGGTGCCTAATTTAATTCGTGAACTAATTCTGTGATATGATTTTTTGAGTGATTATTCTGCATTGACAGACTTAAATAAGGTGTAATGAAGATTTATAAGGATGATAAATGGATTGAAGTACCTTTTATAAAGAATAAAGCCACGAAGGTGCTGCGTTCGAATGAGGAAGAAAGACTAGATGCGGGGGAATTCCTTGTGCAGATTATGAATCAGCGGATTCCAGACAGAAACACAGAATGTAGGTCACTAGCACATGGCTTGGAAAGGAGCAAGGAAGAGATGTCAAAACATAAGGAAGAGAACTTTAGATATTTAGGCCAGCACAGCCACCTGTTTTCTGAGGGCGAGACAGTCCAGCTCCCACTGCTTGAGTATACCGAGATTAATAGCCTGAGCGAATCGCAAATGCGGAAGTTAAACGAGGTATTGGAACATTATAGAGAGGTATTTAGCAACATTCCGGGAAGACACAAGGATTTAACATGTACCGTCTTATCGTCACAAATATGATAACTTGCCTATTGCTATGAGAGAAGCTAAGAAATTAATAAGGACAATGTTAGAAAAACACATCATTGAGGTCACTGATTCTCAGCACGTGAATTCAGTGTGTTGGAGTTTAAACGTAATTACCCCCTAACATTTAATATAGATGGAAGACACCTTAACAAGTACATGAAAGCAGATCACTTTCAGAACGAGAGTATAGAACAGACTATTGCAAAACTATCAAAAGGAAAAGACTTTTTGTCCATAGATTTCACCGCTTCATTTAGGCAAATAGAACTAGATCCCAAAGTCAGAGACTATACTGCTTTTCAAATTTTTGGAATTCAGTATCGCTTTTGGGTTATCCGCTTTGGTTTCAAAAGCAGTTCAAGCGGATTTCTTAGAGTCATACATATTGTGTTTCAAGATACAGTAGATGAGTTTCTCTTTAGATACACAGACTGTTTCCTGATAATAAGTGAAACATTTGAAGAACAACTAGAAAACATCAATTTTTACTGCAAAAAATTGCAAAATTATGAACTGACGGTAAATGTGATGAAATCTAAATTCTTCGTAAAGGAAATAGCATTCTAGAGATATATAGTAAATGAGAAAGGGATTATACCTGACAAACAGAGGCTAGAAGCCATTCTAAGGATCCCTCCACCTAAAATTATACGGTAACTGAGAAGATTCTTCGGAATACTAAATTACGAAAGAAAATTTGTACCCAGATATCAGTGTTGCCAACAGCAAAATATTTTTTCAGCCGAATTTGGCGTAAAAAGACTAAAATAGCCTCAAAAAGCTAGATTTCTATTATTAATTCTATATCTTAAAATAATAAGTCAGGGGCCATTGCATTGAATTAAAAGACATAAATAATATCCAAAGACGTCATCGTCCTCATCCTGGGAAAGACAAATTGTGGAAGTTCAAGTTGCAGAGGATGGTGAAGATGCACTAGATGTTGATGCTCTAGATTTATATGCTTCCACTGTCCCTATTTTTTTCAGAACGGTTGCAGGAAGTTAATAGTTGTTGCAGCATTTATTATTTGTGCGAAGACCTGCGCGAGTTTCCAGTATAGCATTCACCATTTTTGTGCGCATTCGATTCCTTGTTATCTTTTTCACCAGATTTAATTGGCTGAATATCCTTTCAACCTCGGCATTTGATCAAGGAAACACCAGCTTAGATAAACCAAAGTCTACAAGTTCTTTGAAAGGATTTTCGCCACTAGCATCACGATATTTGAATACCTCACACCAAAACTTTACGGAATTATTGACATTCTTCCAATGTATTACAGTCAGCTTTTGCCACTACAATTCTACATTCGCGATTGTTTCGCTGTCCAATTGTGATGCTTCTAATAGGCGAATTAACAGTTCCTTTACCACAACAAGAGCCTTTGAGACAGCAAGAAGAGACAGTTTCCTCAATATTTCAATGTCATCAGGCAATCTCTGCTGTACCTGTTTGATGAGCAAAGAATCAAATTTTACATACCTTTCCCTAACAGTTTTTTTTTCTTCTTGTTCTGTTATTTTATTTCTAATTTCTGAAAGATACGGATTTGGATCTAGATGTTTCTCGAAATCACTATCAAAGAATTTTATGAGCTCTGGATAGGTGGGAATGACAATTACTTTAAGAAGAGATTGAATAAGAACTACCAGATCATCTAATAGTTTGCACGGGTCTACATCATTTGCCTCATAACTTTTGTTGACTCTTTGAAGATCAGATAGAATAGTTTTCAAAAACAGAGAATATGCTAAACTGAGCTCGTCACTGAACATAGAGTAGAGCATTTCAGCTAAGTAAGGTTTTTGACTGAGCCCAACAGTTTCAAAATGAGCCCTTAATTCGAACCATTAATCAATCACTCTACATACTGCAGGCTGAAAAGATAACCACCTCGTGTCACAAGCCTGGGGGATTTTTAGTGGTTCATCCCAATCGTTTGGAATGGAAAACATTTCGCGGTAAAAGAGTTGCCGCGTAGAAGATCGAGAAAACCGATTGTAAGCTTCTCTAACTAGAAAAGCTAAATTCCTTGGAAGAGATTCTGCAGTTTCTGCAGAGGTTGCCAGTTGGATAGAATGTAACATACACCTTATAAGTATCAAGTGTGGAACCTCCCTTTTAAGTATTTGATATACTCCATTATTAATCCCCACCATCACACTAGCATTGTCTGTTTCGATGTCCCGCAATTTTTGCAATTATAAATTAATGTCTTTCAAGGCTTCTTTAATTCCAGATGCAATAGACACAGCATCACGTTTTTCAAGTTCGAAAAGTTCAAGATACATTGAAACAATCCTGTCAGATGTTTTACTGTGATACACAATAGCTATTGCTAGAAGCTTAGTGGCGCTATTGTCAGTTGATTCGTCCACTAAGATACTGTACATCGAATCACCAATATCACTTCTGAAATCATTTGCAAAATACGGTCTCAGAACAGTCTTAAATAACAGCACTGCACTTCGTGCGATGTAACATAATCTGACTCGCAGCTACACTATCCCTGAATCTGTTTCTACACATTTCGCTAAATGATCGCATGGCACAATGTGCAGACACGAAAATAGCAAGTGATGCTTCGGCACTATTGGGTTCTAAGGAATCCACCACTGAAACTAATGTGTGTCTGTCTTTGGGAGGAAAACGCAGAAGCTGCATATTTGTGCCTTTTCGTTTCCGCATGATTTTCTAAGTCTGTTAACCGAGCTCTTATGCTACAACCACACACTTTGCAGAACGCTTTTGTATTATCACCTACAGCCCGAGATAACCATTCTACAAATTATTTATTTTTTAATCACTCTTCTCGAAACTTTTGAGTATATTGTGGTTTTACTTTGCCCATTTTAGTGATAATCGAAAAAGTATACAATTTGTCACTGGGAGGGAAGCACACGCACCTAATAATGAAACATGTCGTGAACTGAGAGACGACTATGTCACACAAGCAGAGTTGATTTTAACTGTCAATATAAACAGCAGCGACTGGAGAGTAGTTATAAACCAAAAATTACAAAATAGCATGCCGGCTACTTAGATTACCACGAACATCGATAATTGTTACAGGCAGCTGCTGTGAAGAAGGTAGGCTTGAGGGATCTCTCGAGTATATTTGCTGTCTCAAAAGTTCGTGTTATAAACATGTAGCCAGCATAACGTTTATTATTACGAGAAACAGGGTGAATAACCACAGCAAGTCAAGCTCATATTACGATGACGCAATCCAAATGGTATATTTATTACTGTATGTTCATCGTATATATCAAGCCATGCAATGGACAAAGTGGTCACTAAATTGCTTTTAAAAATGTAATAACTGCATGAAACCATATGATTTGAAAAAGAAACCCAGATGATTTTTCAAAAGAACTAGATTTCCCACTAGGAACTGAAAGATTAATTTTCCAACTAGGCAGTCGTTCAAAAAGATCTTAGTTGTTAAACAACTAAATTGGCAACACTGCCAGATATGCAACAGAAGTTGAACCTCTTAGACAGCTATTGAAGAAAAATAACAAATGGAAATGGACTACGAGTATCAACAGTGCTTTGAGAAGATAAAAATACTATTTTCAAATGCTATTCTACTTTAACGAACTCAGGACGACTTAGACTATGACATTTACATAGATGTATCAAGTAAAACATTCGCCAAAATATTAGGACAAAAGGACACTGACATACACTCTACGTCATAAGTACCGCATCAAGAGGACAGACCCATACGGAACTTAAACTCATCAGCTACTATGCTAGAAATTGGAGCTTCATATTTCGCTCTCATAAGATTAAAGACTTATATTTTTCAGAAGAATGTCTGTGTATACTGAGATCATATAAGGCTTACATTTATACAGAAGCGCAAACAATTCAGTGGAAAACTAGAACGCTATATCCACGAAATTGCAGCATTTAACCTAAACATAGTAGACAATACATATCTGGGAAGCTAAATACGTTCAGCGATTTACTGTCACGAATTAACCATCATCCGCTAATTCCGGAAGGCGCATCCAGGAATCAGAAGGAAGTAAAGCTTCCAACAATTGATATTCCAGTGAGAAAGGAACTCGCTAAAGAGTTCAGAAACATAAAGGAATTGCAACAGGAGATTGCAAATTAATTGTGATATTATAAGGTGAGCCAAAAAAACTACGAACCTGCTGCGCGGTATTTTTACTGTCCGCGTCATCGGCGCTGGTTGGCCGCTATCATAGAAAGGCGCGGGTGAAACCATACAGCATTTTTTAAACTACTTTTAAAGGCTTTGCTTAGCAACTTTATGAAAGGAGATACTGAAGCTGGCCACCGTCGTTGTCATACATTTTTGTCACCTCTTTAGGAAACTATCCATCACTCGCCGCAGTTTACGTTGAGAAATGCTGGAAATTTACTGGCGGATATGTTGTTTTAATTCTTCCCGGGTGTGTGGGTTTGTCTTGTACACTTTTTGTTTTTCGTTACCCCAGAGATAGAAATCGCAGCGGGTTGGGCCGGGGGACCGAGGGCGCCACAAATCTCTACTAATAATTCTGTCCTCAAACACACTTTCAATTGTTCTCATCGAAATATTGGCCGTATGAGCTGTTGCAGGGTCTTGCTGGGGAAAAGGCAAAATCACGCTCCCTGTCTGTTAATTCTCTAAAAATAGGGGACAGAATTGTATTAACGTATGCACGGGCTTCAACTATTGAGCCGAAAAAATTAGCCCTCTAACTCTTTCACCGTCTTTTAGATTTCTTAGCCTGAACACTTCCTGTGGGCTGAAATGTATTGTAAAGTTCATGAATTGTTGTACGGCCTGGAACTTTTACACCTGGAAATATTTCTGCAAATCGTACATTCACTTGGCGAGCTAAGTTAACACACACGAATAATAAATACACTCTGTGCAGTATAAAACATACTGAGCCATAATATACATTGTGACTAAGCAGAGGACAAAATAATAAATAACTCGCAATAACTGAGCTACATCACATCACCGTCAACTCAATACTGCACTTCACACTGCAGATCAAAATCACGTCAACAGCGTGACCTTGTTTACTGCAGCAGTACGTTATCATGTTTCCACATGCCCAGTGGAAAATACTGCTACCGGTAATATTGTTCATGAAGTACCCCTTCATGGCGAAAAAAATTCGTGTATAGTGCGCCATGAGCGGAGAAAGAGTCATGGGGCCAGTTTTTTTCGAGTCAACAGTTGACGCGTACATACACTACGTGATCAAAAGTATCCAGACACCTGACTGAAAATTACGTAGAAGTACATGGCGCCCTCCATCGGTAATGCTAGAAGTCAATATGGTGTTGGACAACCCTTAGCCTTGATAACAGCGTTCACTCTTGCAGGCATACTTTCAATCAGGTGCTGGAAGGTTTCTTGGGGAATGGCAGCCGATTCTTCACAGACTTGCGGAACTGAGGAGAGGTATCGATGTAGGTCGGTGAGGCATGGCACGAAGTCGGGGTTCCAAAACATCCCAAAGGTGTTCTATAGGATTCAAATCAGGACTCTGTGCAGGCCGGTCCATTACAGGGATGTTATCGTCGTGTAACCACTCCGCCACAGCCCGTGCAGTATAGACAGGTGCTCGATCGTGTTGAAAGATGCAATCGCTATCCCCGAATTGTTCTTCAACAGTGGGAAGCAAGAAGGTGCTTAAAATATCAATGTAGGTCTGCGCTGTGATCGTGCCACACAAAACAACAAGGGACGCAAACCCCCTCCAGAAAAAGCCCGACCACACCATAACACCACCACCTCCGAATTTCACTGTTGGCACTACACACACTGGCAGAAGACGTTCACCGGGCATTCGCCATACCCACAACCTGCCATCGGATCGCCACATTGGGTACCGTGATTCGTCACTCCACACAACCTTTTGCCACTGTTCAATCGTGTACTGTTGACGCTCCTTACACCAAGCGAGGCGTCGTTTGGCATTTTCCTGCGTGATGTGTGGCTTATGAGCAGCCGCTCGACCATGGAATCCAAGGTTTTACACCTCACTCCTAACTGTCATAGTACTTAGAGTGGATCCTGATACAGTTTGGAATTCCTGTGGGATGGTCTAGATAGATATCTGCCTATTACTCTTTACGACCCTCTTCAAATGTCGGCGGTCTCTGTCAGTCAACAGACGAGGTCGGCCTGTACGCTTTTGTGCCGTAGATGTACCTTCACGTTTCCACTTCACTATCACATTAGAAACAGTGGACCTAGGGGAGTGTGGAAATCTCGCGTACAAACTTCTGACACAAGTGACACCCAATCACCTGACCACGTTCGAAGTCCGTGAGTTCCACGAAGCGTCCCATTCTGCTATTTCACGATGTCTAATGTCTACTGAGGTCACGGATAATGAGTACCAGGCAGTAGGTGGCAGCACAATGCACCTAAGGTGGGAAACGTGTGTTTGTGGGGTGACCGGATACTTTTGATTACATAGTGTATGTGAATACAGTTTTTCCCCTTTTTCAAAATAATTAACAGACGTGGAGCTTGATTTTGCCTTTTTTCAACAAGACTGCAACAGTTTATACCGCCAATATTTCGAAAGGAACAATTGAAATTGCGTTTGAGGACAGAATTATTAGTAGAAAGTTTTGGGGCCACTTCGGTCCCCCGACCTAACCCCATGCAATTTCTATCTATGGAGTAACTTAAAACAAAGTGTACAAGACAAACACACACACACACACGCACACACACACTGAAAGAATTAACACAAAATATCCGCCAGGAAATTGCCAGCATTTCCCAACGTGAACTACGGCGAGTGATAGATAGTTTCCTATAGAGGTGCCAAAAATGTATGGACAATGACGGTGGCCAGTTTCAGCATCTCCTTTCATAAAGTTGGTAAGCAAAGCCTTTAAAAGTAGTTTTAAAAATGTCGTGTGGTTTCTTCCGCGCCTTTCTATGATAGCGGTAGACGGTAACGAGCGCCGAGGACGCAGACAGGAAAAACACCGCGCAGCCGGTTCATAGTTTTTTGGCTCTCTCTGTGGATAAAAGCTCCTACCTTTGAGAATGCAACCAACGGTACTATAGCAGTTAAATACAGTATTCTCTACAAGTACAATAAAAGAGCATAACCCAAGAGAAAAACGTTTATACCTACTGAAATGGAAATGGAAATTATTGAAAAGCTTCACTTCGATCTGGCACACTCAGGCACCGAGAAAACAACACTAACTATTTTGGAAAACTTGTATATACCAAAATTACGACATAAAGTAAGGAAATACATCCCATGCTGTGATCCAGGTATCATGCTAAAGCTAATGCCATCGAGAGAAACATAAAAGAAATCGCTACCTAACTGAGATTATTATGTCATAATCGACAGAGCACTTGGTATAACTACATATCTTTCATACAAAACCTACTAAATGAAACCGTTAATTTAACAGCAGGATACAAGCCAATAGAGTTACAACGTGACATACTTATGAACACCTTAAGCAAGAAGATACCGGAAGCCATTCCAGATCAATCTAACATCACCCCGAGAGAAGCAGAACTATTTAGCAGCGCATTAAGCAAAATTAGGGAGCAAGCGCAGAAGAGAAAAGTGGAATATGAAGCAAAGAAGAAACGAGAATGGAACATAGGGATAAGAGACTTAGTTTTAATAAAATCCAAGACACTATCTTCTAAATGAAAGAAGCAATATTGGTGCCTGTTCTTTAGTTATCATGGACTTTACGAGATTCTACAAAAATGTGGTACATATACTTATTCGGTAAGGCGCCCACATACGCACAAGTATATTGGAAAATACCATAAGCAGATGGTGAGACAATACAAAACGAAGGAATGAAATCGAGGCAGTGGGTCAGCAGTTGCAGAACATCATAATGCTCCTAATTAGAGAAAAAAGGATTAAGGGAACCTAAGAGCTGAACTAATGTAGTGAATAATACTGTAAACCAAGGGTGGCGAAAACGACTTCCTTCCGCGAGTCACCAAATATGCAACAGGCACTGCGTCACTCAGCAGCATGTGAAAATCAAACGGACGGTTGCAGAGAGGAAACGTGCGCCTGCGAGTCAAAATGCCACGCGAGTCACGTTTTCGCCACTGTAAACTGTAGGTATATCACATTAAAGTTATATGTAAACAAGTTAGAAGGTTTGCTTATAAAGTGGTTATTATTGTACAAAAAGGTAGAATACGAATATAGCCTAGCAGGAATATAGTAATCAAATTGTAGAGTAGTAGGATAGCATGTAAATATGGATTCCAGTTTAGTAATTATATTTACAGATATATGTAACCCACGTTTAAAAATAGCAGAGGTTAACAAAACAATGTTAGAGCCAAGAGTAATACACGTTGTGATTGCCAACAATGGGGTAATTAAACGCACACCGTACAAAATGCAAACATTATAAAGGGCAGGAATAAAAACATAACTCAGGTAGTGAATCAGAAAGTTGCCGTGTATTCAGTGATTATTAAAGCGAATATATGTGTGGTGAAATATTTCAGAGTGCATCGAACCTGTAAAGCAGGCTCAGAACATTTTATAAACACAATAAAACATTTTGTGTTGATCATGCCGGATCAAATTTTCATTGCTGTGTTTATAAAGGGGAATACTTGAGGCAGTATTTTTCACAAATATACATTAATTAAACAACGCCTCAGGCAAGCAATAATTATAAGTGTCAATGACTTACAGGTCAATTAATTTCCTTGAGGTTTCACTATTTATATAGTAGTTATCAGTGTTGATATTTAATGTGAGAGAAATATTGTAACTGTATGTTAGAAATGAGTTCGCTGCCGTGCAGAGGGACCGAAACAAGACTAAATACATGAAATTTTATTGCCTAGGGGGAAAATGTGTGAGGACCACAAAAAAAAAAAAAAAAAATAGAAGCGACGGGTGGAAAGGAACGCGCTTAGTAATTGTAGCAAAGTCATGTGATATTGGAAATAGCTAATGGTAGAGCTAGGAGGTAGGTTTGAAATAATTAAGACAGCCAAACAGAAACATATAAGAGTAAAGATTCAAATATTAAACGTAAGTTAGCGAAGCCACGCTAAAAACTGCTCAACGGAATACCGGCAGTGCAAGTTTAGACATGGGGGAGATCAAATTGCTGTGAGGTGTGTTAGCATACAGTGCATTAACAATTACCAGTAGTTATGTAGAAAAGGCGAATTAAATATCACAGCTCGTTAGAGGAAGTCAATGGGTTCATACTGAATTAAATTTAATGTGCAGGTGATGTGCTGTAAGAGTTTAGATAACTGACTTAGTCGTTTACGCGAGGCAGCGAAGGGCAATCACAACAGCTTACCCCCATATACTTGTAAATCTGAGAACAATATATTATAATTTGTCAACTTCACTTCTTTCACGTAGCACACCCTATAAAAGATGTTTGCTCGACCACACAGACCAGTTAGCCGTAATTTTATTCATATCAATGATTTATAATAGGAGTCATAGATCACATAAATTCTGTTTATCATTGGTATAAACAGTGACACTCAACGGTAATTAAATTTAATGACTTTATGGACATTTAACAGATACGTAGGCACAGACCCGCGCACTCCCTGCAGCGACCGGGATTTATGTTTTATAATTTTCTTCTTTAGGTATGTTTTAATTCAATGTTTTTCTGCGGTTCATATCTGTGAAAATTAATTTAGTTGTTGCCGAAATACACTCTATAATACACATAAAACAAATTGAGCTTTTAATATTACATCATTTGTATTCCCCTAATTGTGGAATTTTATTGCAAACTCGAAATTAGAGCGAATTAGGGGTGACTCTTTACTCTAAATACTCTATTCTTTTCAATGTGGGTCGTATCTGGCATCGTTAAGGTTTCTATGTCACCTTGATTTAGTTCACTGTGTAACAGTTTTGAGGGTTTACTACAAGCATCTGTCGTTGCTCTTCTGTTTACATTATTAATAAGTATTTGTCTATTTAGTTTCCGTAAGTGTGATCTATCATGGTTGTCAATCTGAAAGCTTTCTACATTAGAATTATATTCACTTAATTTTATACAACACCTACACAAGTTAAAGAAGCAGGCCCACCGTTGAATTTCATCCTTCGACGTTTTATGGTAGCGAAATTGTAACCATCAACAATAAAAAAGGTTTTACTTTTCTCGCTATTCATCACTTTGAGACTATTTGTTCTGTCCGTTAACATGCAATATATAATTACATATTAAGCTATAATAATTAGAAGCAACGGAATTCAAATAATGAATAGAATTCAAATAATGAACGAAAAACAAGTCTTGCTTGTATTTGAAAATAATATACGTTCGCTAAATCATATATGAAATATCATGTGCATGGGAACATGGGTCAGCTTTTAGAATACAATAAGGCATCGGACGCCAGGTAAAAGGACACCTTTCTCGAAAGTTACCTCCAGCACCAGTATCTATGTCTGGGCACAATTCCTTTGTACAGCACCCCCTACGTGATACAAACAAAAAGTCCACAGATTAGCTAGGGTTCAAAGCCTACGTGCCATATCTTAGATCTGAAATACCAGCTTGAGAAATTCAACTGTCCGTGGGCATATAATAAAATATAAACTGTCCAATCAGAACAAATTTAATGATTTTGAGAAGCAAATAAAATTGGCAGGAAAATGTCACTTGAGTAGGAAAATTTAGCAAGGGGACGAAAGAAGGGGAAATTTATATCATGGCCGAATAAGTTTTTCTTGGACACTCCACTAAAACACCTTCGCGAGTCAAGACGTCGTGCAACAGAGAATGGACTTCGGATTTATAACGGTTCCGAAGTCAGACAAAGATGTCGCGCGCTGCTCGCGACCAGGTAAAATATACTATTCAAATTCGTTCCGCTGCATAGCTTACTGTCATCGCGGCAAGATACAATTTAGATTTTATACATATTGTATCGAGCGGGTACGGGTCACTATGACGAGTGAACATTTCACTAATCAAGATCGTCAGACCATTTTTACTACATCCACGCGGTGGCGAGTGTGACGAGCATTGATAATAAATTGGTTTAGTACAACGAACTTACAGTGCATTCATTTAAACTGAGCAGCCAGCCCAGATCCAGGAAGCACGCACACCTCGGAAAATTCAGGAGAAAATCTCAGGCGAACCTAAAAAAAAGAAAGAAAGAAAAAAAAAACGTAAGCAAACAACCCGTTTGTATACCCTTGACCGATGTCAGAGTGTGAGGCGACGAGTGCACTGTCTCTTAATGGCGTCCAACGTCCAGGGGTACGAGTACCCGGAGGCAGTCACATAATTGTACACATCTTCGGGCAGGAATATATGGAATTCGCCACATGACTTCAACCAAAGTCCTCTTGCACGATCATCTGGAGACCGTTGCATAATGGTAAACAATGTGTTCGTCCACGAGTACTTAGAGGTAGCCGCATTACATCACCCAACGTCTTCGGACGGGACTACACGGAAGCCGGTTCATCAAAACTCGTGCACAATTTTATGGAAAGTAACTTCAGTCACAAAATCGTGAACGTCGTGTAGCTCGAATTCCTGAAACCATCCACCAGCTACATCCTGGGTTTCCAACAGCGAGGTTGTCGAGTTCCTGAACGCTTACGCAACGAGAGTCTAACTCCGGTGCTCAACACAGCTAAGCCGCGGGAAGCAACGGAAGGCGACGACGGTTGTCACGGCGAAGAAGAACGTCACCACCAGGGTACCTACCACGCGACGACGCCGGCAGGACTACACCAGCAGCAAGGTGACGGTCTCCGGACAAAATCACGCCATACAGTTTTTCCCTGTTTTTTTCTTCCTTTTTTAGTAAAAATGAAAGTGCAGTGTAGTGGACTCCGATCTTCGGATTAATTCCTTGTCGCAACCATACGCCAGCACTGAGTGCTACAGTTTTAATGTTACATGTACATATAGCTATATGTTAAATGGTGAAGCCTTTCATGCATTAATAGTCCGAATCTGTTACATTTGAGGATTATTATAGTAAATTATATGATTGGATGTTATTTAGGAGCAATAGGGTTATAGAGATAAGTAGTAGGGAAGTGAGAGTTTAAGCGCAATTAATATGCATGGAATGTCTATTCATATGCAAATGAGCTCCCCTCCCCAACTTCCCCCGCAGGGCCTTGGTAGTTTTACTTGCAGCTGCGGTTGTAAATCTTGTTGAGTACAATGGAAGCTTGACAGTTAAGCAATTAAGGGTATCCTTCACCTGTCAAAACGAACAAAGGGGTCATAAATTTATGGCTCTATAACAAAGGCGAGATGTTTTTCCTACCCATTCCACATCCGGCCACTTCTGCACTTGTGGCACTTACCCACCCCCACTTCCATTGTTTCTCGAACACGTGCGGGAACAAAGAGCTTGCTGGACAAAGGAAGAGATTCTATTGTGTGCCTTTCTATTGTCCGGGGCAAGGCTACTTTCTGGCATACTCATTCCACTAGCTTTTAACAAAAGAGCAATGCTTGCCCTTCAACTGTCAAAATGAACAAAGGCAATGATAAATTAGGGTCGTGACATAAGAGAACTTTGAGCCTGTTAACAGAGAAAAAAGTTCTATTGTCCGGGGCAAGCCTTCTTTAGAAAGACCATCTGGCATTTCTCATTCCACTGCACCATAACAAAGCCGGTCCCTTTCCATTGTTTCTCGAACACTGCGTGCTTGACAAAAGAATCTGAGGAAGGCTTTATGATTGCCCTGTCCTTGTTCGCGTGAAAGAGAGACACGCTTCAACAACGCAGAGTCAGCCATCATTGTTTTTGCCCTGAGGGACTGTTCTCTCCTATGTTTTACGAGATCCTACGAATATATCCGAGCATAGTTAAACAAGCGCTCTGTTTATGTAGTTGACTTTTCAATCGCGATATAAAAATGTATTTAACCTATGTCATTACATGCATTAAACCTCTGCGTGGATATCCATAGATCGGTGCTCGATTCTTACTGTAATCAAAATTTTATCGCTAATGAGAAATTGATGATTGATATTATTATATCATTACCCTAATTAAGAAAAAGGCGTTCAGAGGATTGCAGCTAGAAACTTACCATGTGAAACTCTAATGCGTAATAAATATTAAACTATGCACCGCCAGATTAAAAATGTATTTAACAAATATAATTTAATTTTTTATATATCATTACCCTAATTAATGAGGTGTTCACAGGGTTCTAGCTCGAATCTTACCCAGCGAAACTCTAATGTGTAATAACTATTAAATTATGCAAGGTCAGATTAAAATGTATTTAACAAATATAATTTAATTTTTATATATCATTACCCTAATTAATAAAAGAGTGTTCAGGGGGTCCTAGATCAAATCTTACCCAGCGAAACTCTAGTGCTTAATAAATGTTAAACTATGGAAGTATGTGCGGTCAGACTAAAATGCATTTAACAATTATAATTATTTATATTAAACACCGACGTATACTTCGTATCCAAATTGATACTTTGCTAAGGTAAAACATTATTATATCATTACACGGCTTAATGAAAGGGTGTTCAGACGGTTCTAGCTCGAATCTTGCCCAGCGAAACTCTAATGCTTAATAAATATTAAACTATGTGAGTATTGGGCTGTCAGATTAAAACGCGTTTAACAAATATAATTTAATTTATACGACATTACAATGTTTAACGAGCTGTATTCTTAGGAACCCAGAGGCCCCTAGTTCGAATCTTACCCTGCGAAACGCTATAATAACTAATAAATTATTGAAGCAGGGGGCGGTCGGATTAAAATTGCATTTAACAAATATAATTATTTATATTAAACCCTGATGCATGCTTAGATATCCCGATGCCTAGACAACATTCTTTCTTCTTCTCCTCTCCTTTTCTTTCTGTCTATCTCTTTCTTCACGACTTGTACATATTCAGACGTTCACATATACACGAGCACTTGTACACACATCAGCAAACATACACCAGTACACCCACACATGTACATGCAAGCACATACACGTGCACACACGCACACACACGCAAGCACATACACACACGCACATACATACACCAGTACATACACGCATTCACGCACCTCATGCGTATACATACATACACCAGTGCTCTTACACTCACACATACATATACATGGACACACACACGCATACACACATACACGCACATACACACACGCACATACATACACCAGTACACACACGCATTCACGCACCTCATGCGTATACATATATACACCAGTGCTCTTACACCCACACATACATATACATGGACACACACACGCATACACACACATACACGCACACACACTAACGTACATATATACACCGTTACACTTGCACATACGCACGCGACCACACACACACACGCAACCACATATGCCTGTTCACTTACACCCAACAGCACCAACCCACACACGCACACACATACACACGCACACACCAACTCACGTCCATGTCCTGAACGAAAAGAGACAAAATGATGCAATAAAAACTAATTATAGCTCGGGATGCAAGGCGCCATTTACGAATTGCTCGAAACAGGCCTGGATGCATGGGTTCGAATCCTAGGACTGATTGCAAATTCATCTTCTAATAACTCCAAAACTGATTAAAATAAAGACGCCAAATAAACCTTATTACTTATATGTCATTAGCTCGTTTCTTGTGCATGCATACTAGTGTACCAGGTGTCATGGATTCGATCCTTAATTTTTAAATCGCCATTATCTCAGAAACTAGCAGGGATAGAGGAGCGGACCAAAGCATAGTGGTTAGCTCCTATGATGGACAATTAATGTCTGCATATAATTTCCAATCAGTTGTCCCTAGCTCGAATCCTGATTTTTCAGTGACTTCCTTAATTTTCCACTGTACACTAGAATATATCACTTAGATCAATGTTGCAACTGCATACAGGTCTTTAAACACGTCAAACTAATATTATAAATAATTTTGTTTCTGGTGTTCTAAGTTCGAATACCGATTCAATGAAATTTACTTATAAATTAAATAACATAGTAAATAATTAAGATAAAGGCACCTAATAAACCTTATTACATTTATGTCATCAGATAGTATCTTGTGGGTGTATATTCGGGTATCTAACGTCCAGGGTTCGATCCTTAAGTATAAATCTCAATTATCGCAGAAACTAGCAGAGATAGAGCCGTGGACGAAAGCATGTTTGATAGCTCCTACAATGAACAATTAATGCCGTATATAATTTCCAATCAGTTGCCCATAGTTCGAATCCCGATCTTTCAATGACTTCCTTAATTTTCCTCTGTACTCTAGAATATATCACTTAGATTGATACTGTAACTGCATACAGTTTTGTGTAAAGACATTGCGGGTGAACTCTGAGAGAGAGAGCGCGCTAGAGAGGGGGGAATTGAAACAAGTAGGGATAAAGTGCTGACAGCCTCTGCGCATGCGCAGCAGGCGATGGTGTCATTGGCTGTAATAATCACGTGATGTGTAAGCATCATGGCCATGATGACGTGATGGCATCGCCTGGAGGGAGTTTAGATCCCTATATAAACAGATATCTGCGCATGTTAGAACTGTTGTGTACTTATTAACTTTACATTTAAGTTTTAAAGAACTTTAAAAGCAACGCGAGGTGCAGGCCATCTACACATACAGTGCATATCAACACATAACAATGCAAGGTGAGTTTTTTACATAACTATACAAAATCACTGTTGGCTTTTACAATACATTTAATTTTGTTTAAACGTTACAGTACATGAAAGACGATTCGTTGCAAAGAGCATCATATTTTCTAATCTGTGCTTTACATTCACATGGATTTCATTGCGTACTCCTCTCCAGTTCACATGATTTTCGCCGCACATTCTTCTTACATAAACATTCATACGATTTTCCCCCCTCATTCTTTGTTTCACTATACACTCACATGATTTCCTCTACTCATTCTTTGTTTCCCTGCAGGTTCATGCTCTATTAACATTCACACGACTTTCTCTGCACATTCTTTGCTTCCATTAACATTCACACGATCTTCGTAACACATTCTTCTTACATAAACATTCATACGATTTTCTCCGCTCATTCTTTGTTTCGCTATACATTCACACGATTTCCTCTACTCATTCTTTGTTTCTCTACACGTTCATATTCACATGATTTTCTGTACTTATTCTTTGTTTCTCTACACATTCATAAGCATACTTACAAAACATTCACACACCCTAGTTCTAATATAAAGAAGTGTATAACTTGTTCTTCAACTTGAAAAATGTTGTGAAAATAATATTTCATTTCAATGTCTGTTACAGATTGTTTAACAGGTAGACTTAACAAGATGGTTGAAGAGCGTAGTTTCCTACCGACTCGTCGAGTTCAAAATCTCAAAATAGGTCTTAACTATGAGATAAAGTCCTTAAAGAGAGTTCAAACAAGATATTGTTCCAGGATCGTATCTTCACTGGAGGATTGTCAAGTCTTCTTGCCAGAGCGCTATAATTCGTTAACCGATCAAGAAATTGCAGAAATACCTGTGAACGTATACCTCCAGTATAACGGTATGGCAGATATGGGGAAATTTAAGACATGTAAATTGTCTTTTTTACATGCAAAGGTGTGTAGAAGTGTCAAACTTAAGTATTGAATGTTCTCCTATTTCACAATGAAAAATTCATAAATAAAACAACTGACTCATTACATATTACATTAAACATACAAAAGATGCATATTATAGAATTTTATAAAAAATTTACGAAAACACATAATCACATGCTTTGAGTTTATTGATATCTAGCGCATTGAAGTTTCTCTAAATATCCGAATGTTTATACAAATCTTTGTGCTTCATTTTACATGTATCATATGCTTCATTTTACATGTATCATAACAAAAAATGTAATTCTTTTCAGGTTGCCTTTACTTGACCAAGATAGTTTTCTAAGACTTTCATTGTACAATGTTTCAGGCTGTGCAATAAGAGGAAGAAGAAGACGAATAGCCTGCAGCCATGCAATGGAGACTGACGCTATTGGAGGATAGAATAAGCACCATCGGCACCTACAAGAAACATTCCGGCAAGAAGAGGGTGCTGAGACATCTACATCACCGAAACACGTTAAGACAGGATTCTTATATAACATTACAGGGTATACGATGAAAAACACGAACAATTTTGTATACAATTCAATGCATGGCTGAGAGTTAGCTCAAGTGAGTCTCCCTATATTAGATGAAAATAAGAATTGTGAAGAGTCATTTAATGATTGTGAAATACTTTTAACTAGAGATGAAATTTGTATCCTAAAAGACTTGAGCCCTGTATACATTAACAGCATTAAGACTGTTTGCCACGCTGGAATACAAATTACGAAAATAAAAAGACTTTCATTTAAATAATAAAGAAATTTGCATAACCTGCTGTTACAAGTGTAATGACATACAGAAACAATGAGTCGGATGAGGAAGTGATGGAAGTGTAAGATAAATAATAACAATAAAAAGAATTAAGGTGTGATTTACATAGTGTTTTTATTCATTAAAAATCCTTGCATTCCTAATGAAAAATAAATCATTACAATGATTAGTTTAAGTTATGTTACAATGATCAAAAAGAGAACCGTCTTTAGATGCATTACTCGATCTTAAAATCAGAGCACCAAAAATGACAAATCCGGGCTTCTCCATTTTAGATGTGCTGTCACTATTCAGGTAAATTCCTGTAACACAGCAGGTTGAGTATGCAGATCCATTGTCCTAAATGGGTGAAACAGAGTCTTATCCAGCTTAACAGTCTTGAGGATCTCAGCATCAGAAAGTCTAATCACAGGCCTTCTCCACTCGATGAGTACACATTTAAGAGCAGCATTCTCTTCACCCTGAGACGGGGTAAAGTATATAAATGTTCAACTTGACAAGGGATTCTAAACTCGTTGTTAGAGTCCAGAGCTGATGTATTATATGGTGAAAACACATGTTCCTCTTCTTAGTGATCTTGTCGTCAAATCTCGGTGTCATTGCTGTGCCGGTAACAATGAAGATGTCCATGATTATAGGATTCTGAAGCCCAATAACTGTAGGAACTGTAGATTGCGTGATGTTAACCCGATGGGCGTCAAGGGCAGAGCATGATGTGTGCGTCGAATCATTCCATTATTATATCCTCGACGTCGTTGACTTCTTCTAAAAACTATAGGCATTATGCTTATATCCTTGTTTCTAAAGTCAATGATATTGCTGTTATGCTCCCCTATACTAAGGCTGTTTGCTCTATGAAGCGAATGCAGGTAAAATTTGATTTGATGGTTCTTGTGAAATACGGTATCCAAGCGTAACAGATGGGAAAACTGATAGATCCAGTGTCCACTTTTACTATCGAGGAAGGAGACTGATGCAATACTGCGCTAGATTTGTATGATGCCCAACCTAAATATATTCACTAGGAAATCAGATTCAGACAGCTGATTAGCTGGAATAACTTTGTCGCTAAAGCGCCCCCAGAACGTTTCTATAGAACAATCACTGGAAAAAATCAAGAGTTAAACGACATTTTAATTGTATTGCATTATTATTATTATTATTATTATTATTAATTGATCTAATAAAGAAAACATTCGCATCCTAATATGAGGAATCTTAAAACATTGGACATAGAAGCCGGGATCTATGTTACTTAATGTTTTTTCAGGGACAAGTATAGCCCTCTGCCAGAGTTTTTGAATTTCCTTTCTTGATCTGTCCCCTCTTCGATTCGATGTTCCTCCCCTTATTCTTCTTCACTCGTAGACCTTTCCCTCTTGATTCAATTTCTTTGTTATGTCTCATCATTTCAGCAAGTCGTTTATCCACAGCTTTTTTCTTATTTACGGCTGTAGCAATTTGTGATGCACCTCCAGCGGCGGCTCCTAGGGCTGCAATAATTGGTATGAGCGGTAGAATTCCTCCTCGTTTCTTCTTTTTGGACCCGCCGCCAACAGATACCTTTCTCTCAATTTCTCTATTATGTCTCATCATTTCGGTGATTTGTTTATCTGCTGACTTTTTCTTATTTACTGCTGAGGCAATTTGGGCTGCACCTCCAGCAGCATCGCATAGAGCTGCAATAATTGGTATGAGAGGTAGAAATCCTCCTAGTTTCTTCTTCATGGTTCCTACACCTGTAGCTACCTTTCCCTTCATAATTGCTGTTACTAGTCGCGCTGCCAACTTTTTCACCTAATGTAACATCAGATGTTTGCACTCTTTTTCAAGCCGTTTCAGCCAAGATCTTGTCAGCAATGTTTCTCGAAGCAGAGACTTTATGCCGAGCGTAGGCAATGTCGCTAAGATTACACTATTCGTCAAACGGGTTGATTCCAGGGTCTCCTCTCTTTAATTTTTCTTTAGCTTTGCCCCCCCCCAGTTCCTCAGAATCTGTAACCAGGCAAATGTACTTCAAACGGTAGCAGGTTAATGAGAGAGTTAATTAAACCTAAACATCTTGCGACCTTAAACACCATAGCTCTCATGTTATACTAATTGATTTTATTGCGACATAGTTCTTTTATACTTTCTCATTAGCATATATACATTAAGAGCGATATATTTTATTTTAGCTGTCAAACTAGAGCGGTGAAGCAAGAATGCTCGCTGCCTATCCAGGTGCTAGACTTTGAAAGTGACTATAGACGTGATCGTCACGGGAAGCTGCTTCTAGGCAATGTTAGAGCGCTAATTCTAGACATGGCCATCACGTAAACCATTCAGGGAAAAGGTGACCTGCAACGAGGAAAAGGTGACCAACAAAGGGAAAAAGATGAACCAGCAAAGGGAAAAAGGTGACTGCTAAGGTTAAAAGGTGACCCATAAAGGGAAAAATGTGACCCGCAAAGGGAATAAGGTGACCCATAAAGGGAAAAAGGTGACCCATAAAGGGAAAAAGGTGACGCATAAAGGGAAAAAGGTGACCCATAAAGAAAAAAAGGTGACCCACAAAGGGAAAAAGGTGACCCATAAAAGGGAAAAAGGTGACCCACAAAGGGAAAAAGGTGACCAGCAAAGGGAAAAAGGTGACCCATAAAGGGAAAAAGGTGACCCACAAAGGGAAAAAGGTGACTCACAAAGGGAAGAAGGTGACCTAGAAAGGGAAAAAGGCGACCCACAAAGGGAAAAAGGTGACCCACTAAGGGAGAAAGGTGACCCATAAAGAGAAAAAGGTGACCCACAAAGGGAAAAAGGTGACCCATAAAGGGAGAAAGGTGACCCACAAAGGGAAAAAGGTGACCCATAAAAGGAAAAAGGTGACCCATAAAGGGAAAAAGGTGACCCACAAAGGGAAAAAGGTGACCCATAAAGGGAAAAAGTGACCCACAAAGGGAAAAAAGGTGACCCACAAAGGGGAAAAAGGTGACCCGCAAAGGGAAAAAGGTGACCCACAAAGGGGAAAAGGTGACCCGCAAAGGGAAAAAGGTGACCCACAAAGGGAAAAAGGTGACCCGCTCAGGGAAAGGGCAGGGAAAAGGTGACCGGCCCAGGGAAAAGGGCAGAGAAAAGGTGACCCTCTCTCGCTAAAGGCTCTCAGATATGTGTGCCATTTTCGCTAAAGGATGATACATGAGCTTCAGACTCGTGCTAGCTAGACCAGTATCTCACTAAACTCTCGCATTCTCTGTGCTAACTATCAAGAAAACTTGTACTCTTACCCCTATGAATCCATTTCATGCTACTTGAATCTGCTTGTGCTTAATGAAATAGTTATAATTAACGGAATTCCAGCGTTTATGTGTGAATGCTATATTTTGCTTAGTCTAATTCGGATATGACTGGTTATATACATCAAAGCCTGGGAACATATATATAAATACGTAAATGTTGGGTTCGAATCCTAGGAGTGATTACAAATTCATCTTCTAATAACTCCTCAACTAATTACGATAAGGACGCCGAATAAACTTTATTACATTGATATCATTAGGTAGTTTCTTCTGAATGTATATTTGGGTACCTGGTGTCCTGGATTCGATCCTTAATGTTTAAATCACCATTGTCTCGGAAACTAAGAAAGGTAGAGGGATGTACCAAAGCACGTTTGATAGTTCCTGTAATGCGTAATTAACACTGTATATAATTTTCCATCAGTTGTCCTTAGTTCGAATCCCGATCTTTCAATGACTTCCTTAATTTTTCTCTATACTCTAGAATATATCACTTAGATTGATGCTGTAACTGCATACAGTTCTTTTAAACATATCAAACTAATATTGTAAATAATTTTGTTTCTGGTGCTCTGGGTTCGAATACCGATAAAAGGTAATTTATTTGTAAATTTAATAATTCCTAAACTATTTAAGATAAACACGCCAAATAAACTTTATTACATTTATGTTATTAGGTACTATTTTGTGAATGTATACTTAGATACGTGACGTCCTTGGTTCAATTCTTAATTTTTAAATCTCCATTATCTCGGAAACTAAGCGAGATAGATGAGTGGACGAAAGCATGATTTATAGCCCCTACAATGGGTAAATAACGCTTTATATAATTGCTAATCAGTTGTCTTTAGTTCGAATCCCGATCTTTTAATGATTTCCTTCATTTTCCTCTATACTCTAGGATATGTCACTCAGATTGATTGCGTAACTTTGTACAGCCGTGTTTGACATACCAAACTAATGTTTCAAATAATTTTGTTCCTGGTGTTCTGGGTTCGAATACCGATTCAATGAAATTTACTTACAAATGTAATAACTCGTAATCTAATTTAGATAGACAAGTCAAGTAAAAAGTAAACAAAGTGCCTTGTTCCTAAATATCGTTATCATGACAATAATTACTTTAGAGTACTCATATCGAATCCCTAAGGGGTGATTTCATATATCTTCAAGCCTATGGATCATATCAGGTTCGAATAGAGATTAAATGGTAGATGCTGATGTGGGGGAGTTAAATTACTAAAATACATTTATTAAAAGTATTGCCGAGTTGGATTCTAGAAGCTTAGAATCTGTGTAACTCTGGAAAAATTACTTTGCTCGTGATTGTAGTGAAATGTAATGGTCTTTCTGGGAAAAGATGGAAAGGAAGAATTGAAAACGGAATGAAAACCTGGAATAATGTAGTATATACATACATTTAACTAAAAAGGGGAAAAATCATCTACGTTACCTTTTAAGCTTTTGCTATAAGTATTGTGATAATAGAGCTGGAATTAACCTTGGTACAATAGGTGGTGATGGTGGTGGTGGTGGTGGTGGCAGGCTTTGAATGGTAACATCTGCCTGAATGAGCGTGTGGGAATACTTCTCTTGTTGGTGTGACAGCATAAGCAGTAGTTATGAGACGAGTTTAAACATGTTTGATACCGCCAGACATCCTGTCTCTGGGTGTGACGTCATAAACATCCTGACTCTGAGCGTGAGGTTATGTGGCTGAGGTTAATACACGTAGAGCGATCATATACAGCTAGTTATGGAGCGAGTTTATGATTGATTTAAAAGGTTCGTGCTTCCGCTATAAATAGGGTGATCTAGGGCATTGGACTTCATTGCGCTAATTAGTCTTGAGGTGTTAACATCGTGTTCTCTTCAAGAATAATCAGCTTTCTAAAGTGTTATCAAGGTGAAGAGGTCTACATTTCCCTTGAGCAGTGATTAATATGTTATTACATCAAGAATAAAGATGAATAACTCATCGTATGCGGATATTATTCCAAGCGTTACTGGACACGCTTGCGGAAAATGTGGGAAGAAGTTCCTCCATGGATATGATAAAAGACGACATGAGCTACGTTGTAAAAAGCTCTTCAAATGTAAACATTGTAGCTTGACCTTCAGTGATGGTTATATGGTTCAGCGACACGAAGATATATGTGAAATAAGCAGACCTGAGAAGAAAAGAAGATTGGAACCAACTAAACATCAGCTATTATCAACAATGGGGGACTGTGATATGAAAGAATACGAAACTTCATTCGAAGTACGATTGAAATCGTATTTTATACGATGCGAATCACCTAAGGACCTGAATATGTATCTGCATGAGGCAAAACAACGCATAATCCAGGCTGTGCATAAAGAGCTTAGCATTCATAAGAGTGTTAAAATTAATCTGCTGGCTGAGTGTCCATTTGTAAACAGTAATGGAGAATCCTGTGACAAAACATTTAAAACAAGGAATCAACCTGTTTTCCTAGAAAGAGATCTGGAGTCAACGATGGAAGTGAAATTCAAGAAGTTGGTGACTGAAATGGAGGAGTCTCAGCTTAAGGGTAGCAACTGGGCTTTACTTGCTGTGGAAGGAGTTGACTTCGTATCAACAAGTACAATCCATTACGAGGAAGTAGCTACATACCACTACCGTCATCTGTCGGAGCTAAAGAAGCGTGTATAAACATTCAGAACTTTACCGACGAGAAATGTTTCATGTACTCTATATTAGCTAATTTCGTCGAGAAGGATGCGCAGCGTGTAAGCAAATACAAACAACTTCAAGATAAGTACGACTTCAGCTGCGTTTCCTACCCTACTCCACTTTCTCAAATACCTAAATTTGAGAAGCTTAACAAGATATCCATCAACGTTTTCGGGCTGGATGAGAACACGAAGTGTATCCGATAAACGTTGCTGACATTGAACTACCTGAACACTGTGACCTGCTACTATTGAATGATAGTAGTGGAAAACATCACTACGTATATATAAAGAATTTTGAGAAGCTCGTTCGACGTCAGAAGACTAAACGTAATGGACGTGTTTATACCTGTAAGCGTTGTTTTACACATTTTGATGATCAGGGAGGCCTAATGGACTGGAAAAACTACAAGAAAATGCATCCATCTGCAATCAACATGGTGTTGCGAGGGTAGTTATGCCTACCAAGGAGAAAACAATTGTACAGTTTAAAAATGTTGAGAGGATGCTGAAAGTACCTTATGTCATCTATGCAGATTTTGAGAGTATTCTCACTCCATGCCATACGTGTATACCCAATCCTGAAACTTCCTATACAACCCCTTATCAAGAGCATACACCATTGAGCTTCTGTGTTTACGTGAAACCTTCATCCTGTGTTGAGCATCTCGAAACTGATCTTCCTAAGCAACCCTGTGTATATCGTGGTTATGATGCTGCTCAGAGGTTTATGCTGTACCTGACATCTCTTGCAACAATGATTGGTAATATATACAAATCTGCGAAGCCGCTGAAACTTACGGATCAACAACTAAGGGATTTTGAGTCTTCTATAGTATGCTACTTGTGTGGTAAACCCTTTACGGAAGAGAACTACAATGTACGCGACCATGATCACATCAGCGGTGAATATCGTGGAAGTCTACATAATGAATGCAATTTATCCTGCAAAACACCTAAATATATTCCAGTCTTCATGCATAACCTTAGCGGATATGACTCTCATTTCATTGTTAATGAGCTGGGGTGTACAAGTGAACGTGTGGAGGTAATTCCTAACTCTGAAGAAAGCTATATCTCATTCACCAAGTATGTAGGAGATATAAAGCTTCGATTTGTAGATAGCTTTCGATTCCTCAGTACAAGCTTGGATAAGTTGGTAAAAAATCTAACCTTTTATCCTGAAACACTAAAGTACTTTGGAGAAGACAAATTGAAGTTGATGACACGTAAGGGTGTATTTCCATATGATTTTGTCACGTCGTGGGATGTTTTGAACGAGACCTGCTTGCCTCCTAAGGACTCCTTCTACAATAGGTTAAATGAAGAAGAAATTACTGATACTGACTACGATCATGCTAAAAATGTATGGGAGCTGTTTAATGTGAGAAACCTCGGCGAGTACAGCGATCTCTACTTAACTTCAGATGTGCTTCTTCTAGCTGATGTCTTTGAGACATTCAGAGAGCAAACCCTCAAAACACACAAAGTTGATCCTGCACATTATTTTACCTCTCCAGGACTTACATGGGACTGTTACTGTACACAGAAATTAAGCTGGAGCTGTTACAAGATTATGATCAACTACTCATGGTGGAATCAGGTATAAGAGGAGGTTTATGTCAAGTTTCCCATCGGTATGCAGAGGCTAATAACACGCATATGGAGAAGTTTGATCCGTCGAGCCCAACCCAATTTATCACATACGAGGACGCCAATAACCAATATGGGTGTGCAGTCTGTCACGCCCTTCCTTATGGCGGATTTCAGTGGGTTTCACCTGAAGAAATCAACTGAGAAAGACTACAAGAAGATGATCCACATGGGTACATATTAGAAGTTGACATCGAGTATCCTGCAGAACTTCACGATCTACACAACGATCTACCTTTCCTGCCTGGGTGTATGAAACCATTGGAAGCGTCTACAAAGAAACTGATACCCCATCTTGGACCTCGAAAGAAGTATGTAGTGCATTACATGGCTTTGAAGCTAGCTCTTGATCATGGACTACGACTAACAAAAATCCATCGTGTGCTACAATTCCGACAGTCTCGGTGGTTAAAACCTTATGTGGAATTTAACAACAGGCTACGACAACAGGCAGCAAATGACTTCGAGAAGGATCTCTACAAGCTCTTTAACAACGCTATGTTTGGAAAAAGTATGGAGAATCTGCCTGATCGTATGGATATACGACTGGTGATAAATGAGAAGACTCTAGAGAAGCTGATCGCCAAGCCTACGTTTATCGATAGGACAATATATGCTGCTATTCTAGCTGTTGTACATATAGCCTCTCGACAAGCCTATATACATTGGTATGAGTGTGTTGGACATCTCCAAGACATTAATGTACCACTATCATTATGATGTGTTGTTACCACATTACGGAGCTCAAAACCTGAAGCTTATGTATATGGATACTGATTCATTCATTCATCGTGTAACAACTGAAGATGTGTACCATGACAAGCTACGTTTTCTTGAACATCTGGATACTGCTGATTACCCTGTCAACCACATATGTTATTCAGCTCTAAACAAGAAGGTGATTGGGAAATTTTAAGATGAGGCTAATGGTAAAATCATCCAGCGCTTTGTCGGACTACGACCTAAGATGTATGCGTTAGATATCCATGGCTCAATGGTAAAAAAGATTAAGGGTATAAAACGTAGTGCTATTAAGCAGTACATTACGTTTGACAGCTATACAGACTGTCTTAAAACCTGTGAAATCATCAGAACGCCCATGAATCTAATCCTATCACGAAAGCACGCTGTTACCACAGTGCAAGTGAATAAAATTATATTGAATCCCTTTGATGATAAAAGGGTTATTGGCGAGGATGGAATAACTACCTATGCGTATGGACATTACAGTATTAGAAACAGTGCATAAGAGAATGCAAGTCGAAGATGAAGATTTCCTCGTGAGTCTACAATCTTAAAAAATGAAGTTTATTCGTGTGCTGTGTATGTAACTAGCAGACGCCGGATGAAGAAAGAAGAAGATGGAAAGGGGAGGTGTTAACCCTGCCATTAGGAGCAATCCTAGTGCTAGTCTCAAGCCTAGATAAAAGGGGAGAAGCACGTACAACGAACTAAAACAAGGTATGTTGACGCAAAGCTTTTCAGTTAGTAAACCCATATACAGTTTATCCCTCTCCACCTCGCACACTAACAGTTTAACATATAAACGTTTTGTAAGATTTAGAAAAAAGTATATAAATTGTTGTAACGTTGGATGAGAAATGTTTGTAATTTAATTACTCTATATTACCATGAATACCTGTGATACTATCTGAATTATCTGTTAAAATGACTTAAATACCTGTGATACTACCCTAATCATGTGAAATTATCTTAAATAGCTCTGATACGAATTCCTGATCGAAATTAACACTTCCACCTGTGATACTATCTGAATTAACTGTTAAAATGACTAAAATACCATTGATACTACCTGAATCACCTGCAATTAACTTAAATAGCTGTGATACAAACCGCTGATCAAAGTTATCACTAATATCTGTGAAACTATGTCGATTACCCCAAATACTTACGATATTACCTGAATTACCTGTGAAATACGAAACCGTGCTATAACCGACCCCTGGAACCTACTCTCCTGTAATGCTAGCTGAATTACTCTAACACCTATGATACTTGAATTACCCTAAATACCTACGATACTCTCTGAATTACCTGTGAAATACGAAACTATGCTATACCCAACCCTGGAATCAATCCTCCTGTGATACTAGCTGAATTAGCCTAAATACCTATGATACTAGCTGAATTACCTGTGAATTCATGCACAGCTATGATGCAGTTAGCCTCTGGAATCTAGCCTCCTGTGATACTGGCTGAATTAGCTTAAATGCCTACAATACTAGCTGAATTGTCTGTGAAATCATATACAACTATGATACGTGCTGCCCCTGGAATCTAGCCTCCTGTGATACTAGCTGAGTCACTCTAAACACCTATGATACTTGAATGATCCTAAATACCTACGATACTCTCTGAATTACATGTGAAATATGAAACTGTGCTATACCCAACTCTGGAATCTATCCTCCTGTGATACTAGCTGAATTAGCCTAAATACCTACGATACTAGCTGAATTACCTGTGAAAGCTTGCACAGCTATGATGCAGTTAGCCTCTGGAATCTAGCCTCCTGTGATACTGGCTGAGTGACTCTAAACACCTATGATACTTGAATTATCCTAAATACCTACGATACTATCTAAATTACCTGTGAAATCATAGGACCTATGCTATATCCGCTTCCCGGAATCTGTCCTACCCTGTGATGCTACCTGAATTACTTACCTTTTTACATTAGTGGGTCACCTTTTTGCCTGAGTGTGTCATCTTTTTCCCTGTGCGGGTCACCTTTTTCCCCTGAGTGGGTCACCTTTTTCTCCTGAGTGGGTCACCTTTTTCCCCTGAGTAGGTCACCTTTTTCTCCTGAGTGGGTCACCTTTTTCTCTTTGTGGGTCACCTTTTTTCCCTGTGTGGGTCACCTTTTTAGCATGAGAGGGTTAAGTGCTGCAGCTGTCTAGAATTTGTGTCCTAGTATTGACGCAAACAGCTTTCCATGAAGTTCTCGTCTAAAGTCGCTTTCAAAGTTTAGCACCTCGCCCTCCTATTCCCTATCTCTCCTGTATATAACCCGTATTGCTACTCCTTTAGTATCTGTCTAGCCTAACACCTCTCCTCCTGTTCCTATACCTCTCATACATATAAACGCATACTCTACTCTCAACCTCTGTCTAGTCTAGCATCTCTCTCTGTATCCCATACCTCTCATAACCGCATTCCCCTTCTGTCCTCAGTCTAGCTGATATTTCTCCTTGGGTTCCTATCTATCCTATATAAAACACATTCTACCTTTAACACCTGACTATCCTAGCATAGGATCTGTCTCCGTTTTCTCGTCTCTCCTTATAAACGCATACTCAACCTCCTTAGCCTAATATCTCCCCTCCTGTTCCTATACCTCTCATACGTATAAACGCATACTTTACTCTAAACCTCTGTCTAGTCTAGCACCTCTCCTCGTATCCCCTGCCTCTCATAAGCGCATTCCCTCCAGCCTCCTGTCAAGCTGAGTATCTCCCCTTGGTTTCCTATCTAATCTATATAAAAACGCATTCTACCTTTAACTCCTGTCTATCCTAGCATAGGATCTGTCTCCGTTTTCTCGTCTCTCCTTATTAACACATACTCAAACTCTCCTGGTCTAATACCTCTCCTCGGTTTGCTATATCTCCCATATAAAAGGTTTATTCTACCCTTCAAGCCCTGTCTAGTCTAACAGCTCTCTTCGTTTTCCCTATCTTTCCCCTATAAACACATACTCTACTCCTTAACCTCTGTCTAGCCTAACACCTCTCCTCCTGTTCCGTACCTCTCTCATATAAAGACATACTCTACCCTTCAACTCTGTCTAGCCTAACACCTCTCCACTATCTCTTCCATATAAACGCACTTTCCTCGTTCAACCTCTGTCTAGTCTAGCACCTCTCCTCGAATCCCTACCTCTCATAAAGCGCATTCCCCCTGTCCCCTGTCTATCTTAGGATCTGTCATTGGTTTCCTATACCTCTCATATAAAACACCTTCTACCTTTAACACCTGTCTAGTCTAACACCTCTCCTCGTTTTCCTATACCTTTCATATAAACCATACTCTACTCCTCAACCTCTGTCTAGCCTAACACCTCTCTACTATCTCTTCCATATAAACGCACTTCCCTCGTTCAACCCTGTCTAGCATAGTATCAGTCGTATTCCCTATCTCTCCCATATAAACCCATTTTCCTCCATGAACCGCCGTATCTAGCCTCGTTTTCCCTATCCTTTCCCATATATGCCCAAAAAACTGCGCTCGATCTCTCTATAATAACCTACTCACATATGTACACACACTCACTCACACACACATACACACACTCACTCACACACACACTCACTCACTCACACACATACACACACTCACTCACACACACACACACACACACACACACTCACTCACACACACACTCACTCACTCACACACACGTACACACACTCACTCACACACATACACACACTCACTCACACACATACACACACACTCACTCACTCACACACATACACACACACACTCACTCACTCACACACAAATACACACACTCACTCACACACACATACACACACTCACTCAATCACACACACGTACACACATACACACACACTCACTCACACACACACCTACATACATACACACACACTCACTCACACACACACACACTTACACAAACTCAATCACTCACTCACACACACACAAACACACGTACACACATACACACACACACGCAGACGTACACACACTCACTCACTCAGTCACACACACGCGGACCTTTTTCTAAAAACTTTGTGTCAGTTGCACATTACTTTCTCTACGCAGTATCGTTTATTTTTATTTATCTTCTGCAAACTATTCTTAAGACATTCTATTTTTCTATCGACTTCATGTTAATCGAGGTAAACGTTCATACTTTTGCTATAGATACAAGGGAGTTAGAGGAAAGTCATTAGATATTCAGATATTTAAAAGCGTATCCCTATGTGCTGGCCTTGAAACTACATGCTATTTCCATGACATTGGGAGAAACAGCTGAAAAGAGACAGTACTAAACTTCTCACAAGTATTGAAAAATTAAAACCAATAGATAACAGCGGATATCTCGAAAATGGCTCACGCCACAAAAAAGTAATTTGAAATAAATTGTATGTTTTAAACGAATCTACATTTTCTGTGCAATGCGTTTTTGCCTATGTTTTATCGTTTGGCAGTTGTACAAAATTATACAAAATTGTTTCGGAATGAGACAGGACTTCACAGGCTTTTCCCAGAAAATTCAAGATATACATTTTATTTATTATGTTAATGTCTTAAATATGTGGTGTTTTAATCAAAATTATTATAGCCAGTTAGGAGAAAATCAAAAATATTGAAAATTTGTGCAATTAAAGTGTAGTTTGGGTTGGGGGATTTTATTGAAAATGTTCGTGTCACATGTTTGGAGGATACTGAATTTAAATTCCAGGTTTGGTATTAGTCTTCGTTTTAGAGTTATACTGTTTCTACACGCGCGCACGCACACACACACACACACACACACACACACACACACACACGCTCACATATCTACAGGGACGTTTTTCTAAAAAGTTTTTCTGCTTTCAGGGCGCCTTAAAACATGTCTCTCCTGTGAAATATCGACATCGACTTTTAGGGTGGAATACAAAACTTCCTCTACTTACCTCTCTAAGTACGTAGTACCAAGAGTAAAAACCTTTTTTGAATTCGTGGCCCTGAAACCATATATGTCGCTGAAATCTCATTATCGAACTTTGGGTGGAATGCAATACCTTCTCTGACCTCCTAGGCACATACGTGGTACAGAAATTAAAAAGTTCTAGTGTGTGTTATTCACATGATTATCTCTACCCACTGTCGTATACATAGCTTCTAGGAGTTATAGTTAAAAAGCTTATTTCTCTAGCTAGTTCATATTCATCGAGACAAACATTTTCAGAAATAGATTCATTAGATATTTCGTTGTTGCTACAAAGTAGATACAGGAAACCGAAGCGTTGGTCCAGTGTTTAAGACGGGCCCGCTATAGACTAACCTTGAAATTTGGTAGTTTTCATTCGCGAGAAACAACTGAAAGATGACTTCAAAAATTACAATTTTAAAAATTCAAACCAATAACAAGGTATAAACCTTGTATAGGTATTTCGGAAATCGCGGATGTAACAAAAAGAATTATTTCGAATATATTGGGTATTATACGAGATCTATCTTTACTGTGCAGTAAGGATTTGTCTATTTCTTATGGTTTACCAGTTATCTATACAAATCCCGGCTATGGCATTGAAGTTTTCAGTCGTCTGATTCTATCTTTCCAACCCTGTCCAACACACGGCTTGTGTGAAAGAACAATTATTTCTATCTATACAAAATTATACAAAATTCTTTCTGAATGAAATAGGACTTTAGAGGTTAGGTATAGCCAAAACATTCAAGATATACATTTTATTTATGTAAATGTTTAAAATATATCTATCTAAGGTAGGTATTTTAATGAAAATACGTGTAGTCATATTGCAGAAAATAAAAAAATACGAAATATTATTCTATGTAAAGAGTAGTTTAGGTTGCAGGATTTTCTTCAAAATCTTCGTGTCGCTTCTTTGCAAAGGTACTGATCTTAAATGACAAGCTTGGTATTCATTCCAAATTTCGTTTTTGGGTTATGCTGTCCACACGCATACACACGGACCTTTTTCTAAAAGTGTTCTATTTCATTATTATTTATTCAGGGAGCCTCAAAGCATTCGATATCGTATTTCTGGGTGGAATGTATGTACCTAACACCTAGTACTTCCTCTGATTACTATCTACATACTTAATGTTAATCGAGATAAATCTTTACAGAAACAGGTTCTTGACACAATCCGTTGTAGGTATATCTACATCTACAAGCGGCATAGATGAAACCGAATCGATAGTCGTGTGTTTAAAAGCCAGTGGCCATATTATGTTGGCCTGGAAACTCCATACCTACGCTTTCTATATCGTGAGTAAACTGAGTAGCGACTGCACAAGTATTGACAATTTCAATCCAATAATAACGGATGGGTATCTCGGAAATGGCTGATGCTACAAACAGTTATTTAAAATAAATTGTATTTTAGGATATATCTACATGTTTTGGTAGTTTTTCTCTATATGTTAACGTCATACTAGTTATATCTACAATAAGTACTTATGATAGAAAATTCATTCGGAATGAAGAGCATTTTACAAGCTGTTTTCAGACAATTGAAGATATTCTTACATTTATTTCTCGTGCAAATATCTTAAACATAGATACGTATGGCATTTTGAACAAAATCGTTATGGCCATTTTTGTGGAATAAAGTATCTCGAAAAGTTTTCCACTAAAGGCCATTTTGGCATTGGGGATTTCCTCGAAAATCTCCGTGTCGCATTTTTAGAAGATACTAAACCAAATTTCGTATTTATCGAAAACTTCGTTTGAGGGATGTGCTATTTACAGACACACGCACACATAGGTATATACCCACACATACACACACGACCTTTTTTTAAGATGCTTTTTTTGAATTCAGGGATCCTCATAACATGTAGGTACACATTCCAAAAGAAGTAATCTACATTGGATTTCTGATCGTAAGGGCGCTAATGGGGCGTGACGTGAGATGTCTGCTGGCGCTTACTTCACTCCTATGCGTAGAAGGAGGAAGGGGGCTAATAGCTTGCCTGTTTAAGAACACGTAAATACAGGAAGAGCCAAAAGACTACGAACCGGCTGCTCGGTGTTTTTGCTGTCCGCGTCCTCGGCGCTCGTTGCCGTCTGCCGCTATCATAGACAGGCGCGGATGAAACCATACAGCAGTTTTAAAACTACTTGTAAAGGCTTTACTTAACAACTTTATGAAAGTGTGTTTGAGAACAGAATTATTAGTAGAGAGTTGTGGTTCCCTCGGTCCCCCGACCTAACCCACTGCGATTTCTATCTCTGGGGTAACTTAAAACAAAGTGTACAAGACAAACCCACACACCCTGGAAGAATTAAAACAAAATATCCGCCAGGAAATTGCCAGCATTTCTCAACATGAACTACGGCGAGTGATGGGTAGTTTCCTAAAGAGGTGCCAAAAATGTATGGACAATGACGGTGGCCAGTTTCAGCATCTCCTTTCATAGAGTTAGTAAGTAAAGCCTTTAGAGGTAGTTTTAAAAATGTTGTATGGTTTCCTTCACGCCTTTCTATGATAGCAGCAGACGGCAACGAGCGTCGAGGACGTGGACAGGAAAAACACCGCGCAGCCGGTTCGTAGTTTTTTGGCTCTCTCTGTAGCTAGGAAACCCTAATTTATATGAGGACCTATAACTGATGTTTGAGGAATAAATACTAACATCTTGAGAGTTGAGTCATATTCAAGAGGATTTCCAAACAGACATTGGCTGTATATTCGCAATTGACCTCGTGAAAAATCGACAAAATCGTTCGCAACTCCTCACCTTTACCTATTCGTAATTTGCTAATGAGTTGACAGAACTAGCATAGGTATGCTTATTGGCGCGATACACAGCACAAGGCGTGATAGCACCTACAAGGTGACACTACCACCCAATACAATGAAGTCATGACGTCATGAAGTACCCTAGAAACGGTAACAATAGCGGTTTTTCCAGGGAAGCCGAGTTGATTTCTTCCTGTCGTTTCTGTGCCACCTATTTACAGTGAAATCTCGACATGCAATAGATACTTCTACTTACTAGGTAAGAGGTACAAAAAGCAATATAGCTTTATAATATCAGCAACTAACCGACTCACTCACATACTCGCTTGTCAGTTGTTAGTCTTAAATCTCTGAAATAAGGTTTTGATGATTATAAAATATAACGTTTTCTTAATACTGGTGTCATTATTTCTCTTGAGGTGTCGTCTAAGATGAAGTAAAGGACCCATGGCTAATAGAGCCCACGACCTGGGAAGTGCATCAATAGCAAGTGTTGAAGAAACTACCTATAAGTTGGTAGAGACTGATTTATTGTCAGTGCACATCGATTGACGACCTTCAACAAATCAGGAACAGCTTCTTCTTCTTCTTGTTCATCTTGTTGTTGTTGTTGTTCTTCTTCTTCTTCTTCTTCTTCTTATTATTATTATTATTATTATTATTATTATTATTATTATTATTATTATTATTATTAGCATCCTTTAAGCGGTTGCTGGACATTCATCTTTTCAGGATAAGGGAAAACTCCAGAAAAAAAACCTTATCTGGGTAACTCGCCCGAACCGAAATTCGAGCTCGGGACTTCTTGAATTGAGGCACACAATAATTATTATTATTAATCACCATCAAATGCAGCACTATCTTATTCACTTTAGCAATATCTAGCATTTCTGAACTCCACTTCTCAAGGAGTCATGCTTTTTTCTTGTTGGATAAGCTTGTTAGCATTGTTTCATGCTGCGCTACCTGGCGAGTTTTAAACCGTAGGCATAAATCCCCACCTTGAATCTGGGCCTTTACCAAGCGTAACCGACCGACCAATAGAAAGAGAGATTGTAATTATTCTCCCCTCCTGCCGAAATGATATCACTCCTTCTCCTCTTGCAGCCACCGCCCACTGTTTGAGCATTGGATGGACTCTTTCAGACTTCCTTTTTCATCAATGGTGGTGCCAAACCTTGGGGTGTAGGCAAAATTCCAAAGTTACAAAGAAGTGTGGTACCCTACGCATATCTTCCATGCATTTTGCAGTCCTAAAAATTAAATTGAGTTTTGTTTATGGACGCTCTTTAACTGCTGTGGTCCTTAGCGTCCCGTTCTACAGAGTGAGCCAAAAGACTCCGAACCTCCTGCGCGGTGTTTTTTCCTGTCCACGTCCTCGGCGCTCGTTGCCGTCTGCCGCTATCATAGAAAGGCGCGGATGAAACCATACAACATTTTTAAAACTACTTTTAAAGGCTTTACTTACCAACATTACAAAAGGAGATGCTGAAACTGGCCATCGTCGTTGTCCATACATTTTTGGCACCTCTTTAGGAAACTATCCATCACTCGCCGTAGTTCACGTGGAGAAATTTCCTGGCGGATATTTTGTTTTAATTCTTCCAGAGTGTGTGGGTTTGTCTTGTGCGCTTTATGTTTTAAGCTACCCCGGAGGGGTATTTTATGAACAATATTACCGCCTGCGAGGTGTTTTTCCGCTGGGTGTTTGGAAATGTGATAAAAATATGATAACACACTGCTGCTATAAACAAAGTCACGCTGATGTGGTTTAGCTGTGCAGTGTGAAGTGCAGTTGTGAATTGACGGTGATGTGATGCAGTTCAGTTAAAACGAGTATTTATTATTTTGTCCTGTACTTAGTCACAAAGTATATTATGGCTCAGTATATGTTTTCTACTGCACAGCGTGTATTTATTTATGATTCGTATGTATTAACTCGGTCAGCTCGCCAAGTGAAAGTACGATTTGTAGAAAGATTTCCAGGTGTAAAAGTTCCAGGCCGTACAACAATCCATGAACTTTACAGTAAATTTCAGGCCACAGGAGGTGTTCAGGCTAAGAAATCTAAAAGACGGCTTTCGTTTCTTACCGAAGATACATTAGACGACATCGGTCATCGTTTGGAAAATTCCCCCCACAAATTCCATGATGGGTAGTGTCCTAAAGAGGTGCCAAAAATGTATGGACAACGACGGTGGCCAGTTTCAGCATCTCCTTTCATAAAGTTGTAAGTAAAGCCTTTAAAAGTAGTTTTAAAAATGTTGTATGGTTTCATCCGCGCCTTTGTATGATAACGGGAGACGGCAATGACCGCCGAGGACGCGGACAGGAAAAAACACCGCGCAGGCGGTTCGGAGTCTTTTGGCTAACTCTGTACATTGGGCGTGAAAGACCGGTAATTTTGCTCAGAGACTGTTTTATCAGGCTTGAGGTTCTTTTACGTGTCATAAATCAACGACAAGGGACCACCGGCTTTACTTCCCTTCCGAAGGAAGTCATGCTAAGGATTTTTGCCACCGAAAAAGTCCGTGGCCCTCCGCCGGGTTTGAGCCGACGACCTGTTTTGCAGTCCGAAGAACTTCAAAGTAATACCTAACTAGATAGATTAGAGACTCGAAAGTGATTTGCACTTCAAATCTAGATGCGCTTAGAACACAAACGTATAAAATATATATTAGAGCAGAGTTGGCCAACGTGTTTTGAGCTTGGACCAATAAATTGGTAAAATTTTTGAAGGGCCATTTAACTAAATTTATATTAATAACTATTTTAAATCTGAGACTAAGTACCAGTATTATGTATATATTAGTAACGTGTTCAGGTAATTATAGCTGTAGGCTGATATTTAATACGTTAGGTATGTTTTAAAAGTAATTCAGTTAATTTTATTTTTCACTTTTGCTTTGATATATCATACAATATTATACAGTTTTTAAAAGTATCATAAAATGTAACACAATGAATTATACTGGAACTATTCCATATTCACTGTTTAATAAGAACATTCCAATGAATTTTGAAGACCTGTAATATTAATGTGACCTTAGAACTTGCTTTTCTTTCATCAACATCTCAATATTAGGAGTAATTATTTTATGTGCACAAAACAAGTGTATTAGGAGGATGCGCATCTGTAATTGAACGTAATTTATTTTTAATTAATGTCATTATGGTAGAAAAGTTTGCTCAGAAATGTGTGAGGAGCCAAATCTACACACGAGCCTTAGACGGGCGGCGTAGTTTTCCATATGTATCTAACCAGCAAACCGAAGGAATCTGTCGTCTTCAGATTACAATGCCATGATGTCGTCTATAAACGTTTCGTCCACTTCTGTCGGGTCCAAAAATAGCATATCAAAGAACAACTTTAAGCATTGTCCTATTTCCGAAGTATTGCATTTGTACTTTTTTTCAAGACCAAGAGCTTGAATTTTACACCACAGTATTGCCCAAGATGAAAGCTACAGCCCTTTATTTCTGCCACAGGAAATTTGTTTGTTATCGCTGTAGGAATGTTGTGTTCAAATTCGACGTATACGCATACCGAAGAACATTCTAAACTGAATTTTGCACATGTGGTAGCAATACAACTAAAGGCAGTGGCGACTCCCGGTTTTTAAGATGTGTAGGATGAAGCCTTAACAGAGCTAAGCATTTGTAGCTGGGGCTATAATATATACCGGAAAATTAAAATGAATGATGGTAACAATAATAACAATAATAGTAATATCAACTCACGTGCTATTTGCTTGTAGTTCAATTCAATCCTTCTGTCCTTCTTCGTGGCAGAAATGTTTGTAACTGTGTCATGAAAGTTCTAGTGGCTTTTATGTTCCCTAAACAAGGCCTTTTTTATGGAAATTGAGGACAATCCATTGAGGCGATCTTGAGCTGTTGAATTCTTGTAGCAGGTCTTGGTGAAAGTTAAAGCAGAAAAACCTCTTTCTGCTGTGGCACTTGAAGCTAATATCGTCATAATTACTTTTATGACGGTTGACAGTTGTGGGAAACTTTCACTAAGGGCGTTTTATATTAAGTAATCATTCAATTTCGAGACTGACTGTAATTTGAATGATGGTGAACTATACATGTAAGACAGTTTGAAATTAAGCCCCGCGTCTCAAAGAAATGTGAGATTGTAGATGAGATCTTGGGAAATAACAGAGTACTCTTCAACTTTAGGAAATCTAATAGAAAATAACATATCAAATGATGTAGACCAGAAAGCCTTTATTTTTAATTCATAACATTATGGCAGAAAAAGTTTGCTTAGAAATGTATGTGGAGCGAGTGATGCAGGGTTTCTTTCTAATATCTGGGCAGACTTCAACGTTTCGATATGCCGAAAAACAAATGCTTGTGGATCATCACATTCACGTCTAAATCGGCTATTTTATATGACATCATAATATTCTTATTTTTGTAGATGCTCTAAGGAACATTCAAATTGAAACATTTGTGAAACTCAGAAGACCAGAAGCAAGCCAGAAAAACATAACCAATGAAAAGAAAATTTGTTAAAAATGAAAATGATGGCACTACAGTAGAACCCCATCACCAGCTTAGAGTTCGAAAAGGCAATTCCATTAGGTTTCTACCAGCGTAAAGGTTAAGAACATATCCTTCAACATGTTGGATGAAACTTCCAATATTAGAAGACGAAGGCTATAAGCTTTACAAATAATATTCTAATCATGCTTGTAACAAGTTGTATACCTACTCGTATAATTAGTAACAAAGAAAAAAAAAGGAATTAACAAAAAATGGAGTTTAAAGTTTAATGCACTGTTTCACTTAAAAGGTGCAGGACCAATTAAATAGCGATTTGTATCTTTTATGTGGTTGATGTTAAAAAAAACAAATGTGTAGCATGAAAGTACAAATTATAAGTAGGTATGATAAAAATGCAAGAAACAAATATCCATTATTTTTTACCATTGCCTTAATTCAGGATACCTAAACATTATACACAACTGACATTTCATAAAAATGCCCGTAGTTTCATCTACAATAACTGCAACAACTGAGCTGCCAGAATTTCCTGTTAAATTTTCTGGATTACCTGAATGTTCTGCCCATGCGTCTATAAAGTCATTCATTCCATATCATGGTCGCTTGTCCGAGAAAACAGTGCTATTTTTTAAACGACTTTCGAAGTGGGGTTCTCTCTCTGCCATAAAACTATCTATAATTTCCTCTATTTGAAGAGCTCTTTGACTCATCGTGATCTCTGAAAGACAGTCCCTGAAGAGCTAAAACTTATGTAGCATCAATGAAAGACCAGAAGGTCTCGATTACTTTTCACTCTGGCATTGTGTTTTTCTATATTGGTTTTATAAGCTGTACTTAAACAAAATTCTTGTCTCCAAATTTTCGAACTCTTTTAGCGAAAGTAAAGCAAGATTGTATTCCTTCCGTTTGTTGATGACGTTTACCTAGAACATTTCCTAAACTATTTAAATCAGTAACACCTTCATTGTTCCAAATAAATTTTTGGTTGGAAAACAATAAACATGGCCAATAGAACAGTTTGCTAGGAAAAGAACTGCATGTCGGATGAACGAATACGTCCTCGCAGCAATCACCAGACGCGTGGAAATTCTCCAAACCCCACCTCTCTCTTCCCCTAACCGCGCATTCACATCATGTTCGCTGCGTGAGATGAGCTAGGGATATCCTTCACCTTACCTACCAGCTCACAACAGAAGCGTTGACTTCCTACCTTGATTGCTTTCAGTAACGCTGTCATTTACTTTCTAATTCTGAGTTATCATTTACTCTTCAATTGTGGCAATGAATGCTAATAAACGCTTATGCAGATAAGTTGTGAAGTGTAGGATGATCCTCGCATCCTGTATGGAATAATCACCACTGTTTGAAGGCCTGGAATTAATGTTCAGAACCTCTACCAGAAAGCAATACAAACACTCGGGGGATATACACTAAGTGATCAAAACAACATACGTTTATCATCTTAGGTGCATTGTGCTGCCACCTACTGCCTGGTACTCATTATCCGCGACCTCAGTAGTCATTAGACATCGTGAAACAGCAGAATGGGACGCTCCGTCCAACTCAGGACTTCGAACGTGGTCAGGTGATTGGGTGTCACTTGTGTCAGAAGTTTGTACGCGAGATTTCCACACTCTTAAACATCCCTAGGTCCAGTGTTTCTAATGCGATAATGAAGTGGAAACGTGAAGGGACATGTACAGCACAAAAGCGTACAGGCCGACCTCGTCTGTTGACTGACACAGACTGCCGACATTTGAAGAGGGTCGTAAAGAGTAATAGGCAGACATCTATCCAGACCATCACACAGGAATTCCAAACTGCATCGGGATCCACTCCAGGTACTATGACAGTTAGGCGTGAGGTGAGAAACCTTGGATTCCATGGTCGAGCGGCTGGTCATAAGCCACACATCACGCAGGAAAATGCCAAACGACGCCTCGCTGGTGTAAGGAGAGTCAAAAAAAATTGAGTTTTATTTATGGACGCTCTTTAACTACTATGGTTCTTAGCGTCCCATTCTATATTGGGCGTGAAACACCTGTAATTTTGCTCAGAGGCCTCTTTATCAGGCTTGAGGTTCTTTTACGTGCCGTAAATCTACGACACGGGACCACCGGCTTTACTTCCCTTCCGAAGGAAGCCGTGCTAACGATTTTTACGCCCGAAAAAATCCATCGCCCTCCGCCGGGTTTGAACCCGCGACCTTGGGAAGGAGAGTCAACATTACACGACTGAACAGTGGCAAAACGTTGTGTGGAGTGACGAATCACGGTGCACAATGTGGCGGTCCGATGGTAGTGTGGGTATGGCGAATGCCGGGTGAACGTCATCTGCCAGCGTGTGTAGTGCCAACAGTGAAATTCGGAGGCGGTGGTGTTATGGTGTGGTCGTGTTTTTCCAGGAGGGAGATTGCACCCCTTGTTGTTTTGCGTGGCACGATCACAGCGTAGACCTACATTGATATTTTAAGCACCTTCTTGCTTCCCACTGTTGAAGAGAAATTCGGGGATGGCGATTGCATCTTTCAACACGATCGAGCACCTGTTCATACTGCACGGGCTTTGGCGTCGTGGTTACACAACAATAGCATCCCTGTAATGGGCTGGTCTGCACAGAGTCCTGACTTGAATCCTATAGAACACCTTTGGGATGTTTTGGAACGCCGACTTCGTGCCTGGCCTCACCGACCAACATCGATACCTCTCCTCAGTTCCGCACTCCATGAAGAATGGTGTGCCATTCCCCAAGAAACCTTCCAGCACCTGATTGAAAGTATGCCTGCGAGAGTGAACGCTGTCATCAAGGCTAAGGGAGGCCAACACCATATTGACTTCCAGCATTACCGATGGAGGGCGCCACGAACTTGTACGTCATTTTCAGCCAGGTGTCCGGATACTTTTGATCACGTAGCGTATGTACATATTTCTATACATGACATGAGTGGTAAAAAGTGGATAAAATTGTAGTGGGCAACTCTTGAGTGTTCCATCTACATACACAATATCATGCTGGCAAGGAGCAGTAAGATTTGGAGAAGCTGAGAATAAAACTGTGTTTGATTCGTGGTCATTTACTAACAAAAACTTTTCGGTTTTGTTGGTTACTATAGTATGCATAGACTCCAATGCCATAAGTAATTCTGGCAAATTTGAGGGCAGCTTTGTTAGTAGTGAACGCGGTGCATGTCGGATGTTTCTTTTGACTAATTTTAAATCGTATCTATATCACCCTTTGGACTCATCTACTAGGTTTCTCATTCGGCTACGCACTAAAAGCGCACCATGGTCGATGTTTGTGCATTATTAAAAGCGCGCCAAAACCCACCAATTTAAACCGCACGATACTTCCGGTAATCGATCTTTGGGATCTTCCTACGCGACGCCCTCAGTTGGTCAGAATGAATTCCCCGGTAAGAATGGTTACTAATAATGGCAAGAGTGCGTGTTATCTCCAATCATAAGTACAGAAAGTTTCGTGTGTTAGCTAGTGGTGACACTTCATGGGGGTGTACTTTACGGAAGTGTAATGCAGTCATCCATACAGAAGCAAATGTAAGCCCTGTGTTTAATGAAATTAGTACTCATAATCATGAAATAATTATTGATGATGATACTAGAAAGCAATTGTCCGTAGCGCTTGTAAAAGGAAAGCTTATGAAGAGTTAGCACTCAGGCAACTTAAATTAATCAGAACCGCTCTCGGTAACAACGTGAATTCCAATATGACACACAGACATGTTAATAATATGACACAGACTATTTATCGGGAATGGAGGAAGAAGTTACCTAAAAATTCCATTCCATTTCAAAACGCCATTAAACACTATAAGAGACAAATAGTGTAACGATTAGGAATGAACCATTTTATTTCCCATTTGACGACATGGTCCTTCTAACATGTGATACTAATCTAAAGGTTTTAGTGAAGTATGGAAAATAGTTTTAGCTGATGGAACACTTTATACAAGTCCAAGCCTTTTCAACAACTCTATATTCTACGTGTTTACTATGGTGAAAATTATCAGGTTGTATTTTGTTTCTTAACATCTACAGCAACATATTGTTATGAAAATATTTGGAGGCTAATTAACTGTTTGTGCAATATCAGTTTGCTCCCGAACATATAATGTTAGGCTTTGAAAGAGCTGCACATGTTGTAACAAAAATGAGATTTCCTTCCGTCATGATTCAGTGCTGCCAATTCCATTTATGAGAAAGCTGGTACCGTAAAATTTCAGAGTTAGGAATGACAGGTTTATACAAGAGTACAGAGGAAGTAAGAGATTGCCTTAAGTTGTTGTTGTTGTTGTTGTTATGTTTTGGTTGCCTTATTTGACTTCGACTGATATTGAAGAACTTTTGTGGACCTAATCAGCGTTTTACCGCAAACGGACATAATTAGCAGTTTTTCCGACTACCTTCTTAAAACCTACGTAGTGAAAGAATGTTCCCTTCCTCTTGAACTTTGTGCTTTTACGAGTTTACATACTCCTCGCACTACTAATGATGTCGATGTTTCCGCAAGCATCTCAAGGTGAATTTTTATACATCTAACCCATCAATCCACCTAGCCACTGGTTTGTTAATCAAATTTAAAGCTGAGACAGATTTGAAATGACAAGGTGCCAGCAGAAAGCGATTAAGAAGAAGGCAGGAAATGAAATACGCAAATATTCCTAAATATCAGGAGGAGTACGACAGAAAATCTATTAGCTGATTGGTGTTCCTAAAGAAGGTTAGTCTGCTAAACTTGCCCGTCACCTACTAAACAGTGTGTGCATACAATAATTTAACGCACCAAAGTTTTAACCACACCGACTAAACACAGTGTGTGCATACAATATTTTAACACACCAAATTTTTAACGACACCTACTGCTAACTGTGTGTGTAGGCAGTTCTAAGTCTGTAGAAGTAGGAAGGAGGATTTAGTGCGCTTTTCATGCTTTCCGTTGTGCGCTTTCAAAGTATTTTCAATGTTATTTCGGTGCGTTTATGGTTGAAAACTGACGCAGATTTTAGTTATATGTGCCTAAATATATTTTTGTATTACGTAATTTTCTTTTCCCATCATTTTTATGTATAGACTGCATGTGTAGACAATCTGAATCGTCTGTAATTGTGTATTTTAGTGCAACATAATGTTTAGCCTATGTATAAGGTTCCTGGTCCACGAGGGGATAGTTGCCTTAAATCCGATAGTTTCATCAGAAGGGAGCCTGTCTGCCAGCGTTGGAATGCGGAAGACATCTGTGACACGAGGGGAAAAAATGACACGATAAGTGCAGCCAATGAGATGCTAGAGAAAATACGAAATGTTAAATGGACGCTTAGCATCCCGCGAAAAGTGGTCCAGTAAGGTAGCAGAAACTTTAAGTATCGAGTGGGAGGCAGGATGCATATATATCTCACGTTCAGCCCAGAAAAGGGCCATTAGCTATGTAATCCCGGACACAGACTCCACATCACTCACGAGCAGAATTTGGCGCGCAAATAGGGCCCAGGAAATCGTGGTAGCTTCTCTAAAGTGCCTAAGTACACCATCATCGCGTGAAATTGTAGTGGTGCATCGCGGAATAAGTGATGCCCAGGCGCAGCTAACTAACAAAGGGCCGTGAGACGCGCGAGAAACGTATAAGCTCCCAGTGCAGCGACATTAGTTATTGTTTTATGATAGTAATAAATTTCAGTTCTGTGAAACTCCGTGGTGCTTCATATTTTCCCTGGACTTCCTTATCCCACCACCTGGATCGCCGACGCTTATCCTTCCGATAGGCAGTCTACGTGCACGTCTTCACTGAGAACCAACCTAGCCGAGGAAAACCACACGCTAAGTCATTACGAGCACATCATCTGCCGACGGAGGAGCAGCAGAAGAAGAAGCCCGATGAGAGGACCTCAAAACAGGTACGGTAATGTCGAAACTGCGGCGACCCGTACCCGCGCGAGGTACTAACTACGGACCGCTGCGCGCAGAGCCAGCCGTGCCCTCTCAGGCGTAGGCTTCTGAGCGAGGCGCCAAGGAACCAGCCTCATATGTGGCGCCCAACGTGGGGCTTCAGAAGACGAGAAGAGGTAGTCCGGAGTTCGAGGTTGTAAACAACAATATCGAGCTGTAGATCTCAGAGGAAGGGGCACAACACGGACGCGAGAGAACTTCTGAAACGACAAGACTACCATCTTGGGAAAACCACAACATCACAATTTCACAACAAACATTCAGCGAAGGACAAGACGACACTTCAAAAAGTAAGAGTGACTGAAATTTCCTCATATTTTTGTTTATAGCAACAATGGAAATGCATGAAAACTCAGTTTTGTAAATATTAGTTAATGTTGCTAAGAAGTAGAAGATTAGTAGGGATCAGTCAGATTAGGAAAATGGAGGGGGAACACAAATTTGAAGGAACAGAATGTTAGCGTAGAAGCAACAAACAGGGGGGAGATAGACAAAGAGCATCCATCTGATAGACAAGGAACGGGGGTTGAAAACACATGGTCAGAAGTACGTCAGGACATTGAACCCGGAAATGCGGTAGAAAATCAGAATTCTTCTGCCTGCACAAATTCACCTGCTTCACAATGCGTTCCCCTTGGAACAGAGCAATTATTACATTTGTTTGAACAGTTAAGTGAGTAGATTAGTAACTGTAACAAGAGCATGTTGGAAAATAATAAATGTATCCAAGAACAGTTGGGTCAGCTAACTATTAGCAATTCTAATATGCAGTAGCGGATTAGTAGCTGAAGCAAAGAAATTAGCTCTCAAATAAAGAACTATCTAGACACTAAGCATGAAGAGCTTAAACGTAACATAAACGCAAATTTAGCTAAACAGGGGGAGAGAATTGATGCAGTTCAGGCAGGGCAATCAAACTTGAAAACCAGAGTCGAGAAGATTAGCTCAATTGTTGAAGCAGAATTGTTTGTAATACAAAATGAGGTCATTAGTAGTAAGGAAAGGTGTGAAAATATTAGCCAACAGCTCGAGAAAAGGTTAAGTGGTGAACTTAAAGAAAGGAATGATATATTCCTTAAAAAGCAAACTGAACTGGAATTAATGGTCAAAAAGAATTAAAAGGTATAAATGGCACCTTAGAGGGCGAAAGATCTATCAGAAATATTAAGCTGAAGAAATTACATGAAGTAATTAATCAGGATATCTCTATTCAACATGAAATCGAGTCTCGAATTGTTGTAGCTGAGAACCGTATCACAGAAGTCTCAGGTTCTCTAAAGAGACTAGAAAATGGCCAAAGAAATCATTTTCATACAAGTAGTGAAACCAATGTGAATTCCAATGTTAGTGTAAGCGTGTCAAATGATGAGAATAATGTGAGTTTGTTGTGGAAGGAAACAACTGGGCAGGCACACTGAATTGTTGAGCCTTCACCTAGTTGTAATTCACATAATTATGTGCAAAGTATGCAAATGTGTAGGGGTTTCAACTATTCACTCAATGCAATAGACATCCCTAAATTTAATGAGGAAAATGGCGACCACCCGAAGAATAAGTAGCAGATCTAGAACAGTATTTTGCATTAAAGCAGGTGCCGGAACAATTTAAGATGCTCATTGTTCGTAAAGGTTTATGCGCAAAGGTGCAACAATGGGTAAGGTTAACCCTTGGGGAAAACAACAACTTCGACTATTTCAAGCAAATGTTTCTTGACAAATTTTGGAATATAAACACCCAAAATTATGTGAGATCCGCACTGAGCAATGGCCGCTACGACGAACGCTCTTCGCAATCCATGTTGGATTACACTTTAGAGCAAGCGCAAAACAGCAGACTGTTACAGCCGCCTGTGGAAGAGAGGGACTTTATCAACATGATGATACAACACTTCCCGGAACAAATAACACATTATCTCTTTATTGCGAAACCTCGTTCGATTCTTGAACTTATTGAATTGATTTCCGCATTTGAATGTCGTCATGGGCACAGGAGTACAGGTCAAAGTCCAAATCAGTACCAGAGGGGATGCACGTGGTCAACATCACAACTCGCATCGAGGGAATAATTACTATGGGCGGAATAGGGAAACAGACATACGCGAGAGGTATGAACAAGAAGTGCCACGGTTCGAGGGAAGGAGCAGGTATACGAACCGGGGACATGACCGAGAACACCATGTAAATTTTGTTGCGGTCAGGAATGGGATCAGCACCGGGGATTTAGACGGGGACGCCAAAACAGACGCCGTGACTTCCGTAGCGATTGATTCGGTAGATATGGCGGTGACTATGATGATAGGTCTCAGGATGAAGGGGAAATGTTCAACCGAGGCAGGAATTATGTGAGTCCTCCACGAAATAATGGCAGAAGACCGGAAAGGAACGAAGACTGCAGGAACTCCAGGGGAGGACAGAGCTAGGGTAACAATGAAATAATTCAAGATGGCCAACAGGGAAACTAATGGTGGACCAATTAAGGGGTTCGGATTTGGTCCCAACCGACATACAGGACGGCTACGATGATATGCATAAGGAACCCAAATTACAGATACTTGATACTGGAGAGATGGTTGCAACGTTTCGTCACAAATCGGAACAAGAAATTATCGACTCGCCAAGGATTACTATTGAGATTGCAGACCATAACTATGAGGCTTACGTTGACTCGGGAGCTAGTGTCAGTGTCTGTAGTGCACAAATGTACCGCCATCTGCTGAATAGAAAATCAAAATTAATGACTTTGCCGACAAAGAATATAGTATGCCGGGTCGCTGTGAATAAAGAAGTGCAAAGAATCAAACTGCAAGCGATGCTTAATTTCAAAATCGGGTCTGAAAATTTGTTTTCCTAATAATAAACAACTTAATTTGTGATTTCTTCAAAGGATGTGATATTTTATATGAGATAAGAGCGAACATAAACTTTGAAAGCAAGATGCTTTACTATAGGTGTGACAATGCAGAATACAACGTTACTTTTTAATGGAAGATGCCAAAAAACCAATTAGAACGGCTGGAGAGATAGAACTCACCGGTGAAACATTTTTTTACAGATTATTACGACAGAGCAGGGCAAAAGAATACGTGAATTGCAAGCCGGAAGAAATGAAAATTAAATGTTTATACCCGCTGCAAACGACGAAGTAATTAGCCACTCTGTGGGTGACTGCGAGGAGCATCGGTCAGGTATACAAACCTTTTCCCAAGCAGGGACTTATGTCGCTGGTAAACACGCCAAATGCTTTGAGGGACAAACTGTCTCGCAAAACGAGACCCTATTCGAAATCTTGTATGAAAACCAACGAGTTTTTTCACATAAACCCGGCAAGTGCAAAATATATAGGCATAGGTTCGAAGTCAAAAACTTGCAACCCTTTACACATAAATATAGAGACCACAAGCCAAGGAGGTGATTTAAAAAATGCAGGTAGATGGAATTATTCGAAGCTCGTTTTCAAAATTTGTGAATCCCGTCTGTTGGACGTTAACAAAGAATAATACGCTGCGTATGACGATAGCCGCAAGGACCTTAAACAGACATACCGCCCCGGATCAGTTTCGCAGTGAAGGAATCGAGGTTTTGCTATCCAAAATAAACCGAGGAAAATTTTTATCTACAATTGATTTGGTGTCGTCATATTGGTAAGTTGAGCTAGAAGACGTAAAGCACTATACTAGTTTCTTAATGAATGGAAAACAATGGGAAGTCAACCTATTCCTTTTGGATTGAAAACTTCGGGAAATGGTTTTCTACGTGCTATTGACGCCATATTTAGTGATACAGTGGACGAATTTTTAATCCAATACGTAGATGACTTTTTGATCATTGACAGGAACTTCGAAGAGCACGTCGAACATATAAATTATGTGCTGTCAAAATTAATGGAGAACGTGACTGTTAACCTAGACTGTTAATGACTGTTAACCTAGAAAAATCACAATTTTGTGTTCGAGAAGTAAAGTTTCTAGGTTATATTATCAGTGAAGAAGGGATCACGCCTAACCCTGATAGGATAGTGGCAATTAAGAAGATTCCGACGCCTAGAAACATTAAGCAAGTTAGATCACTCCTTGGAGTCTTAAACTTCCAAAGCAAATTCATTGCTAGGTATGCCATGGAGGTAGCTCCAATTCGCGACCTATTAAAGAAGGGGATTTAATGCAAATGGGAACCAAAACACCAATCCGCCTTTGAAAAGATTAAGGAACTGTTTGCTAGGGCTATTCTACTGGAAAGGTCCAGGGACGGCTTAACTTGAAATTTACATGGACGCATCATGTTTAGGCTATGGATGTTTATTGGGACAAAGAGAATTAAATGGGTAGTTCCATGTAATAAGAACGTTTGCATTACAGAATTAGAGGTATCGGCTGTGTACTACGCTCTCCACAAGTTCAAGCAGTATGTATATCGGCAGAAGGTTATAATCTTCACCGACCATTTAAGCCTGTCGTTCATGCAGAAGTGCAAGCTCACCAGTACGAAGATATCGCCGTACATTCATGAAATTCTTTCATTCGACGTGGAAGTAAGATACATTCCAGGCCGGGAAAACATATTTAGGGACTTGCTATCCAGACTGTATCACGAAGCAGAAATACCCCTGGGTAATGAGCGCCCGAGAAGGGAAATTGCCCTTAGGAACTTAGAAATTATGATGGACAAGGAACTTTCGGCCGACCTGAACAATGTAAAAGGGAAACAAAAGGATGAATTCAAAATTGCAAAATTGATGAAGAAAGGCCCAGAAATAGATCGCGACACAAAGGGAAATTTAGGTATGGGAAATGACATTTTGTATGGATTATGCGGCAGGGAAATCTAAAATTGGAGGACATACATAGCGCAATACCTGGAAAGGAAAATCATACACGCCTACCATACATCGTTAGCTCATTCAGGCACCGACAGAACAGCGCTAATGATAGAAGAAAACTTGTACATTCCCATGTTGAGACACAAGGTGCGCCAGATTATCGCCGCCTGTGATACTTGCCAGAGGGCAAAACCACTAAACGTCGTCTACGATTACGAGACAAACGTGATCTTGAGGGATAAACCGAGAATACTAGTAACTATGGATTGCCACGGGGAGATGCCGAAAGGAAAATTTGGATACAAATACATTGTTGTTTTACTGGACGTCTTTTCTAAATTTGTAAAGATATACTCAGTAAGGGAAATAACCAGTGCCGCATGTTTGAGCAAACTTCTAGATCATTATATACCAGAGCACGGTAATGGAGGCTATCTTGACTGACAATGCGACGGTTTTCACCAACAGGAAATTTATTAAAACGCTACAGGACAATAAGATAAAAGCTACAAACCTCAAAGCAATCCGTGCGAGCGCATCCTCCGAGATATTTCGATTTTCTTACTTATTTTGTCAAACCAGAAACACTCCGGTTGGGTCAATTATATTCAAATGATCGAAAATATCCTTAATTATTCGGTTAACCCCACCACGAATTTTAAACTAATACAGTTAATGCAAGGAAAAATGTGCCACAGCACAGATGGGAAAGTTCCTGAAGCTATCCAAACGGAATGCCCGCCAGAGATAACCGAAGCTGAAATGTTCAAAAGAACGCAAGAACTACTGGAACGTAAGGCCGAAAAGCGGAAGGCAAACCACGGAAAGAAAAGACGCAAGAAATGGGAGATAAACGTAGGTGATTATGTATTAGTGAAGGACCAAGTGAAGTCCAACGCATTAAAGAAGGAATACTTCAGGATGCATAATATATATATAGGGGACCGTTTATTATAAGTTTAAAACTCAGTACAGACACCTACGAACTTATGGACTCCGAGTATCATCGCATTATCGGAAGGTTCCATAAACAGTAGTTGCGTCAATACAGAAGGTTAGCGTCAAATCAATGACAAATATTCCATTGCTTCGGGATAAAACCATTACCTTGGCAATATTCAACCTAATTTGTGTTTTATTTGAATGTCTACTTGCACATAATCTTAGAAATTACAGGTGATTAAAAAAAACTTGTATTAAATGTTATGTATATATTATGAATAAGGGTTATTTTTGGTAATGTGGTATAATTGTGAAGGAAAAAAGTCCACACATGTGAACGTCCTGTTATAAGGACACCTGTGATTCGTGACGTCGGAAAATCCCGTAAAACGCGAGTGATGGTGTCAGTGATCTCAAAAGTGCCGTATGTATACAGTGAATGGTGTCCGGTCATTTAAACGCGCCGAGGGCGTGAGAAACCAACACTCTAGTTTTTCTTCTCCAACCACAAACCGTACCCATGCTGGACTGTCAAGGTTGGCGAGGGTCGACGGCAGTAGGTTAAACCCTCATAGAATGAGAGGGGAAGTCACATGGTATCTAGTATTAAGAAATCATTGTGTCAATTTGAAGGAATTTAGAATGTATAATGTCATTCAGGTTTTATTTGTGTTAGACATAGAGGTAAGAATATGCAGAGGAAGAAATCGTTAGGATGTAAAGAAAAAAAATTAAAAGTTCATTTATTCTTTATCATCCACGATTGGGGCTATGACGCAGATTTTAGTTATATGTGCCTAAATATATTTTTGTATTACGTAATTTTCTTTGTCATCATTTGTATGTATAGACTGTATGTGTAGACAATCTGAATCATCTGTAATTGTGTATTTTAGTGCAACATAATATTTAGCCTATGTATAAGGTTCCTGGTCCACGAGGGGATAGTTGCCTTAAATCCGACAGTTTCGTCAGAAGGGAGCCTGTCTGCCAGCTTTCAGTACGTTAAGACAAAGCAATGACAGTAGCACATGCCATGTTACTGCGTTTTCCACTTTCTTTCTACCTACTGTTGCAGCCAAGATTTCTTTTAATACATTATGATACACAAATTCCATTTACATGTTTTGTTTCAACTTTACACCTAAGCAAAATATGTATGAAAATATGTTCCAAGATAAATGTTATTGTCTGTTCAGAGACTTTTGAGCCAGTGGAGAGGGAAAGGTAACAAACAACAGCTTGCAGACGGCCAGTTCGGCTTCGTGTGGCTGTTCTATGTTCGAGCTACTGTGCCGACCGCGCGAATTCCTTATCTCTCCCTTCCACTGGCTCAAAAGACTGAACAGACAATGTAAAAGTTTCATATACAACTTCATTTGGAATTTCTGTGAGAGGAAGAAACAACTCAGTCATCTGCATAAAAATCTGCTTAAATAAATATTAGAAATTGTACATCTATTATAATGCAACAATTGAAATAACAATTATTCCTTAATGTTCAGAAGAATACCCTCATCCTATTATTTACACTGAAGAAACTTGTGTAAATCAAAGCCATCCTAAAACATTTTACCTAGCAGGATTCTAAATGAAACGGTGGTCTAAAGATTCCGTTAGATAAAGGTTCATATCTAATAATCCGCCGTGCCAGTTAGCCCAAGTATGGCTACATGGAAGGGGCAAATTTGTGTTTCAGTAAAAAGGTGGTGATGATTATCATAAAGAGATGAGTATTCTAGTGTAGGGAATAGTTTACCGATCTCCTTCAGAGACTGGAAGGGTGAGTGACAGTAAAGGAGCATGCGAACTCTCATATGCTTAAAGAAAACATCCCCAATACAAATTATAGGAAAGCTCAAATTTTGTCATGGCTTCAAAACAAGAATATACCCCATAGTCTACACTACAGACACAATAGCCAAATAATAAACTAATTGCAAAACAGCCGACAAAACTTATTATTGTTAACATTTCCTTGTTAGTGCATGCATTACGCTTGCATTTCCACTTGTATCTTTCAGTTCCATTATCACGCGAACTTGAGCTACATTTAGTTAGGCAACAACGCTAGTGAAGCAAACAGATTGAGCCTTCCCCTTGCGTCTGGTCACTCTGGGCGTTTTAACAGAAAATGAGAAATATAGTCGTTGGATATACCAAACGTAATGCTCTAGAGAGGGACACCGCTTGGAATCCAATACACCTAACTCCCGTATGCAGAAGATAATTTGTGTTCGAAGGCATAAACGGTACCTACAAAATAGTGACAAAAACTCGTTCGATGTACGTATCTAACGATGATCACTAACTAAAGAGCCGCGAGGGTGTGTTCTGCGTAACTGCAACACATGATCATGTGATATGTACCTACGCAGTGGCGAAGGGTGATTTCACATTTGGATTTCAGGTATCTAGCCCTGACCGTACATGGACGATATGATGAAATGTCCCGGGCCACTTTTGGACGTATTTGCCTAATCAAGTTTTCATCTTGGCCGCATCTCGACGATTCCCATCTTAGAGCAAAATCCTGAATTTCAGGAAGCCGTTCTGAAGGGACATATTTCCAAACATCAGTAAAATAAAGGGGATATAGATGGTCCACGATGCTCTTTAAATTTAGCATACACTCCTGAGTGGTTTTGGATTTCTATTATTTACATTTTCAGGGTTGGGGATATTTACGAATCTCAGACTCTGAAATTGCAAACTGGGTTTATGAATAATGTGACGGTATTAATGTTGTATTTATTTAACATTATTGTAGCCCCACGTTGTGGTAGCCAATTTGCGAGTGTATTACTTGAATGTTTGTTTACATCAGTGTTGAAGCCATCTTGTGACGTCATTCATTTGTTCGGTTTGTAGCTCCATCTGGTGTTAGCAATTTGCAGCAGTGTTAGTGTTCGAAAGAATGCGACTGTTATTTGATTTAAATTTTTTTTACTGTCTTCCGGCTAGCTATTATGTCTCGGTCGAACATGTTTCTTGATCAGGGTTGTGTAAACGGAAAGGAATCTTTTATCCAAAAATTACACTGATGAAGAAATTTGTTTTACACATTTATTGTCGAACACGTTAACTATCACATTTATACATTGATCTTGACACTCGCCAAACTGAAACTGTTATAATAACTTCTTACTGATAATTCTTTTAATCCACGTACTTCAATCTTTTGTATAATTAACCTTACAAAACTTTAGATTATTCATAATTCTGCTGCGCGTAACTTGTGAATCGATACCCGACGTTTGACGAACTGACTGACTGAAGACGACGTGTAGTGCACAAAGAATTTTGATGAACTGAGCGACTGAAGGCGACGTGTAATGTATTGAGATTTTCGATGAACTGAGCATGAAGCTACCTCTAACCTACCCTATTTATACTCCTGCATCCAGATACGCCTAAAGATTATAACTGAACTACTATTGGCTAATAAAACGCGCCAACATTAGCGTCTATCTTAATATCCAATGAAAATTATGAATACATATGCTCTAGGGAAACATTCCAGAAGTTTCTACCGAAAAACGCGCCAACATTACGTAACTTCCTCGTTTCCAATAATGATAAACAGCTCACCCCCTCGCGGCATTATTACGCTATTATTGACAGTTTCAGTAAGGTCGTATAAACTTACTTCCCAACAATATTTATAATCAATAAACATCTGAAATCAATGTCACATAAAAATGCATATTCATATTACAATCATTATTTACATTTAAGTAATTTGTGATACAAATTACTGCATCATATGCCCCACTAGAAACATAATTATAAATATTTAAAACTTGTTTGGAAATTTTATAATTGGGTTTTTAGTCTCCTGAACCTTGGAACACACGCTATCACTTTCACTTTACACTTCACACGCATTTAACACACGACATATGTTTTTTGTTTTTTTTTTATCTTGCCACTACTTACTGGCTCTGGTTGAATGTGTTTAGACATTAATCTGACATTTACAATTTTTTATAGCAAATACTGTATGCTGAATTATTTAATGACTGTTTCAAAAAAATGGTTTACTTTCTTATATTGTTAACAAAAATTTATCAATTCAAGAATTTTTTGTAATTATTAAACATATTTACCAAAAATATTCACCCTTTACACAAATATATTTACATCTCTTAAATCTAGGCAATGTTTCACCTTTTCTGTTTGCTACATAAGTATTTGTTTTTTTTTTTATTATTATTATTATTATTTTTACCCATTCTTGTTATTTTGTACTTTATTTTAACAATACTCTTGGAATTGTATTTACGTACTTTTACTTTAATATCATATTAAGTTTCAATTATTACCTTCCTCTTTTCAAATACTGTTACAGTTACTAAAAATTGTTATATTTTTTTTTAAATTAATTATGTCCAAAATTTTATTTCTCCTTTCACATGACATATATAAATAGTTAACCCTCTTACGTTCCAATACATTTCTCTGCAAGTCATCTTTAACTATCCAACATTTACTTTACATCTCATTGCTATTTACCCTCCTGGATCAAATTGTGTGTGGCTAAACATTACTCGTAGCCGTAACCTAACCTTCAAATTTTTGTTCATGAATAACCTCTTAAAGTATTCATATGAAATTTCACCCCCGGATACCATTTGAAAACAATCTAAAGTTTCTTGAGCAACAAATCTTTTAACAACTGTCATTTTCAATTCTTCTACTATCTCTTTAATTTGAGAGTACTTTAACAAATCTGTACTAAACTGTACTGGACTGGAGTTTTCAATTTGAAAAGTTTGGTACTTGTTAATTTCAGAAGTTAGCTTTTGATTATTTACAGGCAAAACCTTAACTTCTTCATACAATTTGTTTCTTTGCATTTCTGATTCTTTCTGAATTTCTGATATCTCCCCTCTGAAATTAACTTGCGCCTGATTCACATCTACATTCATAACCTCTTTTATCTCTCTTATCTCACTTGAAATACTACTCACTTGATTTCCTAACTCTGTGCATTCTACATTAACCTCACTTTTAGTATTAACCTCACTTTTTTTGTTACCTATTTCCCTGCTCATGTCTAGCATTTTCTTTGAAACTTCCCCTATCTCATTTGCTATCATTTCCTGATTTTCATTTCTCATTCTCATCATACTACTATCTAGCTCCATGAATTTCTTTTCAATTTCTTCCCTGTTTTGATCTAATTTATGCTCTAATTTCTCATTACTCTTACCAATTTCTTCCCTTAATTGATCTGTAATACTCTTACCAATATCTTCCCTCAATTTCTCATTATTCTTTTGCATATCTCCCCTCAATTCCTTCTTAATCTGATCTAATTTTTCACCAAAATTTCTAAACATTTCCATCATCATACCAGCATCAAAATTAACATTTCCTGCTATTCTATTCTGACTTTCTGCACTAACATTTCCTCCATCAAATACTACATTGATTATGCTATTTTCTGTATCCTGTATTGAATTACAGCTAACTGTTACATTATCTCCCTCCATAATTAATTCTTCAATATTATTAGTAGCCATTAGTTTCTTTATCCTACCACTCCTTAAGTACATTTGAAGGTTACAATTTTGTTTTCTAACAAAAAAAATTACGATACTCTGACCTTTGTGATGCTGTCTGTTGCTGTTACTTTGATGTCCAGCTTCCTGCCCCTCTCTCCTAGATTTGTATGTCGCTTCTGCGTTGTGTTATGATGAATCTACGTTGTCTCGATGTTTTTGTGTCCACTCATCCGCGTAGTCTGTCGTTCCTATAGTTGTTTCTGGAATCTGCGTCTTCTCGATGTTTTTGTAGTTGAATTCACCTGTTGCCTTGTAATCTCGGAATTACGATGTCCAATCATCCGCGTAGTCTGTCGTCCCTTTTGTTGCTTCTGGAATCTGCGTCTTGTAGTTCAGTTCACTTCTCCATTCGCCCCTTCCTGGTCATCTCACTTCTTCCTGGTTAATTCTGCTACTTTCCTGGTTATTCTGATCCTTTCCTGGTCATCGTGTTCCTTTCCTGGTTACTCTGCCCCACGTTCTGGGTGCCAATTTGTGACGGTATTAATGTTGTATTATGTATTTATTTAACATTAATTGTAGCCCCACGTTGTGGTACCAATTGATGCTGATCTTAATGTTATTTATTTATTTAACATTATTGTAGCCCCACGTTGGGCGCCAATTTGTGACGGTATTAATGTTGTATTTATTTAACATTATTGTAGCCCCACGTTGTGGTAGCCAATTTGCGAGTGTATTACTTGAATGTTTGTTTACATCAGTGTTGAAGCCATCTTGTGACGTCATTCATTTGTTCGGTTTGTAGCTCCATCTGGTGTTAGCAATTTGCAGCAGTGTTAGTGTTCGAAAGAATGCGACTGTTATTTGATTTAAATTTTGTTTACTGTCTTCCGGCTAGCTATTATATCTCGGTCGAACATATCTCTTGATCAGGGTTGTGTAAACGGAAAGGAATCTTTTATCCAAAAATTACACTGATGAAGAAATTTGTTTTACACATTTATTGTCGAACACGTTAACTATCACATTTATACATTGATCTTGACACTCGCCAAACTGAAACTGTTATAATAACTTCTTACTGATAATTCTTTTAATCCACGTACTTCAATCTTTTGTATAATTAACCTTACAAAACTTTAGATTATTCATAATTCTGCTGCGCGTAACTTGTGAATCGATACCCGACGTTTGACGAACTGACTGACTGAAGACGACGTGTAGTGCACAAAGAATTTTGATGAACTGAGCGACTGAAGGCGACGTGTAATGTATTGAGATTTTCGATGAACTGAGCATGAAGCTACCTCTAACCTACCCTATTTATACTCCTGCATCCAGATACGCCTAAAGATTATAACTGAACTACTATTGGCTAATAAAACGCGCCAACATTAGCGTCTATCTTAATATCCAATGAAAATTATGAATACATATGCTCTAGGGAAACATTCCAGAAGTTTCTACCGAAAAACGCGCCAACATTACGTAACTTCCTCGTTTCCAATAATGATAAACAGCTCACCCCCTCGCGGCATTATTACGCTATTATTGACAGTTTCAGTAAGGTCGTATAAACTTACTTCCCAACAATATTTATAATCAATAAACATCTGAAATCAATGTCACATAAAAATGCATTATCATATTACAATCATTATTTACATTTAAGTAATATCAATAACTCTGTTACTCTTTTCAGTTTCGAAAAAGAAAGAGCTTCTAATGATAAATAGGTTCACATCGGATCTTGAGCCTATTTGTGGGCCATTACTTGGGCAGCGGGCCTTCGGGCTGATCGCCACTGTGTTATATAGTAACATTAACCGCAGTAATATGAAACTTGTCATATGTTTTGAAAAATGAGATCTAAGGACTTTAAAGCAATTTCTCCGGTGGTAACAATCACTAGAAATCTTTCACCAATCAGACTTTATTACGCTTTTGAGCTCGTATGATAATTACACGCCAGCAACTTTCAGCTATAATGTACGGTATCATTGATACCTTATTCACCAATCGGAATCGAACTTAATCGCTAGTTTTAAAGCACGGTGCTCAAAAACAAACAACTGATAGTTTTCTTCTCCCACATTAATGTTTTATTCCTATTACCTCTGCTTCGATTTGGCTAGGGATCTAGTGTGTACGCTCCAGCTCTGAGAACGCGAAGCATATGGAACCTCCGTCACGAGTGAAACTGATAATGAGCTGTTTGTTGATATCAACCAGTACAACAGTTGGTTGTTGATCAAGAGACAGCACTTTTTCACTACAGGCATGTATTCTTATAACCTCAACTTTTGAAATACCTGGTAATCTTGCGTTTTAAATAGACTATTTCAGAAATAAATAAATGTTTTGTTTAACTAAAGACCCTGTTCTTCTAAACGTATGAAACGAGGACGCATAATTCTCCTATCAACAATACGGAAATAAATATTAACCAGTCGATGACAAATCGATTTACCTTAAGTTTACTCAACAGTTATTAACTAGTCCATGCCTTGGGTTGAATACCTTTGCAATCGAACTGGAAAAGGGGAATTCTCTTAATCACCAAAAATATATATTCTTTCATGCTGGCTCTGTAATCTGATCCCATCTGTCCATTATTCTAAACAAGAGTAATATTTCTCTAAAAACATAAAGCCATGTAATAATGAGATAAGTGCACAAATTTAGTACTTTTCAGAATCATAGAAATAATGTAATCGTGTGTTGTACTTAATATCCTAGTAATTAGTTTTTCGGACTATGAAAAAGGAATATGTTTTACGTTTTATATTTGAATAGCAGTAATATTATGCTTAACGTGAAATCTAGTTTCATTATTACCTTTCAAAATGTTTACGATCAACGGAAATGTATTTTCTCTTTCACAACAGATAGTAATTTTCTGATGGTAAAAACAATTTTGATATTCGCATAAAAATCACGAATTATCCGACGAATTACACATTTGTCAAGGTCATCTATATGCGAAACTGTGTGCGCTGGTCTAGTTTTCATGTTTTACTTGGAGTACAGTGGGCTTCAAATATTTTCCGATGAGCCAAGGGGTATAGAGGAAGAGGGAGAAGAAATTTCTTCTCGACTAGTCATGCCTTGCTATAGCAGCGTGCCGGTATCGTCTCAAAGGTCACATTTATTTCTGTGTATGCATTCAGCGACCTGACTCTAAGAAGAAAGAAGACGAAACCGAATACTTTTCTCTTTACTAGAACTATTCAAGCGAAATAAATTAACATATTCTTCGCATAATATGTTGTTTAAAAATCAAATATTACACTCTTTATGCGGTGCTACACAAGATTCAATAATTTTCTTGAGAAACAAGGTTCGCATAATGTAGATATATCTTGTTTTTAACGTTTGTTGCTAGTAATAAATAGTAATATTAATAATAATACTTTCAAAATTATCACTAATAGAACGTTCTACGCGTGCTCCGAGGGTACTTATTACCTTGAATATAAGTTCGCTTTGCTTTTTAATTGTCATAGATATCGATCATAACGTTTAGCGCTAAGTGTGTAGTTCCATACAGTTGGCACATTCAGTTCCGATAATATTCAAGTAATGTTTTAAAAATATGGCAGCAAAAGTAATATTAATGTCAAACTGTTGAAGCAGTTTGGAAACAATTAAGTATAACATTAAATTTTCTTCAAAATGAGATATATTTTGCGTTTGTTACTGAAAAACGAATAAAGAGTGTTTTATTTGAAAAATAATTCCCCTTATATGCACACTCACAAGTGAAAAGAGGAAAAACCGTGCCAGTCGTATAGTGGACGTAGAGTAAAAAACCTATTAGGTATTGTATGCAAAATGTTAATAGATACGCGGAATCAACGTTTAGCGCCAAATTGCAGTTTCTATATAGCTGTTTTATTCGTTTAGGATAACATATAAGCTAAATTTTCAAAATAGTGACCCGAAGTGTTAATGCAGATAGGTTGATGTGCTTTTGTTGCAATTGGTTCATTTGAAAGCACTCTATTCTGAAAACTAAATTGCTTTCAAGTTACAAATCTGAAGATGCCCCCCCCCAAAAAAAAGACTTTGTATTGCGATTCACGTTCTGAATTCTTAAACTGCTTCTCTTCTCTGGCCTAGAATGGAATGGAATAGAATGTGTAATGGAGGGGACTCGACCCCGATCCAGTGAATGAGGATATTGTGCTTGTGCCCCTCGAGGGTGCGCTCCCGGGAGGGAGGGACGAGGTGAGAGACACCGAGCGGCTGGAACCAGGATTGACGGCACAGCAATGACAAAGTTCCTAAAATTTCCCGATTGAGACGTCCTGACAGTTGGACAGCCAAACCGGGGACCCCATCCCAAACAGAGGGTCCAACGCCCCTCCCCCCAAGAAGCGGTCCTTATACCCTGGCAACCAGCCGAAGACCGAGAGACGGATAAGGTTCCACAGAGAGGATCCTTTTTTGTGCCACGCCGCACCGGAATGCCACGCCGCACCGGAATACCATCGCCGACACTTCCAATCCTTAAACAGACCTAACGGGGTTAAGGATGAATGAAATGGGGAATGGAACGATATACGGGGACTGAGAGAAATTGTATCAGCATTCGCCTGAAGACCCGAGAAAACTCTTGAAAAAAAAACCGTGGATCAAATTGGGCGGTAGCCGGGAAGCGAACTAGGGATCTCTGAATGCGAGTCACACGCGTTACCCGGCGCCACCTGGACGTAAACTGGAAGATCCGTAGTTCAAATCTCGGCTATGACATTGAATTTTTCAATCTGATTCTATTTTTCCAACCTTGTCCTACACACGGCTTGAGTGAAAGAGTCTTCTTATTAATTGAGATGAAACTAAAATTACAAACTTCGTTGTAAGTATAAGAAGAATGCAGTAGCTCAAACAATAGTCAGATTTTTATGTGGTGTCTTTGAAACTCCACGCTCTTTGCAGTACCACAAGAATTATGTTTAGGAAGAATTATATTTAAATATAGATTAAATTATTATTTTAAATTGAACAAACTAACGTGTTGCATTCACATAACGTTCTCTTCTCACCATTCTACAAATTCTTTTTTCTAAATCTCATTTTTCTGCCTACTTCTTATAGTCCAGATAAACTTGCAAATCACATTTAGCTCATGTATGTGGTGTGGGAGTCTGCCTCACATTCAAGAGGTCCCGAGTTAGAATCTCGGTTAAAGTGAAATACCTGGGTAAAGTGTTTTCCAGTGTTTCTTCTTATCCTGAGAAGATGAATGCTTGATTCTAATTTCTAGTGACCTCGGGCCCATTTGAGCCTCATTTTAACCATTTCGTTCATTCACCGTCCGTAATATCCTACCCGGTTAAAGGACTTTAATTAAATACCAAAAGAAAAGGTTCACATTTACACGTTTCGTTGTAGTATATGTAGATAAAGCGATAGTCACATTTTCAAAAAGCATGTCACTACGAGATGATTTGAAATCCCATGTTCTTTATATGACCGCGACAAAAACAAAACGAATAGCGGCTTCTCAGTTTCAAAAAAATTGAAACCAATAACAAAAAATATCTGGGAATTAGTTAATCTCATAAAATATATATACTGTTATATATAAAACTGCGTGCTTTAACGGAGTCTGCATTTCTTGTGTATCAAAACTTTGTCCAATCTTTTAGAGTTTACCAATTATACAAAGGTTATTCAGAATGAAGAAGGCTTTAGAGGCTCTTCTCAGTCAGTTCAAAATATATATTTCGTTTGTAATGAAAATATTTTAATCAAAATCAAAATCATTAGAGCCATTTTTAAGAAAATAATTTTTTCCATGTAAAGGGTTGTTCAGAATGGGAAAATTTTCTTGAAAATCCTTGTCACAACTTTGAAAGATGCTGAACTTAAATATCAAGTATGCTAGTTAACCGATTTTCGCTTTGGATTTATGTTGTTCACAGAGACGCAGGCATATGGAGGTTTTGCCCTAAAATGTGATGTGTTGCATTCGCATGATTTTCTCTACTCACTCTTCTTACAAAGCTTATTTTGCACCTATGTCATGTTAATACCCATAAACCTTCATCAGTTATTTTCACAATTCGTTGTAGGTATAACCAGAACATATTAAGCTAAAGCGATAGCCAAATCCCTCAAAGCTGATCGCTACGTGATACCTTTGGATTGGTTGGCCACGGAGGGGACTCGGCATTGATCCACATAGTGGATACTGTGCCTACGCCCCACAAGGCGGCGTCTCCGGGAGGCAGGATGAGGCGAGACAAGACACCGGGCTTCCGGAACCAGGAAAAACGGCACAGGAATGGCAGGGTCCCTAAGTTTTGAGATACAGACTCCCCGTCAGACGGACAGGCAGACCGGGGACTCCACCCAGCACAGAGGGTGTCCAACGCTCCGCAAGGAAGTTAGGATACTCCCGACAGGCAGCCGAAAGCTGAGGGACGGAGAAAGCCACAAAAAACATTCTTTTCCCCTGCCACACTGCACCGAAACACCATCGCCGACACTTCCAACCCTGAAACAGACCAACGGATGAAAGATGAACGGAAATTAGAATGGAGATGAAATGGAGGTCCGGAAATTCGGGGATGTGAGAATCCTTGCCGGCACTCGCCTGGCGACCCGGGAAAACCCCCGAAAAAACCTATGGGTCAGGAAGGTCGGCCAGAGGAATCCAACCCACGACCTCCCGAATGTGAGCCACAGCCGTGATAGCTTTGAAATTCTGTTCTCTTTGTATGAACACGAGAAAGAAAGAAAGAAAGAAAGAAAGAAGGAAAGAAAGAAAGAAATAAAGAAGGAAAGAAAAACGATAGATATTTGCAGTTAGGGAAGCATAAAGTATTTGAAAATTTAAACTAATAACAAAGAAACTTTCAGAATAGGTAAAACATGAAAGTTTGACATAAAATAAAAATGTTATTTGATATAAATTTTGTGCTTTAACAAGATTTACAGTTGTGCGGTAAGATTTTGTCTCTCTCTCTCTCTATCTATCTATCTCTCTCTCTCTCTCTCTCTCTCTCTCTCTCTTACGATTTACTAATTATCAAAAGTCATTGACAATAAAGACTAATTTACAGACTATTTCTAGAAAATAAAAGATATACATTCTATTTATCATGAAAATAGCTTAAACATATGTATTTTAATCAAAATCCTTAAAGTCATTATTGAAAGAATAAAAAATTTCAAAAATGTCCAATGTAAAGGGTAGATTGGAGTGGAGGATTTTCTTTAAAATCTCAGTGTCGCATTCTTGGAAGAAGTTGAACCTAAACACGAAGTTCGGGTTTTAACCAACCTTTTTGCTTTTGAGTTATGCTATTCGTGGACACACACTCACACACACACACACACACACACTCACACACACACACACACACACACACTTGGACCATTGTCTAAAATTAAATTCATTGGATTCAGGGGTCACAAACGTGATTTCTGGTGAAATTACGACATTGAATTTTCAGACAGAACACAATACTTTCTCTACTTACTGTAGCTACGTAGTAGAGAAAGTAAAAATGCTTACTTTGGATTCAGGAGTTTCAAAACGTGAATTCCGTCGAATGTCGTTATTCAATTTTTGGGTGGAATGCAATACTTTCTCTACTTACTGTAACTACGTAGTAGATAAAGTAAAAATGTTTTCTTTGGATCCAGGGCGTCTCAAAACGTGTATATCTGGTGAATTTCGTTATTCAGTTTTTGGGTGGAATACAATACTTTCTCTACCTCCTGTAGCTACGTAGTAGAGAAAGTAAAAATGCTCTGTTTGGATTCAGGGGGTCTCAAAACGTGTATATCCGGTGAATCTCATTAAATGTTTGGGTGGAACACAATACTTGCTCTACTTACTGTAACCACGTAGTAGAGAAATTAAAAACCTTTGTTTGGTTTTAGGGAGTCTGAAAACGAGTATTTCCGTTCTGAGTATTAATATCGTTATTAATTTTTTGGGTGGAATACAATACTTAATATACTTACTGTAAGTGCGTAGTAGGGAAAGTAAATTCAATGGGGCTCAAAACGTGTGTTTCCGGTGAATATTGTTATTGAATTTTTGGGTGGTATACAACACTTCCTCTGCTAACTGTAGGTGCGTAGTAGAAAAAGTAAAAATGCTTTCTTTGGATTCAGTGGGTCTCAAAAAGTGTATTTCCGGTGAATCTCGTTTTTTAATTTTTGTTTGGAATACAACACTTTCCCTACTTATTATAGGTAAATAGTAGGGACAGTAAAAATATGAGTTGTGGAATAGATAAGCGGCTGGTTGTCTTTACGGCATGTTGCATGCAACCAAATAGGGAAAAGTGTAACTTCGATTGTAACTTTAAATAATTTCTGGCCTAAATTGTTGTCACGATGCACGGAAAAATCATACTTCATAAAGACATTATGAAAATAAAGAATATATGTTAGCTAATAATGGGTAGAGAAAGCAGTAAACATATAAAAAACCAAACCATTTTGTTTTAACACTTGCTTGTTATACAATAATATGATGCCTCTAATTCCTAAAAATTAGTTTGTATACTGCTTATGTCGCTGTGTTGTAATGTTATTGCTGTTTTCTTTTCACAGTTATTACATTCTTACAGTCAATCTAAAAGGAAATGTGTTGGAATGATATTTTGTTTAGTCTGTTACATTTCTTAACCTTCCTTGTAGAGCGGGTATAAGCTAAGATACCTGGAATAACCTCTCGATAAGCACCCGCTTGCCCCGCTCCCGGTGCAACGGAAAACATTTGGAGCCGTCTGTACACAAGACACTAACCTCCCCCCTTCATTAAGCACCCTATTTTACTCCTGTAGATAAGGAACAGAACGGAAGATTCGGGCTACCTATTCTCAATCCATCATCGTACAAGTGAACGTGTTACGCACGAGTTAAAAAATACCTACGCGGAGGGCGTTCTTAGTTTTACATCATACAAGTGAACATGCAATCACGTGTTAAAAAGACGTCGGGAAACACTCAAAAGTGTCAGTGTCAAGTGAACACGTAACTAATGCCTTAAAATACCCTGACGGCCTTCTTAAATCTATCAACGGGTAAATTGTAAAGACTTATCTGTGTGATGGTCCGGCATGATGTCATAGCCACCGTTAAATGCACTACTTTAGGAACCAGAGAGGTTCACAACGGTCATAATATGGGCTTGCAAACATTATCTAGTTTGTATGTAGTACTGCATTTTGTAAACCCTCTGAACAATTTATTGACTTTGTTTTGTATGAAAGAATAGCTCTAAATAGTAACATATTATTTAATAACGCCTTAAGTTTGTAAGTTATAATTGCAATGTTATACCTATGAATTTATTTATGATGTTCATTAAAGCATATTTTAACAAGTAACAATTTGTGTTTTAATGAAATTCACATAATTAAACTAATTAAGTGGAACGGCACTTCAATGCCAAACTATTAGTTCTCGTTAAATTTACTAAACATAAAAAGTACCTTCAAGTGACAAAATTTGAACCTGGGATCTTTATCACTGAAGGCCACCGCATACACTGTTGCGCTACAAATCACTGCACGGAGAGCGGTGCAAGGCAGTCATTTCGGCTGAAAGTGATACGATGCGATGCATTGGACAGTGTTTACGGCATAGTCTGTACAACGCCGAGACTGCATAACTTCTCAATCTGCAAGCTGAGAAGACTCACCCGGTATATATATATATATATATATATATATATATATATAGTATATTTGTGTATTACCTTATTATCTTAATATATTATATAAGCTATTTTAAGACGTAAAGCTAAGGTTCTGTCTCATAGCACTGAAATTAGGATGTTCAACTTTCCACCATGACAGGATCAACAGGAAGTGGATCAAAAATACTATCGTCCAAAGAACCTATTGTTAACCCTTGTAGTACTGTGATTGCGAAGAGGAGGAAACGCGGCTGGAATGTGCGTCTTTAAGAAGTCGAAGGCTGGAACACTCGCTTCCATTTATGCCGTCATCACAGCTTCGGGAGGCATTTTACCAACCTTCTCAGCAGGCGCATAGGAGCGAGGCATGTGTTTGGAGCGTTCTGCCTTTGTTGTTCGATCAAGTATGAGGCTGTCTTGCTCAAATGCCCAATGAGTAGCTCTTATCTGCAGGGTAACTAGGTTTACCACGTTGGAATGAAAACTACGATTTGCATTGATTCATAGTTTATTGATGATTCATTTTACAGGCAAGAATGTTCTCGGAGCGAAGGCTAACTGAGAGCTTTACGGGAATAGCGGCGTAAACTTATTTTCCCGTTCACTAAATAAAAGCAAAACTCGCTCCCAATTATCACGGCGATATGTAAAATACTTAAATGCTCCCGGAATATTAGTATCTTTAACTTATGCTCACATCTCGAACACGTGCTCGTGGGAGCGTCGATGAATATATGTATACTCGCCGAAGTCAACAAAATACTAGAGAACGAGCTTCACGTTTCTCCTCAATTTATACAAATTTTTGCCCACGCGCTACGGGGTTTACAGTTAGACTCCAACCCAACCAGTAGACGCTATACAGGGCTTGGCTCTCTTTTGTATAGGGGGTGATGACATTATAATTTACATTATAATTAATTATTGTCATTGAAATACTCTTTCATGAAGTTTTTTTAGTTTAGCGTCCTTTAACCGTTTAGGTGATATCGGACGATGAATGAAATTATGCTCAAATGAGCCCGGGGTCCACAGAGCTTAAAGTTATCCGACGTTCGTCCTTTCAGGATAAAGGAAAACCCCGAAAAAGCTTTATCCGAGTAATTCACCCTAATCGAGATTCGAACTCGGGACCTCTTGAATGTGAGGCAGGCACACTACCCCCACACAACAGGGAATGGATAAATTGTGCAAAATACTGTTTTATTTAGTGGTATATTTAGATTGTACAGATGATTCCGATAATATCTAGTAATATGTGCCCTTCTTGAGAGTAAAAATCATAATGTATTTCAGTTTTACATTATGTTGCCATTAAATTTTTTTCGTGGAGATATTGTACAAAACACGGTTTTACTTCCTTATAGGTATATTTAACTATGGTTACTATAAGTAATGATGGGTAAAGCTATTGCTCAAACATATATATTCATATATGAATAATCTAGAACTGGACACCACTGCATGCGCGAAAAGGTAAACAGATACACACCTCCTCCTAGCTAACCACACTCCACCTGCGAAGACCAATATAATGCCGTCTGAAGCTGCGGTGACGGCATAAATAGAAGTGAATGTACCAATTAACTCCTTGACTTCCGGCACATAAACAATCAGGTGCCTTTTGCTACTTTATTTTGTGTTCTTGCCAAGAAAAGGGAAGGGGAAGGATGTGTGTGTGTGCTAAAACAAAAGTAAAACTTCTAAAACATAAGTTTGTCATTTTCTAGCACATCTATAACACATATAGACATAGGAGTCAGTCAAGAAGCATCAGCAAATCGACAATCTTGTCCAAATATTGCATAACTCCAGTCAAGATCACCCAAATAGTGATAGTGGCAGATTCTATAAAAATAGGTTGCAAAATCCCTGTAGAAGTAGCCTAAAAGGTAAAATTTCGCCCAATATGGTAACTGTTACTAGGAGTATGGTGTTTACAGTGATTGCGCGTGCTTCATGGTAAGATGGGAACACACATAGCTAATAAATTTGCAGATGGCTCGAACCGGAGAGAGAATATTGTGTTATAGTCGGCATTAACCGATACAGTAAGACGTTGAGTTAATATTTGTTCACTCCTGTAGGTATAGGGATTACAACGAAGGGGGTTACCTCGCCCAAAGCGACCTACGGGAGAACTATTGCTTTACTACCCCTTAGGAGGAAGGGATGAAGTGATAGAACCACAGGAGGCTACAGGCCTCAGGCAGACAGGCCACAGAGACACGCGGAAATCCCTCACAGTTCCTGGCTCGATGGCCCGTCCCCCTGCTGGAGCTGTCCAAAGAGAGCGATGAACGACTCGTTCAACCAAGTAGCCCTATAGTGTTCACAGGAATAATCTTTCATTTCAGTAAGCATCCTCGCCATCTGTCCGGCGCCGTCCTACGCCACGAAACCTAGAAGCACACCCGAACCATGAGAAGGAAAGGGAAATGATGGAAAGGAAATTATGGTAGATGAGAAACCATCCCATCATTCGCCTACCGACCAGGGAAACCAAGAAAAACCCATGGTCAAAGTGGACGGTCGACATGAATAGAGTCCGAGACCTCCCGAATGCAAGCCTCACACGTTACCGTGGAGCCAACTGAACTCGGTTGTTCACTCCTAACCAGAACATGACGAATGTGGTGGTACTGGTGTGAACGCTTACAGCTTAATGTAAACGAAGCAAAATAGAATCCTACGCTGATTCAAGATACTCCTCGTAGTAAAAACTCCGACACAAGCCTCATTATACGAAATGTTGTCTCCAAGCTTATTTTGCTTTGCGACAATGATGAACATTCTAGTGGTGATGGTGATGATGATGATGATGATGATAATCATAATCTTTGCAACAAAAATAATTTTTTTTCATCATTATCATCATAACAATAGTATTTGCATCTATAACCACTTATATTTTCGATAATGGTCTTAATCACATTTATCGATATTATTTGATCATTTGTGACTAACGTGTATCAAAGGAATTATCCGAAATCTCCAAGTTACAGAAGTAGTTATTTATCTATTTTTAAACTAAAAACTCATTTAACCTTAACATCGCACGAAAGTATGAAGGGATTGTGAAAATTATCTAAAGTTCTAAGGCAACCGACATTGATCCTCAGATTAAAGAATACCACAAACTGAATACACACAAGAGGGTAGCCTATCAAGCCTGGGTCGAATCTGGTATAGCGCGAATGGGAAGGGCGTTACTTCTCCACCATCAGAACGGTTAGTGTAACAGTTTCGTGATTTCTTCTTTGGTCTGGTGGTTAGCATATTCGATTTTAAATCGGTAACACCCAGATTGGATTCCCAGAAAGGCTGGGAAGGATTATTATCATTATTTTTATTATTATACTTAATTATGTAGCAAGATAATTACATGGTCCGGATTTTTATGACCCAACAATGTTTGAAAAACAGCCTATAAAATTATTAAAATTTCCAAGAGTGCTATGAAACTGAGATTTATTTAAATTATTAAAATTAGTGTATAGAAACTTATAAATTAATTTATACATGGATAGAACTGATTTAAAAGTAGAAAAAGCAGGTATAAGAATAATTACGATAGAAGTTATTTAGAAGATTAATTTAAAACATATATTTGTTGCATGGTCTTGTTTGAAGAATATGGAAAGAAAATTATTTTTTAAGCGAGTGTTACAAAACTGTAGCATTAACTCTTTTGAGCTCTCATAGTATACAAAATTCATTGGGAATGAAGAGGATTTCACAGTCTATAAGACCACACAATGACAAAAGACAATAACAACCTGACTGTGCGTCTTATTAACGCGAAAAAGGGGAAACTGGCTCGCGTCATCCCTACCTTGAAGCACGAATTGATAACTGCTCTCCTGACAATAGTCATTCCTCCATCTGCAAGTAATCCTTTCGAAATTAACCATTAAATAGGCCTTTTCTTGCAAGAATGCGAATAGAGCATATACAAGTTACTTTTATGTCTAAGTTGTATAGTGAAATTTCTGATGTTTGGAAACATATTCTTATGTAAAATGTCAATAATATAAGATATTTATATACTCAATATAAAGGCAAGAAAATGTCTAAAAAGACACAAATGTTGCGAAAATGACAAAATAATGACATTAAATCGAAAAAATACCTTAAAAATAGAAAATGGCATAAAATGACACGAATTATCCAATAAATATGATTTTTCATAATCTCGGACCCACGATAAGGATTTTATACCATTAGTCATGCCTATGATGCAGCAGTTAAAAGATTACATGTCATCAGAATCCAAGCTCAGGTAATTACCTACCGAAATTGACAAATACATAGAAATAATAGTTGAAGCTGGCAGTAATTTTACACCTCATATCCGTGTCTACTTCAGAAGAAACATTTGAAATAAATATTATTACTTGTACACTGTCGTGCATAAAAGGTGGCCCAATACCCTACATCGCCAGAGTGTTTTCCCTCCGTAAGGTTTTCACCTTCAGGTAACCAGCCTTTGACTCCACCCAGCCGTATCAGTTCTCTGTGAGATTGACCTGAAAAACGATATAGGAACATATGAACTAATGAACGATGTTCATAATCTATGTGGAATAAAGGGGTGATTTGGATACCACCTCTACGAAAGAGTTTAGCTACTATTGGTTCATAAGGATAGGCTAAACCAATACAACATAATTAGGTCTTCTACGTGAAGAGGTGAAGAATTATTTGCATGTATGATTAAACTGAAAAAAAACTGAACGACCGCAATGACTTTTAACATACGAGAGCTTTCATCAGCGACTTGGAGTCGAAGTTTAAGTTGTTAACGCTACTAAATAGTAATATGAAAACTTGCATTAAGAAAACGGAGTGTAGCATGAAAATGTATGGTTTAGGTTGTAATGTTACCCTTCGGAAGTTTGGTCATACTTTGGGGGAGTAAAGCGCCCTGCCAATCCAGTGGCTAGAATTATGCTGAAAAACAGAGGTTGTCATGCTGGTAGGGGATGGGACTAGATTTTGTTATTATCAGCATAATCAGCTCCGTTCCATTATGGACCACATTTTATGCACGCCGGTATACATTTCAGCAATCCAGGTCGCTCACCCACCCCTCACAGCACAAGGCCGAGTCGCTAATCAGGTTACATTGCGTTAGCTATGTCTGTTTACGTGAATCGGAGCTGAATTCAATAAAAGAGGTTATTTCATACCACATTTTCCTTTCACTACGACTATAACATCGCTCAGTGGTTTGCTTTTTTCCAGGTGGGATGGATTTCTTCCAAAGCAGTCATAGAGACAACGTGATAAGGGCTGGTTCGAAGCTAGTGTTGGTTAGATAAATGTGGAAACGTTACGATACAAAAACACTGCTGTAGACAACTAGAGGAATGGGCCACTGTTCCTACCTCGCAGTGTAGAGCGATTATTTTCTTTGTAAAAACAGTCTAAATGAGGGAAGATACCAGCTTTTGCTAGAAAACATTGAAACAAAACTTGTAGCATAATTTAACTGGTATTAAGTCCTACCAACGTAACCAGTAATTTACTTTGCTCTCTTAATATAAGCGTTTCATGTTAGTGAAGGTACTATTTGTGATTTATTGTATTATTTGGTACCGTGGAATAAAGTATATACTAAATTTAATATACCAAGGCTAACCTTTACAAAATAATTATGTAAACCTCCGTAAACTGTTTGGAACACAAATACATTGGGATTAAAACATTATGTTTAATGCTTTCGATCATTTCAATGTTTACATTGTGACGGTTATAATTTTATTTTAAAAGAATGTGATATATATAGTATATATATAGTATATATATATAATTTTATAAAGTTTCAGATATTCAGGGCAACCTTTCTTTAAATAGATCCAGAAAACTGGCTTTAGATTTTTTGCGAGTCATTGCACGGATTCTTATGTAAGCAGGGGTGTGGTAGTACGATGTTTAGGGGAAAGATCACCTCATGTCCGACACGTTATGTCATTTCCGATGACATACGCTTACTTTGGTTAGTAGCTAGGCAGTTATCAACATTCTGTTGGGTATTTAAACTTAGAACTCCTTGACAGCTGTGTCTCGACCTATCACTTGCCTGCGTGACTTGTGCTGTTCAGCCCCTTAAATTTATTTTGTACTGACTTGTAACATCGACGTAAGCCGCAGGCACGGCGAAGACAGAACGCCGAACTTCTTCTGTCCACCAGGTAAACCCACAAGCTAAGTCTCTCTTCCTCATGAAATGTAGTTTAGTTTGTTGTCAGGAAAATTAAAGTTCCTCTTGGCACAGAATTACATATCTGCTAGTGTTACCCTTTCACCACTCTTTCAGCTACCGCAACCTATAACGCTCTCGATGTCATTCTGAGCTACATCCTCAGCCTTTACGTGACATCTGGTGAAGGCGCTGATGGCGTCGTCGCCACCCTTATATACATCTGGCGAAGACGCTGATGGCGTCGTCGCCATCGTTACGTCGCAATTGTTGGATATGCCGGGTGCATTACGTCACAATTGGATGAGCAGCCGGGCCGACGTTACAATAGTTTTGCAAAATAGGCTTCGCATTGTGTTAAATTTTACTTCATATTGTGTCTGCCTCTACTCTGGACTTAATACAAGTTTAGTATTCATTCTACTTTTTGTTTCTAAGAATGCTTTGGAGGGCTCAAGTAACCTCAAACCATGAATTTCGGGTGGAAAACGGTATTAAACTTTTGAATTGAATACCTAAAATATTTCTCCTACCTACCACTGATAAGTGGTAGAGAGTAATGCAGGAAAAGAACAAAATATGATGTGTTACACTCACACAACTTTCTTTATCCGTTGCCACTTCACAGGAATCATTATATTATGTGTATGAAAAGTGATAATCTGCTATTAGTGTCTTAGTAGGGATAAAACAATCTTGCATATAAATAGTTTCATATTAGGTAACATGGTACTTCTTACGTTCATATGCTTATACCTCATTGTTTTATGCAGAATGCAAAAGCGACAGTCAGCTGTTCAAGCGAATTCCTGTTCATCACGAGTTCATATTAGGAGGGGGGAGAGGTGAGAATACCAATGGTTGAAACGTCCGTACGTTGCGATCAATGTGGCTTAACCCCTAGAAAACATAATAAGCATAAACATAATTTTACGAATGTTTCACAAATGGCTAATGCTCATTAAGGTTACGAGGGGCATTCAAAATCTTTTGCAACCGATCTATCTGTTGTTGGACAATAATGGTTACAAAAATGTAACCATGCGGCTGGCAACAATTGACCTTAAGCTATCAAAATATGCATAAGTGGGAGCTTACACTTTATTATTCATAGTCCTACTGTCTGTGGAGTTCAGTCCTGTGTCAATAGCTGGTGAAAAATCATGGATATTTCTAAAGAGAACATTAGATTCTACACTTTCACACGCTACAAGCTGGGTGAAATAGAAAAAAAATTCACGAGGACTTGCTGGCTGTTTATGCTGATCAGTGTGTTCATTTAATACCATTGTAAGATGGATTCGATCATTTGAAGAAGGGCGAGAGACTTTCAAAGACAACCCTCGTTCTGGCCGGCCTTGGGAAGCTGTGAACGAAAGAACATTCAAAGAGTGAGGAACTTGGTTGTGGAAAATCGACATATTACTGTTGAAATACTAAGTATGGAAGTCGGCATTAGTATTGGCAGCATTGACTGTATACTCCATGAACATTTAAAGCTGCGAAAAATCTATGCAAAATGTGTTTCGCATTCTCTAAAGAATGAAAAAAAGAAGAGGAGAAAGGAATGTGCAAGGAAATTGCTGAGCATGTATCCACTTAATAGCTCTAAACGTTAGACTATTGCACTGGTGATGAAAGTTTGCTTTATTGTTATACCACACCAAATAAAGCTCAGAATTGTGTCTGGGTAAATGAGAATGATCCAAGACCAGCCGTTCTTCGACTAGATTTTCGTTCTCGGAAGCGAATTTCACCGTGTTCTTCAACTATGAAGGACCAATAGTGGTTGACTGCATGCCAGAAGGAATGACAAGGAATGGAGAATACTAAGGCTCTTATGTTTTGAATCCTTTATTTGAAGAGCAGAGGCGGCGGCGTCCAAAGACAGGAACTTCAAGGCTGTTGCTTTTGCATGACAATGCGTCTCCTCACAGAACAGCGGCAAATTTGAGGAAGCTGGAAGCCGCTAAAGCCCAGTTACTTGACCATCCACTCTATAGTCCTGACCTAGCACCGTGCAACTTCTAGGTGTTTCCTCGAGTGAAATCTTGCATTGCTGGAAAACCTTTCAAACGAGTGCAGCACCTTGCTCGGTCAATAAATTCAGCTCTGTTGTCAATACGTCAGTCTGAGTATCGTAGTGCTTTTAACAAGTGGTTGCACCGTCTACAACTGTGTGTGGAGAGAGACGGAGACTACTTTGAATGATTGTGAGGATAAGTTTTTGAATTCCATCCTTAGTTTGGACTTTAAGATGACACCTGCAAAACTTTTGAATGCCCCTCGTAATGACATGAACTGAATATTTCAATGCACTCTAACGCTTTTCTGTAAGGTTCTATCTATCTATATGGTTTCCTAGTTATGCATCATAGTACACAATTCAGTCAGAATGAAGAGGATTTTACATTAATTTTCCCAGAAAGTAAACGTATGCTTTTTATTCCTTATGTCAATGTCGCAAGCAAATAGAAGTTTAGTCCAAATCGTTAGGGCCGTTTTTGACAAAATAAAAATAACTTACATTTGTCCATGTAAAGATAATATCAGTAAGCGGAAAATTCCGGAAAAGTACCATGTTACTTCCTTGAGAAATACTGGATATAAAGGTACTTCATACTAAACTTCCGACCTAATTTTGAGAAAAATAATTTGTTTTTAAATTTTCATAGAAAACAATTCTCAAACCTGTAGAATTTATTGCCATTCTGGTTATTCAAATAACCAAAGACTAAGTTTAAATGATTGCTTGTTTTCGCTTTTTGTTTTGGTTCAGGGGATCTCAAAATATGTATTTCCGGTTAAATGTGGAAACTGGATATCTGAATTAACACCTACATTACTTCTTCCACCTGCTTTAAGTTTATTGGTAGAGAATGTAAAACTTTATTTGAAGCCTAAAGCCCTCCGTTGAAATTCTCCGGCTGTAAAGTTAGTGCATCAAGTAAACAATACAGCATCAGGATAACACTAAAATCCTTCTGCCCGATAATGGGACCTAATATAAACAATGTTTGCGGTATCACTCCACACTTTGACGTTTCGTGGACGCATGGAAGCATTTCCTCTCTTCCCCTCAGCAGTTGCTCAGCTGTTTATTTCGGGATTTCAGAATATTGCGATTGTTACCTTCTTAACCACATGCTAGGTTTCACTGCACCAGCACTGAGAATCAAAGAAATAAATTGTACTAGTCATTAAATAAATGTACTAAGTGAGGAATGGGTGAAAAAATGTAATGAAATATCTTTTATTTGTAGATACGTGTTAATCGGAATCCCTGGGTAATAGCGTGACATCCAGCTGCAAATCAGAGGTGGTGATGTCGCTTAAGTCGTCTTGCACGTTTATAATCAGCTTGTCTCCAACTTGGTCGCAAAGCATTCACAGACACGCAGACACACACCAGTTGCTTCCTATGTTAATTTAATGACATCCTTATAGGTACTGTTCGCCAACGGAAAGAAAGTCCCTGTCAGGAATGTGCTACCTTTATTCATTCATTCATTATCTGTTTACCCTCCTCTTATGTAGGACTTACACCCCCCCCAGGACTTACAAGCGGGTGCCTGGGGTCAGAGGCCCGTCGAGGAGCAGACACTCATGGATCAGACAGAGCATCCAGGATGGGTGATGCCTGGTATGGGATGAAGGAAGTAGATGAAACGAAATGTTGGTGAAATGGATGAAAGGAAAGGTGATGATGGAGCAGTTGGTGGAATGAATAGCGGGGGAAACCGGAGAACCCGGAGAAAAACCGCCCTGGCGCCGCTTCGTCCACCACAAATCCCACATGCAGGTCCCTGGGATTGAACCCGGGCCGCCTCGGTGGGAGGCGAGCGATCTAACCACTCGGCCACGGCGCCGCCTGAATGTGCTACCTTTATCTGTTTGGAAAAGGCGTGACAAGGACAGTGAATGTGTGACGGAGAACGCATGCTACGCAAGGAGTAAAACTATTCGACTGAGCTGTCGTGTGTGTCATAAATAAGGGTAACATAAGCAAGTAGGCAGGGTTCAGGCCGTGTCTAATCAGCAATTTCCCCTCTGCTCTTCATTTCCCGGGTACTTTCTTTGCTGTGGAAGACAGTACAGGTGATACAGCGAGAGGGACACCTCGCGCGCTGCGACCTACAAAGATCTATTGCGGCTACCACCCTCTAGGAAGAAGGGATGAGGTGAAGGAACCACAGGAGGCCTCAGACCGCAGACAGATAGCCGCAGAGACGCGCGGAAGTCTCTAACATTTCAAGCTCACAGACCCATCCCATTGCTTGAGTCGCCGAGAGAGGGCGATGAACGTCCCATCAATCTAGCAGTCCTCTGGTGTCCATGGCGAGTACTCTTTTCATTGAGCATGCATCCCCACCTTCTATCCGGCACTGCCATACGCCACGAAACCTAGAAGCACACCTGAAAGATGAGAAGGAAACGGAGTGAAAGGGAAATGATGTAAAGGCAATCGTGGTAGATAAGAAACTGCCCCAGGATTCTTCTGCCGACCCCGGGGAAACCAAGAAAAACCCATAGGTCATAGTGGGCGGCACCAGCATCTAATCCGGACCTCCGGAATGCGAGTCGCACACATTACCGCGGCGCCACCTCGCTCGGTAATGGCATCCTTAATAACAAGTGTATCATAACGCACAAACAAAAAGTTGAGTATGTTCAATACTATCGTTTTTTCACCACTTTTAAGGACATTAACACCTGTGCGTTCAATTACACTGCTCTGACCTATTATGCACTCAGATGCACTTATGATCGCAACATAAACGGTACTGATTAGCAAGACAGATGCTTCGCAATTGCAGTTATGCCTAAATAAAATTGTCATTAAAACACTATCATTATCCGCCATGTTTATTATTTGAAGTGCAAAAAACGTGATAATACATGCAGTGTAGTAACGAACCATTTTATTCGCTTGAAAGGTGTGCAGCGGCGGTCGCACGTGAATCTGTTTACATCAGGACCCTTTCTTGGGGTGGAAGGGTTATTTTTATACCTAATGCTGTATTGCTTTATTTAATGCACTAATTTTACAACCGGAGATTGTCAACATAGAGTTTTGCCCTTCAAATCAAGTTTTACGTTCTGTACCAGTTACCTAAAGCAGATAGAGGAAATATTGTAGGTAATTACATCCGGAAATCCAGATTAATGAATGAGAACCAAAATAAAAGTGTTCGACGCTTAGTGACAATAATATGCGATAGCGTAAACTGAAAGCGAAATAACACCTAGGTATACGTATATCAACGTCATGCAGCAATCGCCATTTCGAATTTAATATTCACACGTTTTACAAAGATAGAGTTGACATATTTAACACAAACATGTAATGCCTGTCAATCATAGGAGTTTCCCGAGTCATCAGCATTTATAATAGCTCCACATAAAAACTGTAGTGAGTCATTGAGTTATGTGACAGCACACGGAAGGTTGAGACAGCAGCTAATTAGCCATAGTCGCTATGGGATAATCCTAAACAAAACATGTGACAGTTGCTATGTAAGGTTATCCATCTTAAAGTCTGGAGCATACGTACATCTTTTCTATCCCAGAATAGCGAATATCTTTAGACTAACGTTACGAAAACTTTACTTTACACAAATTGTAGTTTGCATTTTTTTTTTCTTTCTTTCCTTCTTTAGTTTTTCGGAATCCATATAATTCGCCGTTGTACTTAGATCTGTTGCGGTTTTCCAGTAAAATGAAATTTTACAAAAAGGAAAAGTATATTTCATGTGTAATGCATATTAGTATGCGTGTTGGTGTGCGCACTTGCGTGCGCGTGTGTGTAACGACCTTTGGATGGGGTACTCCATGCTAAGTCCAGCACCTTGCTGGAAATTTCTTCTAACAATTTGTATTTTATTAATTTATTTGCTTATTGTTAGGTATGTATACATTTTTTCTATACCGCCTACATATGGTAGACACAGAAAGTATTGTACTCCATAAAAAATTCGTTGCTCATATTTCATAGGTTTTGATTTCCCTGAATTCGTTTTTACAATAAAAAGCCATCGCGCGCACGTGTGTATCGACAAAGATTCCGGGCGAAAATTTTCGAAATAACCTCTTACTCCAAAAACGCTTTTTCAAGGGAAAGTTTTCGTTATTTATATTCTCTAAAACTGTCCTAACGATTTTGATTAAAATATAACAATATACCTATATGAAATTTTTGTATGGAAAACAAAATGTATGTCCTGAATTTTCTGTGAATAGGCTTTGAAGCACTCTCCACTCTCATAGAATTTTATATCTATGTTAAAAACTACAAGACATAGACAAAAACGCATTGCAGAAAAGCATGTGTTAAATAATTATTTAAGTACTGTCACTTGTTTCCGAAACATTTAAAGCATTTCTAAGCAAACATTTGTCATGATTAACGTAAAGTGGACAGAAGAAGACCTGTTAAAATGAACGGTACAAGGTATAAGCGTTGGCAAAGAAAGGTGTGAATGTATACACATTAGATTGTCTGCTTATTCTACATGATACGCAATGACAAACTGTCATAAAATATTTAATAAATCAATAGCGTTTTAAAAGTTTGTAATCATATCACAGAAATGGGCATTTTATTATTTTACACATTAAGTTTAGCAATATGGAACTGATATTTTAATGTTTTAATAATCTATTAATATGTTACCATAATTTTTTAAGAATATCGATAAGTAGACAAAATAAGTATATAGTTTCTATCATCTCAAGACGGATTGAAAATAATTATTTAAAAGACATGTTTTCAGTTACTATAAACACAGTGATGACATGCAATTAAATTCGCTATAAATCAGGACTTATTTCCTTGTTTCACAAAGATGCCCAAAAAGAAAAAAAGAAAGAAAACTAAGTTGGGAAAATATTCCCTCTTAGTTGTGACATTATGCCATAAGATGTTAATTGAAGAAGGTTTTCGTATAAACAAGTTTATGTTTTCCGCAGTATAAACTGTAACTTAAGATAAAGAAGTGAGACGTTTCGAAATAAATTTACAATATGTTACGAAGCCGGCCTCATTCTGGTATATTGGTATCTGCTATTAAGTAAATTGCCAGATGAGTAAAATAATAACAGCACGACGTTGGTTCCAAACAGTGTAACTTATTCTGCTGGGAATTCACCTTCCGTTACGGATCTCTTAGAGAAGGTTCTAAGCATGATTCAATGCCATTAAGCTAATGTTGCAGTCACAAAGACCTCGGTTTGTTCGGTAAGTTTTGTTACAAACGAAGTTTGTGATATGAATCTTCAGCGTCTAATGCAATTAATTCAGCTCTGAAGTTTCTCACTTAGCTTCAGAAAACATTGAGATATTAATAAGCTGTGTTTCATAACTGAAGATAAGGTAACATAAGATACATCACCCGAAAGTATTTTTGCAATTCCAAGAAAGGCGCATTTCTTGAAAAATAAAAATAACAAAAACGTTTATTGTAAAACGCTATTTAGTTCGAAAATGTCATGCAGTTTGTATCTTAAATCCATCAAAATAACATATTTAGATATCAAATCTCATATTAATGCAGCAATTCTCAAACTGTGGGGAGTCGCAACATCAGAACTAAAACAACAGGTATAGCAAATCCAGTTTACATACCCATGTATTGGCTTATTACCATCTTTCTTTCTGTCATATTATGCAGAGGGGGGCAAATAATCCAAGGTAGAAGGTAAGGAAGCCACCGAAATACGAAAGCTTAAAAGCCATTTTATTAATGAAAGCTTTCGTCTTTAAGTAATGCTGTCCACAGACTGGCTTACACACTAAAGGGTATTTTTCCAAAATATGCTTTGAGCTAGCAAACTGAAAACTCAGGGTGGAGTTCTTGAGTGAAATACAATACTTCATTTTCCGGAGAATTACACAAATTTAAGCAGTAAACCTTTTTCTTGGACAGCCACAAACTCTTAATAATGCGTAGCAGTTATATTTAGCAACAATGATGTAGCACAATACCTCAAATCTGGTTGTTCAGATTCCACCATCGCTAGTAGTGGAATGTCCGGTGATGATGTCTCCGTTGTTGAAGGTTGTGATTGATGCACAAAATTCATTGTCTTCGAGACCGCTTATTCTCTTGAGGGTACTGATCGCAATATCAGCCGAACTTAGCTAAAGTGCCAGTGATCTAAGAGCACAAAACTGTAGAAAAGCTATGTGACGTAATTGTTTCCTCCAATCAGAGAGCGCAGTGTAATAATGAAGGACAGAATGACGAGGAAATCTGGCGCTATGTAGACCATTGGTTTCCAACCTAACTATGCGTCGAGGGGCTCCGCGCCGCTCCATGAAAATGGAAGGATTAAACATTGAATTGAAGAATAGAAATAAAAAAGTAGAATAAAAATAAGAAAACTAGAAATTACATTCTGTGCGGAAATCTGTCAAATTGAATTTCGCGCCTACTATAGCTATTGAAACTTGGTCATCTAATACCAATGGTACAGTGGTGGAAAAATAATTTAGTATACTCTGAGATGAGGCATTCACTTCAGCTTTAAGCGGAGTTCACACGAGTCCATCTCCAAGCTTTCCAATATGGCATAAACAAAATTCATGGTAACTATTCCTTATCGTCTGTCCAAGGGCTTAAATAGGAGGCATCTAAAACTTACCTTTCAATTTCTTTCCTAGAAATGAAATATGGGTAGTAGAGCAGGTTAATTCAGTCATCCTCTTTCTTCGTAAGAAAATTATCACTAGAACGCAAACATATATCTATCTGAGTTCCATGCTCACAGGTTGTTATACAAATAACAGGAGCAATCAGAACTTAGTTGTCGAACATGGCCAATGAACTAAACCCATGTTAACCATCGAGCGCCCGTAAAACGATCAGAAATATGTCTGAATCAAGAAATGCAGGGTTATTTTAAACGTATAATTTATTAATTGGACGTGGAAACAAAACATTTTAAATGTAAGCCCAAATATATAGCTCAGATGTAAAGCACGCGTTCTGCGCACTTGCATTCGAATCTCTGTAAACAAACGATAATTCGCTGCAAATGTTCTGACGATTTTCAGCTTTTGCTTTTATGCATTATATAATTCTTGGAAAAGACGAGTTATTTCAACTCCTTTAAGTGCAGCATTTTGGACACTAACTTCAAAATATTTGGTAAAAGTTCATTTACTTTGTAGCACCTGAAAACGTTAGGCCATTTAAGGGTGCCTAGGACATCTGAAAGGCTTTTCCACAGTTTGTAAGCTAGAATCCTCAAATTTGGCATGGTGTTTTGCAACACTCCTAATAACATTTTCTGCAAAGTTCATTAAAATTGAATAACTGGTTCTTGAGATATTGTGTGGCACTTTCCATGGAGATTGGATGAAAAGTATGACGTACGGGATAAATTGCATGCTGAAGGACGTGGTTTTCAGAAACTTAGCTTTTAGCAAAAGCATGTGTAACTTAAGTTTTACTTAATATTAATCATCAAAATTCACTATCAGCATAGCTCTTGCTTTCATCCTTAATCTCCTCTTTATAAGTTTTTGGACCCCTTGCGTCTTTCGACTGGGTTGTTTCTTCTGTGATGAACTGCGAAAACACATCTTCTTCTAAAATCTCTCTTCAAGATTGTTTTTCGTCTTGCTGTTATTTCCTTACCAGTAGTGCAAGATTTTACTTATTGAAATGCAGTGCATCGCCCATCATGCTCTGCAACTGCATTAGTAACAGCCACTTCCAGTCTTCTTTTAGAAATGAATGCTGCATAGGGCACTTGCACCAGATGGAGCAACGTAAGCTCTCATTGACATTTAGTTTTACCCCGAGTACATTTAAGAGAAGTTCATTAAATGCTAGTCCTTGATATGTGAATATGATTTTCAGTAGCAGTGAAGAGGAAAGGTGTAGTGAGATTTTGTTGTGACTTTGAGACTTTTACCCTCTATAATGCTTTGGTTATTTAATGTGGGTCAACGGTGGAAACCAAGGTGGTAAAAGTAAAAAGAAGAAGAAACAGCCTTATCAAACACAAGTATGAAGGTTTAGAAGATATAAGAATAAACTTTTACTAGTTTATAGTCAATCGATTAAACACAATCAACAGACGATTATATGAATCGCAGCTGGACAAAGCAATAAGTTGTTTTCATTTACACATTCTGTTGATAAAAAAGAGGGAAAACTTAGGGAATAGACGTTACTGGAGGGTTGAAAATATTCTAAAAATCATACATGAATTAAAAAAGGAACAATTTTGGTTTATTAAGCAAGAGTACTTTTAATGTTTATCTAAATTTTAGTTAAAATGAAAGACGTAATGGACTTCTAGCAGTGTTTTCTACTGAGGCTTGATCTGATAAGCCTTTTTAATAGAAAAAGTACATATTTCAAATAAATAAAATATGCTAATTACGTTAATATTGCGATCTGGAAATAAACAACCTTTGTTATAATTATTTTTGTAATAAATTATTTATTTATAAATATTCATTTGTATATAAGAAGGGTATCTTACTTACGGAATTTTACTTATTCAACCGAGTCGGATGGCACGAGTGGACACGTCTGTGGCCCACATTTTGGAGCTCTCGGATTCAAAACCCCGGGCCACCTATCTGACCGAAGGTTTTTACGCGACTTTCTCAGCCGCTAGGCGAATGCTGGGCTGATTACTTTGATCAGCGAATTTTCCCACTATCCCTTTCAGTACTACATTTTATTTCATTCTCCATCGAGTCTGCCTTCAAGGGACGTATTTTTAATAGTAGAATAACTAATACATTAGAAATACTTGACCCTAGTGCGTTTTTGAACGATTGTAAGGATCTTGTTATTAAGAAGATGAAAGACATCTTGAAACGAAGCAGGTCAGGATTAAAAATGAACTGCTCCCTAGAGCTTTCATATCTAAACCACAAACCTAAGCAGGATATAAAAATTTCACCTTTCTTTAATTCTAGGACCAATCTGATCATTGTATCAAGCAATCTAGAGCAGATCTTCACTGCAGTAACCGGGGATATTTTGGAAAACATTACCAAATTTACGGGAGGAGTTTCATCGAAATCGTTGTTTTCCGTGTATGCTCTGGTGATTAGCTCTTATTTTTATGGCAGCAGCATGTATAGAACTGCCGCGGAAAATATAGCATAAGCATGCTGTAATCAATGTACGAAATAAGGATAATTTGTGCTTTGCCTGTTGTATGCTAGCTGCAAAATATCCAGCTAAGAATAATGGACATATAGCAGGGTCATACTCTTGGAATCATTTTCAAAGCATACAATTATGAAGGCATTGCATTCCCAGTGTCTCTTCATCAAATTGAGTACTTTGAAATGCAGAACAAAGGAGTATCAATTGCCATGTTTGGTATAGAGGAAAATGAAAACATCCCTCTACACCAAGCAGCAGAAAAAAGAGATCATCACGTAAACCTCCTAAATATCGAGCATGACAAGAGGTCGCACTACTGTCTCATTAGAGGAGACTTATCAAGTTTCACAACGACACAAATCATGAATCATCGTCAGAGAATATGGGCATGTGAGGCGTATATGAAGAGGCGCGTCAAAGAGAAGGCTCCTGAAGCTCAGAAGTTGAAGTGTAATGGTTGTCAACTACTTAAAATGCCGCAAAAGGATGGCTTTATTGAATTTAAATCACTTTCTAAAAGCGCTCCTGTACCTTTTGTTGCTTACGCAGACATTGGATTGGCTCTTGCAAACTCTCCAGCAATTCCAGTTAGACCCGAGCTATTCAAGAGCATGAATCGATGTCGCTAGACTTAAAGGTAGTGTGTAGATATGACCAGTCATTATCGAAATTCTTTCTGTTCAGAGTATACTAAAGCCATTGATAATTTTTCAAGCAATTAAAATTCGAATTTTATTCGATCCGAAATTTATGGATGTCACTCTTGAAGAGTGACAGTTCTCTAATGCCTCCGAGTGTTACATATGCCTTAGGGGTTTGGCTATGGTTGACATCAGGGCGAGAAACCATGATCACGTGACAATATCTGGTTGCTGATCACAATAAATGTAATTCAAATAGAAAGGTCCCTGTCTTCATGCATTTCCTCTTTTATTGCCTACCGAATTATGATGGCCACTTTCTAATACGACACCTGGCATATGATGATAAGCCCATTTCGTGCATCGTGCAAATGTCAGAAGGGTATCTGCCATGCAGCAAACAAAACAGGTTTCTGGATAGCTTTAAATTGCTAGATGATAAGCTATCCAGCCTGGCTGACTGTTGGAGGAAATCTATTTTACAATTACAAGGAAGGAATATCCTGTTGTAGAGAATTTTAAGCTTGCAACAAGCAAGGGCATATGCACCTACAAGTATGTGACTTCTATTGAGAGGCTCAACGATACGCAGCTACCGCAAAATGTCATTCTACAGCACAATACACAGAGAGGCCATTAGCGACGAGGATTACAGGTATACTGAAAAAGGTCTGAGATACCTTTGTTGTGAACTTTGCGTTATCCATGGTTGCGCGTCGTTACTACAGAAGCCTGATACAAGGAGAAGGGCCCTTCAGCCGGTAATGGCACCGCTTGCTCTTCTCGAGCGCTTCCATGAGCGAGGTGACCCCGAGGGATTGTGTAGGATTCATCACACCGGTCCGAAAGGGTGTCGGTGATCTGCTAGGCTCGGCCAGGTTCCGCTTGGCGATGCGAGACATGGTAGCAGGCAAGCCTACTGTTCGAATACCGCCCGGGATCCTCCAGTGGGCGAAGCTAGGTCACGGCGGGTATAAGGTAAGGAAATTTGAAAGGTTTGGTCTCAAAAGATGAGTCTTTATTGTTTCATGTATCTTCGCACCCCGGCGGCTTGTACTAGTGACCATACAAGGCAGAACTGCCTCACTGTTGCCTGGATCGGTGTATTTATACCTGTGTTCACTGCCTAACGGTCGCCAGCACAAATAATCTAGTTTATTGATCTTAAACTATTTGTACATTAGCGCCGCAGTGGCCAGCGGTTGAACTTATGTTACTAATGAATTATGTACCTGGTTAATGTATATTACAATTACTTGCTGAATTATAGCGTGCGTTGAAAGCTGTTTGTTGCCTCGTGGTGAACTTATTATTTATCTGTGATGGGGTACCATTACAGGCGTCCCCCGAATTCGCCACCGCGGAGCTCGGCGTTTTCTATGTCTTCGTCTCCATTTCTTCTTGCGATTTGGTAGGCGGAGAGGTCCCTGGCGTACTCAGTGGTCATTTCCTTTCCCTTATAGCGAGTTATATCTCCATGGATAGTGGGATCGGGTGCCACATTCCCCCAAATGTCTGGTCCAGCTCCAGCCATTCTATCCGTGGTGGGATTTGTTAGAAACAGCGAGTCCCTTTTAGCCAGCTGTCTTCAACTGCGGCCATAGTGGAATGCCACATGACATCTTAACTGCCCCTTATGTAGCCCCGTCCGTTGAGTTGTGGGCGTAGTTGCCCGTGGACGTGTTTGTTCCTGCACCATCTGTGGAGCTTTGGTTGAAGCTGGTTGGTGAGTAGTCGTTGTGTTGTCCCACGCAGCGCTGTCTAGTGATGTTGCCGATGTATCCTCCGTGACAGTGTGTGCCGCCTTGCATCTGTCTATGGAGACCTTAGCCGTGTTCGAGACGAACCTCTACTGTGTTTGCATTGTTAATGATTACTGGAAACGGCCCGCAGTGTGGTGGTGTCAGTTTGCGTCTTCCTATTTCCTCTCGGAGGTACACGTGCGTGGCAGTTTGGAGTTTTTCCTGTAGGTAGCTCCGCCTGCACGCTTGCAGGCAGGCTTTGGTTTCCCTTCTCAGGGATTCACGAGCCATAGTTGAAGGGACGAAGATTCCATGGGTAGGTGGATGGGTTGCTGGAATACTCCTTCTGCAGCGCACTGGTTGGCGTCACTGATTGCAGTAGCTAACCCTAAAAGGATTGTAGGCAGGTTGTCGACCCATGCAGGCGGATTGGTTGCAGCAATCAGTGCGGCTTTTAGGCTGCGGTGCCAACGCTCTATTTTTCCCTTAGCTTGGGGTGACAGGAATTGGTGTGGTATTTTTCGAATCCCAGCAGTCGGGTAAGTTCCCTAAATAGCTCTGCCTCAAACTGGCGTAACTGGCGTACCTGGTCTTTTGTTATTTTGTCCAATGCTGAAGAAACGTTTCGGCTATGGTAGCTGCGGCTACCCGTTTAAGAGGTATGCACTCGGCCATCTGTTCGACCTGTCAATCATAGACATCGTCGGCTCCTTTCGAAGGAGCCGACGATGTCTATTTGTACATGCTCAAATTTGGTGTCAGGGGAAAGTCTTGCAGTGGCTCTTTTGTGTGGCGATGGACTTTGGTTATCTGGTAGTGGCGACAGGCTTTAGCCCGCTTTAGACCTGTATGTGCACGAATGGCCAAAATATCGGGCTGTGATGATCCCTGTGTCGCGTGAATCCCTGAGTGGCTCATGCCGTGCAGTTTTTTGAAGACTGTCCTCCTACATTGCCACGGGACAAGGGTCGGCTACTGTCCGTGCTAGTGTCGCATAAAATGACAATGACGGTGTCTCCGAAAATTATTTGTTGGATGTTGTCGTGCGTGTAACAGTATGTCGGTGTATTTGCTGCCTACACCTGAGCCAGGAAGTGGGCGCCGGTGCAGTCTAGGGTTTCTATGCGCGACAGGGTGTTTGCTACATATTTGTGTCCCCCTTGCAGTACTGAATGTCGGTAAAGAACTGCGAGATGTACCCCAGGTGTCGGACTCTCCTAGGTGTGCTGTTCTTAAGGTCCTGTGTGATGGCGTGAGTGTGAGGTTTATGATCGGTGAGGATGATAAAATATCTTCTTTCTACCTTGTCCCGGAAGTGCTTGATAGCCTCGTAGATGGCTAATATCTCTCGGTCAAATGTATAATATGCTCGCTGGTCCGACTGAGTGTATTGGAGAAGAACCCTAGGGGTTGTAGGCTTTTCCAATGATGTTACTGCAGGACGACGCCGAAGCCCGTGCCACTGGCGATGCTGAAAGTTTCTGTCCATTGGATGTGTGTTTTATCCTTCTTTTTGCACTTGTGTAATAAGGTATTTAAGGGTTGTTAAATGGTGGTTGCCTGCGGAATGTGTCTGCGGTAGAAACTGATCATGCCTAAGTACCGCCGTAGTTAAATGATGTTTTTGGTGGGGGATACTGTGATGGCCTGGACCTTGTTCGGGAGCGGTCAGGCGCCTTGGATGGATATTAGGTGTCCCAAGAACCGTACTTCTGGTTGTCCAAAGCCGCACTTGGCAGGTGGAGGCCATATTCCGTGAATCGCTGGAAGACCGTTCGCAGGTGTTCCTCGTGTCCTTCTGGTGTCGTAGATGCCACTAATATGTCATCCAAATAGCAGAAGGTGAGTGGTAGGTCGCGCAGGAGATGGTCCATGAACCTCTGGTATTTTTTGTGCAACATTGTGTATTCCGAAACCCATGCGGGTGGTTTCGAAGAGGCCAAACGGGATGATGATGACTGTTTTGGGCATGTCTTCGGGTGCAATTGAGACTAGGGTGGAGAAGATGGAGGTCCCATGGAGGAGGGTGTTCAAATCCCGGATGTATGGGACTGCGTATCTATCAGGCACAGTTTTCTTATTAAGCTAATGGTAATCTCCGCAAGGGCTGATGTACCCGGCTGGTTTCTTTACAGTGTGGAGGGGTGATGCCCAGAGTGATTTTGAAGGTCTTATGATTCCCTCCTCCAGGAGCCTGGTAATTTATTCTATGGCCGTGGTGTAAATGGCCGGGTGTAGTTCGTCTTGCTTTTGCTGTTACTGATTCTCCTGTTATCTCTATATAATGGCAGATTCTAATGTCTTTGTATGTTTTTTGGAGTTGGTTGGGTGATTTTGATGTATTCTTCTATTAGATGTCGGAAACGGATCTATGACGGAATTGAGGATATTTGGTCTTATATGATTTCCACTTGCCCTGAGATTTTATGGCATAGGTTGTCTGGTAGATACTTTGAGTGGAGGTCTACGGATAGGCCGAAGTAAGTGAGGAGATTGGTCCCTATGATGGCTTTTGGGATGTGAGCAATCCGGAATTCCCAGGTGTATGTGCTTGTGCCTAGCTATAATGTAGATTTTTGGGTGCCAAATGTGCGAATCGGCGTTCCACTTGCTGCGTATACCTGGTACTCTGTGTCTCTGGTTCATTTGATGATCTTAGTGGGTAAGATGTAGACGCAGCCTCCTGGGATGACGCAGACTCCCATTCCAACAGAAATGGAATTTGATTTTCCTGGTATCGGGTGAAGAGCTGGTTTGCATAGGTTCTCATAGCCGGCTTCGTCATACTTGCTGTGCTGTACCGTTTCCCCGCTGATTGTTGCCTATGAACCGGCAGGGTGCTGTGCAGTTCCGTGTGTCCGGGCCCCAGCGCCTGTGGTACCAGCAGATGCCGTTGGTTGTTTCACCGGTGTTCCTTCGCGTAGCTTGGGGTTGTGGTGTGTTTTTTCTTCCTTCTAGTGCCCTCAGCTTATTTGATAACGCCTCAATCTGGGTGTGTCCGTCGGGATGAGGTTCTTGTTGGACTTCTGCTACTCTTCCTATGTTGTGGTCCATGGATCAGTCTGAAATCCAGGCGATTCTGTCCCTGGGTTCGTTTTCCCATGCTGCTAAAAGGAACTGCATCTGTGCAGGTTGTTTGCGCAACAATAGGAGGCGTAGCAGCTCTTCTGATATGGTAGTGCCGGTCTGATGTCGCATGAGTCTCAGTAGCTTGGATGGCTTCTGGTCGCCCAGCTGTGTTTTCGAGTACCTGTTGAAGCTGTTGTTTTTTCGTCGGGGTGTATATCTTGAGCAGACGCTTCTTGAGCGCTTGGTATAGTTTCTCCCCTGTGTTGGCCATCAGGTCTGCGACCTGGATCACTATCTGTCGAGGCAGTTTTCTGACGATGCTGTGGAAGCGGTTGCATTGAGCGTTAATGTTGTGTGCTATGAACATGGCCTCTGCCTTTAGGAACCAGGTTGCTGGGTCTTTCTTGAAGAAGGCTGGTAGAGGAGTAGCGGTGCCGCGCGCTGCTTCCAGCTGTGTTGCGGTTACTTCCGGTCTTGCTTCATCTCGGGTCACCACTGTTGCGGACCTTGCGTCTTCCATGGTTGCGTGTCGTTATTACAGAGGTCTGATACAAGGAGAAGGCACCATTGGTCGGTTATGGCACCGCTTGCTCCTCCTGAGCGTTTCTCTGAGTGAGGTCGCTCCGAGGGATCGAGTAGGATTTGTTACACCGGTCCAAAAGGGCGCCGGTGATCTGCTAGGCCGGCAAGATTCCGCTTCACGATGCGAGACTCGCTAGTAGGCAAGCCTACTGAACTGGAACACCTCCAGGGATCGTCCAGTCTACGAAGCTAGGTCACGACGGGTACATGGGAGCAGGAAGAGGATAGAGAGGTTTGAAAGGTTTTGGTCTCAAAAGGTGAGACTTTGTTGTTTCATTGTTTTCGCACCCCAACGGCTGGTACTAGTGACTGTAAGGTGCGGGGAGCTAGTTCTAACCACCTCACTATCGCCTGGATCGGCCCATTTATACTTGTGGTCGCTGCGTAATGGTTGCCAGTACAAAAAACCGGCAGGCTTATTTAGTTTATTAAGCTTAAACTATTTTCACGTTAGATCAGCTATGGCGTGAACTTGAGATTATGTTACTAATGAATTATTTACCTGTCAGTGTATGTTACAATTACTTGCTGCATTATTAGCGTGCGTTAAAAGTTATTTGTTTCCGCGTGTGAACTTATTATTCATCTGTGGTGGAGTACCACTACAACCTTCGTCGTCCAGCGTGGTGTAGTGGTTACCACGCTAGCCTCTAGTTGCCAAGGTCGCGGGTTCATATCCGGCGGAGGGCGATGGATTTTTTCGGGCGTAAAAATCCTTAGCATGGCTTCCTTCGAAAGGGAAGTAAAGCCGGTGGTCCCGTGCCATAGATTTACGGCACGTAAAAGAACCTCAAGCCTGATAAAGATGCCTCTGAGCAAAGTTACCGGTCTTTCACGCCCAATATAGAATGGGACGCTAAGGACCACAGCAGTTAAAGAGCGTCCATAAATAAAACTCAATTTCATTTTACTACAACTTTCAATATCTAGAATCTCGGGAATTACAGCGATCTATATCTTCAGATCGATATACTGCTTTTGGCAGATATTTTCGAGATGTTTCGAAACTTATTGCCGAGAATGTATAACCTTGATCCAGCGTGGTTTTATATATTTCTAGGACTTGCTTTCGACGCCATGTTGAAGACGACAAAGGCGAGCCTCTCCTTTATCCATGACAAGGACATGCTGGAATTATTCGAATCTGGAATTAGAGGTGGATTGTGTATTGTAATAAACGGCTACTCTAAGGCCAACCACAGATACATGTCAAACTTTGATCAGTACTCCCCTGCCAAGTACTTATTATACCTAGACATTATCACCTTATACGGATAGGCCATGATGTCACCGATGCCCTATGGAAATCTTCGATGGCTAACTGATAATGTGATCAATGAAATTATCTTCATGAAAATCCCTGCAGGTTCAAACACAGGATACGGGCTGGAGGTTGACATTGCATAGCCTCCTCATATTCATGACGCTCATAATGAGCTTCGTTTCTGCCCTCAAAGTGCGATACCACCAAATGGACAATGCAGGGAATGCTAGCAACCTTAGAATGTAAAATGTATCTTGCGTTAGAGAATCATGCAGCAGTGAATAGAACAAGGATATTTTGGAACACGGGCAGAGGAAATTTCAGTTTCAATGTGTTTCAAAGGTATTTTCAAAACCGGAACAGGTATTTTCATGATATTGCTAGGGCTTTAGGACATTTCAGGAAAATTTGAATATATCATGCGGTTTTAAAGTATTTTAACACTTTTACAAGCATTCTGATGGCTTCTTCTGGGTGTATTTTGGGCTCTTTTAAGGTATATTAGGCCATGGATCAGGTATTCGCAAGATTTTTAGAACATTTTGGAACACGAACAGGGGAAATTTTAGGCACTTCAAACCATTTCAAGGCATTTTGGAAACTAAACCAGGTACTTTCAGGATATTGGTACAGGTTTTTAGAGCGTCTCAGAACATTTTGAAAGTATTTTGGGGAAATTTCATGGGTAATTCAGGTATTAACACAGTAGTTTTTGTGTAATTTCATGGGTAATTCTGATATTAAGGTTGGAATTTGTGGGCAATTTCATAATTACATGGGTAATTGAGATACTAACACATGCATTTTGGGGCAATTTATTGCATAGTACAAGTATTAAAACAGGTATTTTGGGTAATTTCATGAGTAATTCTGGTACTAACATAGGTAATTTGAGCTTTCTTTATGGGCTATGCTGGTATTAACATAGGCATTTTAGTGTAATTTTAATGGGTAATACTGGTGTTAATGCAAGTAGTTTGGGTAATTTTATGGGTAATTGCGGCTTTAACCCAGATATTTTGGTGGAAATTTCATGGATGTTTCAGGTATTAACATAGGTATTTTGGGCAACTTTATGATCATTTCTGGCATTAACGCAGATATTTTGTTGTAATTTTAGTGTGTAATGCTGATATCAACGCAAGTACCTTGGGCAACTTTATGGTCATTTCAGGCATTAATATAGGTATTTTGGACAATTTTATGGACATTTCCGACACTTTTATCAACATTTTGGGCATTAACACAGGTATTTTGGACTATTTTCCACATTGTTGCGGTCATTTTTCTATGTTTTGTTGTAATTCTGTTACGTTTTATAATACTTTCCGACACAAGCATTGTCTCTAAAACAAACACCACCATCATTATCCACCAAAACAACAACAATCAGACAAAGCCTCTCTTAATCTATTCTAACTGACACCGTCTACCCTAACCTAGCAAGACCATTCACTAACCATCTATTTCGCTCCAATCATAACCTAACCTAAGGTATCCAAAACTGTGCTCACTCCTATCATGCAATCACCTAACCGAACCTGACAACAACCATACTAACCTCTTCTCATCATCTATTCTATCTGACCATAACCTAAAACTATCCCAACCACAAAAACATAAAAACTATATGACAGCAGTAAACATTATCGATTTTATAGAAGCAAAATAGTTAAGATGATATGGACATCTTAGAAAAATGTCATCTGAGAGATGGTCATTAAAAGTATATAATTGGCAGTCTCCTAGGCGTAAGAAAAGGGGAAGATGCGGCTGTTGTGGATTGATTGTATGAGACAACCTATGGAACACGGCAAATAGCACTTGCTCATAACACCTGTGCAGTAGTTTCGAATGTCGAATGGTAGAGCAAAGAGCAATATTTTAACCTGAGAGGGAATGTTTTAGTCCATCTTGGAGGGTCCTGTTGCAAGCCAGATTTAACTCTAAATACACCAGTCATCCAATATTGAATGGATCATTTTCGTTTGTGCGTATATAAAATGATTTGAATCAGTAATTCATGCAAGAGGACATTGTTTCTTCAGCAACCGAAGCACAGGAAGAGCAAATCAGCAAAATTAATATTTGTTCATTGTTATACAGACTGAACCATTTAAGCTGAGGCTGTACAATACCTCCAAAACTAAGCGTTGTAGAAAGAAATGTCTTTAAAAAAAGTTGCTTGGTATATGAAGAAAGTAAATGCCATTAGTCGTGTTTTGTTTGGAAAACGTTATGACAGTCATTTTAGGGTTAATTTAATTTTTTCAATGGCAAACTACATTTTGACGGTTTATAAAAATATGCTTATTTTGTGATGAGGAATAAGGAAACAAAATAAAAAATAACCGATCGGGATGGCTCAGGAGGTAATGTCTGTGGCCCACATTCGGGAGGTTTCAGGTTCAAATCTCGTGGGCCGACCAATCTGTCTGAGGTATTTTGTGGTTTCCCTGTCACCAAGGTAAATACCGGATTGGATATTTAATACCATGACCCAAAGTATCACCTTAAGCCTAAAACAATAGTAAATTGAAAAATAAGTGGTAATATGAATGCTATGCCATCTATCCAGAGACAATGTAAGCAGTTAGACTGGACGGCATCCTAATGCCATCTGCATGGCACAAAGCAGAAGATAAGGCTGCCATACGCTGAGGTCTCTGTGGGCACGTGACGAAGAAAGATGGCATTTCCAGGGATGGGACCTAGAAGGCTAACTGTCCGCCTTTATTTGTGAAGGCGGCGGTTAGACTGGACGGCACCCTAATGCTGTCTGCACGGCACGAAGCAGGTGATTACAGGGATGAGGCCTAGAATGCTAACTGTCCGCCTTTGTATATGAGAGCGGCAGTTGGACTGGATGGCACCCTAATGCCATCTACATGGCACGAAGCAGAAGTTCCGGTAGCTATGCGCTAGGGTCTCTGTGACACGTGATGGAGCGGGTGGTTACAGGGAGGAGACCTAGAAGGTTAACTGTCCATCACACATCGTTCTAAGAGTTATCCACTAACAGATCCGTCGCGATATGACCAAGGAGCTAAAGCGACGTAAAATAAATAGAGTAATAATAATAATAAAATAAAAAATATTGGTTCCCAATTACTAAACGTAGCTTGACCCTCAAATGACCATCCATGGATGGTCCAACCAATCATTGTGCTCTCCGTGCACAACCACTCAGAATTTCCGTTGTTATTTACGTTGGTGTAAGAACAATTACAAAGTGCTGTATACAAATGTTGTTTAGTTTTTTATGAGGAGTGAGAAAACAATATAAAAAGGTGGGTTCTCATTTAAAAGAAATTCAAGACATTTCCTTCTACAACGCTTAGTTTTGGAGATATTGTATCGTCTCAACCTTAATGTTCCACCCTGTATTGGGAGGATAAATGCAGAAACATGGATTTTACATCCATTGTAACGTCGATTCGTTGATAAACATGTTGCGATCATACCGAATGATTAAAGCTATTAGGAACAACCATCACTGCAATCATAATCTGACCTATCCCTCAAGTTGTCTGCCCCTTGATTCATCAGAACTCGCCCACTTTTTGTCTTGAATCTGTGTAACCTAAGAGTGTTACGGGACAGTAAATTTAGGGAACATATATGTACAGTTGAATCGCAATTATACGTCATTCACTTCTACACACTTTGCATATATACATTAAATTCTTTAGGCATTGAGTTTTGACCATTAATATTTAGCTCGATTGTAAGTTTATGGGTAGTACGTTTTCCCACAAATACGTCACGTTTTTCAGGTTCATGTGTACTCGTATTAATTTACTTACTGATTTGTGCGTTATGTGTAAGTTACCTTAAGATATATTACGTATGTTTTCTATACACTCTACCCTTGCTGTCGCAGTACAAAGGACTAGGCATGTAGGGCGAGGCATCAATATCTTTGGAACGCAGTATTTCTGCGCACGTATTACCAATACGGTCGAGTAGGCCCACACCTCTCCATGGCGTATCTAATGACATTGGTGATGACGACGATGAAAACGTAGGCCTAAATAATGAAAGTGTTTCCAATGTGCATGAGACAATGCAAGCTCTAGAAATTACACAACGACTTCTACCATTGCAAAGTCTAAATTAGGACAGCATTTTGTGGTTAATGCATACAGTTCTTGTACATGAATGTGTGTAAAAGTCAAAGAAGCAAACAACAATTGTCGAATTGTCTTTAACCAGTGTAAAGCAATAATCTTTTTCTATTTTCTTTTTTACTTTGAATTACGAATAACAGTACTGGCATGCACATGAGTAATCTAAATAGTGTATTATGTGAATTATTTCGTGTGCTTGTTTCATTTATTGCTTTCTTATATTACAATATATAATGATATTGGGTAATAATCTAATAAAACAGTTTCAGTTCAAAAAGAACAGAAGTTACCCCTACGTTTTCTTATATATGTGTTGTTTTAGTAGTCCGTTTTTGAAAACACCCAGGCTAAGGATCCGGGACAACTTAAGAGTGAAGAGAAGTTTACTGTGCATCAAGTAGGGAAGAATGAGGTGGCGCATTGGGGTGTTTATCTGCGAGGCCGTGTACAATCCGATTCGTGACTAAAGGTACCATACACTGCTGTCTCTCATTCCGATGCATGTGCTCTACTTCATTTCACCATCACTAGAGTGTACTGTTTACAGTAGCAAACAAGGCAGTGCATTGGCGTCCTTGTTTGCATCGGTAGTACTGTGTTTACAAAACTGTATAGTAGGGTTGCACATATATCGGATACTAACATGTCCGGATGCTTAGCCTGCATATAACTGCAGTTATACTGTGTGTGTGTGTGTGTGTGTGTGTGTGTGTGTGTGCACGCATGCGAATGCGAGCGCGCGTTGGTATGCGTGTGTGTTATAAGATGGTAATTGAGACGAACCTTTTCTTATGATTTTACTGTATTTTTCCTTTGTAAGAACTGCATCATTAAACATAAATGAGGTTTGATTTCGAAATATCTTACGCATATATGTGCTTAAAGTTTTTGTGCGGTCTTATAGTCTAAAATGCATTTTAGAGACGTCTTATCACGGTTAAGGGGAGGTAATTTTGATATCTTTAACTGTGAAAAATTAAAAGCCTTTTTTAAAGCGTGTGAAAATAAATACCATTTATATAAACATCCCAAATGGGACCATTGTTGAACACAAACAATTTCTTATTCTTGAAAGTGAATTTACTGCAATAAAATGCTCATCCATTTGAACATACGAACATAATATAAATGAAACATCAAAAGTATATGCCTTTTATTTTGACTTCCTGAACACCTTCATACCTACCTGGGCTAGCATGCTGAAGTCTTGATTTTTCACATCTTGAGCAGGACGTGGTTCTTCTTCTTCATCAGCATCTTTTAAAGGTGGATTGACTACTACAGTATACGAAGATCTTTCCTCAGTATCCCAAGGTATGGAGGATTCATCCTGTGGTTTTTATCTGTAAGAGTTTCCTTGAATTCCAGCTTTAGCTGACGTCTCTGGAAATATACTAAACTCCGGCCTATTAGAACAATTGTCTTATAAATATAAGACTAATACATGTGCACAGGTATTATAAAGAGACATAATTTGTGTATTTGTGTGTGCATAAGTGTGTGTGTGTCCAGGAAAATCTCGAAAACTCCTCAACTAATTGTGATAAATATTTACCATTAAACTTTTCTATGCTTTTCGAAAAAGATAAAATAGAATTTTTTTTGTGTTACGTGGGTCGTACATGTTCATGTTATTGTACTGATTAACTCCTTAATGCTGGAATTATTTTGCTACATATTCCTCTAATTCCTAAACCGGCTTTCATATCCCCTTTTCAGGCACCACAAACAAAGCGATTCGAATAGCTCTAAGCGTTAAGGAGAGATGAAATGGACTGGCCATCTATTCAAAGCCTAACGTCGTGAGGCCGAATACCAGCGACTGCAGTAAATGTGCTTGTGGTAATGGACAGGAAGGCCCCAAGTAGAATAGCCGGTATGGCGGTACTCTTGGAGGTAAGCAGTGTTACATTTGACTGCATATATAAACACTACAACTTTATTGAAAAAAATTAGTATTTTGCCACATAAAACCGCTATAAATATTTATATTTTATTGTTAAAGGTTAGATTAATATGAAGCTACGAAAAAAAGATTAAAGAATCTAAAACATGAAAAAAACACATTTATGTCAAATAAACCACAACAAACACCAAGGGAATTTATATTTCAGTGAATATTAATATAACGGTATAGTTGTGGACGTTTACTACGAATATGGTGTATCTATTATAATGTTTCAGCCTTAAGGGGCAATAGGGAAATGCTTATAATCCTTAAATTTGGGGTCAATGAGGTTGTGGTATTTTCGCAGTACTCAATCCCTCTGATTTCAATAAATTCATCTATGTCTTGGCTAAACTTGCTAACCTGTCTTGGTTTGTCTTGTCTCATCCATTAGAGATTTTCGTCATTGCTACGGACGGACTTCGGTCTTGGGCTTATTGTACTACCCGGGTAGGGAGATGGATTTTTTCGGAAGTAAAAATCCTTAGCATGGATTTCTTTGGAAGGGAAGTAACGCCGGTGGTCCCGTGTCGTAAATTTACGGGAACTAGAGGCTAGCTTAGTAACCACTACACCACGGAGAACGACATATATATGTGTGACTAATCTTACTACCACAAGAAACAAAATTTCAAAAGCAATTCCATTCACTTCTACACATAACATCACTTGAAATTTCACTCTTTCTTTCCTCTTGCCAACTGCCAATGAACCAAATGTTCCACTTACCGGTAATGAATTTCATACAACTTTTTATCCATTCCTCATAAAAAATTTGTGAATAGACTGCACTGTTTGCACCGCTATTTATTATTGCATTGTATTCCTTCCCCTTGATTCCTATTTTTATCTTTGGCGGATCCAACACTTTTTCATTTTCTTCGTGCCTACTTGAAATATCTCTATCTTTCTTAATCATCAATGTTTACCCTCTGAAAACCCTAGCTTCCGTGTACTTAACACAATCGTTATCTTTATTTTTATTTCCAACTTTTACTGAAGGCGTGTGTGACTGGAACCAGCGTTTCTCTGTACACTGCTAATTGCATCTGTTCCTGTTAAACTATTTACATTTATGTTTTCACTCATTTGATTCTGGCTATTTCCTACTACTTTTCTTGTCATTTCAACTGCTTCTAGCCTATCTTTTTCTATTGGTAAATTTCTTCCACTTCTATTTCTATCCCATTATCTAGCCGATCTCGGTCAAAATTAGTAACTCTTTCCAGGTCTCCATCATTCATTACTTGAGTTACGCCTCCCTCTAAACTGTGGAATTTCTCCTCTAGATCTGTCAAATTTTCCCGCATTGATATAATTAACCTGCATATGTCTACCTCTATTGTCTGGATTTCTATTTTAATGACTTCTATCAAAACGCTTTCTGTTTCTGTTTTCCCACTGTGTTGGTTCTGAGCTAGGAATTGGACCTCTATATCTATTTCTAAACGCCATTTTGATTTCCATTTCTCTGAAGCTGTGCCACTTGCTCGAATACATATGAACTTTCCATTGAATTTCTTGCTTGATTTCTGTTATTTTCTGCCTCGGATTTTGTTTGTTACTCTCGAGTGTTATTAGCAAACCAATCATTTCTGATACGTTACTAGGCTTTGCTATTACTACACAGTGCTGAATGATTTCCGGAAAATGCGTCGTGATAATATTTATCATCTATTGGTATATCTAACATAATTTCATAACATAATTAACCACTAAATAGTCAGTTCGCTGGTTATATTTTCCGTTACTTAACCCTAATCTAATGCTTGCTTGCCTATTTGCCCCCCACCAATATCTACTCATGAACATGTTTGAAAAGGTCCTGAAGCAATTTTCATCTCCTACAGTTATATCCTGCCAAGTTGCTGCATTTCCCTTAAAACATTTCCTAACTACTGCCATTTTGTACGCTTCCAGTATACATTTTATAGTGAAATATGAGGCAGTGTTTTTAACACTTAAATGATTTCAGTCAAATTATATAATATATAAATTCAATAACAGCCCGCCTTAAAGCAATATGTATATGTAACAAGATATAAAAAGTGTATATTACAGTCATTGTATATGTTTATATTATGTATACATATGTAATAATGTTATGTGAATGTATTACGTAATTTAATAATGTAGGAGCTGTGAGAAAAATAGGTTAAAAGTTGCTAACAATGAGGTAACAACGAGGTAACCTTGAGGCAATAATGAATTAGAAAGTTTAATAATGCTACTAGTCTTCTTGGAGCCGCAATAATGTAATTTTTGGGACAGTTTATAAAATAGCCAGTCAACAACCAGAAAAAATCTTAAGTTAAATAAAAGTATTCTATTGGATTAGGAATAGCCAATCAGAGATTTGAAATACAGAAATTTACAAATTTAAGCGGTAGAAATCAAGTCATTTGCTTGTAGACAGCGCTCATAACTGGACGCGTTGATTGTAGACAGCGTTTCTAACCGGATGCATGAGGCGTCCTCGAGAAATTTAATACGTATTCAGTGTGAGACGAAAATAGTTTACGTGTTAAAAAAGTGCAAGTAATTAATAAAAAAAATCTCACAGCTCTCTCTCTCTCTCTCTCTCTCTCTCTCTCTCTCTCTATATATATATATATATATATATATATCAGTGAAGTGTTATTTAAATCGTGTCAAGCATTAATAAAAGGAGTGAAGTAAAATTATAATCTATGTAAGCCTACATTCTTCAGTCGCACCACTCCCTGCTAGGACATTCATGTCTCTAAAAAAAAAGTATAAACACTGACGCAGCCGAGGCAAACATAAATATTAAAGAAACAGTCAAAATTAAAAAGTTAATATTTTTGTAATCATTTTTTGGGGCAAAGGCCACCGGAAAGTATAGTTGGGGCGAAGGCTACCGGAAACTTTTTACCATACGTGCGGTTGCAACTACTTCAATTTCGGCTCCCCAACATTTGAACTACAATAGAACACTACCATAAAATTAATTCAAATTGGCGCCCAGCTGCGTGGGGCAAATAACAATACAACAAAACAATCTACTTCAAATTTGCATGGGGCTCGAACAGACAAGAATTGGCAAGAATAACTGAAAAGAAGAGATCACCGAACATCATAGATCTACCAGAATCACGAAACTAGTACAGAGAACTTCAGAGAACTTCAGAAAATTCCAGAGAACTTCAGAGAACTTAAAAAATCATCAACAACATCATCCAAGGACAGCAACAATTCTTTCAGGAGTACGGGGCACGCAGTCAACAATTCAGCACGAATCTAATCTACGAGGGCACATCTGAAATAAAGGTAACAGCCAGAACGAAAGGTCAGAAAATTCCAATACTTTATACGTACAATAATTGTCAAAATAATTAATAAAATATATTGTTATTAAGATAATGTCATGCTATTAAGCAACGGTAAATTAAAATTGAGCAATTCCAAACCAAATATAACAAAAGAAAATATACAAAATAAAATGGAAACAGAAAACAATGAAAATATGGAAGTAGGAGAGGATAGGTCAGCCATTACTGATTACAATGTAACTTTACAATCAGAGCTAGAGGAAACAAATAGATTAGATGTAGAAGATCAGTTATCTGTAAATTTACAGGTAGGCATAGAAACAGATAGCAGCCGTAGTATGCAAGGTCAAATACCTTTACATATATTAATGCAGGGAACAACAATAGAAAGAAATACTGCCCCTCAGACATCTAGGCAACAAGAGCAAGAAAACTTATCACAACAACATATTATGTCGCTTCTAAAAGCAATAACTGAAAAGATAACTGAAAAGATAACAAACTAATACAGAGCTGAGAGTAGAATTAAGTAAAGAGTTAAGTAGTAAGATAACTGAAACTAGTACAGAGCTGAGAGTAGAGTTAAGTAATAAGATAACTGAAACTAATATAAGTTAACTGGAACTAATAATAAGTTAACTGAAACTAATACAGAGCTATCTAGTATCAAAAATGATCTAGCTAAGGAAATAGAAAATTGTATGAAAGAAAACAAAGCTAAAAGCAAGAGATTAGAAATCAAAATAGAACAATCTTCTAAAGCACTTCAAAAAGATATAGATTTAAAGGTAAATAAAGGTTGCAATCAGCTAGAACAGAAATTGTCAAGTCATATTAATAAAAATATAACTGAAATGGAGCTGAAACTTAATAATACTAATCAGGGTATTTGTAATAAGTTAGATAAACAGGGTGAAGAATTAAAAACAATGGTAGAAAATACAAATGCAGATCTTGTACAAGTACAAATAGATTTAGCAGGGAAATAAATAAAATGCATGAAATGGCAAAAACAAATGTAGATGCAATTAAAGAACCACACAAGTCAATGATAGATGAAATTAAAGATAAAGTACAAGAAAGTAGCAAACAAATAGATAAACTTAGAAATAGTTTTGAAAATTTAAGTACCAGTGTACCAAAGATAAATGTAAATAGTGCTGTAAATGCTAATCAAATGCATGACAATACAAGTGCAGAAAGAAGTGTATCACCTTTGTTAACTAATAACACAAGAGACGTTACTGCTTTTTCCATAGCATCAGCCTCTCAAACATGCAACAATAATGGTGACACACATGTGCATGTACCAAATCAGATGTCAAACTATTATTCTGCGCTAAATGAATTACCTTCACCTTATTTTAATGCTTCCTCAAGTCCAGTACAGTTTATACATGACCTAATAGAATATTTTAAATTGAAAAATGTGCCCGAAGTGTTAAAGATGATACTTGTTAGAAAATGCTTGAATAACAAAACCTTAGAATAGTTATATATGCTAGCAGACAATGAAATGAATTTTGAAACATTTAAAGTTTAATTCATGAATAAGTTTTGGAACATAACTGTGCAACATAGGATTAGGGCAAGTCTAAAAAGTCTGTGGCATAAGAAGAAAAAGAAAATAAAGTAGTAGGTTATGTGTGGCACAAAAAGAAAAAGAAAATAAATGTAAACAGTCTGTGGCACAAGAAGAAAAAGAAAAAGAAAAATAAAGTATCTGGAACATAAAAGGGGAAAGCAATGTAATTTAAAAAATATGTATAATAATATCTTTACTAAATGTAACAAATTGTCAATATAACAAAAGAGAGTTTAGATAAAAATATGTAATAGAAGAAAATCCATTGTTAGTAAGAAAAACATAATAAATCTGAATAGCAACTGCAATTATATTGTATAAGATATAAATTGTTAGAAATTATAAAAAAATATATAAAAAATGTTTAAGAAATAAGTTGTAAAGAAAGGGCAACAAGTGTTAATATACCTAATTAAGTGTTATATGTCTAGAACATAGAATATTTAAAAGTGGCTATGATAGTGAATAAACAAACTTCACTCAGGTCACTGAACACCAGATCATTAACTTTATACCAGGTTGTTGACCTTAAAGTGTCAAACAAGTGAAAGAACAAAATGAACTATTCTGCTATACATGAGTGTAAAAAAAACCAGTGACTGTTAAATAAAAGTGACAGTGAAAAATAGGAAGTGTAATAATAAAAAAAAGTGACAGTGAAAAATAGAAAGTGTAATAAAAAAAGGTTATGCATCTTTCTTTCAGGAGACTTTCAGAAAATATTTAAAAATTTAAAAGAACAAAACAAAAAGAACATAATTTTTAAATATTTCTAAAAGGGGCAATTTGAGGAGTGTTTTTAATGCTTAAATGATTTCAGTCAAATTATATAATATATAAACTCAATAACAGCCCGCCTTAAAGCAATATGTGTATTTAACGAGATATAAAAAGTGTATATTACAGTCATTGTATATGTTTATATTATTGTATGCATGTGTAATAATGTTATGTGAATGTATTACGTAATTTAATAATGTAGGAGCTGTGAGAAAAATAGGTTAAAAGTTGCTAACAATGAGGTAACAATGAGGTAACCTTGAGGCAATAATGAATTAGAAGGTTTAATACTGCTACTAGTCTTCTTGGAGCAGCAATAATGTAATTTTTGAGACAGTTTATAAAATAGCCAATCAACAACCAGAAAAAGCTTAAGTTAAATAAAAGTATTCTATTGGATTAGGAATAGCCAATCAGAGATTTGAAATACAGAAATTTACAAATTTAAGCGGTAGAAATCAAGTCATTTGCTTGTAGACAGCGCTCATAACTGGACGCGTTGATTGTAGACAGCGTTTCTAACCGGATGCATGAGGCGTCCTCGAGAAATTTAATACGTATTCAGTGTGAGACGAAAATAGTTTACGTGTTAAAAAAGTGCAAGTAATTAATAAAATAATCTCACAGCTCTCTCTCTCTCTCTCTCTCTCTCTCTATATATATATATATATATATATATATATCAGTGAAGTGTTATTTAAATCGTGTCAAGCATTAATAAAAGGAGTGAAGTAAAATTATAATCTATGTAAGCCTACATTCTTCAGTCGCACCACTCCCTGCTAGGACATTCATGTCTCTAAAAAAAAAGGATAAACACTGACACAGCCGAGGCAAACATAAATATATAATATTTAAGGAAACAGTCAAGATTAAAAAGTTAATATTTTTTTAAACATTTTTTGGGGCGAAGGCTACCGGAAACTTTTTACCATACGTGCGGTTGCAACTACTTCAATTTCGGCTCCCCAACATTTGAACTACAATAGAACACTACCATAAAATTAATCTTTTTAAAATACTCCTGCAAATATCGAATAAAAGATGTAGGATTGTCTGTGCACTCATTTTCAAAAGTTGGCGGTGCAATTTCATTTAAGATATGACTAGACCAGTACATGTTATGGATCTGATCCCTGTTTCTCTGTGCATTACTTCGTTTAGGTTCACTACTGGAAGTGCTTGCACGTGCATTTGGCAAAGAGATGTCCACTAACACATTTTGTATCGCTTCGTCTCGTGCTGCTGGTTCACTTGCATTGCTACAATTTGAATTTGGTAAATTTATACCTAATCTTAAATTTTCTAATACACATTTTATTTCTGTTACTTCTGTTGCTACCTCCCTAACCTTATCTGTGATCTCTTCAAAGTTTTTAGCCTGTCCTACTTTCCCTTTCTGCTCTTTCATGTCTATTTTTGCTTTCCCCTAATTCTATTCCAGCTATTTCCCTAGCCTGTTGCATGTCTTTGTTTGTCATTTCCCTTTCTGTTTCAAAAGTCTTTGCTCCTTCCTCCCTTAATTTCCTACTTTCTATCTCTAATTTCTCACTAACTTGATTACAAATTTTCTTTTCAGATTTTTCTATTCTTTGGTAATTTCTATCCCAACATTTTCTATTTCTCCCCTAACCGGTTCTCTGTTTTCTTTTATTTAGCATCTAACATTGCTTATTTCTCTTCTAATTTCATCCTTGAATGCTTTTGGTGCATGCTGTTGATTTTCCAGTTTCTTTCCTAATTCCTGTCGTGGATTTTCTAATTTTTTATTACTATTCATCATCCTTTCCTCTAATCTCTGTTGTGTATTTTATAATTTCTTTCCTAACATTTCCTCCATTTTCTTTCCGAGTTCTTGTAGCCTATTTTCTAATCTCTCTCGCAGCTTTTCCTCTAATTTCTTTCCTAGCTCTTGTTGATTATCTTCTAAGCTTTCTTCTAGCTTTCCCCCACTTTTTAACATTTCTATTACTACCATTATATCACTTCCTCCCATTCCTGTATCATTTACTCTTTCTCCCTGAATTCTATTTTTGCTGTTTTCTGTGGTTTTCTGCATATTTTCACCATTTTCTTCTATTTATGTTACTCTATTTTGTACAATTTCTTGTCTACTGCTACTTTTTACGTCCTGAACTTCCATTATTTCTACTAAATTATGTTTACCCAACATTCTTCCACTCCTTAACCACATCTATATTAGTCAAGTTTAATAAATATTGTATAACAAGTACTTTGTTTCCTGCCGTTGTTATTCCTGCTGTGTTCTTCTTGATCGCCTCGCCCTTGTGTAGCCTGAGCCATCGCTATTGTAGATCGTCTTCCACCAGGGCACACTCCTTTTTGGCTTGCCTTGTTTTCAGAGGACAGTTATCATTAAATGCTGAGATATATACATTCTGCAAATGCACTGCACAAATTTCAAAATCTTCACAACCATGATTCTTATTGTCCATCTCACTCAGTATACTGATTGGGTCTTTTCTGTAGGAATCCCAGTCAGTTATTTTTCGATCAGATTAGTTCTGATTTGTTTAGAAATTCGCCTTTCTTCAAATTGGAAGTATCTGTGGTCTAACAACGATCATTCTCTGACAAATGCCAATTTTTAAATACAGCCTAGTTTTATTAACTACAATGTTCAATAATGTAAGCTAAGTTGTAAACATAATTTTAATTTAAACGGTTATTACGTATTTAAGGTTCAAAATAATTTAAGAAAATCCACAAGTCATGTAAGTTATAAGGCAGATATCGTATATTTTCCACTGTTAATAAATACATTTCAATTATAAAATTGCGCCAATGTAACGTGAACTGAGATAGTCGCTTATAGGTGCAACAATGCCTACGGCTTGTCCAAACTATTGGGATTTCTTATGCAAATTTATGTCACTAGATGGCAGAACAGTTCCACGCGGTGAGCGCTGATTTGTCTTCTGCTAGTGGCGTTTATACATTATGTTTAAACCAGCAATAAATGTACAGGTTTTTTATGTTTAAATGAATGTAGCTGGTCCCGTAGTACACCTTGTAACGCACCTGACAGCTTTAGGAGGAGCATGAGTTGGATACCTCGCCGAAATCCATTAATTTCAGTTTAATCAAGAAGTTTTTCAGTAATCCCGGAATGTGAATATCAGTGTTTCAGGATGTGTTACTTATTAAATTATTATTATTATTATTATTATTATTATTATTATTATTATTATTATTATTATTATTATTATTATTATTATTATTATTATCAGTACTTAACTGAATGTAAGAATTTCATTTGCCAAAAACCTGACGAATTGAGGAACAAAATGTAATATCGGCTCTTAGTAAAGTACTTAGTTTGCGTAAGCTTCTCTCCACACATACATTTGTTGAACCCTTCCTACAAAAACGATTACAAAAAGTTGTAACTGTAATTGCGTAATTTAACTCCCCTTTGCACAGAGTCCCTAGTTGTTGTCGGAATGATTTTTAAATTATTATAATTATTATTATTATTATTATTATTATTATTATTATTATTATTATTATTATTATTATTATTATTATTATTATTATTATTATTATTATCATAGTCATCATCATTATTATTATCATCGTTGTTATCGTCCACATCGATGTTATTTTAATTACAATTTTTTATTTTGAACTCTAATTCACTGTATATTCTTGCAAATGTATGGTTTCACTATCTATTTAGCTGTATAAATACGGGTCATAAACTTAAATGGACATAACATATTTTAATAACCACCTTCTCAAGATGAACAGGCATAAATCTGGCGTTTAGATGGCACTCCTGATTTTAAAGTGTTAACTTCTAACGGTAAGATGACACCAGGAGTGGAGGTCTTAAGTGAAAGGTGCAAGGTTCCAATCCCATCAGCACGATCCTCTCTGACTAATGATTTTTCCAGGTTTTGCTCCGTTCTCATAACTGGTAAATAACGTGGAGGTACCCTAACTTAAGTCTGGAAGATATCCTTCCCAAACTTCCTTTTCTTATTACCACTTAACTTCATGTATCAGCGGTTCCACCACCTGTGATGCCGTGTGTGGTAGGAACGGGCGTTAAACACTACAAAAATATTATAACGGTTTGGAACCATTGCGCTCTAAGTATGATTCCGAAAGTGTTGAAAGATAAAGGGGTTGGCCTGCTTCTGCAGAGGGAAGAGTAAAGCAGCTCACATCTTAGAAATCTTTTACACGCTGCGAACAATAGGAATTATAATGGTATATTAATCTCGACCTTAGCAGGGGTAGCAAGATTAACAGACGACGCGACCTGAAGTTCCACTGCGTACGGTCATCCTGCAAAGTACACGTGGTTCTTCTATTGCTGCTAGTTCAGAATCTATAGTAGCAATTCTCTACGAGATGAATACACTAGTATAATGTCCTAGCACTTTAGTACATAGCTCAAACCAGTTTACCTTAATCATTGTGAACTTTTTGCTTTAAGACACAAACTCGGTGAGAAATTGCTGTATTTTAAGGTGTTAACTTATAACGTTAAGATGACACGAGTAGCCGAGGTTTATAAGGTCTCTTAAAGGGGAGTTGCAAGGTTCAAATCCCATCAGCATCATCGCTGATATAGACACTTTATCACTGGTATCAGGTTGTGTACCATTAGCTATACTTCTGTTGTAAAAGCACTAGGAGTCAGTACCAATGGGACATTTGCCATGCTGAGGTTTGATGTCTGTTGACATGCAGTGCCTGACGATGACATATATAAATTCTTTACTTCGTCATCGGAATTTATGGCCATGCAGTCTAAGGCACGATAGGAATATCTAACCTATCAAAACCAAGGATCGTATGATCCAAACCCGGTAAAATGCATGTTCTGCACTGAATTAAAGCTGTGAAGAAGGATGGGGAGAGACCAACTAAAGCAAGCGGTGTGACGGTATGGTTGGATGCTGACGGGTTTCGATTGAATGTACGTATATGCATTTTACCCTTTTTTGTTTAGAAAAATTCACTCACAATACTACGCCGTTAATGAGATCAAACAATGCTGCAGCTATCATGTGTTCAGATGGCCAAGCCGTTTAAGGCATGATATGGTTATGTTACATGGCCAGTAGCTGGCGCCCCATAGTAACAATTTTTTTATTCTTACTTCTAAAGCAATTCACCTCACCTCACCGAATTGGGTACCCTTGAAGGGGTTAATGACACAATGACTGGATTATTTTTGGGTATTGTTGCACTTTTGAGCAAAACCATGTCTTTCTCTAATTTGTATTCACATTTGCACACTCACATTTGTTTCATTACTGCATATGGTACATAAACATATGGTCCAGTGGAGTTTTAAGTGAGCGCACGGGTGATTTAAACATGTCGCTGGGCTTTTAAAAATGGAAGGTAGTGCAAAATGTTTGGCGAAAGTGATTCACAAGGGTCTATAGATTATTTATGTGATATAATTCCAAAATCGAAAATTTTGTCACTTACACCTAAAAATTCACTCCCAGTGTCCCTTGATCAAGACGGTTTCTTAGTAATCCCGGAATGTGAATATGAGTGTGCTTTAATATGTTCCTTTTTATATTATTGGTGTTACAATTGCTATCATCATTGTTATTATCGTCAACATCGAAGTTATTTCATTTAAAAACCTGCGATTTTGTCGTCTCCTCTGCCGTCTATTGTTGCAAATTTTTGGACCCACTATCCATTTAGCCTGTATAAATAGGCGCTGTAAACTTAAACCGGCATAATGTATTTTAATAACCATCTTCTCAAGATAAACAGAGATAAATTTGCCTTTGAGATGGTGTTAACTTCTGAAGTTAAGATGACACGAGTAGCCGAGTTGCTTAAGGCTCGGTCTCGTGAAGGAAAGGTGCAAGGTTCAAATCCCATCAGCATCATCACTGGTATAGTCATTTTATCATTGGTATCAGGTTGTGTACCATTAGCTATACTTTTGTTGTAAAAGCACCAAGATACATTGCCAATGGGCATTTGCCATGCTGGGGTTTGTTGTCTGTTGACATGCAGTGCCTGTCGATGACATAAATGAATTCTTTACTTTGACATGGGATTTATGGCCATGCGGTCTAAGGCACGATAGGAATAGCTGACCTATCAAAACCAAGGATCGTAGGATCGAAACGCGGTAAAGTGCATGTTCTGCACTGAATTAAAGCTGTGGAACAGGATGGGGAGGGACCAACTAAAGCAAGCGGTGTGACGGCTTGGTTGGATGCTGACGGGATTCGATTGAATGCACGTATATGCATCTTACCCTTTTTTTGTTTAAAAGAATTCACTCACAATATACGCAGTTAATGAGATCAAACAAAGCTGCAAATATCATGTGTTCAGATGGCTAACCGTTTAAGCATTGTGGCATGATATAGTTATGTTACATGGTCAGAGGTTTGCGCCCCAAAGTAAGAATTTCTTTTGTTCTTACTCCAAAGAAATACTCCTCACCTCACCTCACCTCATTGGGTATCCTTGAAGGGGTTAATGAGATGAGGACTCGAATATTTCTGGGTATTGTTGCACTTTTGGGCAAATCCATGTATTTCTCTAATTTGTAGCTACATTTGAACACTCACATTTTCTTTCAATACTGCAAATGGTACACAAACATATGTTCCAGTGGAATTTTAAGGGAGCGTCGGGTGATTTAAACGTCGCTGGGCTTTTAAAAATGGCAGATAGGGAAAAATGTTTGGCGAAAGTGATTCACAAGTGTCTATAGATTATTTATATGATATAATTTCAAAATCTAAAATGTCATTTACTTAAAAATTCACTCCCTGTGTCTCTTAATCAAGACAGTTTCTTAGTTATCCCGTAATGTGAATATGAGTGTGCCTCAATATGTTGCGTTTTATATTATTATTGTTACAATTGCTATCATCATTGTTATTATCGTCAACATTGAATTTATTTCATTTAAAATCTTGCGATTTTGACCTCTCATCTCAAGTCTATTCTTGCAAATTTCTGGAACCACTCTCCATTTAGCCTGTATAAATAGTAGTCGTAAACTTAAACCGGTATGATGTATTGTAATATCCATCTTCTCAAGATAAACAGAGATAAATTTGGCGTTGAAATGGTGTTAACTTCTAACATTAAGATGAGACGGGTAGCAGAAGTGTTTAAGGCACGGTCTCGTGAAGGGAATGTGCTAGGTTCAAATCCCATCACCATCATCCGCTCGGACTGTTGATTTCTCCGGGTTTTCCTCCGTTCTCATAACTGGTGAATGCCGTGGAGGTACACTAATTTAAGTCTGGAATGTTTACTTCCCAAATTTCCTTTTCTTATTACCACTTCATTTCATGTATCAGCGGTTCCACCACCTGAGATGCCGTGTGTGGTAAGAACGGGCGTTAAACACTACAAAAATAGTGTAACGGTTTGCAACCATTGCGCTCTAAGTATGATTCAGAAACTGTTGGAAGATAAAGGGGTTTTCCTGCTTCTCCAGAGGGTATGGTAAAGTAGCTTACATCTTGGAAATATTTTATACGCGTACACGATGCGAAGAATAAGAATTATAATGGTGTATTAATCTTGACTTACTGTGGGTAGCAAGGTTAACAGACGACGCGACCTGAAGTTCGACTGCGCATCGCTCATCCTGCAAAGTACACGTGGTGCTTTATTGGTGCTAGTTCAGAATCTATAGTAGCAATTCTCTACGAGATAAATACACTACTATAATTTCCTAGCACTTTAATACATAGCTCAAATCAGTTTACCTTAATCATTGTGAACTTTTTTCCTTAAGACACAAACTCGGTGAGAAATTGCTTCACTTTAAGGTGTTAACTTCTAACGTTAAGATGACACAAGTAGCCGAGGTGTTTAAGGCACGGTCTCGTGAGGGGAAGGTGCAAGGTTCATATCCAATCAGCATCATCACTGGTATCAGGTTGTGTATTATTAGCTATACTTTTGTTGTAAAAGCAGCAGGGGTCAGTGCCAATGGGGCATTTGCCATGCTGGGGTTTGTTGTCTGTTGACATGCAGTGCCTGACGATGACTTAAATAAATTCTTTACCTCGACATCGGGATTTATGGCCATGCGGTCTAAGGCTCGATAGGAATAAGTAACCTATCAAAACGAAGCATCGTAGGAACGAAACCCGCTAAAATGCATGTTCTGCACTCAATTATAGCTGTGGAAAAGGATGGGGTGGGACCAACTAAAGCAAGCGGTGTGACAGCATAGTTGGATGCTGACGGAATTCGATTGAAAGCACGTATATGCATTTTACTCTTTTTCGTTTAAAAAATTCACTCACAATATAACCCAGCTAATGAGATCAAACAATGCTGCAACGATCATTTGGTCAGATGGCCAAGCCGTTTAAGGCATTATGACATGATATGGTTATGTTACATGGACAGAGGTTCGTGCATCAAAGTATCATTTTTTTCTTATTCTAAATCCAAAGTCTACCCCTTGCAGGGGTAGCAAGGTTAACAGACAACGAGACCTGAAGTTCCACTGCGCATCGCTCATCATGCAAACTACACCTGGTCCTTCTACTGGTGCTAGTTCAGAATCTATAGTAACAATTCTCTACGAGAAGAATACATTAATATAATATCCTAGCGCTTTAGTACATAGCTCAAATCAGTTTACGTTAATGATTGTGAACTTTTTTCTTTAAGACACAAACTCAGTGAGAAATTGCTTCATTTTAAGGCGTTAAATTCTAACGTTAAGATGACACGAGTAGTTAAGGTGTTTAAGGCACGGTCTCTTGAAGGGAAGGTGCAAGGTTCAAATCCCATCGGCATCATCGCTGGTATCAGGTCGTGTACCATTAGCTATACTTTTCCTATAAAAACAGCAGGGGTCAATGCCAATGGGATATATGCCGTGCTGCGGTTTGTTGTCTGTTGACATGCAGTTTCTGGGTATTGTTGCACTTTTGAGGAAAACCATGTCTTTCTCTAATTTGTATTCACGTTTGCACACTCACATTTGTTTCATTACTGCATATGGCACATAAACAAATGGTCCAGTGAAGTTTTAAGGGAGTGCACGGGTGATTTAAACATGTCGCTGGGCTTTTAAACATGGCAGATAGTGCAAAATGTTTGGCCAAAATGATTCACAAGTGTCTATAGACTATTTATATGACATAATTCCAAAATAATTTTTTTTGTCATTTTCACCTAAAAATTCACTCCCAGTGTCCCTTAATCAAGACGCTTTCTTAGTAATATCGGAATGTGAATATGAGTGTGCCTCAATAGGTTGCTTTTTATATTATTATTAATATTATTATTATTATTGTTACAATTGCAATCAACATTTTTATTATCGTCAACATCGAAGTTATTTCATTTAAAAACTTGCGATTTTGACCTCTTATCTCCCGCCTCTTCTTGCAAATTTCTGGACCGACTATCAATTTAGCCTGTATAAATAGGTGTTGTATACTTAAACCGGCATAATGTGTTTTAATAACCATCTTCTCAAGATAAACAGACATAAATTCGGCGTTAAGCTGGCACTCGTCATTTTATGATGTTCACTTCTAACTTTAAGATGACACGAGTAGCCGAGCTGTTTAAGGCACGGTCTCGTGAAGGAAGATGCAAGGTTTGAATGCCATCAGCATCATCCGCTCTGACTGATGATTTCTCTAGGCTTTGCTCCGTTCTCATAACTGGTAAATACCGTGGAGGTACCTTAACTTGAGTCTGGAAGGTTTCCTTCCCAAACTTCCTTTTTTTGTTACCACTTAATTTAATTTCATGTATCAGCGGTTCCACCACCTGTTATGCCGTGTGTGGTAAGAATGGGCGTTAAACACTACAAAAATATTATAACGGTTTGCAACCATTGCGCCCCAAGTATGTTTTCGAAAGTGTTGAAAGGTAAAGGGGTTGGCCTGCTACTGCAGAGGGAAGAGTAAAGCAGCTCACATCTTAGAAATCTTTTACACGCTGCCAAGAATAGGAATTATAATGGTATATTAATCTCGAGCTTAGCAGGGGTAGCAAGGTTAACAGACGACGCGACCTGAAGTTCCACTGCGTACGCGCATCCTGCAAAGTACACGTGGTTCTTCTATTGCTGCTAGTTCAGAATCTATAGTAGCAATTCTCTACCAGATGAATACACTAGTATAATATCCTAGCACTTTAGTACATAGTTCAAATCAGTTTACCTTAATCATTGTGAACTTTTTGCCTTAAGACGCAAACACGGTGAGAAATTGCTGTATTTTAAGGTGTTAACTTATAACGTTAAGATGACACGAGTAGCCGAGGTTTATAAGGTCTCGTAAAGGGGAGTTGCAAGGTTCAAATCCCATCAGCATCATCACTGGTATAGGCATTTTGCTATCACTGGTATCAGGTTGTGTACCATTACCTATACTTCTGTTGTAAAAGCACTAGGAGTCAGTGCCAATGGGACATTTGCCATGCTGGTTTTTGATGTCTGTTGACATGCAGTGCCTGACGATGAGATAAATAAACTCTTTACTTCGACATCGGGATTTATGGCCATGCATTCTAAGGTACGATAGGAATAACTAACCTATCAAAACCAAGGATCGTATGATCCAAACGCGGTAAAATGCATGTTCTGCACTGAACTAAAGCTGTGGAGAAGGATGGGTAGGAGCCAACTAAAGCAAGCGGTGTGACGGCATGGTTGGATGATGACGGGTTTCGATTGAATGCACGTATATGCATTTTACCCCTTTGTGTTTAAATAAATTCATTCACAATATTACGCAGTTAATGAGATCAAACGATGCTGCAGCTATGATTTTTTCAGATGACCAGTCGTTTTAAAGCATAGTGGCATGATATGATTGTGTTACATAGGCAGAGTTTCCCGCCCCAAAGTAACATTTCTTCTTTATCCTTTCTCCAAAGAATTCCTTTGCAGGGGTAGCAAAGCTAACAGACGTCGCAAGCTAAAGTTCCACTGCGCATCGCTCATCCTGCAAAGTACACGTGATCCTTCTATTGGTGCGAGTTGAAAATCTATAGTAGCAATTCTCTACGCGATGAATACAATAATATAATTTCCTAGCACTTTAATACCAAGCTCAAATATGTTTACCTTCATGTTTGTGAACTTTTTTCTATATGACACAAGCTCCGTGAGAAATTGCTTCACATTAAGGTGTTAACTTCTAACGTTAAGATGACACAAGTAGCCGAGGTGTTTAAGGCAAGGTCTCGTGAGGGGAAGGTGCAAGGTTCATATCCAATCAGCATCATCACTGGTATCAGGTTGTGTATTATTAGCTATACTTTTGTTGTAAAAGCAGCAAAGGGTCAGTGCCAATGGGGCATTTGCCATGGTGGGGTTTGTTGTCTGTTGACATGCAGTGCCTGACGATGACATAAATAAATTCTTTACCTCGACATCGGGATTTATGGCCATGCGGTCTAAGGTACGATAGGAATAACTAACCTATCAAAACGAAGGATCGTAGGAACGAAACTCGCTAAAATGCATCTTTTGCACTCAATTAAAGCTGTGGAAAAAGTTGGGGTGGGACCAACTAAAGCAGGCGGTGTGACAGCATAGTTGGATGCTGACGGGATTCGATTTAATGCACGTATATGCATCTTACCCTCTTTGTTTAAAAGAATTCACTCACAATATACGCAGTTAATGAGATCAAACAAAGCTGCAAATATCATGTGTTCAGATGGCTAAGCCGTTTAAGCATTGTGGCATGATATGGTTATGTTACATGGTCAGAGGTTTGCGCCCCAAAGTAAGAATTTCTTTTGTTCTTACTCCAAAGAAATACTCCTCACCTCACCTCACCTCATTGGGTATCCTTGAAGGGGTTAATGAGATGAGGACTCGAATATTTCTGGGTATTGTTGCACTTTTGGGCAAATCCATGTATTTCTCTAATTTGTAGCTACATTTGAACACTCACATTTTCTTTCAATACTGCAAATGGTACACAAACATATGTTCCAGTGGAATTTTAAGGGAGCGTCGGGTGATTTAAACGTCGCTGGGCTTTTAAAAATGGCAGATAGGGAAAAATGTTTGGCGAAAGTGATTCACAAGTGTCTATAGATTATTTATATGATATAATTTCAAAATCGAAAATGTCATTTACTTAAAAATTCACTCCCTGTGTCTCTTAATCAAGACAGTTTCTTAGTTATCCCGTAATGTGAATATGAGTGTGCCTCAATATGTTGCGTTTTATATTATTATTGTTACAATTGCTATCATAATGTTTATTATCGTCAACATTGAATTTATTTCATTTAAAATCTTGCGATTTTGACCTCTCATCTCAAGTCTATTCTTGCAAATTTCTGGAACCACTCTCCATTTAGCCTGTATAAATAGTAGTCGTAAACTTAAACCGGTATGATGTATTGTAATATCCATCTTCTCAAGATAAACAGAGATAAATTTGGCGTTGAAATGGTGTTAACTTCTAACATTAAGATGAGACGGGTAGCAGAAGTGTTTAAGGCACGGTCTCGTGAAGGGAATGTGCTAGGTTCAAATCCCATCACCATCATCCGCTCGGACTGTTGATTTCTCCGGGTTTTCCTCCGTTCTCATAACTGGTGAATGCCGTGGAGGTACACTAATTTAAGTCTAGAATGTTTACTTCCCAAATTTCCTTTTCTTATTACCACTTCATTTCATGTATCAGCGGTTCCACCACCTGAGATGCCGTGTGTGGTAAGAACGGGCGTTAAACACTACAAAAATAGTGTAACGGTTTGCAACCATTGCGCTCTAAGTATGATTCCGAAACTGTTGGAAGATAAAGGGGTTTTCCTGCTTCACCAGAGGGTATGGTAAAGTAGCTTACATCTTGGAAATATTTTATACGCGTACACGATGCGAAGAATAAGAATTATAATGGTGTATTTATCTTGACTTACTGTGCGTAGCAAGGTTAACAGACGACGCGACCTGAAGTTCGAGTGCGCATCGCTCATCCTGCAAAGTACACGTGGTGCTTTATTGGTGCTAGTTCAGAATCTATAGTAGCAATTCTCTACGAGATAAATACACTACTATAATTTCCTAGCACTTTAATACATAGCTCAAATCAGTTTACCTTAATCATTGTGAACTTTTTTCCTTAAGACACAAACTCGGTGAGAAATTGCTGTATTTTAAGGTGTTAACTTATAACGTTGAGATGACACGAGTAGCCGAGGTGTTTAAGGCACGGTCTTGTAAATGGAAGGTGCAAGATTCAAATCCCATCAGCATCATCGCTGGTGTAGACATTTTATCACTGGTATCAGGTTGTGTACCATTACCTATACTTCTGTTGTAAAAGCACCAATATACAGTGCCAATGGGCATTTGCCATGCTGGGGTTTGTTGTCTGTTGACATGCAGTGCCTGGCGATGACATAAATAATTCTTTACTTCGACATCGGGATTTATGGCCATGCATTCTAAGGTACGATGGGAATAACTAACCTATCAAAACCAAGGATCGTATGATCCAAACGCGGTAAAATGCATGTTCTGCACTGAACTAAAGCTGTGGAGAAGGATGGGTAGGAGCCAACTAAAGCAAGCGGTGTGACGGCATGGTTGGATGATGACGGGTTTCAATTGAATGCACGTATATGCATTTTACCCCTTTGTGTTTAAATAAATTCATTCACAATATTACGCAGTTAATGAGATCAAACGATGCTGCAGCTATGATTTTTTCAGATGACCAGTCGTTTTAAAGCATAGTGGCATGATATGATTGTGTTACATAGGCAGAGTTTCCCGCCCCAAAGTAACATTTCTTCTTTATCCTTTCTCCAAAGAATTCCTTTGCAGGGGTAGCAAAGCTAACAGACGTCGCAAGCTAAAGTTCCACTGCGCATCGCTCATCCTGCAAAGTACACGTGATCCTTCTATTGGTGCGAGTTGAAAATCTATAGTAGCAATTCTCTACGCGATGAATACAATAATATAATTTCCTAGCACTTTAATACCAAGCTCAAATATGTTTACCTTCATGTTTGTGAACTTTTTTCTATAAGACACAAGCTCCGTGAGAAATTGCTTCACATTAAGGTGTTAACTTCTAACGTTAAGATGACACAAGTAGCCGAGGTGTTTAAGGCAAGGTCTCGTGAGGGGAAGGTGCAAGGTTCATATCCAATCAGCATCATCACTGGTATCAGGTTGTGTATTATTAGCTATACTTTTGTTGTAAAAGCAGCAAAGGGTCAGTGCCAATGGGGCATTTGCCATGGTGGGGTTTGTTGTCTGTTGACATGCAGTGCCTGACGATGACATAAATAAATTCTTTACCTCGACATCGGGATTTATGGCCATGCGGTCTAAGGTACGATAGGAATAACTAACCTATCAAAACGAAGGATCGTAGGAACGAAACTCGCTAAAATGCATCTTTTGCACTCAATTAAAGCTGTGGAAAAAGTTGGGGTGGGACCAACTAAAGCAGGCGGTGTGACAGCATAGTTGGATGCTGACGGGATTCGATTTAATGCACGTATATGCATCTTACCCTCTTTGTTTAAAAGAATTCACTCACAATATACGCAGTTAATGAGATCAAACAAAGCTGCAAATATCATGTGTTCAGATGGCTAAGCCGTTTAAGCATTGTGGCATGATATGGTTATGTTACATGGTCAGAGGTTTGCGCCCCAAAGTAAGAATTTCTTTTGTTCTTACTCCAAAGAAATACTCCTCACCTCACCTCACCTCATTGGGTATCCTTGAAGGGGTTAATGAGATGAGGACTCGAATATTTCTGGGTATTGTTGCACTTTTGGGCAAATCCATGTATTTCTCTAATTTGTAGCTACATTTGAACACTCACATTTTCTTTCAATACTGCAAATGGTACACAAATATATGTTCCAGTGGAATTTTAAGGGAGCGTCGGGTGATTTAAACGTCGCTGGGCTTTTAAAAATGGCAGATAGGGAAAAATGTTTGGCGAAAGTGATTCACAAGTGTCTATAGATTATTTATATGATATAATTTCAAAATCGAAAATGTCATTTACTTAAAAATTCACTCCCTGTGTCTCTTAATCAAGACAGTTTCTTAGTTATCCCGTAATGTGAATATGAGTGTGCCTCAATATGTTGCGTTTTATATTATTATTGTTACAATTGCTATCATAATGTTTATTATCGTCAACATTGAATTTATTTCATTTAAAATCTTGCGATTTTGACCTCTCATCTCAAGTCTATTCTTGCAAATTTCTGGAACCACTCTCCATTTAGCCTGTATAAATAGTAGTCGTAAACTTAAACCGGTATGATGTATTGTAATATCCATCTTCTCAAGATAAACAGAGATAAATTTGGCGTTGAAATGGTGTTAACTTCTAACATTAAGATGAGACGGGTAGCAGAAGTGTTTAAGGCACGGTCTCGTGAAGGGAATGTGCTAGGTTCAAATCCCATCACCATCATCCGCTCGGACTGTTGATTTCTCCGGGTTTTCCTCCGTTCTCATAACTGGTGAATGCCGTGGAGGTACACTAATTTAAGTCTAGAATGTTTACTTCCCAAATTTCCTTTTCTTATTACCACTTCATTTCATGTATCAGCGGTTCCACCACCTGAGATGCCGTGTGTGGTAAGAACGGGCGTTAAACACTACAAAAATAGTGTAACGGTTTGCAACCATTGCGCTCTAAGTATGATTCCGAAACTGTTGGAAGATAAAGGGGTTTTCCTGCTTCACCAGAGGGTATGGTAAAGTAGCTTACATCTTGGAAATATTTTATACGCGTACACGATGCGAAGAATAAGAATTATAATGGTGTATTAATCTTGACTTACTGTGGGTAGCAAGGTTAACAGACGACGCGACCTGAAGTTCGAGTGCGCATCGCTCATCCTGCAAAGTACACGTGGTGCTTTATTGGTGCTAGTTCAGAATCTATAGTAGCAATTCTCTACGAGATAAATACACTACTATAATTTCCTAGCACTTTAATACATAGCTCAAATCAGTTTACCTTAATCATTGTGAACTTTTTTCCTTAAGACACAAACTCGGTGAGAAATTGCTGTATTTTAAGGTGTTAACTTATAACGTTGAGATGACACGAGTAGCCGAGGTGTTTAAGGCACGGTCTTGTAAATGGAAGGTGCAAGATTCAAATCCCATCAGCATCATCGCTGGTGTAGACATTTTATCACTGGTATCAGGTTGTGTACCATTACCTATACTTCTGTTGTAAAAGCACCAATATACAGTGCCAATGGGCATTTGCCATGCTGGGGTTTGTTGTCTGTTGACATGCAGTGCCTGGCGATGACATAAATAATTCTTTACTTCGACATCGGGATTTATGGCCATGCATTCTAAGGTACGATAGGAATAACTAACCTATCAAAACCAAGGATCGTATGATCCAAACGCGGTAAAATGCATGTTCTGCACTGAACTAAAGCTGTGGAGAAGGATGGGTAGAAGCCAACTAAAGCAAGCGGTGTGACGGCATGGTTGGATGATGACGGGTTTCGATTGAATGCACGTATATGCATTTTACCCCTTTGTGTTTAAATAAATTCATTCACAATATTACGCAGTTAATGAGATCAAACGATGCTGCAGCTATCATTTGTTCAGATGACCAGTCGTTTTAAAGCATAGTGGCATGATATGATTGTGTTACATAGGCAGAGTTTCCCGCCCCAAAGTAACATTTCTTCTTTATCCTTTCTCCAAAGAATTCCTTTGCAGGGGTAGCAAAGCTAACAGACGTCGCAAGCTAAAGTTCCACTGCGCATCGCTCATCCTGCAAAGTACACGTGATCCTTCTATTGGTGCGAGTTGAAAATCTATAGTAGCAATTCTCTACGCGATGAATACAATAATATAATTTCCTAGCACTTTAATACGTAGCTCAAACATGTTTACCTTCATGTGTGTGAACTTTTTTCTATAAGACACAAGCTCCGTGAGAAATTGCTTCACTTTAAGGTGTTAACTTCTAACGTTAAGATGACACAAGTAGCCGAGGTGTTTAAGGCACGGTCTCGTGAGGGGAAGGTGCAAGGTTCATATCCAATCAGCATCATCACTGGTATCAGGTTGTGTATTATTAGCTATACTTTTGTTGTAAAAGCAGCAGGGGTCAGTGCCAATGGGGCATTTGCCATGCTGGGGTTTGTTGTCTGTTGACATGCAGTGCCTGACGATGACTTAAATAAATTCTTTACCTCGACATCGGGATTTATGGCCATGCGGTCTAAGGCACGATAGGAATATGTAACCTATCAAAACGAAGCATCGTAGGAACGAAACCCGCTAAAATGCATGTTCTGCACTCAATTATAGCTGTGGAAAAGGATGGGGTGGGACCAACTAAAGCAAGCGGTGTGACAGCATAGTTGGATGCTGACGGAATTCGATTGAATGCACGTATATGAATTTTACTCTTTTTCGTTTAAAAAAATTCACTCACAATATAACCCAGCTAATGAGATCAAACAATGCTGCAACGATCATTTGGTCAGATGGCCAAGCCGTTTAAGGCATTATGACATGATATGGTTATGTTACATGGACAGAGGTTCGCGCATCAAAGTATCAATTTTTTTTATTCTAAATCCAAAGTCTACCCCTTGCAGGGGTAGCAAGGTTAACAGACAACGAGACCTGAAGTTCCACTGCGCATCGCTCATCATGCAAACTACACCTGGTCCTTCTACTGGTGCTAGTTCAGAATCTATAGTAACAATTCTCTACGAGAAGAATACATTAATATAATATCCTAGCGCTTTAGTACATAGCTCAAATCAGTTTACGTTAATGATTGTGAACTTTTTTCTTTAAGACACAAACTCAGTGAGAAATTGCTTCATTTTAAGGCGTTAAATTCTAACGTTAAGATGACACGAGTAGTTAATGTGTTTAAGGCACGGTCTCTTGAAGGGAAGGTGCAAGGTTCAAATCCCATCGGCATCATCGCTGGTATCAGGTCGTGTACCATTAGCTATACTTTTCCTATAAAAACAGCAGGGGTCAATGCCAATGGGATATATGCCGTGCTGCGGTTTGTTGTCTGTTGACATGCAGTGTCTGGGTATTGTTACACTTTTGAGGAAAACCATGTCTTTCTCTAATTTGTATTCACGTTTGCACACTCACATTTGTTTCATTACTGCATATGGCACATAAACAAATGGTCCAGTGAAGTTTTAAGGGAGTGCACGGGTGATTTAAACATGTCGCTGGGCTTTTAAACATGGCAGATAGTGCAAAATGTTTGGCCAAAATGATTCACAAGTGTCTATAGACTATTTATATGACATAATTCCAAAATAATTTTTTTTGTCATTTTCACCTAAAAATTCACTCCCAGTGTCCCTTAATCAAGACGCTTTCTTAGTAATACCGGAATGTGAATATGAGTGTGCCTCAATATGTTGCTTTTTATATTATTATTAATATTATTATTATTATTGTTACAATTGCTATCAACGTTTTATTGTCGTCAACATCGAAGTTATTTCATTTAAAAACATGCGATTTTGACCTCTCATCTCCCGTCTCTTCTTGCAAATTTCTTGCAAAAATATTATAACAGTTTGCAACCATTGCGCTCGACGTATGTTTCCGAAAATGTTGAAAGATAAAGGGGTTGGCCTTCTTCTGCAGAGGGAAGAGTAAAGTTAGCTCACATCTTAGAAATCTTTTACACGCTGCGAACAATAGGAATTATAATGGTATATTAATCTCGACCTTAGCAGGGGTAGCAAGGTTAACAGACGACGCGACCTGAAGTTCCACTGCGTACGCGCATCCTGCAAAGTATACGTGGTTCTTCTATTGCTGCTAGATCAGAATCTATAGTAGCAGTTCTCTACGAGATGAATACACTAGTATAATTTCCTAGCACTTTAGTACATAGCTCAAATCAGTTTACCTTAATCATTGTGAACGTTTTGCCTTATGACACAAACTCGGTGAGAAATTGCTGTATTTTAAGGTGTTAACTTATAACGTTAAAATGACACGAGTAGCCGAGATTTATAAGGTCTCGTAAAGGGGAGTTGCAAGGTTCAAATCCCATCAGCATCATCACTGGTATAGGCATTTTATCACTGGTATCAGGTTGTGTACCATTAGTTATACTTCTGTTGTAAGATCACCAGTAGTCAGTGCCAATGGGACATTTGCCATGCTGAGGTTTGATGTCTGTTGACATGCAGTGCCTGACAATGAGATAAATAAACTCTTCGTCGACATCGGGATTAACGGCCGTGCGGCCTAGGGCACGATAGGAATATCTAACCTATCAAAACCAAGGATCGTATGATCCAAACCCGGTAAAATGCATGTTCTGCACTGAATTAAAGCTGTGAAGAAGGATGGGGAGGAGCCAACTAAAGCAAGCGGTGTGACGGTATGGTTGGATGCCGAAGGGTTTCGATTGAATGCTCGTATATGCATTTTACCCTTTTTTGTTTAGAAAAATTCACTCACAATACTACGCCGTTAATGAGATCAAACAATGCTGCAGCTATCATGTGTTCAGATGGCCAAGCCGTTTAAGGCATGATATGGTTATGTTACATGGTCAGTGGTTGGCGCCCCATAGTAACAATTTTTTTATTCTTACTTCTAAAGCAATTCACCTCACCTCGCCGAATTGGTTATCCTTGAAGGGGTTAATGACACGAGGACTGGAATATTTCTGGGTATTGTTGTATTTTTGAGCAAAACCATGTCTTTCTCTAATTGGTGTTCACATTTGCACACTCACATTTGTTTCAATACTGCATATGGTACATAAACATATGGTCCAGTGGAGTTTTAAGTGAGCGCACGGGTGATTTAAACATGTCGCTGGGCTTTTAAGAATGGCAGATAGGCAAAATGTTTGGCCAAAATGATTCACAGGTGTATATGGAATATTTATTTATATAATTCCAAAATTGAAGATTTTGTCATTTTCTCCTAAAAATTCACTCACAGTGTCCGTTAATCAAGAAGGTTTTTTACTAATCCGGGAATGTGCATATGAGTGTGCCTCAATATGTTGCTTTTTATAACTGGTAAATACCGTGGAGATACACTAACTTAAGTCTGGAAGGTTTCCTTCCCAATCTTGCTTTTCTTATTACCACTTCATTTCATGTATCAGCGGTTCCACCACCTGTGATGCCGTGTGTGGTAAGAACGGGCGTTAAACGCTACAAAAATATTACAACGGTTTGCAACCATTGAGCTCTAAGTATGTTTCCGAAACTGTTGAAAGATAAGGGGGTTGCGCTGATTCTGCAGAGGAAAGATTAAAGTAGCTCACATCTTGGAAATCTTTTGCAGGCATACACGCTGTGTTTGTAGTTCCATTTGTGTCCTTTTTGTGTACTTTTGTGTCCTTTTGCCACCCGCAGATCCTTTCCTGTCTGTAGCAGCAACCTCCTCCTCGTTGAGTCGAGTTGTATCAAGGTGTGACTGAATTTTGTAACCTGTTTGAAAGCTATTTACAGAAAATTTAGTACATTGAATTAATGGGTAAACACAGAAATGACTGTGCGAAAGATCAAAGCACTCGGACAAATAGCTTTTCAGATAATGCAATTGAATGTTGTTCATTAGGAAATAAAAACTTTTCAAACTACCATGCATATTTGTCAAAGAAGTATGATAGTGACATTTTCTTATACTTTAGTGCAATGAAAAGAAATCTGAGCATTTGAATGAAGTTGATGTAATTATTAGTATAGAAATAAAATTTTCTTCTTATGAAGTTTCTATCCATATTTTCCTTGATTTTTAGTATAAATTCATTTTTTGTGAGCCAATGAGTAACACAATCATAAAAATGCATCTTTAAATCTTTATATACTACAATTGAGAGTATTTGTGCAAATTTACATACAAATTACAGCAAAACTGAGATGCAAGGAATCAATATCATGTGCAAAAATGAAGAACTAAGAAAAAAAAACACATTTCTAAAGCATGCACATTCTTTTTAAATTTACAGCTTATCAGGTACTTATAGCTACCCTTAAGCATACGTTTTCTCATCCTTTTTCTATTTGACTTCCTCTTTTGGTAATTTACTCTTCTTGCGAGCTATTTTCTTCTTTTCAGTTGAAGATCTAGCACACTCATGTTTTCTTTTGTTGTCACATCTCTTCATAATACACTGCAAATTGTAGAATTCTTTATAGTAGATTTAATTTCTTCTGTAGCTGAGTACCCCATATAAAATTCTGAACAGCATTTGCTACAGCAATTGTGATGCTCCTCTTTGATACAAAAATGTGTTTTGGACACTCCTTCATAACATGGCACACAGCGATTCATGTTGATTTTGTGTAACATCTCTTACACATTTGTGCAGCAGCTCATCACAGGCTAGTCTTTGGTAGATAGGCATTATCTTGGAAACAGTTGATTCAGAAATCTGTATGGACATTTTATCACTGGTATCAGGTTGTGTACCATTACCTATACTTTTGTTGTAAAAGCACCAAGATACAGTGCCAACGGGCATTTGCCATGCTGGGGTTTGTTGTCTTTTGACATGCAGTGCCTGACGATGACATAAATAAATTCTTTACTTTGACATCGGGATTTATGGCCACGCGGTCTAAGGCACGATAGGAGTAACTAACCTATCAAAACCAAGGATCGTAGGATCGAAACGCGGTAAAGTGCATGTTCTGCACTGAATTAAAGCTGTGGAACAGGATGGGGAGGGACCAACTAAAGCAAGCTGTGTGACGGCTTGGTTGGATGCTGACGGGTTTCGATTGAATGCACGTATATACATCTTACTCTTTTTGGTTTAAAAAAATCACTCACAATATTACGCAGTTAATGAGATCAAACAAAGCTGCAAATATCATGTGTTCAGATGGCCAATCCGTTTGAGCATTGTGGCATGATATCGTTATGTTACATGGTCAGAGGTTCGCGCCCCAAAGTAACAATCTTCTTTCTTTGTTCTTACTCCAATAGGAGTACACCTCACCTCATTGCGTTTCCTTGAAGGGGATAATGACACGACGACTGAATATTTCTGGGTATTGTTACACTTTTGAGCAAAATCATGTCTTTCTCTAATTTGTAGACACATTAGAGCACTTACATTTACTTTCAATAGCGCATATGGTACATAAACATATGGTCCATTGGAGTTTTAAGGGAACGCACGGGTGATTTAAAAATGTAGCTGGGCTTTTAAAAATGGAAGGTAGTGCAAAATGTTTGGCGAAAGTGATTCAAAAGTGTCCATAGATTATTTATATGATATAATACCAAAATCGAAAATGTTGTCATTTACCTAAAAATTCACTCCCAGTGTCCCTTAATCAAGACGGTTTCTTAGTAATCCCGGAATGTGTATATGAGTGTGCCTCAATATGTTCCTTTTTATATTATTAGAGTTACAATTGCTATCATCATTGTTATTATCGTCAATATCGAGTTATTCCATTTAAAAACTTGGGATTTTCACCTCTCATCTGCCGTCTATTCTTGCAAATTTCTGGACCCACTATCAATTTAGCGTGTATAAATAGGCGTTGTAAACTTAAACCGGCATAATGTATTTTAATAACCACCTTCTCAAAATAAACAGAGATAAATTTGGCGTTAAGATGGTGTTAACTTCTAACGTTAAGATGACACGAGTAGCCGAGGTGTTTAAGGCAAGGCCTCGTGAAGGGAAGATGCAAGGTTCGAATCCGATCAGCATCACCTGCTCTGAGTGATGATTTCTCCAGGTTTTGCTCCGTTCTTATAACTGGTAAATACCATGGAGGTATCCTAACTCAAGCCTGGAAGGTTTCTTTCCCAAACTTCCTTTTCTTATTACCACTTCGTTTCATGTATCAGCGGTTCCACCACCTGTGATGTCGGATGTGGTAAGAACGGGCGTTAAACCCTACAAAAATATAACGATTTGCAACCATTACGCTCTAAGTATGATTTCGAAACTGTTGGAAGATAAAGGGGGTTTCCCTGCTTCTGCAGAGGGAAGAGTAAAGTAGCTCACATCTTGGAAATCCTTTACACGCATACACGCTGCCAAGAATAGGAATTATAATGGTATATTAATCTCGAGCTTAGCGTGGGTAGCAAGGTTAACAGACGACGCAACCTGAAGTTCCACTGCGCATCGCTCATCCTGCAAAGTACACGTGGTCCTTCTATTCGTGCTAGTTCAGATTCTATAGTAGCACTTCTCTACGAGATGAATACACTAGTATAATTTCCTATCACTTTAGTACATAGCTCAAATCAGTTTACCTTAATCATTGTTAACTTTTTTCTTTAAGACACGAACCCGGTGAGAAATTGCTTCCTTTCTCACGCTCACCTTATCTCTCTCTCATGTAATATTTAGGCAGTTTTGGGTCATATTAAACTTATTATTGAACAATAGCGATTGGGTATTCAAATAAATAGAATTGGAATAATATTTAGTAATTAATAATATAATTTATGTTTTCTAGTATTGACTAATACGTTTTGTAAAAGGCTTTCTGTAATTAGGTTAACGCTAATCGTGTTAAATTTTTAAACATTATCTACAAAGTTGGTGTTGAATACACCCACGACTTTATCTACCTAGCACCCATTCACAGAAATGCCCTATATGCTATACTATTAATGAAACGTGATCTTCATATAGGTACAATTAACTACTCTAAAAACAACAAAAGAAGTGTTTGCTTAGAATTGATTTCAAATTAGGTAATACAAAATCTGTCATCAAGATTGTTGATAAAACATTCAACTTTTTACCGCAGATGGGGTTTTTCTGTCGTGAGCAACGCACATGAAGCACGAAAGTTTACTTCATAGGTTATACATAAACTTACAACAAAGATTGCTTAATAAACTCTAATGTCACGATAAAGCTTTTGACGTATATGTTATTATCTTAATGCTTCCTGCGGGTTTTCTAAATAACGTTTATCTAATTTTAGAAATTTGTCAGTTAATTAATAATCAGTGAGAATGAAAACATCATCGCAGACAAACCACAGAAAATTTAGCATTACCATAAGACATAAACATAACCTTCAAAATTTAACATAACATAAAACATAACCTTTCAAATGTCAACATTTCAAACGGAATTCATTTATTCTGTTATTTAACAACCATTTCGTCCGTAAACAAGAATTCGTATTGCCACTGGGCAATACACAGTTCAAACACATGTCCGCCTTGTTGGAAGCATTGATGCAAGTGCCTCTCATTATCGGCATGGACACGTCTTAGCATTTCCGCTGATACTGAAGCACAAACATGACTTATTCTTTCTTTGAAAATTTCTGGATTTTCTGGTTCGGTTTCATAAATCCTGGCTTTGATGTAACCCCATAAGGAACAAAAGCTAGGGGACAATCTCGCGGGCCACGAATGTCCCGGGGTACAAATTGTTGAGACTTTCTTTAACTCCTTTAGAATAATGGGATCTTGTACCGTATTACCGGGACTAGCGATTTATACCTAACTAAAGTATGACGTCTTCTAGAAGGTTCTCAATATTCAGCAGTAGGGTGTTATAGGGGCTCCAAGCACAGCTTTGCTTTTATATGGGAAAAGATAGGGAAAACGAGAGCCTTCAAGGAGGAAAATGCGTTTATATGGGAAAGATAGGGACAGCGAGGGTCAATGCTAGGTTAGACAGAGATTGAAGGAGTGGGGATGCGCTTTATATGAGAGAGCTCGTGAATACGAGCAGAAGTGCTAGGCTAGAAGGAGAATGAGGTACGAAGTATACGTTTATATGGGAAAGATAGGGAAAACGTGAACAAATGATAAGGAGGGGGAATATTGACTTATATACAGGAGAGATAGGGAATACGAGGATACTAGACTATACAGCGCTTCAAGGGACTTATATGACTTTTTATATCGGAAAGCTATCAAACCGAGGAGGGGTATGAGCCCGAAAGGTTTGAATGACAGAGTATGCGTTTATATGGATAGACGAGAAAAACGAAGGTAGATGCTAGGTTGAGAGAGTCTTCAAGGAGGAAAATGCGTTTATATGAGAGAGATAGGGAAAACGAGGAGAGATCTGAGGCAGAGCAGGAGCTGAAGGAAGGAAACGCCCTTTATATGATAGAGGTAGGGAATACGAGGAGAGATAGTAGGTTAGACAGTGGTTGAGGAGTAGGGTATACGTTTATGTGGAGGAAGATATGGAAAACGTGGAGAGATCCTATGCTAGGAGAGAGTTGAATGAGGAGCAATGCGCTTTATATGTGAGAGCAGGAAAATACGAGGAGAGGTGCCAGTCTACACAGAGGATGAGGAGTAGAGTATGCGTTTATATGGGAAAATATGGAAAACGGGGAGGGATGCTACGCTAGGCAGAGGCTGAAGGAGGGGAATGTATGTTTATACAGGTGAGGTAGGAAACCTAAGAGAGAAGCTAGGCTAGACAGATTGTGAAGGACAGAGGGATACGTTTTATACAGAAGAGATAGTGAGAAACGTGGAGAGATGCTAGGATAGACAGAGTTAAAGGCAGAATGTGTTTTATGTGAGAGAGAGATAGCAAACCGAGGGGAGGTATTAGGTTAAGAGGGTTTGAATGTTAGAGTATGCGTTTACATGGAGAGACAAGAAAAGCGGGGATGAATGCTACATTGAGAGAGCCTTCAAGGAGGAAAATGCATTTTATGAGAGCGGTAGGAAATGCGAGGAGAGGTGCTAGTCTAGACAGAGGTTGAGGAGTAGAGTATGCGTTTATATGGGAAAATATGGAAAACGAGGAGAGATGCAAGAATAGACAGAGGCTAAAGGAGGGGAAATGTAGGTTTATACAGGTGAGGTAGGAAACCTAGGAGAGATGCTAGGCTAGACAGATGCTGAAGGAGCGAGGGATAGGCCTTATACAGAAGAGATAGGGAAAACGTGGAGAGATGTTAGGATAGACAGAGTTAAAGGAGGAAGAGGTTTAGACTGCAAAGACACCACCAATTAAAGTTTACAAATGTTTTGACACCCTTTGACGGTATTTTCTCGATGCTGGGGCGAAGTCCCCCGGCACTAATGTTCTAAAATATCTGTGTTAATCAATCAGGTAATGTTCGTCCATGCATAACATTGTCTAACATTATTGAAAAAAGAATCAAGGATTTATACTGGTAACGTCCTGGCATCATGCCTCCAAAGGATAGGGCGTGGGCCCTCGATCGAAGTATCCTCGCCGCATGTATTTTGATTGATTAATGTAATTAAGTGTATATGTAGCGGAAACCGGGTAGTATCACAAGTGTTCATGGTAATTCAGAGCATCGATTCGTACCAGAGCTATTTAATGTAATTTTCATATGATTCGGGTAGAATCATTTTAACAGGTAATTCAGATAGCGTCACGTATTCATGGTAATATAGAGGGTAATTTGGTTATAAACATTTCTCATCCAATGCTACAACAACTTTATTTCTAAATCTTACAAACTTTTTATATGTTAAACGGTTAGTACGCGAGACGGAGAGGGATAAAGTGTATATCGGTTTACAGTGAAGGTATATAGAAGTATTTTAAACTAACCCACACCGAACACCCTAACCTATCCCTACCTTGACTTCTCATTGTCTATTCTATCCTATCATCATCTAACATAACCACGCAACAAGACGTAGCGTAAGCAGCAAAAGTAACCACGTAACAAGACGTAACAATACGTAACATAACCGCATGATAAGGCGTCACACTACGTAACATAAGCACGTAACCACGTGTCAAGACGTAACACAGCGTAACATAGCCACGTACCAAGACGTCACACTACACAACATAAGCGCGTAACCACGTGAGAAGACGTAACACAACGTAACATAACCGCATGCCAACACGTCACACTACGTAACATAGGCACGTAACCACGTGTCAAGACGTAACACCACGTGACAAGACGTATCACAGCGTAACATAGTCACGTAACAAGACGTCACACTACGTAACATAAGCACGTAACCAGTAAATGTAACAGTAAATGTAACAACGTAACCAGTAAATGTAACAACGGAATCAGAGAATGTAATAACGTAACCAATAAATGTAACAACGTAATCAGTAAATGTAACAACGTAATCAGTAAAAGTAACAACGTAACCAGTAAATGTAACAACGTAATCAGCAAATGTAACAAAGTAACCAGTAAATGTAACAACGTAGTCTGTAAATAAAACAACGTAATTAGTAAATGTAACAACGTAACCAGTAAATATAACAACGTAATCAGTAAATGTAACAACGTAAACAGTTAAATGTAACAACGTAACCAGTAAATGTAACAACGTAATGAGTAAATGTAACAACGTAACACGTAGTAACCACGTAACCACTTTTCATAACCACGTAACATGACGTAACACCCTGTCACTTTACGTAACTAGTAAACGTTATAGGACGTAACACCGGCACGTAACCACGTAACATAACCACATAACAATACGGAGCATAACCTCGTAACACTAGCACAAAAACCAAACGTTACATAACCACGTAGCATAAGCACGTAACAAGGCGTAACAATACGTAACAACAACGTAAACAGTAAATGTAACAACGTAACATAACGTAACACCCTGTGACATAACCAGTAACACCACATACCAAGATGTAGCACAGCGTAATATGACCACATAACCACATATAACAACACGTAACATAACCATGTACCCACTAACACAGCGTAACAAGAGGTAAGAACAACACATAACCACGTAACAAGAGATAAGAACAACACATAACCACGTGACAAATGTAACACCACGTAACATAAGAAGGTAACAAAGTAACAAGCCGCAACACCACGTAACATAATCAATAACCACGTAACAAGGCGTAACATAAACACGTGACAAGACATAACACCATTTAACCTAAGTACGTAACAGCGTGACAAGACGTAATATAACCACGTAACCAACCCATTGCTAAGACAATCTAAGTTAAACCATCCTTCATAACTTAGACAATCAGCCTAAGCGAGTCTAACCTAATCTACCATACCTTACTTACCCTAATCTAACCAATCCCAGACCATGCTCTTTGCATCTATTCTACTCAATCATCGTCTACACTATTCTGGTGTTATCCTAACCTGATACCACGCATTCTAATTTCAATCTAGTCATCTCTAATCATCTATTCTCAATTGTATACCCTAACCTAGCACCAAAGATCCTAAGCTAGTACATCCAGAGCTAACCTCGAGTTTCTTCTTAGCGAAATTGCGACGTTTTATTCCGGTTTTATTATTCGAGAGTCTTACTTGAAAAGTTTTACGTCAACATACCTTTATTTTAGTTCGCTGTAGACGCATCTCCCCTATATCTAGGCTTGAGAATAGCACTAGGATTTGCTCCTAATGGCACGGTTAACGCCTTCCCCTTCAATCTTTCTTCATCAGATGTGTGCAAAACTCGAATAAACTTTCATTTAAAAATTGTAGTCTCATGAAGAAAATCATTCTCTTGAGATGCAAGTTACATTCTCTTAAGTACTGTTTGTAATGGTGTAATATCCACAGGATTAGGTCGCTATTTCAACCTCGTCAATAACGTTTATGATCATAGACAGTAAACTTGATCTTATCCACTATACTAACGTAACAATACGACTTCGAGATGATGTAAAAATTCAGAAGTATTGTAATGATTTCACTGCAGTATATTCTTATGGTTCTTGGAGGTTTTTTTTAGAATATGTTAAAAAAATCAGCACATATAACATAAGTTAATTTCAGCAACCTTTTCACTTTGTATCCTTACTAACCATCATACTCCATAGTAACATCATGTGGTATACACAATTCCTCATGTTTCATCAATTTTTTCAGTCCACTTCGTCTACACTGATCATCAAAAGGTGTAAAACAACGCTTACAGGTATAAGCACGTTCATTATGCACAGAATTCTGACGTCAAATAAGCTTTTCAAAATCATTTAAATAAACTAGTGATGTGTCCCACTACGGTCACTCAATAGTAGGAGGTCACGGTGTTCAGGTAGTTCAGTCTTAGCTACCATTATCGGATACACTTCATGCTTCTCATCCAGACCGAAGATGTTGATAGACATACTGTTAAGCTTCTAAAATTTAGGTATTTGAGAAAGTGGCGTAGGGTAGGAAACGCAGCTGAATTCATGTTTATTATGAAATTGCGTGTATTTCCTCACGCGCTGAGGCTTGTTGCTGACGAATATGGCTAATACAGAATATATAAAGCATAGCTCATCAGTTAAATTCTGGCTGTTAATGCAAGCTTTTCTTGCTTCAACAGATGGAGGCAGGGGTATGTAGTTACTTCCTCGTAACGGATTGTAATAGTTAATACTAAGGCAAATTCCTTCTACAGCAAGCAGAGCCAGTTGCTGCCCTTAAGTTGTGATTCCTCCATTTCAGTAACCAACTTCTTCATTTTCGTTTCCAGCATAGAGTCCAGATCCGTTTCTAGGAAAATAGCTTGATTCCGGGTTTTAAATGTTTTGTCGCTGGTTTCTCCGACACTGTTAACAAATCTACACTCAGCAGCAGATTAATTTTCACACCCTTGTGTATACCAAGCTCTTTATGTACAGCCTGGATTATCCGCTTTTTGCCTCATGCAGGTACATATTCAGGTCCTTAGTTGATTCACAGCGTATAAAGTATGATTTCAAGCATCCATTGAGTGAAGTTTCTAATTCTTTCATGTCAAAGTCATCCATAGTAGACAATAACTCTTGTTTAGTAGGCTCTAATCTACGTTTCTTCTCAGTCCTGTTTATTTCACAAGCATCTTCGTGTCGTCGACCCTTATAACTGTCTTTGAAGGTTGCATTACAATATTTAGATTTGAAGAGCTTCTTACAACGTAGCTCATGCCTTCTTTTAACATAAACGCGGAGGAATTTCTTTCCGCATTTACCACAAGAATATCCTGAGGCACTAGGTATGATATCCTTATATGAGGACTTTCATCTTTCTTCTTGGTATAATAACGTATTAATCCTTCTTCAAGGAAATGTACACCTCTTCACCTTAATAACACTTTAGAAGGCCGATTATTTTCTGAGAGTACAACGATAGCGACACCTCAGAGTTAATTAGCAGAAGTCCAATGCCCGAGATCGCTCTATTTATAAAGGAGGCACGAATCTATTTAGATCAATTATATACTGAATTTTAATACTAGAAACTGTGAAGCGTCTAAGCTCTTATGTCTCAATTCGTGTTACACTGATGTTGGGGTGTATCCGTGGGTCTTCGAGCATGTTCGGCTGCTTGGTTGAAGTGAACGTCTTTGTATTCGTAGATTTTCGTACAGATTCGGGTGCTTCACTCGTGAGGGTGATGAACGATCCGTCAACCGAGTAAGGGACAAGTATCCTTTTAAGCAAGCATTCATCATACGCCGCAAAACCTAGAAGCACAAAGATGCGAATGAAATAGAATGAAAGGGAAGGGAAATCGTGATAGAATACACCACTCCGGCATTCACCTGCAGACCAAGGAAAACTATGAAAAATCCGAGGCTAGAGTGAGGGACTGACGGGATTCGATCCCGCGACCCTAGAAGCACACGTGAAAGACGCAAATGAAATAGAATGAAAGGGCAAGGAAATCGTGGTAGCATACACCACTCCGGCATTCGCTTACAGACCAGCGAAAACCACGAAAAATCCGAGGTCAGTGTGGACGTCCGACGGGCATCGAACCCGGGACCCTAGAAGCTTACGTGAAAGATGCAAATGAAATACAGTGAAAGAGAAAGGAAATCGGAATATACGAGAAACCACTAGCATTCGGCTGTCGACCAGAGAAAACTGCGAGAAACCTAAGGTCTGAGTGAGCGTCCCTAAGGAAATCCAACCCAGGACCTCTGAATGCAAACCACAGACGTTATCGCCTGAACCAAGCGTAAAAACAGGTTTATCTTATACCACTCATGACAATACTCTACCACGCCAGATGACGTCACACCTGGTGACAGTCTCTCTGGGAACAGCCCGACATGTTGAAACGCGCAGAGAAGCATTCTCGCACGATCATTCAGACAGATGTTTCCATTGCATGCCTACCATACCCACCACCGAAACCCATTACACACCAAAGTTAACATAATTTCTATTATAATACTTTAAAAATACCGTAGACGTGTTTCTCCTCTTATTTAATTAATTTCATGTATATGCCCTATTATTTTGTGTTTTCAATCTTTTTTTAATACTTTCTTTCCCTCGTCCCCCTCATTCTTCACAGAATCTGCTTTTATACGCGTAATGTCCATTTATCAGAGAAAACCACGCTTAATACACATTTATCACAGAAAACCAGGCTTAATACACAGTTATCACAGAAACCCGCTACATTTGACAGCAATCACGAGAAAAGTAATTTTTTTCCAGAGTTACTCCGATTTTAAACTTGTAGAATCGTATTAGGAAATTTATTGTATTTTTAGCTCAAAGTGTCTACACATTTTAATGTCCCTGATCCCTGCTATTTGCATTTGGTCTAAAGATTGTCATATTTCATTTTAAGACCGCCTTTGTTAAAGTTAATTTCTTTCAATCCATTTTTAAATTTCTTTAAAATCAAGTCAAGCGCGCGTTTAACGCTTTTAGTGTCTGCCATCGGCGTCAAACCCCAAGATGACTACTTACGGCTTGCTCCCCGCAGACCGGAAGACCCTACTTTCTCTTGGTGGTCGCTAGATTGCGCGGAATGCAGTGACAGGCATGGAGAGGGTGGAGTGGGAGCTAGGAGCAAGTGCAGAGTAGGGATAACCCGTTCAACCCATGGATGCAGGAGCGAGGGTACTTCAGTCGTGCGAGAGCACCGTACAGCGCGGATCTATAGGTCTCGCAACCTCTTTAAGGCACGCCAGATTCTCGCGTGTTCTTTGAGTTAGTTATTTACGCTAACTTTAACTTTTAGTCATGCATTCATCTAAGAGTTGCAGTATTCGCCAGGACGACAGGTGGTCAAATATGCATTACAAACAAATTAACATATGATATAAACGTTTATTCTACGTCTTTATCTTAATAACTTTTGATGTTATTCGAAGATGAATTTTGTATTCATGTCACTGGATTCAACACAAGACCACCAGGTCAACTTGGAACAACAGTCAATGACGCGCCACATTCCAAGGATATAATTATCCTTTACAGTATAGCGCTATGTCTTTCAGTCAGGAGATATAAGCGTTTAACTGCAATAATAGATTTTTTTGCGACAGACCACCAATTCAGCATGCATCTTGTAGCGCACAAAAGTTAAGTGTTTTCACACCTCTCCTTGTGTGCTATTCTTTCACCGCTCACGCGAGAGGAGAACAATGGTCCATTGTTCTCATCGCTTTTACCGGCGTTCAGAGTAGCGCACAAAGGTTAAGTGTTTTCACACCTCTTCTTTGTGTGCTATTCTTTCACCGCCTGCCTGAGACGGTGAGCAATAATAGCCCATTGTCGTCGTACAATGACAATGCCCCATTGTTCCCATCATTAATTGCGGTGCCAGAATAGCTCATAAAGCACAGGTGTGAGACCGCTTGTCCTCTGATTACACGATCAATCGGCGGCTTTGTCGCCCTGAATGGCATCTCTACTCTTCTGTGAGGTAATTAATTCGATTACGATATTTTGAATTGCTGGTCTGTCGCAAAAGATCTACTATTGCCGCTAAATGCTTATATCTTCTGAATGAAAAGAGATAGCGCTATACGCTAAAGGATAATTATATCCTTGGAATGTGACGCGTCATTGACTATAGTTCCAAGTTGACCTGGTGGTCTTGTGTTGAATCCAGTGACATGAATACAAAATTCATCTTCGAGTAACATCAAAAGTAATTGAGATAAAGACGTCGAATAAACGTTTATATCATAAGCAAATTTGTTTGTAATGCATATTTGACTACCTGTCGTCCTGGCGAATATTGCAAGTCTTAAATGAAAGCATGACTAAAAGGTAAAGTTAGCGTAAATATCTAACTCAAAGAACTCGCGAGACTCTAGCGTGCTTTAAAGAGGTTGCGAGACCTATAGATCCGCCCTGTACGGTACGAGTCGCTCCTGCATCCATGGGTTGACCGGGTTATCCCTATTCTGCACTTGCTCCTAGCGCCACTCCTCCCTCTCCATGCCTGTCACTGCATTCCGCGCAATCTAGCGGCCACCAAGAGAAAGTACGGTCTTCCGACCTGCGGGGAACAAGGCGGAAGTAGTCATCTTGGGGTTTGACGCCGATGGCAGACATTAAAAGCGTTAAACGCGCGCTTGACTTGATTTTAAAGAAATTTAAAAATGGATTGCAAGATATTATCTTTAACAAAGGAGGTCTTAAAAATGAAATATGACAAACTTTAGACTAAATGCAAATAGGAGGGGATAGGGACCTAAAATGTGTCGACACTAAGAGCTAAAAGTACAATAAATTTCCTTATACGATTCTACAAGTTTAAAATCGGAGTAACCCTGAAAAAAATTACTTTGCTCGTGATTGTAGTCAAATGTAGCGGTTTTTTGTGATAACTGCGTATTAAGCGGGGTTTTCTCTGATAAGTGGACACTAAGCCTATAAAAACTCATTCTGTTGAGAATGAGGGGAATGAGGGAAAAAATATTTAAAAACGATTGAAAACACGAAATAATAGGATATATACATGAATTTAACTAAATAAGGTTAGAAAAATTTCTAGGCTATTTCTGAAGTGTTATAATAGAAATTATGTTAACTTTGATGTAAAATGGGTTTCGGTGATGGGTATGGTAGGCATTGAATGGAAACATCTGTCTGAATGATCGAGCGAGAATACTTCTCTGCGCGTTTCAACATGTCGGGCTGTTCCCAGACAGTCTGTCACCAGGTGTCATGTTATCTGGCGTGGTAGAGTATTGTCATGAGTGGTATGGGATAAACCTGTTTTTACGGCTTGGTTCAGGCAATAAGGTCTGTGGTTTGCAATCGGAGGCCCTGGGTTCGATTTCCGTAGGGACGGTCACTCTGACCTTGGGCTTCTCGCGCTTTTCGCTAGTCGACAGCCGAATGCTAGTAGTTTCTCATCGATTCCAATTTACTTTCCCTTTCATTCTATTGCATTTTCATCTTTCACGTGTACTTCTAGGGTTTGAGTTTCGATTTCCGGCGGTCACTCACAGTGGCCTCGGATTTTTCGTGGTTTTCGCTGTCTGCAGGCGAATGTCGGAGTGGTGTATGCTACCACGATTTCCTTTCCATTTCATTCTATTTCATTTACATCTTTCACGTAAGCTTCTAGGGTGCCGGGTTCGATGTCCGTCGGACGTCCACATTGACCTCGGATTTTTCGTGGTTTTCGCTGGTCTGTAAGTGAATGCCGGAGTGCTGTATGCTACCACGATTTCCTTTCCCTTTCATTCTATTTCATTTGCGTCTTTCACATGTGCTTCTAGGGTCGCGGGATCGAATCCCGTCAGTCCCTCACTCTAGCCTCGGATTTTTCATAGTTTTCCTTGGTCTGCAGGCGAATGCCGGAGTGGTGTATGCTACCACGATTTCCCTTCCCTTTTATTCTATTTCATTCGCATCTTTGTGCTCCTAGGTTTTTCGGCGTATGATGAATGCTTGCTTAAAAGGATACTTGTCCCTTGCTCGGTTGACGGATCGTTCATCACCCTCACGAGTGAAGCACCCGAATCTGTACGAAAATCTACGAATACAAAGAGACGCGTTCACTTCAACCAAGCAGTCGAACATGCTCGAAGACCCACGGATACACCCCAACATCAGTGTAACACGAATTGAGACATAAGAGCTTAGACGCTTCACAGTTTCTAGTATTAAAATTCAGTATATAATTGATCTAAAAAGATTCGTGCCTCCTTTATAAATAGAGCAATCTCGGGCATTGGACTTCTGCTAATTAACTCTGAGGTGTCGCTATCGTTGTACTCTCAGAAAATAATCGGCCTTCTAAAGTGTTATCAAGGTGAAGAGGTGTACATTTCCTTGAAGAAGGATTAATACGTTATTATACCAAGAAGAAAGATGAAAGTCCTCATATAAGGATATCATACCTAGTGCCTCAGGATATTCTTGTGGTAAATGCGGAAAGAAATTCCTCCGCGTTTATGTTAAAAGAAGGCATGAGCTACGTTGTAAGAAGCTCTTCAAATCTAAATATTGTAATGCAACCTTCAAAGACAGTTATAAGGGTCGACGACACGAAGATGCTTGTGAAATAAACAGGACTGAGAAGAAACGTAGATTAGAGCCTACTAAACAAGAGTTATTGTCTACTATGGATGACTTTGACATGAAAGAATTAGAAACTTCACTCAATGGATGCTTGAAATCATACTTTATACGCTGTGAATCAACTAAGGACCTGAATATGTACCTGCATGAGGCAAAAAGCGGATAATCCAGGCTGTACATAAAGAGCTTGGTATACACAAGGGTGTGAAAATTAATCTGCTGCTGAGTGTAGATTTGTTAACAGTGTCGGAGAAACCAGCGACAAAACATTTAAAACCCGGAATCAAGCTATTTTCCTAGAAACGGATCTGTACACTATCCTGGAAACGAAAAAGAAGAAATTGGTTACTGAAATGGAGGAATCACAACTTAAGGGCAGCAACTGGCTATGCTTACTGTAAAAGGAATTTGCCTTAGTATTAACAAGTACAATCCGTTACGAGGAAGTAGCTGCATACTCCTGGCTCCATCTGTTGAAGCAAGAAAAGCTTGCATTAACATCCAGAATTTAACTGATGAGCTATGCTTTATGTATTCTGTATTAGCCAAATTCGTCAGCAACAAGCCTCAACGCGTGAGGAAATACACGCAATTTCATAATAAATATGAATTCAGCTGCGTTTCCTACCCTACGCCACTTTCTCAAATACCCAAATTTTAGAAGTTTAACAGTATGTCTATCAACGTCATCGGTCTGAATAAGAAGCATGAAGTATATTCGATAAAGGTCGCTAAAACTAAACTACCTGAACACCATGAACTCCTACTATAGAGTGACAATAGTGGAAGACATCATTAGTTTGTATAAATAATTTTGAAAAACCTATACGACGTCAGAATACTATGCATAATGAACGTGCTTATACCTCTAAGCGTTGTTTTACACCTTTTGATGATCAGTGTAGACGAAGTGGACTGAAAAAATTGATGAAACATGAGGAATTGTGTATAACACTTGATGTTACTATGGAGTATGATGTTTAGTAAGGATACAAAGTGAAAAGGTTGCTGAAATTAACTTATGTATATGTACTGATTTTTTTAACATATTCTCAAAAAAAAAACCTCCAAGAACCATAGGAACATGCTGCAGTGAAATCGTTACAACACTTCTGAATTTTTACATCATCTCGAAGTCGTATTGTTACGTTAGTATAAATGGATAAGATCAAGTTAACTGTCTATGATCATAAAAGTTATTGACGAGGTTGAAATAGCGAACTAATCGTATGGATATTACAGCATTACAAACAGTACTTAAGAGAATGTAACTTGCATCTCAAGAGAATGATTTTCTTCATGAGACTACAATTTTTAAATGAAAATTTACTCGAGTGCTGCACACATGTGATGAAGAAAAAAGAATAAGGAGATTGAAGGGGAAGGCGTTAACCCTGCCGTTAGGAGCAAATCCTAGTGCTATTCTCAAGCCCAGATATAGGGGAGAGGCTTCTACAGCGAACTAAAATAAAGGTATGTTGATTTAAAACTTTTCAATTAAGACTCTCAAATAATAAAACCGGAATAAAACGTCGCAATTTCGCTAAAAAGAAACTCGAGGTTACCTCTGGTTATACCAGTTTAGGATGTTTGGTGCAAGGATAGGGTATACAATTGGGAATAGATGATTAGAGATGACTAGATTTGAGTTAGAACGCCTGGTATCAGGTTAGGATGACACCAGATTAGGTTAGACGATGACTGATTAGAATTGATGCTGAGAGCATGGTCTGGGATTGGTCAGATTAGGGTAGGTAAGGTATGGTAGATTAAGTTAGACTCGCTTAGACTGATTGTCTAAGTTATGAGGGATGGGTTAGCTTAAATTGTCTTAGCAATGGGTCGGTTACGTGGTTATGTTACGTCTTGTCACGCTGTTACGTGCTTATGTTACATGGTGTTACGTCTTGTCACGTGTTTATGTTACGTGAAGTTACGCCTTGTTACGTGGTTACTGATTATGTAAAGTGGTGCTACGGCTTGTTACTTTGTTACGTGCTTATGTTATGTGGTGTTACGTTTGTCACGTGGTTATGTGTGGTTCTTACCTCTTGTTACGTGGTTTGTTACGCGTGTTACCACTTGTCACGTGGTTACATGCTTATGTTACGTAGTGTGTCGTCTTGTTACGTGACTATGTTACACTGTGTTACGTCTTGTTACGTGGTGTTACGTAGTGTTACGCCTTGTTACTTGTTTACGTGCTTATGTTACATGTTTTTGTGTTGTTACTTTGTTACGTGCTTACGCTACGTGGTGTTACGTTTGTCTTGTTCTTACGTCTTGCTACGTGTTATGTTACGCGGTGTTACGTGGGTACTTGGTTATGTTACGTGTTGTTATGTCTGGTTACGTGGTCATGTTGTACTGTGCTACATCTTATTACGTGGTGTTACGTGGTTATGTCACAGGGTGTTACGTCATGTTACGTTGTTACATTTACTGGTTACGTTGTTGTTATGTGTTTTTACGTCTTCGTACGTGGTTATGTTACGTTTGGTAACGCGTTTGTGTTAGGAGGTTATTCTCCGTCTTGTAACGTGGTTATGTTACGTAGTGTAGCGTCTTGTTACGTCGTTACGTGCCGGTGTTAGGTCTTGTTACGTTTACTAGTTACGTCATGTCACAGGTTGTTACGTCATGTTACGTGGTTACGATATGTGGTTACATGGTTAATACGTGTTACGCTGTTACATTTACTCATTGCGTTGTTACATTTACCGATTACTTTGATACATATAGTGGTTACGTTGTTACATTTACTGGTTAAGTTTTTACATTTACTGGTTACGTTGTAACATTTACTGGTTTCGTTTTTACATTTACTGATTACGTTGTTACATTTACTGACTACGTTGCTACATTTACTGGTAACGTTGTTACATTTACTGATTACGTTGTTACATTTACTGGTTACGTTGTTACATTTACTGTTACATTTACTGGTTACGTGCTTATGTTATGTAGTGTGACGTCTTGCTACGTGGCTATGTTACGCTGCGTTACGTCTTGTCACGTGGCGTTACGTCTTGTTACGTGGCTATGCTACGTCTAGACACGTGGTTACGTAATTATGTTACGTAGTGTGACGTCTGGTTTTGTGGACATGTTACGCTGTGTTACGTCTTGACACGTGCTTACGTGCTTATGTTATGTAGTGTAACGTCTTGTCATGCGGTTTTGTTACGTTATGTTAGTCTGGTTACGTGGTTAAGTTTGTTGCTTACGTTACGCCTTGTTACGTGGTTATGTTAGATAATGATAGGATTAAATAGACAATGAAAATTCAAGCTTGGGATAGATTAGGGTTTTCGGTGTGGGTTTAGTTTAGAATACTTCTATATACCTTCACTGTAAACCGATATACACTTTATCCCTCTCCGTCTCGCACACTAACTGTTTAACATATAAAAAGTTTGTAAGATTTAGAAAAAACGTATATAAAAGTGTTATAGCATTAGGTGAGAAATGTTTATAATCGAATTACCCTCTATATTACCATGGATACTTATGACGCTATCTGAATTACTTGATAAAATGATTCTACCCGAATCATATGAAAATTACATTAAATAGCTCTGGTACGAATCGATGCTCTGAATTACCATGAACACTTGTGATACTACCCGGTTTCCGCTACATATACACTTAATTACATTAATCAATCAAAATACATGCGGCGAGGATACTTCGATCGAGGGCCCACGCCCTATCCTTTGGAGGCATGATGCCAGGACGTTACCAGTATAAATCCTTGATTCTTTTTTCAATAATGTTAGACAATGTTATGCATGGACGAACATTACCTGATTGATTGACACAGATATTTTAGAACATTAGTGCCGGGGGACTTTGCCCCAGCATCGAGAAAATACCGTCAAAGGGTGTCAAAACATTTGTAAACTTTAATTGGTGGTGTCTTTGCGGTCTAAACCTCTTCCTCCTTTAACTCTGTCTATCCTAACATCTCTCCACGTTTCCCCTATCTCTTCTGTATAAAGCCTATCCCTCTCTGCTTCAGTATCTGTCTAGCCTAGCATCTCTCCTAGGTTTCCTACCTCACCTGTATAAACCTATATCCCCTCCTTTAGCCTCTGTCTATCCTTGCATCTCTCCTCGTTTTCCACATTTTCCCATATAAACGCATACTCTACTTCTCAACCTCTGTCTAGACTAGCACCTTTCCTCCTATTCCCTACCACTCTCATATAAATGCATTTTCCTCCTTGAAGGCTCTCTCAACGTAGCATCCATCCTCGTTTTCCTTGTCTCTCCGTGTAAACACATACTCTACCATTAAATCCTACTAACCTAATACCTCTCCTCGCTTTGCTATCTCTCTCTCTCTCTCCCATAAAACACATTCTGCCTTTAACTCTGTCTATCCTAGCATCTCTCCACGTTTCTCCCTATCTTTTCCGTATAAAGCGCATCCCTCTCTCCTTCAGCATCTGTCTGGCCTAGCATCTCTCCTAGGTTTCCTACCTCACCTGTATAAACCTACATTCCCCCTCCTTCAGCCTCTGTCTAGCCTAGCATCTCTCCCCTTTTCCATATTTTCCCATATAAACGCATACTCTACTCCTCAACCTCTGTCTAGACTAGCACCTCTCCTCGTATTTTCCTGCTCTCACATATAAAGCGCATTGCTCCTCCTTCAACTCTCTTCTAGCATAGGATCTCTCCACGTTTTACATATCTTCCTCCACATAAACGTATACCCTGCTCCTCAACCTCTGTCTAACCTACTACCTCTCCTCGTATTCCCTACCTCTATCATATAAAGGGCGTTTCCTTCCTTCAGCCCCTGCTCTGCCTCAGATCTCTCCTCGTTTTCCCTATATCTCTCATATAAACGCATTTTCCTCCTTGAAGACTCTCTCAACCTAGCATCTACCTCCGTTTTCCTCGTCTCTCCATAAAAACGCATACTCTGTCATTCAAACCTTCTTGGCTCATACCCCTCCTCGGTTTGATAGCTTTCCAATATAAAAAGCCATATACTACCCTTGAAGCGCTGTAAAGTCTAGTATCTCTCCTCGTATTCCCTATCTCTCCTGTATATAAGTCCATATTCCCGCTCCTTCAGCATCTGTCTAGCCTATCATCTGTTTACGTTTTCCCTATCTTTCCCATATAAACGCATACTCCTTCTAGCCTAGCACTTCTACTCGTATTCCCCACCTCGCTCATATAAAGCGCATCCCCACTCGTTCAATCCCTGTCTAACCTAGCATCGACCCTCGTTGTCCCTATCTCTCCCATATAAACGCATTTTTCTCCTTGAAGGCTCTCGTTTTCCCTATCTTTTCCCATATAAAAGCAAAAGCTATGCTCGGATTCCCTATAATATGCTACCTTCAGCACATTCTGGAGGAATTAAAAATAAAGCTGCTTAATATACAAGGGGCCAAATAAACTGGCCCAACGATGTCTCCGCGAATGCCGTACCACACGTTAACACCCCAAAGAGACTGAGTTTGATGTGGTCGTTATCAGAGAGTATTCTCAGGACTCCAATAATGGAGTGTGGTATATGTTTGCATTGGAGTCATTGATAAAATAACTTTCATCTTCCCATAAAAACCTGCTTGGTGAAATCAGGACTTTCGTTTACTTTATTTAAGACCCTTCTGCAAACAGAAGAGTAATTCCGGCAATCGTTCCTATAAAGCTAATGGTGTAAGTGCACTTGATAAGGATGCTATTTTCGTTCCTTCAAAATCTGTTAAGTTGATGTCCTTGAACTCCTAGGACATCTGTAACTCTTCTTTTTCCATATTACGAGGAGTAAAATTAATCGTTAGGAAACAATAATACTGGTATGATGCATTAGTTCTTATTTACATACCAGTACGTTAAATGAGGGACGTAAAAGGCAGACGTAATGTCGGAAAATGTTCAGAATGCAGCAGTAGGTTATTATAGAGAGAGCGAGGCCACTTTTTTGGGCATATATGGGAAAGGATAGAGAAAACGAGGCTAGATGGGGCGGTTCAAGGAGGAAAATGGGTTTATATGGGAGAGATGGGGAATACGACGACCGATACTATGCTAGACAGGGTTGAAGGAGGGAAATACGTGTATATGGAAGAGATAGTAGAGAGGTGTTAGGCTAGACAGAGGCTGAAGAGTAGAGTATGGTTTATATGAAAGGTATAGGAAAAACGAGGAGAGGTATTAGACTAGACAGAGTTGAAGGGTAGAGTATGTCTTTTGTATGAGAGAGGTAGGGAACAGGAAGAGAGGTGTTAGTTTAGACAGAGTTGAAGGGTAGAGTATGTCTTTTATATGAGAGAGGTAGGGAACAGGAGGAGGGGTGTTAGGCTAGACAGAGGTTGAGGAGTAGAGTACGGTTTATATGAGAGATATAGGAAAACGAGGAGAGGTGTTAGGCTAGACAGATACTGAAGGAGTAGCAATATGGGTTTATGTACAGGAGAGATAGGGAATAGGAGGGGAGGTGTTAGACTTTGAAAGCTACTTTAGACGAGAACTTCCTGGAAAGCTGTTTGTGTCAATGCTAGGACATAAATTCTAGACAGCTGTAGCACGTAACCCACTCAAGGGAAAAAGGTGACCCGCAAAGGGAAAAAAGGTGTCCCACTCAGGGAAAAAGGTGACCAACAAAGGGAAAAAGGTGACCCAGCAAAGGGAAAAAGGTGACCCACTAACGTAAAAAGGTGAGTAATTCAGGTAGCATCACAGGGTAGAACAAATTCCGGGAAGCGGATATAGCATAGTTCCGTATGATTTCACAGATAATTCAGAGAATATCGTAGGTATTTAGGATAATTCGAGTAACATAGGTGTTTAGAGTCACTCAGCTAGTATCACAGGAGGCTAGTTTCCAGGGGCAGGACGTATCATAGCTGCATATTTTTCACAGGCAATTCAGCTAGTATCGGGGGCATTTAAGCTAATTCAGCTAGTATTACAAGCGGCTGACTGCATCATAGCTGTGTATGATTTCACAGGTAATTCAGTTAGTATCGTAGGTATTTAGGCTAATTCATCTAGTATCACAGGAGGATAGATTCCAGGGGTTGGGTATAGCATAGTTTCGTATTTCACAGGTAATTCAGCTAGTATCGTAGGTATTTAGCATAATTCACGTATCATAGGTGTTTAGAGTAATTAAGCTAGCACTACAGGAGGGTAGGTTCCAGGGATCGGTTATAACGTAGTTTCGTATTTCACAGATAGTTCAGGTAATATCGTAAGTATTTGGGTAATCAGCATAGTTTCACAGATACTCGTGATAATTTCGATCAGAGATTTGTATCACAGATATTTAAGGTAAATGCAGGTGATTCAGGTTGTATCAATGGTATTTGAGTCATTTTAACAGGTAATTCATCTAGTATCATTGATATTTAGGGCAAACCAGATAGTATCACAGGTGCTCGTGCTAATTTAGAGCAGGAATTCGTATCAGAGCTAGTTAAGGTAATTTTACATGATTAGGGTAGTATCACACGTATTTAATTCATAGCAGCAGCAGCTTCATTACATAACAGCTGTAGCAGAAACAGCAGCAAATCCAACAACTGTAGATTCAGCATCCTCAGCAACAGGAAGCATCACAACAACAGCAAAACGACAGGTGTAGTAGCAGATACAGCATCTAATGCAACAGCAGCTACAATGATATCAGCAATAGATCCTACAGCTACAGAAACATCAGCCGCAGCCTGTACAATAGCCGTAGCAGAAGCAAATACAACAGCTACCGTAGCAGATACAGCAGCTATACAGCAATAGATGTAACAGATCCTACAGCTGTAGCAACATCTGCTACAATAATAGCAGAGACAACAACCGGTTACCTAACAGTTGTAGCAGCAGTAGTCATCACGGCAGCTGTAACATCAAATAGGAGAGCTGTAGTAGTAGATACAATGCTGTAACATCAGCTACTAAAATAACAGCATCAGATCAGGTAGCTGTAGCAGCATTAGACACAGTCAGCACAATAGCTGTAGCAGAAGCAAATACAGCAGCTATCGTAGCAGATACAGAGACTGTACAACGATGACTAGCAGATCCTACAGCAGCAGCGTCTGCCACAACAATAGCAGCAGCAGTCGCATTACATAACAGCTGTAGATTCACTATCCTCAGCAACATCAAGCATCACAACAACAGCAACAGCAAATACGACAGATGTAGTAGCAGATACAGCATCTATAGCAACAGCAGCTACAACGATAGCAGCAATAGATCCCACAGCTACAGCAACAGCCTATAGCCTACAGTCTGCACAATAGCCGTAACAGAAGCAAATACAACAGCTACCGTAGCAGATACAGCAGCTGTACAACAATAGATGTAACAGATCTTACAGCTGTAGCAACATCTGCTACAATAATAGCAGAAACAACAAACGGTTTGTTCACCAACAGCAAATACGGCAGATGTAGTAACAGATACAGCATCTATAGCAACAGCAGCTACAATGATAGCAGCAATAGATCCTACAGCTACAGAAACATCAGCCGCAGCCTGCACAATAGCCGTAGCAGAAGCAAATACAACAGCTACCGTAGCAGATACAGCAGCTGTACAACAATAGATGTAACAGATCTTACAGCTGTAGCAACATCTGCTACAATAATAGCAGAAACAACAAACGGTTTGTTCACCAACAGCAAATACGGCAGATGTAGTAACAGATACAGCATCTATAGCAACAGCAGCTACAATGATAGCAGCAATAGATCCTACAGCTACAGAAACATCAGCCGCAGCCTGCACAATAGCCGTAGCAGAAGCAAATACAACAGCTACCGTAGCAGATACAGCAGCTGTACAACAATAGATGTAACAGGTCTTACAGCTGTAGCAACTTCTGCTACAATAATAGCAGCAACAACAACCAGTTACATGACAGCTGTAGCAGCAGCAGCTAATCTAACAGCTATAGATTTAGCACTCTTAGCAATAAAAAGCATCACAGCAATGATATTCCAGCTGTAGATTCACCCACCACAGCAACAGCAGTCATCAAATACGAGAGCTGTAGTAGTAGATACAATGCTGTAACATCGGCTACAACTATAACAGCAATATATCCTGCAGCTGTAGCAGCATTAGATACAGTCAGCACAATAGCTGTAGCAGAAGCAAATACAGCAGCTTTCGTAGCAGATACAGAGCCTGTGCAACAATAGATGTAACAGATCCTACATCTGTAGCATCTGCTACAACAATAACAGCAGCAGTTGCATTATATAACAGCTGTAGCAGCAGCAGCAACAGCAAGCATCACAACAACAGCAAATACGACAGATGTAGTAACAGATACAACATCTATAGCAACAGCAGCTACTATGATAGCAGCAATAGATCCTGCAGCTACAGAAACATCAGCCGCAGCCTGCACAATAGCTGTAACAGAAGCATATACAATAGGTACCGTAGCAGATACAACAGCTGTACGACAATAGATGTAACAGATCTTACATCTGTAGCAACATCTGCTACAATAATAGCAGCGACAACAACCAGTTACATAACAGCTGTATGAGCAGCAGCTAATCCAGCAGCTATAGATTTAGCACTCTTAGCAATAACGGGCATCACAGCAATAATATTCCAGCTGTAGATTCAGCAACAGCAGCCATCACGGCAGCTGTAACATCAAATATGAGAGCTGAAGTAGTAGATACAACACTGTAACATCAGCTACAACAATAACAGTATCAGATCAGGTATATATTTAGCGGTTCTGGCATATTTAATATGCATGAATGTACAATTAATATACTAATTACCCCCGCCCCCACTAATTAGCCCTCACCCCAATCTATACTACTGATTAATCGCTTATATCTCCTGAACGAAAAGAGATAGAACAATGGGATAAAAATTAATTAATCCCTTGGAATGAGGCGCGTCCTTGAGATATTATTCCAAGTTGGCTGGGATGCCTGGGTTCGAATCCTGGGAGTGATTACGAATTCATCTTCTAATAACTCAGAGACTAATTAAGATAAAGTCGCCAAATAAACTTTATTACATTTATATTATTAGGTTATTTCTTGCAAATGTATATTTGGGTACCTGGTGTCCTGGGTTCCATCCTTAATGTTTAAATCACCATTATCTCGGAAACTAAGAAAAATAGAGGGATGTACTAAAGCATGTTTGATAGCTGTTATAATGTGTAATTCATACTGTATATAATTTTAAATTAGTTGTCCTTAGTTCGAATCCCGATCTTTCAATGACTTCCTTAATTTTTCTCTATACACTAGAATATATCACTTAGATTGATGTTGTAACTGTATACAGCTCTTTTAAACACATCAAACTAATATTGTAAATAAGTTTGTTTCTGTTGTTCTGGGTTCGAATACCGATAAAATGTAATTTACTTATAAATTTAATAACTCCTAAACTACTTAAGATAAAGACGGTAAATAAACTATATTACATTTATGTCATTGAGTAATATCTTGCGAATGCATATTTAGATACCTGACGTCCTGAATTCGATCCTTAATTCTTAAGTCTCCATTATCTCGGGAACTAAGCAAGTTAGAGGAGTGGACCAAAGCATGATTGATAGGTTCTGTAATGGGTGATTAATTCTGTATATAATTGCCAATCAGTTATGCATGGTTCGAATCCCCATCTTTTAATGATTTCCTTAAGTTTCCTCTATACTCTAGAATATATCACTTAGATTGATAGCGTAACTGCATACAGCTTTGTTTAACATGTCAAGCTAATATTATAAATAATGTTGGTCCAGGTGTTCTGGGTTCGAATACCGATTCAATGAAATTTACTTTCAAATTTAATAACTCGTAATCCAATTTAGATAGATACGTCAAGTAAAACGTAAACAGAGTATCTAATTCCTAAATATCGTTATTATAACAAAAATTACTTTAAAGTACTCAGATCGAATCCCGAAGGGATGATTCAATATATCTTCAAGCCTATGGATCATATCAGGTTCTAATAAAGATTAAATGCTTGATGCTGATCTGGGGGAGCTAAATTACTAAAATACATTTATTAAAAGTACTACCGGGTTCGATTCTAGAAGCTTAGAATCTCTGTAACTCTGGAAAAATTGCTTTGCTCGTGATTGTAGTGAAATGCAATGGTCTTTCTGTGGGAAGGTGGAAAGGAAGAATTGAAAAGGGAATGGAAACATGAAATAATGTAGTATATACATTTAACCAAACAAGGAGAAAATCTTCTACGTTACCTTTCAAGCTTTTACTTTTAAGTATTGTGATAATAGAGATTGTGCTAGCTTTGGTGTAATGGGTGGTGGTAGCGGTGGTGGTAGGCTTTGAATGGAAATCTGACTGAATGAGAGTGTGGGAATACTTCTCTTGTTGGTGTGACAGCATATATAGCTAGTTACGAGACGAGTTTAAACGTGTTTGATACTGCTAGACATCCTGTCTCTGGGTGTGACGTCATAGACATCGAGCATCCTATAGCTGTTTACGATCTACCTTTCCTGCCTGAGTGTATGAAACCACTGAAATCATATACAAAGAAACTGATACCTCGTCTTGGACTTCGAAAGAAGTATGTAGTACATTACATGGCTTTGAAGCAAGCTCTTAATCATGGGTTACGACTAAAAAAATCCATCGTGTGCTGCAATTCCAACAGTCACAGTGGTTAAACCCTTATGTGGAATTTAACAACAGGCTACTACAATAAGCTGCAAATGATTTCGAGAAGGACGTCTACAAGCTCTTTAACAACGTCATGTTTGGAAAAACTATGAAGAATCTGCCTGATCGTATGGATATACGACTGGTGGTAAATGAGAAGACTCTAGAGAAGCTGATCGCCAAGCCTACGTTTATCGATAGGACAATATATGCTGCTATTCTAGCTGTTGTACATATAGCCTCTCGACAAGCCTATATACATTGGTATCAGTGTGCTGGACATCTCCAAGACAATGTATCACCTTCATTATGATGTGCTGTTACCATATTACGGAGCTGGAAACCTGAAGCTTATGTACATGGATACTTATTCATTCATTCATCGTGTAACAACTGGAGATGTGTACCATGACAAGTTACGTTTACTTGAGCATCTGGATACTGCTGATTATCCTACAACTATATATGCTATTCAGCTCTAAACAAAGTGCTTGGGAAATCTAAAGATGAGGCTAATGGTAAAATCTTCCCGCGCTTTGTCGGACTACGAACTAAGATGTATGCCTTAGATATCCATGGCTCAATGGTAAAAAAGATTAAGGGTATAAAACGTGCCATTAAGCACTACATTACGTTGACAGCTATACAGACTGTTTTAAAACCTCTGAAATCATCATAACGCCTATGAATCTAATCTTATCACGAAAGCACGCTGTTACTACTGTGCAAGTAAATAAAACTACATTGGATCCCTTTGATGATCTCCGCGAGTCTACAGTGTTAAAAAATTAAAGTTTACTCATGTGCTGTGTATGCACATAGCAGAGAAATGATGAGGAAAGGAGAAGATGGAAGGGGAGGCAGTAACCATTGTCATTAGGAGCAAATACTAGTGTTAGTCTCAGGCCTGTATAATGGGAAGAGACGTCTACCCTTACAATCCTTGTTTAATGAAGCAATGATTTAACTGATAAAGCTGCTACATTTGAACAAAAAATGGATTAGCTGCTGCTACTGCTACAGCTGTAATGTAACCGGTTGTTGTCGCTGCTATTATTGTATCAGATGTTGCTACAGCTGTAGGATCTGTTATATCTATTGTTGTACAGCTGCTGTATCTGCTACGATAGCAATTGTATTTGCTTTTGCTACAGCTATTGTGCTGACTGTGTCTAATGCTACTACAGCTGCAGGAACTATTGCTGCTATCCTTGTAGCTGCTGTTGCTATAGATGCTGTATCTGCTACTATATCTGTCGTATTTACTGTTGATGTTGTTGCGATGACTGCTGTTGCTGTGGTAGGTGAATCTACAGCTGGAATATCATTGCTGTGATGCTTGCTATTGCTAACACTACTAAACCTCTAAGCTGCTGCTGCAGTTGTTATGTAATGTGACTGCTGCTGCTGCTATTGTTATAGCAGATGCTGCTACAGCTGTAGGATCTGTTACAGCTATTGTTGTACAGTCTCTGTATCTGCTACGATAGCCGCTGTATTTGCTTCTGCTACAGCTATTGTGCTGACTATGTCTAATGCTGTTACAGCTACCTGATCTGATACTGTTATTGTTGTAGCTGATGTTACAGTGTTGTATCTACTACTTCAGCTCTCATATTTGATGTTACAGCTGCCGTGATGGCTGCTGTTGCTGAATCTACAGCTGGAATATCGTTGCTGTGATGCCTGTTATTGCTAAGAGTGCTAAATCTATAGCTGCTGGATTAGCTGCTGCTCATACAGCTGTTATGTAACTGGTTGTTGTCGCTGCTATTATTGTAGCAGATGTTGCTACAGATGTAAGATCTGTTACATCTATTGTCGTACAGCTGTTGTATCTGCTACGGTACCTATTGTATATGCTTCTGTTACAGCTATTGTGCAGGCTGCGGCTGATGTTTCTGTAGCTGCAGGATCTATTGCTGCTATCATTGTAGCTGCTGTTGCTATAGATGTTGTATCTGTTACTACATTTGTCGTATTTGCTGTTGTTGTGATGCTTGCTGTTGCTGCTGCTGCTACAGCTGTTATGTAATGCAACTGCTGCTGTTATTGTTGTAGCAGATGCTACAGATGTAGGATCTGTTACAGCTATTGTTGTACAGGCTCTGTATCTGCTACGAAAGCTGCTGTATTTGCTTCTGCTACAGCTAATGTGCTGACTGTGTCTAATGCTGCTACATCTGCAGGATATATTGCTGTTATAGTTGTAGTCGATGTTACAGCATTGTATCTACTACTACAGCTCTCGTATTTGATGACTGCTGTTGCTGTGGTGGGTGAACCTACAGCTGGAATATCATTGCTGTGATGCTTGTTATTGCTAAGAGTGCTAAATCTATAGCTGTTAGATTAGCTGCTGCTACAGCTGTCATGTAACTGGTTGTTGTTGCTGCTATTATTGTAGCAGAAGTTGCTACAGCTGTAAGATCTGTTACATCTATTGTTGTACAGCTGCTGTATCTGCTACGGTAGCTATTGTATTTGCCTCTGTTACGGCTATTGTGCAGGCTGTAGGCTCTTTCTGTAGCTGTGGGATCTATTGCTGCTATCGTTGTAGTTGCTGTTGCTATAGATGCTGTATCTGCTAATACATCTGTCGTATTTGCTGTTGCTGTTGTTGTGATACTTGATGTTGCTGAGGATACTGAATCTAAAGCTGTTATGTAATGCGACTGCTGCTGCTATTGTTGTAGCAGACGCTGCTGCTGTAGGATCTGCTAGTCATCGTTGTACAGTCTCTGTATCTGCTACGATAGCTGCTGTATTTGCTTCTGCTACAACTATTGTGCTGACTGTGTCTAATGCTGCTACAGCTACCTGATCTGATGCTGTTATTTTAGTAGCTGATGTTACAGCATTGTATCTACTACTACAGCTCTCCTATTTGATGTTACAGCTGCCGTGATGACTACTGCTGCTACAACTGTTAGGTAACCGGTTGTTGTCTCTGCTATTATTGTAGCAGATGTTGCTACAGCTGTAGGATCTGTTACATCTATTGCTGTATAGCTGCTGTATCTGCTACGGTAGCAGTTGTATTTGCTTCTGCTACGGCTATTGTACAGGCTGCGGCTGATGTTTCTGTAGCTGTAGGATCTATTGCTGATATCATTGTAGCTGCTGTTGCATTAGATGCTGTATCTGCTACTACATCTGTCGTATTTGCTGTTGTTGTGATGCTTCCTGTTGCTGAGGATGCTGAATCTACAGTTGTTGGATTTGCTGCTGTTTCTGCTACAGCTGTTATGTAATGAGGCTGCTGCTGCTATTACTTAAACACGTGTGATACTACCCTAATCATGTAAAATTACCTTAACTAGCTCTGATACGAATTCCTGCTCTAAATTAGCACGAGCACCTGTGATACTATCTGGTTTGCCCTAAATATCAATGATACTAGATGAATTACCTGTTAAAATGACTCAAATACCATTGATACAACCTGAATCACCTGCATTTACCTTAAATATCTGTGATACAAATCTCTGATCGAAATTATCACGAGTATCTGTGAAACTATGCTGATTACCCAAATACTTACGATATTACCTGAACTATCTGTGAAATACGAAACTACGTTATAACCGATCCCTGGAACCTACCCTCCTGTAGTGCTAGCTTAATTACTTTAAACACCTATGATACTTGAATTATGCTAAAAACCTACGATACTAGCTGAATTACCTGTGAAATACGAAACTATGCTATACCCAACCCCTGGAATCTATCCTCCTGTGATACTAGATGAATTAGCCTAAATACCTACGATACTAACTTAATTACCTGTTAAATCATACACAGCTATGATGCAGTCAGCCTCTTGTAATACTAGCGGAATTAGCTTAAATGCCCCCGATACTAGCTGAATTGCCTGTGAAAAATATGCAGCTATGATACGTCCTGCCCCTGGAAACTAGCCTCCTGTGATACTAGCTGAGTGACTCTAAACACCTATGTTACTCGAATTATCCTAAATACCTACGATACTCTCTGAATTATCTGTGAAATCATACGGAACTATGCTATATCCGCTTCCCGGAATCTGTCCTACCCTGTGATGCTACCTGAATTACTCACCTTTTTACGTTAGTGGGTCACCTTTTTCCCTTTGCTGGGTCACCTTTTTCCCTTTGTTGGTCACCTTTTTCCCTGAGTGGGACACCTTTTTTCCCTTTGCGGGTCACCTTTTTCCCTTTGCGGGTCACCTTTTTCCCTTGAGTGGGTTACGTGCTACATCTGTCTAGAATTTATGTCCTAGCATTGACAAAAACAGCTTTCCAGGAAGTCCTCGTCTAAAGTCGCTTTCAAAGTCTAACACCTCCCCTCCTATTCCCTATCTCTCCTGTATATAAACCCATATTGCTACTCCTTCAGTATCTGTCTAGCCTAACACCTCTCCTCCTGTTCCTATACCTCTCATACATATAAACGCATACTCTACTCTCAACCTCTGTCTAGCCTAGCATCTCTCCCCGTATCCCCTACCTCTCATAAGCGCATTCCCCTCCTGCCCCCTGCCTGTCTCTCCTTGGGTTCCTATCTAACCTATATAAAACACATTCTACCTTTAACACCTGCCTATCCTAGCATAGGATCTCTTCGTTTACTGATCTCTCCTTATAAACGCCTACTCAACCTCCTTAGCCTAATATCTCTCCTCCTGTTCCTGTACCTCTCATACATATAAACGCATTTTCTACTTTCAACCTCTGTCTAGTCTAGCATCTCTCCCCGTATCCCCTACCTCTCATAAGCGCATTCTCCTTCTGTCCTCAGTCTAGCTGGTATCTCCCCTTGGTTTCCTATGTAACGTATATAAACACATTCTACCTTTAACACCTGTCTATCCTAGCATAGGATCTGTCTCCGTTTCTCGTCTCTCCTTATAAACACATACTCAAACTCTCCTAGCCTAATACCTCTCCTCGGTTTGCTATATCTCCCATATAAAACGTTTATTCTACCCTTCAAGCCCTGTCTAGCCTAACAGCTCTCTTCGTTTTTCCTATCTTTTCCCTATAAACACATACTTATACTCCTCGACCTCTGGCTAGCCTAGCACATCTCGTATTCCCTATCTCTCTCATATAAAACATACTCTACCCTTCAACTCTGTCTAGCCTAATACCTCTCCTCCTGTTCCTATATCCCTCATACATATAAACGCATACTCTACTCTAAACCTCTGTCTAGTCTAGCACCTCCCCTCCTATTCCCTATCTCTCCTGTACATAAACCCATATTGCTACTCCTTCAGTATCTGTCTAGCCTAACACCTCTCCTCGTTTTCCTATATCTCTCATATAAACCATACTCTACTCCTCAACCTCTGTCTAGCCTAACACCCCTCCTCCTGTTCCCTACCTCTGTCATATAAAAGACATACTCTACCCTTCAACTCTGTCTAGCCTAACACCTCTCTTCCTGTTCCCTACCTCTCTCATATAAAAGACATACTCTACCCTTCAACTCTGTCTAGTCTAATACCTCTCCTCGTTTTTCCTATACCTATCATATAAACCATACTCTACTCTTCAGCCTCTGTCTAGCCTAACACCTCTCTTCCTGTTCCCTACCTCTCTCATATAAAAGACATACTCTACCCTTCAACTCTGTCTAGTCTAATACCTCTCCTCGTTTTTCCTATACCTTTCATATAAACCATACTCTACTCCTCAGCCTCTGTCTAGCCTAACACCTCTCTACTATCGCTTCCATATAGACGTATTTCCCTCCTTAACCCTGTCTAGCATAGTATCGGTCGTCGTATTCCCTATCTCTCCCATATAAACCCATTTTCCTCCTTGAACCGCCCCATCTAGCCTCGTTTTCCCTATCCTTCCCCATATATGCCCAAAAAAGTGGCCTCGCTCTCTCTATAATAACCTACTTGCAGCCTTCGAACCTCAGCCGCATTTTGGTACGTCTTCCCCATAGATCATAACCATATCCGTGTATTGTTTGATAATGAACATGCTCTCTATTACCTGTTTGCTGAATGACCTGGCTTGAGCTGCAAGCAGACGACCACGCGACGCTTATCAGTATGAAACTACGAAGTAAACTCGTGAAAAGATCAAACACTACCTCAGTGACCCTTCGCCATTTCCTACACTACCCCTTTGAAAATCAGTGACGCGGCAGCTTCTTTTGTATTTAGTTTCGTCCTGATAAGCGTCGCGTGATCGCCTGGATGCAGTTCGAGCTGGGTTATTCAAATAAACAGGTAGCGCTCACCAATAACGTACACACAAATATGGTTACTATCTGTGCGGAGACGCACCAAAATGAAGTTGAAGCTCAAAGGCTGTGTTCTGAACATTTTCAGACGTGGAATTTGTCTTCTGCGCCCGTTTTTGTTTTTCTACATACAGAAATAAGAAGAAGAAATTATGGATTATTTCAGGGAGAACGTGGGCGTGAGAGGAGCTTACATTAATTCATCCACCAAGGCGGGCATCTTTTTGTAAATGCTTATTATGTATAATGGGCGGCGCCGTGGCCGAGTGGTTAGACCGCTTGCCTCCCACCGAGGCACCCGGGTTCAATCCCAGGGACCTGCATGTGGGATTTGTGGTGGACGAAGCGGCGTCTGGGCGGGTTTTCTCCGGTTTCCCCCGCCATTCATTCCACCAACTGCTCCATCATCACCTTTCCTTTCATCCATTTCACCCACATTTCGTTTCATCTACTTCCTTCATCCCATACCAGGCATCGGGCTGATCACCCATCCTGGATGCTATGTCTGATCCATGAGTGTCTGCTCCTCGACGGGCCTCTGACCCCAGGAACCCGCTTGTAAGTCCTGGGGGGTGTAAGTCCTACATAAGAGGAGGGTAAACAGATAATGAATGAATGAAAATTATTATGTATAATGCACTAATAGAAAATAATTTAATTCTAACGCAACTTTAAGCGTAGCTAAATATAGTAAAATAGAATTTTGTTTAACCTTGTTAACTTTTTGGACCAATTGGTGCCATATAGTTGTACTGATTGTAGATTAACTGTTATGGAACTAAATGACTTAACATGTGTGCTCAGATTTGCGTCAAGCGGCAATCTTGAATTCTTGTTAATGGGCAAATAGCTTATTAAATAACCGGTAACACCCCCCCCCACACACACACACACACACACACACACACATGGGTACTCTCACATTCATACACCAGACTCTGGGTATACCGTGAAATGTTCTTCTTTAAAGACAATCTTTTGGAGCCCAGCCGGGAATCGAACCCGTAACACCTCATATAGCAGGCTGTTTCTCTACCGAATCAGCTCCTACACCAGTAATAGTAGTTAAAGTGTTCATTTTCGAGCATTGGTTTTTCATTTAGCGGCCTCCTGTCCGTCGGTCTGGAGTCTGCTTTGCAGTTCTGCTTAAGTAAACTTTTTGGTATCCACGCTATCCGGTATAAATTAACTTCAACTACGGACGACTTGTGTGGATTACCTGGTTTATATATATGGGAGCCTCTTCTTTACAGGGACATTTTAAACTGTGTTTCCGGTGAAGACATTGGTTTTTTGAGCGGAATGCAATACTGTCTCTACTTTGGACTCCTATGCGGTAGCTAAAGTAAAATTTAACTCCCCAGTTGAGAATCAAAACTGGGAACTGAGGGTTTGGAGCCAGTATCCTCATTATTAGATTTTAGTGGCATTTAGAATATACCACAGTTTATCTACAGTCATTTTCTGGACAGGAGCATCAAATCATAAACCAGTTCCACTATGCAGAGCACTGACCGCACCGATTTGTCTTGTCTCCGCAAAGAATTCTTTCTCATTTTGTAATGCTGTAAACCTATTCACATTTATGTAAGCAGGAAAGCCAAATCTATAAAGCACAGTTTATTTCCATCACCTGGTAATTTTGAGGCAGATGCTCACCGGAAGCTTCAAGACATGTAACAGCCAGGCAATCATATTTGCAGCAAGAAAGAACAACGTAAAGCTCCATAGATATGCGTTTTAACGCTGCTGTCAGCATCATGTTGCGGAGACGTTCTACATCTATAAGAGATTACGAATACTGCATTGTGTGTGTCATGTGTAATCAGCTTTTTCATGTGTTTGCATTGTTATTGAAGAGCTATAATGAGAGCATCTTAAGATGGTGATTGACAATTGAAGGGGCGGGGATTCCAATGTTGCCTCTTTAGCGCCCCGGTCCAAACGCCATGCAGCAAAGATAGCGGTGAGTGGGGAGAATATTAATTGTATGTTCACATTGTGATGTGAACATTGTTGCTGCTGGTTTATTTACCGACACTGTATCCGGTAATGCCCAGAATATCCTCGTCTTACGTAAGAGTGACCGAGAAAAATGTGGCATTATATCTCCGGGGAAACGAGTTCCACTTGAGGACTATAGTTTAATCTTACACTTGCGGAGATATCTAAGGAGATGTGGTGCTATATATTGGATTTCTGAATATTGTTAAATGCGCGGGAATGTCTGTTTAGTGTTATGAACCTCTGGAAGTCCCCGTGCCACCCTACTAGGATCACCTTGAAGAAGTTCGCGTTAATGTTGACGCACATACAGGTATTCCTTGAAATTCTTTGCATATTGCAATATAATCTGAAGACTGGCCACACATTTCTTAAGTGCGCAATTACCTAACAATAACAACAGATGCAATCCGTGAATAAATAAATACATAGCTACTTAAACTTTTAAAGTGTAATTAACAAGAAGAGCTATATCTGCAAAATTTTATGGCCTTCACGAATAGTTTATATTGTCTGCCTCTCTAACACGAATGCTTATCGCTACCATGAATAATGAAACAATTTACTAAATATAAAATCTACACATCGGAAATGCACTCGGATATATGAACACTCTGAAACACGAATTTTGTTGTGATACGCTATTTTAAGTAACTGAACATGTTTTTAAGTCACAGGTTTATAATTTGTGGTAAACTGCAAAAGTTGTTGCACCTGGTCACACATTCACTACTATAGGGTCTTTCAGCAAGTGTGTCCTAACTTTAACATGTGATAGCTGCCGTTGTTATTGAGTTACAGCAGTCATTTTTCATTTGGTTTCAGTTGTTATTGAAAAATAGCCGTGGAATGTTACAGCATTCAGTAACGTGTAGAAATTGTGAAAATTTATTATCAAAATGGATCATCTGTTCGCCAAACCTTCCGTGTATGGCGTGAAGTTTACGGTGTGCATAGTCGTCCCTACGAGAGAACGATACGGCATTTGATCGATAAATTTGAAAGAAGTGGTTCTGTCAGCGATCAAGGAACGCTTGTACGTAATCGACGTAAGCACTCCAACGAAAACGTAGGCTCCGAGAGTGTACGCGAAACAAATCAATTGCTCGACGAGCGCAAGAATTGGGGCTTTGGCCGACCACACCTTGGCGAATTCTGCATCTGGACTTGAAGTTTCACGCTTAGAAATGGTGTTAACTCAAGAACTAAAGTCCAAGGACCATAGGTTGCACCGTGTATTCGCTGACTGGACTATGGAGCAATTGGAAGCTCACCCGGATTTTTGTTGAAAAATCATCTTCAACGACGAAGTCCACTTTTGGATGGATGGTTGTGGTAACAAACAAAATTGCCGCTATTGGAGCAATCACAATCCAATGCAGATTCAAGAACGACCACTTCATCCCCAAAAGGTTACTGCGTGTTGTGGATTTTGGTATGGTGGAATCGTTTGTCCATATTTTTTCCAAGATGAAGATGGGGAAGTTCTAACTGTCAATGGAGAAAGATACCGGGCTCTTATAATGGAATATGTTTGGCCTCAACTGGATGGTATGAATCTCAAAAACATCTGGTTCCAGTAGGATGGTGCCACATGTCATACTGCTCTGGAAACAATCGATCTTTTGAAGGAAAAGTTCAGAGGTTTCATCATTTCCTGTGGTGGTGATGTTAACGGGCCCCCGAGGTCATATGATTTAGCGCCGTTGGATGACTTCTTGTGGGGTTATGTTAAATCTCGAGTTTACGTCAACAAGCCAGAAACAGTAAATGATCTTATGAAAACCATCACACGTGTTATTCGTGAAGTAGGACCTAATTTACCTTTGAAAATTGGGACAACCGTATACGCGCAACCCAACTAAGTCGCGGCGGTCACCTAAATGATGTTCTCTTCCAAATGTAATGACATTAATTGTGTTCGAAAATAAAAAAGAAATCAACCTCTATCATTTATATAACGTGTTTTATTTAAGTTCAAAGATAGGGCACTCTTGTTGAAAGACCCTATATATATTGCAGAGAGCAATAAACAAATGACATTCCGCTACCACTAAATCATAAGCAAAGCAGGAATAACAGCAATATCTGTTTACACCGTCAGCATGGAGATAAAAGTGTTATCCGTTGCTAGCGTCATGCACAAAGCACATGGTATAATGTGATAGGGCTGGCAAACTAGCTGTAGCGTATTCGGTTGCTATGACAATCTTTGCTTTTGATTGGTGGATTACTGGTTTCTAGACGACTGCACCCGTTCTCTTGGTTTCCACAGCTCATTACCATGTGGCTGGGAAAAGTCAATCACCAACAAAGGATGCGCCCACTATAGTTATGGTGATATCATCCACCATGCATGAAGGAAGAGCAACTCAATATTAAATTAAGACAGTAAGTTGAGAAATTCTAGATAATAAAATATTATTTATTACCAAAATCCTCAAACAAGGTGTATAAAAATTTACTATGTACTCGGGAAATTTTCTTGGAACTAGGTTTCAAATAGTTAAAATATTTGTTCTGATACGAAAGTGGAAAGTTTCTATTTATGAGTATAAGTTATTTTAGAAGCACATTAGAGGTGTGTGCAACAGATACAAGCATTAGCATAGTTCCCACAGTTGCATATATGTAGAGAGAATATGACAGAGAAAGAACAAAGCAAAAAGCGACAGTTAATGATGCGTGTAATCTGAAAAGCTTACTTGACCGTATAATTAGATTGCACATGTTTGTTGACACCCTGCCCCCTTTGAGGGTACCTGTCACCAAAGAAGTCGGCGTTTCTAAGTACGTGTCACCTGTCAAACTTGATTGACAAGGGTTGACAGGTGATGTATGACATGTCAATCAATCAGATAACAATTTCACATGCGTACAATTATCACGCATCATTGACTTCAAAGGTTGAAACTGCCGCTAAAGTCTACGCCGTCTTTAGGGGCTTGGATTTCCAGTACCCGCTCCTAAATCACTGGTCGCATGTCATTGTTCAATTAATATAATTAAGTGTATATTAATTGACTTCCGCACATTCAAAGGAGTGATATCATGTATATGTGTTACCATGTATATTAAAGAACGTCGACAGTAAAATAAGGGCCGTACATATGTATAATTATCACACCTCATTGACTCGAAAGGGCTAAGACCACTGGCAAGGAGGCGAGTATCCTGGTCGCGTGTATTTGATTGATTAATATAATTAAATGATCAATAATCGATTTTCTAAAAGAATATGTTGCGATATATTGAGCAGCTTGCATCAGTCTGTCGGCAACAACAAAGGCTTGTTAGAACCTGTCCGACGAACCTGCCTCTTAAATGACTTCACCCTATCTGCAGATTCATTAACAAGTCTCATCAAGCAAACGAGAAGAAAATGCATAAATGTTGAATTAGTATCAAATATCACATAACAGAGTGTTTAGAAATCTTTTGTAATAATCAAACGCGAAATTTCAGTGGATCTGAGTGTAAAAGAGGTTTATAGCTATAGAGGCCTACGAAGATTTTGCGGCACGGAATATTTTACATCATAATGGTCGAATTGGATGCTCTGAATTCGAAAATAATAATAGTGTTTGCGTCTGATGTACACAATTTTAACAATTCTGTTTCAAAACATAATTGAAAGTTCAGTGCGTTAGTATTAACAGCACTGCATACAGCATGGTTGATTAGAATATGTAAACGTACTAAATCGTATGACCTCATGTTGTACCCTGTCTTACTCTGTTTACAGGTAATGTTTAACCTATCTCATAAACATTTATTGACTAGGATATCAACAGGAACCTATCTTAGGATCCTTAGTACAGTTTTAAGCTTATTTTCAGCGGTCTAATTTGCAGCCGTATTGTGTTGTGGATTTTACTTGTGGAAAACAATCGCAGGTTCGAGTGATTTGAGTGGTATATCTAGGAGGGATTGTGTGAACAAACCTAAAAATGTCTTATGTCTGTGGGTGTTATATGATAAAGCAGCAGAAAGGGAACATTGCCGCAATTATCAAGAATTTATATCTGACTTTTTTTAAAACTAAAACGGTACATAAAGACAACAATTTTGTTCCTCATATTGTGTGTAAAAGTTGTGTAGAAAATCTAAGACAATGGTACAAAGGAGTTCGTTCATCTATGCCCTTTGGTGTTGCTGTGGTATGGAGCGAACAAAAATGTAATTTTAGTGACTGTTATTGTTGACTGTGTAACGTATCTGAATTCATTAGGGAAAACCAGGCGGGCATTATATGCAAAATTCCAATCAGCAATTAGGTCTGTGTCTCATGGACCCTATGTTTCATAACCACCTACAGTATTACCAGAGTGTAGTATTGATACTTTGAGTGTAGAAGATGATTTAAACTGGTCCTTAGACATAGATGACATTCCAAATCCATTGAGTCAGTCAGAATTAAATGATTTGGTCCGTGATTTGGGTCTTACCAAAGAAAAAAGTGAACTTTTGGGTTCAAGGCTGAAAGAAAACAATGTTTTAGGACCTGGAACAACCTTCTACTGTTACAAACATTGAGAAGAAGAGTTCCGAAAATATTTTTAAAGGAACGAACTAGTGCGTTGTCGTGATATCCCTAACTTGATAGGTCGTCCTGGAACAGCTTACGAAGCAAAAGATTGGCTTCTGTTTATTCACTGAAGCAAGAGAAGTCTAAAAGGTGTTCTGCTGCACAATGGCAATAGTTTGCTTCAGTTCCAATAGCTCAGTCCACACCCCTTAAAGAAACATATCAAACTCTACATACTATCCTAGAAACAATTAAATATAATGTACTCGAATGGTACGTATGCTTTGATCTAAAAGTTTGCGCTATTTTATTGGGCCAACAAGCAGGGTACATGAAATCACCGTGCTTTTTGTATCAAACGGACTCTATAGCCAGAGAAAGGCACTGTGGTGCAACTAATTCACCAAAAAAAAAAAAGATTTAGTGCCAGGGACAAAAAATATATAAATTGTTCGCTGATTGACTCCCAAAAGATTTTTTACCCCCATTACATATCCAATTAGGGATAATGAAGCAATTTGTCAAAACTTTTGCAAACGTGGTCCGTATTTCCAACGTCTCATTCAGACATCTCCAATTTTGTCTAAATCAAAAGTGAAAGAAGTAATTTTTGACGCTCCAGGATTCGTAAACTCGTGATGGACGTTCATTTTAGAAACTTCATGACAGACATAGAGCTACAAGCTTGGGACTCATTCAATGCAGTTATAAACAAATTTTGGTTAATGTTAAAGATGATCAATACGAGCATATTGTTAAAACCATGCTCGAAAAGTTAAAGGCACTCGGATGCAATATGAGCTTAAAGTTGCATTTTCTGTATTCGCATCTTGATTTTCCTCCTGAAAACCTGGATGCACTAAGGAAGAAACAGAGAGAGAGAGAGAGAGATTACACCAGGACATAAAAGAGACAGAAAAAAGTTACAAGAGTCCATGGTATGTCTCCATGATGGTCGAAAACCGTTGGTGTTTATTTACAGACAACTCTCGTCAGGACCACAAACGCAAGTCAACTCAGCGTTTGTTTTCAACAAAGCAGCGAAGAAAACCAAAATCATAAGGTATGTTTGAAATTTCCTAGTCCGATGTAAACCGCTGCATCTGTAGAATTGAGAGCGTTGTTTAGTTTGCATGATTTAACGCATTTTAGGTTGTACTCAAAAACAAGAAATAAACTCAGATATTACATATTTCTTTTCTGCATGCCAAAAAACGCTATGCGATACGAAAAAAGATGGAAAGTAGATTTGAATTCAGCATTCCAAAATTAGGTTTAGGCGTTTTTAACCACGTGCCATAGAAACAATTTAAATTTGCAGGCCTGTGTTATTCCACTTAAGTAATTATTAATTGTCTGTAAAGGGGTGTTAGCGACAAATGTGAATGCATGCATACACACATATATAGACAGATCTTTTTCTAATCTCTCCCTCTTTCTTTCTATGCCCCTGCCAGTCTCTTTCACGGCACTTCACCTTAAAACTAAACATAGCCGCGACTTTCAAAGCATTGATGATACAATTAGAAATTATATGAATAACTCCACCCTTTAAACATCCTTCTATTAATTTAGGGTGCAGGGAAAATTAAGAAAGTCATTGAAACATGGGGATTCAAACTACCGAAAATTGAACTGTAATAGCTACAGTCCACGATGCACGATACAATACACGAGAATTGAGGGAAGTATATGCTACCCGTAGCGAAATTTGGAACCGTGTCATTACAAAAAAATTAATTGCATGGAATGATATTAAATAATGCGAGTACATTTAATCCGGATATGTTATAAGCTCACGTGAATATATGCCAGAAAAACTTCTTTATTTAGATGAACTCTTAAAGCAGGAAAATATGTCTTCGTCCCAAACAGAACAATAAACGTGGTCCGTAGGGGAATTTCTTTCTGTAAACAGGTTAGACCCATCGCGCATGCATGACTGAGCCTGCCTGAACTTAAAATATTCAAAACCATTTAAAAGCAATACTGTGTTGAAAACTGAAAAAGGAGTTTACCTGTTTACCCCTCCGTGAACACAATATGAAATCATACGGGATCGAATAATTCTCTTTAAGATATTTTAACTTCAGTATATATCGAAATAATGCTTTATATGCCCAAAGCCTTTCCCCGATCAAGAGCTGAGAGAATCCATTCATTCTTCCCGAACTGGCAAGATATTTCACTGAAAAACTTTCATAACACAAAGACCTCCTTGAATATACAAATATGCTTTGACACTCGGAAAACATTTACATGAAAGACAGAAAACCTAGAATAATTGAGTTCAAATATGTACATGATAGTTTAGACAGGATCATTTCAGAAGCGCTGGGCTTATCTACCTCCACGGTGTGTTCTTGAAAAAAGTATTCCTAAAACAACGAAAAACCAGATAACTTAAGCATTTTATGTATATTTTTTCAAAATTAAAGTTATTATATGTGTAGTCTTTTTAAAAATATTTGCTTTGAAGGTTATGTTTTTCTATAGTTTTATATCTTTATTGAGTGTTGAGCTAATACAATACATTTGGGCATGATCAGCGTCGAGCCCTGGCTCCTTTTGCCGATCGTACCCAAGCTTCCGCATTTACAAAGCATGTGTGTTGATTTAGCTTCATATCGCTAACGTTTCTCATTTAAATTCAGTATACTGCTTACTGTTCTTCTCCCCTTCCCATCTCCTTCCCTTGCTTCCTCCGCCGTCTTTAATACTCCCTATCAGTGGGAAATGGGAACTATTAGAAGCAATTTAGAGAATGTTTACTTGTACCCCGCACTAATCGTCCATAACAACACTTGCTCGTTCATACTAAGAAATATACCACTCCCTCCTAGCCCTCTCGTATTTACCGTCCTTTATATCTAAATCATTCACTTCACGATTTCATAAAATCTATCACTTGCTTATCAATACCTTGTTTTTACTTTGTCTACTTTGTTCCTTTCTATACATTCTATAGTCACTCTCCCTCCCTATTCTATATACTTCCTCATTTTTACTGCTTCTGTTTTCCCATACTTCTCACAGAGCCTGCACTATTTCTATATGTATGGCACACTTTCCTACTCCATAAATCTATTTCTGGTGGCTCCTCTAACGGTCCCGCTTTGTTTCTGTCCAAAATCCGTAGACTCCCATTGGGTGTCAACACAGTACTTTCTTCTTCCACCAATTCACCACTCTGAAACCTCTGCCCTGCCCGCAATCATATCACGTGACGATTGAACTCCCTCCCTCCTCGATGATGCCACTTTCCTAACTTTGCCAGCTGTTGTCCATACATGACTCTGATCTGACGTCACTGCCTCGGCTCCTAATCTCTTCTCTGACTCAGCTATCTTCTTCCCACCAGCCCCACGTAGCAGTGACTTAACTTCCATTTTCCTTGTTTCGCCAGCTGATGCCCTTGCGTCACTCTGATCTGACGTTCTGCCTGCGTCTTGGCCACGCCTACCCTCTAACACCGTCATCTTCTTTCCGCCAGCCCCACGTGCCGGTGACGTAACTTCCATATGTCAATCCTTATCCTCTGGTCTCCGATTGCTCTTTGGACTTCCTCTGCATTCCTTCTCTCTAGTCGCAAATGTATTTCGCTGAATCATATCCTGCTCCTGCGATCTGCTGTTCCTTGTGTCACTTTCGTATCCCATCACCATACGCCCATCGACCCATAATCGTAATTTCTTTATGAAGGCCCGTTTCCCTTCCATTCTTGCCAGCATCATTTGTTGTACTAAATCCTTCTTCAAGGCCCGTTGTTCCACCGATAAATCTCTATTTATAAAGATATTTGTTCCTTTTAGTAGCTTTGATTTCTTCAATACTTCATAAACAAACTGCACTGACGTAAATCTTGCAACTATCATTCTGGCTCCTCTTGATCTCCCCACTCTAAATGCTTCTGTAATCTCCCAGCACTGTAGCTTCAAACCAAGCTTTCCTTCTATAATCTCTCTGACCTCATCTACAGGCCATACTCCATTCCTTTCTTTCACTCCTGCTATAACCAAATTAAATCTTCGGTGTCTCTTCCAGCAGCTCAACTCTTCTTTTAACTTTCTGTACCTCATTTCGTATATGTTGCATTTCATTTTTAATCTCTCCCTTAATATCTACTAGTTCCTTTTCAATTCCATTGAGTTTATTTCCTAATCTCTCATCCATAACTTTAATGTATGCAAATGTTTGTTCCATGACGTTTCGATCCCCATTTGGCCCAGGGTTGATTTCAACTCCACGAATTACCAATAGTATACCTATTACACATGTGGGAAGAAACATGTTTACCATCTCTTCTACACCTTTGTTTGTTTTGAAATCCTTCCATTTTAATTTATTAAATGCTCCAATTCTTGCTCTGTGCACCTCAATACCAATTCCCATGGTTACTTAAGCCCTTCTTTCTTCCATTCCAGGAGCTTCCTCCACACACATCCACTCTCTTCCACTGCTTGCTTAGCACCAGTTTTATATTAACCGTGTGATATAATAGAATTTTTAAATTAATGCCTTTATAATAAACTATCGCAATTTTTCTATGTACAATTTTTTCTTCCATGCACTGATCGTCATTGAAAACATAAGATTGTTTCTAATTATTGTATTGTCAATTATTTGGTATAGTTATAAAACAGCTCTACATGCAAATCGTATTGAAATTTCACGTCCGTTTTGACTCTATTCGGATAGAAGGATGTTTAAAGGAGACACTATTTATATAATTTATATTGTCGGACCTGGAACAATAATAAACATCGTCACAGCGTAAGCTTGTGACTTGCTCCATCTTCAGGAAAACCTACCTCTCCACAACATTCGCAGTCTACTGGCATTCCTTCTACCTGTGAGTATATACTTTTGTATGAGGGCTGTAAATAAAGTAGTGGCAGCATTGATAGAACACAATATTTATTGAACTCACAAGTACAATTGCATTACATTCCTTCAATGTAGTCACCCGCAAAGTCCCTGACCTTTTGCCAAATGTAGGGCAGCCGTTGGGTACCGTTGGCAAGGCGATCTCTGTTGATGACTGCGACGGAGCGCACTACTGCGCGGACTACAGATGCCACGTCAGGAAATCGGCGGCCTCGCAGGAGTTCCTTCAACTTCGGAAACAGGTTGAAGTCACAAGGACTCATGTCTGGTGAGTATGTAGGATGTTCCAAAACCTCCCAATGCCACCGTTGCAATAAGAGCTGGACATTGTTTGCGACATGACAACGTGCGTTGTCATGCAACACTATGGGATGATCGTCTCATAAACGTGGACGTTTGCGCCGCATAGCCGGACGAAGATGTCGCTCCAGAAATCGGCAATAGTAGTCACTGTTGACGATTTGTCCCTCAGGCACAGCATGCGTAAGAATAACCCCTCGTAGTCGTATGGCACAATCAGCATCAGCTTCACCCAACTGGGTACCTGTCGAACTTTCTGCGGACGTGGTGAACCCGGGTGACGCCATTCATTCGACTGACCCTTCAATACCGGCTCATAGGCTCGTGTCCACGTCTCATCAATGGCGATAGTACGCTGCAGAAATGCGTATCCTTCGTTGCGGTATCTGTCCAGGCGGATGCCAGCCAGTGCATACCGGTGCTATTTCTGTACCTCAGTAAGTCGATGTGGAACCCAACGGGACACAATTTTCCTCGGGTGAAGACATTTTGTCAGGATAGGCCACACAGTTTGATGATTGAGACCAACCTCTACGGATAACTCCCGGACAGTCCATCGATGGTCCATGGCAACGAGACCACTCACGATGTCAATCTGATCTTTTGGAATGGACGGCCGACCTGCAATGCATTCCCGCCACAGGCTTCACGTAATCCTCGATAACATGCTGATGCATTTTTGCCACGGGCAACCTCGATTTTAACCCCCGAACGCTGATCGCCTTTGGTAAACATGTTTTAGAGCGGTGCACTTGACACTGTTCACTTCAACGCTACACAGCAACAACACACTCTTAACTGGCAGCCCGACCAATGCACACCACACATCGACACTGGTCACCTGATCGCTCCCATATCCTATTGGCTCATACCCACTCTCCTGTGAATGTGGGGACCATGTTGCCACTACTTTGTTTACAGCCCTCGTATTTTTTGTGGTGTTCGATATTTACCCATACTGTTTATATTGTAACAGCTCTTCCGGGGGTGTCTACACCGCAGTAGTTGGTTACGTTAGGGAGGGTGATAGCTCAGAGAAAGGGGATGCGTCGGTACTAAAGTGATAGGTAGGCCAGGACGGCGTTCCAAGATGTACGTAGTTAATTAATTCACAGGGGATGCATAGACCCAATAAATTCTATCTGTTTTAGTGTAAGTGCATAGGGCCCGCTTTCGGGCAGCTTAGACGGAGTGAAGCCCGTGCAAGTAGATCTTGGAGTTGGTGCATCCTTACCTCTATATATATATGCTGTTGTGCTTTAAGCACTTGTGCGCTGATGGCTCGTTTATAGTCTGTGGTCAAGGGTGGACATCAGGTGAACTTAGTGTAACAGAGCCCGTCCATGGACGGTACAATAGACGACGTACTAGACAGACCACAGACCATCGACGATACAATTCACAGACAATTGACAGACAATCGACGGACCACGTGTGGCAGACCACCCGCGGTATAAATACTTTCGGAAATGCTGACTTCGCATTCTTTAGCGCGCCTCTGTTGAGGTAACCACGTTTCAACACTTTCTGCTCGGTTGCGTCATCTGACGTAATCCCCAGCGCTCAACCTGATCCGCTACATCGATCCCAGGTTCGCCAAATTCCGATCCCAGAATTTAAAATTCAAGATGGGGCAAACATTTTAGGGGTACTAAAATTGGCTATTATAACGAGGGTTAATAGAAAAAAACATGGGTTGAGCATTATACATTTGACCTAGCTCGAGGGTACTCTGCTGTCCAGGACTCGGATATCAGGGAAGATTTTTTTAAAGGATTGATGAGTTAGTTAGGGGAGAGTTCGCCTGCGCACCTGCAGCATGCTGCATTTCTTCGCCTCTTCTACGTTGCATTCTTCGTGCCCGGAGCTGAACTTTGCCTTGTCGGCGTAATTTTGGGTATTTTGTGACAGAACCGCTGATTGACTCCGCTATGTAAACTGTTTTCCTGCTGGCTGACATTTGATTCCGCCGCATACTAGTTCTCCAGTACTGCAGTGGCGTTCCTTCAGGGTGCACCAATTCTTTCTGGCCTGGCGCGACCCTCGTGGTGATTTACTATCACCCGTACTCTGCTGCGCATTCCCTAACCTGGGCTCTTCTTGTGTGTTGATCCTCTTCCTCGCCGTCTCTTGGTGCGCAGCAACAGGGTTTTTTTGAAGATGCATTTCACTTCGGAAGAGTGGGAATGATAATGGTGTATTTTTTAACTTTTATGGGATGTGACTAAACACAGCAGAGAAAAGGTGAATTTAGAAAAGTAAGTGAATACCCCTGGCGACTCTCTGTCTCCCAGATTTTGAAAAACAAAAGGGAAATATGGAAAAGGAGAAAAAAGACATCTAAGCTCCGTTGTATAGGTATGATGCAACTGCCTGTAAGTTCTGCTTGCCTTGCTATGGTTGTTCCAAATTTTTCTTTTTGTAATTATGTACCGTCTGTAACTGTACAAAGAAATTGTTTTTGTGTTACATTGTGTTTGGTGTGTATACTGGTGTTTACTTCTTCGGATGTTGTTGTAGGCTTCCACAATTTTGTTGTTTTTGTTGATGTTCATAGTTTCCCTAAGTGGGGGTCCCCGAGGCTGCTGTCGACTGACCCTTGTTTGTTGTTTCCCTTGTTCCTGCATCCTTGAGGGCGTCTTCTAGGTACAAACTTAAATGCTGCTTTTAGTTCATAGAATAAAGTATTTTAGTACGTAAAACAATATAACGACATTGGGACCAATATAACTCTTAACAAATAATACAAAGGACAATGAAACACAAAAACATATTTACACTTCATCCTTCATTACTCTATTTACATACATGTCCCAGTGTACTGTACGCCACTGAGCAGTGCAAAGTCAAGCTTTGTATGTGTCGCGACAAATACCTTGTGTCAGCGTGATTCGTTACAAGACTGGGGTCCCGCTACCTGTCGAAGTAAGTATAGCCATTCAGAGCTGAGTTTGCGTGAAGGCAACATCTGTGTTACTTAGTTTGCGAGAAACCATTCTGTACCCATTTGCGTGTGTGGAAATTGTTACATTTGTGCTATCTGAGTGATTCGTGGATGATACCTGTAACTGTCCTTCTTACTTACTGCTATAATATACTTCATACCCTTGTTTCCTTCGAGCCTTTTTTCTTTAATATATATTCTCCTTCTATGTTTGTGTTGATTCTGAGGCGGCATCTGTTGGTGTTGCAACAAGTCACTACGGTGGCGTGTGTTGTGGTTCCGCCGTGGTCGTGTTTGAAATGTTCGATTCTTTTTGAAAACTTGTTTAAACTATCTATGCTACCGTGGCCATGACTATTATACAAAAAGATAATAAATATTATTTCCATAATTTACATGAGTTCATCTTGTATGGTAGAGCTTGATCGCGTTGTCGGGAGCGTAGTCGCTAAAATGAGCTTGGGTTTCCTAATTAACATGGCTGCTACTAGCATTTTGCAAAGGCGTGTAAAAGTAGTTGCAGCTTGCGTTGGTCATTTGTGAAACAGGATGCGAGATTTAAAACTGCTATATTCTTGGTCCATGTCGTGTATTATTTGCCATAACTGTGAGATAGATTTGTTGATTTTGATTTGCTTATTTGCCACGCTACATTTATCTGCTAATTTGCACATTGGTTTAGTTTGCCTTGCCTGTTACAGTGTCTTAAAGATTCTCTTTTGACATTTATTTAATTCTACTATTTGTAGCGTTTAATTGTGGTACTAAAGTGAACTTTATTGAATGTTTTTGTTCAATTATTATCTATTCTCTATGCGCTAAAGTATGTATAAGGTGCAAGGAAAATTTTGGTGGCGTCAACATATAGATCTCAAAAAAATTATTTGGGAGAGATCAGCTCCCATTCTCTTAATACCTATCATAAATGAATCTTAAAATAACAACTCTATAAATATCATTACTGCGAAATAAGCTTTACGGCCTCCATTAGATCTTGTTTCCCATTCTTCATATTTTAACTCTGCTCCTCGAAGTTAGGAACGTACAAAGAAAGTATTTATATTTGTACATACATGTTTTCTGTGGTGTCCCTCGTAGACCTAAAATATCATCAAATTGCAATCTCAACTCCTGGGGGGACAACGTATTCTGTTCAAATTTCTGTATCTGAACATCGATATCTAAATTAAGCGAATAATACAACAGGGCCGCGTCTCGGATTTCCCATTATATTTCACTTTCAGATATATTTTCTCTTCATCAAGATAAAAAAAAACATTACAAGTGGATCGCGTGGATTATCACTTGAAACCTAACTTAAATTATGCTGGAGGTCTGAAGACATACTACGTGTTGTATTATAACCTATTACTTAATCCATCCTAAGCATTTCAGAACGATTGTTGAGGTTTAATGTTTCACCATCTTTCTGTTTGTTGCTTGTTTCTTTGTTTTATCCTCAATCCTTACTGCAGCGTGAATGGGGGTTGTGTAATGCATTTCGTCATGTAATAATGTCAACACACACAGTTGTATATTGATAGACAGTGATATGCTGGCGATTTTATTGTGTTTATTTATATGTGGCAATAAGGCTGTGTTTACTCACTGTGCGTCTGTCAAAAGCATGTTGCACTCTGACTTTCTTCTAGGCATAATATGGTGAATTCCTACTAACATGGACATTCTGTTGTTTTAGGGAATTTCTCACTTTTATTACGTAATTTAGTGGACTCATTTTTTTTCATTATTCTGCATGGTCCTGTGTAATTCATCAGAGGTTTCGTGGCTCTACATATCCTCCTTTCAGGGGTGTATAGCTTCACCAAGTCGGCGACTTTATATTCGACGTGCAGCCTCCTTGATTCGTACAAAGTTTTTTTTTTTTTTGGCTCTTTACTATATTCTGGAATGCTTTTAATACTGCCTCCCGTGTTTGCTGCAGAAATAGATTTTGAGTGGTGCCCTGTAATTGAACGTCTGGGGGTGACACAGGTTTCCGCGCATACAGTAATTCGAAGGGTGTGAACTTGGTACTTTTCTGTTTGCTTGTGTTTATGGCAAACCGAATTTGGTGTAAGTTATTATCCCAGTCTGTGTGCTATGTGTTTACGTAGTTACTAATTACCTGAGCGATTGTTTTATTTCGCCCTCTCTATCACGCTATGTATTAGTTTGTGGTCTGTAGGCTGTTGTTAAAGTCGGGATCGTTACCATCATTTTAAGTAGTTCCTGTGCCACTTCGCTCATAAATACTGATCCTCTGTCCGACAGTATATATTTCGGTGCACCATGACGACAGATGGCGTTGTTCAAGATAAACTTGGCTACCTGCTCAACAGAAGCTTTTGGGAATGCCCTTAACTCCAAATATTTTGAAAAGTAATCACGCGCCGCAATTATGTATCGGTTACCTCTGTTAGGCTTAGGTAAAGGCCCCAAGATATCTATGGAGAACCTTTCTCCTATATAGTTGAATTTTATGGGCTGCATTAAACCTGCGGGTCGCTGATTAACTGGACCTTTTTGCTGCTCACAGGAAGTGCATCGTTTTACATAATTTTGTATATCCCTCGTCATTCCATTCCAACAATAATGCGAATTTATCTTGTGAAAAGCTTTGGAAAACTCAAAATGTCCTCCTAGTGGATCGTCATGACTGTTATATAGTATTTCCTGCTTTAAACTATCAGGCACTAGTAACAAGTGCATATTCCCTGTACAACCAGCATTTTTTTCGTTATAGGATATTCAATTTTAGCATGTATATTGCAGCTTGGCGTGCCAGTTTAGCATTCGCTGTAGCCGGCTGTTTTACGGCTTGTATTACGAGTTTTAGTTGGGGATCCTCCTCTTGCTTTTTAGCTAACTGTATGGGTTCTATGAGGCAGGTAATTCTGTCTTCCTGCTCCTGCGCTCTTTTGGGTTCAGGGGACTATGCGCATTCTAAATAAACAATCTGCGTCCTTATGTTTAACCCCTGATTTATGCTGAATTGTGTAATCAAATTCTGGCAATATTAAGCTGAAACGTGCCAATCTCCCTGTCAGGTCTCTCAACCTAATTAGGAGGCACAGGCAAGCGTGGTCTGTAATTACGTTTACATGGTAACCATATATGTACTGGCGGAACTTCTAAAAACCGTACATAACTGCTAGCAGCTCATGTTCTGAAACGCTATAATTCTCTTCAGCTTTGCTTAGACTCCTAGACACAAAGCCTACTGGGTGCATTTGTCTATTTCGTTCCTGAAGGAGGCAGCAGCCTATGCCGTGCATACTGGCATCGCAATTAGTTTGCGTTTTGGCCCCCGGTATAAGGTGTGCCAGCACCGGAGGCTTTACCATTAAGTCCTTCAGCTTTTGGAAGGTTTCTGCGGATCTTGGCCCATACAAACTTTTAGTCTGCTTTGTTAGCTCATTCAGTGGCCTCGCGACCGCTGCAAAATTATTAATCAACCTCCTCTAAAAAGAAAATAAACCTAAGGCCTGCCTTGCTTCTTTGACATTCTTTGGGGTTCTGAGCTGTGTAATAGCTTGAATTTTGCCTTTATCGGGTTCTATGCCTACTGCCGATACTTTGTATCCTAGGAGTTTTATTTTATCCATTCCGAAAAAAACATTTTGGGGGTTTCAACGTAATTGGTATATTGTTCTAATTTCTTAAATACTGATTCGAGGCTTGCCAATAAGTCCTGAAATCTATTTGCGAATACTATTATATGTCTAGATGTTATGAGTGCTTTTTTATATCACAGGTCGCCTAACAGTTTATTTCCGATTTCTGTCAATGCTCTAGGGGCATTTCGATCTGTCCATCTGACGTACAAAGGACCGAATATTTCTTACGTTCTTGAGCTAGAGGTACTTGGGAATATGCACTTAGTAGATCAAGTGCACAGTAAAATCTTGAACCTCCTAAATAGCTAAGCAGGTCGTCAATCAACGATAAAGGATAGGCGGATGCAGCTATCTGTGCATTGAGCTTTCTGTAGTCTACACAAAACCGGTATTCCCCTGATGTATTTTTAACCAAAGTTACTGGTGAGCACCAGCTACTCTGCGAGTGCTTTATTATCCCTGCCTCTTTCATTTCTTCTACTTGCTTGCTTATTATTTCCCGCTGTTTACGGGAAACCCTGTATAGCTTCTGTCTAATTGGTGTCGTGTTTGTTAACTCTGTTTTGAATTCTGCAATGTTTGTCGTCGCTAATTCTTGTAGGCTAGTGACGAAGATGTGTCTGTACGTGTCGAGCAAATTTCGTAGCTGTTCGTGTTGTCCGGGTTCTGGTTGTGAATTCATGTTAAATTTTGCGTCTTTGATGTCTATTTGTTTTGCTGTCTCCGTTTGAAAGCGTCTGCCTGCACTAGTGCAACTTCATGTACGAGCACTAGTGTTGTCCCTTTAAATATTCTCTGTGGGGCAGCAGTATTATTGTGGACTTGTATTTTTTATTTTCATTATTATTGCACAGCCCTGGTATAATGTTAATGCGTTTTTTTCTGCGTAGTATTAATACATGGTTCCAACAATAATGTGTTTGCAGGAAGTGAGGGTATTTTGACATCTATCTGTGTGGTGGCAAATGGAAGGAGTTCTACGTCATGCTCACATATTTAATTTTTGCCTCTTCAGCGTCCGTTTCAATGTAATTTGCATCAGTGTACACTCTCGCTTTTGTTGGCAGCCTACAGTGATCTTCTTCGAATTCTGCAGTGTCAGTGTTATTGTGTTGTTCCCTAGATCTATAACGGCTTGGTGTTTCTGAAGCACATCCATGCCCAATAATTAGCTATGTGGAAAGTGTTTTACTACCAATAGTTGTTCTTTAAATTCCACGTCACCCATTTGAAAGTTAGTGTTCGTCTGGTATTGTGCGCCAAGTAAATTGTTATTTGTAGTTCGCAAAATCATACTTGGGGGTGCTGGTTGCTTGCTTGTACCTACCAGGTCGTCATTGATTATGCTTACTGAACTTCCTGTGTCTATGAGAATGTCAATTCCTGTCCCTCATAATTGGTCCCGTAGTTGTTAACGTGTTTCCTGTGTTGATACCTTCTGTTATGTTAGTTACCGCGGCTCTTATGGGGGTGATTGCTTCGAGGCCGCGCGTGAAAATTTACATTTCTCCTTCGTATCTGTCAGTTGGCAATTACATGGCCTACCCGTTTGCAGTAGGAGCACACAGGCCTCACGGACACTGTTCTTCTTTGACCATATGTGTTTCTATAGCCGTTGGGCGGATGTCCGTAATTTCTAACGGGTTAGCGCTGTGAATTGTAGTTCTGATGTGGAGGGCGGGGGTTCATTGTAAGGTTCTGCACTTGTTTTGCTAACTCAACCACCATCTTTGTCATGTATGATACCTGGTTTTGGAGGGTATCATCTGGCATGCTAGGGAGATGCACTGTGCATTGATGAGGTCTACCCTCTTACCTGCCAGGTACCGGGCGGATTCTATCCTGCGGACGAACTGAATGAGAGCGTCCACTGTTTGTGAGTTATAGGGTAGCACCCGTTCTATTAGGGATGTATCCTCACGATATGTTTTACGTGTTCCTTCTCCGTCATTTCGGGATTGACCAGATCACTCAGAGCTAACACGTCGTAAGCGTATTGTTCTGTGGGCTCACTAAGGTCCTGCACCCTTTGCTTTAATCTGACCTCCATCATTTCCTCTTCCGCCGCGTGGATGAAGGCTTTCAACAATCCTTGTTTTAATGTTTCCCACGGTGCGTTCTCATTTCTAAGTGAACGTCTTGTACCAGTTTATCGCGGTGCTATTAAGGTAACATGGTAAATATGGCCGCTTATGCTGTTCGGCCCAATTCTTGGCACGCGCTATAACGCAAAATTGTGAAGATAGTCCCTCACACTTTCCCCTGGTTTCCCTGCAAAACTACCCGGGTCCAATGGTGGACGACTAACATGCATAGGTTGAGATGGTTCAACTGCCATTCTGCCTTCTAATACAGGTGAGTCGACTTTACTAATAGTATTTGTGTGTTCGTCCCCTTTGTTCATGACTATGTGTTTTTCTACCCTCCTTGTGCTTGGACTAGAGGTGTTAATAATCCTGCCCTAGCGGAGACGTATTTGATTTGCCATCTCCGCGTGTGCCATGATCTCGTTCGAAATTCTTTTTAAATCAGTGATAAGAAATTCTGGTAATTTAAATTGTTACCCCTGTATAGCTGCTATCTCTGCGCACAGGTTTCTAATTTCCTGATAAGTAGGACTAGTAGAGCCTAGGGAGGTTCAGCCATGCATAATAACGTAACTGTATATACTACACTAAAACAATATACATAACCTGAAAAGTAATAAAAAAGTTATATTCTATGTCGTGTGGCTCATGATGCAAAAGGGTGGGAGGGTTGTTATTTAACAGATAACACCAGGTATAGGTCATCCCCTGTTGGGGTGTGTGTTACTCCTTGCAAGAAAGAGAGAGAGAAAAATCTAATTTATTAATCCCCTGACTGGGACAGGTAAGAGTGTTTCCCCTGTGCTCATCCATATGATTATACCTGGAGGCTCCACCTCATTGTAGCCGGCGCCTACCCCACATTGTACTCGGTGACTCCACCAATTGTACTCGGCGCCTCCACCAATTGTAACACCCCGATCGGGGGTGGCTACCCCGCAGTAGTCGGTTACGGGAGGGGGTGATAGCTCAGAGGTAGGGGGATGCGTTGGTACTAGGATGGTAGATAGGCCGGGACGGCGTTCCAAGATGTGGATAGTTAATTAATGTACAGGTGATGCATAGACCCATAAAATTGTATTTGTTTTAGTGTGAGTACATAGGGCTCGCATTCGGGCAGCTTAGATGGGATGAAGCCCGTGCAAGTAGATCTTAGAGCTGGTGCATCATTATCTATATATACATATATATATGTGTATATATGCTGTTGTGCTGGAAGCATTGGTGCGCTGATGGTTCGTTTATAGTCCTTGGTCGAGGGTGGACGTCAGGCGAACGTCGTGTGACAGAACCCGTCCATAGACGTCACAACCGACGACGTACTAGACAAACGACAGACCATCGACGACACAATTCACAGACAATCGACGGACCACGTATGACAGACCATCCGCAAATTAAAAAATAAATAATTAAGGTTTTTCGTTGGTTTAGAAGTACTTTTTTGCTAAGCCATTGTGGAAGTGGATAAGTCACGCGCTTCTCAAATGATCTTGTCTGAACTGGTATGTACATATTTGAACTCTATTACTCTATAAAAACAAGCATCTCATTCTGAGTGATTTTCTCTAGGTTCAAAGAAGGCTTTATCTCATTTTTAGAAGGCGAAACGTGGTTTTCATTTAAATGTTTTCCGAGTGTCAACACAATCTTTGATTATTTAAGGAGATCTTTGTGTTATGAGAGCTTTTCAGTGAAATATATTGTCAGTTAGGGAAGGATGAATGGATTATCTTAGTTCTTGATCGGAGAAAGGGTTTAGGCGTATAAAACATTTTTGCGATAGATACTGAAGTTAACAGATCTTAAAAACAATTATTCGATCTCGTAGGATTTTATATTGTGTTCACAGATGGGATAAACAAGTAAAACCCCTTTTTCAGTTTTCAAATCAGTATAAATTTTAAACATTTTTGAAGATTTTAAGTTCAGGCAGGCTCAGTCATGCATGCGCGATGGGTCTAACTTGTTTACAGAAAGAGATTCCCCCTCGGAAATGCAGTACCACGTTTATTGTTCTGTTTGGGACGAAAACATATTTTCCTGCTTTAAGAGTTAATCTAAAGAAAGAAGTTTTTTCTGGCATATATTCACGTGAGCTTACAATACTCTCAGGATTAAATGCACTCGCAAAATTTAATATCATTCCATGCAATTAATTATCTTGTAATGACACGGTTCCAAATTTCGCTACGGGTAGCAAATACTTCCCTCAATTCTCGTGTACTTAGCGTCGTGGACTGTAGCTATTAGAGTTCAATTTTCCGTAGTTCGAATCCCCATGCTACAATGACTTACTTAATTCCCCCTGCATCCTAAGCTAATAGAAGGGTGTTTAAAGAGTGGAGTTATTTATATAATTTCTAATTGTATTGTCAATCTTTTGAAAGTCGTGCCTGTGTTTAGTTTTAAGATAAAGTGCCGTGAACAAACTGGCAGGGGGATAGAAATAAAGACAGAGAGAGGGAGAGAGAGAGAGAGGGGGGAGTTTAGAAAAAGATCTGTGTATGTCTGTGTTTGTGCGTGCGCGCGTTCCCTTTATCGCTAACTTCCCCATAAATAAATTAATAATTACATAATTGGAATAATTATAAAGTACTTCTACACTCAAATCGACTGAAATATCCCATTTGATTATTACAAGAGATATATAAACACTGCGTCCTATGATATTAATTCAATATTTATTCCTTTTCTTCTCGTTTGCTCGTTGAGACTTGTTAATGAATCTGCAGTCAGGGTGGAGTCATTTAAGAGATAGGTTCTTCGGACAGGTTCTACAAGACTTTGTCGTTGGCGGCAGATTAATGTCAGCTGCCTAATATATCGGAATATATTCTCTATAGAAAATCGATTATTGATCATCTAATTGTAACGGGAGAGCCAAGAAACTATGAACCGGATGCGCGGTGCTTTTCCACTGGGCGTGTGAATACATGATAACGCACTACTGCTATAAACAAGGTCATGCTGTTGACGTGGTTTTGCTCTGCAGTTTGAAGTGCAGTATGGAGTTGACGGTGATATAATGTAGTTCAGCTTTTAGGAGTTATTTATTATTTTGTCCCGTACTTAGTCACAAAGTATATCATTTTTTTGTTTGCCCTTGTTTTACCCAGTTTATACTGTGTTTTTACTCTTTTCATTACTTCATATTACCTCAAATACATAACACATAGACACACATAAACACCCATGCCCATGGTGGGACTCGAACCCGTGACCCTCAGCTTGGCGGAGCGCCGGAGCCATACACTCCAGCGTCCACGGCTACGAGGGCCGGCTATTACGGCTAGGTATATGTTTTCTACAGCACAGCGTATATTTATTTATGATTCGTGTGTGTTAAGTCACTCACCTCGGCAAGTGAAAGCACGATTTGCAGAACGATTTCTACGTGTAAAACTTCCGGGCCGTACAACAATGCATGAACTTTACAATAAATTTCAGGCCACAGGAACTGTTCAGGCCAAGAAATCTAAAAGACGGCGTACGAGTCTTACCGATGAAACGTTAGACGACCGCGGTCATCGTTTGGAGAATCCCCCCCCCCAAATTACTTACGCGTCTTTCACAATAGGCAGGCACTTCTTATGGCTCTACGCGAAGATCTACCCACTTACTGAAGTTAAAACCCTATAAAATAACTGTGGTACATGCTCTTCAACCAGGTGATCCTGTAATTAGGCGCACATTTTGGGAGTGGAGTCTCAATAGTGTACACAATGGCAAAATAGACGCATATTTAATATTTTTCACGAGCAAGGCTTGGTTCCACCTTCATGGATATGTGTGTACACAAAATAATCGTTACTGGAGCTCTGATAAACATAATATTGCTCATGAAATATCCCTTCATGACGAAACAATTGGTGTATGATGCGCCATGAGCGGAGAAAGAGCTATAGGGCCAGTTTTTTCGAGTCAGTTGTCGACGCCCGTACATACGTGAGCTACAGGGCCAGCTTTTCGAGTCAACTGTCGACGCCCGTGCATACGTGAATACATTTTTGCCCCCCTTTAGATAATTGACAGACAGGGAGCGTGATTTTGCCTTTTTTCCAACAAGACTCTGCAACAGCTCATACGGCCAATATTTCGATGAGAACAATTGAAAGTGTGTTTGGGGATAGAATTATTAGTAGAGATTTATGGCCCTCTCCGTCTCCCGACCTAACCCCCTGCGATTTCTATCTCTGGGGTAACTTAAAACATAAAGTGCACAAGACAAACCCACACACCCTGGAAGAATTTAAACAAAATATCCGCCAGGAAATTACCAGCATTTCTCAACGTGAAGTACGGCGAGTGGTGGATAGATTACTAAAGAGGTGCCAAAAATGTATGGGCAACGACGGTGGCCAGTTTCAGCATCTCCTTCCAAATATTTGATAAGTAAAGCCTTTAAACGTAATTTCAAAAGTGTTGTATGGTTTCATTCGCGCTTTTCTATGATAGCGACAGACGGCAACGAGCGCCGAGGACGCGGACAGGAAAAACACCGCCCAGTCGGATCGTAGTTTTTTGGCTCTCTCTGTATTAATCAATCAGATACATGCGGCGGGATATTCTCCTCCTTGCCAGCGGTTTTAGCCCTTTAGATTTAATGAGGTGTGATAATTATACATGTGTATGATAGTATCGGCATTCTATAATATACATGACAACGCAATATACTGTATCACCCCTTTGAAGGTGCGGACGTCAATTAATATACACTTAATTATTTTAATTGATCAATGACATGCAACCAGCGATTTAGGAGCGGGTACTAGAAGTCCGAAATCCCTAAAAGCGGCATAGGCTTTAGCGGCGGCTTCAATCTTTGAAGTCAATAATGCGCGATAATTACACAATGTGAAATTCTTATCTGATTGATTGACAGGTGATACATCACCTGTCAACCCTTGTCAATCAAGTTTGACAGGTGTCAAGCACTTAGAAACGCCGGCTTCTTTCAGGGCAAGTGCCCTCACAGCGGGCTGGGTGTCAAAAAGCGTGTCATCTAATCATAGGCTCAATTAAGCTAATCTGGTTATAGGCATGATTAGTGTTCGGAATCTTCCTTTGTCCTTTCACAGTCATATTCTCCCTAGTCATGTGCATTTTTTGACAAGTTGGCAGGGGCAAGTAATTATCGAAAAGCTTATTCCATTCAATGTAGGAATCTCCAATTCATTTCCGTCATATTCAACCATCTCTAGCCGAATAGGTCATATAGTCGATTGATTGAAAGGAGATTATGTGCAAGCACTAATTATTCCTCCGATGTGCGACAGCAAATCTGAATTCCTAATTCACCTAGAATGCAGGAGTCTCGACGTCAACTTGACGCAACCCAAATGCAGCCGTCCTTTATCAGCATTCAGAGTAATATCCATTTTTTATTTGAAGGTCTTGAGATCAAAGAGGGTTTCTACGGGAAAAAACAATAGATTGTTATAATATTTTTTGTATTATATTATATTATTTCAGCCTGGAAATATTAAAACCAATTAGTTTCATAAAGCTGTTGTGAGGGAATTCTTGCTCTTTTAATATGTCTCTGACAAGACAAGAAGAATTTAACCATACTCTGAACACAAAATTGCTGTCAGTATATAAGAACATTATTTTTTAAGCTTTTCTCTTAGGGCGTTATGCATAGTCGTTACCTTCAGGATTCCTTAAGGAAAGGAAAAGAATAGGTTAAAGTATGATTTCGTATGCAGAGACCATTTTTAACGATTTCTTAGTCTTGAGGATTCCTTGAGTGACTCTTTCGGAAATATTCGGAAACTGTTCGAGAAATTATTTGAGCTTCATAACTCTCATACGAATACATCACTTTTAGCCAATAGGAAATATTCATCAACATAAACAATAAATATATCAATCCAAATGGCGAGAGAAACGTCTCACAAAACATTTTCTCCTGAGTAAAAGTCCATTTTAATCGACTTAGTTAAAGAGAAGCAAATCATAAAAGATAAGTGGACAGATGTAAACGTTTCGAAGGAGGAGGCAGCATGGGAATAAATCGAACACCGGTTTAATAGCAATAATGTCGTGTCTAAGGTAAGGAAATAAAAGATTGGTTAAGTCTATATTACAGCAACTGCAAATATCAAACAAAATTTGCTGCATAATTTGCTCAGATGTAATGACTACTGTTTCGAGGAGCATTCACATTTTTTTAAATGCACTCACTATACGAAATATTCGCAAAAAGGAGGCTCAACACGATTTGTCACTCAAAGACAATATCTCTGGTATTCAATACGGATAGGTTTTATGAAAATGAGCATCGTATTCAAAACGATTTCGATACGTCAAGCAATTGTATGTTGGCCAACAATAACTAATTAGGAACCTTAACTCCCGCATTCAACTTTTTTCAGTACCTATCGAACCCACCTTCCTAGAACATGTCTTGTAATGCGAAATCTCTCACGAAAACACAGATCAAAGGTATAACACTCAATATGGCAAATCTACTCATTTGAATTTAGATACTGCATGAAAACATAGTATATGCATATTCATCCCTTTAAGCAGCCCTTATACTATAATTAATTATGCTTTGTTGTATTGCAACCTTTTGATTCAAATTAAACAATGCTATATTTATGGTCATAATTACGCAATTACTTTTCTGTTTTTCAGCGAGCAATAGCTAAAAAATGCTAGGACAATATTAAAACAAAAAGGAGACATGGCAATTGCGACGAGGTTAATTATGAAGACTGGTAGTGGTCCATCGCCTCCTACAGCATCAACAACGCCAGAACTAGAACTGGCAGTCCTCCATTTGGGTCACAATGTGGGATTCTGGTTCGACAGTGATGCCGAGGCTACCAGACTACCTCCAGGTACCTATCATCCACTTACAACATATTCTTGTAAAGCAAATAATGTTTTTTCTTCTCTTCTAAATATTAAGTAATAGGAGAAAAGTGCTCCATTTCCATGTATTAAATAGTTATCACTACTTGATATTCTTCAGTCTCATCGACACCAGCCCAGTAATCGTGCTTGACACTGCAGCTGCAGGTAGCAGCTTTAATGCACAATGCTCCCTTTGGGAGAAAGAGGTGCAACTTCTTGCAGACATGCAAGAGAGGAGAGAAAAACCGGAAGGAAGTTGAGAAGAGGAGACAGACTTTCGAGTAGGAAGAGGATAGGAGGAGACAGGCTTTCAAGTGGAAGGAGGAAAAGAAGAGGAAGGCATTGCAGACAGAGGAGAGAAGAAAATAGGAAATGCATTTATTGGAAATGGAACTTAAAAAAAGCAAATGTGTTAATTTAGGGCATAACTGGCATACTATCTAAACTAGAAAACTGGGTTGTATATCGTCCCACCTCTGGTAAAATACCGCAAACAAATTAAATGTGACTACTTGTGAAAAATCAAATATTATATATGTAGATGTATATATTTTGTTTTTTCATATAGCTAAAACACCTCATGTGTTTCATAATACAGCTGCAGAACGCCCTACTTTATTATTGGGATCTTGTTTAAAGTGTATTTTTCTCGATACCGATTCATCGTTTTTCGGCTTCGCTAATTTCTTAGAGGAGGGGCGATATGTAAGGCTGAAGTTGAAATTTCTAAGCGGATTATGCTTACAAATATCTGAACTGTTGTAATTCTATTATGGTCCTTTCCTTTGTTTTAAAAAATTTGCCCCTCTTACAATAAACGAAAATCGGAGTTAGCAATTATACTTAAATAACTTCAGGATTTTAACATAAATAATCAGCTCTGTTTCAAGAACACTTCCAAAATGGTAGCCTGATTTGCCACTATGAGTGTATCAGGTTTTATGCTCAGTGGCTATTTCCCAACTTGAATATAACCTGTAGGACCTCTAATTTGGTTTACTAAACTTATTCATTGTAAATATTAATTATTCTGCAAATGTTACCTAAGAAATGAAAATAAATTTAATATCACCAGATTTTGGTTTTATACAAATTATGTAAACCTAAGAATATAACAAGAAAAAATACCTACATTAAAACTACGTGTCTATCCCAGTTAAAATAGATGCTTCTTACAATAAGCCATTTCCTTATATATTTTAAACAATCTTGTTCGTTTACTTTCAACAAACAACTTGCAAGAGTCAGATTGGCAACTTGATGACACGAGAAATTCATCTTCAATTTAAAAACATTTGGATATCAGTTGTGTGTAACATTATACATAAAACTGGCAAGAATCAGAACAAAACTTTAAAATTAAGGTGATTCATTGCATAAAGTGAACACATAATTTGATATCTTGGTGTCAGTATTGCTAGAATTTAATTATTATTTGTGAGCGATGAGATGCTTCATTATTTGATGTGTTGTGTAATATACCTTCAGGTTGTCGGGAATTAAAGGTTCTACTATTATGACTAATAAATTAAGAATTTTTATTTTCAATCTTTAAAAAAGTATTACGTTTCTTTCGTAATATGCTGCAGCTTATGCTTTACTTTTAAAAACTCTCTTGAATAATTGCATTATACACAATCAACTCTTTATTGTCGTTCTCCGTGGTGTAGTGATTACCATGCTAGCCTCTAGTTCCCGAGGTCGCGGATTCAAACCCGGCGGAGGGCGATGGATTTTTTCGGGTGTAAAAATCCTTAGCATGGCTTCCTTCGGAAGGGAAGTAAAGCCGGTGGTCCCCTGTTGTAGATTTACGGCACGTAAAAGAACCTCAAGCTTGATAAAGAGGCCTTTGAGCAAAATTACCGGTCTTTCATGCCCAATATAGAATGGGACGCTAAGGACCATAGTAGTTAACGAACGTCCATAAATAAAACTTAATTAACTCTTTATTACCATCACGTAAATAAACACATCGTGTATACTTTGTAACTTATGTAATTCTACCGTCCGCGCTGTTATAACCTCGCCTGTTCACGGTTACATGCGACTTACAATGACCTTGTATAAGCCCCTCGTTCCGATCCCTAACAATGCTTATTCCCTTATCCATAATTGGTCGATATGTCAGTCGCTGGATAAACAAATACTACATTGTATCATATTGACTTCATGCAATATAAAAAGGAATACGGATATTATCCATGTACAATCTTATTAGCAATTTATATAGATATATTTATAAGCTTACTTAGCTCAAGGTTCATTAGATTTGGAATTGCTTTGTTGATGAAACATAGTAAACAACGTCTATAACGCTTGTTTTCCATTCCATTCTTGGGAATAGGCTTAATTATAAGCTAATAAAACAATGAAACGAATAATGATAACAAATAATTCATTTCGTTACTTCTTTAATACAAATTAGTTGTGTGCAAATTCAAATTAGAACTAATAATAACACTTTTCACATGCAAATTGTAATTTGTAGATCAACAACTGTTTCAAACTTATTACCTATTTATTTAAAGTTTTGATGTAATATTTAATTATGGTATTTATAATTCATCTCCTTCAAAACAAAATATTCAAGACTCATCAGAAGCTTGATATAAAATATTTTATCAACATGTTTTGTACACTCTGATTTTCAACATTGTAATACTGGTTATTATATATATATGTATATATATGTGTGTATATAGTATAATAATATATATATATATATATATTCAACGTCGTTTAGCCTGGTAAGTCATATTGGACGATAAATGAATGAAATAAATGTAACTGGATCTTTTTCCACATTCTCGAAGTAATCTCGCCTCGGAATGGGAATGTTATGTAAAATAGCATATTATTGCTTGTGTGGTTAGTTCTTTTGTGAGTAATTTCTTCCTTAGACAAGGGAATCTTTGTTTCCATGTTCCTTTGAGTCGTTATATTATATTTCTGGTGAATTTGTGAGCTCTGTTTTACCTGAAATCAAAGGCACAAATTGTAATATTTTACTGCCTATTGTTGCAAAAATTTAGCTCTGGTAAGGTTACGTTTTATGCTTTGCTTTTTGAAACACAGAGAGGTATAAATTGGGCAGCATCGATATATTGTCTTAAAATATGAGTATCTGCTGGTATACCAGCCAAAGCAATTATCCATGTTCTTAAAAGTTAACCCGTCATTTGTTGTTACCATTGTTGTGACACGGTTTATCGCGCCGTGAGCATTTCGCTCACGGTAATAAATACACGTAACAAGAGATAACATTATGTCAATCGCACAATTTAATATTGCGTAAGTTATAATTTTCTAAATCTACTACAAATGACATTTTTTTTGAAGTGATCACAAAATATTTGTCTTCACAAAAAACTAAAGAATATTAACTTACGGTTGACTAAATGTAGTATATGTAGGTATTTGAAATAAATTCAAATCCAATGTCTTCATTGACAATATTATGATTTTAATGTTTGTTAAATATGGTATTATATGCAATACCTAAGTATAGTACAAATTCAATATACTCCTAAAAACAAATTATGGTGATGGTGGTGGCAACACTGGCAGCTCAAGGCATTTATCACAGGTTATTCTTGCGTGTTCGTTGCACAAATATTTGTTACATTTACAACAGCTTTTCTTGGTTTTTCTGTTCTTTCGGCGAGGGCACAGTGAACATACACCAGGAGTTGTCACAGTAGTTGCAGTTTCTGCATTCTCCTCTTCATTACCAACAATTTTCTGTTGTAGAAGGTAATTATGTGCGGTTTGTTTTGGTCGCCGGTTTCCCCATCAATTTCGTCACCAGAATGTAGAGTTGAAAGAAGCAGCACATTTTTGTTTCTTTTAGACACATATGACACTAGAACCCCCGTTTTGAGAAAACCAAACATACAACTACAAGCCTGGCCTCTCTTTAGTATTTACAAAAATGGGTGGAATTTCTTTTTTGTTCTTCTTTAGTGTTCCACCACAGTAGTTTTATTCTGTAGCAACTCAAAGGCTAGCGGAACAGATGTAAAATAATTATCCATGGTAATGTTTCTTCCGCTATTCAAAATGGGCGCTGCTACTCTATTCACAACACTAGATGCTTTATTTTCTGTTCTTTCGGCGAGGGCACAGTGAACATACAGCAGGAGTTGTCACAGTAGTTGCAGTTTCTGCATTCTCCTCTTCATTACCAACAATTTTCTTCATTGAGACTCGCAAGTTGTCTGACAAATTTGAAACAGACAGACGTACTATCACATGGGGTTTTATAAGTTCTAGAGCCAAATGTTTCAGAAATATTCGACGCGCTAATTTCTTCTCTGTATTAGTGAAATAAATTATCTGAGAATTTATTGCACCAATGTTCAACAGCCAAAAAAATACCGCCATTGGTCAACGGCAGGTAATTCTAGATACTGAATATTGAGATATCAGTTAGTCGACAATATCGACCTCACCTTTTGTTTTGTTGTAGAAGGTAATTATGTGCGGTTTGTTTTGGTCGCCGGTTTCCCCATCAATTTCGTCACCAGAATGTAGAGTTGAAAGAAGCAGCACATTTTTGTTTCTTTTAGACACATATGACACTAGAACCCCCGTTTTGAGAAAACCAAACATACAACTACAAGCCTGGCCTCTCTTTAGTATTTACAAAAATGGGTGGAATTTCTTTTTTGTTCTTCTTTAGTGTTCCACCACAGTAGTTTTCTTCTGTAGCAACTCCAAGGTTAGCGAAACAGATGTAAAATAATTATCCATGGTAATGTTTCTTCCGCTATTCAAAATGGGCGCTGCTACTCTATTCACAACACTAGATGCTTTATTATCGGTCTGGTATGGACCTTCAGGTTGCTTCCCTGGATAGATTTCTAGATTTGAAACGTAATATGTTTCAGAATCGACCAATGCATAAATTTTAATTCCATATTTTGATGGTTTTGATGGAATGTGCTGGCGGAGTTTACATCTTCCTCGGAAAGCAGGTAGAATTTCATCAAGTGTTGGGTTTTCTCCTAATTCATAATTATTCATGCATCTGACGACAAATTCCTCAAATATTCTTCTAATGGGCGCCAGATTATCGATTTTCTTTCTATCAGCTCTATCATTGATGTCATCGAATCGTAGAGCCTCGAGAAGAACATAGAACCTGCGACTTGACATCACGGCACGAAAACATTCAGGAGATGTGCAATCATCAGCCCAAATCTCTTGGATGTTGATATGAGCAGCCTTTTTTAAGCCTGCCATGTATAGAATACCAATTAGAGTAGTTAATTTGTGTGGAGTTGTATCAAGACAGTCCCTCGCTCGAGCATATTTAGTACGCATTTTTGGAGATATATGTTAGTACAGTTTGTAATATGTAAAATTGTCCCTTCAGGAAAGAATAAATTCCATGCATTTGCGACTGAAGTTGCATTTTTTGACTCTCCTTTACAGCCGCGATGTGTTCTAACTATATTATGTCTAGGGCTTCGAACATTGCGGCGTGGTGGATGCATGGACCATACTGTTATTTTATCTTTTCCGATATATGATAGTCCTATCGGCTGAAAATCACTTTCGGTTTCTGAGTCATCTCCTGCAGATAGTTCTGAATCAGTTATATGATCACTATGTTCAGAGGGCGCATCAGATTCACATTCATTTAATCTTTCTTCCTGGTTCAAATCAACGCTGTCTAGGCCAACAGAAGTACTAGTTTCACTCAACTATACAGGGATGCCTAAAGTAAAACAATAATAATAATAATAATAATAATAATAATAATAATAATAAAAAACAAACTAAGAAGCAGTTAGAAATCATGTTAGAAAACGTTTCTATATTGATTATGACATCTAATGTTGGCCTAAATTCGATTCTCAACAGCAGTGTTCGAAACCGTGTCGAAAGAAACGTTAAAATGGTAATTACATACACATTTATTATAACAAAAATTAAAAATAAACATACCTTGAGAATCCCTTCCATCCTGTTGTAAGGCTGGCAGAAGGATTTTTTTTTGCTCGGCTCATTGTAAAAGTTTAACTGAATATCAATGAAAACAATACAAACGAAGGAATATTTTTAAGGAATACAATATAGGGCTTCTACATTTCAACTTCAAGCCAGGATGATTGCGGACTGCACAACAATTGAATAGCACGGTTTGTCGCTTGATGAGCAAACCGCTCATAGCTGTGCCGCAACTGGAGAAAGATTGCATAAACCATTGTCAATGTGATTGTTGTTAAATCTAACTTAACTGCTTCAGGAAAGTTTAAAGGTCAGCTAGATTGAGCGAGAAGATTTTATCAGCAGTCGTTACCGTAAAAAAAATAAAGAAAATAAAAATCAAAATAAGCCAGAAGAATGTACACCAGATGACAGGTGTATAGATGTTATCATTTAAGCCAGGATAGATCTCGATAGGTACATCGTAAACATTTACAAACATTTCTTTTATCCTCCATAGAGTTGTAGAAAACGCTTTTAAATGCAGACAACAATGCGTTTTTCCTAGCTCGTGGATAGCAGGTTCAAGCTCATCGGGATACAATGCGAGCTTTGACTCTGATGTCGCTGCAAGGTTATTGCTGAATTACGGGAACAATATCATTTTTGTTAATGGTGATTAATTCAGAGACCATTCTGTCGTGTATTTTCAAGAATTTCTGCGCAGTCAGGCTTCTCCTCTTTAGTAATAACCAGGCATAGAAATTCTGAAGCAGCTAGCTTCGAGTTAGCTACACTCAAACCATCATTAATACATAGAAAGTACACAATAGCGGCCAAGGGTCAGTAACGGCATTCAAAGCACGGTCACGTTGGTGGCCTGCACACGCCAATATACTGTACGAGGAATGGCGAATGGTTTGCTATTTACGGCGTTCTGCGTAAGGTCCAGAATTAGTTCAACCTTTTTTCCTTTCATCCTGGCTTTAATGCTTGGAAATTCCTGTCTGGTGATAAAACACTGCTCTTTCTTTAGCACTTTCCACTCGGTCACCATGTTGAGAGCGACTTTTAAGTTCAGAGCACCTACACAAGCGTCCCGCTCGTTCTACCTGACCGCTTGCTGCTGCTGTGAAGCGGCGAATATACTCTATCCGTTGCAGAGGTAGACAGTAAAAGAGGGAGATTGTTATATGCACATAAAAGGTATATCAGTATTATTTATTAAATGAAAATAAATATTATAAATAAGTAAGACAAAGTAATACTATACCGTTGTCCTCCCTTTACTCTAAACTGAAAAATATGTTATAAATAAAGTTGAGGAATACTAAGACTTCGTAGCATTAGCACCTTTAGAAATATTAGTCTGCAATCGCGTAACGGAGATCACAGACTGCACTTCACCCTCACAAAAGCTTCACTGTCCAGATACGCACAATCTGCTGATCTCTTGTCACGAGGACTTCAAGGAAATCTTTTGCGTGGCATGGTGGCTCGGTCCCACTTGGTTGAAGTATTCTTCATCGCTTTGGCTAGTTGATTTTGTTGCTGCACTGGAATCATTCCTAAAGAAGTCACAACGTGTACTCGCCAACAACCATAGAATTTTTTGGAGTTCATTGGATAATATTTCTACACGAAATTACTTCACATTATTGGTTGGACCTTATGAGAAACAGACTGATGGCCTAATGACCATGGAATTATAAACAAGTCTACACTATACAATTTTTACCGCATAGCAAGTGAGCTTCTCAAGAGAATATGAAGCCTTGCGGTTCTAAACTATCAAAGCAGTCAAATATTGCATAGTTACAACCATTTCTATACTACAGCCTCATTCGGTTGGTAGATGCACTCTATTTTACAGCAAATTCTTTTTTACAGAAACATTCTTGATCATCGATATTATTTCTCCCAACCTACTGATTCACCAAACACACATAAACTTACAACACTTGGGATCCCGCCTTAATATTTAGAATTGATTACCAACATAGTTTTGGAATCTTCGAGCACGGCAAGCCATTAGGAAGATTCTAAATTCTTTACTCCCATGCAAAATAGTACATAACCCTCCGGGACAAGAAATCGAAGCTCCATTGTGCGCTGATTGATTACGATACTCCACACCCTTTGTAGCTACTTGATTGTCGTTCGTCATTCCATTGCTTATACGACAACATCACACCGTTCACAAAGTATACATGTTACTACATACATGTGCTAATATACGATTACTACACCGACCATGGATTCTCTTCGGATATGTCTGTAGAGTTCCTATCGGCGTTTGAAAGGTTCATTAGTCCCAGAGGCGTTCCACATACTGTCTATTGCGACACCACCACCACCACCACATTCCATACAACACATGAAGAGCTCCAGGAGCTCGCATCGTTCTTCGAGGACACCAAGACGACTCAGTATTTCCTCCACTCTGGTATCCACTGGAAATTTATAGCTCCATGGTAGGGAGATGGTGGGAGTGAATGATTGGCATAATCAAACGTTGCATCCAAAGAGTTTAGGGCGCAGACAAGTTGACGAAGGAACCTTCAACAGAATATTGGTTAACATCTAATCGACATTAACTCTCGCCCTCTAATCCAAGATGGCATTGACGCTCTGGCACCAGCTCATTTCTTTTACGGAAAGAGACCAACGACAATAGCAACGGCACAAGGGACACTTATTAAGATATCATCTAAAAAGACAATACCGACTCCATGAACAAGCATTGAACAGCTCTTGAAGAGTTTTTAAAAACGTTGGAGCAAAGAATGTGTTGTAGTTGAGATGTTCTCATCATTTTCGTCAACAAAAGAACAGCTCTGCAACATTCCTAATTGCAGAATTGTTCCTGCTAAAGAAGAAGTATGCCTGCGTCACATGTGGAAGGCAGCAGTCATAAACGGACTACAACCCGAGGAGGACGGGAAGATGTGAGCAGTGCTACTCCGTACATCAATGGAAAACAGATACTCCGAACTGTGCATATCCCATTAGAAATGGATATGGGCGGAAAGAATCTACAATATTGAACCAGAGATAGTGGTTCCTATGGGATTCAGTGTTTTATTCGTGTTTCTTATACTAGTTAAATGTAATATCATTTATGGATGTTCTTGGCAAAAGTTCAATATAAAACAGCAAATGGGATTTACTTTAACTCTTTTAATTTATTTTAGAGAACCAGGTCATATCACTGCAGAATGTCACCTACCTTGACCATATGAGGAGGAGCTCACTGTGTTTGAAATTTCCATTTCCTGACATCCTGGTAGACGTTGATAGAAAATTGTCTCTCTTGAGCATCCAGCAATAACGGACATATTCACACTACCCTTTCTTTGGTATCTAGTTTCCATGTATCTGATGTCCTGGTGAAACCTTTCGCCATGTTTCTCACTAATGCACCTAAATTCTAGGGAAAACAATTGGCGTGTGAATCCATAAATTAACTTAAACACTCATATCGCAGTTCAAGATTCAGAAATTATTTACAATAGTTTCAACCACCTCTTTGTAATTGGAGAATCTATAGTTGCCTACGTAATTATTCACAACCATTTTGAGGCCATTACACATATTCTACTCTGTATCACAGTTAACAGTTTCAAAATCATTTTCTAATATTCATCTACGTATCTCTGAGCCTACAAAAATGCCAGAGTGGACTTAACTAAGAGGGGGAAATTTATCACATAGGTATTTAAAACAAGGTCTGTTTTGGTCCAAAGCTCTCACAAACACCAAGTAATGTGTAAGAATGCCAAACAACATTTGTAGGGTCAATTAACGGCTCTAGAATAATGCTCCGGATTCTAGGTGTAAATGTTTGCCGACTTGGGCAGTCTTTCATCTCCCAATGGGAAGTCCTAACTGCTCTGTTCCATTCACAAACAAAACAAAGGAGAAATAAAAAAGGGAAACAGTGCTATTCTTGTAAGACCTCTTTGCTGTCTCAATAATAAACCAATAAGTTTAATATCTACACAAACAGGCCACATGTAATGTTCATATTCCACTCTCGATAGTGCCAGCTTTAAATTATTATACGATTCCTTTAAAGCCACTAAATGAGGTATGGAACGGGAAGGAACATTATTTCCATAATGCAAAATAACACTGTTAAAGCTAATTTTTGAAGAGTATATAAATATTCTCCATCCCTCAGAGGCATGTGCCACATTGGCGTTTTTTATAACAAGGTATTGACTTTAAGCATAGATCCGAGATGTAATGCACAGTCTTTTGACGAGGGCGTAGCTAGGCTGTTGCACCGTACCGCACCACACTGGGCCCCCAAAGTTAATGGCCCCAACTGGGGATCCCAATGACACCCCATTAAGGGTGGTGTTCCTGTTCAAAAAGTGTTGAAAAGGATTTTGAAATTATGTTGTGATAAAAAATCTATAACAATTTACACATCAACGTAATGTTTACTGTAGTTGCTATTGCTACAATTGCATGTAAGAGAATTAGTTCGAAAAATCAAATAATATACTGGCGGAGCAGTGGGTGAGTGAGGGGGATTCACAGCGCGTCCCTCGCGTGGTCAGTATCTTTACATACATGGCAGTCAGCTGAGCATTTGTCCTACCACAATGTGCATGCCTCGCACCGGCTCTAGCTTCCACGCTTCTAGCTTCATAATCATTATCCCATATGCTCACAGCTTTACAATCGGTCCAAGGGCATGAAGTTAGTAATAGACGCATGTAGGGTAATTCAACACCTTTTTGGCTTCTTCTACCGATGGTCAGCTGATAAAATAGCCTGAAAACGTTGCAGAACTTTTCTGACTAGATAACACCTTTGTTTGGATCACAAGTATTATCAGTTAGAAATTTCTTCAGATCTAAGATTAAAACTATGACTAATGTGAAACAGCTTGCAATCTACTGTTGACTGAAAATAGCTCTTTGACTTCTGTCTATCCTGATGAATATACTGTTGGTTGTATATACTTAACTGTCTCTGTTACAGTTGCTAAAACTGAAAGATCGTTTCCAAAATTAAAACTGATCGAAACTACCTTAGAAGCTTTATGACTCAGCCACCCCGAAATGGTTTGGCTCTATTGTGAATAGACAATGAAAGAGCGCGACGGATTAACATTGATAAAGTCGTTGGTTTCTTTACTGATATGCAATCAAGAAAGAAAATCGTCACATCTCAAGTTTGATTATGTTTTTACTGTTGATTAAATAATTTATTTTACTTATATTAAGAAACGTTGGACTCTAAGCCTTGTTAAATTTTAGTCTTTGTGTTTATTATTTCAAAATTTTCCTTTTAATTTCTTATATTTACTACAATAAAGACTACTAGTGACATAGTTGAATATTATTTAGCTATTTTAATTTTATAAGAAGTTCAATTCAATGTTGTGTTTTTAAAAGTGAAAGTTGTAATTAACAAGATATGAAATTAGCAGCTGTGGAAGGAGCGTTCGCTTATCATGCTGTCCAGCACATCCAATCTTTCAGGTCCATGGACTGTACTTCTAAATTTAACTAGTATAATTTTAAACCCAAATTTAAATGCGGTCATAGTTAAGCCGAGGCAATTGTACTACCTTTTTTAACCCCATTTGCCATTTCTGAGCTAGAATATGATTTACAGAAAGCTAATTTTATTTAAATAATGACGGATGCACCGAACCGTAAAGACATAAAAATACTTCAACTGCTTGTTGGATACTTTAACCCTAATCGGAGGATTCAAGTTAAAATGTTGGATCTTAAGTCTTTATCTGGAGAAACTTCAGAAGCCATTGCTATGTTTTTGAGTGAGAGTGTAGAAACTATTAACTGAAAAGAAAACATTATCACACTTTGTGCGGTTAGTACTAACTGCAATTTTGGAGGTGTAGCTAGAAACGGCGTCAACAACGTCTTTTCTAAATTGAAAGGAAATTTAGGGGACAACTTACTTGAGGTTGGGTGTTCTGCTCATATTATTCACAATCCTATCCAACTGTCGTTCCTATTGTTACTGAAGGTATTATTTCTAAAACATATGGTTATTTCTATGTGTATGTGTATACTGTATGGCTTGAAAATCTTATAGAATTTTGTGAATTCTTAGGAGTACAAAAATGTTTTAGGGTACAGCAACATAAGGTGGCTACATTTACTCCCTGCGGTCGAACGCCCTTTGACTATGTTTGTACTTTTTTTACCTCTGAAGTCATATTTTGAATCTCAAAATAAAAAGCCAATTTATTAGCAAATACTTTTTTGAAAGTCCTTTATCAGAAGCATGGATGCAGTTTCTTCACAATCAAGTATCAACTTTTCACTTTGCAGTTCAAAGAGTGGAAGGTAAAAAATAGTTTTTCAGTAATTTTTGTGTTAAATGATTTAAAAGCTAATGTAGTTTCTTAGGCTAAAGATGACTTCCTAACATCAGCTGTCAGAACAGTTCTTTGCAAATTGGAAAGCGAGGGTGTGTCCTCAGAGATTGCCAAATTTAAATAATATGCCCATACATTTTATCAAACTGAATATTTTAACAAATGGTTGCACCCATTGAAAGTTTGCTAGACTAAGTTGGGTGACACTTAAGTTAGAGATACTCCAATGGAAGGATACACAGAAGACTAAAGACTTCTTTCGCGAAGTGGCTCCTTCAACTGTAACAGACAATATTGTTCTGTATGATGATATATATTAAACAGCACGTGAAACCAAATATATTAGAAAAATGGAATTTGGAAAGGATATCACCTTGCGGTTCTTGGGTATAAGTTGTTTCACATTTTATTGTGAACAATGCACTTATTCCAATTTTCTTAAAATATTGGAATTTCTTCTCTGTTTACCTGGAACTAACGCACCCACTGAACGAGTGTTTCCTTACATGAATAGTCTGTGGAAAAGTGACAAGAAAGCCTTTTCAGTACAAACATTGATAGCTGTGTTGATTAATAAGTATAACTTTAATTACACATGTGTAAACTTTTAAAAATGCTAAGTGACCAAAAAGGACTTACTAAAGAAGATCCATACATTAGCAAAATATTAATGCATGCTGCATTAATAATTCTAAAGGTTTGCTTGGCTGGAGTCAATTCAATACTCTACATTTTGTAATTTACAGTGTTTATTTAAAATTAATTTTCAAATCTATATATGACAAAACACTTTTAGAGTCCTATTTTACCATTTTATTTATAGATATATTTTTGGAGACAAACACTAAAATGCCCCATTTTCGTATTTTAAATCTAGAGCCATCTATGTTACGGGCCCTATTGGGACCTGCACCGGGATATCCGAGAACCTAGCTACGCTACTGCTTTTGGCCAATATACTTTCTTACAATATTGTGACGGAGACTTCACCACTAGTCCTATTCTTCAATGCCAGTCAGTGCATATGATTGATTGGAGGGAGAGGGTGGAGACGCTCTCAGCTTTCAAACATTTCCGAACTTTTGTCGGTACGCTAGTAGGAATTTCCACACCGTCCCGTAACCCGGCTTTTACCAAACCTCTTGGAGGTTTTATGCGAGTACAAAACGAAGGTTGTAGTGAGTTTCAGTTTTCACCCGGTGAGTTCTGTCTGCATGAAAAGTCCTGTGTTCGATGCGTCAGTAAGGGAACGTAAGAGAGAAGAGGCTAGAAGTTGACTCCTGTGTTCGACAGCTCTGTGAGCGACAGAAAGACAGAAGAGGCTGATTATGTATATCCAATTGAAGTGTTGCGTGCACGGTAAATTGAAGAGAGACTGGAGAAATGCTGGACAACATCATGTTGCTGTCAGAAGTGGCATTTTGTACCACGATAGATGAAATAAACTTTGGAATGCTGTAGTTGGGAACTGAGATGAAGGACTTGCAAACAGAGATGAAGAGCAAAATGCAAAACATGAAATCTGAACTCTGTCTTGGCACCGATTCTATAAAATATGCAACAAATGCTACTGTGCAAGAATTGAAAGGCGACACCGCTGAGTTGGAAGGAATTAAATCCTACATGGGAGGAAAAATTAATGCGGTGGAAGAGCATCTTAATCACCTTAATAGAATTGTTTATATTATTTTTGTTGTTGTATATAAATTTAGTAATTTTTGGGAAAAACTGTTTGAGCAGCAGGTGAAAGAAAGCAAAGAATAATGAACGCCGCAGTGGAGGAAATGCGCTGCGACCTGGAAGCCAAGAGTGGTGTTGAAGTTATATAGGGAGACCGTACAGGAATTCGCTATGGAGCTAGAACGGCTGGCATTCCGGGGCCCTGATAGATTTGCTACCAGTATTTATTTCCGGAGAAGTAGTCCTTACATTTATCAGCGTCGTAAGATCCCGGGAAGTGAAACAGCCCCTTCTCCCAACTCAACATTGTAACTTCAACGACGCCTTGGCGGCTGCATTCCACAGTAAAGTAACGAAGATGACGACCGGAAGAACTACTGTGGTGCCGACCAGAGCTGTGGTGGCTGCGAATGACAGTTACTGGCTCCAAAAATAGCAGCTTAACCGTCGTAAATCTGAGAAAGGAACATTTATGCGCTGGAGTTACGGAGAGCCCGAACGCCTAAGAGCGGACTGCAGCTCGCCCTAATCGAGGAACAATACTCCGAGTTCTGCACCACTTTACATAAAATGCCATACTCCATAATCTGGAGTTGGGAGAAAATTTTATCTCATCCTTTAGGAGCGGTTTCGTTCCAGAAATTGGTGCCACTACTAAATATGGTACCTTTCTTATCAGCAAGTCATGTGCTATCTTTGTTTGCAAATATATGTGAGTATTCCTCTTTCTTTATTGTTACAATAAACAGCTTCTTTCTGAGAATGGCATTTTCTTATATCAGTGATCCGTTTTCTCAGAAACTACTGAAAATGGCTACATGACATTTTAGGACAATAAAACTAATACCACAATGCTATTGTGGATCTTCTTTGGTGATACTAACATGCCTTTTTATGTTTTAATTAACCAATTGCTTATAAGCTTTAATAAAATTGTATAACAGGAAACAACCTTATGCTACTTAATAAATGGCATTGTTGTATAAACGTATATCAGTGAACTTAAAGGCACGCATCTAGACAATGTAAACGTTTCAGCCTAATATTCTTAAAACGTATTTCTGATTTTTTTCTTCAGTTCAGTAACTTTGAGTATAATTCTGCGGAAACAACACAACTTAGAACAGGACAGGTGTGTTGAGTTTGCATTCAGCGACAGCCCTCGTTACATTAGAGTGTGAAAAGTATTAATCTTGCAGTGAATCTGAATATGGTTTGTTTTTCAGTCTTCGAAGATGTCTCGGTGGTGGGACATTGGTTGAAATGTTACTCAGCGGTTCATTGGAGTGATATAGAAAGAAGCCTTGGAGTCGAATACAACAGGGGTGAATGGTCAAGTCCGTATTGGAATGTTCAGTTCCATTTAGAGTTCTGTGAAGATTGTGCCAAGATGCAACCACTATCAGGCGGAGAACTCGATTCTGGATACTTTGGATTCCTTGCAGTTGTGAGTCCGGAGCTGAATTCCATATTACGCAACCGTATTGCAAAATCGGCCTTATCAACGAGAAAGCATTAGTTGCTTTAAATTTAGTTGTAATGTTGATGATCATTGAAGCCGACATTTTAACTGGAAAATTTTGTGTCGTCTGTTTACTAAGTTGTTGATACATTTTCTCCAGTTGATTTTGCTTTTCAGTATAAGTCGAGATACGATGTGGATGGTTCGGCGGGAACATGTAAGTTCGCCGTAGAAAATAATTTTGTCATCTTGTTTTTTAGTCTTTAGAGCGAACCGGACAATTTTGGATTTGCGGGAATTCATTTGAATTGCCCGTTTCTTGCACAAGGTGACCAAAAGGGTAGCAAATAACTGGAGGTTACCAGCGCATGATTTCAGTGTGCCATTGTTTAGAATAGCGATAGTACAGTCTGCAGATTACCCTATGGTTAAATTGTCATTTATGGAAGATCGTGAGTGTATATTAGGTATAAGTACGGCGCCCATATGCTTCCTTGAGGAACTTTAACTTGCACGAAATGTATTGGAGGCAGGGTGTTTTCGTATCTAACGGAGAAACCTCATTTGGAAAGGAGCGACTGCATTGTTGTAAACAATGAAGAAGTTATTTTATTGTAGGAGTTGTATTGTAGTTCAACTGTTGGGGAGCCGAACTTGAAGTAGTTACAACCGCACGTATGGTACCCGGTAGCCTTCGTCCCAAAAATTTAAAAATATTAACTTTGTAATTTGAATGTTTCTTTAAATATGATATATTTATGTTTGCCTCGGCTGCGTCAGTATTTATATTTTTTTAGAGACATGAATGTCTTAGCAGGGAGGTGGTGCAACTGAAGTATGTAGGCTTACACAGATTTTAATTTTTTATTCACTCCTTTTTATTAATTCTTGACACGATTTAAATAACACTTCACTGATATAGAGAGCCGTAAGATTCTTTTATTAAATACTTGCGCTTTTTAAACACGTAAACTATTTTCTAGCACAAAATACGTATTAAATTTCTCGAGGACACATCTCGCGTCCGGTTAGGAACACTGACTGCAAGCAACGCGTCCAGTTATGAGCGCTGTCTACAAGCAACTGACTTGATTTCTACCGCCTAAATTTGTAAATTTCTGTGTTTGAAGTCTCTGATTGGCTAATCCTAGTCCAATAGAATACCTTCATTTAACTAAAGCTTTTTCTGGGTGTTGATTGGCTATTTTATAAACTGTCACAAACATTACATCATTGTTGCTCCTAGAATGACTAGTAGTATTGTTAATCTTTCAAATTCATTATTGCCTCAAGGTTACCTCATTGTTAGCAACTTTTGACCTATTATTCTCACAGCTCCTACATTATTAAATTACGTAATACATTCACATAACATTATTACACATGTATACAATAATATAAAATATACAATGACTGTAATATACACTTTTTATATATTGTTACATACACATATTGCTTTAAGGCGAGCTGTTATTGAATTATATATATATATATATATATATATATATATATATATATAATTAGACTGAAATTATTAAGTGTTAAAAATACTGCCTCAATAAGGAGCCTGTCAGTAGTTATTTTATACAGCAGTCCAGTGTGTCAACCCTTATCAAATGGCTTCTCCGTATCCAGAAATATCCCCGTAAACAAAGTTTTCTTCATAAGTATCTATCTAGAACCACATCAACTACACCGTGAAGTTGTTGAGAACAAGAAAACGCTGATCAGAAAGTAAACTGGGTGTTGGGTATTATGAAATTCGATGACTTCAAGAGATGTAGGTAAAGTATACGTTCAAAAATATTTGAAAACAGAGAAAGAAGCCTGACTGGCCAATGGCTGTGAGAATTGGTTTTTGCTGTGTTTGGTTTGTGTATATCATCACAAACCATCTTTTCATCTAGTTGGGAAAGGCCCAAACGAAGAACACAAATGTTTCTCGGGGAACTACTTCAAGAAGTAATGTGACAGTCTTATCTGACCTGGAGATTTGTTAGTTGGGTGTTTCTTTATTGCATATAATACTGTACGGGGTGAGGTATGCAGAGAAATACGTGAACCAAAGAGGCGCTGTAGCTTTCTCGGATATTGTTCGAATACGGCACCTATAGCTGCATGAGTGCTAAAGTGCTGTTCTAGCATTTTAGAAAATAGGTTAACTTTTTCTGCTGAGGTGCTATAGCAGGAGTTATTGAACTTCAAAGGAGGTATCTTTTTTGTATTTTGTCAACATGTTAGTGTTTTGGATAAGATCCATCCTTGCAATTAAGAGAGTTGCAAGGAGAATCTGGTTTTTAGTAACCAGAAAACTCTTTTCCTTTTCCTTTTGGGCCATGATGTAGATCCCGTGTAGCTTGGTTGTACAGTATTTTGTGTGGGGTATGTTTGCAGAAATTTCTTTTCACCTCGAGATGTTTGACTTTCGGTGTCAATATATGTATTTTTTACAGTTGTATAGCTATTTGTCTTGTCCTGCTATTCCAGCCTTGGTGAATGTATTTTATCAACTTGATTGTTGCCACGTCGATGCCTTATAGATATCTCAAGAACATTTTTAAATCGGCGATTTCATCTTAAATTGTCGTGTAGTAATACCATTTGAAGGGCCAGTTTATTAAGGTTTGGCGAGTATAAATTCTCAATGGAAGTTCAGAGCACACTGTGATTATTACATGGAAATTATATGAGCTGAGTTCATAGGTGGGAACGGATGGAGTGGTACACATGTTTGCTATGTTTCACTGATAAAGAAGCTTTAAAATATCTGGGATTTGACTACGTGTTGGATAATAACTTGGTTCTATTGAGTTTAAGAACTCAAATGAGAGTTGAGTTGCGACTTCAAAGAGCAGCTTCCCTCGTGGATTGGCCAAGTTGGAGCCTCATTTTGGATGATTGGAGTTAAGATCACCACACGGAAGAAATATATTTTCCATCAGGTGTGATATGTTCCAAAAATCTGATAAACATATTTTGTTTTCCAGTGCGCAGTAGGGTGACCCAATTTGCTATATAGCTTTGTTCATAGTTGCCATAATTCTTGAAATTCATTCTCTATAAAATATGGAAGTTCACCGTGTTCTACATCGCTTTTAATAATTTAGGCATATCCAGCTTTTCTTTGTTAGCCAGGAAAGTCAGCTCGATATAGTCGATAGCCCGGAATGAAGAAATGGATGCAAGGGCTAATTTTGTTTTAGCAACAAGAAGAATATCTAGTGCGTATGAATAAAAAATAATTTTAATTCGAAATACCTATTAGTTATACTTCTCCAATTCCAACTGGTAGCTTTGAAAGATTTGTTTCTGACACAACTCACTTTAAGAAGGGAAGGAAGCACTTGGTACGTATTCAATAATGGGATAATTAACGACATTAAAAGATCAAGTTTTCTACTAACTTATTTATGATGTCGCTATTATCAGTGACAATGTTTTGAAATACATTCTTAGTGACCTCTGTATACCAGAAATAAGTGCGTGGGGAACTTTGATTTCATTCGATGTTAGGAGAAGGAAAACTGGAAATTTCCTGTCGGCTTGAATTCCTGGAGTTAGTTTGGGTGGATGTTTTGGTGCTCTGAGTACACAGGACATCCTCTGTGGTTAACCTATGCTGAACCTTCAGAGTTAACGTAGATAAGAGTAGATTTTGGGCTTCTGGCGTATTTAGCAGTTAGATGCAGACAATTGCATTTAACGTAACGGGAAGCTCTGCGGCAGTAGTTCTGGAAATAACCATAATCTTCGCATTTTGTACACTGCAATATGGAGCGTTTAGGCTTCGGAAGTTCAATGTTCACAACAACGTTGTATGCCTAGTAACTTCGTAGGCTTTTCATTTGCTGGATTTGGCTTAACGTCGATAAAGAAAAGAGGTAGAGGAGCTTTTATTACGCAATGAAAAACGAGTATTATGTGTACTGATTGATAACCTGGTTAGTAAGCTCTTCCATCATTACTTTAGTAACTTACATGAAGGATGAAGGCCTCCGTCTACAGTCTAGTAATTCTTTTCAATTTTAAGTTGGTGTGTGTATAATTCAGCATGGTGTGTTTGTAAATAGTCTACTGTCTCTCGTATCCTTCATTTACTTCGAAATTAGCGGTGAACGTTCAAACTCCACTAAATCAAAGCCTATCTCCTGCTTATTAAAAATAATGCAATGAATGACTTTGAACAATTCAGTTATCCTACAACAGCAAAGGATGAAGGTTATACTTTAATTAAGCTTGAAACAAATGTGGTAGAAAGTCATAGTATAAAACCAGTAGAGAGTGAAAACTGTAATTTATCTGTAAGTCAAGACTGTAATTCTCTGGTAAACAGCAAAAGTCATTTTAGTGTATTGTATCAAAATGTACAGTACCTCAGCAATAAGCTTCATGAAGTTGAAATTTTCTTAAGTTCAGTGGAAAGTAAATTTACCACATTAAATGAAGAAACAATGTTTGAGCACTCTGTGGGTAAAATTGTGAATTTAAGATTATTTATTGTATGTATTTATCGGTCACAAAATAGGAATTATCTAACATTTCTTGATAAACCTGAGAGTGTGATCAACATACTCAAAAATAATCCAAAACAGATCTTAATATGGGGGGGTTTTAATGTAGATTTTCAAAAAGATAGCATAGCTTTACATAGACTAAACAATATATTAACTTCATTTAATCTTTCAAACAGCATTCAAAATCCCACAAGAGTAATTGACATGTCTAGATCACTAATTGACGTTACGATTTTTGATGAAACTGTAAACACTTTCATTCTATTGAATATTAACACTGGTTACTCTGACCACAATGCCATAGTATTAAGCCTAATTAATATCACAAGTACCAATGCTAAGATCAAGCCCATTACACATTATAAAAGGATATTCTCTAAAGAAAATATGCAATATTTTAATGCATTATTAAAGTCAAGAAGATTGGTTAGATGCGTACAGCGTATCGACTGTTGATAAAAAGATATCGAATCTTTTTGGCAACATTGCTTATCCCTACAAATTGATGAAACAAAGATACGCGCATAAAAACAAGAAATGGATAACAAAGGGAGTTATTATTTCAACTAAGAGGAAACGACATCTTACTGAACTGAATAAAATTAACCAAACAGAATATTTTATAAAATATTTCAAGCAATATAAACAAGTATAGCGTAAAGTAATAAAGGCTGCAAAAAAATTATGCATCGATACATGCATTTTTAATGCATGCAGTAAAAATAAGCTATATGGAATATAATAAGAAGCAAAATTTCCAATAGCAAGAATATCACTAGAAATAAGATGTCACCAAATGTTAATAATGTAAACATTGATAACCCTGTTGAGGTTTCGAACATTTTCAATAATCATTTTACCAGTATAGCAGATAAAGTATTCTTGTCTCAATCAAATTTATATGTAGAATCTGTTCTTGCTTATGGAAATTTCATATGGGTTTCTGCCATAGAAATAAAAGCTCTTTTTGTAGCACAAAAGAAAATAATAAGAAAGATGTTTAGTATAAATAGGATGACTCACTGTAAAATTTATTTTAACGAAAACAACATACTAACCTTACCCTGCTTATATATTTTAGAAACTGTTTTTTTATAACATTCAAAATTTCCAGTTGAATAATATAGTACATGATCATAAAACAAGGAATAGCAATAAAATACATTTACAAGCTTCCAGACTTACTAAAAGAGTTAACTCCATTTTACATAAAAGTATTCACATGTATAACTTAATCACTGAGAAAATAAAATGTAAGGATAAAAAAGAATTCAGAAGAGATACAAAAAGATTTCTAATAAATCATAGTTTCTATAGTACTCAAGATTTTTTTTCACTACTTCGGATACCATTGTTAGCTGTAAGAAAGCAGACTTGTATTTAAGCCTTGTTATTATACGTGTATTTATATGAGTAATATCTACAGATTTCACGTTTCAATTGTATTTGTACCAAAACACTTCATTATGTACTATAGTTACCATTACGATTGTATTTTCCCTGTAATATCCTTTTTAGGTTTTTAAGTTTATATTTTATGTGTTATTGTATTAATCCCCTAATACAGGCTTGCTTTTATTCAGTGGAAGAACATCTAGAAACGATTTCGTTTATAATCTTTCTTATGAAATATACTATGTTTTACAATTCCAAAAATTAGTTTAGGCACCTACTCATGTAAGAAATTAGGATTTCTGTATTTGTGTATTACATCTAATTATACCTGTTCTTTTTGTACTAATAATTGCATTGTTAACGAAGCCAATATTTCTGTATTGAAATCAAATGGTGAATTTAAATACATTAAAAATAAATAAATTTAGCTTTACTTTATTGTTACAGCCATATGTTTCTAATTTCCAGTTTCCAACTTCTGCAAATCCTTTAGAAACTGATAATATCTGCTATATTGCATATGTATATAAGTGCAGGTCTGTTTATTTGGCTATAAGTGTTTTCATTAGTACTAGCAGTACTTACATCAGTGATGTCTTCGTGAATTCTTGCAAGGGCGCAAACTTGTTGAATGAAGCAATTGGACAGCCGTGTTCTAATCTGTGTATTTTGACGACGGCTGTATTTTCCTCTTGTACCATTTCGATAGACATAATCACAAAGTAAAACTGGACTTTTGTCTTATACTAATAACAGTAACTGGATTATTATCAATAACGAAGCACTATACAAATAAAACGCTTATTATTTTGATAACAAAATATATCTGTAATAGTGAGTCCTGAAGTTAGAAAATTTAACATTGGCAGGATAGGGCTTTTAGTCTCCCCTTAAGTGTTTATGCCCTACAATAATGAGAAGGAATTCATTTTAATGAGTTATTGTGCTTGCTATTTCATTTTTAACTTCATTTTTACTTTATGACTATAAGGTTTTACTTCCTCAACTATATCCTCTGTAGCGGTTTTCTTGTGTGCTGTTGTAATTACCGAGTAGCTAGTATTTCAAACATACACGAAGAAGATCTTGCACACTCTAATTATTGTTCCAGCTACTACAAAATAATAAGCAAGGCCGTGTGCCCGCGACCTTTCTGGTTTTAGAAATCTGTATTTATGTATTATTTTAATCCTATGGTTAGCAATGAAGTTCCGTCTTCTGTTTTCGTCCCCCATTGCCAAACACCTTCTGAATATTTTATTATTGCTCTAGTGTTAGTAGTCTTAGTCCCGGATGAGCCAATTGTTTTAACGATAATCCTGCCGCTAGGGGCGCTCGTGTCGCTAGTGTCGGTGCGTGCGACGGCGGCGGCGGTAAGTTTGAAAAGCGCCCTGAGCGGTAGGATTATCGTTAAATCGATTGGCTCATCCGGGACGAGTTGAAAGAATTGAGGAAGTGACGTGGAGTGTTTTGATTGGTTCGTTAATTTGGGGTGGAAGATGAAGGAAGGAAGATGGAGGAGTATGGAGGTCGCGTGATGGAGAGGAGCTGGGTGGCGAGGTGTTGTCTGTGCGGAGGTCGGTACTGAAAGAGGGGTAAAGATGGGGAGCGAGGGATAAAAAGTGTAACAGAAAGTGACGTGTGAAGTTGTGATTGGTGGGAATAAGAAGTGATTTTATTGGTGGAAAGGAACAAATGAGAGTTGTTGATTGGTGAGAATAAGAGAGATTATGATTGGTGGAAAAGAAAAAGGTGTGGGAGTGGGGTATGTTGGAGGTGATGGGAAAGGTGAGTTTTGCTAGCAGCAAGATTTGCAAAAGCCTGTCGTGAACTGATCAGCAATTTTGAACGTTGGATGGTAGTTTTCTTGAGTGGATAGAGAGATGGGGGCGATATGAGATGCGGTGGCGAAAATGGGAACTAGACAAGGTGGTTGAGACAAGAGGTTTAAGGACGAGGAAATTTGGAGGTTAGTGGTGAACACGGCGGTCGCAAGAGGTGGGGGGTAAGGAGATGCGGTGGTGAGAATGGGGACTAAAAGAAGATGGGGGTAGCAAGAGTTTAGAAGAGTAGATTTTGAGGTTAAAATAGTGGGAACTAAAAATGGCGGAGGGTCTGCGACAAGGAGATGCGGTGAGAACTAAACAAGATGGCGGACGCAAGAGGTGGGTAAGGAGGTTTGAGGTTACAGTACCAAAACACGAAAGGATATATTCCTACGCCAAGCAGGTCCGAAAAATAATTATGCGTGTGGTACTTACCTGTTACCGGTGTGGATGCGTCACCAAAAGCGCGGCACGCGACGCGAAAAAATAAAAGCAAACTGTTTTTGAAAATGCTTAACCAGCTTTAAGATCAACCAACATCACTACGCACTGATATACCTAGGTTTTTAAAGCGGTACAGACACCCTTTGCAGAGGCGTAATTTAACTATACCAAAAACCTGGTACTGGACCATCGTGATGGTCGCTAGCGTACGTAGGAGCAGGGTTCTCATAGCCGGTCGAAAGCGGTCAAAAACGTGTACGACGTAGGTGTTTGCAGTAGCTGCTGCCGAGTCAACCGTCGAGGTGCGAATGAACGAGATCTGTTCTTGCCGGCAATCTGGTTGGGAGATGAGAGGCGCGGTGGTAAAAATGTGAACTAAATAAGATGGCGGAGGCACGAAGTTGAGGTTAAGGAGCGGTGAGGCGTTGTCTGTGCGGCGGTTGGGGTCTGAAAGAGGGGGAAAGATGGCGAACGAGGGATAAAAAGTATAACAGAAAGTGACGTGTGAAGTTGTGATTGGTGGGAATAAGAAGTGATGTTATTGGTGGAAAGGAACAAATGAAAGTTGTTGATTGGTGAGAATAAGAGAGATTATGATTGGTGGAAAGAAAAAAGGTGTGGGAGTGGGGTATGTTGGAGGTGATGGAAAAGGTGAGTTTTGCTACCAACAACATTTGCAAAAGCCTATCCAGAACTCATCAGCAATTTTAAATAACTAGTGTTTCGGGGTTTTCTCTGGTTGGTAGACGAATGCAAGCTGTTTCTGCCATACTTATATTATTCGACTTTTCCTTTTTTTTCGTTTTTTTTTTAAAAAAATAACTAGTTTTTGGGGGTTTTCTGCGGATGGTAAACGAATGCGAGCTCTTTCTGCTTTTTCATAGGTTTTCCCTGGTTGGTAGGCGTTTTCTGTACTGGTTGACGAAGGCGTTTCTAATTTTCGAGGTTTTCTCAGGTTTTTTAGCGGTTGTCCCTGCCCGGTAGGCAAATGATGAAGTTTTACCTTGTCGGCGCACGGATACTAGGCACGTACTCGCACACACACACACGGATATGTTTTCAAAAATGCTTTTTTTGGATTCAGGAGGTCTCAAAACGTGTATTTACGGTGAAATCTCGGTATCGAATTTTTGGGTGGAATGCAATACTTTCCCTACTTACTATACGTAGTAGAGAAAGTAAAAAGTATAAGTATTGGAAAATTTAAGGAAATACCAAGCAATATCTCAAAACGGTTCACTCAACAAAAGAAATGTATATGGTATAAGTTGTGTATTTTAACGCGATCTACATTTTTTGTGTTGTAAAATTTTGTCTATCTCTTACGGTTTACCAGTTATGCAAAAGGCGTTCACAATGAAGAATACTTTTGGAGACATTCCCAGAAAATTTGAGATATACATTTCATTTCTCATGTCATTATCTTAAACATATGATATTTTCCAGATCGGTAAGCGTTAGAATACTCTTAGAGCTTTTTTGAGGTTTTTCGCGGTTATCCCTGTCCGGTAGGCAGATGATAAAGTTTTTCTATAATGTCGTCGTTTTGGCTTGTGGCGCACGGATACTAGGCACATACTCGCACAAACACACACACACACACTAAAATAGTAGCGTATAAAAAAAATTACCAAACCTACCCGTTTAGCGGAAGAAAGTTCGTTATTTTTATTGTCTTAAAAATGGCTCTAACCCCTTTTGATTACGGTACGGTATGTGTAAGATATCTGCATGACAAATAAAATGTATAACTTCAATTTTCTGGGAATAGCTGTGAAGTAGTCTCATTGTGAATGTCTTTTGTACAACTGTTAAACCGTAGGAAACGAAGCCTTACTGTACAAGAACTGTACAAGAACGTTAAAGCACACAATTTATGTGTATTATTATTATTATTATTATTATTATTATTATTACTTTGTGGCGTTGTCTATTTACAAAGTTTTTCCATGTTGATTTTAATGTTTAAAAGCTTTAGACCTTTCTCACTAAAACTCGTCATTCTTTTATCTTTTCTTTTTCATTTTCATACAAAGAGAACGGAATTTCACAAGTGAAACAGTACTGTGATAACGATACCAACTAACTAATTATTATTCACCCACTGAAACACATAAAAGAAAATCTGATGTGTAACACTCACATGACTTTCTCTACTCTTGTACAAAGTATTTTTACAAACGCTTATTCTCCATCTAGTTCATGTTAATCGAGATAAACATTTGCAAACTCTATTTTATTGCTAATTTTCTTGTAGATGTAGGGGAAAATATATTTACAAGGGGAATATAGAAAAACAGTAGCCTTTAAGCACATACATATCTCTTAATAGCTGGTTGCTATGTGCAGCACCATTCTTTTTGCCACAGATTAATACTCTTTGCATATCAAAGACAAAAAAAATGAATAACGAATTCGCATTTCAGAAAATAAGTATTGGAAAATTTAAGGAAATAACAAGCAATATCTCGAAAACGGTTCACTCAACAACAAAAATGTATATGACATAAGTTGTGTATTTTAACGTGATCTACATTTTTGTGTAGTAAAATTTTGTCTATCTCTTACGGTTTATCAGTTATGAAAAAGTCGTTCACAATGAAGAATACTTTTGGAGACATTCCCAGAAAATTCGAGATATACATTTCATTTCTCATGACATTATCTTAAACATATGATATTTTCATCAAAATCGTTAGAGCCATTTTTGAGAAAATTAAAATTTTCGAGATATCTTCCATGTAAAGGGTAGTCTGGGGTGGGGGGATTTTCTTGAAAACCTTCGTGTCGCATCGCTGGAAGATACTGAACCTAAATACCAAGTTTGGTGTCTATCCGACTGTTCGTTTTTGAGTTATGCTGTTCACAGACACACAGACACACACACAGACACACACACGGACATGTTTCCAAAAATGCTTTTTTTTTTGGATTCAGGAGGTCTCAAAACATGTATTTCCGGTGAAATCTCGGTATCGAATTTTTGGGTGGAATGCAATACTTCCCCTACTTATTATACGTAGTAGAGAAACTAACAATAAGTAATAATCACAGACCCAGTTTGTGGGTATTTAAATGAAACATCGTGCACAATACAATGCATCCAAATATTCAATATTGAGATTTCACTGGAAAACTAAATACTTGTTTTGAGGTCCCCTGAATAAAAACATTTTTAGAAAATTCTGTGTGTATGTGTCAGAGCAGCATAACTCAAAAATGAAAAGTCGGATAAATACTAAACTTGGTATTTAGGTTGAGTACCTTCCAAAGATACGACACAGAGATTTTCAAGAAAGCCCCTCCACCCCAAACTACCCTTTACATGAACTATTTTCCGAAATGTTTTATTTTCTAAAACTGTCTCTGACGATTTTAATTACAACACCATATATTAAAGACATTTATATGAAAAATAAAATGTATATCTTGAATGTTGTGGAAATAGCCTGTGAAGTCCTCTTGATTCGGAAGAAATTTTCTATGATCTTGTATAACTGCTAAGGTTTGAGAAAAACATAGAATACAAAAAATTTAGATCTCTTTAAAAACACACACAATTTATTTGAAATAACTTTTTTGTGACGTCAGCCATTTCCGAGATATCTGTTATAAATGGTTCGAATTGTACAATGCTTAGCCATTCTACTTCACTTCTTTCAAACTGCTTAAAAATCATATAAATGAATGTATCACCTCATAATAAGCCTCTATATACGAAAAATGCTGAGTATTCAAAAAGTCAAGAAATTCGATTTTCTAGCCCCTAGTGAGTGTAAAATCGCGTTTACTTCACTTCTTTCAAACTGCTTAAAATTCATATAAATGGATGTATCACCTCATAATAAGCCTCTATATACCAAGAATATTGAGTTTTTAAAAAATCAAGAAAATCGATTTTCTAGCCCCTAGCGAGTGTAAAATCGCGTTTACTTCACTTCTTTCAAACTGCTTAAAAATCATATAAATGAATGTATCACCTCATAAGAAGCCTCTATATACCAAAAATACTGAGTATTCAAAAAGTTAAGAAAATCGATTTTCTAGCCCCTAGTGAGTGTAAAATCGCGTTTGCTTCGCTTCTTTCAAACTTCGAATAAAAATCATATAAATGGTTGTTTCACGTCATAATAAGCCTTCATATACCAAAAATACTGAGTTTTTTTCGTACTCACCTATAAGAGATAGAGGGTAGAGATCATACGAACGTAACACTTGAGAATGTTTTATTCTTAAATTTTACATAACACGTATGCACGGCACAACACAAAAGCACTACACACGATACTCATAGTTTTAAATATTGCACTAGTGCGGGTGCACGCTGAACCACTATTAGCAATCGTTATAGTTCTGCTCCCGCTAGGCTCGGAGAAAGCAGTAAAAAGAGTCATTCCCATGTGCAGCCCTACGAGCAAACAACGTGTGTGTGCTGATGTATGTGTAAAAAGAGCGTGAGAGCGGATCTTCGTCAGCGGTAAAATCTCTTAAATGCATTTTTATTGGCGATGGTAGAAATCGTGCAGTGGTGGATCGTGAAAATTCATATAAATGGATGTATCACCTCATAATAAGCCTCTATATACCAAGAATATTGAGTTTTTAAAAAGTCAGCAACTGTACCTGTGTTTCTATACGTGAACGTCAGATGGCAGCTTCGATACGTGTCCACGGAGACCTTAGTGCTAGGCAACTGCACCTCTGTTTCTATACGTGAACGGCAGATTGCAGCTTCGATACGTGTCCACGGAGACCTTAGTGCTAGGCAACTGCACCTCTGTTTCTATACGTGAACGGCAGATTGCAGCTTCGATACGTGTCCACGGAGACCTTAGTGCTAGGCAACTGCACCTCTGTTTCTATACGTGAACGGCAGATTGCAGCTTCGATACGTGTCCACGGAGACCTTAGTGCTAGGCAACTATACCTCTGTTTCTATACGTGAACGGCAGATTGCAGCTTCGATACGTGTCCACGGAGACCTTAGTGCTAGGCAACTGCACCTCTGTTTCTATACGTGAACGGCAGATTGCAGCTTCGATACGTACCCACGGAGACCTTAGTGCTAGGCAACTGCACCTCTGTTTCTATACGTGAACGGCAGATTGCAGCTTCAATACGTGTCCACGGAGACCTTAGTGCTAGGCAACTGTACCTCTGTTTCTATACGTGAACGGCAGATTGCAGCTTCGATACGTGTCCACGGAGACCTTAGTGCTAGGCAACTATACCTCTGTTTCTATACGTGAACGGCAGATTGTAGCTTCGATACGTGTCCACGGAGATCTTAGTGCTAGGCAACTATACCTGTTTCTATACGTCAACGGCAGATTGCAGCTTCGATACGTGTTCACGGAGACCTTAGTGCTAGGCAACTGTACCTGTGTTTCTATACGTGAACGTCAGATGGCAGCTTCGATACGTGTCCACGGAGACCTTAGTGCTAGACAACTGTACCTCTGTTTCTATACGTGAACGGCAGATTGCAGCTTCAATACGTGTCCACGGAGACCTTAGTGCTAGGCAACTGTACCTCTGTTTCTATACGTGAACGGCAGATTGCAGCTTCGATACGTGTCCACGGAGACCTTAGTGCTAGGCAACTATACCTCTGTTTCTATACGTGAACGGCAGATTGCAGCTTCGATACGTGTCCACGGAGATCTTAGTGCTAGGCAACTATACCTGTTTCTATACGTCAACGGCAGATTGCAGCTTCGATACGTGTTCACGGAGACCTTAGTGCTAGGCAACTGTACCTGTGTTTCTATACGTGAACGTCAGATGGCAGCTTCGATACGTGTCCACGGAGACCTTAGTGATAGGCAACTGTACCTCTGTTTCTATACGTGAACGGCAGATTGCAGCTTCGATACGTGTCCACGGAGACCTTTCGCTTCAGCTGACACAATAACACTAGGCACTTGTGTGCCGTGGTGTAAGCCGCAATCACGGCATTGGTAGCGTGGATCACCTTGGGGCTCTCCTCGGAGTTACCTCAACACCACGTACATGACCTGGTTCGTCACGGGTACGCGGGTCTGCACTACCACTTCCTCGGCGTTGAGCAGGCCCAGGAGGCGATCGTACCGGTACACCAGCTAGCACGTGGACATGTTATCGCGCTGTGGTGTTGCGTGTGCGAGGTATGGAAACTCAAGGACGCAAAACATGCACGACCGAGGGTTAAAAAGTAGAACAAGTAGTGAGGTGGAACGTTGTGATTGGTGAAAATAAGGCGATCTCTGATTGGTGGACAAGTTGAAATAACGTGATGTGATAGGCGAAAATAAAATCGAAGCTGAGTGGATGAAAAATGACGAGAAGGAATTAGCGGTGAATTTGTGAACTAAGATGGCGAAGATTTTTTTTTAAAAAAAAAGCAGACGGATAATATAAGTACGGCAACTGTAACGGTTCACGGCAAACGCGCGCCGCGCAATGCGTCACGCCGGGCAATAAAACAAAAATTATATTGAGCAAGATGCCCGGCGTGACGCATTGCGCGGCGCGCGTTTGCCGTGAACCGTTACAGTTGCCGTACTTATATTATCCGTCTGCTTTTTTTTTTTTAAAAAAATCTTCGCCATCTTAGTTCACAAATTCACCGCTAATTCCTTCTCGTCATTTTTCATCCAATCAGCTTCGATTTTATTTTCGCCTATCACATCACGTTATTTCAACTTGTCCACCAATCAGAGATCGCCTTATTTTCACCAATCACAACGTTCCACCTCACTACTTGTTCTACTTTTTAACCCTCGGTCGTGCATGTTTTGCGTCCTTGAGTTTCCATACCTCGCACACGCAACACCACAGCGCGATAACATGTCCACGTGCTAGCTGGTGTACCGGTACGATCGCCTCCTGGGCCTGCTCAACGCCGAGGAAGTGGTAGTGCAGACCCGCGTACCCGTGACGAACCAGGTCATGTACGTGGTGTTGAGGTAACTCCGAGGAGAGCCCCAAGGTGATCCACGCTACCAATGCCGTGATTGCGGCTTACACCACGGCACACAAGTGCCTAGTGTTATTGTGTCAGCTGAAGCGAAAGGTCTCCGTGGACACGTATCGAAGCTGCAATCTGCCGTTCACGTATAGAAACAGAGGTACAGTTGCCTATCACTAAGGTCTCCGTGGACACGTATCGAAGCTGCCATCTGACGTTCACGTATAGAAACACAGGTACAGTTGCCTAGCACTAAGGTCTCCGTGAACACGTATCGAAGCTGCAATCTGCCGTTGACGTATAGAAACAGGTATAGTTGCCTAGCACTAAGATCTCCGTGGACACGTATCGAAGCTGCAATCTGCCGTTCACGTATAGAAACAGAGGTATAGTTGCCTAGCACTAAGGTCTCCGTGGACACGTATCGAAGCTGCAATCTGCCGTTCACGTATAGAAACAGAGGTACAGTTGCCTAGCACTAAGGTCTCCGTGGACACGTATTGAAGCTGCAATCTGCCGTTCACGTATAGAAACAGAGGTACAGTTGTCTAGCACTAAGGTCTCCGTGGACACGTATCGAAGCTGCCATCTGACGTTCACGTATAGAAACACAGGTACAGTTGCCTAGCATCAACACAGAACGCAATTATCTTACTATCGAGTTTGCTTTTGCAAGTGCATCATACAGGTAATAGGTAACAATATCTGGTATTTCACCGGGACGTTCATCAATTTCCAAAATTCTAACACGGATACCCTATAGTGGTAAAAACTGCCTAACCGTGACAGGGAAAATCTTTTTCTCCCCGTGACTATAAGCATCTGTAAACACTGTAAATAACTGACTTCCTGCAATTTCTTCTATAGTGTCTATCAAGAATGAGGTGCGACCGCAAGAACATTTCTGTTCAAACCAGTTTTTTACTAATCATTTGAGCAAAAACTATGACTTTCTTCAACCACGTGGTAAGCCTAAGGTCCTTCAATTGCAGCCAAGTGCAATTCACGGTCTGTTGCTGAATTTGGCCCGAAAAATGAAGTTACACTTATGGATGGCGCTGCAGCAATTTCTGCTTTTTTATGTTTACTTGATTTTAAATGTTGCTTAATGTCGCTTTTCCCTCCATGGGACACACAAAACTCGATGTTACAAATAATTATAAGTGTGGAAGGCTTTATTTGTTGATATATCCATAATTGCCATGAGCTAATTTCAAAATTCACCTAAATATTAGCTATAAATTGTAAGTCTGTGTCTTAGGCTAAGACATTTACTTTTCTTGCAACTCAGTAGTGAAAACACACCTTCGTTTTGGCATTTTGAATTTTATCACGGAATGCTGAAACAATGCACATCACACTGACTGTCGCTGAGAGAATGGAATCGAGTTGTCGAAGTGAAGCGCGGGCAGAAAAAAATGCCGGCAGTGTATCCATTATATTTTTTGTTGTTGGTAACGAATTTTGTCCATCGATAACATAACTTTCCTTCTTAGCAATTATGGCATAAAGATTTAAAATAATTACTGTATTCAATATTACGTTGCATAACATAGAGAATAAATGTCATTGCTGCACAAAAAGGCATCCCTACAAAACCTATCGGGACAACAGGTTAAAAAACGCTGGTCACTTTATCATATGCCATACATAGAACGATTCTCTGGAACATATTCAAGTAAACAATCGTACAAGTTTATTACGGTAACAATATCAACACATTGCAAGAATTTATTTGTAGCATTAAATCTCTTCAAGATTGCTGAATGCTATGATTACCGCAGCTTCCAGACATTGTAGACTGTTCAGCATTCCAGACGTCTCACATCTTACTGCAGCCTATTGAGATTTGTCATTTTCAATAACTGCTCAATTAACTTTGAGACTATAGTAGAAATCAGGACGCCTTGATCAGCGCAATTCTGAAGGCCGTTTCTGTGAGACTGCACTATATGTTTGATTGCAAAATACTCCGGATAGTTATGCAGATAAAAGATGTAAATTTGTTGCAACAAAAGGAAAAAATGAAGTCCCATCAGAATAGCACTCTGTTGCACACGATCCTACTTATTTAAGGTAATGTACAGCACACAGAATACACACAGCAAGAGTTAATTTCTTTAAATCTAGCTTGGAGGCCGAGTATGTACTGTCCAAATCATATTTACTTATGATGCTTATTAATGCATTAGTTAAATATTCTGATTTGTGGCCTGTATTTGAGACGAAACAGATAGATCTTCCAACAGAAAATTCATGTTGTGATGAAATAATAGACTAGTGATCCACATGTGTAGTACTGGGAGTGGACCTTAATATAGTGAAGAAATATTTAGTTCTCTTACCTCATCTACCACATACTTCACCACTCTTTCTACCAAACTCTTCAAATGTTCCAAAAGAAAGATGTGAGGTGCTCCATCTTCCTTTGCTTCGTAAAGTTCTATATGTTTTGCTAGAAAGGGATCCAATTCTGCTAGTAGCTTTAGGGGCATCTAGAAATTCCCAGTATGTGTTGACCCAAAGCCATAGTTATGACCCCTAAAAGATAGGCCTTATATAATTTCTTTGACCATATCCTTGCAACATTTAACTTTCATTTCAAGCTTGGTTGTTAGTTTATTATCTATTCTCCAAACGCCCTATGGAACTCACAAGCAATGCCCATACATTTGGCAACGCTGCTCAGCCTAAAGCGAGAGGCATGCAGCAGATGACCACAGTTTTAGGTTAGAAGCCTTCATGCGTATCAAAATTATTCGAAATACTATGACTAGGCAAGTCAGATTAAATGGATCATTCTACACAAAATTTCAAATATTTGTCAGTGAAGAACCCGATTTCTTTTGAATTTTAGTATGTTGATAGCACCTACTGTCCATTCCAAACCAGAGTGCCTTTCACTGAAAACAAACTCTTTGTATTATCCGCGCGAAAGTAGTTCCCAATCCCCGCCCATAATGACTGCTTGTTCCCCTCCCACGTGCTTGTTGAACACTATTTAAATCTATAAAAAGGCGCCCTACGTGAGAATCATAGTTCAAAATGCAACCTGAGGTAACACTCGATTTTATAAGTATGCGGCAATGAACATTTTACTTACGTTAATCACAATCCTCGGGCAAAAGCGCAACACCCAAATCCGAATCCTCCGAAGATGACTCAGCTGCCATATCAGAATCAGAACTATTCTCCAAAATAATGACAAGCTTATCCACAATTCCACAGCACTGTCGCACTTAAAACAAGTTCCCACATTTTATCCTCTTCTATGTTGTATTATGTCTGTTTATATTCCCTGCTCGCTTTCGTTACATTTCTCACTGAAAGGCCTGTAAAATCCGATATTAGTTTCGTAATATGCAATAATGCAAGTGTCGGGTATTTTTGTAATAGTGAGTTGAATATATGAAGTATTGTTGGTTTTTAGCCACTTTTTAACTGTTTCCCGCTTCTGTGTTTGAACAGTTTATACGCACTACACGCACCTTCCTCTGCCATGTGAACTCAAATACCAACTGACTAAATCACAAGATTTGACCTGAGCTGAGCATATGTGTGTTAGCGTATTATGAATGACTGTTCGCTTATCACATATCCTGTATTACGCAAAGTGTTTATTCGGTACTCAGATAGCACCTCTGGGAATTCATTGCTGCATTTCTTGTATATGTAAGATAGTGGCATTCGTGTATACGGTTGGTATTAACAAGCAAGATGCTCTCGGCGTTAGCGCAATAGCAGGCGAAAATCATATTTTGTAATCTCTTAACAGCTAGTATATATCCATTACATTTAACGACGAGTTCTTATGATAACCGCAATAAAATGTGCAGTTCTATACCTTTCCTGCTCTAATATTTCATAATACAATACATGTATTAAGGAACTATTTACGTTGGCGTTAGAGTATATTCTTGGGTTCGTGACAAGCCGAAGCACGTGCTTCTGTTTACATCAGAGGGAACTCTGGTTTGGAATGGACAGTAGAAAAAAGTTGAAATACGTAACATAAAATTTTGACATCAACGATTTAGCTCCAGTGAAGGGGGAAGTTCGGAAGCATTCCATGCATACTCTAAAACAAAAATATCATAATGAGCATTTAGATCTTCTGAAAAATGAATTAATTATGCATATGATTCTAAAGAGAAATGTGCATACTTAAAAACTGTTATGGATTATTAAAAATATCTTAGGATAATGGTGAAAAATTACATTGAAACAAATAATTATTTATATTTTTAAATCCAACCCTTTTGGCTGGATCACAACCAACGAGAACGAGAAAGTTGAAATACGTGTATTCATACGGGAGCGTCCACAATCGACGGGAAGCCTTCCCGGGAGCCGGGAACGGGAAAGAAGTCTTGCCCAACTTTTAACTTTATCATTCTCGTTCCCGGGCACTAAACAACACATTTTTTTTATTTAAAATTTTCAACATTTAAGTTATAATTGCAATGCATTTCTTGCAAAAGATAGCAAGTATTATTGCCTTTTAAACACGTAATAAAGGAAGAGAGGGAGGGAGAGAGAGACAAGGGGGAAGAAATACTACATTATATTAAAATAAAATAGAACCTTCAGGCTATGCATTATTTCTGCAATTTTACTTTCCCTCCTATTTATTTATAGTAAGTAGAGGAAGCATTGTATTCCACCCAAAATTTCGATACCGAGATTTCACTGAAAACACATGTTTTTAGAAAAAGGTTGTGCGTGCGTGTGAACAGCATAACTCAAAACGAAAAGTCGGTTAAATACCAAACTTGGGATTTAACTCCAGCATCTTCCAAGGATGCGACATGATTTTTTAAGAAGATTCCGTATCAAGAACTACCTTTTACATGGGAAATTATCCATTACTTTTATGTACTCAAAAATGACTAATACCATTTTGATTAAAGTGCATATGTTTAAAACATTTGCATGACAAATAAAATGTATATTTCGAATTTCCTGTAATTAACCTGTGAAAACTTCATTTGAATGGCTTGTATAATTTGGTAAAGGTTAAAAGATTAAAAAATTACTTTAAAAAGAAGTAGATCTCGTTAAAGCACACACTTTATGCCAAATAAATATTATTATGGCGTTAACCATGTACAAGATATTCTATGTTATTTGTCTGAATGTTCAAATACTTAAACTTGTTTAAGTGGTAAGTCGCTATTCGGCTTTTTTCCCTCGTGGTCATGCAAAGAGCATGGAATTTCAAAGCCATCACATAGCGACACGCTTTATAATTTGACTATTGGTTTAGCTTTCTAAATCCTCCTTACGCATACAACTAAATGTGTAATTACAGTTCATCTCTGGTTAACAAGTTAGATAGAAGAATAAACCTCTTTATGAATATTTTGTAGAAGAGTGAGCAAAGAAAGCCATGTGAATGTAGAAAATCCGAATTTTATAATTACAATATATATTGTGCATATTTTCACACTTTAAACAGCTATAAATAATTTTAGTTATATATGTCACGCGTTTTCAGAGATGACAGTGATAAAAGTAAGCTATAGAAAATCCTTATTTGAGGTTGTAAAATAATGTAATTTTATCGCAGATTACACTTTCGAGTTGAATACCATCACAATGATATATCATTACGATGATATTCCTCAGCATGGACCGAGTGTTTTTTCCCTTAAAATGGCAAAGAAAATGGTTTTTCTTATTTCGGATTTTAAAAGAGCACTTGCATAGGTATGCAAAAGGGTCATTAGCCTTTTGTCCACGTTATACCTGAATTTCCACATGATTTGGTATTTAAGGCGGTATATTACCCTAAGGCAAAGCGAAAGTTATTAGATTTCGCCTTCTTTTATCTTTCCGTTGAACTTCTTGAATGTTTTGGAGACGTTGTGTCCGAGCCCTTGTGCATTTGAAACAGCGTGAACAGGTGTCATAAAGCGTGCCAAATTACCCTATTAGGTGCATTTGATTGCACGTGTTCACGCACTGATATCTAAAACAGCATATTCCCTATTTTCTGGGGGAAAAACCACGCCTATATAATTATTTCGTGGAATCGCAGAACAACTCTTTAAATAATATTTTTCTGTAATGCGTTGTACTGACCAATCATGAGCAACAATTTTGTACCCCACAGGTGCAAACGTTGTTTGGTAAGCATTGTTGCTCACTAAATAAGAATGCTGTTTCCGATTACTTAGAAGTTAGTTCTAGTTGTGGATGGATTTGGAAATACAAGTGTGGTGTGCATTCGTGTTCAAAATGAATGTTAAAAAAAAGTTAACTGTGCGGTTGCGTAATGTTCTAATACAGGAACAAAAAGCGCTGGAATTATGTATCATAGATTTCCTAAAATGATAAACTAAGGCGCATGAGGGTTTCTCGCTGTAAACGGAATGATAAATTCAACACTAATAATGCTCGAGTCTGCCCAGTATATTTTCGGACTGAGGACTATGAATGGGACTTAAAAATATGAATTACTTGGCTTACCTCTACGGAAAAGTTTACGTGGTGTGCAGTGCCGTGTCTGTCTCCCGATGATGCGATTCCATGGCTTTCATATTTCAAATGTGTTAAAGAGTATGAAAACACGTAGCGACATAATTTCCTCTAAATTCCCTGATTTCGACAAAACAATTGTTTATATATACGTCAGGACCTGCACATTTATTAGGATACGGCATTTGAATAAAAAATTAAAAGCTGCAACCGTGGAAAAAAGAGATACAAGGAAATGTCAGCAGCATGACCAGCCACTTCTAAATTTCAATCTACTTTTAAGATTAAACAAATAATAATTTGTTACTTTTTATTTTAGTAATAGTTTGGATGGTGGTGTTGATAAAATTGGTTTGTAATTAGTAGAATGAGTTGAGAAAAGTTTCCTATGTATTTTCAGTTAAAGTATCTTTCATAACATATGTCATTGCATTATGTTACACTTCCTTAATTACTGCTTAACCGTTTACACAATGGGTATACCAATCCGTGCTTTAAATTGTACGTATTAAAACGGGTTTAAACCGTTCTTTTCAATTACTATCCAAAGAGCGCGCGTGCTCAACCTTCCACATGACGTCACAGGCGCGCAGCCAATGAGAGCGAAATGGCCGGAGTGGCCTACCTTCCCTATACTCGAGTTTACCTTGGGCATTAGTAGTTAAATGTGCTTTCTAACCTCAGATCCTGACACCCGCAAATCCAATGAGCGTCGGTTCATCTGGTGAAAGGGTTATCTGTAGTTTGTGTATATGCAACTCAAAACTGGCTATTGCCTAAAAACAATGGCAAAAGCTACAAAGAACAGTAAAAACCGGTGGAAGTTATAAAAGGATCCTAAACAACTTTAATATATGCAATTAAATAAAGGAATGAAAGCTTGGCACAACTAGAGGGATCGGAAATGTAATGGTTATGCATTTAGATAATGTTAACTCTATCGAATTTTGACGTTGGCTAACCCGCATTGTGTATGCTAAATTGGAAGTAAGTGAAAAAAGTATCATTGGTCAGTTAAAAACAAATGAAATTCCAATGCGCAAAATTGACTTTCACTTTGTGATCGATATGATCATCGATATGCATTCCCATTCTCATTAATCTTGTTGCTGCATGGTTTCCCGTTCTCGGGCGGTTGCGAACAAGCCTTCATTTAATACAACACGGGTGGCAAACACGCCTGCCTTCCGCGAGTCACCAAATATGCAACATGCACTACACCACTCAGCAGCACGTGGAAAACAAATGAATAGACGGCTAGAAAAGGAGTTGCGCCTGTGAGTCACAGTGCCTCGCGAGTCGCGCTTTCACCACCACTGTTCTACAAGATAAACACATGCCAATGCTGCCATTCAAATTTCATGACAGAACCAGCCGAACTGTGGAGGTTTTTCAATCATAAAAATAAGGATGATTTGCACTTAAGGTGTTAAGTGCATGCGACGCGATGCAACGGATGAAAGACAAAGTCATGGATAGTGATAACTGCACATGGGTACAGATAAAGTGCAACGCCTGTGGACTCCTCCCACTATTTTTCTCCTGGTTGGAGATCAGTGTTGAATATCACGTGCCTTTGTTGTGGATATTGACTGATTGTACCGACAGTCCAAGTTAAAGCTGAGTAGGTGTTGTATTGAAGTGCTTCAAAATGTCTAAAATAGTATGAAAGTATAATACTTTATAGCGTTGTAAACTTTTCGTTTTCAAAGCACACTAAACAAATAGGAAACAGTAAAGTGACAGAAGGAATGCGAAATAAATTACCTAATTTAGTTGTAAGTGATATGATATGTGATCAGCTGACGCAAGAAGATTTATAAAATGATTAATTTGGAAGAAACTGAAACAGATTATGGGGGGGATAAAGTGAAGATGAATATGTGCCTCCGGAAACATGCAGAGGCAAGAATCAATATAAATGAAATACCAACCCCTCTCGGAGAATTACCAATCTCCAAACGAAAACTCTCGTGCCAAATCATATGCTTGTAAGAAGGTCATTGTGGTTAAGGAAGCTATTAATGAAGTGTTTAGTGTGTGCAGTGACCGTAATGGTAGGGAAGACATGATTGCACAATTTAAGGAAAATTTTGTGAATGTAAAAAGTGCGAAAGAGAAATACATGATTTTCAGCACAAAGTAATGAATGAGTTTGGCTTATCTCTGTGTAGCTCGCATAGCAAAAATTATGCAAAACAATCAGGGTATAATGTCAGTGCCTGATAGAAAGTATCATTGCCACATACCTGATATTACACAACCTCTTAATTTTTCCGAAGACGACATAAGCCAAATTATGGCTGACAGGAAAGACTTTACCTAACCTAACGTCGGTAAAAGAGGATGGCAACAGAATGAAAAAGAAAAAAACGACTGATTTTAGCCAATCTTAAAGGAATTTAAGAGCAGACATCCAGACATTAAAATTGGATTTTCATGTTTTGCATCCCTGGGACCATAATACAGGACACTATCTGAGGCAGCTGGATCTCATGTTTACATATGCATTTTATGTGAAAAAACAAAACTGGTGTTATGAGTTTGTAAAATCTAAGCCATGATAACGAAAGTGAAATGAAGTGTGTTGAGTTTTTAATAAGAAAAATGTGAGATTGTTATAAAAAAGGTTCAGCCTTTCGCTGGCAGATCAGTGATTAATTTGAGTGTATTGTTGCCAATGTTATTAATTTCCATTTCATTGAGCATTACATTCTTTTATTATTTTAAAGACTTATGGATAAGTTTTTAAAATATAAAGAATTTAACAGCAACAGCTTAAAAGCTGCTCCTTCAAATCTGCTAACCTATGCAGCTTGCCTAGGCACAAATATACCGCTGGTTGAAAGGGGAGGACTTTGGGTCCTATTGGAAGAATTAGCCAGGTCATACATTCAGACAAATACCAAGGCAGTATGCCTCCATGGGCTGCACTCTTCCTGAAGGAAATGTGCTGTTCATCTTCAGCAGGTATTAGAAGTCACTCCAGTCTAATTCTATCAATATTGTTAACATGTTTAGATTAACTGAATCTGCAAGGTAAAAAATATCATATGTGCCTGAAGGTTCTATCTTGGGAGGTTGGACATTGATTCTCACAGAAAGCATTTCTATACTCACACTTGATTTGAGACAGTTGAAGGGCACTGATCTGACTTCCAGACCTGGGTGGCTCTGGATCACTGTGTTCAAAGAGAAGTAGGGGACATAATCTCTGTGTTCCTAATACAGGGGCTTGATTGCCAAATTTGTGGCAGCAAAAGAGAGCGTCAATAAATTTCTTAAATTAGTTCCAATCTAGATGAAAGGTTGATTGACAATGTGAAGCCATTTTGCAATCTGTGCAGGTATAAAGGCTATATTTAATACAATTGGCAAAGATCTTGCTCTATCAGAAACAAGCCTGAGAATAGAGATCTTAATGGTTCACCAAAATAAAGAAATTCTCCATGCCAAAACACTTGCAGAAGAAGTGAAATATTTTGCCCTGTTTATGAATTGCAAAACTTGAAACTTTTTTTGCTCGTATCCTTGTGGCTAAGCGTCACAGCGCTGCTGTGTAGTGGCTTGTGAGGTCACATACTTCTTGAAGAGCACAAAATTTGTCAGAATGAGTACTGAAATTGAGAACCCTTATTTCTTTGTTCATTATAACATACCATCTCTGGCTGAATGGAATCCTTGGGAGTAGTACTGTTCTGGCTCCTGCAATCGTCCAAAACTGTCACAAGAGTACTTCACTGCAGGGCTGTATGAGGGGAAAAGACTTTATACTCCTTATGTGTGTTAAAAATTAGCACCACCCTCATAGAATATTACTAGTGGTGTATCCTGGTGTTCTACACTAAGGGAGTTTCTTGTTTTTAAACTGCTTATACTTTAAAAATATCAGTAGCACAGTTTAAAAGTATACACAAGCTTAATGCAGCCTATGATGACTGCCAAACTAGAAGAAGCAGTGCAATGTTGGCAATTCTGCCACATAGCAAAAAGTGAGAAAACTAAATGCATGCAACAGAACACAGAGAGATGTTTCTTCTGTTTTCAGTTATGTTCTACCAAATTGAACATGCTGATATGTGACTAAATATAACTGTGTGCCACAGCTGCCACAGTTTTCTCTATGTAAGTACAATTTTTCAGCAGGAAAAAGAAAATGCAAAACTATTTTCTATGTACCTCAGTGCAACTTCAGTTTCTTCTCACACTTCAAAATTTACATATTTCGGTACACTGTAATTTCCTATTTTTTCTTTCCTGGAATATTCTCAAAACTCTTATCAGTGTGAATGTTTCTGTGTAATCTTTTTCAAATGCTAGGAACACTAGTTCTACCAATTGCTGGTGTCACACAGAAAGCTTCTATGGACTATTAATTGAAGTCAGCATTGGGAACGTTGATTCACACGTTACAGTACTCCACACAATTGTTTTCACTGTTACAAACAGTTCATACATGTCCTTAAAAGTATCACAATACGTATGCAATGCTTTAGGTTTATCCTCTTCGGTCTTGTAGCAACAAATTACTTTGCCACAAGTATTTCTTCCTCAGAGGGAGCTTTAATACCTGAAAGTAAAAATAAATAATTAAATAAAGTAAAACAAATAATAAAATTCCAGAAGGTTTCCTCAGACTGTTAGTTTATATGAACATCACTGATATGCCTATGACATTTCTATTTGAAGACATGCATATCTTAAATATACACTACCACTCAAAAGTTTTTGAGTACTCTTTTTTTATGGTTTTGTTAAAAAACTGGAACAGACATGTGCTCTCTTATAAACCTCTAACTTGCTTCTATCTGCCTTAGGGTTGCCAGCAGGGTTTCATCTCAGTGGGGGCAAAACACTTTACCAATATACTATATGTTTAGTAATGGGACATTATTCTATGGCCATCCTTTCGCTTTATCAGTTTCTGCACTGCATTTTCATACATGACAATGTTACAAACATAAAAACAATAGGTAATATTGTTATATTCTACATGGTATAAGTAATCTAAATGCATACTGCACATAAAACTATAAGAATCATATGCACATTAAGCAAATTCTCAGTAGGGACAGTTGCCTCTAATGGCACCCCCTGCAGGCGCCTTTGGTCTACCTGAACATATTTAGGTAGCTTACATGAATGATATCTAATGCATTACAGAAAAACTGTTTTCAAAACAAAACTTTTGGGATTAGTTTCCCTATAATGGGCAATCAAGCTTGGTCTTAAAAACATACTTCTTTCATAAAAGGAAGATAGTGTAATAAAGTGGGCTAGCATTGCTACGGATTTCCACCTTAAAATACTCTGAAAGTGGGTTTGAGTAATGCCATACTAGTTATCTAAGGAAACCAATGATGTTCAAAAACTTTGAGCAGTAGTGTAGTTAAATTACTTACCTAGTTTTTCCTGGCCCTTCAAATTTGTGATGCTAAATTCCTCCACACTTGATATACCTAAATATGTTATATATGTAGCTTTAAGGAGTTCATTATCAGAAAATCATTCATTCATTCATCCATCCATCTGGGATATATTGTCTGAAGATTTCATAAAAGAGAACCTTTAATTGCTATGGGTTGAAGTTGCGCATTGCACTGTGAGCTGCTGGCATTCGGTCTGTTACAATATAGTCTGACATTTTCATAGTTATTTTTCTTTCTTATTATTCTTTCTTAGGTCATTTTCCAAGAACCAGAAATTTCTTGCTTTGTTCCAGAATGGACTCAAATTCTGCATCTTCCCTTAAAGATAAACACAGATTGTGCAATTTGTGTGGCCTGCCTTAAATCAGTTTTTCGATTCTGCAAGATATTATCAGCTTGATAGTTAGGAGTTTTGTACACAAGCATTACCTATACTTGGAATGAAAGGAATAAACGAAATCTACTGAGTTCATGCAGGACAATTGCAATGCAGAAGTAATGTTTATCACTTACGTTTTTACACTGCTGTTAGGAGTAACTCCCAGAGATTTAGAGGGTCACATTGGCAATCTTTACTCTGAAACCAAGAAGAAATGATGCAGCAGTAAGCATTCAACCTCATATCAATGAATTATAAGGATATACAAACAACTGAACATACAGATTCTATAGCACAGAGTCCGCAAAGAATTGAAGTAACAAACCTGCTTATTCATTCATGTTAAGCACTATGTTAAATGCTAGTTAAAGAAAAAGTTAAAGAAATATCAGTTTAGAATCAAAAATCCTTCTGTTTCAAACATCTTTAAAAATAAAGAGTGAACTGCATTTTTTTCAACACCTATAAGCTCAAATCACAGACTATATTTAAACCAACATTGGCTGATGTACTGCAGTGGCATGGCAGTTCAGAGCCATGCCTACAAATGAATGTCTGCAGTCAGACTGGTAACTGTGAGTATGGCATAGCTGCAATTATTTAGCTAACATATATTTCGCCAGGTCTTTGTTGTTAGAAATGAGCTACTGAAGTCAAATTTTATCATACTAGCAGATAGAACCTTTTGTCCCTAATTTGTATGCACAGTTTGCAGACAGTACCTTTTTACCCTGTCTGTAAATCCAAAACTATGTTCCATTCCTTCATGAAACTTGGTGGGAATGTAAATTTCAGTAGGTGCACATCTTATTACAGTCCATGCAAAAACTCAGTTTTGCAAAAAGTGTCAGATAGAACCATATTATTTTAATATTACAATTTGTCAATAATCATCCCAATAAATTGCTGGTTTCATCTATCAACAGTATTTTAGATATCTGCCATTGCTATTTTTGTAGCAGTTTACATAACTTTTTTGTATAATGGAGGGCTCTGGTAAATTCTTTCCAGTGTGCTTTTCTGTGATCTGTCATAGTTTAACATAGCTACTAAGTTTGCAAAACCTTCATTGGCTTAATGAAGGTTTTGCATGTGTGTTCATCAAACTGTGAATCGTTTGATGAACACTGACCCCAAAATAGCTGCTGTTTCTATTTTTCCCATGAAGATACTGAAGACCGCACTTATGTTTCTTGCAACTCATTGTTGTTCTGTAGTGAATATTTTATCTGCTGCCACATTCACACTTTTCCATTTGTGATGAAAACCTCTTTGCCATCCTGAAATACATACTGCTTTAATTCCACAGTTGTATTTGATTTTTGTTTTGGCATAATGAACAGTCTGACCATCTAAGATAGCAAGTATCTCTTTCTCAGGAACAGCTTCATAGATGCAGAAAGACACTCATCAATTAACAATGATGGGAAAAATGGGAAAATTTTGAATATGAGGGCAGGAATGAGATCAATGCTTAGGTAGTAGAACAACAGAAATGAGAACATCTCTGAAACAAATTGTCCTAAAGTAGCTGGTATAACCCTATGAATCTATTTTAAGGGTAACTGAAGTGGCCCATTACATGGATGGGTGAACATTAAAATGAAAGAATGCATTAAAAACAAATTGAAAATTAATTTAAACATTATGGATATTAATGCCCAAAATATAAAAGAACATGAAATGTAAAAAAATGACTTATTAGAAAGTTGTACAAAAGTTTCAAGTAAACAGCAAAGAACAATAATATTCTTAAGGGAGGAAAAAATGCTCCTAATAAATATGTTTTTAAACACTCCAAATACAATAAACTGTAAACACCAAAACAGCTATGTTTGTAGTTTATCACTAGAAAGGATGCTGTTTCATCAAAATCCTTGTCCTTTTAATCTGTAGGGAAATATATACAGAATGTATGAATAAAACACAGCTAAACTTTCAGGATACATTCCTCATATGTAGAATAAGAAAATGTGTTATATGGATTTGGGCCTGGAAACACTTTATTTCCAAGTTATAACTCATTTTCTGCAACTCCTCATAATACATCAATTATGAGAAACACAGGAACAGAACATATCACATGAATTTCTTTCTTACATCAAATGATCAGAATGCCCTCCATTAGCATTAATACATGCATCAACCGAGTGACGCATTGAATCAGGATGTGCTGATGTAACCCTGGAGAATTGCATATTGTTTTGCAGCCTTCCACAATATGGGCATGAAGGCACACTGCATCTTGTAATGGACTTTGATATACAAGAGCTTTCAAATGCCCCACAATACCCAAACACTGTCAGTGAACTAAGAATTACAACTTAGCCAGAAATAACCAAGAAGACATTTTGAACATCTCATGCAAGAAAGAGTTTCATGTGGTATGCTGGTAGATTCTGTTCCTTGTGTTTCCCATGATTAATGTACTGGGGAGGGTTGTAGAAATTGAGTTCTAACATGGAAATAAGGTGTTTCTGGACCCATGTTCATATAACATATTTTCTTCTTCTACATATGAGAAATGTGTTTTGAAAGTCTGGTCATACCTTATTGTTACATTCTGTATACTACTAGTTACTATATTCATTTTTAAATCCATAATGATTTGCATTTAATTTTTCACAAAATATGAGCACATGAACAAAGAAGTCAGTTAGCTAGGTTACAGCTTTGTGAGTTATATGCCTTAGAAGCTAGATAGAGATGAAAGCTCAGGTGTTTTGTTTGATGACACAGTAATTATATAAGGTTGAATACCTACACATTGTATCAATCAATTGCTTTAGATCGAGATATGTTCACATAAATCTACTTGAATTTTGGAAGCTTATCCTGACATTGGTATGAATATGGGAAGAACAGAGTGGACAGAGTGTGAGTTAAATGAACTTTTGATGGAAATCTGTCTATAGAAATATTTTCTAGTTCAGTGACTTCAAGCTAAAAACACGTGTTAAATATGCTGGATTAAACAAAAACTAAATTAACTGGATTAAATGGAAACTGCTTGATGATGAATTTAGTTTAGACAAAGTTGTTGGGGTTCCATACATTTACAGAATTTTGTTATCTCTAATCCATTCCTTATTTTAAGAGGAACTGAAAATAATTGTTGTATTAGGTATATTTCCTTTCTCCTTAAACTCTATGTCAATGCTTTAGTGATTGTCCTGAATATGCGGTTGCTAATGTGATTCCTGTCAAAAAAGTATTATTGTTTTACAAAGTTTAAATGAATATTATGATGCAGTCCATCAGAAGTGAGCCAACTTCATTTGTGCCTTCTTTCCTTCCTTTTCACAATACACTGATTGTAAAACTAAAATGGAATTGAGAATTAATAGCAAGAGAAACATGGACTGAAAAAAATATATACAGGTGTAACCAAAATTTATGGCACAAATTGCAGGACACATTCCTCACACATAGATGAGGAAATTATGTTATATGAGCATGGGTCTAGAAACACTTTGTTATCATGTTACAACTCATTTTCTCCAACTCATTAATCATGGGAAACACACAAGAATAGAATATACCAGCACACCACATGCAACGTTTTCTCACAGGAGATGTTCATTATGCCCTCCATGAGCATTGATATATGCATCAACCCGCTGCCGTAGTGAATCCCGGATGCGCTGATGTATCCCTGGAGTATTGTGTATGGTTTCGCAGCCTTCTGTAATATGGGTATGGAGACTCTGAACATCTAGTACTGGGGTTTGATACACAAGAGCTTTCAAATGCCTCCCCAGGCAATTGGTCCACCTCTACCTATCCATCTGCCACCGAATCTGTTATTTAGAAGTCGACGGACATTGACACTAAAATGAGGAGGTGCTCCATCGTGCAAGAAGTACATGTTTTGTCACACAGCTAAAGGAACATCTGCTAACAGATCAGGTAGAACATTCTCTGCGAAATTATGGTAACTTTGTCCGTTGAGCCTAGGTGGAAAACGTGAGGTCCTACCAAACAGTTACCAACAATGCCGACCCAAACATTGACAGAAAATCTTTGTTGATGACTTGTTTCGACAGTTGTGTGAGGATTGACGTCAGCCCATACATGCCGATCGTGATAATTTACAATCTGATCTCTTAAAACGATGCCTCATCTGTGAACAGCACCGTTGCACTAAAATTAGGGTTGACACTTTGTTGCATAAACCATTCGCAGAAGCGTAACCGTGCATGAAAATCAGCTGCTGATAGTGCCTGCACACGCTGTAAATGGTATGGATACAGCCGGACCTCGTAGTAACACTCGCCAGACAATCATGTGGTCAACATTCATAATTGCAGCTACTTGTCTTGTACTCACACTAGGGTCTTCAACTGCCTGAAGAATTGCCGCCGTCCTGGAAATCTCTCCCGGTACAAAGGTTGAGCGCAAGCGCCATTGCCGTCTGCTAATCCATACATCAAATGGGCATCTGACATCTCTACATTTGTGTGCACTGCCATTGCACGAGCCAAGTCTTTGATCAACTCTACTAAACCCGTGTGCTTGCCAAGGTCGTACTGCTCACTGGAACAGTTGATGTTATCTGTAAAGAAGCAATGACGTAAGTCGCATGGCAACAGGGACATGTGAAACAAAGCACTGGCGGTGCACCTACGATAATGACAACGTAACCAAGAGTGCGTGTTCCCCATGATTTTAACGTTCTATTCGTGTGTGTTTCCCATGATTACTGAGTTGGAGAAAATGAGTTGTAACATGGAAACAAAGCGTTTCTAGACCCATGTTCATATAACATAATTTGTTCGTGTATGTGTGAGGAATGTGTCCTGCAATTTGTGCTGTACATTTCTGTTACATCCTGTATACCGTGTGAGTTTTCTCATCCTGCGGCTCTGTAACTAGGCAACCCTGCATTTTACAGACAATGTGAAATGCAGGTGCTGACACCGCATTCACCAGCCCGCTGATTAGGGCTACAGTGGTGCTCGTTTTTAACATGCTGTAGTAGCGCAATTGCTAACATACTGGAAAGTCATGGTGAAGTTTGGAAGTTCAAATCACGCCTGCAAATAAATGAGTTTTTTTATTCATTTCTGTTCTTGTTTCGAGAACGTCCTAACAAATCATGATTTCTTTCCTAATGCACTAAAAAGTGGATTTACCTATAAATATGAAGTTCCCTCCGTTTTTGTTCACTGTGGAACAATATTTTCGAATAGAGAGTATCTGGACATGCTGTTAGTGTACGGGAAAGCGCAGCAGAATGCAACAGTGGCACGTCATCTATACCAACAGAGGTTTCCGCAGAGAACACTTCCTACATATCACACGTTTTTACGAGTTGCGAGCCGCCTTCTGGAATCAGGAACAGTGCACAAGACACATCCACGAAGAGATTACCCTGTCTGTGACCAAGCAACGATGATTGTGTGACTGTCATTCAGTATCCGCATTGTAGTACGAGGGACATTCACAGGCATTTCAATGTTAGCCAATCTTCCACGTGGAGAATACTGCATCATACAAAGTTTCACCCTTATCATCTTGAACTACGCCAGGAGCTACTGCAGCCGGACCATGGACAGAGTGGCGTTCGCTAGGTGAATCATACTACAAACTGAAGATCCACATTTTTGGCAACTGTGTTATTTACAGACGAAGCAGGGTTCCACAACATGCATTACTGGAGCAACCCACATTGGATGCGAGAGGCGGCCTTACAAGTCCAATGGAGTTTCAACGTTTGGGCTGGTATATTCGGTGATCATCTAACAGGCCCGTATTTTTATGATAGCCAACTCACTAGAAATCGCTATATTCACTTCCTACACCAGCTGCCTACTCTACTGGATGAAGTACCATTGCATAACCGACTATGTGGTACCAACATGATGGGGCGCCAGCTCATTCGGCCCGTCGTGTAATGGCTTATCTCGATTCCACCTACCCTGAGCGATGAATTGGACGGCATAAACCAATAGGTTGGACGGCACGCTCACCAGATCTAACGGCATTAGATTTCTTCTTATGGGGGTTATCTTAAAGATATCGTGTACCAGAAGCGACCAAGCAGCTCAGAGAAGGCATCATCTTAGTTTGCCGTGACATCACACCAGCCATGTTGCGCCGGGTTAGGCTGATATCTTGCATCCGCCGGCATGGTGGCCAGTTCGAACACCTATTACAACCACATGGAGGAAACGGGTGAATTGTAAAGGTTTATGTGTGTGATGGCCTGGCTTGATGTCACAGTCACTGTTAAATGCACTACTTTGGGAACCAGAGAGGTTCACAACGATCATAATATGGACTTGAAAACGTTATCTAGTTTGTATGTACGTACTGCATTTTGTAAACTCTCAGAACAATGTATTGGCTTTATTTTGTATGAAAGAATAGCCTTAATTAGTAAAATATTATTTAATGATTCCTTATGTTTATAAGTTATAATTACAATGTTATATGCATTTATTTATGATGTTCATTAAGGCATTTAACAAGTAACAATTTGTTTAAATGAAATTCAGATAATTAAACTGATTAAGTGAAATGACACTTCCACACCAAACTATCAGTTTCCGTTAAATTTACTAAGCATAAAAAGTACCTTCAAGTGGCAGTATGTGAACCTGGCCCCTTCACCTGAAGACCAATGCGCACACTGTTGCGCTACAAGTGCAAGTTACTGCATGCACAGCGGTGCAAATGAGTCATTTTGGCCAAAATTGATACGACGTGATGCAGTGGACAGTGTTTACGGCATAGTCTGTACAATGCCGGGACTGCATAACTTCTTAATCCGTAGGCTGAGAACTCACCCGGTATATATAGGGTGTTTCAAGAAGAATCATCCAATTTCACAAGGCTATATCTTTTACATACATTCACATAAAACTTTGAGATACATTTTATTAAGCTTTAGGACTACAAAGTTCCATTTACATCATTTGAAAGCATTTTACAAATATTCAATACCGGACACACGACAAACATCTAGATAATAGTTAAGCTCATCACATACTTGTGTGAATATGTCTGGCTTATGTAGTCACTGCTGTTTCCATGCAGCATTGTAGTTTGCCCACATTGTTGGAAAGGGAGGCACATTACAAAAAAAAATTCATACTGTGAGACCAGGTAAATTTGGAGGTCAGTGATGCAATGCAAGGTCCATACACAGCCTACTACATATCTGGCCTGCGCGCTCTACCGTCAGTGTATGGTCACGTGACCCACTACAGGCGGTGACCGTTGCAAAGGCATGTTTGTGTTAAAAATGTTCTATCAATGAATAAAGCAGTTTTCCCTGCGCATATTTTGAGTTATTTCACGCGTGAAAGTATTCAATTTTTACCCCCACTTCCACAGATTGCAAACTACATTGGGGTAAGTAGTAATATCTGTTATTATACGAGGGCTGATCAACAAAGACTGAGACTGATTTTTTTTCACACATGTTTATTACTCCAATTCAATGTTTACATGATCTTTTTCAAAGTAGTCCCCTCCTACTTCAATGCGCTTTTTATAACGTCTCTGCCAGTCCTTGAACACGTGCTGCAGACCATTCTTTGTCAGGTCCTTGAGAATCGCCTCACTTTTCTTGAGCACTGCTTCAGAGTTCTCAAATCGAATACCCCTAAGCTTTGCCTTTAATGATGGGAATAAAAAAATGTCAAGGGTGCAAGATCGGGGCTATAAGGTGGATGTGGTACACAGGTAATGTTGAATCGAGCCAGAAACTGCATGACTTGATTTGCGACGTGAGGCCGGCATTGTCATGATGAAGTCGCCACCCAGTCCGAGAAAGCTCTGGTCGTTTCTTCGCAATGTGCTTCCTCAGTGTAGCCAATACTGACGTGTAGTAAGCTGCTGTAACAGTAGTGTGAGGGGGAACTGCATGCTGGTAAATCATTCCATTAGTCAAAAAATCACTGACAAGTCGGTCTTTGAAGTCCTTGAACCACCTAAACACTGTTGCACGAGGTAGTGCATCTTCACTGTACGCTTGCTTCAGCTTTTCATAAGTTTCGGTGGCTGTATGGGTTAAACGAAAACAGAATTTGATTGCGCTGTACTGCTCCTCTCGCGTCACCTCCATTGTCTGGTATGCGAAATGCACGTAGGGTCTACAAAATAGAGCATTACTACCAACCTACCAATACGAGAGTGCTGCCGCCTACTAACATTATACATAAAAACCCGCTCTTTTCAAATATTTATGTTACAGATACGAAACTATCATGGAAGCTACAGGAAAAAATCAGTCTTAGTCTTTGTTGATCAGCCCTCGTAATATGTTGCAGAAGTATACTTTGTTATGTCTGACACAACTCTGAAAGTAACTAATAACTATTGTATGCTTTTATCAGAGAATTATATCGTAAATGGGTGGCAAATCTGCTCTTAGAGCGTCGTAAAAGGAAAGTGAATAAATTGCCTTGGGAGTAAGTAATTGCTAATATTAAAATTGCTGTCACATTTAGACTGGCAGCCAGTTTTCTTAAGTTACTTGGATGTGGAAGAGTTAGTACCTGTGACTGACGTATGGTTCTGTAACATGCAGGAGATATCAGGAACATTCTCAGGGCCAACCTAAGAAGATCTGCTGAAAATCTTTACCTTTCCTTCTTAAAGGAGAATAATTCTATCTGCTCTGTAAGGACACTTAACATCACTTTTTTACCAGCACCTAGCACCTCATGTTCTTTTAACAATTTCACTGCTGCAGCAAGTTTATTTTCTTTAAAGTTTGACACAGGCACACTACACAATTCAAATAACGCATCCACCTGAGATTTCTGCAAGATAACTCTAAATTCGAGATTCAGTTCATTAGGATTCAATTCTTTGTCTATATACACTTTAAAGCACCTGTCACTAGAAACACAAAACTACTAAGAATATAAGGCACTGATACTGTATTTATTTTTAGCACTGTAATAGCACTAACACGAATTGAAAGTGCCCAATCTTTTCTCTTGTACACACATTTTTTTTTATATAAACTGTTACATCTTCATATGTGAGTAACTTGTTATTTTCTAATTCCTTATCATATGAAGCTAAACTTTGATGCAGGGCTGTTTGAAGTGTTTCATCTTCCCTTTCTTCTCTTGTTTGGAAGTGAAAAGCTTAAGTGGGTTGTGCTATCATTAACAACTGTAGGAAAGGCATCATCACTAACGCAAGGATTAGCGCGTGGAATGAAAGGTAATTCTGTGCGTCGTCCATCTTTATCCTGCCATTTATCCTCTCGAATAACCATTTCTTCTGGAAAGTGTCTAATGCACACTCTAGCATTTTCAGTGAACTCAAAATTCTGCCTGCGTATTCTGCTTAGCCATATATTTCGTCATTCCTCATCTCTGGGAAACCTAAAGCAGGTTACATACGGAGGCTCATAATTCGATCTGCAACCTGGTACTGAACACTTGAAAGGCATTGCAGCCCTGAAAATACAAAGAAAACACTTGTCTTATACCTCGGTTATCCTGCATAATAGCGGCCTGAGCGTGGTTTAAGGAGCTCGAGCGTTGCCAACCGTAGGAAATGAACGCGCGGAAGATAACATTGTAACACAAAATTCGCGGTGCGGCGCAGTTATTTCAAACATATACAAGGAAAGCAAGCACAAAGATCATAAAGGCAAAACAGATGGAGGTTCGGATGAAGGAATTTTTTCGTTGTTTGTTATATTGCATTGAAGCCCACTTATTGTACAAAGTTAACCAAGCCTGCATGTTGATTCATACCCAGTGAAAATGCTTTTCTTTCAGGGCAAACACATTATCGCACATATAGGTTATTACTAGGGCCCGGATTTTTAGGTTTTAACCTATATTTTCCCTCGCTATTTAATTAGCACATTTCAAGATATATATTCGTTTCACACTTCCTGGAGCGGAATATGCGAATTTTATTACACCTAAAAAAACCTAAATGAGGGGTTGACACCTAAAATAACCTAAATAGCTGTTTTTCCTTTTTCGAAATCAAGAATGTAATTTTCGGATTGAAACTCATTGTAAAATTATTTCCACCACTTATAACCAGTAGATAGTTCAAGTTACTACAATTAAACGCAGCACATGTGACGTGGTAACACCTGGATGCAGCTGATAGGTCAGGAGGAGTGTACTTGCTGTCTGCTGCCATTTACTATACCGAGTACTTAAAAGACGTTAAAAATGTTGTCAATGATTTTTTCCCCTTCTTTTGAACTGTATTTTTACAGTTTTTCTTTACCGCTTATTACCACAATTACACACACACACACACACACACACACACCCATGGCGGGACTCGAACCCGCGACCCTCAGCTTGGCGGAGCGCCGAAGCTACATGCTCCAGCGACCACGAGGGCCGGCATGAAATGAATGAAACAAAAGTTTCCTCATTGCCAAGGCTAAGAAATCACTCGAGTGCCCCACTCTTGCCGCTTCTCTTGCATACATTAAGACACATTTTTGTTTTATACCAGAAGCTACTCTCCGGTTGGAAAGTACAACTTTGCCACTGAAAGATGGTCTAGATATCATTGGCCATGTTTCGAGTAAAGAAATACCTGGACCAGTGGGAGTTGCATGTTCTTCGAAGTTAGTCTGAACTGGAAACCGCCTCAAAGGCAGCACCCAGAGTGTTAGCGATGGCAGCCGGATCCACTATGGTGGCATTGGAAACCTGAAGGCCAGACACAGTACAATGCGACACTTTACCTGAGAAGCGACGAAGTTTATCCCAAACAACAGATGAAGGCGTAAAGCGATTAAAAGACTCGACAAAACGAGTCCACCGGATAGTTCTTGCTATCCTGAATAATGCGACGAGCCCTGGCGCGCGATTGTTTAAAAGTCACCAAATTATCAAGTGTAGGGTGTCGCCGAAACACCCTAAGTGCAGTTCTACGGGCACGAACGGCTTCCCGACAATCCTCGTTCCACCACGGAACAGGCATTCGCCGAGGTTGAGAGGATGAACGGGGAATTGCGCGTTCGGCGGCAGAGAAAATCGTAGACGTAAGGTGCTGCACTAGTAGGTTAATGTCGGTGAAGGGCTGGTCGTCAAAATGCACGAGGCTGGAATACAAGCTCCAGTCGGCTTTTGTGAATATCCAGGTAGGTACTCTGGAATGCTGTACGTGGTGTGACAGAAGAGAAACGATGCAGGGGTAATGGTCACTGGAGTAGGTGTCAGCGACTACGTTCCACTGCAGACGACTAGCAAGCTGGAGTGAGCAAACGGCAAGGTCCAAGTGAGAAAATGTACCGGAAGAATCAGAAAGAAACGTAGGCTCACCTGTATTGAGAATAGAGAGATTGAACTGATCAAAAATGTCAGAAAGAAGAGTTCCCCTCGCACAGGCCCTTGGCGAACCCCACAGGGGGTGATGGGCATTAAAATCTCCCAACAGAAGAAATGGTGTTGGGAGAGCGGACAGAAGAGCTCGAATGTCCGCGGGAGCAAGGGGATACGATGGAGGTGAATACACAGAGCAAACAGAAAAGAAAAAACCGGGTAATTGCAGTCTAATGGCAACAGCTTGCAAGTCGGACGTAAGAGTGAGACGTTGAAAATGAACGTCGTTACGCACTAACAACATGACACCTCCATGAGCAGGAGTATCCTCCTCCGGTTCAAGGTCGTAGCGAACCGGAGTATATCCTCGGAGATCAAAAGGATCGTGAGGGTGACCAAAAAATGAACAATTCGATCATTTAATAACGGATATCTCAGAAACGGCTCATGCCACAATAAAGCTTATTTTAAATATATTGTACGTTTTAAAGAGATCTACATTTTTTGTGTAGTGCATTTTCCTCTATCACTTAACGTGTACCAGTTATACAAGATTATAAAAAATTCCTTCGGAATGAAGAGGACTTCATAGGCTCTTCCCTGAAAATTTGAGATATACATTTTATTTGCCATATAAATATTTTTAATATTGGTATTTTAATCAAAATTGTTACACCATTTTTAGAACATAAACAATTCGAAAAAATGTTCCATGTAAAGGGAATTTGGGGTGGAGCGATTGTGTTGAAAGAATTTGTGTTGCATCTTTGGAAGATATTGAACCTAAATACCAAGTTAGGTATGTATCCGACTTTTCATTTTTGAGTTATGACACACACGGACATTTCCACAAATGCTTTATTTGAATTCCGATGATAATAATAATAATAATAATAATAATAATAATAATAATAATAATAATAATAATAATAAATAACAACAACATGCGTGCCATCTATGTACACAACTACAATGGCTCACTCTACAATGTGTGCATGGGTTGGCTACATGTTATGCCTACAGCGTGTTTTCTATTTGCAACGTTGGCAACAACCGCCTAGGCCATGCCCACGCCGCTGCTAGCAGAAGACAGGCTGCTATTATGCAGAATAACTGCATAATAGCACATCCTACATTGTTGGTCACATTTGTTCCTTGAAACCCGAGGAAAGATTTGTTAATCTTTTGATGGATGAAGTTTATATTTCACCAGAGTTAACTTTCAAAGGTGGTGAATTGGTAGAAACTAGTGCAACAAATACACATGAGCTTGCTAAAACAGCTCAAGTTTTTTCAGTGAATGCTGCATTTGGTAAATATTCAGATGTCATTGCCATTTTGCCAGTCAATAGAAATTCTGGGGACTTCTTACATGCTACTGTGAGTAACATTCTCTGCGAACTTGGCAAACTTGATGTAAAAGTAATGTCCCATAGCTGATAATAATCAGATCAACAAATCTTAGTTTCACAAACTCACACCACATACATGTGGTTATTATTCAGCAGTAAATCCCTTTAGCCAATCGCAGCCTCTGGTTTTGCTCTATGATACTGTGCATATTTTCAGAAATATAAGGAATAATTCAATATACCAGAAAGATTTTGTTTAATTTTCCTGAATTTGAAAATCCATTTATAATTAAGAGTGCTAATTTTGGTCACCTCAGATCACTTTATCACAAAGAAATGAATGAGTTGCTGAAATTTGGTAACAAGTTAAATGCAAAAGCTGTCTACCCATCAAATACTGAAAGACAAAAAGTGAGTCTGGTGTGTAAAATTTTCAATTATGAAAATATTAATGCCCTCTTAGAATGCAATGATTGTTATGGAGAAACAGCAGAGTTTTTAAATATTATCCTAAAATGGTGGAATATTGTAAATTTTATAAGGATGTAAGGTATAAAAATGCTGATTACAAAGCAGTCTTTGCCATCGAGCAAGAAGAGTTAATTTTCCTGAATAAATTTTCAGCATGGTTGTGCCATATAGGAACAGCTCTGTAGGGGGAATGTATACCAAGGTCTGACTAGGCGCACATTTGATGCAATAATGCAGACATGCTCAGGCCTTTATGGTTTAGCAAATTATGCTTTAAAAGATTTAAAAGTAAACTATGTTCTGTTTTGGCAAGATTCAAACAGATCCTCTTGAAGAGCGATTCAGTCTTTACCACCAGTTGTCTGGCAGTAATTATTTTCTCTCTCTCCAATAGCTATATGAGAGTGAGAAAAAGATCAGAATTAAAAATTTGCTTTCATTTTCATCAAAAAATGGTAACATTCCAGTAAGAAGCTTAAATGTAGATGCAGATTCTGAAAACAAAAATGTTCCATTATTGCTGCCTTTTTGTGACATAGAAATTGAAATTGCAAAACCAATGGATAATGATGTAATGCCTATCGTGTTTTACATTGCAGGTTATGCTGCTTACAAGGTAGCATATGGTATATGCCCCAAATGGATTGCGTCATTGTTTTTAAATGACAGTTTAGAGTATGAATTTGAAGGTGCCACAAGGCTGATTGATTCCTTAAGTAGAGGTTCTCTAAAGAAACCCACGATATATTGCGTAAAAGTAACGTGGTTGTGTATCCAACTATTTCAAGGCTTAGTCAAAGAGTGTTACAATGATTTTATTAAAAGCAGTAATCATCTTGCCTTGTTGAAGAATTAGTGCAGTCCCTTTATAGTAAACTTTATGGATGAAACCAGAGAAACGATCATCAATCAATGTAATCATAAATTTGAAGACCATTTTCATGATGTATGCTCAATTATTTGCAAAATTATTCTAAATAATTACTACAAAATGGTAACTGAGGATAAGAAACAAAGGTCTTAAAGAAAAATAAAGAAACTGACCAGTGAGTGAATTCATAAGAGTATTTTGTGCTTGCCATGAGGAAGGAAACAATACTTTCAGTATTTCTATGATATTTACATGGGATAATGTATGTATTAAAAGCCACTTTTTTCTGTTATATGAATTATTGTATATATTTTATAATGAACACACTGAGGCTATCTGACTTTTGCTTCACATCATATATTTCAGTATTTTTACTCTTTTTACTAAACTAATAAATATGTGGCAAGCTGTAGTATATAACCAGTAGTAACATTAACAGATTTAGTGGATGGACTGTTAGCTTTTATGTTGACCTTAATTTTCAGTAAATACAAAAGAAATCTTATAAAAGTTTGTCAATGTGTATTGACTTGTACAGTGGTAAATGAAAAAAATTACTCCAGTGTATTAAATTAGTGCAGAATATTTTAATTTTTATTGTATATTCACAGCTTTTGAGTGGAATGAATATAAGCATATCCCAAAAATGCTTCTTTGTACAATTTTGCAATCCTGTTGTAATGAAATATATAAAGCATGAGAATAAGTTCTTACAATAATGTTCAACAGGTAGGTAAGTCCTAATAAACTGAAATGTTTGATATTTGTGTTATCTAGCTGTTTATTTTCCATCCATTTGAAGCTGAGCTTATAAACATATGATTATATAAAGGTAAGGAGTTTAGTGAAAAGTATATTTTGTCCCAAAACATAACACAGGATGTTCAGAGCATAATTAAATTTAAAACTGTCATATTTTGAGCCAGTTTCTTTGTAATAAGGTGAATTGGCATTTGTGTGTATCTGTATAACTTAATGCTGTTTAACTTAACTGCATAGTAATTATGTTCTGTTTTAATTTCTTCAGTTATTATCATTATTAAAACAAAGTACCCATAAATTTGAAACTTATTTACCACTCCAGCAGTTACTCGCATTATTTAATAGGCTCATAACGACTACAGCTACACATTCTACTGTGTTTATTATTTATAGTATTATTTTAGTTTTTTCAAATCCAATACATGCATAAATACTTAGTTACAATTCTTTTTATAAAATACAATGGATTATCATTATTTCTTTAATGTTATCTTTGTGTTCTAGTGGTGTGTAATAGCTATTATTTTAAATTAACTTAGTTTTTTATTTTTACGTTCCTCTGTCTTTTTGCTTGGAACTGTGGAATTCGCTGCCCACCACCTTCGACTGTGCCATATTGAAATCAGCGCTCAGGCCTGTAGTGTAGCGGGCTGTGGTCCATAGGACCCTTATAGCCAATCTATCCTTGTTGCTCAATGGATTCTGTCTTGTTTGTGCACACGGGCATGACCTTGGATTTTCTCTTATTTAAGCAAAGAGTGTCTTGAAAATGCTGGTGCCAATGTTGAATGCCCTGTGTAGTGCTGTACTTTCAACGAAACTCATGCTGCACAATTATAACTCACTTGCACCTTTTGAAATGGAGAATGCAAAATGCTTTTTGTTGTTGTGTTGTTGCCATCTCGATTCTTCATCTACAGGGTACTAAATGAGCAAGCTAGCTGCACCAAGAAGACCCCTACCAGGAACCAGGTGAACCGGCAACTTTCAACTAGCACCAATAAAAACTTGTAGTTTCCATGTGTATTTTGAAATTGGTCATGAGATTCTATCTGTATTCTTGTAGAAGGTATAGTCTTGTGAAATCGGATGATTGTTTTTGAAACATCCTGTATATCTGTATTTATAGATATATAGGAGTATGTGGTTTAGGGTGGAAAGTGTAAAGAGGAGGTAGCCAATTTACTGGAGCTAGTATGATATATAAAGCAATATTAAAAAAATATATACAATTATGTCATAAAGTACTGGTTGTGTTTTATTGTAATCAATCAGAGATTAGGCAAGTTTATATGCTTGCTATTCTCCAATACCTTAAGAAGAATATACAGGATTATTTTAGGAAAATTTACCCACTGTACCATAGTTACTGAAACCCCACACTGGTTCTCTTTGTACACAAAAACCTTGTTTATCTGGCCCTCATTAATCTGGATTTCCAGTTTATTTGGATTGATCTTTGCTTGCTGTTTCAGCATAAAAATATGTGCATCCTTTCATAAATACATATGAATGTACCTGGTTGTAATGTTGGCACCACAGGTAGTGTAGAGATTGCTATTGGTTGCACACTTCAAGCTAACAAGTACTGTTACCACTGTCACAGAACAACAAAACTAAAGTGTGTGAAATTATGTTTCATTAGTTTCCATGGCAGTCTTAATAGTGATTTGTGTCATCTCATCAGGATGTCTTTCAATGATTTCCTCTTTTGTTTTTGCAGTGATTCAAATTTCACTATGGTACATCAAAGCTTGTATTCATTTACTTAGTTTGTTTCTGGATCATCCAGGCTTTTGTTAGTCCAGACTACCTACAGTTGCATCTAGTCCAGATAAATGAGGTTCTTGCATATACCCAATAAACAGAATTAAGCATTTAAATGGCCATCAGTTTAATTTTATGCTTTGTGGAAAACATTTATACTTCACTGCTTTGTTAAATATTTTAATGAAAAAAGAAACTGAATTAAAGGATACTAAAAAGAGTGTGCACTGCTATACCAAATACATTCACAAAATGTTGGAAAACATCTAAATAGATATACAGTTACATGATTTTAAAATTCTGATTTACAAAGCTAACAAACCGTTTGTGAAATATATGTTGACAAGTATTTTTTCCAATTTTCCTTTCACTCTCCTTGATTTTTAAATTTAATTTCTTAACATATATATTTCCTTTTTTTAAATGCTGATAATATTTACAAAAACAGTAGCTGAAAAACATAGTAACAATAATGTTTGCTAACTTCTTAGTTGAGCATCATAGCATTTTCTGTAGCTAATATAATTTTGCTGCCCTAAACTGTAGAGTGTAACACCAAGCTGGCAAATCTGGGCACTTCCAAGGCACTCTCCTTCTTTGTAAAACACTGCATACTGGAAGGAAAAGCCACAAATTACTGACTTTTGTTTTACAGATAAATGACATTACATTTCTTCAGCTGAGTTAAAATTAATAGTTTTGCATGCAAACATATTTTGAATGTGTGCATAACGTTAATGCATAATAAAACACTCTGCATAACTAAGTTTTTGCTATGTTATGTGGCAAATAAATATGTTAGGGACCATGCATGTTTAACTACAAATAGCTCGTGAATCTCTTTCTGTTTATAGGACTCTTATGATATACCTTCAACTACAACCTACTTTCATTATTCCTATGTTTATGCAATCAATTTAATATACTTTTGTAACTTGATAGTATGATCTCTGGATCTACATGACATTCACATTTGCTGGAAGTCAAATTTAAGAAATGTTTTCTTTTAAGAAATCCTGAAGGTGGTCATCTTTTTTGTAGTAGCACTATTTACTCTTTTTCACTTTCAGATATAAAAATGCAGATTCACACCAATTTCTTGAACCAGAACATTGCTGCTGCATTTCATTAGAAATTATTTCAAGTTGGGCAACTTTTCTCTTTTTGTTAATTTCCAAAACAAAACACGTTTTGAACATGCTTACAGAGAAAACTATTTTTTAAGATTATCATCTAATTTTTGGCAGACAAATTGCTTAAATTTATAGTTTATTGACATTAGTAACAGAAATACTAGAATAGGTTTTTAAATTTACTTATGTTGATTTGAAATTAGTTACACTAACATCACTTATGTGTACTACTTGACAAGTTTCGGGAAATGGTTTGTTCCCATCCTCAGAAGGTGTCCAACTGGTCTGTGTTGTTGGTGTTTCCATTATGTTGATTGTCTATTGCGGTGGTGAAATGTACTTCCAGAGGGGACTTTGGTGGCAGCAAATTAAAATTCATTAGTTATGGGCTGTATTTCAAAATGAAGATCTTTTCCCATGTGTCTTAATTCTGTTGCATATTTGGCTGGTTTGATTAGTGTAGTGTTCGGTTTGATGTTGTGGCTGGTCATCCAGAAATGGTGTGAGACTGTAGATTTGTCCATATGTTTGTATTTTATACATCTCATATGCTCCTTTAGCCTAGTTTCCAGGTTTCTTTTTGTCTTGCCTATATACATCTTATTGGACAGTATTAACAAAATGGCGGCGGTAGGTGTACAGACACGTTCAGGCAAGCTGTTTTTTCAGTGGGTAAACTAGGAAGAAGTTAGTAAAACTGTGTTTGAAGCATGTTCAGAATGTAAAACCATGTCGCATTCAAGTGTAAATAAGAATAGCAGAATAAACAATGGGATTATTAAAATATCCGACAAGGAAGATACACACACGGCACAACAAGCCATGAGGGACACCAAAACTATAGCATCATTACATTTAGTCATTAACATGCTAAACAGGGATCTATTAAATGCTCAAAGTGAAGTAAATGAACTAACAAAGGAAATTGACGAGCTCAGGAAGAAACAAATGGGCGATTGTATAAATGCAACTTATGCAATGGTGACAAAAAGGGGAACACCTGGAAACGTAGCAAAACAGTACTGTGTACAAAACGTGCCAACCAAAAATCGCTTTGAAGTTCTGAAAGAAGGAGGCTATGCTGGTGATAAAAAAAGGGAAAATTCATATGCAAAAAGTAGGGAAAAGGACTCAAACAAAAGGAAAGTGCTCGTAGTGGGTGATTCAATTTTATAATTCGCTGGCGAGGCATGCAGGGAAAAAGGCTATGAGGTGCGCTGTTTCCCAGGTATTCGGCTGCAGGAAATACAAGATCAAATAGAAAGGATGGAATTAAAAGAAGAAAAGTCGGAAATTGTGGTACTTCATGCAGGTACAAACATCATAAGTCCTGGGGTAAGGGCTGAGAAGATTATGGGGGAAACTATGAACGTGATAGCAGCTTTAGGTCACAGGTGCCGGATGTAAAAATTGTTATAAATGGTGTTCTCCGCCGTCGTAATGTTAGCACCAGGAGAATTATAAGAATTAACAGTGAACTCGATTGGCCTTGAGCTAGAAGGAACTGTCTAATAGTTGATGGAAATTTATGACTCCAGGATAATGACTTTGCCAGGGATGGGTCCATCTCAATCAAAGGGGATCCAGCAAATTTGGCAATCTGTTAAATAATGTTATATCCTCATTGTGTAAGGAAACTAGGAACTCAAATGGTGGATGTAAACTCAAGTGAAAGCTATTCAGTGGCCAACCTTGATGGAGGGACTGTCAATGTAAAGTTGAATGGGCAAATGAGCAGTCAACTAAAAACTGTTTATCAAATTCGCTTACAATATTTCATCAAAATGTTCAAAGTATTAGAAATAAGCAGACTTGTTTGGAGGTATTGATAAATGATAAACTACAGGATGTTGATATAATAACACTAACTGAACAGGATAAAAGATAACCAAATTGAAATGTTAAATTTACACAGGTATATAAGGGAAAGCTCTTATTGCAGAAAAATTAAAAATAATGGTGGTTCCTGTGTTTTTGTAAAAGAAAATATTATGGCAAAACCTACATACACTTTTGATACTCTAATGTGTGATGAGATCTTTGAAGGAAGTATAGTTGAACTAAGTGATAATAAGATTATACTAATTTGTTTGTATAAAAATCCCAGTAGTGACATAAATGAGTTCATTAAGAAATTAGAGATCATACTGAATCATTTGTATAAAACGAGAAGAAGTGTAATTATAGTAGGTGACCTTAACATAAATTTTAAGGAGGAAAGTCGGGGTAAAGAAATGACTATAGATTTACTAAGCACATTTGGGTTAGAAGCAGTTGTGAACTCTCCTACTAGAGTAGCCTAAAAGTCAAGAAGTACTATAGACCAGCTAATCTTGAACACTAATGATTTTAACTATGACACTGACAATTTAGAAACAGGTATCTCGGACTACCATGGCCAAAAATTTACAATAAAATCCAATAACATCAAAATTCCTCATATCCAATCAAAATTTCAGAAGTGTAGAATTTATGTGAAGATAATATTAAGTGTTTTAATTACTTGCTCTCCAATGAAAATTGGGCAGACGCGTTTCAATTTCCAAGTAATGTTGACGAAAGTTATGATGCATTTAATAAGATTTTAAAGCATTATTTTAATGCAGCCATACCTATTAAAACAATGAAAGAAAATACAAATTAAAAGACCAAATAGATTACTAAGGGTATTTAGGTATCGAGTGACAAGTTACGTTTCATAAGTAAATTAACCAAAGAAAATTGTGTCTTTGATAACTTAAAACAATATTACATAAATTACAAAAACAATATATAACAGAGTAATGCAAATGGCAGAAAAGCTTTATAATGGGAATCTAGTGATTAACTCTATAAATAAATCTAAAACTATATGGAACATTATTAAGCATGTATCCAAGGATCATAAAAGGAAAGATAGGAACTTTAGCATAAATATAAATGGTAGATTGGTGTCACATCCTCAATTAGTAGCTCATGAGTTCAATCAATATTTTTCAACTGTTGCCAGTAATATTAGAAAAAAGGGATATTTTACTAATATCCTCTGTCAGGTGATCAAAGAAGTGTTATTCGTGAATCTATATTCTTTTTACCAACCACTGAAGATGAATTGCTCACTATCATTAAAAGCATGAAACCCAAAAAGTCTCCAGGTCTTGATGAGTTTTCAAATTTGTTAATAAAAAAAATGTTCCTTACATCTGGTAAAACCTTTGTGTCACATAATTAACTTATCTCTAAAAGAAGGGAGCTTCCCTCAGAGTTTGAAGGTCTCTAAAATTAAACCGCTATACAAAAAGGGTTCAAAATCCGAGCTAGATTTTATTTCTATTTCTTCGGTTTTTTCCAAAGTAATTGAAAGGGTAGTGTACAATAGGGTAGTAGCATTTTTAAGTAAATACAATGTTATATCAAAAGCCCAATATGGGTTTCAGGAAGGGAAATCTACAAATTCTGCAATGCAGAACATTATTGAAGAAGTGTATAAAATTCTAGATGCAGGAAAACAGTGCTTGGGATTATTTCTTGACCAATCTAAAGCTTTTGACCATGATATATTAATTTACAAATTGTGCAACTATGGTATAAGGGGAATTCCATTAAAGTGGTTTGAATCATATCTTAGCAATAGAAAACACCTAACTGAAATCAAATCTGAAATAAATTCAAAAGAAATTAAAGCTTCATGTTCTGATTTGGAAAATGTTAAATATGGAGTACCTCAGGGCTCGATACTGGGCCCCTTACTATTTTTACTGTATATTAATGATCTGGCCATAAACAATGACTTCCCTAACGCTAAATTTACTCTTTTTGGAGATAACACAAGCCTTTTAATTTCTAGTAAAGATAAACAAGAACTTAAAGTAAACATTGATATGGCAACAGATTATGTAGTAAATTGATATAGTAACAACAGACTTGTCATTAATATAAAATAAAAGTGTTGCCTTAGGATTCTATCATAAAATTAACAAAGGCTTAAATTTTGCCAAAGTTTATTTAGAAAATGAATTAATAACAATGTCTAATAAAATTAAATGTCTTGGAATCAGGGTTGATAGCAACCTGGTTGGGGAATCCACATTGATGTACTATCTATAAAATTATCCCAAAAATGTTTTGCATTATATACCCTTAAAACTTCAGTTAATCTTGATGTACTTAAAATGGTCTACTTTGCATATTTTCATAGTCATTTATCATTAGTCATATTTCCATTAGTCATTTGACATTATTGTTCAATCCAATAATACATCAACATGCAGTATTAAACAGCTTAACACACAGACTGGTATACAACCACCTGAATAAACAAGAATATCAACTGGAATATCAGCACATAGTAAACACAGGTAAAAACAATGGGTTCAACAAACTAACAATCAACAAGAAAATTGAAAATTCTAATGATAGAAACACATCAAAGACATAACAAATCTCACCCAGGAAGAAAAACAGTTAAAAGTTTAAGAAACTCACATATCATCCTGGGACCTATTACAAATCTAAGAAGATTTTCATGAAATATAACATCAGCCTAGCCCCACAGAACAAATTTAGCATAGAGAAATTAATGGAATAAAAAATGCAAATCAGTTGAGGAATTTAATGTCGTACTGGCATGTTGCCATGGAGTTCAGTGGTTAGAGCAACTGGACGGAAACCAGGAGATCTGTGGTTCAAATACCGGTGATGGCATTGAATTTTTCAGTTGTCCGATTCTACCTTTCCAACCTTGTCCTACATACAGCTTGTGTGGAAGAACAATTAATTCCATTAATTGACCTAATAGTGGTCGAAACCATGAAGGCCAGGACTTAAAGTACTTGCAACATTGTAAGTCACCATTGGGGTATGTCATCTCAATACAATTTGAGATCTCCTTGTAGTTTACCAGGAAAAAATGCGAATCAGTTGAGGAATTTAATATCGTACCGACATGTTGCCATATCACTGTGGTTAGAGCAACCAGGAGATCCATGGTTCAAATCCCTGTGATGGCATTCAATTTTTCAGTCGTCTGATTCTACCTTTCCTTTCCATAGAGAAATTACTTTGCAATACGTTAAAAGGCCCCATACCACAAAACAAAGTTGGAATGTACAAAATCAACTGTTCTGATTGCAATAAGGCATATATAGGTAAGACAAAAGGAAACCTGGAAATTAGGCTAAAGGAGCATATGAGATGCATTAAATACAAACAAATGGACAAATCTGCAGTCTCACACCATTTCTGGATGACCAACCACATCATCAAACCGGCCAAATATGCAAGAATTAGATACATGTGAGAAGATCTTCATTTTGAAAAACCGCGCACAAGTAATGAATTTTGATTTGCTGCCACCAAGTCCCCTCTGGAAGTACATTTAACCACCACAAGATGCCACCACAATAGACAATCAACATAACGGAAACACCAACAACACAGACCAGTCGCGCATCTGAGGTTGGGAACAAAAACCATTTCCCAAAACATGTCAAGTGAGTAAACATAAGAGATGTTAGTGTACCTAATTCTGACTCATCTTAAGTAAATTCAAAAACACATCACTGATTCTAGCTTCTTTTTCATATGTTAATTACAATAGGTTTTTGAACAATTTGAATCACATAAAATAAGGATACTTTGGAGATGGTCTTGCATGTTAGGAAAATTATTTGAGATAGGATTTCTCAGTCATTCATCATTAGTTGCAATTAATCTCTTTCTTCCCCTCTCGTGCTAATTTTCTGCATGCTGAGTTCCTAGAAAACTATGCTATAGTCTTTTATATGCTAAGACCCTTTGTCTTTAGCTGTTATAATTATAAAATTATTCCATCCTTAAACTATAGACAGTCACAGATTCAGCATTCCATTAGTGTATTCTCTTTCAAACAAGGACCACTACAGATCAACTGAACTAAGGTGATAAGCATTAACAGTTTCTTTATAAAATGCTGTACAACACTATGAATATAACTGCTAGTTGTATTATTGTTTGCAAATTATGTTTACTACAGAACAGTGTACATTTATAATTAAATAAGATCGGTTTGGGTAAATATTTCTCTTAAGTATAGAAACTATTTAGCTTAATTAATGATTGCAAACATAAAAATAGTGCTGAAAATAAAAGTACATATGAAGTTGGCAACAAATTACAGCTATTGTAATTCTAATGCCTTACAAGATTCTGGTGCACATTTTATTTTGTTCAGAATGCTTACTTAACTTGTTAACGCATATTAATGCATTGCATTATATTGTGTAGATCCAATATAAGACATGTTCAGGCATCCTCAGATCACTAACTGGTTAATGTAATAGCCAGAAGACATGTAAAGCACTCTCAAAATATGGAGAGAATTATATAAAATCACACAATTTCAACCCTAAAGTATACAAAGAAGCAACATTCAACAGTATGGCACACAGGCTAGTAAATGTCCCCCTATATGATACAATACTATAAGGAATACAAACGCACAGCACAAGCCACAGTACAAAATATGTTTAACCAGGGTATGGTACATTTATGAAAATTTCAAAATTCAGGAATCAGAAACACATCAAACATATTATTACTTTACCCACCACAACAGATAAGAAAAATTTCAGGAGATTCACATTTCATGCAGGAACCTTCAACAAATTCCAGAAGATTTTTTCAAAGCTACAAACTCATCTTGACACCATACAATAAATACAGTGTTAAAACTCTCGTAAGAAAAAGAACAGATCATATACCAAAAAGAAAAGACAGAATTTACTAGATTCAATGTGCAAACTGTAATTATACATATGGTAGTGGAACCCAAAATGTTATATGGCTTTGAAAATGGGGATTGATGGAGGATGGGAAGTTATATGCTTTGGTCAGAGTCTTTTCAGACAGCAGAAGGCAAACACAGAAAACAGGTTGCTCGTGCCCCAGATCTGTTACACATGACAGCTCACTGTGATAGCATAATGCGCTATTGCAACATTTGCTTCCCTTCCATATTCCTGTGTCCATATTTATTATTTATTTAATCAAGTGAAGACCCTTCAACTGTAATCCTCACTTTGGAATGATAAATGAATTGAATAAACAAATAAACCCAGAGTCCTTGATCATAGAAGCAGACTATATTACTTTGAGCCCTTTATTGATTATACAAATATTATATCAACATAGCTGTTGAAGTACCTACTACTTAAGAGCAAACAAATATAAAGAACAAAAGAAGGAAAGACAAGAGGAGAAGCAAAACAACATTTATATTGACTATCATACTTTCTCAACTCTTAGCATCTTTGCATTTCTTTTCCTTCCACTTCTTCTTCCTCCTACAAAGATGATGAAAGGAAGATAATCACCCATAATTCAAATTTAAAATGAACAGTGTGATGTCTAGGGCACTATGTATTCTTCTTCCTTCCTTTCTACTTGTCTGTAGTTTAGCCAGTGGTTGTTTTCACTAATTTTCTCTACAACCTGTTCAATCAGTGCTCAAACTTCCTTTAAAACGTTTCCTTCCGATGGCATTTTCCAAGAAAACTTTTAATTTTAGTTCTGACAAAATTCAATAGGATTGAGATGGCTGTCATACAGAGATAATCTGAGAATGACATGATCACATTTCATCGTCATAGCATCAACTGCATACACACTTACCTTCTCATAGGTAGGTGTGATTATTTTAAGCCAAGGGTGGTGAAAATGCCTTTCTCCCTTGAGTTATTAAATATGCAACACACATTACACCAAATAGCAGCACATGGAAAACAAATGAACAGACAGTTAGAAAAGGAGTGGCACCTGAGAGTCACACTGTCTCGCAAGTCCTGTTTTTGCCACCACTGTTTTAAGTAGTTGTAGCAGCATTGTTGGTGGTGAACTGAGCAGACTGATGTGGTGATCTTCTAATAAGTTTTATTACGTCTTCCCATTTTATAGGCGTGGGATCGAAAATGTATGAATGACATGTTGCGTTAACCATAAAAATCACTGAAGGTTCCTCTAGCAGCCTGTCTCTTCAAATGATTCTTCCAACAATTTGGCATTCATTGTTCCGTGATAGTCAATTAGGGCATCCAACAAATTCTTGTGCATTACAACCATAGCCCCTGGAAGAAAACTGCTTCATCCTCCTATGTGAAGAATCACTATTCTTTGTCCTTTACTGGTTGAAAATTGAGTATCACAGTAGTCCATTTCATCCATCCTACATCATGGGTGTCATAGAAGGTCTCATTGAGAGAGATGTCTTTGAAGCCTGTCTGTAGCAGTAAATTTCTTTTAAATAATTGGTTCACCATACCGGTATTTTATTTGATTCCATTACTCATGTATGGCGACTTCATTTCTTAAAATTCATAGATTTAAGGAGTTTTAACAATGTTGTCCTCTGATAAAGAAACCCACACTCAGTGTTATCACAAACTGCACTCAAAATTCTGTTCACTGTTGGAGTTGTCTCAAATAAGTTGGACCATAGTAAAACCAACAATATTATGAAATTCAAGGACTGTTCTGTTTTCATTGCATTTCATCTTAGTTGATTTGCATGAAATTGAATATCTAGCTTATTGCTTCTTGATACTGTATACTTGGGAATGTCAGTAGCAGCCACAGTATGTGTTACCAGCGAGCCACACTTGCTGTCTCCTCCTTTAAAATGATTATATGCATTTTGATCTATTTGCGCCATCTGGTTATGCATTGATTTTCCATATTCTATATACAAGGAAGTTGTCTTATACGTAGCAGGCACATTAGCTGTTTCCTGTGGCCACCACATGTTTATAAAATTTTAAGGTTGCAATTTCTCTGATGTATGCCACTACTAGTGTCTGAGTTGTCCTCCGTGGTGTAGTGGTTACCATGCTAGCCTCTAGTTCCTGAGGTCATGGGTTCAAACGCGGCAGAGGGCAATGGTATTTTTTTTGGGTGTAAAAATCCTTAGCATGGCCTTCTTTAGAAGGGAAGTAAAGCTGGTGCTCCCGTGGCATAGATTTACGGTATGTAAAATAACCTCAAACCTGATAAAGAGGCCTCTGAGCAAAATTACCGGTCTTTCATGTGCAATATAAGAATGGGACACTAAGGACCAGTTAGAGAGCATCCATAAATAAAACTCAATTTTACTAGTGTCTGAATGAGAGCTAAACCATGCAATCCTGCTTGGGTTGTTTTGCTTGGTACACACACACCAACCGACATCTTTATCTCCCCCATCCACTGTCTCAAATCACTCTGACCAAAGTATGGATATCATATACAGAATGATTTGCACGGAAGTTTTAGGTCTTCCAAGGGCAACCGCAGAGGAAGTAGCCCAAATTGAACTGGAAAGAAAGTCAAGGAAGGGCATGATTAAGGAAAGGGTTCTTAAATATTGGTTTAGATTCTTGAATTTATAATAAAGTGACTTATTAAGACAAAGCTTGAAACACCAAGAGAAGAGCTTAAGGAATTCTGGATGAATTAACAGTCTTTGAAATAACTTAGGAAATAATGGATTGGAGGAAATATGGATAAGAAGAGTATATAAGGTAACAGCCTTGGAAAGTAGCAAGGAGGAAATCTGAGGATTTAGAAATACAAAAACTGTTCTACATAACTGAAAAAGTCTCTAATGTTTTATATTTCAATAAAGAATATTTGGGAAATGCAAATATATATTAATAAGGTAAATAATGAACAAGGAGAAGGTATCACATGGGTAAAAGCAGGTGCATGGAGATTAAAAGAATTAAGAAATTATGTCCAAAAAAATCAGTGCCCCATTTGTGGAGGGCATGAAGATATTGAACATACAGTATTTGTGTATAAAGGCACTAATCTGTGAAGAAAGAAGCTTATTAATTAGGTAAAAAAAAAATGGCTTAAATTGAAATTTTCAGTAAGGATAGAAACATTTTGGGCTGAAGCAAAGTGAAGAATAAGTGGAATTAGTTAAAAGAGGAGCAGCACAAACACACCTGCATGGTAGTTTTAAATATTTTTATAATGTTTAAGAAGCAACCACAATTTGTATAAGAAAGTTATACTTTGAAAATTTAAATATGAATGGAATTTTGTAAATCTTGATAAGGGCCTATGCTTAATGCCACATTGTATTTGTATGTATTAACTTAGTGACATTCCATGCCAAATCTTTCAGTCCACAATCTTACATATTCTGATCTCAATGAAACTTGGTAGACATTTAGGTTCTGTGGAAAAAAACATTCACACCAAATTATAGGTCCCTAGGTATAATACTTTATTAAATATAGGGATATTGTTTTGTATTTTAGTACTGTAATATGGTCAAAAAAATCGAGTTTTGTGACATTAAAAAAAAATTGGAAAATGGTATCTTTTACAAATAGTGTCCCATTTATTGGCATAACTCATAAGATTACAAACTTACAGAGTTGAGAGTGATATCGATCAAAAGCTGGTGAGACTGACTTTCAATTGATATATAACTTAGTTATGTTGACAAATTTTCAGCTTTCAATATCATATGATTTAATTTTTGAACTTGAATTACAAAAAATCATGTCAACTCAAAAGTTTTTGAATATATATATATATATATATATATATATATATATATATATATATATATATATATATATATATATATATATATATATATACAGGGCGAATCACCTAAAACTTGCACCACAAACATTTTGGAAATAGAAAATGCTATTGATGTGCAGTTTTCCCAGCATTGATTGGTAGTCAGGGGCTCGTATATTTAGCCTGTAAACAGATTTTAATAATACTGAGAAAGTGTATTTTTGGAGCAAACATACAATTTTTTAAATGGAATACAGTGCCTACTTACATAAACAGAATAAAGGTAGGGTAAATTAGAATGTCAGTAGCATTTGTTGCAAGATTCTAGTGCAAGTGGTTTACGAGAAACCTTATTTTTAAACTTTTATGCACTGACATTTGTACAACCTGTGGTAGCACAAACTAAAGAAAAACAAAAGGGAATTACAATACTTCTGTGGATTCTTACAAGTAAAGAGAACATAGCCCTTCAAAGGTTGTGTTCAAAATGACCACCGGCAGCTTCAATACACGCTTCCAGTCTGCTATGGAAAGACTGCTGCACACATTCTAGCATTTCAGCAGAAATTTCAGAGCAGGCAGCAGTAATATGTCATTTCATATTATCTGGTGTAGTCGGTACATCCTTGTAGACAGTGTCTTTCAGCCTTTCCCAAAGAAAAAAGCTTAAAGGGGTCAGATCTGGTGAACGGGCCGGCCAAGGTATAGGTCCTCTTCGTCCAATCCAACGATTTGGAAACAATCCATTAAGACAAGCTGTAGTACTTCGTGCACTATGGGCTGGACAGCCATCATGTTGGTACCACAGATTCCTCCTAGTCTGCAAAGAAACGTCTTCTAGCATCTGTAGCAGATGGTCTGTCAGGAGGCTGTGATACTTGTGCGAGTTCATTGTTCCTTCTATGAACATTGGGCCTATGAGCTGATGGTTCACTATCCCACACCACACGTTTAAACGCCATGGACGCTGATGTTCCACCTGACGAAGCCAACGGGGATTGTGAACAGACCAATAGTGCATGTTTCTGGAGTTTACCTGGCCACGATTAGTAAATGTTGCCTCATCACTAAACAAGATACATGATGAATCTGGAGTATCATGTCTTAATGCCCATGTACAAAAGTTAACACGATTCCCAAAATTGTTTCCATGCAGCTCTTGATGGAGAGAAATGTGATATGGATGGAAGCTATGTCGATGGAGAATGTGAAGTACACTTGCCTGACTTATGCCACTTCCATGTGCGATTGTGCGGGAACTAATTTGCGGGTCTACTGCAACGGCAGCCAAAACATTAATTTCTGCCTCTTCTCCAGTCACTTGTTTGTTTCTGTTACTTTTCTAGGTGTTACAGTACCACTTTCACGTAATTGGTTGAAGAGGTTGATAAATAATTGCCGAGATGGTTGACGTCTATTGGGATACATTTCTGCATACACCGTACAGGAATGAACTGCATTCTTCCGACACTCTCCATACACTATGAGCATGTTGGATTTTTTTGCATTAGTAAACCCCATCTTCCACTCATGGCTTACTGGTTGAACTGTCACATACTAACTGAGCAGAAAGTTGCAATGCAATCGATAGAAAACACAATACAAACAAAGTTAACAACATCGTACCTAGCAACTAAGCAGGTTGAATGGGACAAACAATTGTCGGGGTGGAAACTTTTCAAAATACGATTTCTCGTAAACCACTTGCACTAGAATCCTGCAACAAAGACCATTGGCATTCTAATTTACCCTACCTTTATTTTGTTGATGCAACTAGGCATTGTTCCATTTAAAAAATTGTATGTTTGCTCAAAAAATACACTTTCTCAGTATTATTAAAATCTGTTTATAGGCTAAATGTATGAACCCCTGACTACCAATCAATGCTGTGAAAACTGCACAGCAGTAGCACTTTCCATTTCCGAAATATTTGCAGTGCAAGTTTTATGTGATTCACCCTGTATATATGTATTACTCATCATATCATAATATATCATTATCAAGAATATCAAACTGGGACAGAAAACACAATTTAGTGAAATAACTTTTACATAACAGAAGACACATTAAATAACAGTATACAAAATTTCACAAGTCATTCCCAGAAACAAGTTTGTTATTAATTTGGAACAAACAAAATAAAAAGTCAAGAGATTTTGATTTACCTCAGTATTCACTTGCTTGAAAGGTTTACTACTCTCTGTGTATTCTGTTGGTGTTCTCATATCAACTTTTGTTAGAATGGCTACTCAATATATCAGGAATTTCAGGATACAGAAATGAAGATGAAGGTCCCCAAGGATGTAAAAAGCTTATTTTAGCCTCATCTGTATCTTCATTCATATTTAGAACACAACCTACCCCTACTGACCATCATACATGAATGAAACAATGCCTGTTATATTAGTAAGCTCTGGTTCATTTTGCCCTGTTGTCAGTGATTCTACTTTTACATCATCAGAATTTGAGATTTTCACTTTAATGGTATAAAGACCAGCTGGAGTAACCAGTGTAGCTTTTGTGCACCTGGAATGATGCAAATGTTCTCAAAATGCTTATGAAGAAAGGAAGTTAGTGGTATAACAAAAGTTACAACACAGTGTAATGTTTTCAGAACACCTTTCAAATGAATGTCTAAGTGTCATGATCTGTAAGTTGTATGAATGCTGCAAACTGGCACAGGCAGCAAATTTCTTGACAGTATACCTGATATTGCTGGCGCATGGTCCTTTGCCATTCTTCTGATACATTGAAATCTTTATAATGGAAACACAGCTAACAACATTTTTTCTGTTTTTATACTATACTGCAGACCCATCAGAAATATAATAAATATGCTTGGGAGTTCTCTTGAAATTAGATGTCAGAAACTTTCTTAAATGCTCTTGGAACAGATGCACGCTGATGTATGATGCCAAAGGCAGTCTGTTACTATAACAAAGGAAATATGATATTTTGCAAGGGTTTCAGAATTTCTATACTAAGCTATGAAGGCTCATGGCTTGTGCATTGTTCCAATGAAAACACTGTACCTCATCCTGAAGAACAAATACACGATTTTCTGCAAAGTCACATATGAGTCATTTCATGTCAAACAGGACGAATTCAAGGAAAATTTGATCTTTAAGTGTCCGATTTTTATTAATTTTTTTTTATTCCACTGAATGAATAAAAATATTATATACGTATATTTTTAGTTTTAAAAAATATAATTATCTTTGCTGTAATTTAAAACCAAAATTTACACATTTGCATATACACTGATACATACAAATAGATATATCTCCACTCCTAATTATTGGACGTAATAAAACTTAAGCTTAATTGCAAGGGTAAAAAACATGATTTTTTACAATGCATTTTCTAAGATAACATAAACATTAAATGCAGGTTTTTTTCGATGAAGTATTTTTAAAATGCAATTTTTATTTATTTCACACTTATTTTTCAAATTTTAAGAGATCAGAGGATTCGTTGTTTAAGCAGCTACGCATGTGCCAAATTTCAGAATGGGACACACATAAATGGGTATTTAAAAACAAGTTGTCTTACATTGGATTTTTTCCGGACAGTAGGCTGGAGAGCGTAGCTGCAGGATCTTCTTGCGCTGCAGTGTATGGATGTGCAGGTGCTTATGGTGTCAGTTTTGCAGGTACCTGTCGTGTTTTTAAATTGCATACACACTTATTTTAAACAGAATTCACTTAAATGCAATTTGTAACATAGGTGAGCTAAAGTTTGGAAGCCAATGAAGCAATTCAAAGAATGATGCACTTACTTTCATAACAAAGAGAGTAGTCTTAACTATTGCTTCAGATTTTAACACTGGAATGAATGCATAATGTTCTAGTGCCACTTATCGGTTTTATCTTTTCATATCAGGACTGTAGTAGGTCACATTCATTTTTATAATCTTCACTTGTCACAAAGAAAAACTCAACAGCACTGACATTCTTTTCTGCCCACTCAAACAAATGTCTAGCTATCGTAATGGGATTCTGATTAGGTTAACCCTTTGCGATGCATAGCGTAGTAAAGCGTAGTGAAATGATAAACACCCTGCTGTGCATAGCGTAGTAGAATGTAGTAAATGTGTTTATCGTTTCATATAGGTTCTGCTTATGCTGACCTCAGCTTTTAGGAGCTGTGTTGATGTAAACATACTCCTGCTGCATTGTTCCAGCGATTTTTCAAGCCAGAATGTAATAGCAAACCATAAATAGCACTGTTTACAGCAGGGTGCAGTTGTGTAAGTAAGCAGTTTCCTGTCGCATTTATATCCATATCAGTACCATGGAAGCTGTTCCAAATATATCACGGTCTAGAAAACGTTGTAGTGAAAAGGTATTGGTAACAGACGAGGAAATACTTGCAGCAGTTTACGAGGAATTAGATCGCGAAGGTAGCTCCGACGAATCTTGGTTTGGTGAGTGAGTGGAAGACAGTGATAAGGAACAAAGTGACAGTGAGAGTGCTGAGAGACAAGTAGCAGAACAGGGGGCTAAAGCTAGTGAAAGACAAATTAAAACTAAAGCAGTACCGGCACAGTGGACCTCTAATTTGACTTTAATAAGTTAGAAACATTTTCATCCCCTACAGGTGCAAATCATTCTATTCCTACAGGAAGTCCAGAAATAGATTATCTTGAACTTTTTATAGATTCCAATTTTTGCAGAAAAATCGCGGAGGAAACCAACAGATATGCAGCTCAGATTCAAGCTAAAAAGGCGGATCCAAAATGGGATGTTACAAATTCAAGGGAGATACAGGTCTATTTAGGTATTTTGATATATATGGGGATGATGGATTTACCTGAAACCAGAGATTACTTTTTGGGGGATTTTTGCATTTGTCCAATTGTAACACAAGCAATGACGTTGCTCCCCTTTCAAAAGATATCACAGTACCTTCACCTGAATGACGAATCTGCAAGGCCACGATTAGGGGTAGATTCTTACGATTATCTGTATAAAGTACGACCTGCTTTAGACATAATCAAAAAGTTTGCAAGTGTCTACAAACCAAATCGTGAACTTTCTGTTGACGAAGCGATGATAGGCTTCAAAGGACGCTTCTTTCTAAAGCTATATATGCCTGCTAAACCTACAAAATGGGGGATAAAGGCATGGGGTATTGCAGACAAGAAAAGTGGGTATTTATTGGAATGTAAAATCTATCTGGGGGAAAAAGAGGTGAGAAACAGCGACCTTCTGCTTGGGGAACAGGTTGTTTTAGACATGTGTGAAAAATATACGGGGTTTTGGCATCACGTATATTTTGATAATTTTTTTACTTCGATGCGGCTAATGAAATTACTTTTGGACAGGAAAATGTATGCGTACGGTACAACTCGTGCTGGAAGGAAAGACTGGCCAAAACAATTTTCAAAGCCAAAACAACTGAAATTGAAAAGGGGCAAATCTCGCAAACTGCAACATGAAGGTGTAACTGTGGTTGTTTGGCATGATAACAGGGACGTGCTTTTATTATCTACAAACTCTGATCCTAAAACTGATGGAGAAGTAGAAAGGAAGAGTGGCAAGTGAAAGGAACAAATAAAAATACCTTGTCCTAATGCAGTGATATACTATACTCGTAATATTGCAGGGAATGATCTGGCAGACCAAAGGAGGGAGTATTACGGTGTCGGCCGACCCTCAAAACATGGTGGAAATATCTGTTCCATTTCATAGTGAATGTTGCTATCATTAATAGTTTTATTATATACGACATTTCGAACAGACCTACTTCTACAGCTCATGGCAATAGGCTTCTTTACTAGAGGCAAAATTTAGTGCAACAGTTAATCGCAGACTTCACGTCACATAAGCGAGTGGGATTTCAGTGTAGCCTATCTTCTGCTACTCCTGCACCAAGTTCTCTTTACACCCTCATAATAATTCAAGGCTGGGTGAAATCATGTGCTCAGTGCATAGTGAAGAAAAGGAAAACACCATCAGGTCGTGACATACAGTCACAATACAAGTGCAAACAGTGTGACATTGTGTTGTGTAGAATTGGGTGCTTCCTTAATTATCATTAGGCAAAGGGGGGTGGAAATTCAAAACTAATACAAGGGTGTACATACAAAACCATTAATAATCTTAAGTGCATACATAACTTTTGTATGGTACAAGAGAATAGTCTAGCGAACATGTTATGGACATGCTGCAATATCTTCGCTGCAATGATGGCAGGGATGTAAACATTTTAAGGGTGAGTACCATAATAATTTTGCAGAAATTATTGTATTTATTTTATTTAAGTATAGCAGATTTTATTCCAGTTTTTAATATCCTAAAGTAAAGAATTCCATTGCCATTAATATTGCGGAGTTATAAAGATGTATTGCAAAGGGGTGCATGTACATAAGTGTTGTTTGTCTACAAAGGGATTGATGTTTGCAGTTTTAAATTATTGAAATAATATTTAATCTTATTTACTTCAAACCAATTTTAAATGAGTTATTAATTAATCAATTTCATTTAGCTACTAAAAGATATAATTATGTGTGTATATAGGTCACTTTTAGTTTAACATCCGTAGTAGCAGCTCAGAATTTAAATGGACACAATTCTGCTTGGAGAACAACTATCTAATACTCTATGCGCAGCAAAGGCTTAAAGGCTTGCTCTTGTTGTCAATCTTTTGGTAGGCCTGCCAATTCCATTCACAAGGGCCCTTTTCATGGGAAGTTCCAACAAAGTGCCATTCTGCTGTTATACCAAAATCTTCATCATGAAAACATAGGTTAGCAAAATTTTTTCGATTTCTTGCCCCATCAGAAAAGTATACAACTCTTTTCACATTTCCTATTTCGATTTTCAAAAATTGTATTGTCTTTGGAAAAGGTGGAAGGCATTTGTATCATGTTTAAGACACTTTGAAATTCCTACTGAACTTTTATGCCGTGTTTGGTTTTTTCTTTATAATAAATTACAAATGGATAAAGTGTGGCCTGATTTTTATTTCAATGGACACCCTGTACTGAATTTTGAATCACACAGGCATAATTTTCTGAAAAATCACAAATTACAAGGCATTCATTGTCTTGGAGAGCTTCTTTCTTCTATGCCAAGAAAGCAGCTTGCTGCTGAGCAGTAAATGCATGAGGAGCTAGAGCTTCTATCTTGGTATGAAGCTTATCCAAAAATTATTCAATGGAAGACTGAAGAGTTTCTAAGTTCGTTCTGTCAACAGTTACCCATTGTTTGTAAGTGACTATGTCTATCATTTTATTTTCAAATGCCTGATGTAAATATTGCAGTAAATCTACTGTTGATGGGCAATTTGGACACCTTCTGAAATAAAAATCAGGAAATGCAGGATTACACATTTTTCGTGAAAGAAGATCTTTGTAATTTTGCAGTGGGTGGTCTAGATTAGCTGTCAGCTTCACAATGTTTGCGCTGTCAATCAGCAACTTGACATTTTCATGGTGAACACAAATACAGACTGAATGTGTTCCACTGGCTCCAGGAAGTACAAAATTGTTTGGTTTCAGTTTACAAAATTTTGAGACTCACTTTTAAATTTGGATATTTGTCCTTAAAAGATCCAAATGTCTCCTTCAAATGTGACAGCAGCAATATACCTGCTTTTGAACTTTCTGTCCAGCTTTTATCGAGATGAAATGTTTCTTTCCTGCCATGATGCGACTTATTTCATCATTTGTGTAATAATCACGTACTTTCTGTACTGCAGTTGCATCCAAATTTTTTCCAGGTTTGCTTTTTGGCCTAAAGAGAATTTCTCTTTCTTTGACACTAATCATGTGATTTGATGCTTCGAAGTGTCCCCTAATTTTACTGTATGGTCAATCTTCAAATATAGTTAAAATCTGGATTTTAACATTCCTGTCATTGGAGTTCCGGAAACACTTCTCTAGTTTACTGATTATACTGCCACAGTTAGTATGCTCATCAGGGGATGCTTTTGCTTCTTTTTCTTCAACACCAAAAATCCTTTCTCCAAGGGTCCATTTTATCTTCTGAAATTTCTGCTGGGGATATCTTTCCTGCGATAAGTTTTTCTTCTTAGCTGGCATTTCACCCATTGATCCCAAACTTTCATTAAGCTTTTCTAAGCCAATATCTGATGCTGATTCATCAGTTTCTGATTTGGCTGAACTTGTTTCTTCAAGAAAATTCTGATCACTAGAGCAACCGGGAATTAAATCAGTACTGTTAACCTGGGAGGCACTGGATTCAATGTCTGGTAATAATGCAATTTTCTTTTGACACTTGTCACAAATTCTAAGATTGTGTGACAGCTGAGTTTCCTCCATATTTAGTTTGTTTAGCATTGCTGATGTAACCCGCCTTAATTGTTCTTTCTTATACCTATAGCCGTGGTTACTTACATTTTTAATGTAAGTTGAAGCACTGATCATGTCTGGGTTGTATTATGTCACCCATTTTAATTGGTTTTGAACACTAACTGCACAAACCAAAAATAAAATATTCATATCATAAAATAAAAATACCAGGCACAGCTGTGGTAATATTTTCATTTGTACAAGATCTATTAATATCATCTGAAAGATTGTAAAACTGCAAACGATTTTATTATGCATTCTTCCTGAGAGACACGTAAATAAAGAAGTGTTATAAGCATTCTATTAATAGAATGAGAAGGATAGCATTCAATGCACTCTCCAGGAAGATACGGTGTCACGGAAGTGTGTGTCAGCTGATATTGAATGCATACTGTGTCTGCAGTACCCTGAATTAGGCTGAAGTTGCGGGATACCTAAGTGCGCATTTAGTTAGATATTCTTTTCCTGCATCATTTATTAATGTCCCACCCTGAAATTCTACACCCATAAAGAGGATTAAATGGTGATCATGCCAGTATTTTAAAATTATAATTAAATTAGTGAGAACTGTGCAAAAATCATTGTTTCTTCAATGAGTGTTGTTAAGGGTAGTGAATAGATGCTTTAACAAAATGCGAATACATACCTGAAAGCATGATTTTTAAGCTTTAAAATGAAACTTGTCTCAACTTCCTGTGTCAAATATGTTGTCAGAAATGAGCGTTTATATATATCAGTGTGCGTTCTCTTTCCACAACTTTTATGTCCCAAAAATTCCAAAATAATGAAGTTTGGCCACAACAAAACTGCAGAGGTATCTTTAATTTACCCATAAAGGATATACAAAAAGTTTCAAATAAATTTGAAAACCTTAGGTCAAAAATTTGTCCATTTGATGTGGAATGACTCATATAACAATGTATTCATTTTCAATAAGCTTATTTTTCAGATCAATTAAAAAATGAGACTGTTGGGCTGCTATGAAAGAATGTGGGAGGAGATGATTTAATTTTTCCTCAAAGATTTCCAAAAGTTATTGTACAGTAGGGATAACTTTGAAGTGTTGTTCTGTTTGCAGATGTCCATATTTTGTAAGTTATGTCATCAATTCCATTTATATCAAATATAACAGGTATATGTTTCACTAAAGCAGATGTACTATGGCAGCTCTCACATAATGAGAATTAACACCTTGGATGAGGTGGATTACAAATGATTAGTGAAAGACAGTCTTTGTATGTGTTTAGTGGAAGTCTTCATCACTTGTCAATGCATTTATTCTATAACCTTCCAACATTAGCTTAGCATTCTGATGTATACTACAAATGCACACACTATTAGTGCCACAACCTGGACACAGTTCTTCATTCGCAATTCACAGAACTTGGATAGTCCTATTTTCAACTCTGGATTATTATCTTTAAATGTTTTATACACTTCTTTAAAATTTCCTAACACCAAACACTTTTGTTTATGAACCCTAATATCATTTTCCTTCCTAGAAACAAAATTCTTTCTCTCAGGCAAACAGTGACTAATGTCATCACTGTTATAGAATTCTTTTACACAGATCGCAATGTGCTCACAGTTTGCCCAGGTCTGGGATTAGGAGTTTCTAATATACCACTGTCCTTTACTAATTGTTTTGCTTCTCGTACTAAATAGTTTGAAGCTCCAAATTCTTTTTCAATCCGTTGAATGCAGAATTGTCAATATTGAAATCTTTTCACTATTTGAGAGATTGGTTTGAAATTTATCTTTCTGTATGTTTATAATTTCAGATTCAGCACTTGTTCCACAAGTACCTTCTGTTTCCTGATTGAATGACACATTAAGTTTGTTTTAGTATATCAATAACTTTAATATAGTCAACTGAAAAATTCAATGCCACAGCTGGGATTTGAAAGCAGTTCTCCCGCTATCCGTGTGGTTGCTCTAACCACTGAGCTACTGTGACAGCATGCTGGTAGGACATTGAATTCCCCAACTGACTCAACTTGTTTCCCAGATAGACCACCAAGGCATCTACTAGAGATGACAATCTCAATGGTGACCTGTCATCGCAAGTACTTTAATACTGGGTGCTTATTGTGTTTCTTAAGGTTTTCGTAAGCACCCAGTATTAAAGTACTTGCGATGACAGGTTGCTATTGAGATTGTCATCTTTAGTGAGATGCCTTGTTGGTCCATCTGGGAAACAACTTGAGTCAATTGGGGAATTCAATGTACCACCAGCATGTTGTCACAGTAGCTCAATGGTTAGAGCAATCTCATGGAGAGCAGGATAACCGTGTTCAAATCCCGGCTGTGGCATTGAATTTTTCAGTTGACTCTATATTAAAAACTTGCCATGACCAGGCTAAGGTCTCTAAAAAGTATAATTAATTTCAATTAATTATATATAATAATTAAAGAGAAAATCTACGTAACTTTCTTAAATTTCGTTTTAGGATATTGGTTTTCTTGCAATCTCTTTTTTCTTAACTGGCAACTCACCAAGAGATACAAGTGTCTCATTTAATGCATGTAAAGCTACATCTGGGAGTACTAATGTGTTGGAGTCATCTCCTGAAGTCAGTGAATTAGATGACTGTGCATGTAAGACTTTGCTCATTAGGCAAAAAAGAACAGAATATAGGACTCTTCTTGGATCTCTCGAAGGCATTTGATCTTGTCAACCACAAAATATTATTAAAAAAATTGGAGCATTATGGTATAAGAGGAAAAGCAAGTTGTTAATTCAAGTCATACCTAAGCGAACGAGAACAGGTTGTTGAAATCACACAAAAAAACGAGAAGACACATACATTTGAAAAGTATCAATCAAGTAGGAAAAGTGTTGCTTGTGGAGTCACACAAGGCTCAATTCTTGGCCCCTTACTATTTTTCATATATGAGGGTGGTTTGAAAAGTTTCCGACCTCAACATGAAGATGGCAGCACTCGTAAATCAAAGCTAGTGAATTTCGTTGTTCATCTGTTGACAGTTACTCACCAAAGTTTCAGCCATTTTGGATGCTCAGTTGTTATGTAACAGTCGTTTGAGTGAGGTGATGTGAGTGTTTTTATGAAAATGGACAAAATCGAGTATCGAGCTGTCATTAAATATTTGTTTTTGAAAGGCAATACACCTACACAAATCAAAATTGTGTTGGATTCTGCATATGGGGACTCTGCATCATCATTTAACACAGACAGACGATGAACGTTCGGGACGTCCAAAAATTGCAACTACCGACGAAAACATCGCCAAAGTTCACCAAATGGTGCTAGACGACCACCGAATTAAAGTGAGAGAGATAGCAGAGGCTATGAACATGTCAAAAGAACGTGTTTGTCACATATTAAATCAACATTTAGACATGAGAAAGCTGTCCGCACGTTGGGTGCCGCGTTTGCTCACGTTTGACCAAAAACGTGTTCGAATGAACATTTCCAATGCTCTGTTGGCACAGTTTAGGTGCAATAAATCCGAGTTTTGGCGCTGATTAATTACTGTACATGAAACTTGGATACACCATTATACGTCCAAAACAAAAATACAATCCAAACAGTGGAATGCAAAGGGGGAACCGGCTCCAAAAAAAGCAAAAACTGTTTTTTCGGCTGGGAAAGTGATGGCGACTGTTTTTTGGGATAGTCATGGAGTTATTTTAATTGATTATCTTCAAAAAGGAAAAACCATTACAGGAGCATACTACGCATCATTACTTGACAAGCTGAAGGCAGAACTTGCGGAAAAACGGCCACATTTGCAGAAAAAGAAAATCCTGTTTCACCAAGACACCTCAGTGGTTGCAATGGCGAAAATCCACGAATTACAGTTTGAACTGCTTGACCATCCGCCTTACTCACCAGATCTAGCCCCAAGCGACTTCTTTTTGTTCCCTCATCTGAAAATTGCGCTCGGAGGACAGAGATTTTTGTCAAATGAAGAGGCAATCACCTTCGTGAACAATTATTTTGCAGAGAAAAACGCTGAGTACTATTTGGACGGGTTACAGAGATGGGAGCATTGCTGGGAGAAGTGTGTAGCGTTACAAGGAGACTATGTTGAAAAATAAAAAAAAAATTCTGAAAAAATGTCTTGTATCTTTATTAGGTCGGAAACTTTTCAGACCACCCTCGTATATTGATTTACCAACTTATATGCATCCACATACCATCACTTTGTTTGCAGATGATACCACGGTAGATATCAAAAGTAATGAGAAAAAAGATAGAGGCAAACATTTCAATGTTAACACAAAGAATGCAAGAATGGTTTACACAAAATAAATTATTAATTAACACTAAAACATTCATAGCTATTTCTTTTTGTCACCAGCAATAGCCAAATTCGCATAACCTGCAGATAGTACTTGGCAATGAACTCATCCAATACAAATCCTCAACAAAATATCTCAGTATTTGGATTGATGAAAATCTGAAATGGGATCTGCATACAGAAAAGTTAGCTGCTAAATTAAGTCGAATGAACTTTATGTTTAAGGTTATCTGTAATTCTGTAAGTTTTAAAATAATAAGGAACCTGATCTTTGCTTACTTTCATAGTACAATAAAATTTGATATAATATTCTGGGGAAATTCAAGTGCAGGAAGTACAATTTTTAAATTACAAAAAAAGTAATCAGAACAATACTAAACCTAAAACCAATAGATTCATGTAAGGCAGGATTTAAATTATTAGCCATACTACCTCTCCCATGTATATATACAGTGCCTTCGTTTTATGCCAAGGCTACAGATCGTGCAAATGTGTACTTGGCACACAGTCTACTACACTGTGGGGTTTTCCATTCCATAACTCCAGCATTACTTACTCACGAGTGTTAGTAACATATATGTAATGAGTACTAACCCTATTATAAGTGTTGTTGGAAGTGGTGTCCATCTGCGCGAAGACATTCTTACATCATTAGATGAAATTACCATTTACATGCATAAGTTCTTCTTGCATAATGTTCATACTTTTTGCTTTTATATTGTCCTTAAGTTCATCTATGATGTGGAGATTGTTCCTATAAACTTTATTTTTTTGCATTTAGCAATCCTGTTGCTCTAAATTTATTGATCAAACATCTCACAGTGTCTCTAACAGGAACTGGATACCCATGAAATTGCTGCTGAAATTGTCTACACACCTGTCTACATGATTCAGTTTTCATTTATGTATCGTACATAAAAATGTGTGTTCAAGCGTGAATTTGTTGGCAGGCATTTCCATGGACTAATAAGAGAATAACATTCCTAAGGAAATCACACATAATACACATTGTTGAAACACTTCACAACATGAAGGCAAATCAATGACTAAGAGAGCTCAGAGCTGATAAACGTACCCTTGATACGTTTATTATTATATAAACTTTATTTTTTAGCATTTAGCAATCCTGTTGCTCTAAATTTATTGACCAAACATCTCACAGTGTCTCTAACAGGAACTGGATACCCATGAAATTGCTGCTGAAATTGTCTACACACCTATCTACATGATTCAGTTTTCATGTATGTATCGCACATAAAAATGTGTGTTCAAGCATGAATTTGTTGGCAGGCATTTCCATGGACTAATAAGAGAATAAAATTCCTAAGGAAATCACACATAATACACATTGTTGAAACACTTCACAACGTGAAGGCAAATCAATGACTAAGACAGCTCAGAGCTGATAAATGTACCTTTCATACGTCCTACGCCACTTCTGTGCAGTGGCATAATACTGAGATCACCGCCATCTCGGCCAATACGTATATAAGGCAGTTGTGGCATTGGCATAAAATGAAGGCACTGTATCTTGGAAGTAATAATATATGTTAGAAAACATACAAAAAGTTTTGAAGTAAATGATAACTAACACAACTATAATACGACAAATAGAGAACATTTGTCCATTATCACTCGCAATACATCACTGATTAATAAGAATTTAAACTACTGTGGTCCTCAACTATATAATAAGTTACCCAATAAGCTTAAACACATCGCCTCAGAAGCCAAATTTAAGCACCAAATAAAATCACTGTTATTAGAACATTATTTCTACTCCATTATTGAATTTATGAATATTTTAGTTAAATGTTTTCTTTATATTATAATTATTATGTACATAAATCTTTTCAGCACATTGTAATATTGTTATTTAATTTTTTGTATAAAATGACATGTCCTACACTTGATGTAAATATTACAAGATAAAATAAACTTATACTTATGCTCACTACATATTTGGACAAACTTGAAACCAACACATCTGTTATTGACCCTTAAATTTGTGATAGTTTTTTCCTACACTTACCACATACTTTTTGTCCTATGTTTATACCACTAAACTTCTGAACCATCCATGTTTGCATATTTCGTAGATCTTTCTTACATCCTTTATGTCCATGTTGCTCAAAAGGATTACAGCAATAAAGAATACTTATAAAATCCATCTCTTTGACAACTGTTTTCTAAGTAAAATGTTATCTCACTCATGTTATTTGCACTCAAAGTATTTACATTAATTTCTTTTAAAATCTTTTAGCATACACCTAGTAAATAGCAGTACCTCTCTTATAGTCAATTATTTGCTAATGAATGATGAAACAAGAATTTCTATTAGCTGCTTAATCATATACTGTGATTGGTCATGATAAGAATTTATGTTATTGGCTAGTTAATTTTCATAGTTTATTGTAATGGATCATAAATGGAATGCATGCTATTGGCTAATTAATATTTATAAGTTATTGCAATTGGTCATAATATGAAATACATTATTGCGATTACAAAATTTTTGCAATAATCTATAAAGTGATTCCAATTTGAGGTTTTAAATTTGTGACTGTTAATGGCAGAGTGGCCTAAATAATGTTTAGATAAAAGTACAATAGGAATGCGCCTATTGTACAAATGACCCAGACAATTTGAATCAAAATGCATTATTGTTAACAAACTGTAGAATTTTTTAAAATGAAACTTGGATGTTTATGTATGGAACAATTAACAATATCTCATGATATTTCTTGTATCCCTATTTGATATTCTGAAGAGTAATAGAGAAGTATTAAACCAATTTTTTTTCAGATTTTTTTTTGAGATGAGATGTTTTGAGTAGTTAAGGGTCAAAGGTTAAATCATATAACCTTGAAATCTAAAAAAAAAATTGCAAATATAGTTGTGTTACATGTCATTTGAAAGGTGCTCTTGCCAGCTTTTGATTGATACTACTCTCAATTCTGTGAAACACTCAGTACAAAAGTTGCATTCATTAATGAAAATGGGTTTCCAGGAATTTTTCTGTTTTCTCCCAAACTTTGAAGCACTGTATCTCTTAAAGTAGGTGACTTAGAGGGCTACAATTTACAACAATTTCATATCTCTATAGTGTTTATGCACTCACCAAATTGCATTGAAATTAAAAGGGGTTAGGTTGAAAATTGTACTTAACTGTGCTGATTTGGTATGGAGTGACTCATTAGCATAGATAAATAAAATAAAAAATAAATAAAGTGTGCATCAAGAAAACAAAACAAAATACTGGCACCCTTTTCAAAGAACACAGGAGAAATATAAAATAAAAACCAAGTGAAGAATTGCAATTGCATCCTAGTTTTTGACTGAAAATCATGAAATAGAAAATGAAATCAAGTTAATGAAACCTCCCTAAAATATAAAGAACTGGATATATGGGAGAAGAATTACATTAAAAAATTTGAGCACAGGATTTTGATAATCTGGAAGCAGAAAACTCCATTTTCAGGTTCATTTGCAAACTACCAGAGGCCACACCAACTAAGCCGGTACATATATCATTTGCACCCACAAAATTTTGTTGCACTCCAGGAAAGAGAATAGCCTGTTCATTAAGAACATTTGAAGTGAAAAGCTAGTTTCCTACGTTAACTGGCTTCAGATGTATGGGTGTGCATTAAACTCATCTTTTAACAAGGGATTCTGCTAAGAAGCTTTAAGTTCTCTGTTCAACTCCTTCATGCCTGTTTTTTTTTTTTTTTTGTTTATTGTGTCAGCATGTGATTCAAAACAGATACTAGAACCAGCATGAGGTAAGCAATAAGGAAGACAAAAGCCTCTAGGTTGCTGATGTTATGGCTTCAGCAGAGAGTTTTGTTTGCATTAGTGGTGTTAATTTCTGTTCTCGTAGTTCAATTGTAGTTATTGTGTTGAGCCTATTTTATTGATGTTTAGTCAAAATGTCACTTAACAAACAAGGTAGAAGTAGTGAAAGTCAACCATAATACATAAATGGGAAGTGTTGCATTGGCAAAGCAGGAATATAATTTACAATGTGTATTTTTTTTCATTTTTCTTGATCTGTGCAAGATTTTTGTTACTGTTATTAAGGTATGAATTTCAGATTACTGTACTTGTTAACTTTGCAATGCACACTAAGTTTGTCTTTGAGTACTACATTAATACCCTATAAATTGTTTTCATTTTGTCTTCTTATTGCATGTAATTGCTCTCTGTCCTTTTACATGTGGCAATGTCGCACTTCTCCTGTAGTGGTCAGCTACCAGCCACCATTAAATTTAGAGTCTGCCATAATTCTGAAATGTCCTGACAGTCAATGTACAGCTGAAGATGCAAATGAAGCTCATGAAACCTGTTCTATTTGTAATAGTGTGCCAGGAGTTTCAATCAATTACTCCAGCTGCCATTCACATTGTGGTTAAAAGTCGAAGTTGATTTTCCTGAACCCATTCCACAATGCTGAGGGTGGATCACTATAATAAGGAAGTGGAAAAGGTGATAATAGGAATTCTTTGTTCGAAATAACAGTGCAGAAACAACTCTGAAGTCTAATTTGCTATTCTCACATAATTCAAAGTTTAAATTCTTTCCATTTAATAACAGTAATAAATAAATTTCTCAAACATCTCCCTTGCAGAACAAAACATTAAATGCACTATACATTGGATGTGTATGCACATGTAATTTAACTCCACGATTTTACAGTAATATAATTTACAAACACAACCTTTCCCTGACACATTAAAATACTATTTGAAGATTCAAGATTACAGAGTGCCTTTTTAAACCATATAGCTCATTCTCCAAGTAAAAGAATACTACCATACCTGTTCTGTATAATTTTCATAACAACAGATATAAATGGAATAATTTCCAGCCAGTGATTTCACAAATAATTAGTCTTCACTTCCCGAAACATACTATATGCAAATTTAAAGTTATGCGCCTGTACGTCTCTGTTGAGAATTTAATAAAATATTACATTCAAAGAATTGTGATATTGAATTTTGAATATGCCAAAATTTGACTATGTTGTAATTCACTGTTTGCGAGTCCTCTGCTGTATATGGTCCTGTCGCCGGTTGGCCCTGCCAGGCTCTGTCTTCTCTTTCCAGTCCGACCAGCTGCTTGCTTCAAGTTGGGGGGGGGGACTTTGGCCATCCATCTGCCCTTCCCCACACTGTGGAACTTAGAGAGCTTCTTCCCCCATCACCACCACCACCACTGTTGTGCTCACAGCGACCTCTCTTGTTGGCATACTGCATTGCATAGCTGAGCTGCAATGCTGGTTGCTGATGTTGGTGATTAAGGGGATCTCCAGAGGTCCACCAACTGTGTTGATGAAAATATATTGTACTGCCATGAGGGGTAATTGTGAAAAATGGCACATGTTGAGGAGTGTTTAAGTTGACTGCATAAATCTGTTATATCTAGTGAATTGATCTATTCTTACTCCAAGAAATGCAGTTTCAGCACTGTAATCCATTATTTCATTATCATATATAATTTTAACACCATTCTTGAATTACTTCTGTTAGAGATTGTGATATGCAAACAATGTGATGTTTTTTTGCATTTAGTTAGCGTTTACTGACAGAGAGCCATGCCTCTCATGTTTGACATTACATTAACTGCATGATGCTGCAAGTTAAGTTTTCTGCAAATATGAGACTAGCATCAACAGCATACAGTATGGTTTCAACATGAGAAATTATGTGTAGGTCATTTATATATGTACACACCACGTGAGTCTTCTCATCCTGTGGATTGGTAACTAGGCAACCCTGCATTTCACAGACAATATGAAAAGCAGGTGCTGACACCATATTCACCAGCCCACTGATTAGGGCTACAGTGGTGCTCATTGTTAATGTGCTCTAGTAGCGCAATGGTTAACATGCTGGAAAGTCATGATGAAGGTTGGAAGTTCAAATCACACCTGCGAATAAATGAGTTTTTTATGCATTTATGTTCATGTTTTAAGAACATTCTAGCAAATTATGATTTCTTTTTGAATGCACTAGAAAGTGGATTTGCCTATAAATACAAAGTTCTAGCTGTTTGTGCTCACTGTGGAACAATGTTTTTGAATAGAGAGTATCTGGACATGCTGTTAGTATACAAGAAAGCGCAGCAGAATGCAACGGAGGCACATCGTCTATACCAGCAGAGGTTTCCGCAGAGAACACCACTTACAGATCACAAGTTTTTGCGAGTTGCAAACTGCCTTCTGTAATTAGGAACAGTGCACAAGACACCACATCCATGAAGAGGTAACCGTGTCTGTGACCAAGCAATGACGGATCGTGTGACTGACTATGTCATTCAGCATCTGCATTGTAGTACGAGGGACATTCACAGGCATTTCAATATTAGCCAATCTTCCACATGGAGAATACATCATGCAAAGTTTTGTCCTTATCATCTTCAACTACACCAGGAGCTACTGCAGCCACACCATGGATGGAGAGTGGCGTTTGCTAGGTGAATCATACGAAAAACTGAAAAAGATCCACATTTTTTGGCAACTGTATTATATACAGACGAAGCAGGATTCCACAACACAGGCCATGCAAATCACCACAACATGCATTATTGCAGCACTGTAAACCCACATTGGATGCGAGAGGCGGCCTTACAAGTCCGATGGTGTTTCAACGTTTGGGCTGGTATATTCGGTGAACATCTAATAGGCCCATATTTTTATGATGGCCAACTCATTGGAAATTGCTATATCCACTTCCTACAACACCAGCTGCCTACTCTACTGGATGAAGTGCTGTTGCAGAACCGACTATGTGGTATCAACATGATAGGGTGCCAGCTCATTCGGCCTGTCATGTAACAGCTTATCTCAATGCCACCTACCCTGAGTGATGGATCAGACGGCATGGACCAATAGGGTGGCCAGCATGCTCACCAGATCTAATCCCATTAGATTTCTTCTTATGGGGTTATCTTAAAGATATCGTGTACCAGGAGTGGCCAATGACCCCTCAACAGCTCAGGGAATGCATCATCTTAGCTTGCCATGATATCACACCGGCCATGTTGTGCTGGGTTAGGCTGGCGATATGATTAGACTGAGATTTTGCATCTGCTGGCATGGTGGCCAGTTTGAACACCTATTACAACCACATCGAGGAAACGGGTAAATTGTAAAGGTTTAGCTGTGTGATGGTGCAGCATGATGTCATAGTCACTGTTAAATGCACTACTTTAGGAACCAGAGAGGTTCACAATGATCATAATATGGGCTTGCAAACATTATCTATTTTGTATGTACGTACTGAATTTTGTAAACTCTCAGAACAACTTATTGGCTTTCTTTTGTATGAAAGAATAGCTTTAACTAATAAAATATTACTTAATGATGCCTTGTGCTTGTAAGTTATAATTACAATGTTATATGCATTTATTAAAGCATATTCTAATAAGTAACAATTGTGTTTTAATGAAATTCACATAATTAAACTAATTAAGTGAAACGACACTGCTATGTCAAACTATGAGTTCTCGTTAAATTTACTAAACATAAAAAGTACCTTTAAGGGGCAGTATTTGAACCTGAGACCTTCACCACTGTTGCACTATGAGTGCAAGTCACTGCATGCAGTATTTATGGCATAGCCTGTACAATGCCAGGACTACATAATTTCTCAATCCGCAGGCTGAGAAGACTCGCCCGATATATACATATAAGGCAAAGGGCCAAGATTAGAGCCTTGAGGAACTCCACATCATATTAAGTTTATGTCTGAGTTCACATTAAATTTATTCCATATTAGCATAACCCATCTTTTTTTGGTAAGAAAGGATTGAACCACACATATGCAACCTTTCTTATACGATAAGTTTTAACTTTGCTAAGAAGATGCTATGGTTTATCACATCAAGCATTTTGCTTAAGTTAATAAATATGCCAGTGGTAGAGCTGTTATTTTCAACCTCCTCTAAGGTTTCCTTTAAGAATAAATACAAAGCATTCAATACAAATTTATTCTTTTTGAATCAGTTTTGTTTACTGCTAACAACATAGTTTACAAGGAAAGACGCAATTCTATTGTACATTATTGATTCCAAGATCTTTGAGAATATTTGTCTACTGTGTCTTTAATGACCCACTTCAGCATTGTAACTTTAAACAATAAGATACAATGATATTGTAATGAAAAGAAGCTAGAAACAGTGATGTGTATTGAATTTATTTAAAGGATCGTGAGTGAGTAAACTTAAGTGATGTTAGTGTTACAATTCCGACTCACCTTTAAATAAATAAGATACAAATTTAAATGCTATTGTTAGTTAATTGGATGTAAAGTCAAGCATTTAAAATACATTTATTGAAAAATTGAGGAAAGAATTATGGGTATAAATGGGTTAATGCCATTCTCACAGGCAGCCTTTAGCATTTGGATTGCTTCCAGAAAGTATTTATGTATACTTATTTTTCTGTGACAGAGTTAAGGTTTTAGGGATTCTCTTCCATACCATCATAGAATATGAAAATCATCAGAACACAAATAAAAGCTACAGATAGCTATAATGATGATGATGATGATGATTATGATGATAATCACAACAATGATGACAGCGACAATAACATAAATAGAAAAGAAAAATTAATTAAAGACTTACTGCCACATGTTCGAATTATCAGTTATTCAAAAGAAATATAAGTAGCCACTGAAAAAACTACACTCCCTTGTTTGAGTCCAAATATAGTGTTTAAGCTTAAATCTTAGAAACTGTACTTCTAGTTTTTATTTTACACTTGAAATATCAAAGACAGATGAACGCACTACTTAAATCCTTGCAGTCCCCTAAATGTTCATGTCCCCAAGGTTCTGTACCATTGGGACATAAGTCTTACTGCATTAAATTCTGATTCCTAAGCTTACTTCTTTCATTTTATTTGTCTTATTTTAGCTTTAATGTGCTTAATAAATTTTAATATTCTAAATATTGTAACCATTGTGCCTAACTTTGTTTCTCCATGTTTATTTTATTTATTTATTATAATTTTATTCAGTACAGTGTGGGATACACAAAGGAACAATGTCAGAAAAACACAAATTAATAGTGAAATAACACATCAAATCACAATCAGTAATCAGTATTAATACATTCCTCTATACTACAATAAGCTTTGTCAATTAAAAAGCATTTCAACTTAAGAGTTGAATTTGTCGCATTTATATTGCTTGATAACAGTGGGAAGAGTATTATAAAACTTTATACCCATAAAACTAGGTGTCCTCTCATAAATACAAAGTTATAGATGGCGGCCAGTAGCGTCGGGTATAAATCTAAGCTACATAATTTCGACAATAATTCAGTGAAAGTTAATGGTAACGACAGTGTGAATTACTCCAGTGATAAGAAAAATCACCCAGCCCAACACACAAATGAAGGCAACAATGGGAAAAAGTTTTCATACTCGGAAATATGCAAAATGAGATCGAAGCAAAACCATGTGACCAACATTGCGTCAGGTATTGGAGAGAAAGAAACAATAGCCTCATTACAGCTGATAATTGATCTGCTAACCAAGGATCTGAAACTTGCAAGAGAAGAAATAATACAACTTAAAGAAAAAAATAACAAATTAGAGCAAATGTGGGAAACAGCAACAAGAGAAAAGCAAGAGCCATGGGGAATAGCATCAGACATGAAAGAAAAACAAAATCCATGGAAAATCACATGCAGGCAAACAATAAAAAAACAAAGAAGATAAACAAAGCAGATACATAGAAATGGTAAATCATTTTGAGTGCATCAGTAACCTAGATAAAGCAGAAGAAGAATTGAAACAAAACCGAAAACACGGGGAATTCCACGTGGCTCCAGCAAGAAAGAAGATAAAGGCATGGAAGATACGGATATTCAGTGATAGCCATGGCAGGGGCCTTAGTGCAAGAATAATAGAAACTCAACAAGAAACACAAGTTGAAGGGATAGTGAAATCTGGCGTACCTTTGGAAGAAATCTTCAAAGAAGTGGAAAGTGCATGTGAACATCTCAATCACAAGGACCATGTGGTGTTAATGGGGGGAACAAATAATATAGGATTAGGAAAAAAGGGGTCACCAGTGGTAAATAACCTAAAAAAAGGAATCTTTAAATTGTACAACACAAATGTGATAGTAGTGAACATTCCTAAGAGGCGTGATTTAGACATGAGATCAGAGGTAAACCAAGAAATAATGAAGTGTAATGTGAGCATAAACAACATGTGCAGTAGGTTTAAGAATGTAAGGGTAGTAGATGTGAATGCAATAGATAGATCTTATTATACACAACATGGGGTACATCTAAATGGGATGGGAAAAAACTGGCTGGCGAGTAAAATATCGGGAGTCATAAACAAACAAAGATTTGCTAAGAGTAATGTTATTCCTCTGCAAGATCATGCTTCAAAAAACATGTTAATTCAGGGAAACTGAATACAATGACTGAGCCAACAAGGACTCAGTCATGTAAGCCTAAAAATGCATGTTTAAATGCTATACATCAAAATGTACAGTACATAGGGAATAAAATAGACGAGCTCTCCGTATTCTTGCATATTAATAAACAACAGATTGTTGCAATAACTGAGCATGGTCTCAAAGATAATGAAATTAATAGTAGCAATGTAGAGGACTACAAAAAAGCAATTTCTTACTGTAGACAAAAGCATAAGGGAGGGGGATCGGCAATATTTGTTCTAGACACAATAACTAATATCAATTGACTAATTTTGAAGATTTAGAAGCTAGTAACAGTGATGTGTCATAATTTAAAATAGAGAGTTGAGGGTTGTTACACTACATCACTATAATATTCTTACTTGAATGCGTTTCGGGAGACGGCTTGTTCCCATCGTCAGCATTTTCTCTCAACTGAAAATGTTGAGAGAAAATGCTGACGATGGGAACAAGCCGTCTCCCGAAACGCGTTCAAGTAAGAATATTATAGTGATGTAGTGTAACAACCCTCAACTCTCTATTTTAAACTAATATCAAACCTCTAAATTGGGTAAAAGAAAAAAGCATTGAAAAAGTTTGTGAAATAGTGGCAATTGGAATCCAGAAACAGAAAGATCATAATCATGTCATGCTACCGATCACCAAATAGTTCAACAAAACATTTCTTCCAAAATTTAATAGATACTAGATCAATTTAATAATGAAAATGTTGTGTTATTAGGCGATTTGAATATAAATAAGGATGACAATAGTGATTATAAACAGCTAGTCGATCTTGCAAACTTCAAATAGCAATAAATGAACCAACAAGGGTAACCGATACTTCGGCAACAACTATAGATCAAATACTAACAAACCTTCCGCTCGATCAATATCATATGAATGTAATAAAAAATAACATATCAGACCACTATGCAGTGCAAATACAAATCATGCTTAGAATCCGGGAAATGCTAAATTTAAGGAAGATAGTGAGGGAAATTAATAAACCTAACCTAAAGGCTTTTTGTGCTATGTTACAAACAGATCAGTGGGTAGTAATATATAATGATGTTGATGTTAATAAGAAATGGGGACATTTTTACACTATATTTAACTATTATCTTGATATTGCATGCTCATTAAAAAATAAAAAAGCACAAAGGTAATCAATGGATTAATAAGGATATAATTATACAAAAACAAAATTAAAAGATTACTATGATAGATATAGAATTACAAAATTAGATAAAGATAAAGAAACATTTATAAATCACAAAAGAAATTATAGAAAATTAATAAAATTATCCAAATCAGCATACTTGAATCATTTAATTAGAAAGTCGGACAATATTGCAAAATCCACCTGGAATCTTATAAATAATGAACGTGGTAAAGGCAGGAGTACACATGAAAATATTGAAATAATTAATGGAAGTGAAATAATTAGAGATCCTGCAGTGATAAGTAATTTATTTAACACAGGTTTTATAGAAAACATTAATACACTTCTATGTAAAAATGATACCACTGTAAGTAATCCTAACTCAATTAAACATAGCCCCCCTAATTTGATGTTTCTATCAGAGATTACAGAAGAAGAGCTATTAAAGGTAATAAATAAAATGAAAAGTAAGAATTCAACAGGCAATGATGGAATCTCAAATTCACTTTAAAAACAATGTGTGTCTAGCATATTAAAACCACTAACTGAATTAATTAATTCAAGTATAAGTTCAGGAATTTATCCAACATGTTTAAAAAGTGCCATAGTAAAACCACTGTATAAAAATGGCAGTAAAGGATTAATATAGAACTACCACCCCATAACACTGGTATCATCACTCTCAAAAGTAATGGAAAAAATTGTTGCTAAACAAATCATATCGTTTCTAGAGAAGAATAAGATTTTAAATGACTTTCAACATGGTTTTAGGAGCAGTAAATCTACTAAAGATGCAACAATAGAAATAGTGGAATCTCTCATTAATAGCTTAGAAAATAGAGAACAAAATAATTGCATATTTTTGGACCTAAGTAAAGCTTTCGATTGCGTAGATCATGAAATATTAATAATTAAACTACAACAGTACGGGATAAGAGGAGTACCACTTAAACTAATAAGTTCATACTTAAACGGCAGAACACAACAAGTAAAAATCACTCACAAAAGTAATCTGCAAATAAAGGAGTATTTTTCAAATATACAGAACGTTAAATATGGTGTCCCACAGGGCTCAGTGTTAGGACCCCTTTTATTCATAATTTATATGAATGATATTCCATTTACTCATAATGGAAAAATAATTGCTTATGCAGATGATACTTCAATTGTAAACACTGGTAAAATGCTACAGACACTTGATACTTGCATAAAAAATAATGTAAAGCAAACAGTAGAATTTTTTAAACAAAACAATTTACATATTATGTAAAGAAAACAGGATACATAAACTTTCAAACAATGCAAAACAGAAATGAAATACATTTAAATATTAAAATAAATAATGAAGAAATTAATGAGGTAAACAGTGCTAACTTTTTAGGAATAATACTAGATAAACATTTTACATGGGACAAGCAAATAGATAAAGTCTGTAACAAAGTTAGTTCAAGTATATTTTTATTAAAAAGAATGGCAAAAATTGTCGATATAAACATATTAATGAAGATCTATTACAGATTAGTATTCCCAGATTTATCATATGGAATTGCGGTCTGGGGACAATGTGCAATGAAGTATACTAAAAGGCTTTTTATATTACAGAAAAGAGCAATTCGAGTGATGTTAGGACAAAAACCTCAAGAATCTTGTAGAAATCATTTCAAAAAATTAAATGTTCTTACTCTGTACTTGCTATATATATATGAAGTAATAATGTATTTGAAACATAATGAAAATAATACAAAAATTAATAGCCAGATCCATGATCATTATACTACAGGCAGCGCACAATTTCACTTAATTTCACACAGATTATAATTGTATAAAATGAAACCTACTCTTGCTGCTTGTATGTATTATAATAAACTACCAATTCACCTACAACAAATACATAGTGTAAATAAATTTAAAATTGAACTGAAAAAGTTCATGGTGCAAGGATGTTTTTATTCAATTGAAGAATTTATGAACTGAATTTTCTCTGTATATATATTTTTTATCTGTAAACTGTAGATAATACTTTGTATTATATTGTGCTATTTGACAATGTCATGAATTCTTGTAATTTTAATTGACAACTACAAAAAGAATAAAGTAATTGTTAAATCATCTTTATGCCTGGTGTTATGGTTGTGTCTGTCAGAATTGGTTTTAAGGTGCAAGTTAAATTTCTGTAAGTGTACGATAGTATGATATAAAGGAAGGGTTAACAACAGTTTTAGCTGTTTAAATATTGGATGACAAGATTCATTATATTTTAAGTTGTCAAGATATCTAACAGCTTTTTTCTGTAATGTGAAAATTTTATTGAAACTAGACTTAGTTGCATTACCCCAAAGTTCAATCCCATACGAGAGGTAAGAATAGATTAAAGAATAGTAAATTATTTTAGCAGTACACATTGGTATGTATTTTATTAAGTATTTCAGTACAAATGAATGTTTACTAATGGTGTTACCTAATCTGTCAATGTGGTCTGTGAAGTTAAGTGTACTATCTAAAGTAACGCCAAGTAATTTTACATTTTTTACTATTTGTACTGGTCCATTATCAATATTTAAATGAATTTGAAAATAAAAGCCTTTGGTTCCAAATGTAATTAGTTTGCTTTTGTTAGCATTCACAAACATATTGAGATTATAAAGATATTATAATAATTTATCAGTGGTAACATTTACAATATTTTCTAAGGTGGTAATATCATTGTGGCACACAGTAACAGTGGAATCATCTGCATATTTTGCATTAGTAGGTATAAGCTGGTCAGTGTCATGCATATATAGAATAAACAACAAAGGTCCCAAGATGGAACCTTGTGGGACTCCATGAGTTAAAGTTAACACATTCAACCTGTATTCACCATTAACTGTTCTTAAGGATACAAATTGTTTTCGATTAGTCATATAGGAATTCAACATTTTAAGCATAAGGCCTCTAATACCAATGTCATATAATTTATCCATTAAAATGTTTTTGTTCCATGCAATCAAAAGCTTTTGTAAGGTCTAATAATATAGCAGCAGCGTAGTTTCCAAAGTCTATGTTGCTTATTATTTCCTCAATGCAGTTTGCTACACATTTTGTGGTGGAACTATTACTCACAAAACCATTTTGATATTTAGATAATAGATCAAATTTCAATAAATAATTCATGATTCTGTTGTAAAGAATGTGTTCAAACATTTTTGAGAGAGCTGGTAAAACTGAAATGGATCAGTAATTATTTATAACATCTTTGTTACCTTTTTAAATATTGGTACAACTTTTGCTATTTTTAAGATATCTGGGAAAATTCCTGCTTCTAAACAGGAATTGATAATAGTGGCTAATGGGTCAGATATTGCCAACTTACAAGCTTTTATCAGAGAGATGGGTATACCATCATTTCCTGTACTATTATTGTTTTTTAATGATTTAATCATGATAGATACCTCATATTTGTCAGTAGGATATAGGTATAAACTATGGGAGGATTTACATTTTGCTAGATAATACTGTAAAGGTATTAGTATCACTTTTGTAGCTGTTGAGTTTTAATTTGATTCCAACAAAAACAAAATAATTGTTAAAGGTCTCAGCAACCTGCATAGGTTCATTTATGATTTTATTGTTAAAATTAATACTTATGTTGTCTGTGGTAGGGTGGGTTTTGTGTAAGTTATTTATTATTTGCCAATTAGTTTTGCAGATATTACCAGATTTTAATATAATGTTACTTATGTTGTTGCATTTAGCGTTACTCACTAATTGGACATGGATGTTTTTACTTTTTTATAATTATTTTCTTTATCTGTGTTTTTATGTTTCCTGATATGATTTGTAACAGATTTGGGAGGACAATGTATATTGATATAATAATATAAGATATTGTAGAAGGTATTTATTTTGTCATTTGGGTCCCGAACAGCATAGACATTTACCCAATTTTCTTTATTTAAGGCTGAATTTAAAAAACACAGATTAAATTCAGTGAACGAATTTAGAATTTTACTACGACTATTCTGTATTATTTTTGGAAAACTGAGGCCACTAGTGTTATACATTGAGCTGTATGATCCGATAAGAAGGAATGAAGAATATCAACTTGATAATGTATTTTGTCAAAATTCATAATAATATTATCAATAGCTGTACTAGATCTGGCTGTAATTCTGGTAGGTTCATTAATAGTGACAGTCAAATTGTATTCATTGAGAAGATATTGGAGTTTTAATTTGTTGTTGGAGTTCTGAAGAAAGTCAATATTAATGTCGCCCACAATTATAATTTTGCGCTTGAGGTTAGCTGTGATGCAATCTAAAAGGAGTATTAGCTCATTGAAGAAAATATTAATGTCTCCTTTGGGTGGTCTATACATATCAATGATAGTAATTGTTACGTCATATAACTCAATATTAATTCCAGCTAGCTCTATATGGCCCTCGATACATAAATTATGAAGGTTACAATCTATCACACTGTTAGACAAATTAGGATTGATTAAGATACTAACACCACCCCGGGTTGTAATACTCTGGCAAAAAATTGAGGTTAAACACATGCTAAAAATTAGGTTGTATCCAGATTGATGCTCTCGTAATGCATGCTTGGTAGGCATTTATTATATACAGAGTGAGCCAAAAGACTCCAAACCGCCTGCGAGGTGTTTTTCCTGTCGGCGTCCTGGGCGCTCGTTGCCATCAGACGCTATCACAGAAAGGCGTGAACGAAACCATACAACATTTTTAAAACTACTTTTAAAGGCTTTATTTACCAACTTTATGAAAGGAAATGGAAACTGGCCACTGTCGTTGTCCATACATTCTTGGCACCTCTTTAGGAAATTATCCATCATGGAATTTTTGGGAGGGGGAATTTTCCAAATGATGACCGATGTCGTCTAATGTTTCTTCGGTAAGAACTGAATGCCGTCTTTTAGATTTCTTAGCGTGAACACTTCCTGTGGCTTGAAATTTACTGTAAAGTTCATGGATTGTTGAACGGCCTGGAACTTTTACACCTGGAAATCTTTCTGCAAATCATACTTTCACTTGGCGAGCTTACCGAGTTAACACATACAAATTAAAAGTAAATACATGCAGTGCAGTAGAAAATATATGCTGAGCCATAATATACAAAGATATTATGAACAAAATAAAAATAACTTGTAATAAATGAACTACACCACATCACTGTCAATTCAATACTGCACTTCACGCTGCAAAGCTAAACCACAGCGTGACTTTGTTTATAGCAGCAGTACGTTATCATGTTTTTATCATATTTCCACATGCCCAGTGGAAAAACACCGTGCAGCCGGCAATATTGTTCATAAAATACCCCTCTGGGATAACATAAAACATAGAGTGTACAAGACAAAGCCATATACCCTGGAAGAATTAAAGCAAAATATCTGCTAGGAAATTTCTCAGCGTGAACTACGGCGAGTGATGGATAGTCTCCTAAAGAGGTGGCAAAAATGTATGGACAACGGCGGTGGCCAGTTTCAGCATCTCCTTTCGTAAAGTTGATAAGTAAAGCCTTTAAAAGTAGTTTTAAAAATGTATGGTTTCATGCGTGCCTTTCTATGATAGCGGCAGACGGCAATGAGCGCCGAGAACGCGGACAGGAAAAACATAGCGCAGGCGGTTCGGAGTCTTTTGGCTCACTCTGTATATTATATATTTAATTATATAAAACGGCAATGATTTTCAAGTTTATTAACATTTTAAAAATTTTTATTCCTTTGGAGGGAAAACAATAAATGCATTTTTACACAGTCAATGGGACTTATATGGGATTTATTTAACTAGTCATTATGATTTCATTTTTTTTTATTTTTAACAATTAAGTACAAATTGAAGTTATGAAATTAATATTCCATTTCCTGGTTATATAACTGTATACACATTATGTTTTAAGATCATATATTTATTTAATGAAATATTCATCGTAATTTTATTGAAAATGAATCAGACTTTATTTGAATTATCTAATCTACATGTTCCTTTTAATCAATTGATTGTTTATAGAAAATTTAATCATATTATATATATATAGATCTAATTTAGTTTCACTATAGATCGATTAACTTCAATATTGTCTTCTTGTCTTCATTCAGGTAAATTCTACTTAAGATTTTATGTATCCTATATCATTGCATATTGTATGCTCTGTATGATTATAAGGGACAAATAAATAAAAGTCTTGGAAACATTCTAGTTGGTAGTGCATAGATAATGCAGGTACAGAGCCATTCCTAGTGTATTCTTTTACAGAACAGGACCATTTTTAAAATTATTCTATTTTGGCATTTTGTTCCACATCACCCTCCTCTAGTTTGCACCATTGCTTATAAAACCCAGTACTACGTAACTTCTCAGTCACAAGATGTGTTGAATTACCCAACATTTCTTAACATCCAAATATATAAAAATTTTTAAAATTTACCTGACCCACAGTAAGAGCTCTTACAGGTTCTGCCAATCTTATCAACACTTGATCCTCACTGGATGCAATCACCTGACATGCTTTCAGTGGCTTAGTATGCTGGAATCTGAATTCACAGTCTAAAACATCATTGTTCCTTAAAACCTGAGGAACAGTATGGATCCAATGTGGCTCCTTTGCAAAAAAGAACTGCACATAAAGCGATGCGTGTTCTGTTCCAGCAGCCTAGAAAGTTAATTCAAACTGTTTGTTAGTTTGTTCATTATGCTTGAGAACATACACTTTTGAACAAATAATGGTAATGATGACTTTAACCAAGTCCAATATATGTACCTAATCATTTTAAAAATGTATAGACTTTGTCCATTCTATCATGCCAATGAGTAAATGCTCATTTTATTATATGTGTTATAAAATGTTTTTATTTGCCTATTAATATGCATATATTTCAAGCATCACCAAACTCTAAGGCAGTAAGCACAATGCATATTATTTTGCACAATATCAAGTAAACTATCACAGCAAGTTGATACATTGGGTTTAATTTATAATTAGATGATGTTCATTCATCTACCACCAATTCACTTTCTGTCACTCTGAAATTGGGAGTTTTCTATTAAGGGCACTAAGAAAGAAAAAATTGACTTAAAATGTTATATCCATTAATAACTCCATTAATGGACCAGAGCTTAAACATTTAGTAAGTGGTATGACATAATAAATAGGAAATGATTTATAGGATAGAGAAAATAATTTTGACACTAACACAGAGTACAAATGCAATTACAAGCGCATTTTGTCATTCTTACAGAGAATTTGTAAATTTCCACTTCTGCTGTGCCATTCTGTACCATCATAAGTGGTATACATGAAGATTCAAAGAAAGGTTAAAGTTTACAAAAGGAGAATAAAATTGAAAGCGTGATCTCTGAGTAGGTAATAAATTCTTTTCATGCAAAGAAAAGATTGTTCAGAATTAAGAATAAATTTATGTTTATAACAGGGACTGAGAAGCCATTTTTATTAGATTTGGATGCAGTTGAGGAAACATGTTTTTAGGTCCCAAACTGATACTAAACAGCTGACATTAAAGTTTTTTTCTTAGTAATCAGTCATGGCAACATATGTGGTGTGTCAAAAACATTTTGTGAATGATGCAACATCCAAATGACAATACTACAAGTTGGGATGCATGCACATGGTTCTCCACAGACTCAGTGAGAAGTGCCATCTAGCATAGAGTATATGTGACCAGCATGTTGTAATACTTTAGCAAATCTATTATTAGTGCTTCCTGGACACAGCTCCGTATCTCAGACCTTCAAGTATGGAGATCTGTTTTCTTCATTCATTCATCCATTTAGCATGATGCAATATTGTTAACAAGACCCAAGGAAGCAATATCTGATACTGTTTGGCAGCAACATATGCATTTCTAGTTCCATAGACTGCAAACACAGCAGTCAATGCATGTATATGTACATAGTGTTGCATAAGCAATTCTTTGCTCCTGTAAAATTGTGCATTTTGTTCCATTCTTTTCGGGGACTAAGTGCTTTCAGAACCAAAAACTGAATTTTGAAGCCATTTTATGATAGGAAGGAGTGCTATTTGAAACAAATAGATTGCACAGATCAATTCAGCACTACCAAAATAGGGGGAACCCATGTCAAAAAGCATTTTGTCTGTGGGTGAACTTAGTGCATTTTGTTCTGATACTCCTTAAATATGCTTTGGGTTTGTATGATATGCCACAAAAGGGGAATGCGCAAGGAAACTAAAATGATTTGAGATGACTGCAGAGCTGTACCCTTTGCCATTAGGGCATGCTTCATAGTGAAGCATTCAAAGTGCAACTTTTAAACATAAGCCTGGCTTGTGTTACATATTTTATTTAAATTATTCTTTTGTAGAAACATTATACGAAAACCATTTGAAGTGATATACACGTAGATGTCTATACATATCCATATTGCTCCAGTCAATTTTATATAGCTGAGGTGTATACAAATAATTTTTCCTGGAAGGCATTAAGGAGGCAGAGCCCAATTTTTGCAACTAGCTGGCAGACTGAAAAATAATGAATAAGTTTGGGAATGTAGGTGAACCTGATGATGGAAGGAATTACAGGAGAGATATGTGTACCTCAAGTAATATCCTAATTTGTTTCAGTTACAATTATATATTTCACTCCATGTTAAATCATTAGTAAAGAAGCTTTTTGTAAAATAAATTAAAATAAATCAATTCATATGACATTTGTGTTTGTCTCTGATAATGCTCAATAGAAAGTACCATACTAAATTATTGACAAAGGGCATCTGAAAGTCTACAGCTGTTTTGTTACAAAAATGTATTGCTTAGAAGTATGAACAATAATGCAACTAATTGACACATTGCTCTGTGGATGAGATGTCATGTTGATAATCACTAACATCATAAGAGGATCATAATCCAAGTGCAGGCAACTTAAGTAGCCACATAATGAAAGGGAGAATGAAATCCAGACATAAATGTTAAGATATTTCTAATTCAGAACAAAACAAAATGATATTTTTAATATTAAATACAATTAAAACACATCAGTTATTATACTTTATAGAGCTCTCACCACATAAATGTTGTTAGTTGTGGGTTCTTTTCTTGCAATAAAATAGGGCTTAGGCTGACCACTTATTCGACAACGCTGACCAACAGTCCACTGATGTAAACCACAATGCTGTCCCACATTTTCACCCGAATCTATATCCACAAATTTTCCTGGCCTTTCATTCACATACTGCAATAAAACCACAAATTTTTTATAAAGCTACACTATTCCCAACCTGGCCAGAATCTACATCTGGTGACTTACAGAGTAAAATTTACAATTTAACACACTTAGTAGTTCTTTGCAGATAATACTTTATTCACTAGTCTTTAATCTGAACAATTAACTTTATTGTTCTTTTTTCTTCTTCAAATGCCTGCTGAGCTTTGTATTTGCAATCAGAAAGTTAATTATGCACTTTATTTTAGATATATGTAGATGTCTGAACATCAACTGGTTATTTCATTTAAAACAATTAAACTGAGTTTTATTTATGAATGCTCTTTAACTGGTGTGGTCCTTAGCATCCCATTCTATATTCGGCATGAAAGATTGGTAATTTCGCTCAGAGGCCTCTTTATCAGGCTTGAGGTTCTTTTAAATGCTGTAAATCTACGATATGGGACCACTGGCTTTACTTCCCTTCCGAAGGAAGCCATGCTATGGATTTTTACACCCCCCAAAAAAAAATCGCCCTCTGTCAGGTTTGAACTCGCGACCTCGGGAACTAGAGACTAGCATGGCAACCACTACACCATGGAGGATGATAGTGAGCAGTCCTATTAAAGGGTAGGCATTGTTATTAATTTGAAATTTGTTACTGATATATTTTTGAAGAGAGTAAGTAAGTCTTACAGAATAATTTAATTAAAGGCTGTAAATATATGTATAATTAATATTATGTTTCCTTGGCATTTTCTGGTTCATTATTTGTAATTATAATATTCCAGGTGCTTAAAAAGTCTCATTACAAACTCCAATACTGTAGGTAGAATTGAGCATCTAATGTTTTTAATACATCATAATATAAACAAATATTTTACATCAAGTATTTGAATCTCCTGTCTCTGTCGTGGTGAAAGGTTGATAGTAACTTATTAGTAACAATGTCCAATGTCGAAAGAAATATAAAGAAACTCTGTTATGTAATCAATTTTGTTTTTTCTATAAACTGCATATTTTTGTCTTGTTTAAATTATGGTTATTATCCTGCTGTTCAATGTGGCTGTCACCAACTACAACAGTTTATCTAGAAACCATGTTCTGATAGACACATTTGATCACACCTGGTGTCTATTGAATATCTTGTGCACCAGACTCTGCATGCAGCTGTACAAGAACAAGTTGAATGTAGTTAAATCCTGTAAACATGGAGGCCACATGATTGTACCACCTTGGCCTATTCTTCTTTACCTGATCTTAGAATACAGGAGCGTCATTTCAGAATTTGCTTGGGGGGGGGCAAAATTGCCTGAAGCAGTTATGAATTTTCCTGTGAATTTTAATGACCCATTTAACTCAAGAGAAAGTCATATTTTATGTTTTAAATGTGAAATATTTGTATTAAAAGTACAGTTCTAATAATTTTTCTTTTGGTAGAGCAATAATAACTAGCAGCCTAATTATTTCCCAAAACTTGGGGGAGGGCAATTGATCCCCACCCTATTCCCTGAAATGATGCCCTTAGAATAAGATAATTTTGAATGAGAACTAAAAAGAGAAGTGATGCACCATCATGTTAAGAAACATTCAATTGTGTATCTGTAGCATGGAAGAGTGTTTTCTGCATAGTTTCTTAATTTCAGTAGCCATAAATATTATATTTCATGTCAAAATATAATATTTCATATAATAAGTAATACTCCAGGAGAAGTATCTCCCTACACTATACTGTGAAAGTTAATATCTCTATTACATATTTTGTTAGAATGTTGAGCATTTAAATACAGTTAAGTTATACAGCACAAGAATTGACTTTAAATGGGGCCCAAGAAACAAAAATGTTGAGAGATGCTTTCAGATAGTTTTCGAAGAAAACTCTATAAGGCAATGCATCTACTATGTTCTGCCAAAATAAAACTCTTGTTGACCACTGAATGCACAGAACAATAATAATTAAAATCAAAGGCAGAAAATACAAAACTATATTTTAATTTTAAAGAGTTAAGGAATGCTGTATGACAGTTGTGCTCATGAACAGTTGTTTAACAATGTGTGCATACACTGAGCTAGTGTTACATTGGAAGTAAACTAGAGCAACATATAACAATACAAGCTTAGGCAAATATCCTGGATTACAGGTAACTTGCACACATTTATCTCTAGAATGCTCTTTAGTTGCATGAACATGGAGATGAAATAGCTATTTGAAAGAATATTTGATGATGCTATTATGCATTTCTGATGTAGTTTCACGATCTGGTTTAGTAGCACTGGCAGCAAATGATATGTTATTTAGTTTAATGTAAAGTAGGTTGTATTAAATACAAACTTTGATTCAAACTTTACTTCTTACAGGAGGTTCAAAGTAGGTTATATCTGATAACAACACATTTCATTTAACCTGTATTATCTATAAATGGCAAAATTCTCTCTAGACACTATATCACATTTTTTTCTAAACTGCTGCTATTTTGCTAATGTGATATTGGCGAATAAAAGTATAGCTGAGATATATTCTAAAGAATAAACATAACTATAACCTAATGAATAAAGAGAAATAGACAATTTTCTTACCTCTGATATAAAGTCTTTAAAATTTCTTCGCCCAATAAAACAGATACCCTTGCTCTCTTTTTTACTAACTAAGTATGCCATTCCTAGAGTCTTAGCAATATCTTTAACTTGCTGTTTTGTTAGGTTTCCAAGTGGAAACATTGTTTTCTGAAGAGCCTTCTGTGGCACTTGACTCAAAAAGAATGTCTGATCCTTGAATTTATCCTTTGGCTGAAGCAATCGAACACCTATCCAAGAAAAATTCCTTTATGCATTATGTGTTCCACAGCACATGAAAGTACAGTAAGCATATTGAAAGAATTATAATGGATGATATAAATAAAAACAAGCAGATGTTTGGAGATGGTGTTCATGAACAGATTGAGAATCAAGCATCAGATCATAGTTTTCCTTCAATAAAAATTTCCCACCTTTGGTGAGCAACTGCTTCACTTATTTCAAGAGCTTCATCAGCATGTCTGCTGAGTTAACAGAAATCCCACTCTTCAGTCCGTATGGTAATTTAAATCTTTGCTGCACTAGAGTATTTAGCTAAGTGTTTTGCAAGTGACATTCATTTTAAGGGAATTCACATTCAAAAAAGCTAATACAGATGCAAATTTTCAATTACAGAAATAGAAGTTTGGCACCTTGTGTAAATTGTGGTTCACCGAACTTTCAATTGTAAATTCTCCTCTCTCCAAATTAATTTTCTGACCATCTTAATTAAAAGTAGTTAAAAAAACCATTGACCACATAACTCACTGACTGAATACTCAAGGTGGATTTGTTGTCCTTGTTGTATTTCATGTACATAATTTGTTCTACAATTAGGTGACAAATCTCTATTTATAACTAGACCAAAATAAACTAGAACATGGTTATCATGAATTAAGAAGTAAAAGGTTCTGTTCATTAAAAGCTTTGGAGTCTGTTTTACATGAAAGGTTTTAGTTTATACAGCTTTTGATTTATATTTTACTCCGCTGAAATGTACTTGCTGCCCATTGTTATATCAGTTTGTTCCTTTCAAGTCTTAAGTAATGAAAGTAGATTAAGTTTATAAGTATTTATTTGTCTATACATCATTATGTTTTCTTCTTATGATTTTGAACTGCGCGTACATGCCTGTCATGGCCGATATGCTGCGTACAGTAAATCTTTTATCTGCTGTCACCTTCACCTCACACATTTTGCAAAAAAGAATTTGACCATCAGTGGAGAAAACATCCTCACCAAATACAAAAACAATTTGTTTAAGATGAGCCAGTTTAGATGGCTTTAACTTAGGCATCCTAAATACACTCAAAACGAAAATTACCGTAAATAGAATCACCAATGTAAAATACAAACTTATGTATATTCACACATGATGAACTGACCAGACAGACACAGAAACTTGTTAACTGCAGTGGGCAGTCTACCACTTGGCTGGTCAGTGACATCACTTGTATGAATGAATTGGCTCAATTTTACGAAAGTGGGCTAAAAATAAAACTGCAATTCTCTCACAATTCAGTCACTGATGATAAACAGTGACAACAGCAGTCTTCTCTTGCTGGTCCTTTCATTAGGACAGGTAATAGTGGGTTTTCCGCTGTACCATAAAAGTACCTGCTGCAGTGACAATTACAACCCTTGCCTTCATCCTGGAATATGGTTAAAAATGGGTAAGGGATGGACAAAGTTACTGTGCTTGAATTCTCAGTGAGGCTGTGTGAATAATTTGGTTGATTTGAAGTATTTATGCTTATTTAAGTTCCGATAATTCAATGTAAGTAAAATGCAGAAAAACTCCATATAATGCAAGAAACACACAAAATGTGACAAAAAAGAGAATATAATGACTTTAAATTTGAAAAAATAATAAATAAAAATTGGGGCAAACGACCATAAAATGACCAACTAATGATGTTAAAACTTAAAAATAACCTAAAACAAAGACTAGGGAAAAATGGCCAAAAAAGACCATAAAAATTACCATTTTGCTTTTAATCTAGGAGTCACGATCAGAATATCTGCACTAGTGAGCAACGTCCAAGGTGTACTAGTTAAAAGATGATATGTCATTAAAATCCGGGCCCTGCTCATTAACAACTTAACCTCCAACAACTGAACAGGAACAAAGAAAGATTGGAGGGAAAAAAGCAGTGACATGTATGTAAGATAATAAGTGGGAATTTTAGGTACCAAAATTTCCTCTTTGTGACTGCTTCTTATTGGTTTAATCTTTGTGCTGAAAGTTGTAGGAGAATGATGTTAAAGGCCAATAGAGGATTAATTAATATTGAGTTTATCTAAATCATTGAAAATTACATTATTTATATGTTATCTAAGAAGCCTGGAATAGGAAAACCTGTTGTCCACCTCAAAGATGAAAATATATACAATCTTTGATAAAATCCATGGTCTAAGACAGCCAGGAGTATGACAATTAGGACTTTAAAATTCCTTTTTAAAAGCTATTGTTTTTCAAACTGTAGCACATGAATATATGAGAAGGGATAGAAAAGTTGTTTAATTTTCAATACATAATTCAGTTTATACATTCATTCCTTATATTATCTAACAAAGACTGAGGACTCTAAAAGGCCAATCTATTTGGAAATCACCTGTTAATTGATTTTATAATGTAAAACTCTTGCTGTAAATTTTCTTTAATCCTAAATTCATATTTATATAGATTGTTGTTCCTTGTGAACATTCAATTAGCAGTATTACCCTATAGACATAATGAAAATATGGTGATAATAGTTTGTTATGCTTAAATGCATCTCTACAGTTTTATTTCCTATCTAATTTGTACATTATCCTTACACATTTCTTTTGTAATATTAATAACCTATTCATATGTGTTTCGTCCCAAATTTCCTTTCTCAATTATCATTTTATTTCATGCAACACAAGTGTCCACCATCTGTGGTGCCATATGTAGTAAGACTGGACATTAAACATCTTTTAATTCAATATAATAAAATATGGTTAACTAAAGGTATCTTAACATCCTGCAAAAATAAGAGAATTCTGTATAAGCAATGTCAATTTTCTAATAATATGCAACTTACAAAAGTAATAAGGAAGTATTGCACTTCATAAAGGTAATGTTACAATCGACATCACAACCTACAACGCAACAAATGAACTTAAATAATCAAAATCCAATCCCAGTACACTCTTTCTCACTCCAGTATTGGAGAAAGAGGTTGAAAGCATAATAAAAGGTATGAAAAGTAAACTGTCATGTGGTTTACATGAAATTCCAGACTTAATTGTAAAACAGTGTGAAAAGTTGAGAATATTCTCATATCACAGATATATGTAACTCATCCTAATGGAGGGGAAATTTCCCAAAATATTTAAGATAGCTAAAATTTATCAATATATAAGAAAGGTGAATGAGAAAATATTGGAAATTATAGGCCAGTTTCTCTTCTCTCTGTTTATTAAAACATTATTGAAAAGGTAATGTTCAATAGAATAATCCCATTTTTAGATTCTAATAAAATATTGTACAATACTCAATTTGGATTTCGGAAAAATAAATGCATAAATGATGCACTGTAAACACTTGTAAAAGCAATTATGAACTCAAAAGATGAACGTAATCAGACATATGGCTTATTTTTAGATCTTAGTAAGGCCTTTGATATGGTGGACCATGATATTATTCAAAAAAATTAAACCACTATGGAATAAGACGGTCAGCTGAAAAATGGTTTGAATCCTAATTGAAGGAAAGGGAACAATTAGCTGGAATAGGAAATATAAAATCAGCACGGAAAATGGTAAATAAAGGGGTTCCTCAAGGTTCTATTTTGGGCTCAGTACTGTTTTTAGTTTATATAAATGATCTTCCCTTAAATTTAAGGTATGCAAACACACTATTGTTTGCTGATGACATCAATATGATAATTGGTAGTAAAAATTCTATTGAGTTGCAAGCCATGGTAAATGAGACTAGGACAGAAATACAACAGTGGCTTTCAAATGACAAATTAATAGTTAATACAGATAAAACGGTCTGTATTAACTTTAGTCAAAATCTTGATATGATCCTATCCAATTTTCAATACATAGCTCTTCTGTAACTGAAACTCAGAATACAAAATTTTTGGGAATATGGATTGACTCTAATATGACATGGGAGCAACATATAAAGAAGCTAGAAGAAAAACCAAGTTGACTTTGCTGTGTTTAGAATTCTAATGAATGTACTAGCAATTGAAGTTTTAAAAACCATATACTTTGGATATGTACATCTCATTATTACATGCAGAGTTATTCTTTGGGGCTCTACATCCAAATCTTTATCTATATATAAAATGCAGAAAATGATATTAAAAATAATTATGAGAGTTCCCCTAAGAACAGAGTGTAAACCAATATTTCAGGAGCTTAATATCTTGCCTGTACACAGTATATGAAGCAGTTTCTTTCATACATTGCATAGGTCACTGTTTATAAGTAATTCAGATTACCATAAACATAATACCAGGAGTAGTAAAAACATAGATCTAAATCATCACCGCCTCACTCATAGTTTAGATTTTATTTTTCACAAAGGAACCATTTTATATAATAAGCTCCCGGTTAGGCTAAAAAATCTAAATAATAAGAATTTTAAAAAGGCTGTAAAACATATTCTACTAAAAATAATGCCACAGACAACAGATGAATTTTTAGACAGAAACATTAATTAGTAATTTAGGTAATGAGTTTACTTGTAAAATATCTGTTAGAATTACCAAAAAGGAAAATGTATAAATCAAACCGCTATTTGACTTGAGTCTATTAACCTGTATTTATTATGTAATTTAATTATTAATTGTATTCTTTGATGAAGCCATGAATATTGTATATTCTTATGGTGAATAAAACCACTACCACTACCTCTACCACTACTACTCTGAAAGCTATCAAAAAAAAAAAAAAGGAAAAAGACATCATGATTATTGTAGTTACACTGGTCTGCTTTATAGCATTCTTGGTATACAAATTGTGATGTTAACTATTTGAAAATGTTTCTTCATCATTGTTGTTGTCATTGTCATCACCATTATTCTTATGACTGTGATTATTATTTATTTTTGTTATTGCCATGGCAGCGGCACTGGTGATGATGATGATGATTATTATTATTATGTTGAAGTACTAAATATTTTATTTCCCTGAAAATTGACTAAAACTACCTTATTTTATACTGCATTTCATTATGTAGCTTTCACTTAATTTGCCTCCCCAAAGCTGGGTCCCAAGTTATGCACATGAGAGCAATAACCTCTTTTCTTGGCTCTACAAATTCAAAGCAGTCTCCCATATACATGTACTGATTAAAATTCATGGAGAATTTGTACCTACACTGATGTTCACTGATAAATTTTATAGTTTCAAAGGTGTAATCGAACATTAATTCATTTGCTCTTATAACAATGGAACAGAGAGTCATGGGACATCAGTTTGATAAATCCTTAGTATCATCACTTTCAATAATAATACTGTTCAAGCTCTTTTAAGACATAAGGAACTTATGTTGTCCCTAATAGGTTCATACAAGACTCCTTAGCCTTACTAAATCTGCAGAACCAGTCAATAAAATTCACCATAGAAATTGAAAAAGAAGGCATGCTACCATTTTTAGACCTAAAAATCATCAGGGAACAAAAGAACCTAACCTTTGGTATATACAGGAAGCCAACACACTCTACTAATTACATAAAAAATAAGAGTTTCAATCCAACCACACACAAACATGCAGTACTAAACAGCTTAACACATAGACTTGTATATACTCCCTTAAATAAACAAGAATGCCATTTAGAATACCAACACATAGTAGACACAGCAATAAATAATGGGTACAACAATTGAAAAAAAAATTGCAAAATTCAAATGACAGAAACACATCAGACACAACAAATCTCATCCAGCATGATAAACAGCTAAAGTTCAAGAAATTCACATACCACCCAAGAACATCTCACAAATTTAGAAAGATTTTCATGAAACACAACATCAGCCTAGCTCCACAGAACAAATTTAACATAGAGAAATTACTTTGTAACATGTTAAAAGACCCCATACCACAAGAAAAAAAAAGCTGGAATCTACAAAATCAATTGTTCGGATTGCAATAAAGTATATATACGAGTAGATAAGACAAAAAGAAACCTAGAAACTAGGGTAAAGGAGCACATGAGATGTATCAAACACAAACAAATGGACAAATCTGCAGTTTCACACCATTTTTGGATCACCAATCACAGCATCAAACCCAATATTACATTAGTCAAACCAGCCAAATTTGCAGCTGAATTAGATGCATTGGAGAAGATCACTATTCTAAAACACAACACACATCTAATGAATTTTGATTTGCTGCTACCAAGTCCCCTTTAGAAGTATATTTCACCACCACAGTATCCAGTCAACAAAACAGAAACACCAACAACACTGGCCAGTCGGATTAGCTTCTGAGGATGGGAACAACCATTTCCCGAAACAGGTTAAGTGAGTAAACATAAGTGATGTTATTGTAACAATTCCGACTCACCTTTAAATAAATAAGGAACTTAATTAGTCTTCGGCATTCAGATGACAAAATTTTTTTAAAAATTACTTATTGATTGTTATTTTTAGGTACCTCAACAAGATGCCATCTGATCCTAGGGTTGTGTTGACTGCTATGCTTCTGAGCAGCTTTGATTACTATCTTCAATCACTTCAGCGTAATACGCATCATCAAGTTCCACATGATCTGTGACTCTCATTTGAGAGTGGCCTATTAGAGCTGCATTTGTGGAAGGAAAAGGAAAAAAACAACCATTCATGTATGTCATTGCTAATTTGTTGGGATTCATTTTTAATTTCTAGTATGTTCTTTACTGCCTATCTCTTTGTTTATAAAATAAATGTTGTGTGAATTCATAGTTATATTAAGCCTTTCTTCAGTCATAGCCCACCTCTTGAAATTTTCAGTATTAACCAAAATTTGGTGATGATTTTCTCTGTTTATTTTGTTGGCTTGATAGGACTTAGCTACTGGATGTTTAGTAGGGTAAATACTTAACAGAAGTACATAAAATAGATGAGAAATTTTGCATGTAAATGTCAAACAGGCCCATTTGTTCTGAAAATTTGTTTTTCTGTTCCCTAATTGTATTCTTATATTTGTGTAAGAGGTCTTTAGAAGATAATAAATGCTACAGTAGTGTGTTCTTATGAGGAAGTGCTTTGATGTTGTTTTGGTTATTGCAAAGTGAATTGAACTGCTATTGTTATTTGTTGCATTATATTTATCCATTAGATTTGTTCAATTATGTCCCTATGTAAGCAGCGTATGTGAATGTTAACAGCCTTTGATTTTGAAAATAGCCTCTGAGTACTGGTGTTTTATACCAGAACTTTTTTCTGATTTATCTGGCTCATATTAAAGATTGTTCTATCTTGTGGCATAAGTGTATAATTGCATGTACATAATTCAACAAATGTGTCTGTGCAGGAAGTCTCTATGTAGGTATGTTAATGGGAAGTCATATGCACTGATACATTAACCCATTCGCATCATTTACGACCAGGGCTCGCACATGCTTTTTGGGCATATGAATTGTATGACGAGCTCAGCTCACAATGCGCATTGCTCTACATAACTAAATGTAGTTTAGGTTCCTTCTCCCAGATGTCATTTGTATAGGTTTCGAATGAAGTGCTGCTGACATGTGATGTAATTTCGCAGTATGACCTCACCAACTGTGTTTTAACCAAGGGAAAATAATTTTATTCTTCCTGCACTCACATCAGTAGTCATCATGGCCGTGAAAAGCATCATTATGGATGACAGGAGAGTTTGAGAGAACTGATACAAAGTGTATTAGGGAGTGAAAGTGGTGATTTTTCTGAGTATGAAATAGAGACTGAAGAAAGTTCTAGTGGCAGTGATAATGAATCTAGTGCAGAAAGCTGTGAGAAAAATAATTATGAAATCAATGATGACACGCCAGGCCCTTCAAAACACATTTGTATTATGATGCAGAAAAAAACAGTGTGACTGGAATTGGACTAAAACTGACAATAATCCTGTTCTCTATCCTTTTACAGCAAATAGTGGTGCTTGTAAAGGCTTACTGAACAAACAGGTGTCACAGATGCCATTTGTGCTTTCAATTTTTTCAGAACACATGAAACCATTGTTTGACAAAACGTGTTACGAAACTAATGCTTACACAACAAGACAGTTGAACAATTCAACAGAAAAATGTTGAAAGACAATGAAAAATGGTCTAACACTATAGCAGATGAAATTAGGGCTTATATTGTTATTTTGATGTCTCAAGTGCAAAAATCGCGTATTTAATTGTACTGGAGCAAAAACCGATGCCTTGACACCCCAATTGTAAGTAAAAAAGATGATGATGTTTTTCATTTAGAGGATTGTTTTGAGGTCTATCACACACAACAACAGTACTAGGACAATTGTACTTGTGAGTTTTTATGCTTTTAATATTGTGCACTCAAGTTTTCAGCAAAAACCTCTTATTAGTTGATTTTAAATGATTTTTTTAAGCAGTAAGCTGTTACCACCCTCATTGGTAGGGGACTTAAATTTGATTTCTTTGTTATTTGAGTAGGTATTTAAATATGGCGTGATTGGGTTAAGCAACTGTTTAAGACATTTATGATTCTGTTGTTTACATTGGTTGTTATTAGGAATGCAGGATTCTCAGGGTTGAAGCTTCCACATTAGAATAACAACATACTGCTATTTACAATATTCTTATAACATTTACAAAAATTCTTTAAATTTTTTCATACATAATGAGGAAGTTGTATTAAGTTTTTATTTTCACTGATAACACTCCACATACACTTTCCTTCATGAAAACTGAGAAACAAACATGGCCGGAGGTCTGTCAGTATTAAATGTAGCCTTAGCATGGTCATCCTCTTACTGCCCAAATGACAAAATTGTGTGTAAGCACCGTGCTGAGTTGCAGCGGAATCCAAATAATACTTAATGCATGTTTTGAAATGCCCTCAAAACTCAAACTAAAATATTCTCTCAGAATGTCTTTTGAGATAAATAATGCATCATATTTACTTCATCATTCAGAAGCAACCAGTTTCTTTTTGAATTACAATATGACTTAAGAAAATGCTTACCTTTTATTGGATTATAATGCTCCAAATATTCCCCAAATGTAGTGCAGGCATAATGGCCAGTTGCAATTGCATCAGCATCTAGATCTTCAAAAGCATATTTATAGAATTTATCAAATTTTATATGACGATTGCAAAGTATATCTGGATTTGGTGTGCATCCAGTTTGATAATCTTTTAAAAGGGAGCTGAAAAAGAAGGTTATAAAAAGTTAGATTGCTAATTATCTCACCTCCCAAAAATCTTATTCATCCATGATTAGAGGTGTATTTATTTTTTTAGGATTTGTTGACTTAAAATTAAAAAATGTCATATTTTTAAAGCATCAAGTAGGCCCACGTTGCATTTTATATACACAGAGCCCATTTTTTGCTTATAGACAAAAAAGAATATAATAGATAAGGGCATTAACTACATTTATTTGGCAGATAATCTATAACTTATTATTACCTTATTACTGCTAACAGGGCCATAAGAACCTATGATCACTGAATATAAACCATGGTAAGAGTCTCTACAGTTGCTACTGTCAGTCACCTCCTGTCATTAATGACATACGAGGGCAGTCCCAGAAGTACCCGACCTGATGTTGTTGGTCTGTTGCAGCTGTTGTTTCAAACCGATGACTATGGTAGAAAGTACCAACCTTATAAAGCTTAAGTTTGAAGTTTGACGATGCTAGTTGTTTAGTAATTGTTTGGCAGCCATCAATAGTGAATGCTCTCAGCGAAGTTGTAAACATGGATAAAACTGGTCATCGTTATGTGATAGAATACTCTCATTTGAAAGGTCTTAGTCCAACTAATATTAAAGCTGATCTAGATTCTACTCTGGGGGAGTCTGCTCCTTTGTTTACAAAAGTAAAATATTGGGTGGTAGAGTTTAAGCGAGGCTGTACGAGCTGCCAAGATGAACATTGCAGTGGTCAACCAAATGAGGTGACAACGCTAGAAATTGTGAAAAAAATCTACAAAATGGTATTGGATGACCATCGACTGAAAGTGCACGAGCTAGGAGACATACTAGGCATTTCAAAAAATGCTGCACATCCCATACTAACTGAAAATTTAGACATGAGGAAGCTGTGCACAAGATGGGTGCTGCGTTTACTCACAATGGAACAAAAGCAGCATTGTGAGGATGTTTCACTCGAGTGTTTAGCGATGTTTTGTTGCAATAAAGCCAAGTTTTTGCATTGATTAATAACCATGGATAAAACATGGGTCTATCACTTCACACCTAAGATGAAGGAACAGTCAAAACAATGAATTGAAAGGGGAGAATCGGCTCCAAAGAAGGCGAAGACAGTTCCATCTGCAGGCAAGGTCATGGCGTCAATTTTTTGGGATGCACGTAGGATAATTTTCATTGATTATCTTCAAAAAGGAAAAGCAATCAATGGCGAGTATTATGCAAACTTACTGCAGTGTTTGAATGATGAAATCAAGCAAAAATGGCCGCATTTAGCAAAAAAAAAAAGTTCTGTTTCATCAACACAATGCACCAGTTCACACATCCATTATCGCCATGGTCAAAATTAATGCTTTAAAGTTCGAATTGCTTCCTGATGCATCCTATTCACCAGATTTAGCCCCTTCTGATTATTTTCTGTTTCCAAAGTTGAAGAAATGGCTTAGTGGTAAAAGATTTGCCAACAATGAAGAGGTAGAGTTTGCAGTTGATGGCTATTTTGCAGAACTCGATGGTTCTCACTATAAGCAGGGTATCGAAGCTATTGAACATCGCTGGTAAAAGTGTATCAAGCTGAAAGGAGACTATGTAGAGAAATAAAGATGTTTTTTCCCAAAATTGTTGTGTTTTCTTTGTTAGGTCGGGTACTTCTGGGACAGCCCTCGTATCATGACCATATCCTGAAAAAGATCTTTCAGAATACACATTGGAGCATGGAAACCATACACATCATTATGCAACTATTGTGTAATTCTGGTGAGCAACCCTTAATCCAGTGAGGATCTCTGCACATTACCCTCATACAGCTTTCTTGGTGAAAATGGTCCTTAACTGTGGTCAGATAAACATTGTGAGCCTCCAGGAAGCGTTGTGAGACCATATTTGTTTTTTTAATATGGAGTATTCTGCTTAAACATGAGCAGCTCTGTTTCAGACAGATTTTTCGGTGTAGGCATGGATCAAATAGATACCCCACAATATCTTCAATATTCCTTGCTGGATACATGGCTCTAACATTTCTAACTTTTATAAAAGCTGGCTGGGAAACATTTTGTAAGGTTTAGCTTTACTGCTGTTTGCATCTATTGTGAGAGTTCATCTTAGGGTTGCAGGATAATTTGATTACATACTACCTCATTCAGCAGTCAAGGCCATCTAACTTTCCAGCTAGCAGATGACATGTTGATCCTTCCAAAAAAGTAAGCACTTCATAAGTCAAAGGCCTACAATCGAAACATAAATGGCCTGTTTTAATCATTTCAATTGATGAGACTGATGCCTGCTGGAAAAACTTAACACCAGAATTTACCTCATTTGGTGTTTTGAAAAATTCAGCAAGAATCTCCAAATGTTTTGCCATGTAGATGGCAGACTTAAACCACAAGTTCTATTATGTACAAACAGGCATAGGGAAGACAGCAATTTATTTTCATTATCTGTATTTTCATATTCCTTCCAAAATAATTATTTTTTCTCCTTTTCCAAGCATTCAAAAAGACATTCTGTACTTTTACTACAGCTGATTTCAAGTCCTCCAGCTGTTTTTTAATAATACATTCCACAATAATGATTTTATGACCCCAAAACTGTACATGGTTTACTTCTTCAATCAGTCTTTGAAGTATGTCATGTAGTATGCAGAATCAGTAACCACAGCAACAACACATTTACATGCAATGTCATATGAACAAATTGTGTCCAAAATGGGATTAGCACAATTTACACTATTTACCACATCCAATATCAGCAGAGCAGCCAGATGTGTGCTTACATCAATGGTACTGATGAATGAAGCAGGACATTAAAGATATAACTACCATTCTTGTCTGTTATTTCATCACACAACACAAAAATATCTGTTCCTCCTTTCTAGTTCCCTTAAATACAGCAGATCTGGTTGCAATCCTGCAATTAAATAGTGCATACTCATAGCAGGTGATTTTAATGCAAAAATACCCAATATGAAACTCAACAAAATGAATGTAGTAGGCAATTCACTACTACAATGCCAAAACAGCACAAAAACAGACCATGATTAGGCATGCAGAGAAACCCTGCAACAGTTAAAACCAGCCTGATGACCTTAGAACATTTTGCCTAGGAAAATCACTATATTGCAGTATGACAACTTACCCATCATGGGAAAGAAAATGTTACTTCCTTCCTCAAGCAAGAGGTTATGACATTAAACTAAGTTAAATTAAGCATAGAAATATACTGCATGAAAAATATAGTTACCCACATCATGGCTAATGCATGAAATTATGAATTTGCTTACTATTAAGTACATGCCTAGCTCCCTGGGTAGTATTCAGGGCAATGGTCATGGATATAGCCCAGGAATTAATATTAGGATGCAATGCATGTTAGGGGCAGTGGGTATGTGGGCTGCTACCAGAAAAAAAAAGAACAAAGAAAAATAAAAAAGGCCAGCCTTGGAATGTATCTCAGTCATATCTGGTTTGCTGATGGCAGGTGGCCAGCGCCTCAAACAAAGTTTATCAGCCAATAATGGCTGGATGTTCTAGTTTCTCAACAGGTACACTGGCTTGAACAAATGTAGATGCAGTTTCCAGAACAAATTCTTCTTTAGGCTCCTTCATAAGATTTGCATTTTCCAAAGTTTCATTTAAAGCCACTACATGAGGCACGCCAACTTGGGGTTTTGAAACTTCATGGCGCTTTGTATGCTTTTCAGACTTACAGGTTTATCTAAAATGTCTTTCTGCTTACATTCTAGGCAACTCTCACAATGCTTGCACATTAAAACACAAGAAATTATGAGCCCTCAGATTTATACCACCAAACTAATCACTACTTAGGCTATTTAACTTCAGGCATGCACCAAATACAAATCAGTGAGTTAGCAGCTCAGAGCTGGAGAGAGACAAATAAACAATCATGTTCCACAGAAAAGCTATTATATGGTGTCTATGTAGCCAACACAAATAGTTTTCAACCTAATTGTGGTGTACTTGTTCTCCATCAAATGAATTATGTATTTTCCCAACATATGGACCCACTGAAATAAGGGTGCACAAATTATTCAAGGAATTAAAATCAAAATCTCAAACATCTATTAAAGTAATTGTTTTCATTTTAGTTTATTAGTGTATGCTATATATAAAATAGTATGTTAAGAACATAATACTAAATCTTTGAAACGTCATGCAAATTTAGTGGCTAAATAGTACGCATACCTGAAGTAAGAGTGTTTCAGCATTAGGCTTTATCACCATTTTGAATACCTAATAGTTTCCTTCTTTAAATTATTTAAGTGATCCTATCTTAGGAATCATTGCTGTTGCTGGTTTTTCTTCAATATACCATGCAAGATGGAAGTTCTTTCTATGGGCAATAACAGCAAGCATTGCAGTACATTGACATCTCTGCTTCTTGGATCCTGATGTGATTATTGGAACACTTGTTCATGGCTTAGAGCATATCATTATTTTGTAGCTCTTCCACATATATAAATTTTTTTTCTTTCATGAACTTCTTTTTGAGCCCCAAAATGTACACCAAGAATTTATAACAGCAGTGAGCAAGGCCTTTAAAAATGAAGCAACCAACACCCAATACTGGAAAAATACTGTGTGTTTCACAAAAATAAAAAAGGGAAGATAAATGATTAAAACTTTAGGTGGGCAAATTATGCGAGTGTGAAAAATATGTGCAAAAATATGGAAATTACTGCTTCATACCACAGTTTAATCATGCCATGTTATTTCATTTAGACCGTACTAACATAAAAAGCTTCAGAACAGGAATGAAAATGAATACAAATCAATTTTATGCTAAAACAACAGAAATTTGCTAATTTTAGCATTATTTGTCAAAATCTGAAGCTGTGAACAAGCAGGTTCAAAATAATTAATAGCTGTTATGACCGTTGATGCAAGCTCAAAACATCACTGGTCAGCTTGCCAGTTGTTATTGCAGCAAATGATTGACAGCAACAGAAAGAAAGAGGTGCAGTTAAAAAAAATAATACAGAATTATAAAATGGTGACTACCCATTTGGATATTTATCCAAAATCACTACATATAAAAATTGGTTAAAACTGTAAAATATGAAAACTGGATTTTATTTTGTGCATTGTAGTGTTTGTGGTGTTATTTAAGAATTCACATTACTTCTCCATTTAAATTTACCACTAAATATTGCAGAACATGCAAATATGTAGATAATCTAATTTTAACCATAAAAGATAGCATTTTTTTATCACATATTAACAAGAGCCAACACCCCTATCCATGATAAATCTTAAGAGGTGCTCTTACCTAAAAACATAATTCCAATAATCTTTCACAAAATTGACATGAAGAAAGGGAATTTCAAGCTTTCTGCACACCCATTCTGCATCATTTGCATCTTGTAAAACAGAGCATAAGCCTTTTTCATCTCTGATGTCCCAATTTTCCATGAAAACACCCACAACATCGAATCCTGCAATAAACTGACAGTCTCAAGAATTCACATAACTTCATTTAGCATTTTAAAAGTTTAAGCATAAAAATGAGCTGTAAAAGTTTCTATGTTTACATTTATCTTTCAGCACATAAAAAAATGCACAGTTCAGAATCTGGCTTTGGAATCCTCCCTCCCTTTTCAAAATTGCATTATGAAAAACAAAGTATGAAAGATTCTTCTTAACCATAACAGTGCTTTGCTTTTATCAAATAAAACATTAACAGTGGCTAGCATTCTAATCACATAGGCTATACAGGTAATCTCTTTAAATTAGCTGAATTTAATAATCTAATGCCATTTAGCTACATGGACACAAGATAAGTTTGGCCAAATACTTCATAGCTTTTGTTATTTTATGAGGCAGAGTGGTTAGACCACTTGGCTCAACCAAGGGTTCAATCCCAGGGATCCCCATGTGGGATTTGTGGTGGAGTAAGTGGCATCTGGGCAGGTTTTCTCTGGGTTCTCCAGTTTTCCCCAATGTTCATTCCACCAATTGCTCCATCATCACCTTCCCTTTCATCCACTTTGTCTCCATTTCATATCATCTTTTCCCCTCACTCATGCCTGACTTGGGCCGATCCCCTGTACCAGGTTCTTCATTCTCTGATTCAATGTCCATCTGCTCCTCTACAGGCCTCTGACCCTAGGCACTGTTGTAAGTCCTAGAGGGTGTAAGCCCTACATATGAGGAGGGTAAGCCGACTAAGTGGGTGGGAGGGTGGGTGAGTAAAATGTTTGGTAGGATACAGACACTTTGGTACATAAGACACATTAAACTTACTGTTGATTACTGATATATGGTTCATGGGCTATTAATCAAGTACAGTATTGTTCTGTCAAGCTTTCTGTTATTAAATCTCTATGGTCTTCCTCGGGGTACAAAAATATCAAGCTATTCCAGGTCCATACTTAAGCTAACATAAGCATGTTTGGTTCATGGAGGAAACCAAACACGTGTTAAGAAATTAAGAAGTTATGATGGATTAAGAGACTGGTTTACCATTGGAACAATCAAATGTCATGAGTATGATAGGATGTGCAACACTGCTCTGTGACCTTTACAGATCCATTACACATCCCCAGTGTTATTATCATCAGTCCAGAAGTCTAACATTCATAATGACTGAATCAGACTCTGGACTGTGATGGTTGAAAGCTCCTCCAGTTTTTTAAATTGATTCGTAAAACTGAGGGCTCTTTGGTGAACAAGTGCTGGGCACTTGCACAATAAATGGGCAGTTGTCTCATATGCCTATTGACAATCTATGACAGCATTCACTTGCTGTCCCTTCTGTATAGGTGCCCTTAAGGGGACAGTGTCCTGTAGAGAGGCCCATAGCTCATGAGAGCCTTTTCTCTGCTTAATTTTAACAGTTCTTACGACCTGCTAATGTCCAATTTCCATATGAGAGCTTTGGAGTGCCTGAAACCTACAGATGAGTTCCAGCATTTCTCGTGTTCTCTGAGTAACCAGCCAACTTAACCGGTTCATGACAGCCCCAGTACTGGTTCAGGTCCAATAAAAGGTTGCTCAGTTCCCTTCTTAGCAGCTTCATCTGCTCTTTCATTGCCCAGAATCCCCCACATACCCCGGTACCAAACTCAGCTGAACTGAATTGTGGATATTTAGTACTGTGAGGGACTCACAGCATTCTGACCTTCTTGGAGTTAACCAAGTGGTTATTGAGAGGATACCTACTTGACTATCCGAGAATATATGAATCTATCTATTACTATAGTGTCTTCTTACACTCTCCCAAATATTAGCTAAAATAGCAAATATCTCTGTCTCAAAGACCATGGCATATTCACCCAAGCTAAATGACAGCATAGTACCATTGCCATAGAGACCAACCCATGTCCCAAATCTGGGTTTAGAGCCATCACTTTATCTGAAAGGCCTTAATCAAATGTCAAACTTAGGTGTTTTTTCTGCAAAGTCCATGACCTTTCTTATATCCTAGTGTGCAGTGATGTAGAATTAGGGGAGACTTTGGGACTGAGTCTACCTAAATAATTTGCTAAGAAAATAACTGAATTCATAAACAAATACATAAATAAAAATGTCAACCAAGTCATTATAAATCCATTAGTACTACCATCAAAATATTTCTTACTGCTGCATGCCCAAACCACTACTGCTAGTATCTGCCAACCTGTTGTGCCACATACTTAGGCAGCATCGAAATCTCATGACGCGGCAGTAAAGTCAAGAAGAGACTGAGATGGTCAGGCAAATAGAAAATCTCAAGTGTAAGCTACATGGCTTTTCCCACTAAATGTTCACCTACTCATTGAGAGAAGACAGGCTAACTTGTTGCGCATGAGCAGCTTAAATGCAGCACCACAGAGACTTGAAAGATTTTATGAGGTTCTAGTCTCTACAGACAGATATATCCTTGTTTGAGGAGGCTAGAAGCTGGACAATAGAGAATGAGTAAGAGCTGGGTTAACTTAAGCATTCCATTCTTCGGTCTTTGCTGACCCAGCATTGAGTGCAATGCAGTGTTAATTTGCTTTAAACTGTGGATTCTGTTTCCGAGTTGAATTTTTTAATCAGTGTAGATATATGGACAATTCCACTACTTCAGTTGCTTACTTATTAAAAACACTTTTTTTGACTCTGTCTTATGAAAAAACAGTAAAAGACCAATTTCTAAGCTTGAGACTCTTGCAAGAAAAGAACCAAAAACAGACATTTCAAACATCTTGGTTAACTGGTAGTTACTCTCATAACAAATTGTATTGCTTCACATGTTTGCTATTTGGCAGGAAAAAGGAATATTAAGTATAAAAACAATGAAAAGAAAAAGTGCAAACATGAATCCTCTAAAAGGCACATTCATAGCAAATAACTAACTACTGGATAGGACAATACAAATTGAACATGTTTTGTCTGAAGCTGCACAATTGTCGGTCATTAAACAGAATGAGAAAGTGTCAGCCAATTGCAAAATATAAGGTTGCATCATCATTCAAGCTGTAGCGTTTTTAGCCAAACAAGAATTAGCTTTCAGGGGTCACAGAGAAGGGTTGGAGTTATCTAGACTATACTCACAGGAAGAACCATTTATGAGGCATCCCCTTTTTCTTCTCCTTCTTCTACTACTACTCCTCCTCCTCCTCATCTTCTGGTTTCAAAGGTACTCCTCCAGACATACAAGATTGATTGATTAAAATTATAACATTAGTTTTAAATGAATAGATTCAGTAGAAAAACAGGGAAAATGATTTTGTATGTGTGCAAGCGGATGAAACATTGGATGTCTCATGCAGAGCTAAGTGTCATCTTCCGATACTGCATAGGTGATAGAATTCAGGAGAGATTTGTGGGGATTTTTTATGTATCTGCAAGCAAATCTGCTAAGCGTCTGTCTCTCTGTCTTTTTATTTATTTGCTAAGCTGTATACAGGTTAGTATGACTGGTGTTCAGCCCTGGCTCTTTGCCAGTTATACTCATATTTTACAGTAATTTCTTATTTCTAATTTATTACATCATTTATAAACTGTTGTTTAACTCTATTTACTGTCCATACTTTTTAACTTTATATAAAAATTTCCCAATTTTCTTACTATCTTTTTGAAACATTTCCACTACCGCTATACTTCTATCTATCTTGAACCATTTCTTATTTTTTTATTTATTTATTGTGCAGAGTTTACAATTTGATTGTCTACTGAACTTTGTCCCGGCCACTCATTCTGTAAACAATCACTACAGTTTATCTACATTTTACAATTTCCTGTCAATAAATTATCTTGCTTCAGTTTTTCATGTCCCATTTCCAGTTGTCACTTATTGATTACTTTACCATCACACATTCACCATAGCTTTCCATTCAAAGTAAGATACACTGCCTCTTACTTTTCTCTATCCACTGTCCAAAGCCATTTATTTTTGACTTTACACAAAAATTGTCCAATGCTCCTAGCATCCTTGCACATCATTTCAATTATAAGTGTATTTCTATCCCCATTCAACCACTTCTTTTTAATAAATTCTCTTCTCCAATTTTCTGTTCTTTGGTCTTAAATACTATGTGTTCAATGTCTTCATTACCACCACATATCAGACATTGGTTTTGAGGAATACCCTGCCTTAACCTCCATGGTCCGGTTCTTACCCATCCAATATGGCTACTACACTTGACACAACAGGAATTTCAGCCAATTTTACTGCATGGGTACTCTTTAGCAGCAGAGTTTTCAAGAAAAATCTTACATAAAGGTGGGGTTTGTATATATGTCAGAAATGATGTGACTTATAAAGTTTTGGATTTATCCAAGTTTTGTAGTGAACAAAACCTTGAACTCTGTGCAGTTCAGCTAAATGAAGGTAAATTGAATGTAACTATAGTAGCCCTTTATCGATCTCCCTTAGGCAATTTTGAAATATTCAGAAAGCAACTTGAACATCTTCTAAAATTTTTATTCAAACCAAAAAGAGAATTAATCATATGTGGTGATATAAATGTTGATTATTTGAAACCTAGTCCTCAAAGGGAACAACTCAGCACTTTACTTACAACATACCACATGTCACATACAGTAAACTTTCCAACAAGAATCCAAAACAGCTCCTCTACAGCTATAGATAATATATTTGTAAACTCAGATAGCATTAATTTTTGCAATGTCTCATCAAAATCTAATGGCCTGTCGGATCACGATGCACAAGTTCTACACATTAAAAAGTTAAATTTAAAATCCAAACCTAAATATACTTATCAGAAATCTAGGGAAATAAATGAAAATACTCTGAGTGAGTTTAGCAAAATACTTGAACTTGAGTCATGGAATCAAACTTACCAAACGAATGGAACCAATAATAAATATAACATGTTTCTTCAGTGTTTCAAAACCCACTTTGAAGCTTGCTTCCCGGTCAAGTTAAACAAAATATCTAACTTCAAAAGAGAGAACGCCTGGATCACTTTAGGAATTAGGACGTCATGTAGACGTAAAAGAGAATTATATGAGCAAGTAAGAATTAGTAATAATATAGATTTAAAACACTACTTCAAAAAATATTGTAAGCTTCTAAAGAAGGTAATAAAAGCGGCTAGAATATTGCATTACAATAAACAGATTCAACTCTCTGACAATAAAATAAAAACTACTTGGAATATAATAAAAAGAGAAGCCGGTAAATCCTCATTACAAAATGACTTAATAACACTAAACATTGATAATCAAGAAATTAGTAAACCTCATGAAGTTGCAGAAATATTTAACAAATTCTTTTTGGATGTAACAAACAAAATGAGTATTAATTTTGGAAGTAAAGAGGCAGCTTTGGAATTTCTAAGATCAAATTTCACTAATGAAGTGCCTGAATTTAAAGTTAGCCTGACAACGCCTTCTGAAATAAACAAAATTATTAACTCTTTCAAAACAAAAAACTCTTCTGGTTATGATGAAATAACAATAAAAGTCTTAAAATCATGCTCATCTCAAATTTCCACTCCCCTTAGTTATTTGTGCAATGAGTCACTAAGGTCAGGAATTTTCCCTGACAGAATGAAATTTTCCATTGTTAAACCACTTTTCAAAAAAGGCAAACGCAATAATGTTTCAAATTATAGACCAATATCTCTCTTGCCAATTTTCTCAAAGGTTCTTGAAAAGGTGATGTTTAATAGACTTTATAAATACCTTGAATGTAACAACATACTTGTCAGGGATCAGTTCGGGTTCAGAAAAGGAATGTCGACCAATAATGCAACTTATAAACTTACTCATGAAGTGTTAACTGCATTAAACAAAAAAATGCATGTAGGTGGGATTTTTTGTGACTTAGCAAAGGCATTTGACTGTGTTAATCATGATATTCTGATAGCAAAATTGAAATTCTATGGACTAAAAAATGAAACTCTAAGTTGGTTTGTATCATATCTAAATGAAAGAAAACAAAGTGTTGAAGTTGTCAATGATATTGAATTTGGAAAACAGACATCAAAATGGAAAACAGTAACACATGGAGTGCCCCAAGGTTCAGTCCTAGGACCTTTATTATTTTTGATCTATATAAATGACCTATCACTTTATATAAAGGATATTGCAAGTATAATTCTGTTTGCTGATGACACGAGTGTTCTGGTGACTAGTAAAAACTTGAATGAGTGTGTAATTAAATTGAATTATGTTTTGAACTGTATGTCACACTGGTTTAAAGCTAACAAATTATCTGTAAATTTAGACAAAACAAAAGTTGTTAAATTTATAACCCATCGATCACTACACACTCCAATAGAAATTGGGATTAATGACATGTCACTAGAACAAATAGACAACATTAAATTTCTGGGCCTCCAAGTAGACAGATATTTAGATTGGAAAGTTCACATTAGGTATATCATACCCAAACTCAGTTCTGCATGTTATGCTATCCGAGCATTGGTAAATGTCAGTTCTATAGATACACTTAAATTAGTATACTATGCATATTTTAACTCTATCATTGAATATGGAATACTATTTTGGGGAAATTCGGTAGAAAGTCAACGAATATTCCTCATGCAAAAGAAGGTTATAAGAATCATTTCCAGCACTCATAGCAGACACTCTTGCAAACATCTTTTTAGAAGACTAAAGTTATTAACCCTACCTTGCATGTATATATTTTCAATCTTAAAATTCTATGTATGCAATCGAACCACATTTATTACAAACATGGAAATTCATGAGATAAACACTAGACAAAAGGGTAACATCCATCGTCCCAGTACAAAGCTTTCTTGCTTCCAGAAAGGTGTATATTATGAGACCATAAAAATATTTAATACTCTCCCAAATGATCTTAAGAGAAAAGTTGACAACTTCAATGTCTTTAAAACTGCTGTTAAAGAGTACCTATGCTCAAAAGCATATTATTCTGTACAAGATTATCTTAATGACAAATTATCCTAATGATAAAACTTATATAGCTCTGTAAGTAGTATTAGTAAATATTAATGACAATTGCCAGTCATATTTGAAATCTGCTCTAGAATTAATGAAGCTATTTAAATGTATGTATATTAAGAACTGACAGTAAATGCTATGCATTACACATCAAATAGAACAAAATGATCAGACTAACAAAGGTAAAATCCTAGTGAATGTTAAAATAACTGTTCTTGCCTATACCTATGTTAACCTTATAACAGTAAGGAGGTATACAACTCTGTAATAAATTACACTTGATTTGTTTCATTTTGTATATAATATGTCCTTATTTTATTTTAAATGTTCTGTATACTATGTAATATTTATGTATATATGTAACTTTATTGTACATTTCCTTAACACGCATATAGTATTTGTATTTTATTTCAAATGTTCCATATTCTATGTAATATTTATGTTTATATATAATTTTTGTACATTTCCTTGACTTGTTCTATGTTCACAAGTCTTTATGGCTGCTAGTGAACTCACAGAATACAATCTAATCTAATCTAATCTAATCTAAGAAGGGTGGGGTGCAAGGACTCATAAAAGAAGTTTGTCCAAAAGCTCTTTGCCTACCTTGTTATGCGCATCAGCTAAACCTTGTGTTATTACGTGGTTCTAAGACAATTAAAGATGTGCATATATTCTTGTAGCTTTCATAACTTCTTCAATAAATCTTTAAAGAGTACAGCTCTTTTAACTAAAAAGGGTTTCACAGCACCTCATGCAAATATAACGTGCTGGAACTCTCATTCAAGAGCCATGTCAATCATATCAATACAATTCAATGGCCTACATGAAATATTTTAAGCAATTATTGATGATCCAGATAATCAGTGGGATCCAGACTCATTCAACTTTGCTTCTGGTTTGAAAAGATGTTTAAACAGCCCCAAATCTGTTTATCTACTTCAGGCATGGGGAAAACTGGCTCAAAAGAGCCACTGCATTGGAACCCATCTTTGCCTCACTCTACCAGCCATCCCTCCTCCTCACCGTTGGTCTCCTTCACCTTTGCTTCTGACATGCCTCATTCAGTGGCGGGTATGGTTTCGAACTTGGTATGTCACTTTCACAAAGAGTGGCAGAGAAATTTTTCCTAACTTACAAAAACAGGAAAGCTTGCTGTTTAATATGCAGATTTCAATTTGCAAATATAAAGCATTACAATATCAAATGCCACTATAATCAGAAGCATAAAGCAGACTTTGGTGATCTTATAGGTATTTATTTACGATTTCAAAAGGCATTTTCTGAATATTTGTAAAAATATAAAAGGCAAGATATGATTCTACTATTTTAGGGGTTTAGTTTCTTATCAGTTTATTAAGTATTCGGAACTGAACTTACTTATCTAAAAAGTTGAGTGCATATTAGATCTATTTGATGTGATTTAGTATATAATTATATATATATTATTAGTATTATATCTGAAGTATATTTTAAATAATTTCTCTTAGGGTTGGAGAGAGAACGTAAGCCTAACGAACTGAAATTGAAGTCATAAGCACTCTGAGTGAAACACCCAGAGAGAAGATATTATCGTAAGTTATAGAATATCTTGGCTTATAGCTAAAAGAAAGTGCTGTTTTTCTGATGGGGAATTTGTTAAAGAATGCTTAGTGGTTGCTGCTGAGGAGGTTTCTCCAAATTCAGTGAATGATATAAACGCAGTTGCTCTTGTTGGACGGTCACCGACAGGATTACAGAAATGTCAAATGACATACCGAACCAGTTGGAAAGAAAACTGGAGCACTTATTTTTTTTCTATCGCCCTAGATGAGTGCACAGACAGAAAATATATAGCACAACTAGCTATAATTATAAGGGGTGTAGATCAGAATTTTAATATTTCAGAAGAGTTACTTGATCTGGTTCCCTTGCATGACAGTGTTCATGGTACAGACATTTTCGAAGCTGTGCTGAATGTTGTTTGTAAATTTAATTTAGAGTGGGGAAAATTGGTGTGGATTGCCACAAATGGAACACTTACAAGCACTGGAAGGTTAAATGGTTTTGTGGGAGTACTGCATATGTTCTTAGCTGGCATATCTTATTCAGAAGATGTCAAAAATATTCATTGTATAATACATAGAGAAGTTCTTTGTGCTAAAGCAGCTAACATTGAAAATTTTATGAACATAATGGCAAAGACTGTTAATCTCATAAAAGCAAATAGTCTTCGACAGTGACAGTTCCAGAGCTTCCTAGAGGATGTGCAATCGGAATTTCAAGATCTGCCCTATTATTGTCAAGTGAGATGGTTAAGCAGAGGAACAATGTTAAGGCATTTTTTCAATTAAGGAATGAAATAGCTTTCTAAGAATAAAAGTGAATAATGTATTTTATATTCAGAATTACCGAGTATTTTAAAAATGCTGGTGGTACAAATATCTACTATGACATATGCAATTTATTACAGGGAATAGTGATACCTGAGCTAACACAACCAGACTGAATCCAAGATTTAGCATTTTACTGCGGCATCCCAACTCATCTTGACACAATGAATCTTTGGCTACAAGGTAAAGATCAGCTCTTGATTACTATGATTGATTCAGTAAGCTTTCATGGCTAAACTAAATCTACTCTCATATCAACTTGAAAATAACAGTATGTATCATTTCTCTTCTTTGAGGTCGTTAGAAATCCCATCAGATCATGCACATGGCCATTACAAAAGCATACTTCAATCCCTTAGCAAATGTTTCCAAGAAAGATTTTCAGAAATAACTGTAATGGACAAGGAAATGTGCCTGTTCAATAATCTCCCCGCAAGGGGAGGGGGAGGTTTCAGCTGCCATGGTGTGGGCGCTGCGGACCCTGAACACTTGTGGTACTTTTAACGTTACTAGAAGTACGCCAGGCCGAACATTTGAGCCCTTCTCGAAAGGGAGTTGTTCGGATTTGGTTGGACTCGGCAGGGCAGTGGTTATCAATACCCATGGGAGATTGGGTACGCCTGGCTAGTTTATCTGCCCAAGCAGGGTTGTGAGACGCCCCGATGTTCTCCGGCACCAACCATGAGAGAGAGCTGGAAGACGGTACCTAGATATACTGTTGGCCCCACCAAGGTTATTCGGTAGTCTCCCCCAATAGGGTTTTACCTATTGGCCTGATGCGTGTAAGTGGCATATCCACTTCTGTCCTTGTGTGGCAGGGATAAGGGGAGGATGGTGTCTTAACCCAGTCTCGGTCATGCAGGGGGGACGGTATATAAAATAGGCACTGTCCCTAATGGAAAAAACACGTGAGCTTGACTTCTGGATTGCGGGGGCGTGTTCTGAGTTGTCAGACCCAGTCCGGAGTTTACAGGTTGTTCAATAATCTATTCATATTTCATGTTGCCCAAGCAGCAGAGCCACTTCAGCTAGAACTCATAGAAATGCAAGCGAGCACATGACTAAAATGTGTAGGAAAAGCTATATTAGATCTTTTTAAATGCCTCCCAGAGGAGCAATTCCCTAATCTATGCACATTTGGAAGATGTATTGTATCTATGTTTGGCTCAACTTATTGTTGTGAGCAGTTTCTTTCCACAATGAATATTACCAAAAGTGTATTCAGGTTTAGGATCACAGACTTGCATTTAATTTCAGTACTGCAATTGAGTTGCTCCACCCTAGAGCCAGATATATCCTTTTTAGTAAATAATAAGATACTCAGGGGAATGAACAACAAAAACATTGGAGCTTTGTTACTTTATTTATTGTGAAAGAGAAACAATTTAGTATGTTAATCACAAGGCAGAAGATAAAGGAAGGCTATAAACTTGAAGATCATATAATTTGCATAACCACAGTAGGTGGCTGTAACAATTTGTATGCAAAATATGTTTAACATAAACAGAATAGGTAATACCAACAAAGAAATTATTACTGCCACACAGGTGAAACGAAGCCACCACTGTGCTTGTTTGTATCAAAACAAGTACATTTCTCTTCGCCACTCAGCAACAGAATGTGGGGTGAGTAAGGCACTTTCAATTGCTACCTCTCCTCTCGTCCCTATGCCTGATCTACTTTGTTTCTACCAAACAAATTTTGTTTAATGTGCTTCAAAACAAAATTACTTCAAATAGTTTGGTATGTCAGGATGAAATGAAATTGGAAATAACAAATACAGAAATACTCAGGGTGAAGACACCATCAACAACTGCATATATAAAAGTAAGATGCTGACTGAAAAACTAGAATTCAATGAATCAATGATAGGTCACATTTGAAATGGCTACTCTATGAAAACTTGACACTCTAGTGGTTCAACTGGAAACAAGATTTGAGGATTTATCCAACAGTAAATTCATTGAACTAGTAAATGAACATTTGTATCCAGTTTCCATCCATTTGTATCAAAGTACAGTGTTTAATTTCCAAAGCAAAATTAATTAGACTCATTGATCAGTATCCCTTCTTTTAATTCCGAAAAACCTGAATGTGAGGTTTTAAATGTTTAGGGGGATACAGCAAAGTACTTGTCACTGTCTCTGCTTTTGCATTACTTGTCGGACAATGGTTTGGATGATGTGTACATGGAGACCACTTAATTATTGTAGATAATGTTGATGTTGCTGTCACCATTGCTAGTAGTGAACATAGCATGAGCATACTTAAAAGAATTAAGGCTTACTTGAGGAACTTTATGACAAACTAAAGGCTGTCATGTTTAGTGACATTGGCGATTGAATAACAGTTATTAACCCTTTTGCCGTTATGGAGGGAATGGTTATGCCATACGCAAATGCCCTTCATCTGTTATGGACGGAACAGTTTTGCTCACAAATTACAACTATGTTAATTTAAACAAAACATTATTTTGCAGTTTACCTGTGGACAACACCATTTGTAACATACCTAGTGTAACAATTGAAGCATGCTATGAAGGAGGTTTACTCCTGTTAGCATGTTTCATGTAATTTTACAATCTAAGTGTGTATGAACATTGTTTACTTTTGCTGATTATATGGCAGTCTACTAATTCCAATATATTGCATGACAAAAGCCATTAGAAAAACAGTCTCAGTTATCTGTGACTCCCCATTATGTTTGGAACCTTCTTTTAAAATGTATCAGAAGAAGAAGAAGAAGAAGAAGAAGAGGAGGAGGAGGAGGAGGAGGAGGGGGAGGGGGAGGGGGAGGAGGAGGAGGAGGAGGAGGAGGAGGAGGAGGAGGAGGAGGAGGAGGAGGAGGAGGAGGAGGAGGAGGAGGAGGAGGGAGAAGTATGCATGTGAATTTCTTTGTCTTATGAATGTTACATAGGCTTCCCCACATGGAACTTCGTTGTTCACCCCTGAATCATGTATCTATTGAGTGTTAAGGTTATGAAGATCATTTATCATGTCTTTACTTATATTTGGTGTGGGCATTCTTTAGATTAACCAAGAGCAATACAAGAAGATTCATCACCAGTAAACAAGGACGAATGGTGACACACCAGGGAATTCTTGGTACTTTATTCTGGTCACTAGAATCTACCTGCTGACTTTGTTTCTTCAACATGCTTGCACAAATACAGTTCAAACAGAGGTGAAGTATGTAACAAGCTTCTCTGCATATTGAGCCCACATTAGCTACCTATTTTTCAGAAAAAAAAACTAAATAAAATTTATTTCCCCAATATCAAATACAGCTGCAATCAATGCTTACTTTTAGTAGGTTTATCCTTATTGGTTACAATTTCAGTAAATGTGTGTTTTTTGTTTAATTCAAATACCTTAAAAAATAATGGAATAATTTGCATTTTAACCAACTTATGCAGAATTAAACTGCAAGCTGGGATTTCAACCAATACTGCCTGACTTGCAGCGGTTCATGTGTGCTTTAAATGAATGGCTGATAGTGAATGGGTTAAGTGAAGTGTGGGGTGACCACACTTTTAAAGAACATATGATTGATATCTTCACAGAGAAGAGAAATCACCAAGTGAAGCTTATATACAAGAAAATCTAAAAGAGTACCATGTCCTCATTGTTTATAATGGTTTATCAGCATTCTGTAAAGTTGAGCCTTACACTACATATATTTTATGATCTTTTAATCTTTGTAGTTTAGTGTATAATCTAAGCTCACTCAATTTCAACCACCGCCACCACTGCTGCCAATGTTGATGACGAGCACGATGACAATGATGTTGAGGATGATAATAATAATACCACCACTTTATATAGGTATATACAAAGTTGAATTTATTGCAAATATTTGCATTATTTTATTATTTAAAACAGTATTATATAGGAATTCATGTATCATTTAAACAATTATAAATTCAGTTTTTAAAATCCAGGTGACCTAGAACATGTCAAGCTATGCAACTACTACTGTGTGTCAGTACTTGCATACTTGCAGAGCCAATGACAGTGCTTTAAAGGTACTCAATCACTGCTTCTTCACTGATGTTCCGTTGTGCCACTCTCCCCTGTTTCAGCATAGCTACATGCTGGCTAAATGGCTTCACTGAGATAAATCCCTTATTTCTATTGAAGCTTTATCATTTAGCTGTATTTCAATGGCTTCTTTAATCACATGCTCCTAGTAGATGATGGTTATAAAAATGCCAATGACTTGTTCAAATAGTATATTATGCCCAGGCTTTATATAGTGTCGAGTTACAGCTAATTTTTCAGGGTTATGTGGATTAATGCAGTGCTTATGTTTAATGTGTCACTAACATCAATAAGATGGGTAAAGTTTAAAGTCAATAATAGAAAATATGAGAAAGAGGAGAAGAAGAGAAAGAAAAAGAAGAGAATAAATCATTTATTCCATATGATAAGAATCTGTCTAACACAACTGCATGTTTCCTCAAAAATGCAAGATCAAAATCATCCACGTGTCGCCAAAAAAACCTGTTAAGGATGACCTTGGCTTAGGAACTGCTGGTATATATAGGATATCATGTCAGTGTGGCTGCACACCATGCTGCATTCAATGATACAGTGAACATAAATGCTATATTAAGTTACATTATCCCAAAAAACTAGCTTTGGCCCAGTATTGCATAGAGTTCTGGCAAATTACACTATTTGAACATTGATAAAATCACCAGCTATAGACACTGCATGTTTAAAGCAGCCACTGAAATACAGCTAAGTGAACACAACTTTTCAATAGAGAAAAGCCATTTTATGTCAGTGAACCCAGGAAGCTGGCATTAGCTATACTGAAATTGAGAAGAGTGCTACAATGAGGTAGCAGTGAAGGACCAGTAACTGAGTGCCCTTCACTGACTACTGTCTTTCCTGTAAGCACCAATAAACAATAGGGGTTTCATGAAAATTCATGGACTCCACAGAAAAGGCACCTTAACCATGTCATGTAATTAATCCATTGGTGGACCAATCCGTTAATCTATTTCAACGTTTTGATTTGTGGACACATGATTACCTTAATTGGCAAATCAATCATATGTTTTTAACATTATTATAAATTTTCCCCAGAATAGTTTTATTTTAGTACCCTAAAGAAAGCCATGGAGACAAGATGATCAAATGGTTGACCGAACAGTATTGTAACAAATGAGAATACCATTTACTGCAAAACACACTTTATTCATCCCTAGGTATTCAACATAGCACAAAAGTTACACTTGAGTCACTTTCGGCACACACTCGGAACACAACACAACTGATCCTTTGAATCAAATCACAACTCTCAACTGTACTGCTGAGTCACAACTGACACTGTCAACTTTTCACTTTGTCACTTCTTGACCAACAGAACTGCCTGAGCTCTACTGAGCTCCCGGGCAAGAGCAACCCCTTATATAGGCCCGCATACAAAGTGGAACTTTCTAGAGGCAGAACCTACTTGAAACGGCCCAAAGGAATCCTCTGGAGTGGGGAAGTGGCACACAATGACTATTGTTCTGGAGGGGACTGGCCATTACCCCATATGCGGCCAAGTAGTTGAGCTGAGAGGTGCTCTCACCACCAGCCCATACGTAACTCGCGCATGAGGTCATAGTATTATACTTGGTTGAGAGTCCATGAAACCATCATCACTTTGGTATATCTTACAAAAATTAACAATCCCTTTCCCTCCCCCTTGAATGAGCTCTTGAGTGGTATATTTATTTACTTTTTTAGCCTCTGCATATCAGATGAAATTAAATCTAGGCTGTTACATCTAATGGCCGAGTAATTCATTTCATGAAAGAAAAGATAAAGAAAAGGGCATTTATGATTTTATTTCAATCAAGCTGAGCTAATCACATTGTGAAATTGTAAACATGAAATAATGAAATACTAGCTATCAATGAAGTCAGTATCCTACCATGTAATACGTAAATTATTGGTTTACAGGTATACCCTACAAATGGTGTAGCTTACAATTCCTTCCTATATTTTTTCTGTTTAAATTATCATCATATTCTTTATTCATATAGCATTATAAATGGTGATAGTTGTGTATTTTAGTTATGTTATTTATTTGGTGATGGCATGGTGCACTGTGTGCATTCAGTATCCTCAAAAACTGCTCAATATAGTATCATATAAACAAACAACAGTATTGTTTAGAATTTATTTTTTAAAAGCTCTGTCAGAGAGAAAAATTTACTGGACTTACCCTGATAATTTTGTGGAGAGATAAATGAGCTTTAAGCTACAAAGGTATTAATTTCTCACCACTTTATTGCTTTAACTAAAAACACAAGGTGGTTATTAATATGCTAACATCTGAATGATAATGCATCTTACATACCTCTCTCTTTCAAAAGATATACTGCTACTGCACTATCAACTCCTCCAGAAACAGCCGTTATCACTCTTCTGATGCTCAACATTTTATACCTGTTATACGAATTAGAAACAAAACTGAATTACTTTTGTCTGTGAAGTTGCTACCACAAACTTGCTTGGCATACCCCTTGGTAGCAACCAGCAAGGATGCTCACAGTATGTAGTTAATGGAAACATTTTAAATTTTTATTCTATACTTATTCTTGCGTTTTTGTTATGCATTTGTACATCATTTTTCTTAACCGTTCAGTGAAAAATAACAGCAAAAGTGAATGCTGAATGCCATTTCTACGAAATGAATTGAAGAAAAACTGAAATAACGCATTAAGTGATAATATGTATATTTCTAGACAAATGCCTTGACAACTGCTATTTTTTATTAAGCTCAAATGTGGCTGAAGGCTAACTTGGCACTTGATGCCACATGACTCACTCAACTGTTAAGGAGGCTCACCTTATCACATCCAATCATGTTACAAATACATCTCACGAGGAGAGGTGTGATGTCACCCATGTTGCAATATATGCATACATTCCTCAGTCATCCGTGGTGTAGTGGTTACCATGCTAGCCTCTGGTTTCAGAGGTCACAGGTTCAAACCCGGCGGAGGGCAATGGATTTTTTCGGGCATAAAAATCCTTAGCATGGCTTCCTTCGGAAGGGAAGTAAAGCCGGTGGCCCCGTGTCGTAGATTTACAGCACGTAAAAGAACCTCAAGCCTGATAGAGGCCTTCGAGCAAAATTACCGGTCTTTCATGCCCAATATAGAATGGGATGCTAAGGACCACAGCAGTTAAAGAGCATTCATAAATAAAACTCAATTTAATTTACATTCCTCAATTTTTTCCTGGCTTCTGCCTTAGCGCGTTTTGACGCTTGCAACAGAAAATTTTTTTAAGTGCAGAGCACAGAGATTGTGGTATATGGACGAATTACATGCAGGAGTGTATCTGGAGGGATTCAAGATTTATTTTATATAAGTTTACCACTGCATTTTTCAGTGTCTTATTGCATTCATCACAAATTTTAGTGGTATTGGTTTTGCTGCATAATTTGCAGACATTTGCAAACTTTGTTTTAAAATGGTTAAATCCTGGTAAAGCCAAAAAGCGTATATTAGGTATGGGAATAACTATCAAAAGTCAGGCCCGGGAGATGGTATGTGCCATAAGAGAACACTTTGAAAAAGAAAAGGAAAATGGTGGACCTCTTATTTGCATGCAAAAGGTAGTAGAGAGAACCACAGCAGCTTTAAAAGTATCCAAAAGAACAGTGTTAAGAGTAGGCAAAGAAAAGTTTGAAATACAGGAAAAATGCGGCCCATCAGCAGTTCTTACAACTCTTGGAAAAAAAGAAAAGTCAGTAGGCGCATACCAAAATTAGATTCATTTCAAAGGGAAGCCATTTGTCACCACATGTATGACTATTATAAGAGAAAGGAATACCCAATGATTAAAAAGTTGTTAAGTGTCACTTAAAAGTTCTGATTTCTTCAGCAGATCCTCTTTTTCTCTAAGGAGAATACTGAATGACATGGGATTCTACTGGAAAAAATATTTCAATAGAAAAATCCTAATGGAGCGGACAGATATTGTAGCACAAAGATGTAGATTTTTGAGGAGTATAAGGGAGGTGCACCTAAAATAGTAGTATGGCTTGATGAAACTTGGGTGAATACAGGACATTCTCTTTCAGAGGATTGGATAGATGGGCCTGCTTCAGGTACTATGCCAAAAAAATTAGACAAGGGAGGGATGCTAGGTCATCTGCTGGATTTGTTCCAAATACTCTTCTGGTCTTCAAATCAAAAAGACAGTAGATTACCATGAGATGGATGCTAATCACTTCAGAAAGTGGTTTGATGAACAGCTGTTGCCTAATTTACACACCTCTTCAATTATCATAATGGATAATGCACCTTATCGCTCAGCAGTTGTTGATAAGGCACCTACAATGTGGACTCCAAAAGGACAAATGATTGATTGGTTACATAAGCACAACATACAAATCCCTTTGCAGTCTGGCTGGGAAGCACTAGAGGACTTGAAAAAATTGAGCTGATGGAACTTGTTCAATGCCATACGCCTCAATTTCCTAAGTATGTTATAGATGAGCTTGCTAAAAGCAATGGTCATCAATACTTCATCTACACCCTATCACTGTCATTTCAACCCGACTGAATTGACATGGGCACAGGTTAAGGGTTATGTCAGCCACAACAACGAAACCTTTACTTTCACTGAGGTTCAGGAATTGACACTTAAAGTTATAAATGAAGTTGCATGCAAAAACTGGGAAAAGGTGGTTGAGCATAATGAGAGGTGTTTTAGAGGATGCATGGAAAGAAGAAGGAATTTTAGAGGAAGCAATTGAAAGTGTCATTATAAACATAAGTAATTCAAGTGACAGTGACACTGACAGTGATAGTGAACATACAACAACTAGCGAAGAGGAAGAAGATAACTTAGGAGTGCAGCCAATGGACATGGACAAGTGAAAAACACAGCAACACTGCGACAGAGTGGCACCAGGCAGCAGTAATGTCAGGTGCCAGGTTAGTTCTCCCAGGCTTTAGCTGTAGTACTATATAGATATAAGGTACATCAGAAATTTAATAATTCCTTATAAATTTAAGGTAATTTATCTTTTAAGAGAGGTTGTATTTTTAAATTGCTTCTCTCTGCCTTATCCATACGATTCTTATAATTTTTTAACCTTTTGGTACCACTGAGGAGGATCCTGCATGCTTTCATGGTACACTGTCTAGGTGTTGGCTTATCTATGCCCCTATGAAATTATCCAACTTGAATTTACCTCTAAGCTTATGCCAAATGAACAATTAACTGTCTGATACAAGAAAAGCTGAATCTAAACCAATATTATATATTTTTACATCTATCTCTAAAACACTGATCTTTTAAGATCAGTGCATTGTGTTAATTTTAAACCTACAGTATTCGTTTAACTATGAATGTATAGTTTACCTTTTATGACTAACTAAAAAGCAGAAACTGAAAGACAGGAAATGTTCAAGCCAAGTACACAGTACATTAACTTATAAATATGAAATGGGCCTTTTACTATGGAAAGATACATTGATAATAATGTAGATAAAGAAGCAATCTGTGATAAAATTTGAAATTTTTAATATATTATGGAGTTTTACATATATAATCCTTAGTGTCCACACTGTTGTATCTCGCTACACCTTCTTGTTTCTGAGATGTTACAGATGTCATTGCCAGCTGGTGAAATCACAATCACTGATAGCTGTGAAGAGCTACACTGTAGTTCCATTGGACTTTGTAATCTGCATTAATTTTAGAAAGAGTAAATAGTTTAATGTTGTAATCTGTTATCACCTCTAATAACAAACTTAAGGCTTACACTGGTATACAGAAACTGTAAAACTATCCAGAGTTTCTATTATAGTTTATAGCCCATAAACAATCCATTCTACTAACCACACATAAAGGCTTAGCCCCAATATCCTGTTTATTTCACCATGTTTAACTGCTCTTAATAAGTACTTTTTCTTTTCTTTCTTATTTTGTTTTTTTAATTCAGTTTTTTCTATATTAATTTCTGCCTCATCTCCTTCTGATTAAACATAGCAGAGGTGTTAAGGTGCATTGACACATGTAACTCATATTGGCTTTTGTAGCATGGACAAAACACACAAATGTAACAGGTAGGTAGCAAGAACAAATGATTGTTCACTTTTGAATCAAACAGTACACAGAAGTAATACCGTCCAACAGAGAGACTGTCTTGTAGCATGCTACCATAGCATCACCTATGCTACTGCCACCAGTATGCAACCATAACTACCTGCAGTAGACGTTTTAAACTTATTTACCCTAACATTGCATAGCTTTGTTTACATTAGGGTTTTTTAAATTTTCAAATGCTTAGAGAAGGATGTATGACAGTACTTTCACAATAGTTATATAACTGATAATTAATTGTTCCTTTACACAAGGCAGTGTGTAAGACAAGGTTTGAAAGGTGGAATCAGATAAAAAATTTCAATGCCATAGCCGGGATTTGAACCACAGATCTTCCACTCTATTCACGGTTGCTCTAACCGAGCCACCATGGCAACATGCCATACAACATTAAATTCTCCAGCTGACTCACAGTTTTTCTCCTGGTAAACCACAAAGAGATTCCAAATAACATTTGAGATAACATACCCCAATGGTGACTTACAATGTTGTAAGTAATTTTAAGTCCTTTTAAGTCCTGGGCGTTATAGGTAACTTCTATTAGGTAAATTAATGATAATTGTCCTTTCACACAAGGCCATGTGTAGGACAAGGGTAAAAAGGTAGAATCAGACTGAAAAATTCAATACCATAGCCAGGATTTGAACCATGCATCTTCCACTCTACATGTGGTTGCTCTAACCATTGAGTTGCCATGGCAACATGCCGGCATGACATTAAATTCCCCAACTGACTTGCATTTTTCTCCTGGTAAACCACAAGGAATGATTGATTAATTGATTGATGAAATCTGGGAGACAAAACAAGATGGTCTTATCCATTCTACCTGGACCAAAGTGAATGGCTTATTGTGTGGTATCTCTCCCAGTTGTACTATGGTGCCATCAGATAAAGCGGCAATGCTGTTATCAGACTGGGCTGCAGTTATGTGCCGCTTCCCTCACAAGACTCCAGTCCCAATTATTGCACCGCTTCCCTCATACTCACACATCAGAGTCCATTACATGATCACAAAGTCAGTGTTTGGTGTGCTGTGAGTGCAGCTAGAACAATTGGCCCTATTTTCTTTCACAAAAAAAATTAATGCTGCATGGTACCAAGCCTTAATTTTGGAGCAGTTTTTCCCTCAATTGGCAGATAAGCGAACGCACGGTGTATTTCAACAAGATGGGGCTACAGGTCATACAGCTCGGACTTCTTTGGATACAATTGCTGGCATCTTTGCTGATAGAGTGATCAGAGCAGGGATGTAGCCCACTCGATCTCTAGACCTCATGCCCTGTAATTTTTTATTTGTGGGGCAATCTAAAAGACAAAATGGTTAACCAAAATATTACAAGAACTGCAAAATAATATACACAAAGAAATAACCAACATTTCCCAAGAAGAGCTGCATTATGTGACTCATAATCTGTTAAAATGCTGCAATGCCTGTTTCTGAGTACAAGGAGAATGTTTCCAACACCATATTTGAAAAGTTAAGCAATGTAACGGACATTCAATATTGAAATTTGTGAAATAATAATTGCACTAGTTGGCCTTGTCCGTTCATCCTATTTGTTTCAATGAATATGGTGGTTCACGCGGGGATGAAGTGTTGGCAGGCGAGTGGCGCATGCCCACGACCCGGGAGCCACTAGCAGTGTTGCCACTTAAACTGATGACCCTGTAGTTCAGCCAACCTGTTCTCTTAAAGAGTTTCAGGAGTCTCTCAACTAGATGCTTATTGGATAGTATTACTTTGGGGTCTGATCTCCCTAAAAGATAGTATCATTTATTTTTCAATGCATTGCATTGGAATATAAGATGCGGGTGATCTTCACTTTGGGGACCCTTTCTCAATCCCCATTGTGTACAGGTGTTTTTTGAAATACCTATGGCCAGTCATTAGACCCACCAAGAGTTTTGTCTGCTTCCTGTCCAATTTGAGACCTTTATCCAATTATCTACATGCCGTCTATGAATCCAGTTTAGCAGATTGGTTCTTATGCTCCTGTTAGTAATATCCAAGGCAGGCTCTGGCTTTACAGAGTTGTGGCCCCTGCCTTAGCTAATTTATCTAAATTTTCATTGCCATCTATACATGAGTGACTGGTGACCCATAATGAGGTAACCTGTTGCACTTCCCCAAGCTCTCTAGGCCTTCTTGGTAGTTAATTAGTCAGTTTTATTCATCCGTTAAAGTGCTTTGGTACAATGTACATTCACTATTGGACACGTCAAGCTATAAACATAAACAATAATAGGTTTTTGCAATATATACAATATGTTTTTACATTATATACAATAGGTCTTTACATGCTAAATACTATGGTTCATGATATACATTTGTGTTCAATGTAATCATTAATAGAATAAAATGAGTGGTTAATTAGATGTGCCTTGAGACTGGATTTCAGCTGGTTTACATTTTTAATTGCCTTGATATTACTTGGTAAATTATTATAAAATTTAATGCCAAGTATAAGATACTTTATTGGTAGAGCGAGGTGTTGCATCTGGTCACATGTATTTGTGTATTTTCCCTAGTATTGTGTTCATGCACCGTATTATTAGTTATGAATAGTGAATCAGAAGCATTAATGTTCTTGACTATAAGCAGAACGACTGCACATATGTAAATGCAGGGAAGTGGGAGAATTCCCAGTTTTTTAAAGAGAGGTTTACATGACGACTTTGGGCTAACTCCTTCAATATTTCTGATTTTTTTTTCTGTGCAATAAAGGTTGACTTGCTTGCAGGAGACTCATCCCAGAAGACTACTCCATAACTTAGGAATGAGTGCACATGTGCAAAATATGCTGCTCTGTTTCTTTACTTGTGCATGTTGTCAATATTCTTAGCATATAACATAGAGAGCCAAGCTTATTATTTATGAGGCTAGTGTGGGCATCCCATTTCAGATTGCTTTGTATGCAGACCCTGAGGAATTTTATAGATTCTACTTTTTTAAGTGTCTGATTAGAGAGTTGTATTTGAGGGGGCAAGATAATTTTTGTTGATATTTGTGCATATATCCATTGCTACAGTTTTATTTGTATTTATAATAAGATTATTCAATGTAAAATAGTTTGTGATTTTCTCTGAGACTTGGTGAATAGAGGTTAAAACGGTTTCTTTTTGGGTTGCCTTAACCAGGATATTTGTATCATCAGCATATAAAATGGTTTTGGTAGATGGATCATTTATGTGGAAATCATTTATGAAAAGAAGAAATAGGATAGGACCTAGTATAGAACCTTGTAGCACACCATAGCTTACTTGGAGTGGACTGGAGTGATAATAATTGATCTGATTATTTGCTTTATCCTTTATTTCCACTGTATGCATACTACCACATAGATATGATTCTAACCATTTATGGGCCAACCCTCTTATGCCTAGAGCCTCTATTTTCATTAACAACAGCTGATGATCTATGGTGTTGAATGCCTTTGTTAAGTCTAAAAATATAGCCGAGGCATGTTGCTTTTGAACAATGGCTTTAAGGGATGCAGTTATAAATGAGAAAATTCCTGATTCAGTTGAATAATTTTTCCTGAAGCCGTGCTGAGAGTCCGATAATAATTTATGTTTCTCTAAGACGTTGGAAAGTTGTTTAAGAAACAGTTTCTCCAATATTTTAGAGAAAACTAAAAGTAGTGCTATGGGCCGATAATTAGGCATATCATTGTTTTTCCCTTTTTTATGTAATGGTTTGATTATGGCTGTATTTAGGCAACTGGGAAAAGAACCTGAGCTTAAAGATTCATTACATAGATGTGTTATTGGATTCACAATTACATGTGCACATTTTTTAATAAGAAAGTCTGGTGCCCCATCAATGCCAGCCGAGTTTTTTGGCTTAAGATCTTTTATTATTTGTAAAATTTCTCTCTCGTTTGTTGGTGTAAGGCATATTGATTCATGTATTGAGCTGTGAAAATTTAATGTAGGAGGGGGATTATTTAATGAGGCTTGTTTTATGAGATTATTTGCTATATTAACAAAGTTTGTATTAAAGTTTTCTGCTACTTCAATTGGATCTACAACTTTTTTATGAATTTAGAATTAGTTTTATGTTGTTCACTGTTATTTTATTAGTACCCGTTTCCTTTTTAATTACATTCCACATTGTTTTTGTTTTGTTACTTGCTATATTGATGAGTCGGTCATTTGTCATTGTTTTTGCTTCTCTTACTACTTTACTTAAGATCAGTTTATACTTCTTGATGTAGTTTTGAAATTCTATTGTTAATAGGTACGTTTTTGATAATTTATGTAGATAGCGTTTAGTTTCACAGGATTTTTTTATTCCTGTAGTAATCCAGGATTTAGCATTTTTTTCTGGAACATTTCTGGTAATCCTTAATGATCTTTGAACTTGTTATCAGTGCAGATATGCCTTAGTGCTGCCTGGCTGTCTGAATAAATGTAGACTACAATTCTTGTATTGCCTACACAGATTCTCCTCCACAACTTCGATTGCATACACTTCCACTTGAAATACTGTGGTCAGCTTCCCAGAGAATAAAACTTCTCCTCCAGCCTTGGCTGAACACCATATACTCCAGCACCAGTGCTATCATTTATCCTTGACTGATCAGTGAACCAAATGATGTTCCCAGATTGGTAGTGATGTTTTCCTTTTCATTGTTCTTTACCTCAAAAGATTTACTTGAATAATGCGAAGGCTTGGTCTGGTCTGATGGCATTTGAGCTATCAGGCCTAATTTCACTACATTCAACATGATAGTGCGAGATCTTAGGTATCCATTGGATTCCCAGTTATTGCCAGTCTTAAGTCTACATCCCCATCTGCTGCCTCCATTTTTACCGTAGGTGTAGTGGAGGCATACAAACCACAAGATCTCAAATCATATTTGAGATAATATATCCCAATGGTGACTTACAATGTTGTAAGTACTTAAAGTACTGGCCTTTATAGGTAACCATTATTAGACCAATCAATGATAACTGTTCTTTCACATAAGGCTGTGTGTAGGACAAGGGTTGAAAGGTAGAATTAAACTGAAAAACTCAATACCATAGCTGGGATTTGAGCCACGATCTTCTGCTCTATGCAGAGTTGCTCTAACCAACTGAGCTATCATGGAAACATGCTAGTAAAACATTCCCCAGCTGACACATTTTTTCTCTCAGAACTCCCAGGCATTATAGATAACCTCTATTAGGTCAATCAATGATAATTAATTATTCTTTCACACAAAGGTCATGTGTGGGAAGGGTTAAAAGGTAGAATAAGAATGAAAAATTTAATGCCATAAACGAGATTTTAATCACGGATCTTCTGCTTTACACGTGGTCACTCTAACTAATTAGCTACCATGACAACATGCCGGTATGACATAAAAAAGAAATGTGAGTCAGGGAATTTAATTTCATACTGGCATGTTGACATGGTAGCTCAGTTAGTTAAAACGACCACGCATAAAGTGGAAGATCCGCGGTTTAAATCACAGCTATGGCATTGAATGTTTCAGTCTGATTCTACCTTTCAACCCTTGTTCTACACATGGCCTTGTGTGAAAGAACAATTAATTATCATTAATTTACCTAATAGAGGTTGCCTATAAAGCCCAGGACTTCAAAGTACTTACAACATTGTAAGTCACCATTGGGGTATGTTATCTCAAATATTATTTGAGATCTCCTTGTGGTTTACTGGGAGAAAAAAATGTGACACAGTTGGGGAATAATGTTGTACTAGCATTTGCCATGGTAGCTCAGTGGTTAGAGCAATCGTGCAAACAGCAGAAATTCCATGATTCAAATCCCGGCTATGGCACTGAATTTTTCAGTCTGACTCTACCTTTCAAGTTGTATCACTGTTGCTATCTAAACAACCTTCTTTAATGTATGCCAGGCAGCCTCAACTCAGGTAAAAATGGGCTGAGAGCTAAGGTCAATATATTCTGAGCTAGCTAGTGGGTATCATGATGCAGTTGTTTATTTGAAAGCAGCAGACATGTGTAATTAGACAGCAGTGTCCACTTATGGATTTTAGTATTGGAATGGAAACTTCTGAAGGTGTGTCCACCTCATCTAAGCCTCACCCATCATCCCCAAATACTTTTCTCTCTGTTTTAGAAATACTGTATATGTTTTGGACATAGGTGGTGCAGCTAACATTTAGTATGGGGTAAAGTTGTTCAGACAATTAAAAGTATATTTACAATGACACTATGCTGCTCACAGCAATAAATACAAAAATGAAAAAGGAGTGGAATGAATATAATGATACAGAAGCTTAAAGAAACTATTACTACTGAAAATGATCAGGACCACAAACATCAGTGAGTCAGCTGTACATCTTAGCTTTAAAATATCACTTGAAATTGCTAGACAACATTGGAGAGAACATATGATGAATCATCCGATAATGCCGATGATGCTGAATATATCCCTTATCAACCGGATAGAAGTGAATCAACCAAAATAGACATTGGTGATAATACAATGAGCGAAGAACCTGTAGAGGAATAGGCAGGTGACCGTAATTCATGTAATATTTTAAGAACTCTTGACAAGCCTCCAATTGAGATGGAGCTTACCACTAAATCATCCGTAAAAAGTAGTCCTGGTATTTCTCTGTTGTTTATTGTAAGTACAAATTATCTTTATCTAGCTTATCCAATATATCATCAATAAATAGGGTGAATAGTATAGAACTGAGTTTGCAACCTTGTCTTAACCCCATATTGCTTGCAATCATTCCATTACTTCATCTTCATTCAACCTAATGCAAAACTTATTGTTCATATATAAATTCTGAATTGCTGTAATAAATTTTGAACTTAACCCCCTTCTTTCTCAGTTTGACCCATAGCGCATCTCTGTCTATAGTGTCAAACGTTTTCTCTAGGTCAATAAATACCATATATACTCTGCTTCTTTTAATGCTTAAATATTTGTCTACAACTGATTTTATAACAAATATATTGCCCACTGTTCTCCTACCTTTTCTAAATCTTGCCTGAAATACTGATAGTTTTTCTTTCTCCACCCAGCATTGTTGTCTTTTTGCTAAAATCCCTGTATAAATCTTACTTAAAACTGACAATAAACTAATACCCCTGTAATTGGCTGTGTTTCTGATCTTTCGCTTACCTTTATAAATGTGTACAGTTATACTTGTCTTCCAAATATGTGATACCTTCTACCCTCAGATATATTATTGATCACCTTCATCAACATCTCCTTCCTATAACTATCTTCTATCCATTTTTTCCATAACTCTCCTGGGATGCCATCAGATCCCGATGCTTTGTTGTTTATTGATCTTTTTGTTTCTTCCCAAAATTTCTCTTCCAGTTATTTGCTTATTTAGATTGCCTATACAATTTATATCTAGAGCTAAGGGGATCACATTTGTTATTCTGGTTTCTACATTTAGTAGACCTTTAAAGTGATTACACCATGTTTCTGGCGCTATAAAATTTTTCTCTTTTCACACTTTTATACATTCCTCTGATTATTTGCCATACTCTACGATTATAATTTTTAATGGCTACTTCAATTAGATTCCTATTCATTCTCTCTCCCCATTCCTTCCTTTTTACTTCAATTAAACATTTATAGCTCAATTTCATTAATATAAAGTTCTTTCTTGTTTCTTGGTGCTCTTGTACCTTTCACCTCAATTCCTGTTCCACCCTTCTCTTAGCCCTGGTATATTCTTTATTAAACCATCCCTTTCTTTTTATTTGACACAGATTCTTTTGTTTCATTCCATACCCTGCTTTTTTAACTACCCACTCTATTTTCCCTATTGCCTCTTCTGACCTCTTCATTTGTAGTAATTAATTTATTCTACCCTTTGCATCTTCATCCATAATTGAATTTAACCTGTCTAAATATAGTTCCTCCCCCTCCTTTCTCTACTTAAATACAGTAGAGCCCCGGTAATTCAAGCCCCAGTATTTCGAGGTTCCGCATAATTCGAGCTGGTCTTACGAAAATTAAAATTTTACATAAAACTAGAGTAAAATCCTGTTTGTATATGTTGTCCGCATGTATGTTTTACGCACTTCCGAATGTGTTACATTTTGAAGTTTCTTTCAATTTTCCATGTACAATACAGGTAAAACTGTACCACTTAGGCTTTTGTTCGCAACGTACAGAAATAACCTTGGCCTCAGACTGCTAATGCATTTCTATTACAGATGGACAGGTGCCATTAGGTTTCGAGGAGTGCGCTTGCTCTTTCTTTGTCGATCGTTCACTAATTGGGACTGCCTGACAATCAGTTGTACAGTGCATACCATTGTTATTGTTACCACTATTGTTGTCCCTACTCGGTGACAGTGGTCATTAAAATACGCTTAAGTAAAAACACACATTTTACAACATAGGCTGACCGTTGTATGTAGATGGCTGTGTAATAACATCTGTCTGTAGTGAGCCCACCTGTGTCATGTAAACTTTAAAGTGTTATACGTATGTAACTGTGTTTCTTAATGTTTTAATTCATACATTACAATGAGTGGTAGGAGTAAGAGAATATTTGTGCCATTGAATGTGAAATATGAGGCTTTGAAAAGACTATACAAAGGAGAAACATTAAAAAAAACTTGCTGCTGAGTATGGAGTCAGTGAAGTGATAGTTGGAGCTTGGTGTAGAAACAGAGACAAAATTGAGAAGTTTTCATCTAAAAAGTGTTCTATTTTGTCATTTGAACAGAAGTCAATGAAGAAATCTGAGTATGAAAAAATAAATATAGCTTTGTTAATTTGATTTATTCAACAAAGACAAAATCGAAATCAAATTTCAGGGCCTATTATGCAAGAAAAGGTTGTATTTTTTAGGAATGAGCTAAAGCAAGGTGAGCACAATTTTACTGCAAGTTCAGGATGGTTGGATAGGTGGAAGAAGCGATACAGCATAAGGCAGCTTGAAATTTGCGGTAAAAAACTTTCTGCAAATTCTCAAACTGTTACACAATTTTGTGAGAAATTAAGAAAAATTATACAAGAAGAAAATCTTACTTCTGATCAACTGCATAACTGTGATGAAACAGGACTAAATTATAAAACGCTTTCATCTAAAACTCTAGCCTCAAAAAGAAGAAAAGGCTGCCCCGGGCTACAAAAAAACGTAAAGAGAAGTTAACAGTTCTTGCTGCATCAAATGCAAGTGGAGGCCATAAATTGAAGCTACAGGTAATAGGGAAGTCTGCTAAGCCTAGAGCTTTAAAACATATCACTGCTTCTGCACTGCCTGTTACATATTTCCACCTAAAATCTGTTTGAATGGACAAAAATGTTTTTAAGAAGTGGTTTTTTGAAAATTTTGTTCCAGAGACCAAAAGATACCTAAAGAAAAAGTGCTTGCCTTCCAAAGCAATCTTAACGATTGACAACGCTGGTTCAAACCCTGATGAGGAAGAATTACAATGTGAACCATATTTCGCGCATTGTTCTTACCCTCTAACATAACGAGATTAATACAGCGCATGGACCAAGGCATTTTACAATAGTTGAAAAAAAAAAAAAAACTGTTGTTGTCATTTGCTTCAGACGCTTCTACAAACAACAGAAGATGAAGGAACCATCAAAGAGTTTCTAAACAAAAAATACAATCATAGACGTAGTTTGCTGGATAGCCAATTCATCATCTGAAATAAGACCATGAGAGAAAGACACTAAAAAGGTCTTGGAACCAAATTTTAAAGAATGAAATGGATACCACCAGTACAGATGAAGATGATCTACCATTGGCAGAACTGATGAAAAAGCTTACTGGATTTGAAAATGTGAATGCGAGTGAGGTTTCAGAATGAATGAACAGTGATGAACAGATTGAAGTGACTGATCTTGCAATTGTTGAAATGGTTAGTGAGCCTGCTGAAGACAGCGGCGACGAGGAATTGCCTGAAGAAATTGTACCAGTGATCACTCACACCGAGGGTTTGGTGCACTAGATGTGGCATTATGTTATATCGAGCGGCAAGCAGAAACTACTCCAACTGACACCATGCTTCTTAGAAGATGACGCGACATTGCTGCTAAAAATGAGGTTCTATTTTAAAACAAAGGACTTTGGACAATTTCTTTAAAATGTAACATATTTTTGCAACTTGGAAATGTGTGCCCACATATGTACATATAGCACAGGTATGTACTAAATTGTTTTTTTTATTTAAGTTTTTTAACCATTATTGTGCTCATTAAACATTTATTCACGATTTACCCATTGATTTAGCAATATTTCCGTATAATCCGAGTTTTTTGTAATTTGAGGTAGCCTAAGCCCCAATTAGTTCAAATTACTGGGGCTCTACTGTACTTCTATCTTCTTTCCTACTCTTAACAGGTTGATCATCATCCTCTTCCTCACACTTAATTCTAAAAGTAGCTTTCAATGGAAAATGACAACTAGTGAAATTTGCACTATCTCAAAATCTACCAATACAGCCTCAAAATCTAAAGAGTAAAGCAGATAATCCACTAAACTCTGCCCATTGTTATTTACAAAAGTAAATTCACCCATCTTATCCTTTCCTTTTATCCTATTACATACATCCATGTTATATTCTTTGCAGAATTGAAGCAGTTTCCTACCTTCTTTATTTACTATTTTATCTCTACTTTGTCTTTTCTCTATTTCCTGAGATTTATTTTTATTTTTGTCTAACCTTATTTGAGGTCGCTCACATCCTAACCTAGCATTAAAATCACCTACCAGAACAATTTTTTTCTCTGGGTGCTTATTACATAGCACCTCCAAATCCTTATTTAATTTAGAAAATAATTTGGGATCATAGAACTCTGATGTGCTTGGTGGGTTATATGTAATGCCTAAGGGCACCTTGTCTACTTTCCCTAACATGTCTGTTGCTAATATCCACTGCACTTTATCAATCACATAACTCCTCTACAACTTAACCCAAAAACTTCTCTCCTTTATAAAAACCCCTAATCCACCTGATGGTCTCCCCTTCTGCCTACTTCTTACTGCCACTTGACTGTAATAATATCCTTCCATATCAATTTTCACACTTTTCCATAACCAAGTCTCCACTACTACAAATATGTCCATCTTTCTGAGTGTGCTATTTTGTTTTGATGATACACATTTAATAAAATAAAAAAAATATAATTTTCTTAATAAACTTCTAAAATTTTAAAAAGAAAAATCACATTTTATTTTTTTTTAAATTATGTACTATAGAAAACTCGATAAACAAAATGTCACATACTAACTGTATTACCTGCATGTGTGATATAGATTTTATGTGCATAGGTCCAGTATTATCTACACTAATATAACATTAGTGATATACGGATTGACGACACCCCTTAATAAGAAAGGGTATCATAACAAAAAAACTGAGGATGATGGAAAAAAACGGATGGGAGATTCAAAACCAGCATAGCCAAATTACTATAAATCAGGCACTTTCAGGTCAGTTCCTTAAATTTTTAAAAAATTGTAGGGTTGTGTTATATATTACTAATGAATGGCTTACCGGTTGTCCACACAAACAAAAACTTTACTGTTGGTGTTGTCTTCTATTTGCTAGTGACAAAAATGTGTAGTCTAGTGGTGGGTTCAGTGACATGGGGAATATTCATAAAGCAATTAAAAAACACAGTTTGACCAGCACTCATCTCCAAACCATCATTCTGCTGAAAACGTTTGGTAAATCCAGAATAGACCACTTGCTGAATATTCAGAAGAAAGTGAGAGAAAATCAGCACAACAAACTAATACGAGAAAATAGAGAAGTAATGAAACGCCTAATTGATATTTTTGTTTTTTGGGGAAACAGGAATTAGCATTTAGGGGTCAAGATGAGTCATCAGAATCCAGAAGCCAGGGGAATTATTACAACTTGTAAACCTTATTTGTCTATATGACAAACTGAGAAATTTCATGGAACAGGGGAAGTGTTTACTGGGCTATCAAATCTGATCCAGAATGACTTAGTTGAATCAATAAGCAATGTTCTAATTGCAGAGATAAAGAGAGAAAACGAGACCCGCTTTGTTGTCATTAGTTTGGATGAAAGTACAGATGTTGCCAATTTATCTCAATTTTCTGCAATAATGAGATTCGTTGGAGCTGAAGATGATGTTCAAAAAATATTTCAGATCATCAGTCAGCTGATGCATTATACAAAATTGTAAATGATCTTTGAATGAATTTAACTGTGGGGAAAAGCTGGTTGCTCAGACGTGCGATGGTGCGGCTGTTATGGCGGACTATTTAAATGGACGTTGATATTGTAATGAAAAGAAGCTAGAAACAGTGATGTGTATTGAATTTATTTAAAGGTGAGTCGGAATTGTAACACTAACATCACTTAAGTTTACTCACTTAACATGTTTCGGGAAACCGTTGTTCCCATCCTCAGAAGGTTATTTCGACTGGCCCGTGTTGTTGGTGTTTCCGTTTTTTGGACTGGATACTGTGGTGGCATCTTGTGGTGGAGAAATGTACTTCCAGAGAGGATTTGGTGGCGGCAAATCAAAATTCATTATCCTCTCTGGAAGTACATTTCTCCACCACAAGATGCCACCACAGTATCCAGTCCAAAAAACGGAAACACCAACAACACGGGCCAGTCGAGATAACCTTCTGAGGATGGGAACAACGGTTTCCCGAAACATGTTAAGTGAGTAAACTTAAGTGATGTTAGTGTTACAATTCCGAATCACCTTTAAATATATTTAAATGGACTTCAAGCAAAAGAGGATAATTTCCCCATGCTCTATTTGTGTACTGTTTTGCCCACAGATTAAATCTAGTTCTATCACAGGTGGTTTGCACATTCGAGAATGTAGGATATTCTTCATGACCATTAATGGGATAGCAGCATATTTTTCAGTCTTGTAAGAGAACTGAGGCCCTAGACAATGAGACAAAGAAGACTGCCATGTGTTTCACAAATGCGCTGGAGCTACAACTCTCGTCTGGTAGAAAGAATCCATGTATACAGAAAAGAACTTTTTTCATTGTTTGAAACTATTGCCAATGCTGATGAAAAGTGGGATTAAGATATACTGCTGCTAAACGTTTATTTTTGAGCACTATGGAGGATTTCACCTTCAAATTTCTATTACAGATATTTGCTATAACATTTCCCATCAATGACACTCTATACGGTATTCTCCAAGCAAAATCATGTAATATTGGATATTGCTTATTGGAAGTTAAGGAATTTCAGAGGGCCTTAGAACAGAAGCACAGTTCCTTGATGGAGTATGGGATAAAATTCAAGAAGATATCAGTGATTAAAAACCACCTACGAAACGCTATACGCGCAGTGATTGTTTGGACAGGGAAGTGCACTACGAACATTTGTATTGTGAGATTCTGGATACACTTTTACTTCCTCTCAGAGAAAGATTTGGTAATATTGAGTCTCTGGAATTGTTAAATTTTAAGAACTTCGTTCAAATACAAGTCATCGTTTCCAGAATTACCTATACAGTCACTAAGAGAGTCTTATGGGACAGTGTTTGATTTTGTTGTTTTGAGGTCACAACTCTCTGCAACTTACCTGTCACTAGACATGCACCATAAACCCATGAATGATCTTTTAGCCATCAAAACAAATGAACTGAACAAGGCATATAGTGAAGTAACAAAACTATGCGAGTTGTTAACTATTCCAGCAAATAGTGCTGCATCTAAACGTAGTTTTTCTAAACATAAAAATTATACATGCTACACTCAGGAACACGAAAGGCTTTCAAACCTATCTTTGAGAAGGAACTTCTAGTAAATCTACAACTGGATTCCAAATTTTATGAGCATGTGATTGACAGTTTTGCCAAAAAAGGGAAGAGAATTCAGCTCTGCTTCAAATAAGATAAATTAAAAATACTGTATTTTGTTACAATGTAATGTCAACCTGACAGTAGTATTATTGTTTTAATTGCAATTATATATGTATCTGCAGTATATTTTCGTTTAACCACTTACAGTGAGATTGCTTACCCTGGCACGCACACGCACGCACTCGCACACGCGCGCACGCACACACACACACACACACACACATATTTATATCTGCTTTCCTACTAGAGCAGATATCACCTCTTCTCCATCAGACGATTCTGCAGACAATGCAGTTGTTTATTCAGATATCTCTCTCACATTCTTTTCTTTTTCTAAATTAATCTTCATTTATATACCTGTCTACCCAAAAATACATCATACAGGCTCCTCTCACCGAGTTTTAACTTGAACTAAAGCTTTACTGGCTCTTCTACATGTTCTCAAATAACATGAATGCATTTCATAATTCACTCAACTTTAAGCAAAAAATCCAAAAAGTGGAAAACAAGAATATAAAATGCAATTCAATGTTGGCATTGCAGATGCTCCAGTAACTGCATAGTCTGGAACTGGTTAGAAATAATGATGGATACTTTTAATCATTGAAGTTTCAATCAGAATAGTTACATTATATGACAGTAGTCCCACAAGTACCCGACCTGATGTATGGATGACAACTGTTGTTTGAAAAAAATGATTATGGTAGAAAGTACCAACTTTATAAAGCTTAAGTTTGAAGTTTGATGGCACTATATTGTTTAGTATTTGTTTGGCAGCCATCTATAGTGAATGCTGAGTCAATTTGTAAACATGGAAAAAATTGGTCATCGTTATCTGATACAATGCTTTCATTTCAATGGTCTCAGTCAAAACAATATCAAATCCAAGCTAGATTCTACTCTGGGGGAGTCTGCTCCTTCGTCTACAACAGTAAAATACTGAGTGGCAGAGCTTAAACAAGGTCGTACAAGCTGCCAAGACTAACATCACAGTGGTTGACCAAATGAGGTGACCATGCCAGAAAATCCACAAAATGATACTGGATGACTGATGACTGTTGACTGAAAGTCTGCAAGCTAGCAGTCATAGTAGGCATTTGAAAAAGTGCTGTACATTGCATATTGACTGAAAATTTGACATGCGAAAACTGGATGTCGCGTTTGCTCACAATGGAACAAAAACAGCATCGTGAGGTTGTTTTAATTGAGTGTTTAGCAATGTTTCACAGCAATAAAGCTGAGTTCTTGCATAAATTCATAACCATGGATGAAACATGGATCCACCACTTCACACCTGAGATGAAGGAACAGTCAAAACAATGGATTGAAAGGGGAGAATAGGCTCCGAAGAAGGTGAAGACAGTTCCATCTGCAGGGAAGTTCATGGCATCAGTGTTTTGGGATGCACATGGAATAATTTTCATTATTTATCTTCAAAAAGGAAAAAAATCAATGGCAAGTATTACACAAATTTACTGCAACGTTTGAGTGATGAAATCTAGAAAATGGGCCACATTAGGCAAAAAAGAAGGTTTTGTTTCATTAAGCATCAGTTCAAACATCTGTTATCATGATGGCCAAAATCAATGAGTTAAAGTTCAAATTGCTTCCTCATGCACCCTCTTCACCAGACTTAGCCCCCTCTGATTATTTTCTGTTTCAAAAGTTGAAGAAATGGTTCATTGGTGAAAGATTTGCCAACAATCAGGAGGTGGAGTCTGCGATTGATGGCTATTTTGAGGAACTCACTGGTTCTCACTATAAACAGGATATAGAAGCTATTGAACAATGCTGGGAAAAGTGTATCAAGCTAAAAGGTGGCTAAGTAGTGAAATTAAGATATTTTTTCCCAAATTTTTTATGTTTACTTTGTTAGGTCGGGTACTTCTGGGACTAGCTTTGGCATATTTTAGAAACTGTTAATGGCGGGTCAGCACATGCAACCCTTAAGAATTTCAGAATTAATTAATTAATTATGCTTAATTTGGACTTTTCATAAAAAGAAATTGGAATACTTCAACAGTTTAAAGATTGCATTTTTATGTTTTATTTGACAGAAAATATTTATTTTTAGGTTATACACTGATTTATCTTTTGCACTCTAGGAGTCACATTTACCATATGTTGTGGAACAAATATTATTGTATCAACAAGAGAGTACTATACTTTGTACTGAAAATATAAACATTCTAGTTTTAGGCATCAGCTTATTAAGCACTGAAACAAAATACTCAGTCCATCTACTGACAAAGTGCATTTTGTTGACAGATTCCCCCTGTTGTTGATAAAGAATCAATCTGTCTATTTCAAATATCATTCCTTCTTGTCTAGGATAAGCAGGTACATCTTGACACCACAAAGCATACAAGGTACTTCTTGCTTACTTTAGTGACTATTTTATAATTCTGAGCAAATTAGTGGATTATCTTCTGTTTTCCACATTTTGTGAAGACCTTTTATAAACTGTGATGGCGTTATTTTCTTCTTCACCATGAATGTTCTTGGAATAATTGAAGTTAAATTTATATTTTTTTTTCATGCAGCGGCATTGTTTAGAAATGAATCATTTTCAACAAATAAGTGTTCTGTATTTTCATTTTAATTGCCAAGTGAGACAGAATTTCAATTGTAAACTGATGCATTTCCCACCATTTATATTATATTATCACATATTTCTACAAGTTACCCTAATTATCAGTTTGATAATGGTATTTAAAACATAAAACACTCTTTAAATCAGAGGATTGGTTACTTAATTGTTCAGATATGCAGGATATTTTATAACTCAGATTACAGTTTCACTCTGTATAACTGAAAATATTTCTAAAAAAAGGTGGAGAAATTAAAATTATGAATATGTCACTCAAAATGCAGAAAGAAGAGCTACGTTTTTAAAATGAGGTAAAGCTTATACATTACTAATGCAAAAAGCTAAATATAGAGTACTTATACTTCATGCACCTGCTCTAAGTTTAACATGGCTTTGAAATACTGTTTGGTTCAACAAAATGACTAAATCTGTTCAAGTGACATTTTGTATACATTTTCTGATAGCTGCTTCTTGTTCTCTATAACCAGTTGTCATTACACATGCACATGTTGGTGCTAATCAATATCTGATATTGTTCTTGTGCACTGCCAGCAATACTGTCTTATTTACAGAATGTAAAAGTGAATTCATTCATCTGTATGTGTGAGACAAGTAGTTGCAGAACAGAAGGAATGACTCCAGATTTATATAGAAAAAGAGGTACTTATTGCCGGCACCATATATAAAACAAGAAAAGGAATGAAAATGTAGGAAGCATAAACTTTTGAAAAAAAGACAGAACCAATGCACAACTCTGATGATCCCTCTAAACTTTTCAAGTTTCCTCTAGAATAGGGAAGTAAGTTTATGGGTATTCCAGAGATTTCGGCATTACATTCCAAAGCAGAGTCAAGGAAGCAAAGAAAGGGTATATTGGCAGTCTATAAAGATGATGTCCAGGTATGACTAGAGAAACAAAAAGATGCAATTTTATGTGAAGGTAATGGATGAATCTGCATTCTGCAGTAAAACTGAAAATTAAGGTGAATATGATTAGGTAGAATAGGCATTGTTTAAACATAGAGCAATTTACCAAATGCACTATAAGGTGGTTCAAGATTATTTTTGAGCACCTGAGCAACAGAGACGGTTGTGCACTAGCATTCAATGCTGCCAGTTTGTTCTCTAATTAATGCACTTAAATACAAGTCTTCTATCTGTAGATTTCTTGGTATATAAAAGAACTGAGAGACTAATTTTTGGCATAGTGGTGATAATATGACCTGGCAGTTGCTTTAAGAAAAAATGGCAAAATCATGTGCTTAACAAAAAAAAGCTATTCAAATGAAAATTGAAAAATATATATAAAATATGGCAAAGCTAGTTATTAAAATATAGCCAAATACAGTGTTTTTGGCCTATTTGGTTCAAAATGTGCCTGTGTGCTAAATACACTTAATCATAAAATGGCATTAACAGTTTATTTTATTAATACTATTTAGGAGAGCGATCATTGCACCACAGTTTAGTATGCATAGATTTACAAATAGCTGTGAAATTTTTCCATTCACCTGTATTATGCAATTATTGCATTTGATTCAATGTTCCTATATTACTTTGTGAAATGCTTAATTAAATGGTATGCAAGTTTATGATGTCACTCACCAAGGTACTGTACTACACTTTTAATCAACACGTGGAGTGTACAACTGTTGCTTTGTTTACAAATTTTGTTAAAAATTAAAGAAAATATGTTAGGTTACATCAGGTCAGGTATAGATCTCCATATAAGAAATTTTCTAGAGAACCTTTTAGATAGCATGACTTTATTCACCTTTAATAGTGAAAACTACATAAAACAAAAGATAACAGTAGAATATAATTAATTAGTTTCTGTATGTTGTGAACATAAAGCGTTTTAGTTAGCATGGATTTAATTAGCCTTAATAGATATGTATAACATAAAAATAAATACAAAATAGTATAAACAAACAGTTAAGCCTACTATTACTAGATTTTTATAATATTTAGCCACTGAATATTACTGGTAAACACATTCTTTTAAATGCTTAGCAACTCTGTTTAAAGCAGGTTTGCATAACTGATGAAGTGAGAACTAGTGAAGCTGGTGGATGGGAACTGCTCTTTTTAGGTGTGCTCATAAGTCCATTGCAGCTACATCACATGAGAATACAGGAGACAACTGATGTTCCATCTACCTTCAATTGTACCATGAATTTCCTTCCTTTTGGATTATAAATAATCCTTTTCTCTTCTACAGCCAAGTATTTGAGATATGTTGTTAATTCACAGTCATCTGGAAACCACAACAGAGCAAAGTTAGGATATCCCTAAGGGTCGAATTCATAGTCGTCGCTTACGTGAAAAGGAAATACTTAAGCAACAAGTATTTCCTTCTGATAAGGAAATGCTTATTACCATTTGGTATACATGGACGATACTTATATGCTCAGTTCTAGACACTTATTTCCGAAGCACATGTGGCAACATGGTTCAACTCTTTCACAGCCACGCGAATGTGCAAAGGAATGTGTAAAGGAACATGCAGGTGACCACATAGCCGTATGTGTTGTTTTGTTATAACAGCTGTTGAGCATGCGGTAGAACTTTGCAAGTTTTAAATGGTACATTTATTAATTAGTTAATTTTAGGTTACAATCAAGTAGATTGTAAATTTAATTAAGTGTTTGTAGTATTAGTTAAACAGTTACATTAGTCAGGTTGAAAACATGCCAAAAGGAAAACATTTCAGTGAGCAGGAAAGAAACCAACTAAAAGAGTTGGTGCTGAGATACAAAGACATTGTAGAATGCAGGCAATCAGATGCTGTGTGATGTACTGGTCAGTAGTATTCACCCGTGTACTGTTTTAAAACTGAAAACCCGACTTTCTAGCTTAAAGTGTTAGTACTAGCTAGAATATTTACAACAATCTGTACACTGTGTATATGCTTGGAAGCAAACCACAAATGCAATTGCTACACCACCTAGCAGAAAAGCAAAGTAGCCAATAACTTAAAATGTTTGGTTTGAACAGCGGTTTTACACGCAAAATCGGTAGATCTCTGTTCAAGATTTGGAAAACCCAATGTATATTTGCGAATAAATAGTAAAGACATGTGACTTGTTAGGTGATCCATTGTAGTCGTAAAGATTATGAAAATAGGCAATGTGATCAAGAAAAGCACTACAGAGATGTACTTTATTTATTGCAGAAATATTTCTGCATTTTATTAAATGATTCTGAATAAATGCAGCAGAATCTCGCTTTCTAGGGAACTAAGGATTTTGGACAACATAAATGGGAAAACTTCTGAACAGAAAATATATGGATTGTGTTACAGCACTGAGATTCTATGCATTATCTTTTCAACTAAAACTGTCTCACGTTGCGACTTCATAACCTCTGTTAAGTTTACATTGTTTAGCAGAGGCATTAGATTATTACAACGGCTTTGATAAACTGATATCACTTCTTAAATTCAGCATCCCTTTATGTTTCAAATGAATTCTGCAAATCATGCAAATACGTTTATTAATGGCAGTACAATTTCATTATGAAATTTCATATACTCCACAAAATTGCTATTATCGTTAACCTCCGTTGTAGGCAGCTGATGCAAGATGGTGTTGGCTCTCCTTATTGCATATAAGCGGAGGTTGGAGCTTCCTTATATGATTAAGCATTTCCTTATTTGCATGAAAGAGTAGCGTCTGTGTATTGAAAATTGCTGCTTAAGGACTTCCTTGAAATAAGCGACGAATATGAATTCGATCCTAAATGGGCCATTTTAAGTTGTTACTCTACTACTCCGCTGTAATCTCTGATAAATGTAATTATAGCTGGTCAACTAATCATTACATTGATCCAAGAGTATCTGTAGTATTTTCAACTTAGTTTCTTGCTGTTTAAAAGAATATTAGTAGTAAACATTCTGGATATCATCTAAATTTAAAGCAAGAATTGAAAAACACATTTATGAATTCAATCCCTTGAACTACATCACCTCCATGGAACTGTTTTGAAACTCACATAAATCCATGAGGCAACACCATCAAAAACATTATATGAAAGAATGGGGATAGGAAAGTTTGTTCTTTTTTGTTCTAGAACACTTTTACGAACCAGGTTCAAACATAGTTCTGAAAGAATAGTTATGTGCTGTAGTTCAGTATTGATTTTCATAACTGTACCTTCATTCCAAAATAACCAATCAAACCTTTTTTACTCAAATTAGTAGGGATGGGAATCGAGACAGGTAGTTATACTACTTTTGCACTACAAGAGTGAGGCACTGGAATATTATTGCGTCGCGAGGTATAGTGCATGCCTTTCCTGCCAATAGCGAACCAGTTTTACTTGCCGTCCCGACTTCGCACGTCTTGGTTCCCATCCCTACAGCCAAAAGCGAACCGGTTTTACCGGACGTCCGCTTCACATGTCTCGGTTCCCAACCCTACAAATTAGGTTTCAAAATGGTCACTCATGATTTTGTAGCAGAAAAGCACTATTTATTTAAGTAACAATAGTCCAGGTTTTCAGAGTGTTAGCTTTTTGTTGCTTCCAAAGAGTATAATAATAAACTCAGACTTTGTATTTAATTTTAGTAGTTAAGTGCACTGTGTATTAAACTAACAGCCAAGCCTGAACCGGTTTTACTTGCTGTCCTGACTTCACATGTTTCGATTCCCTCCCTTCAGCCAATAGTGAACCGGTTTTACCTGCTGTTCCGACTTCACATGTCTTGGTTCCCAGCCCTACAAAATAGGATCCAAAATGGTCACTCATGATTTTGTACAAAAAAAAAAAAACACTATTTATTTGAGTAACAATAGTCCAGGTTTTCAGAGTGTTAGATTTTATTGCTTCCAAAGAGTATAATAAACTCAAACTTTGTATTTAATCTTATTAGTTAAGTGCAGTGTGTATTAAACTTAAAACAAAAGCCTGAAAGGTATTTAATCATCTAACTATATTTTAACACAAGTAAAATTATAAGATACCTTCTTAAAGAGGTAACTACGATCTCTAAAACAGGGTGTCTTCAATGTGATTGATTTTACCTGTATACATACTGCACCTAAAATCCAGGAAAACTATGCATCTAACAGAAACCGAATCAATTGAGAAGGTTTAATGCGCATACTAGCATCTCACTATTGTAGCTCAGTGGTAAGCGAATTAGTACAGAATGTCAAATATCTGTGGTTGAAGTCCTGGGCATGCACCGAGTTTTTCAAGTCTGACTACTCCACTTACCAGAAACTAAAGAAATTCACAAATGTTTCTCTACTAACTTGAGCAATGCATACTTTTCTATTTTTAATGCAAATGCTTGAGGAATTCTTATAAAACTAGAGGATAAAGTAACTAGAAATTTCATTGAAAGCTAAGCGAAGAGAGCCAACAAAATAAATTGTCAGTAGCAAAAATTATGAGTAGTTTAGTTAAGGGATGATACTAATTTCACTGCGGCTGACTATAAAATTTTACAGCTAGTATCTCCATACTGTGATGCAGCTGTGCACCTCCGTTAACAACAGAAGGCGCTAGCCAACTGACAAAACTCACTGGGGAAGAGATAACCTGATGGGATAGCTGCAGCATTCCAGCACATAACAGAAGCGTTATCCAGATATAAAAAGGTTGTTCTGGAATTCCCCCCCTCCACCTGCAGAACACACTAGAACTCAAGTGAAAACTACGTCCAGCTATATAAACCAATGTGTTCATGAGTGAACCAGTTAGTGAGTGCATTTCTATGCGACATCAAGTGCAGTTGTACAACCAGTGCTGCTTCTGTGAGAGATTAGAGACGTCTTTTGTTCAATTCCCCAGTGAGTGAATCATTCAAAGAAGAGGCTGCTTTATGCATATTTCAAAACATGGCATGAAGAAAAGTGAAATAAAAAGGTAAATGAACTAGATTACATTAGTGAAGTGACAGTATGAACTAAGTGAAGTCACAATACCATCAATGTGAAACAAATGCAATAGATGCAATGGTTTTAAAACTTGTATGCCATCTCATTCCATTTTTTCAGTTTTGATGGGACGTAATAGTTATCTTTAAAAAGTACATAACTTGAATGAATGAAAGCCATTTTGTCACTATGGCCTCCTCTTGCAAGGGAGAGACATAACTTATTATACATTAAAATTGAGACTGTCGCCTAACTCATCCCAATGTATAGAAAATGTTACCAAAAGATGTTTTTGGGTGTACAGCTTTCTCTTATACATTTTTCATAACAGTGGCTGCAGAGAGTCCACTTAACATCAAAAATAAAAAAAACTACTTTTTAGTTACCATCTGTCACTACAGAAGGAGCATTCTAAATGTAATGTTGGCCAAGAAAGTGTTCCTATTAACATTTGTATTAGTTTGCAATGCATATAATCCACTGTTGTTTAACAGTCATGCAAAAACAAAAGAACAAAGGCAAGAAGCATATAAAAATTAATCACTTTATAATCAGTATGCTCAATGGGAATGAAATACACAATTAAAGCACCTTTCAAAGGATTTTAAAAACAAAGAAATTATACACAAGTTAAAATGTTATCCCCCATGGTTTAGGGGTACCATGCTAACCTCTAGTTCCCGAGGTCGCAGGTTCAAAGCCGGCAGAGGGTGGGAGATTTTTTTGGGCATAAAAATCCTTAGCATGGTTTCCTTCAGAAGTAATGTAAAGTTGGTGGTCCCATGTCATTGATTTACGGCACGTAACAGAATCTCAAGCCTGATAAATAGGCCTCTGGGCAAAATTTCTGGTCTTTCACGTCTAATATAAAATGGGACGCTAAGAGCCATAGTAGATAAAGTGTGTCCAAAAAAAAAAAAAAAAAAATAAAAAAATAAAACAAAAATAATAAAGTACAGTGCCTTCATTTTATGGCAAGGCCACAACAGCCTTATATGTGCATCGGCCGAGACTGCAGTGACCTCAGTATTATGCCACTGAGCAGCAATGGCGCAGGACATGTCAAGGGTACGCTTATCAGCTGTGAGCTATCTCAGCTGTTGCTTTGTCTTCGTGTTGTGATGTGTGATTTCCTTAGGAATGCTATTCTCTTATTAGTCCATGGAAATGCCTGTCAACAAATTTACAGTTGAACAGTGTATTTTTATGTATGATACATATGTGAGAACTGAATCATGTAGACAGGTGTATAGACAACTTCAGCAGCAATTTCCTGGTTATCCAGTTCTGGGTAGAGACACTACAAGATGTTTGGTCAATAAATTTAGAATGGGATTGCTAAACGCTAAAAAATAAAGTTTATAAGAACAATCCCCACACCATAAACAAACTTAAGGACAATATAAAAGCAGAAATTATGAATATTACACAAGGGCAACTTATGCGTGCAAACAGTAATTTAATCCAATGATGTCAAGAATGTCTTTGTGCACATGGACACCACTTTCAACAACACTTATAACAATGTTAGTACTCATTACATATATGTTACTAACACTTGTGAGCAAGTAACACAGGAGTTACAGAACAGAAAACCCTATGATGTAGTAGACTGTGTGTGGAGCATGCTGTTTTCTAGGAAAAGTCAAGAGAAATATTTCTGCTGGGTATGATGATGTCATGCCACTAGGTGCTAGTGAATTCTCTCCACTGCAGTTAGATTAACATGCAGTTAATGTTGTTGAGTTTGCGTAGTGAATGGTCTTACTGTTGTCATGTTTTCAGCGTACTGAAGCTTAGTTATTCTTTGTATTATTGTACAATAAAATTTTAAATTTGTGAACAATATGCCAGTGTGTTTAATTTTTGGATGTTCTAATACCTCTGGTCCTGATCCTCAAGTAGGATATTATTTTCCCAAAAAGGAAAAATTTCCAAAACTGCAATATGGGTTAATTGCATAAAAAGAAAACAGCTTGTTACAACTAAAAATGCTGTTATATGTGGTCAGCATTTCTGTGAAACTGATTTCAATGAATCCAACATTTTAAAAGCCTGATTATTATCAAAGGAAAGATTTAAGACACCCTTAGGCTAAAAGAAAATCAATTCCTTTGAAATACTTAGGACCAAATAGGATACCATACCCTAAAAATCACAAAATCTTCCTTCCAGGAAGAATTTGGTTTCCAAGTTATTAAACTGCAGTAATAGTGAAAAGAAGAATGAAAGCATATCTGTCAAGAAGGTGGAGGGCAAAAACACATCTGTCTAGGAGAGCCTGGCTATAAGAAATGTGAGTGTCTATATTCAGTGCAAATTAGGATGTGAAGCTCACAGGCATAAAATATTTTATGCTTGACCATGCCAAAATGTAGTATTTATACGACTGGTAGCAGTACTTTAATGGGCCTCATTAAAGTACACCTGTTCATTAAAGTATTGGTATTCGACCAATCAGAAGTGGCCACGTAACATTGTGAAAGCACAAGTATCGATTATTCTGCGTAGTATGTCTCACAATGCTAGCAACTTTGTTTGACACAGGTGCTACAAGGTCATTGTATTGTAGCCATAGATAAAGGACTAATGATTGTAACATATCACTCAAACCAGAAACGAATACTTATGAAACCTTTAATTTAGATACATGCTCGAGCATAAACAAGTCATATGAAACTTGACTATAATGTGATTAAAACACTTATATGATAATTATTAACCTCACTTTGCTAGCTCGGTTAATAATAATACTCGTGTTTTAATTACTACCATTATAGTCTAGTTGCATAATATACTATTACAATGACATGAATGAAAGTGGCTTCGGTGTGGATATGGAATCACATGCTCAGATGTGAACCCCAAGTATCATTTTTCAGAAGAAGACTGTAGTGATGGTGATGATGAACATAACACCCATATGAATGAGAAAACATTTTCTGCTTGTCTGTATTTCTTAGAGCTTTGTCCTTACTGTTTAAATTGTGTCATATCTGGGGTGGCTTGGCATGCAAGATCGGCCATAACAACAAGGACATTGTAGGAGGTAGCACACAATTTTCAAAGGCATATCTAGTGAATCTATTTACAAGAAAAAGTACATGAGAATGTCTATGTTCTGGCAGCAGTAATTATTTGCTAAACCTATATCCAACATACCTCATTTCTAAGGTTTTGCCTCGCTTCAGAATGGTCTTGCCTCACACAAATCGGACCGATAATTTGCCTCACCTCTTACTAGAACTTTGCCTGAGGTAAAATGATGTAAAATAATATGTTTAGATGCCTTAAATTTAAAATGCCAGGATCCTGGTGACTTCAATGTTTCCTTTGCAGCATGCTTCCAATCTTGTACAATATATCTGTCCCTAGCCAGATTACCTTTTCATGATTTTTATAGATTTCAAAATATTCTTCAGGCTTACTGATAGTGTTTCTCATTCTTACTTTTTTCTCTATTAGCCTGAAAACACGATCGGAAGGGGCGAATGAATGGCCAGGAACAGGAAAGATCATTTCTATCACCTGCACGTTCTTGGTGCTTGAATAGTAAGCCATTTATTGTACATGCTTATCATAGTGGTGTTTTTATTTTGTCCACAGCAGCCATCTGCAAATAGCCTTACTTTCTAAACTCCAGAAAAATCGGATTTGCATAGTTGACTGTATACTGCTGACACAATTTTGTTCGAGCCTTTAGGACATTCATTTTCTATCCAAACAGAATTACAAACATTCTGTTTTGTCAGTGCTGTCTTGGATGAGCCCTGCACAATGAAGAAGTTATACATTTATAACTGCCTGCTGTAGTATGCTGCTTGATCCTGTACTTTTGGCAGTACTATATTTTTCTGACAGTCAAATGAAAATGTTACTGCTTTATCTTCTTTCGAGATATCAAAATATGCCTTAGCTCTAAGTTTATGTATTCATTTAACTATCAGCAAATCAGAACGTTTAGTTTTATCTGTTTCCAATTTTATTTTCTCGTCATAAAAAAGACAAAGTGAGCATTCATCAAAAACAGGGCTTTTGAAGCCTATATTAAATTTGTATTAAAAAATATTACAAAAGAAACTCTTAGATGCTTTCAATTAATTAGATGCTTCTGCATTATACATACACCTCATTTTATTGATGCTTAATTCCCTTGGTAAGTATTACCGTGTTGATGTTTTGCTCCTACAATAATGGATATCAAGTACTTTAAACTTCTGTATGAATTTAATTATATATTCTCTCTTATTACTATTCTTTTGTGACACTCTGTTTCCACCTCAGAGTTCCTTTGGCGCCACTCCAGTTTCAAGGTGTCTTTTGTATCTTTTGATATTTGCAAAATGTCCAGAAAAGTTTACTGACACACCTGAACTGGCAGACCTTGTACATGTTTCACGCAATACTTTGTTGTAAAATATTTCCGAGAACTGCCTTTGACTGCACGCTGCCGTTTAGGTATATCCGTTGAACAGTAACTCAGTATAACGCAGTCTTATTTAATTTTAGAGCTGCAGCTGTAGAAGGCTTCGTGAAATTTCCTTATGCCCTTCTGTGTCAAGTTACTGTATTGGAATGACTTGCTGTTGTGATTGCAGACAGGCAAGCATGGGCCGAGGCTTGCTGAATGCCTTTAACAATCGAGACTGTATTGTAAACACATCTGCTTATTCCTATATGAGTAATATCTGTCAACAATAGAAGAATACTACTTAATTGTAGTTTGATCATACACACCTTTGCTTCTTATCTCTTTCACGTTTTGATTCACGGGATGCCTATTTCCTAGTTCTACCCCTTTCCACCAACTTCGGGATATCATAGGACTCCATAATAACACACCTGCACCTTAGACTAGTCAAAACTAAACTAAAAACAATTGAAATTACACAGAACTGCCAATATAAGGAAACAGAGAAGCGAAACTGCTATATTTCTTAGCGCTGGATAAGGCGAGTTTTGCTCTTCACACAGCATAATTGTAGTGTGACAAGTATTGGATAAGGCATGTTTTGCTCTGAATTGTAAGATGGATTAGACGAGTTCTGCATCAACCGCTACCATGGATTTGAAGAGTTTTGCATTGAACAGCAGTTTTTGGGGCTCTCTTGAAGGGGTATTAGATTGAGTTTTGTTCAAACCCAAAATCACCAGTTCGTAGACAACTGCAAGAAGTATTGAATCCCATGTCTAACTCAATTTTTTTAATTTTGGGATAAGACGAGTTTTGCACTTGACGTCCTCATTTGTTCTTTAATATCACCATAATTAACTATAACTGTACATTTTGAACCAATTAGAACAAAAATATTCTTATAAAACTATATATATAATCATGATTTAATTAATTAATTTGACATGATGCTTAAAGCATATTTTGAAAAATCTAGTCTTCAATTTACATTTGTTAGTTTTTTCATAAAACATGCAATTTTATGTGGCTATTATTTAGGCAAACATGGGTTCCATTTAAAGCTGTCTCTGTCTACAGGCCTGGATACATGATTTGTGACGTTACAATGAGAGGCCCATGTTCTAAGGAATTTAAACACATAATGCAATGTTTTACAAGTATTTTTAGTATGTTTGCGCTGAAATACACATGTAAGTATTTATATTGTTACATTTCCAAATTAAAAGTTAATGTGTGTTAATAAATAAGTGGAAAACATGCTTTCTGTAGTTTGTGTCTTACCTTCTCAATGCAAGTAAGTCTGGAACTTTCATTTTTATTTTGGTTGCAGCTCATGGAAAACTGTTTCAAGCACAGAGCTTTTTAGAAGGATGTTAGATATTACTTGTATTATTTTTCTCACCAACGCAGCACTCGGCAATAACTAGTGTTGAAAGTTAGCACCAATATTCTAAATGTCTCACATCTTGGTACCTAAATGTGGAAACACGTTTCTCTGATTTTCTACTTTAAGAAATTCATATGTTTCAGAAATTAAAAAACTGAACATATGATGGCAATGATGAAGCAAGCCTAAATAATAAATGTTCCCAGTAAACATGAGGCAATTGAAGCTCTAAAAATCACATGATTTTAATTATCAGAAATCCTAAATAATAACAGCATTTCTGTGATAGGAGTATATAACTGAATAGTGTATGACTGTGTGGAGCAAAGAAAAATTGACAATTTGTTTTAAACCAGTGTAATGCTCCAGGACTCTCAATTTTTTTTTTAAATTGTGAATAACAGTGCATTTAAGTACTCTAAATGAGCATCATAAAATCAAAAAGCCTAAATGTATAATAAAAAAGTTTTCAGGAGAGAGGAAAAACTGATCTCTCCTAAGCTTACCAGCACTTTTAAAGCTACATTGTGCAAATGCCACTTTCCTAAATACTGTTATCACTAAAATAATTTATTTTTGTTTAATACCTTTATAATGAATTTGTAACTTTGGACAAATCTCCGCAACATATATTAAATACTCATCTTTGGTCTGTGGTTACAGGAATACATTGTGCATTATATCACCATTTGTAAAGAGAAGAAATTCAAAGTGGAACGTGTTGTCAGCTGAATACACTAAGAAGATACATAATGAAAAATGTTTGGGAATAGGTGCTTTTTGAACCAATTATACTGATAATATTATGCATACTTAAAAAAATGGCAAAAAATTATATTTAATGATATTTTAATAAACAATTTCAGTTTGTCTTACAAAACAGTTTTATACTTTGCTTTATGCATTTTGTGGAAAAAAGAAAATGTTGGAGTTGGAGTCTTAAAATTTCTTCTTTCTTCAAACACCTTTATGTTAATGCTTCTTTCAACAAACATAAATGCATAAATAATTAAGAAGTATTTCATACAGTAGAGCATCATCACAGTAAAATGTTTAAAAATTGAGTCAAAATTTAAAAAGACATTAAATTCTCCATTTACATGTCTAGTTTCTGGGAGTATCGTCCCTATCATCAGTTTCTTGGTCAACAGATGGTCTCTTGCTGTGTTGGGTTCTATCAGTAAGGGTGCTGCCATGTATCTTCTCTGTTAACCAGATGTCATCTAGAGCAGGAATCTCTAAATTCATAAGGTCTCCTTTATGTTTTGTGCTAAAAATATTCTCCCAAGTATCCAATTCGAAAGGTTTCTTTACACATTTTATCAATTTAATTCCTGGTTCAATATTATGATTCTCCGCCCAAAAATGCTAAGCTATGGCTGATTTATCAATGTATTTGAATTTTAAATTTCTCATGTTATTTCTTTCAGTGTCCAAACTTCTCTTTGTATTCCCAATGTATACCTTTTTACAGTCCTGACAATTCATTTGATAAATCCCAGATAATTTTATTTCCAGTGTACTATTTTTCAAAGGGTGATTCAATAAATTCCTTATGTTGTTTTTGTTTTGTGGTACTAAATTAATGCTTAATTCTATGAAGATTTTTTTTTAAATTTCCAAAAATATTTTGGGTGAAATGTGAAATTATAGTATTTTGGTGTTGATTCCTCTAATTTTTCCAAAGTGGTGATTTCCTAGTAATTGCAGAATTAACGTGTTTTTAAATTTCGACTCTAATTTTAAACATAAATGTCTTTCTGTAGTTAAACAATGCCCATTTCTTCCTCCAACAGTAAAATTCTTCTTCATTCTGCTTTTGTTACAGAATGCAGACTCTTCATCCACAACATTCAAATAAAACTCCAGCTTAGTCTTACGTCTCCATTCACTCCCAAACCTCTTCTGAAAGAGTGCGTCAACATCCTTCTTTGTTTTGTTGACTCTGCTTTGGAGTGTTAAACTCGAGGCCTGTGGTATACATCCAAACATAAATCGCTGTTTCAGCAGAGATATGAATGGTTTAGAGGAAAAATTAAATTGAGTTTTATTTATGGGCCCTCTTTAACTACTATGGTCCTTAGTTCCCTTTCTATATTGGTGATGAAAGACCGGAAATTTTGCTCAGAGACCTCTATCATGTTTGAGGTTCTTTTACGTGCTGTAAATCTACGACGCGGGGCCACTGGCTTTACTTCCCTTCCAAAGGAAGCCATACAAAGGATTTTTATGCCTGAAAAAATCCACTGCCTTCCGCTGGGTTTGAATCCGCAACCTTGGGAATTAGAGGCTAGCATAGTACCCCTAGATCACGGAGGATGACAATGGTTTAAAGGGATGGCAAAAAGTTCATTAAGTTTGGATCTTATTGCTGAATCTGATAATTAATGCAAGAAACAAAGAATTTAATGCTTCTCACCATTTTCTTCAAAACAACAAAGTCATCTCAGTATCTTCTGCAGGCATTCCACTGCATTTATTTGCATGAGAGTAATACAATAAATACATTTTAATGACAGAGCACAAGCTATTTATCTCAGTTTTACTTCTTTGCTCTTCTTCGATTCCTACATTTTCATTCTCTTTCTGGTATCTCTACTGTTGCTTGCAACAATTATTTCCTTTTCCATGCTGTAATATTTTAACAAATCTACTATTAGTACTTCCTTGACAAGCTCCCTATCTCAGATCTTCAAGTAGGCAGATTAACCTTGTTCATTCATTCACATGCATGATGTAATATTGCTAACAAGACCCAAGCAAGTGATATCTCATACTGTTTGGCAGCAACATGTGCATTTCTAGTTGCACAGAACACATAGCACGTGCGTACACAGTGTCATGTATGCAACTCTTCACTTCTGTGAAATGGTGCATTTTGCTCCATTCATCTTGTTGGGCTATGCACTTTCTGAACCAAACGTTGTATTTCAAAGCCCTTTTACAATATGAAGGAATGATATTTGAAACAAATAGACTGCATATAGTGATTCAGCATTATCATAATAGTGGAAGTCTGCATCAAAAGCATTTAAGCATTTTGTCTGTGGACTGACTAAATGAGTTTTGTTCTGATGCTCCTAAAATTGTGTATGTATCATGTGTATTATTTACCACGTGTATTATAATCGACAGGGACCTCTGGTTTCAAGATTTACCCAAGATTCGGTTTAGATTAGTGTGTATATGAATTGGTTTCAAATAACAGGTATGGTGTAAGAAATTCTGTAGTAAAGGAGGCAAGAGCAAACTTTAGACACTAGCCTAGATCTTCTGCTTGATGATGCATACAGTTGAATTTCTAATAGGTGTGTTAGAAGCAAACTGCTATATTTGCACATTACACTAACACAATTGGGTTCGCAGTTTCCTCTACGCATGTGCAGTTTTAACAAAATGGAGTACTTTGTTGACATATCACCATGAATTTACTAAAGAATAAAGTATCTTAAAAAGGAGGGTGGGCAGCTTACAGGCTCTGAAACTATTCACATCTCCTTTAAGGCCACTGTTATACGCATTTTAGCTCCTTATAACACTATTTTTAGTATTTTAAAATTAAGTAGAAATGGAACCATTACCTCATACCTCTGAATACTTTTAAGCTCCAATTGTATTCTGTGTCATTACATAACACTACTGATATTTTTAATATTTATCCAGTGTGGCAAGCTTACCGATACATAATCCACATTTCCTGTAGCAGCACTAACACTTAAAAGCTAGTACCTCCTTGCTATACAATATGATGAAATAAAGGTGTTATGCTTGTACCACTTGTATGTGCAACGCTATTTTTTCTTTACTCAGTTTTGTTACTGATTTAGTATGGGAAACACGGTGAATTATATTAATACTTACAAAATGGAGGTTTTTTAATATGCAAGGTGTTCCTTGGAATGATGTTGTTAAAGGATTGTTTATAGATGCTAGTGCCCCACCACGAAGGTTGCCTATTCCTTGGAATGTGTGTTGTTTTATGCAGTAGTTGTTGCTTAAATGAGGCAATTGGGCACACCCAACCCATTTTGGGCTGAGCGTTGCCAACCAAACAAAAGTGGCTAATGTGAATAATTCGAGTTTTAATTGCGCAGATCCTCGTCATTGCTCTGCAACCGCTCCTCTAATTCTGAAACATATACTTCAGCTATGCCTTGCGGCTTAGGGCGCCATCAATGTTGGTAATGCTCATATGAAGTCTCGGATAGGATGTATGCGATGCGGGTTATGTGTGTGGTTAATATGGAACAAAACAGACAATATTCTGCAAAAATGTAAAGAAATATGTAAATCACAATGTCCATTACTACTTATAATGTGCTATAATTCTTATAAAAGCAATAAAGATCAGCATCTAGATGCTTGGGTATCATGTGTATAGTGAAACGGGCCCATTTCCTCATACTAAATATCCATTTTTAAATGTTTTTGGACATTATTCCGTATGCGGGTAGGAGGTATAAAATGTTAAGAAACTTATGGAATCGGGGTTTCAACATTGTAACATCGAGGGCCCTAAGCCGCAAGGCGTAGCCGAGGGATTGAGAACCCTCAGCCTCAAAGCGTAGCCGAGGGATGTTTCTTATAAGAGGAGTGGAGCAGCAGCGGCCAAAAGCGACGACAGGGCGTAACCGTAGGATCTGCTCATCTAAACTCGAATGAGAACCCAGATACTACACAATCAACTCTGCGTATTAAAAAAAACCGATTTCGTAAGTTTCTTAATATTTCATACCTCCTACCCGCATACGGAATGATCCACCTACCCTTGTCTTAGCGAATGACTTTTAACATTTAAAATCGAGAATGCCTTCTAACCTGCTCTGCTACAGTTAAAAGTTTAATTACTTATGATTTTGGGTAATAAAACTTGATTTCTGTTAAAACTAATTTGTATGTTGTGCCCCACAGTTACACTTATATGAGCCGTCAATGACCATGTAGAAAGCTTATCATAGGCTCCTTCATATTCAACACAGAAGCAAAGGCAAACAGTAATTTTCTTTGCAGTCAACAGTGTGAGTGGATTAAGGTTACGAGCATATATATATATATAAAGTGCAACAAATATATTATGTTGTCTCCCTGTATGGCTTTACAATTTATGCATACTTATGGTTTATTTACACAAAATATTCTGGTTATTAATTCGCTGTACCGATTGGGTAGAACGCAATTCTCGATTTTGAAACATGCTAAAACGCATTTCCTTATGATATCTGTTAAAAGCATTCAAGAACGAATTAAACTGGATACAGAGATAATAACATCATACTTGTTTTCTAGCACAGCTGAGAAAAACAACTTCGGACCTTCCTTCGCATGTTGGCATGTGGAGGTAGTTGTTGTTTATTTTGCGACGTTGCATCCAGCTCACACCGCTCCTGGCCCATCGATGTGTAGATGATAACTGGAGAGGGGTTGTGACCAATGTTGCCCACCCATGCTCTTGCTTAAAGAGATAAGCTAGATCATAGTTCAAAATAAGCTAAAAATTTCTAAATATTAACTATAAAAGCTAGAAATAAAGCTAATAATTTATGTAGCTGTGATTATTAGGTATTAACAGGTATTGCCAGTTCATTTATCTTCAGGTTAATAACGAATGGCATTATTACATTATCTGACTTAGAAGTAGAGCTGCATTTCCTCTGGATCATCGGGTCAATGTCTTGATTTTCAGGGAAGAGAATAAAGAAGGTGTTTGCGAAGAGTTTGGCGTGCCGTCTCTCGAACTGCTACTATATGAGGCCAATATCCCTATTTTATTGAACACTTCTGGGGGAAACTGATAATTTTTACAACACTTCCCAATCCGACAAATAGAATTTAGAATAGAATTTAACACGTGTTCCCATTCTGTTACGTAATTTAGTTTTTATAATGTTCATCATGCTAAAAAGTCTCCCTATCTCGGCACTGGACCAAGGTAGTAACAGTAAAGAGATGCTAGCTCTTGAAAGGGATTAATAATCGATGCATCCTTATAATTTGCCACCTCATGCCAGAAACGCAGTGGCTGTGAAGCTTCTTTCCAGCTTACAGTAATTAAGTTATTTATTATTAGTTAACATAATTCTATATCAAACCATAAAATAGTGTTAGGTGATATATAAAAGATATTGCTAGTTCATTTACCTTTAGGTTAATAACGAATGGCATTATTACATTACCTGACTTAGAAGTAGAACTGCATTCCCTCTGGATCATCGGATCATTGTCTTGATTTTCAGGGAAGAGAACTGAAGAAGGTGTTTGTGAAGTACTCTGTTGCAAGGTGTTTGGCGTATCGTCTCTGGAACCGCTACTATATGAGGCCAATGTCCCTATTTTATTAAACACTTCTGGGAGAAACTGATAATTTTTACAACACTTTCCAATCCGACGAAGTCCTGATCTAATTGATGTAATAGAATTTAACACGTGTTCCCATTCTGTTAGGTAGTTTAGTTTTTATAATGTTTGTCATGCTAAAAAGTCTCTATTTCGGCACTGGACCAAGGTAGTAACAGAAAAGAGATTGCAACAAGCTTGTATAAAGGTATTGGAACATTCGTCTTAGGAACGGCACGGTAGCAGGTTAGCAAGGCGCATAGTGTATATCGACTTCAGTGGGGAGGGGTGGGGATACACGTTAGAGCGTGTATTCGCCTGAAGTGCAGGTTGGCACGTGCACCGCTTTACGCCTGTATTGGGCAGTTTCTTGTAGTTTTCTTGCTTTTCGTATATTTAGAGTGTGGCTGTCGTCTTTTGGTAAGTGTGATTTTTTCTCTTTGTATTCGTGCGTGGATCTGTGAGTTACAGAAAGGGGCGCAGCCCCCAAGGGGGTGCCAAGCCGTACCATGGCGGCGGCAGAGGAGACTCTTTTGTGTGAAACGCCGTGTGTAGGAATGGAGACGGAGGTGATCACTAGCACGCCGATAATATCTCAGATTCAAAGTGCGGATCAATTACACCCGTCCAATGTGCCCATGATGGAGCACCAGTCAAATGGGGAAGTGATAGCACCACGTGTTGCTTCGGCTACGAATCCACCACAGCCACCTTTAAGATACATGCACACGGATGCAGGACCTTATTTTGTGCTTGTGCGTGGTAATAGCCAAAATATAAGGGATTTCCACCCCTTAAAGCTCGGTAAATGGCTGTTCTTACACGCCAAAGGAGTTACGCATAGCAACAAATCGGGGTTTAACCAAATTGAAGTACATTTTGCCTCGGCACAGGGAGCGAATGATTTCTTAGATTCAGATTTTGATTCGATACATGATACCCGATCATACATACCTTCCTATAACCTTTTTGTATCAGGAGTGGTACGGGGAATAGATCTAGGCGTGGATCTCGACGAGATTCGCAATCATCTTAGCATGACTGCACAAATACCAGTGCACCATATCATGCGATTTAATCGCCGAGCACAGTTAGATGGGGAAACCCAATATATTCCTACGCGTTCACTGAAAATCACGTTTCGCACGCAAACTTTACCATCCCATATATATCTCTATTATCAAAGGTTTCAGGTGGACCGATACAATGCGCGGGTAGTCGTTTGCACTAAATGTGGGAAATTCCACCATAGGGCCAAATTTTGTAAAAATAAACCACGTTGTCTCAAGTGTGGACAAGACCATTTGGATGCGCAACCTGAATGTCTTACGGATAGATTGCGATGCATCAATTGCAAACAGGAACACCTACCCACGGAGACGGAGAAATGCCCGGCATTTCACTTGGAAACACAAATAACGCAGACCATTGCGTCGCTACCAGTGTCACGGTATGAAGCACGCCAAATGGCGACAGGCCGAATATCCTATGCCGAGGCTCTACGTACACCTAGTGTTCCATCACCTAGGACACATACCGGGGAACTTTCGCCCACTATACCACAGGTGACAACTCCCGTACCGGGTGCCATGGTGGCGCCACAGGGACTGGGGCGTACAGGGGCTAATGGCTCTAATAAACGTAAATGTATGGCGTCTAGTACTCCTACGACCCCGGAGTGGGTACAGGAGCGCTGGGCACCACACGGCAGGTGGCCCGAGGGGGCGCCGGCGGCTACCAGTACGAACAGGGACGCATACGAGCTGGGGAGAGATGGTGGTGGGAGACCCACGCCTTCGACTTTACCTCGGGAGAACCCGACGACATGGTTTGCTGACATGGGTAGGGGTGACAATGTATTAGCTCCGGGAGGAGCACAGCCTACACCACCGACACGTGAGCCCACGGGGATGCCCGGGGTCAGTATGCAACTCAGGACACTCTTTGTAAAATTGTGCATGATGGCACCGGACTACGTTTTACACACCCTCCAGGGGCTGCAGCATCAGCTGCATTTATAAACTTAAGCGTCTTAACGTATGGAAGGGCAGCCAATCGTTTACTACTGGAATGCGCGTAGTGTGACTTCAAAGAAGGCGGAACTCCAAACATATTTAGCCCGGGTCCGTCCCTGGGTTGTGATTATCGTGGAAACCTGGTTACGGGAAGGGCTGGCATTTCGACTCCCAGGTTACAACATTTATAGAACGGACAGACAATCTCCGGGTGGGGGTGTGGCTATTTGTGTCGCAGACAACTTGTGCGTATATAATTGGAGGACGGGCATTCGGTTCCCACCGCACCTCGAGGCGGTTCGAGTCGTGCTGGGGGATCTCACTGTCGTCGGGGTTTACACATCGGGCGCTCGATTCACACTACGCGAGTGGGAGAGATTTCTTAACCCCCGTGATTCCAAATACTTACTTGTAGGCGACTTCAATATTGGACATTTCGCGACTTTAACACCGCAAAGGAGGCGATGCGTACCATTAGGACAACTGGCGACTAAACATAGATGGCAGATCCTTACGCAACATTTTATTACTCGGCAGGGATCGCTACAGCAGCTTGATTCCTCGCCGGACATTATATTCGCTACGCCTGACGTGACACAAAAACTACGGGTATCCCGCCTTGAATACACCATGGGTAGCGACCACTACCCGTTCATTCTTTACACCGCTAGTACCACAGCAGTGATACCGCCGGACAGACGACTTCTCCGAACAGGTGACTTTGCGCCACATCAATTTCAGGTACACCTACAACACGTTACCCGACTACTCCATGACACCGATGCCACTTATGAACACCTGGAGGATACCCTTACCGGATATCTCGATCACTTCCATCCTAAAACACCTCGACGTCCACGCAGAATTCCAAGGCCGCCTTGGTGGACCCCAGAGTGCGCCCGACTAGTGGCGGAGAAACGTCGGCTTTATGCTCAATATCATCGGGAACGAACTAAGGAGACCTTCTTACTAGTGCGAGCTAAAGAAGCACACGTTCACCGCCGGTTCCGCCAGATTAAACGTGCAGCTTGGGCCACCTTCTGTAATTCGACTACTACCCGTACCCCTACAGTCCAGGTTTGGAAACGTCTTGCGTGGTTTACGAAAGCCAGACAATCAGCACCGGCACCGATATCGGGAAATCCACGACTGCAGATGGAATTCTTGAGACATGTCGCACCTGACTCAGCCCTGGATCCCCCCTTATCTCTTCCGGTTGATACCAATATATCCGACCCATTATTTCGACCGATTACCGGAGCTGATGTCCGCTGTGTCGTGATTGGAAGATCAGATAAATCTACCCCGGGACTTGACGATATTACGTATCGACATTTGAAGGCTTTGCCCACCACATGGTACACTTTGCTTGCGAATGCCTTTACTTCCATCCTTCGTACGGGGGTACTACCACTGTCTTGGCGCGAGGTAATTATCTATCCAATCTTAAAACCGGATAGCGCGGGACTGACCGCTGCAGACTATCGCCCCATTGGCATGCTCCCTACTCTACGCAAAACCTTTGAAAAATTACTACATGACCGTTTAAGCTTTTACTTGGAACGCTATAACTTATGGCCCGCCACACAATATGGATTTCGAAAGGGCCATGGCACCACATTCCCGTTATACATTCTTCTTACCGACATTAATATAGCCTTTCACACACACCGACAGGTGCTTGCACTTTTCCTTGATTTGTCTGCAGCGTATGACCATGTCCTTCTGCCGATGCTTATAGACCGTCTCCGTAAATATTCCATTCCATCTCGTATATGTGCGTTACTTTATGGCCTTTTTTACAATCGCCGTTACCACCTCGCGTCGTATTTTCATAATCCCCACACACGTACTACATCTCGCGGTTTGATACAGGGTTCAACACTAAGTCCTTTGTTATACTCGTTATACATTGGAGATATCCGATCCGAAGTGACAATCACTGCGCGTGTGGTACAATATGCGGACGACCTGGTGATATACACACCGATTCAACCGAATTCCGGGGGCGACTTTCGACTCTTTGAACTAGACTGCCTACGTGTTATACGCTTTTTGGAATCCTTGGGCATGCGGGTTAACATCCGGAAAACGAAATTCCAGCATTTCCGTAGATCCACTAGACCTTCACCATTTGTACTCCACATACTGGACCACGATCTAAGCCCGACACCGACGGTGAAATATCTAGGCCTTCATCTGCAACATAATCTCTCCACCTTATCACATTTCAAATTTCTTGTGACTGCCTTGAATCGTATCAAAAATCTCTTCAGAGCCTGTGCGGCCCGGCATTGGGGCATGCATCCTCTCTTACTACTCCGACTGATACCGCCACTGATACACGCTAGATTGGAATACGGACAACTTCTTGTACCGCCATTATCGGGTGGAACTAGATGGACGCTGGACACCTTTTTCTACCAACTGTATAACATCATCTTTCACATTCCGGGTAAACCGGCTAAATACCTCTCGCAACGACATTTCCCGCGTTATCATTTGGAACAGCGGCTATTTGCACTCAGCATACACTTTATGGCTGACCTACTAACTCACTCTCATTCCCCATTGTTACCTAAACTTACCCGTCTATACGAAATACTATGCGCCAAACCCGAAGGGGTGGCGCATTTACCTTTACCACTGATTCGCGCTCTTGCCTTATTCCGACAACGCACACAATATTATAGCACGCCGGTATACCCGGCGTATCTGCTGGACATCCCGGCCCACACACTCCCGGACTATGTACAAGTTGACACCCGAACATTCCATATTCCGATTTCAGATTATAAGACATTATGGCACGCGTACCGCGAGGACCGGAAGATCGCTTGGAAGGACGATTCCCCACTCCTAATCTTCACAGACGGCTCCAAAACCCCGGAAGGCACTAGTGCGGCGATCTATGTTGACACAACGTCCGAAACTTTTACATGGCGACTGGACGACGCTACTACTATTTATACGGCGGAGTCTATTGCACTCTATAGGGCACTGAAGTACCTACATGGTCATTTAGTACCACACTGTATTGTATTTACTGACTGCCGCAGTCTTTTGACGGTTCTGCAATGCCCGGTCCGGTGGCCCAAGGTTCCTATATATGAAGTGCTTATCCGGAATCTCCTGCATACTTTACCGAGGACGGTACACCTATTTCTAACCTGGATACCGAGCCACGTAGGAATCCCGGGTAACGAATGTGTGGATGCAGCTGCGCGGGACGCGACGAAGAACCGGACGACCTGTGACCAGTTACGGACGCCTCCTTCGGACATTGTAAGACATCTATTACGGGGGGTGCCCGATATGGGACAGATGCCGCATACAACTGCAGATCATCTAACTACATTTTTATCTAGTTATCCAAGACTACCTAATCGAGCGTTCTCGTCCTACTTTCGCCTTCTATTTCATGTGGCTTTGACTCCTGCGTATCTCTTTCGTATCGGTCTCCGAGATACGGACCTCTGCACCTGTGGTCATCGGGGTGATGTTAATCACCTTTTTTTTGAGTGCCCCCGTCACCAGGCCGCTACGGCTGCTCTTTTTGCCACTTTACACGACATGGGTATTATGGGACCATACCATTTACCTTCGATTCTCCTGCCATTCTCCGGACATCTTTGTAGGGCTTTATTTAGATTCATCACACGCACTAAAATGAAGTTGTAGACGATGGTGTCCCCACTCCTCCTTTTAAATACGGCGCCTGATATCACTGCTGCTAACCATTTTCCTGAGACGCAGTAGCTCACCTTTGGTGGAGCAGTAGCGTCTAAAAACAAGCCAACAACAACAACAACAACAACAACAGATTGCAACATCAGCTAGCTCTAGAAAGGGATTAATGTCTGATGCATCCTTATAATTTGCCACCTCTTGCAAGAAACGCAGTGTCTGTTAAGTTTCTTTCCAGCTTACAGTAATTAAGTTCTGCCGCTGAAATTGTGCTTTTGTGATTTTTTCAGCAAGGTTTTAACATGTTTCATGACTGGAATAAGGGATTCCTTCACTACTCGCAAAGAATTTTCAACCGACAAAATGGACACCTTTATTAGTATTTTGACACTGTTGTGAAGTGTTACCTGGAGTTCACAATGTAGCTTCAATAAAAAGGTGATACACTGCCTCCTAAAGTCTCTTTCGTCGTCGGGGTTAATTTTAATTTGCGCAATTTCTCTTCCACTTCATAGCCTAAATAAGCATGCCAGTCCACGTAATTCTCAAGGTTATCAGCGAGAAAGTCTTTTCTGCAAGTTCGCGGCACACATTTTCTTGCTATACTCTCTACCAAAAGTACCAAGTCTTCCAATAATTTACACGGATCTGCCACTTGCGATTCAAATGATTTATTAACCCTTTGAACATCGCTTAGTGTTGATCGAATAAATAGGAGAAATGCATTTTTTATTAACATATATAGCATGCAAGAGTGAGGTAAAATAGTCTCTCTCTCTCTCTCTCTCTCGATTTGGCTATGCTAAACATAAGTGGTGGTCATTCCATGGCATGAAGGGAATGAGTCATTCCCTTAAATTTTACTCAGAAATAATTATCTCCTTTAATTACCTAGGTGAATATTTAAATTTCTTTTAGAGAACAGTTTTATATGTTATACTGTTGTCCTGTCGATTGCTTTAACGGTACAATGGTCGCAGTGCGTTCGAAGCTCTTTTCTCAACTTTCTAAACAAACAGAAGCAAGAGGTTCTCAAAAATCACTATAATACACGCAGAATTTCAAATGTAGTCCGAAAGACCAACGCGAGAACTTCGTTGTTCTAGTACAGCTGCGTTGTTGCTTCATAACCTGTTGCACCTGGGACGGGCTCTATTCGGGTTAGGGAATGAGTTTTCTAAAGCATTCCCACGTTTGTAGTTATCGGTAGCTGTATGAATAGTCTTTACCTGTGTGTGTTTTCATTACCAAAGATCATGGTGTAATTTTCCGTAAGTATGTAATGCATAAGTCTATCTGTTAATATAAATGTGTATTTAAACCCGAAAACCCCCTCTCATCTGCAAGTCTTTTTTCGCTTAGTCTTAGGCGCTCAGAAGCGGGGAGGGGATGAACTGCCAAGACTCATTCTGCAAGCGGAGAGAGCGGGGATGAGTGCGGGTACATATTGGAGAGTCTTCGCGCCTGGGCTATTAGAACGCGGACATTTGAAGAGAAAGATATATCGGCGTGCGGAAGATCGATTCCTACGTTGTCAAATACAAAAACAATAACAAAAGGATGTGCTCGACATTTCAATGCCGAATACTACAATAAAATAAAGTGGTTATCTGGATGTAAAAAGAAATCGAATTTATATTGTTGGCCATGTGTGCTTTTTACAAATGAAAACAGTGTATGGCCTTCCTCAGGATTCGATGACATGAATAATCTTCTAAAGGCTGCAAATCGCCATGAGCAAGGACAGTCGCATATAAGGGCTGAACATTTTCACTACTTTTGGTATATCAATAATGGATTTCCAGTTGGATCACCAGTGGAAATTAGACATTCATAAACACAATGAGATTGTAAAACAAAAGAGAAAAGTAATCCTACGTTTGATTGATGTGGTTATCTTCCTCGCTAAGCAATAACTTCTATGTCGGGTTCACGCAGAAAATGAACATCCCGCAAATCGTGGAAATTATGTTGAATTAGTTCTGCTCCTATGCAAATACGATGAAACTTTGGGCCAGCATCTACAGATGGCAACAGTGTTCTTATGGGCTGCCCAATCGCATTCAAAATGACCTAATAGATTCTGCCACTACAGTTTTATTGAAAGAAATTAAGAAAGATATAAGTAGTGTAACCCTCATTGCAATCATTGTGGATGAAACCAGCGATGTATTAAACACTCTCAGCTCTCTACTTTACTGAGGTATGTGTGTGTTAGTGCTTAAGTTCAAGAACAATTTCTTTATTTCGTTGATGTAAGTGTAGACCGTAGCGCAACTGCTCTGGAAAATCATGTGTGCCTTACATTGGAAAAGTATGAATGTAGTTCAAAACTAGTAGCAAAATGCTACGGTGCTGCTGCTTTATTAGCTGGAGAATTGCATGGCCTTCAGAAGAGAGCAAAGGACAAATACCTTGACGCAATTTTCATACACTGCCTTGCTCATAAGTTAAACCTAGTGCTTTCTCAGTCCGTATCCTCTATAAAGGAATGCAAAAAAAATTATGGCACTAAGTAGTTTTGCAACCTGTTTTTCTAATTCCACTAAGAGAACTGCTGCGTTGAACAGGGCTGTTAAGAAGAAGGTTTCCAAAAGTATGCCCCACACACTGGAACTATAATGGAAGGCTGGTCGAAACGGTAAAAGAACACATTTCCGATGTTTTAAGACTGTTTGACAGCATTCTTGACAATCCTAACGAATGGGATAGTGATACATAGCACGAAGCTCTAGGTTCCAGTAATGTTCTTCGGGAGTTTGAATTTAAGTTCTTACTTCAGATATTTCTGAAGTATTTGGGATGACTGATATTCTTCTTGACATTCTGCACACTAAAATCCTGGATGTAAACTTTTGTACGGCTAAGCTAGGAGAAAATAAATTGTACATTCGCCAGAAAGGAGATGAGTTTGATGCAGTTTGGTCCATTTGTGAAGAAATCTGCAAAGGACCCAAGAAAAGACGTTGTTATGCAGAACCTACTATCGGCGTCTATACTACGAAATTTACGACGTTATAAATCAGCAGTAGGAGGTTCGGTTTGAAGGGCTTGAAAAATCCAAGTTTATTAAATTATTATATGCTGCACAGCAAAATCAAATAAATTTTCCCGAGGAAGTTTTTCGCTCGCTAAAAGATAGCTATGACGAACGTTTTTATTTTGATCGTCTCAGAAGCGAACTTACTGTGGCATATTCGACGGAGGAATACGTTTCTATGGAAGCGCACCAGCTTCTTTCCTACCTGAGGAATACTGGTTTGTCATTCTATGCATTCACTGAACTTTATAAGCTCTGTGCCATTGCGTTAACAATACCTGTAACCAGTTTCAGTGCTGAACGTTCTTTTTCTGCGCTCCGCAGAATTCATAGCTACTGCATGAACTCCCAAGGACAACAAAGACTCTCAGATCTGTCAGTGCTGTCTATAGAAAAGAAGCTGCTGAAACAAAAATTAGCTGAAAGTGAGGAAGAGTTCTATCGGCATATAATCGAAAAATTTAACGGGAAATAAAGAAGAATTGAATTACATTCAAATAAAACCAAAAACAATGAGACAAACAAAGAACTAATTTTCATTCATTATGTTTTAGAAAGTTAATATGGAACAGCCTGTGTTTTTCACTGCCCTGCTATTTCAGCTCTGTCTCGTAGCTATCTGATAACTTGTCTACATTAACTTAGAATTTAAACATTAAAGGAGTATAAACAGTTTAACGAGTAATTTGCTTCAAAAGTTCTCTTAGAAAAGACTGTCCTTTGTAATTGCTTCACCTTGTTCAATTATCACCGCACGCCACTGCTAAACATGCTCTTGAGTTCAAGCCTTTGCTCAAGTAATCTAGCAACAGCACTTTCAATTGAAAGCCACCGGGACTGGCACGCTTGAACAATTTTGTGAGGCTGATGGCCACCATTAATGGCAGCACATAAAGCCTTGTATTTACTCTGACGTAAAGCGGAGTGGGAAAACCAATTTAAGTTTTGCCTGGAAATCCAGGTTTGTCGGTAGACATTAAGCAGCAGAAGAGATTGCCGGCTGCAAAGAATGCCACACGCACCGTATCACTATGAGTTTTGGACATTCTCTGCGCAATCTTGCGCAAACTCCATTGTTAATGCCTGTCATAACAGAAGCATTATCAACGCCAATACCCTTTATTTTCTTTATATTCAATCCTTCCCCACTCAATGTTTTCAGCACACAGTCGATGAATGATTCAGAGTCGCAAGAGTGTAGCTCAGAAAAAGCAAGGAATGTGGAAAGTAACCCACCATTGCTAAGACTAAAATACACTACTGCCATCCCCAAAATTTTGGTAACACTGATGCCGTTGGACTCGTCAATAAGCATGCTATACATTCCAGTCTCTATATCTTCTAACAATAATTTCTCAAAATGAGGGCCTAAAACAAATTTCATTAACGCACTACATCTTGTCCCGTACAGCTGGATATTCACCGGAATAGGACTGTCACTAAACTTGGATTTGCAAAGTTCCTCAAGATTGTCAATACTTAATATTGACGAATGACTCACAACAAAAAGTGCGAAAGAAGCTTCAGCATTTCGTAACTTTTCAGTATCTCTATTTAAGGTAACAAATTGGTCCAACCTTCTTGATGACATAAATGCACTTGATGCTAAATGTTTTTGGTTTTAGCGTGCTGCATAAGATTGCTGCGTTTTGCAATAAAGATAGCTGTGAAAAATTGGCATTTAACTTTGTCTTTATCGCTCGGCACTTCTAAAATCCAGTCTTTAAAAACGGGGTCAGTAAGCAACTGCTTCCGAAAATGATGTTGATATTGTGGAGGCAATTTACATGAATATAAAATAGTCTGTATAATAATAAATGTGCAGTCTAATAATTAACAGAATAACTAAATACTATCACAGAATCCTATATATGAAATGATTACATTCCTTCACAATAAGCGGACTACTTATGATTACAATACTCTAACAAGATGATTGCCAGTGCGTAATGAATGGGACGGGATACAGGAAAGGGAAGTGTTTAGGCAGAAAGAAATAATACGGTGATTTTCTGTCTGTAAATACCAGACCATGACTCATGTCCATCAGTGCAGTTTATGAGTTATTGCTTATCTCGTGTTACTAAAATACAATCGCTGGAAGATTGCATCGGCGCTATTTTCTTCAGGAGTACAGGAGGCAGGCGACTCGACATTATTCCAAATGGAACTGCATTGTGTAATGACATGTGAAATATCGTATTGTATATATACAACATAGTTTCCTTCCACCATAAGTGTGTGTGCGTGTTTGCGCCATATATAAGAATCACCAATGCAGCTCTGCAGTTGCATATGGTATTATACTTGTACAGCATTTTATATTTCTTTCTACCACACGTAGTTGTGATTACGTCATACATACGATTCAGCAAAGCAGGGAAATAAATATTGCTTTTGCTGACCATATTTAACTCACCTATTAAAATATTAAATCAGAAAAAAAATCAAAATTCCCTTCAAACGGGAATAATAATTTTTTGCCGCTAATACGAAATGTAAAAAAGCTAGATTTAGCGAAAAAAAACCTAATTGGCAACACTGGTTGTGATACTAACACGCAATAGATGTGCTCCAAGGGTCTAAAGTTTCATTTTACATTTTCTGAGGAAACGGTACAGGGATAATGCCGTATGATGAGATCCGTATGAAGGAGAGATGGAACATTCAATGGGTCAACACCTATTCGGGAGCTAATGGAAAAATAAAGAGTGGATGAGTGGGATGAGTTGTGAGAACATTGAAAGAAAAGATGTACCGCATCTCCGAACTGTCCACATTCGCAGAGTGGTGTAGCACATTTTCCGATTTTATGGAGATAGGCCTGGGTAGGGACCATCCCTAAAAAATTTTTATTGGCTATTGAGATGGCAAATGCTTGCGACTTGGCACCTTACCTATCACCTGACTTAGGTCCTCCGGAACCGGTCAATATATCAGTTCCAACAATACGCAGGTGCAACAGCAGTATTGCCTCATTGTCCCCCTTGAATTTATCGTTTCCTTCTATTTTCCTTCCAGTGAAGAAGCTTTTTAGTGGGTATGGCCAACTACTGGCGAGTCCCACACTCATCGTCTCCTACTCCCATCATGTTGGTCAGCATGTAACTGTGTTTTTCTCCTCCAACCGAAAAAGATGCCTAGGCAGAAAGAGATGGAAGGAGTCAGTAGCTAAGCTGTCGCTGGATTATCGGAATGCACGGGGAGGTGAAAAGGGGGTCTATGAGTGGCCACGTTTGATAGCCTGTCCGCGAGTTCATTACCAGTTATGTGCGAATGTCCCGGAATCCAAAGGAATTAAAAGAAGTTGTCCCGTTGATGTAAAGCGTGTAGTTCCCGATAACATAACACCTTCTATCATCCCAGGTCAGGACGGTCATTGAAGGAGAGAGTAAATATCGCACTCCTAGTATCAGAACAAATAGAATGTGAAAATGAGAGAGGCCGCGTAACTAGTGTAGAGTCTGATAATAGCGTATATTTCTGCGGAAAATGAAGAGAAGACGGAGGGTGACGTAAAGGAGGCCTGAAGTCCCGAGGTTTGGTTAACGTATGCGGCCCCGACACCATACGGGTTCTGGGGACCATCAGTGTAAAAAATCTGGGAGGGTAAATGCGTCGCTTTAAACTGGTCTAAGATATGAAGAAAAATGTTATGTGACATTACGTCTAATGTGTTTAAGGGAGAGGAAAGCACCAAGAAGTTAGGAAGAAGTTGTAAGAAACGAATGCAATATAACAGAGGTCGCCGGTGTGTCAGTCCCCCTTCACCTTCTGAAAGGTTTTGAAAAGCCGTAAGCATTCCAGGGTTAGCGAGTGGTTGCCTTTAAGAAAACACGCATTTTGTTCAAGTCCTAACCGGTGTATAGAAAACAAAGGCGTTTCAGAAAATGGAAGCAATATGGAGAGAAATTTAAGAGTGGGTTGAGTCCGTCGTTTCGACGGTAGCGTGAGGAGGGTGAAAACTTTCTGCGTGGAGGGCTTGCCAACAACTCCTAAAACCAACTTTCCCATATGGTAGAGGATAGGGGTGATTTTGCGTTGCCATGACTTGGGCTATACTGTTACGTGGTAATTTGGTAACTGCAGATTGTATTCAATTCGGGGTTGTTTTTGCGCAGCGCCTTATTGAAGTACGAACACCAGAACTGAATATTTGTTTAACATTGCTAGACATTAAACAAGCGTGAAATACATACATTATGTTGAAATGTGCGTATTATATTGAAATGCGCATTTTGAATACGAAAACCAGATGGAAAAGCAGTGGATGCCCCACACAATGAGTACACGCGTAAAATAATAAATGCGTGTTGTTTATAAAGGCATATAAAGTAAAATGTGCATAAACATGGATATTTTATACATAAATATGCACTGATTGTGTGCGAAAACACAACAATGAAAAGGAATAATACCGTAAAACAACACACGTAGATTAAACAAAACATTAATAACGTTTAAAGCAAAACATTCATCTACACAGTAAATATTATGACGCAGCGGCTATAGCCCAAAGTTGTCGGGAAATCGGTGCCAAGCGGTCCGAGTAAACTACGATAAAGCCACTTGCCAGCTTAAACACCGGACACGCTCTTGGGAGATAACTAGAAGTTTCTGGTAGATTTATCTCCCCCTTCTACAGAAGGTGCATCGAAATAGTTCTAGAACGTTGGAGAACCTTCTGTGGAAGACTCCACTGATTATATAAGCGAACGTTCTCGCGCAGTCGAGTCAGTTGCAGTCAGTGCGTGTCGAGTGCGGCAGAGTGGAGTTGAGCCAGTCACTGTGTGAGCGAGGCAGTGACTGCGTTTCTGGTGTGACATTAAGAGAGATTCTCCGAGGGAGTTGGTTGGGAACTGTTGTGACGTGCAGCGAGTGCACAGCGGAGCGACCGTTTGTGGAAGTCTTGTATTCGACTCCCGAGTGAAGTGAACCTTCCGGCGTGAAGGGGCTACGTCACGAAGAAAGTGAGGTGGCAGAATTGAACTAGTTCACCTCAGTGAAGTGAACTCCCAGTAAAGGTAAACTACATAAAACGAAACAGTAACAGTGAGTCGCTGAGAAAAGTGACAGTTGTAAAACTGGACAATCACAATATGCTTGAAATGATTGGGAAAGCATGAAATATGTGTTAAATTCGTCAAGAAATATCGAGAATGTTCCGTTTCCTTCTTCATCTTCTCCTCCTCTACCGCGTACATAGTAGGTAGAGAAGGTATTGCATTTTACGCGTCCGTGTGTGGCGTGTCTGACTGCGAAAAGCATATCTCAAAATCGAAAAGTCGGTTAAATACCAAAGTTGCAATTTTAAGTCTCTGGCGATTTTAAGTCACCCTATCTACGCCTTCATCTCTGACTTGCTGATGTGAAGTATGCCCAAAGCTCAACGTGATTTGAAGTCCACCTAAAAACCGCCTTCTTCTCATTCCACCACCATCCTCATTACCACCATCCCATCGGAGGCAATAGATTCCGCCCGCTGGGCGTCTCCACCTCAGAAATGGGTCCAGTCATCGCTTGCTGGAAGGAGGCAATCCCGAAGCAGGGCCGCCCACGGGGGAAATCATGACGGAAGTTGCGCCACCAGGAACATTTTTAGGCGAATTAAATTTGGGGGGGAATACAAAAAAGCTGAAATAAATTAAGGCAGTTAATATACACACAATTATTACAACTTTTAATCGAGTAGGTACTTTAATTGCTAAATCAGTTTGCATCTTTAAGTTTGTTAGTCTAAACGTGCTGTAGCCCCCAAAAGTAATCGTAAGTACAATTCATACTGCATAGTATAATGTGGCATTTAAATAATACATTTTGGAAACGTATAAATGGAACTATAACATTATAGGTATGTATGTACTTGTTCAGAACGTATAGCGTTATTACACTTGCTATTGTGGCAATGTCTAGTTTTTCCTTTAAGTGCTACTTTTCTCAGTTTTCACTGATCCGTTTCGTTTCACTAAGGTGAACTATCCAATTCTCTGTCACTTCACTTTATCCGTGACGTAGCTCCTTCACGCCGAACGATTCACTTAACTCAGAAGTCGAACACAAGACCTCCACAATCCGTCTCTCCGCAGTAGTGCTCGCTGCACATCACAACGGCCGTCACCAACTCACTCCGAGAATCGCTCTTGATGTCGCACCAGAGGCGCAGTCGCTAACTCGCTCGCACACTGATTCAACAATTCTGCACTCTCACCGACTACTCAACTCGCATTAACTCGACTGCCGAGGGAGCGCTTGCTTTTATAGTCAGTTAAAACTTTCCACAGGATCCTAGAGCGTTCTGAAATTATTTCGACACACTTTCTGGAGAAGGGGAGAGATAAAAGTTTCAGAGCTTCTAGTTATCCCCGATAATATGCCCGATGTTTAACCTGGCGAGCGGCAGTTATCTTGTTTATTACTCAACCGCTCGTCGCCGACCTACCTATAACCTTAGGCTATAGCCGCTGCGTAATACAGCTCCCTCCTCAGAGCTGTTCGTCCCTAGCAGCTCCGTGTTATGGGGCAGGCTGATCAAGATGGACCACCATCAGCTTTTCTTGAGGTTGACGCCGAACGCGGTATACCAATCGTTGATGCGGGTGATTATTTTATACGGGCCATCCTAGGAACATTGCAGCTTTGGCGACTTCGCTTTAGCCCTCGTGGGACATTAGAGCCATACGAGGACACCCTCCTGGAATCTGGCTGGGTTCATCAGACGGCCATAGTGCACTTTCGTTTGGTCACTTACCAGCTTCAGGTGCTCCCTGGATAGATGGTGGATGTCACCCAGCCTATCCATTAACATCCCGACATAATTTGTTGTGGGCTGGTCAGCATCGTGGGCCTGCCGAGCAACAGATCACAACGTAGCCATAGCTCTCTTCCGAGTACCATGTTGGCGGTGTCATACCAGTGGACTCGTGTACTAATGTTCGGTAGGACAGGAGGAATAATAACACGTGCACACCCCAATCTCGCTGACGGCTGGATACCATCTTTTCGTAGATTCTCCTCGGCCGTCTTAATATAACGCTCCACCATTCCATCCGATTGTGGATGAAGGGAGTGGTGCGGATGTTGTGAACCCCGAGGCGCTGGAAAAGCTCTCGCATAAAGTTGGATTGAAAATTCGTCCCCCTGTCATTGTGGAGATCCCGGGGAATCCCGAACCGGCAAAAGAAGTTGTCCACCAATGCATTAGCTACAGTTGAACCCTCTTGATTAGGAATCGCGCAAACCTCCTGCCACTTGGTGTAATAGTCCATAGCCAACTGCAAGTAGTGATTCTCTGTGTCTGTCTGTGGGAAACGGCATGTCACGTCGATTGTGCTTCTTTCGAATGGCACTCCGACGTTGTATTGTTGAACCCGGCCCCGATTTCGAGTCTGGGGCCCACGATTGCCGCGTGATGTCACATTGTTAGCAACGCCTCTCCATGTCGCTACGAAGATGCAACCCATAAAATCGGCAATGTAGTTTCTCCAAGGCCTTATTTACACCCAGGTGCTCTCCGGTAGTACCGGTCTAGGTCTCTTGGAGGCTTCTTTCAACTTGCTCTTCGGGAGTATCAACTGTTCCACCTTAGTTTTTCCGTCTTTTGATTCCCATACTCTCTTGAATACACCGCTCCGACCAACAGGGAGTCCCACTGGAGCCAAAAGTTCTTATTGATCGGATACCTTTGAGCGGGGTCCGCCTACACAGGTCGCTCAACAGATTCTTTATCCGTCAAGATCAGCCCTATGCCGCAATTGGCCAGCTGCTCCCTCCTCAAGGTCTCTTCGTCCCAACCGACTGCAGGTACACTGCGACGTGGCGTATGGCTGCAACACTCTCCTTCGCCTTGACTTTCACTCAGTGGTGGAAATTTTCCTGGCACGGTCTTCGCGAAAAGGCGTCTTATTAGAATGATGCCTTCCTGCTTGGTGCTTCGAGGTAAAATTTAATTCCTGTAGCCGTTGGAACTAGTCCCTGTCCTTCTAAATTACAAAAATCTAATAGCCGAGTCAGGGTGGAATGGTCTGTTTGGAGGTGGAAGTCCTGTCCATAAGGGTACCTGTGGAAGTGCATGGGCGTCTCTATAATAACCAAGATCTCTCATCCTGTCACACAGTTGTTTCAGTGGAATACTGTCTTGGACAGTATTCCACTGAAGTAGGCTCGCTCTCCTCATCCTGCTCTTGCGACAGGATACCCCCAATGCCGAAATCACTGGCATCTGTGTCTAATATGAACCTTTTTTTAGCGGGGATTGGGTATCCTTGTAGCGGAAACGCGAACCGGGCATTCTTCAGGATCTGGAAGGAGTCTCGTTTTGGTTGGACCACTGGAAGGTTCCTCGCTCCTCTGTCAGTTGTGTCAGCGGTTTGGCGACGTTTACATACCCCACCACAAGTTCCCGGTAGTACGTGTAGAGGCCAAGGAACCGGCGCAGTTCTGGTTTATTACTTGGCCTGGGCAACTCCTTGACGACATCTAGCTTCTAGTGGTACGCAGCCACTCCACAATGGCTTACGGCGTGTCCTAAGTAGCGCACTCCCTTTTTGAACAGCTGACACTTGGGATCCAATGTAAGTTTGGCCTGGTGAAGCCTTTCGAGCATCTTCACAGGTTGCTCAGATAATTCTAAAAAATACCATGCCTATAATGATGTTAACGTTTTTTTTGTTAATGAATTTTCCTACTTGGTGTCTAGTGACTGCAGTCGTGAAATTCATAACATAAAACACCAAGCGTGGATCGCTTCCAACCAGGTACCTTACAGGCTTAAATACAAAGAAAATGGAACAAGGCACTGCAAAGGAAAACGTGGTTACGAAATGACTGTGGAAGTACACGTGAACTGAATTTACTGTTCGTATATCACAATAAAACGCTTTTCTTTTACAGCGCAGCATTTATAAAAGCTCGCCCTCAAATATACGTGCCATTTAATAACAATTAACGAATCGCAACTTTACTATAAGAATACATTTGACGAACTTCCGTACTGGCATAACATTTGTCACTCTCACAACTAACGTGTTTCAACATCGTAACTTCCTTTTAGATAAAAACTTCACATTTATGCATAAAAGCTCCACTCGCTCCCTTTCCATTTAACTCTGTCATTTAGTAAATCATAAATCTTCTCAAATATGTACGATAAGTCTCAAATAAGTGCAATTATTTTACGTAACCTCCAATAAATAAATAAATATGAAATGCCCAAGATTATGGAACGAACGTACGCACGCCCTGAATAGAAATTTAGATAATAGTTACTTACAAAACGTAGTTACAAGAATTTTGACAAGACCGAGCATTTTGCTTGCTCTGGTGAAGTGGTCTTGGTTGGAAGTGATAGTCCAGCCGTAATTCTGGAAAGTTCTTTATGCCGGAACATGAAGTGTTGTAACAAATGCACCACTTTTGTCGGGTTCTTATAATTGTCGTGACGAGTTGTGCCCAAAATGGCACAATACTTCCGCCCCTCCATGCGAAGAGTCAAAAGGCAGGAACCAAACTCCCCTGCAGCTCTACTCACCTCTCCACGGACACCGAACATGAAAAATTCCAAGTACAGCACAAAATTCAGCTGCAAAGCAGCGAACAGCAAACAAAAATAAATACTAATAAAGGGAGATCACATAAATAACGAAAGGAAACAAAGGTGAAACCAAGAAAGTAACAAAGAAACAAAATTACGAAAAGGTGAAGAAAATGAAGAGATAATAATATAACCTCTAAACGAAATTTAAGGAGTTGATGTCCGTCAATAACTACTGTTAGGGTACCCCTTTAATGCAATTTATGTTGTAATTTGTTTGGTGTATATTAAACATCACAGAATTAAAGCTATAGTGTGGATATTAACCTATAAGAATTATAAACATGTAATTGTGAAAGATAAACCTTAAAAGTGAAACATAAATGATGATATATTAAAAATAACAAAGAAAATACCTGGCAGGAAACATTGCTGGAAAACAGCAAGTGAATTAAACTACATTTCTGCGGGAGAACTACGACCATATAGAGTGTGATACAAAAATTACAACTGTAATTCTGGCAATCCAGCCAGAAATTTACACCTTGGCAGCGTTCGCATTTTTAATCTGTGAAGCATGAACAGTGATAATTCTACGTGTCACGCAGTCCTGAAATTTTTAAGAGACTTGATTAACAATTTTAATTATACGAATGGGTCCAATATGTCACGAAGCCAATTTCTGAGTAAAGTGACGAGAGGCGTCACCCAAAGAATAATTTTTCAAAAGAAGAAGATCTCCCGGGTGAAAAAGTGCGGAAACATTACCTGAATTATAACGTTGGGCACGTGTATTGATATCACTTTTAAGGTTCTGAAAGGTATCCTGCCATATCTGGCGAATAGATTCCGGAGAACTATCTTCGAGTAACGGATGATGTAAAGATCACCGATTTACTAACGGGCACGAAGGAATAAATTTAAACATTAGCCGAAAAGGTGTGGTTTTATGAACAAAAGGCTCTCGCACGAAAATAGACATCACCTATCACCTAAAATTGAGGATAGCTAAAGGAGGCAAACGGACGCGATAAGACCGTGATAGCGTTTACTACTGTGGAGGCACGGACTGGCGTTAAATGCGTGGACAATGATGCAAATATAAGTATTTCCAGATAAAGACTCCTGTAAATGCTCTACAAAATCAAGAAAGAACGTTGCATCGGAGCTGTAGTCAATTGGAAGATAACAAACGACATTTTATAGATTGTGGAGGTTTTGACGACGCACAAATCGTAAATGATGTAACAAACTGTTTAAATATGCTTCCATAAAAAGTATCGTCGGATTTTACATTTAGATTTCTATATACCCAAAGTGAGCACCAATGGCAGAGACATGAGAATGCCGTAAAACCAACGGTAGCAATGCTGTTGGCAAAGGAATCCGTAATTTTTGCGAACGCGGTAATCGGCCATATAATAAATTATCCCGATACTCCCAATCTGGTAAAGTACGGCCCGAATGAGCATCTCGCTACATAGGACCGAGAGTCGATCAGATTTTTGACATTCAGAAAGTGATCCAAAGGCAGCAGAAAAATCCCTCGAAACCTGAGTTACAAGAAAAACCGAAACAGCATCAGGTTCACGAAACATTTGCAATATGGCATCAGCTACTGAATTATTAGAACTAAGTATGTGGTGAACGGTGAATTGAAAGGAACTTATTCGTACAACCCAACGGGAAAGCTTACCAGTTTTGCACGCGTGCGAAAGAACCCACGTTAAATCCTGATAATCGCATTCAAGTCGAAAGGATTGATGTTCCAAAAAGAGACGGAATTTGTCAAAACCAGTAAGAACCGTTAACGCTTCAAGTTCATATACTGATCACTTTCTTTTAGCATCCGATAAACGACGTGAAGCAAAAGATATGGGATGACGGTCATGAGGCGTCTCCTGAAGGAGGACGATGGCACCGCTGCGCAGGAGGCGTCAGTTTGTACAACAAAACGTCTACTAAAGTCAGGCATAGCGAAAACTGGAGGATTGATTACTGCGGATTTCAAACCAAGAAATGCTTGCTGGTGTTCCAAAGTCAATAAAAAAGGAGTGCCATTCCGTCTAAGAGCGTATAACGGCTCCACCAATAAAGAAACATTCCGAATCAATATTATAGAAAAAACCTACCATACCTAAAAATGACGCGTGTGGGTTAGGAGTTGAAGGGGTGGGGGTGGAAACTGCCGTTTTGCCAGAGTTCGACCAGGAACGATAGAAATACCCTCTGGGGTAATGAAATGTCCTAAAAAGGGAAATTTGTTGAACTTCCGGCTTAACTTTCGCAGGACTAATAGTAATACCGGCCATCAACAGACATTAATAAACCTTACGTAAATGTTCCATATATGTAGTAAAGTGCAGCAAGCAAATAACAAGAGCATAAAGGTAATTTAAAATGAACTATCATCTATAGTCCTTCAATATAACATCAAGCAAACGAGACAACACCTGAGCTCGGGTAGAAATACCGAAAGGCACTCGTGTCGAAAAGGCCGTAAGGCGACGTGATTTCCCTGCCAACGGGATCTGACAATATTCCTGGATCCGGTGGCTGGATTATCGAGGACTAACTTCTCTTCCTCTACGCCAAACCAGCTGCCGCTCGGTGCCGGGAGGGAAGATGGTTGGCGATGGTACTTTCTTTCCCCTGAAGGTGGCGAAACGTGAACCTTTCTTCTGCTCTGGTGACGTTGTCTTAGCTGCGAGTGATAGTCCAGCAGTCCAGCTGTAATTCTGGAAAGTTCTTTATGCCGGACCATGAAGTGTTGTAACAAATGCACCACTTCTGGGAGGTTCGGATAACTGTTATGAAGGGGTTGTGTCCAAAATGGCACAGTAATGTTGTCGTCGAGGTAAAGGAGACAAGTGTCGTATGTGACGCCTCTAATCACAGAATCCATCAGTATCTAGATCGTTGCGGGGGCATTGCAGAGTCCGAAAGGCACGTGAACTGCCACAAACCATGTGCAGTAGATAATGCTGTCTTCTGCTTTCGTCGGGATGAAGTGCCACTTGCCAGTACCCCGACTTCAAGTCCATGGTGGAAAACCACTGGGCTCCCGCTAAGATGTCTAAGCTGTCGTTGATCCATGGTAGCGGGAAGCAATCTTTGTTGGTGACGTTGTTCGGCTTCCGGCAGTCAACGCAGAAGCGCAGATCTTCATCCTTTTCCACTAGTACACCGGTGATGACCACGGGCTACCAGAGTCGTCAATTATGCCTCTGGTGTTCATGTCCGTTATCCGATGTCTATTTCGTTCTGCTTCGCTGCCGTCCTCCGTGTACTAGGGGTAATCTACTGCCTCCAGTTTTCGAGGTCGTGGGTTTTTTTGGGACGACCTCTCGAAGGTAAGTAAAGCCGGTGGTTCTGTGTCGTAGATTTACGGCGCGTGAAAGAACCTGAAGCCTAACGAAGAGGCATCTGAGGAAACTTTCCGGTCTTTCACGCCCAATATATAATGGGACGCTATGGACCAAATTAGTTAAAGAGCGTCCATAAATAGAACTCAATTCAATTTTTGTCTGCTTCGCTAGCGGGAGACGACGAGACGGGTGTCTACTTGGTGGAGCATCGCCGTTGTCGATGCGTTGTATCACTCTATCCGTACGGCCATAATCATCTTCTGTTAGGCAGAAGATGTCCTGGAGTTCCGCGAGAAGCTTCACAACGTGTTCCTTCTCGCCTCGCAAGAAGTTCTCAACCGCCTCCTGGATAAGGTTATTCAGTTTTTGGCGTTCGGTCGGCCCTCGATGACTATGTCGCAGATATTATACAGGCGCTGTCACCGCCCTCTCATTCCACGCTGCAGGCACTTCTGGATGAGTAAGTAAGGGCTTCACCGGTTGCAACCTCTCCGGATGGTTCAACAGGATCTCTCTGCCCAGGTGCAATATGCGGCGCCCGACGTCCGCCTTGGCATCGAAGAACCGAAGGTCGTCCAGGCATAGGATAACTTACTCGCTGATTACAGGAACGAAGGCCCACATTTGTAGTTTGCTCCTGACAAAGGTCAACTCCAGATAAGTTTCTTATATAAGTTCCTATAAAGGTGAGTCCCCCAAATATTTTTTCCAGCAGAAGCACTGTAATATATAATACAGTAAGTAGCATGCTATACAGTTCTCATTACATAATTATGTTTGGGATACATTAAGAATAACATCGAGTGAAGTACATAGTAATACTGTGGTTCGAATTGTTCAATACTCTGTCACTTTTAAAGTCCTATCTGTATTCACTTGTTACTCACGATGTCGTGGAAGGAGTATGAAATCTTAATGCTAGCATATAGCGTCCAGTCCTTAAACATTTGACTATCGCTATTCCCTTTGTATCTATAATGAAATGTGTTATATAACTATCTCTGCAAAGTTTTATTACGATTAAAATTAAATGAACAAATAAGCTTTCGTAAGAGCAATTTGTATACGCACTAATAAACGGCAGAGAGTAGAGAAAGTCATGTGAATGTAGTACATAAAATTCTTTTATTCATAATTAATCATTCTGTGATGTGCTAATACGAAATGCTCCTTCGACCATACAGTTTAACACATAACCATTTGTGGATTTAAAATCGTTAATATTAAAAAAAACAACCAATTGAGTAGATGGCATGAAAGTACAAATGGTAAGTATAATAAAGAAGCAAAAAAACATCAACAATTTGGAATAAATCCTCCCAAATTTGACATACACTTAATACTTTCCCAGTCATTCCGTACACATTGTGTAGTTTATATATGTTTTGCTTTAAACGTTATTTATGTTATGCTTAATCTATGTGTTTTGTTTTACGATATAATTGCATTTCACGTTTGTGTGTTCGCACACAATACGATTTATGTTTGTGCCCATTTATTTAATTTTTTTGCCCTTTTATTTCCCCTTATACAGAACACGCATTACATATTTTACGCGTGTATTCATTGCTTGTGACATCCATTGCTTTTCCAGCTTGTTCTGTTATTCGAAACGCACATTTAAACACAATATGCATGTGTTTCACGTTTAACTTCTAGCGATGTTAAATATTACCTTGGTAACGGTTGGCATTCAGTGAATACACAGTTCTGATATTGGTACTTCAATAAGCGCTACGCCATAGTTAATAGAGTCGTCACACAGAACTACAGCTTTTCTTGTGCGTATATGGATTTGTAACGGAAGAAAAGAAGTTTCGATTTTATTCTTTTTTTACTTTTAATACTTACACCGAATTGTGATTATCGTTCTTTATTTCTTTCAATTCATTAGTTTTTTATTTTTTCCTTGTCGTGAGCTGGCTTGTCGGGCACTTATTCCGAGACACAACTGTCATCCATAACGGTCAGCTACTTAACTACTAAAGAAAAGACTCTACAAGCACGTTCACCTGCCGTGCTTACGTGTTTATGTTTGCCCTAGCAGACGACGCACACTTCCTGCACATATTTTCAGTGTCACGACAGTTCTTTCACATTTTAAGAGTTCTCAGGTATACAGTGTCAACATATAGCAATACTTACATTTTAGCTAGTATGGTGGTTAGTATATGAAAGCGAAACTTAAAACGGACGCTACGTATAGCATTGCCTACTTACATTTGAGCCAGAAGGTTTGTTAGGATATGAAATTAAAGCTTAGAGATAGGCTATTTTTGTAATTTTCAATGTGGCATGAAAACTTAAGATCGGCGTGATATTTTAAAAATAAATGTGCACTAACATATACATAAATACATAAAAAATCGATGTGATACATTCACACAACTTTCTCTACCATCTATCGCTTATTAGTGAATATAGAAACCATTCTTACTTAAGTTTATTTTTCTATCTACTACATTTTAATCATAATAAACCTTTCCAGAAATAGATACATGACACATTTCGTTACAGATACAAGGAGAACAGTGATAGTCAAATGTTTAAGAATTGGGCGTTTTACGCTGGCCTTAAAATTCCATGCTGTTTTAATGCAATCGCGAGAAACAACTGAATGCTGAACGGACTTTAAGTGAATGACCAAGTAATGAACAATTCGAACCATTAATAACGGATATCTCAGAAATGGCTGATACTACAAAAAGCTTATTTCAAATAAGTTGTGAGTTTTAAGGAGATCTACATCTATCGCTTAAAGTTTACCAGTTATACAAAATTCCTTCAGAATGAAGAGGACTGAACAGGCTATTCCCAGAAAATTCAATATATACGTTTTGTTTGTCATGTAAATACCTTTAATATATGGTATTTTAATCAAAATCGTTAGAGCCACTTTTTAGAAAATCAAAACTTTCTTAAAATGTTCCATGTAGAGGATAATTGCGGGTGGAGGGATTTTATTGAAAATCTTTGTGTCGCATCCATGGAAGATACTGAACTTAAATACTAAGTTTGGTGTTTATCCGAATTTTCATGTTTGAGTTATGCTGTTCACAGCCAGACGCACACATGGACCTCTTTCTAAAAATGCTTTATTTATTTACGGGGTGTCAAACCATGTATTTCCGTTGAAATCTCACTATGGAATTTTTGAGTGGAATGCAATACCTTCTCTGCCTACTATGTGCATGGTACAGAAAGTAAAAAGCAAATAGTTCATGAAAGTTGTAATGATGAGATTCGAAATTTCTTAGTGAGAAGCAGTTGGAGAAGTAAGAGGTCATGCTGAGCTGCGATGGGATAAAAACAAATTTTTTTTCTCTTTTGGGAAGCTTGGAGTTAATACCTTTTTTACTTGTTTTACTACATACTTACAGAAGTAGAGAAAGTATTGTACTCCACCCAAAAATTCGATCTCGAGATTTCACCGGAAATACGAGTTTTGAGACTCCCTGAACCCCAAAACAAGGGTTTTAGGAAAATGTCCGCGCGCGTGTGTGTGAACAGCATAACTCAAAAACAAAAGTGGGTTAAATACCAAACTTGAAATTTAAGTGCAGCATCTTCCAAGGATGCCGTTTATGAAAAAATTCAACAAAATCTTGGCGGCGCCGTGGTCGAGTGGTTAGACCGCTCGCCTCCCACCGAGGCGGCCCGGGTTCAATCCCAGGGACCTTCATGTGGGATTTGTGGTGGACGAAGCGGCGTCTGGGCGGGTTTTCTCCGGGTTCTCCGGTTTCCCCCACCATTCATTCCACCAACTGCTCCATCATCACCTTTCCTTTCATCCATTTCACCAACATTTCGTTTCATCTACTTCCTTCATCCCATACCAGGCATCGGGCTGATCACCCATCCTGGATGCTTTGTCTGATCCGAGAGTGTCTGCTCCTCGACGGGCCTCTGACCCCAGGCACCCGCTTGTAAGTCCTGGGGGGTGTAAGTCCTACATAAGAGGAGGGTAAACAGATAATGAATGAATGAATCAATGAAGAAAATCTTCCAACCCCAAACTACCCTTTAAATGGAAAAATTTTCGAAAATTTTCATACTCCAAAACTGGCTCCAACGATTTGATTAACATAGCGTATGCTTAAGGTAATTACATGAAAAATTAACTGTATTTCTTGAATTTTCTGGAAATAACCTCTGAAGTCTTCTTTATTAGGTATTACTTTTGCATAACTGATAAACCGTAAGAAATAGACAGAATCATATTTCGTTGAGGCAAAGAATTTATGTCATTTTTAAAACTATTTTCGAGATATTTCTTGTTATTGGTTTGAATTTCCAAATAATTATACTTTTCTCAAATCGGAAGCAATTCTTTTGTTGTTTTTTATTTCTCATTATTCAAAGAGAATGGAATTTCAAGGCCATTACACAGCGACGCGCTATTACAGGATTTGACTAATGCATAAGCCTACTGTATTCCTCTATTCCCATTGTACCTACAAGGAAATATGTAACAAAACCATTTCTGCAAAAGTTTATCTGGATTAAGACAAAATAGATAAAGATTAAGCAATTATAAGATTAGGAATTAACAGTTCTTCCACGCAAACCGTGTGTTGGATAAGGTTGGAAAGGTAGAATCATACGACTGAAAAATTTAATGCCATCGCAGGGATTTGAACCACGGATCTCCTGGTTTCTGTCCGGTTGCTTTAACCACTGAACTACTGTGGTAACATGCCGGTATGACATTAAATTCTCCAATGCGAATCAATTGGGGAATTAATGGAGTCGGAGTCGACCATGGAGTAGTTTCATAGGAACACTTCGTCCTTTGGAAGTGTGAAGTAACCATTCCACTAGTGATGGGCCGAGAGAGTTCCTTTACCGGATGTACTTCCAACACTTCTATTCCGCAGTTGGAATCGTTTCAAGGAATTAATTCCAGTTCCACTCCGATAAAGTAGTTCCAGCCTTTAGTGGAACTAGTTCCATTGGAAGTGCTTCCACTTTTTCAATCCGGAGTATTCGTGAAAATACTTCCACTGTTTTACTCCGGAATGTTGCCGGAATGACTTCCCCTACCCTATAAACAGAAAGTGTTGTAAATGGTATGCAATGGGATGCCATACTGTGTTAACATAAACACACGTGTCTCCTGTCACATAAACAAGTGTTTGCGATTTAATTGTTTGCAGTTTTATGTTAGTATGCTGTGCTTTTATCCCCGTTGTATAATAAGCTACAAACTAATATAGTAAATATCATATGAAGTAATGTAGACCCTAAGTACACGAATATCTTGTAATTCCATTTGCTGTAAAGGAAATATAACCAACGGAACGTAACACTGGATTTAAGACTGAAACGTATGCCTAGACACTTTAATGATAAATGACATGCTCCGATTTACATTTATTTTATTTACCCTCCTGAACCGTAAGTCTACGGGATAAAATTTTCTGCCTTTAAGCAGTTTAGTAGGAAATTCTTAAGGTGTTACTCAATATTTGTGAAAACAAAATTAGCTCAGCAAATACAGAATAATGCAAATTACAAATAGTTAATCTTAGCCACACCTGTATATGCAGAACTATCAACCGCTTTGCTGCTGACGACTACTACTCTATGTCATGGCGGATAATAAAAAATGAAGCGGATAAGGAAAATGCGCAATGTATAGTACCAACATTTTTAACAGAAAAGAGTTTGGCGAAACTGGAAGTAACATTTATCAGCTTCAGCTTAATTAAAATGAGGTCATGTGACGTATAGTAATTCCCTGTTAAATACTGCAGTAGCTTTGTATCGTTATTATGATACTTTAAGGGTTTCCTGGTTTCACAAATTTATTTTGTTCACAGTGACAATTTAACAAATGAAGAATATATTTTGAATGGTTAATTATGCATAAATCGTGCTGTTCACGTAAAGAACTCATCTATTGATTTTAAGGCTAAAACTCGCAGTCAGCATAAAATGTTGCTTTAAGGAGTTAGAATGCAATATTTGCCTATAGACATACTGCAATATTACCTAATTAATACAACTTCTACATGACGTGTGAAGTAGTAGCCAGACATGTAACTAGAAATTGGAATTTTTTCATGGGAGCATAATCGGCATTAAATGATTACATCAGAAAAACCAAGCTTCTGCGTATTTTTGGAATGTTGTACATAACGTTCATCTTGCTGCAATATTCCCTTATTACAATCACTGCTACATGACATGGGAAGTACGAGTAGATGAAATAAAACTAAAGGAAATTGCTTTCCTCATGGAAGAATAATTGGCATTGAACCATACCTCAGAAAAAAGAAGCTTATGCGTATTTTTGGAAGTCTATATTAACGTTCAACTAAAGCGTTCATTGCATTCGTCGTATTATTTAATAGGGCATTTAACCATAATTTTCCATAAATGACACAAACTCAATTGATCAGTCAGTATTCGAGTGAGAATTATTGACTTAATTTACTTATAAACATTTTTTCTCAAATTAAAACTTTTGCAGGCTACATTGATGTCATTTCAATTACCGTAAAGGAAATTATATCCAATGTTATGGCGGCTTCTAAATAATGTGCATAATGCAATACTGATTAGGTATTGGAATGACACTTCAATTGATGGAATGAATTGGAAGTGTGGTAGAGGAAGTAACTCCGACGGAGTTGGAAGTAAATGTCTTAGAAGTATTCCGGCGGGGTGAAAGCAAAACTGTTGTGGAAGTAACTCTGATGGAGTTGGAAGTAAATGCCTTGGAAGTACTCCAACGGAGTGGTAGTAAAGCTGTTGTGGAAGTACTACAGCAGAGTTGGAAGTGGTCGGAAGTAAGGAAGTGCCATTCCGAATAGTGGAATGGTTACTTCACACTTCCAAAGGAGGAAGCGTTCCTTTGAAATGACTTCGCCTCCTTTGACGCATCACTACATGATTCCACTATGCGCAACTGGCGCTCAGGGCCCGCTCAAGAGGGTCGAGCCGTGCCACTGCTTAGGACGGCACATCCTAAAATATGAACAAGGTATGTGAAAATATGACGGAATTACAAATCATGCTTAAAATTCAGCGATCTTCGGGAAATACTTTGTTATAAAACTGGTGAGAAACGAAGTTCAGAGTGATTTGGATGCGATTCTCATTGATTATCATCGTCAAAATATCCCGTACGCGTCAGCTGTTCGACAATAAACATCACTTTATAAACAGGAGTTTTTCAAGCCAGTAGTCTTTGGATTTAATTTATTTGCTTACATTAGTGACTCATGAACTTCTCGGTCCAGTTCACCCTAGTGGTCTTCTGAAAGTCGCTTTTTATTCTTCAATTACTTCTTGTGTTTTTAACCTACTTCTTAATAACTACTGCTTTTAACCCCAGAAAACGTCAACTGGACAACTTTGAATTAAATGCAATAAGAAGGCTACTACAGTTAAAAAGAACATCCTACCACACGCAAACCTGTTTCTTAGCTTAATGAAGCAGAGATACTTCATGGAAGCCGTAGCTCTTTAAGCAAAGTCCTCCATGATCTCGGATTTGAATTCAAGACAACAAATAAGAGAAACATAATACCCGAAAGAACCTATGTTATAGCCCTAAGAGCTTTATTTTTAAGATAAGTACAAAATAAGGATTTGAGGGAAATAATACTGTTGGCTGAAATGTGGTTAAATGCCGGCCATATAAAGTGCTGGACTGATGACAGAATTGAAAGCTCCATGAAGTCAGCCGCAGGACTTTATTGTTGGCAATACTGGAACATCTGTTATGGCCACCTACTGCTCTTCAGTTCGAGAAGATCTGGGGATTACCATGAAGACATTAACCATGACTATTTCTACAAACGCCCTATATCACACGGTCCAAATGGATAACCGTACTCTAACAGTAACGCTGAAATACAAACGGTAGAGTGGCTCACTTGCTTGCTGTGGCATGTAACATTATAACAAAATAAGGAGCATTTATTAACTTTTGTCGCTCATATGAAAACAAGCCTAGGCCCAAATATATTGTGGATTATTAATCAGTGCAGTTGACCGTCAAGTGTGTTCATTTTATGAGTGTTTTAGTCATTTCATCTCCTGATGAAGGGGTAAACTCGAAATATTGAACACTGCATATAACAGTGGCCTTAAAAGAACACGTGGACGTTTTTATTGTGTGGCTTTGCATATTTAACCTTTCAGTCAGAACGATCTCATTATTTCAGTACATATATCCCATCCTGAGTTTTATTTATCAATTATGCTTGTAAGCAAATAAATAAATTTACCTTGTGTGAGAATAAGTAGCCATGGAGGACTGACATTGCGGTAAAAATTAGTTATGTCTGAAAACGTGAGGGGGCGGCGCTTGCAATTATCGCACGGGGCGGCAAAACTCCTGGAGCCAGCCCTGCTGGCACTTCCACCCTTCCAACTTCGCCGGAGTACTTCAACAACAGTTTTACTTTCACTCCACCGGAGTACTTCCAAGGCATTTTCTTCCAACTCCGTCGGAGTTACTTCAACAACAATTTTATTTCTACTTTGCCGGAGTACTTCCAAGATATTTAGTTCCAACACCGTCGGAGTTACTTCCGCTTCTGTATCTTCCAATTGCATAATTCCATCACTGCTACATGACGTGGGAAGTAGTAGTTGGAAAGGTAACCAGAAATTGGTATGTTCTTGGTAAGAAAATTTGTTTTCTTGGGGAATCTTACAATAGCAGCTTGACCACTTATATCAGTTACGTGATCTTCTGCAGGTAGAAGCTTTAATTTACTTGTGTTTGCCATACTAATGTTACATGTTAAGGGAATAGTTGAGTTACTTTTGCCCGTAAACAATTGAGGGCATAGTTTAGCTCTGTTGCAAGATTTTTGTAGCTTTATCTACACAATTGCACTGGTATTATCCGTGAACCCAAATCGGAGGAATGGTTGCAAACAGTAAACTATACGTGTAACTTCGTTAAGTTAATGAGGGGTTACTGTTGTAAATATAAGAAAAAACGGCGGACTAGATTTAATATTTCCTCAGTCGAAATTTTACTGTAAAATACACGACTAGTTTTCTTTAAGTTAAGGAAAGGTTATTATTGTAAATACAAGAAAAGCCGTGGGAATTGGTTTACAATTCTTCATTCGCAATTATATTGATCTTAACGGTGTACATTTATTTATTAAATCATTACCAAAAACGTATTGTGATGTTCTAAAGCATAAGTAACAATACGCTTCATTATCGCGTCGTCCTCCGTGGATTAGTGGTAACGTGCTAGCCTCTAGTTCCCAAGGTCGCGGGTTCAAACCCGGCAGAGGGCGATGGATTTTTTCGGGCGTAAAAATCCTTAACATTGCTTCCTTCGGAAGGGAAGTAAAGCCGGTGGTACCGTGTCGTAGAAGAACCTCAACCCTGATAAAGAGGCCTCTCGATAAAGATATCGATCTTTCACGCCCAATATAGAATGGGACGCTAAGGACCACAGTAGTTAAATAAAACTCAATTTAATTTAGCTTCATTATCGCACTCACTGATGGTCCGTCCAGCATGGCGGTCGAGCTAGCAGACGACGGCTCGCAATCCAGTACATGGTACGAAATCCAGTTGCTACATACATCCATGCTGTAAGCAATTCTCGTTTGGTTTTTAGCTTACGAATTCCCCAATGGTAGCGCTTCAGTCGAATTCAAAACGGTAAACCTAACATATCACAGGTTATCTATAGGATATCTAGAAAAAGCTATGTTATTGTAAAACAAGAGCGTTGCTTATCGGTCAGAAAAGTTTGTTTGGAGAGTAACTATAGGTAAGCTTATTGGACCATTGTAGGACCGGCTCTAAGCTCTAAAATGGCGTAATTATTATGGATATAATAATTTAAACCGAAAATCCTCGATTTTGTCAAGTGTAAAGCTACTGAAAGAAATTGCTTCGTAATGAAAACATCGTGCAAGTGTAGTGTAGCATCAGTAAGCAGAACCATTTACGCGTATTATGATAAGATATGAATTTGAAATCGGAATAGATGCAGCTTATAAGCGTAGTATTACTACCAAAGCGTCCAGTAGCCGCGCAATTTCGCTAAATCATGCCAGCTATTGACCAGGAAATCCGCGAAGAGGAATAAGCGGATAATTGCCGGTGATTTAGGGTCCTAGGATGCAAAGCGTAGTCCACAGTTAAGGGCGTAGCCGAGGGATATTTTTTATAAGTAGAGGAGTGAAGCAGTTGCGGTCTAGCAGAACGACAGCAGGGTGTAGCCATAGGATCTTGAAGCTTAACCCAAACATTAACCTGCAAGGAAGTAATGCATTAGTGTTAGCACAGATTATACCAGATTCTCAACTCAATGGTTGGGGCAGTGTGTAACATAGGGCGTCTACTAACGATTGAGTCGGTAATGCAGTCAACCTCTATTTCGACTGAGCGCATGCTACGGTACCCCCCGCGTGTTTACATTCCATTCGGGAATTAGTTGCTGAACTTACGAAGGCTCATCTCGCGCACATTCATGAATGGTATAGGCTCATTTCCACGTAGCTATGGAATGCATATTACGCTAATACGTGAAAAATTGAAATGTGCCGTAAACTATTCATGAGTGCGCGAGATGCGACTTCCAAATAAGTTCAGCAACTATTTCCTGAAAAAAATAATCGGCAAGAAAAAGCCACTTTTAAACTTGGACCATTTTCTGCTACAGATCAATGACTATGGCTTCAATTAAGCACTACAACTTACAGATGCAGCGAGACAGAGCACTCAAAAATGTAGCTGAGATTATGCAAATACATCTTTTTCCCCTTTCCCTCCTCAAGTTAGTATTTCAAACCTTTTTACAGTAATGACTACGCTAATTATAACTTCACACTGAATTATTACATTTTATGGGCAGAGGAAAGCAGGAATGAATAACACACGGTTATGTGTAACGCAATTTTTGTACACAAATAGTAATAACATTTAAAACTTCCATTGAAGAAAACTGTAATGATTACAACAGCATATATATATTCAGAATGAAGATATACCAACAACTATGTACAAAAAACAGCACTATCTGTTTCAAAACTAAAACAACAATGCTATGTTAATGCTTATATTTATTAAAGTTTTGAACAACAGCAATATATACATCAATTGCATTTCAATAAATACATACATACATTATTTGCTGAAACAAGATTACAAAAGAAGGTCTTCAGAGAAAGACCCAAAATTTGAGATTGTCTCACACATTATTGATAATTTAGCAAACTCTTTTTGTACATCAATTCCAATTGCAAATAATTTTTGTTAAGATCTTTTTACAAGTTCTAGGGAAATTCTACCGATGTAAATAAACTTTATAACACAAAAGAAAATAATTAGAATCATGTTAAGTTTAAAGAGAACTGAACACTATAAAGCACATTTCAAACAAAACAATATACTCACCCTGCCCTAATTGTACATCTTAGAAACGGTTTGTTTTACAGATAACAACATTCACTACTTCTACTCAAATAGCACCATACATGAGCATTCCACTAGAAGTAGGTATAACATTCACTTATAAGCCGCCAGAACGCCAAAAAGGTTTAACTCTATATTACATACAGGAATCCTGATGTATAATTTAGTTACGACAACATTTAATGACACGCATCCACCGAGGGTCAGAAAGCAGGTTAAGAGGTTTTTAAATGATCAATGTTTTTATAGTATACAAGAGTTGTTTGATTTATTTAGCTACACGGTACAGACAACAATGTAAATAGAATCCTTAGAGCAATGTTTAACTATCCTTTTATTTACATAGTAAGTAACTGAATTGTAATATTGATGACGTAACTATTTGTAGAAATTAATTATTCTATTGTACTTGATGAAGCCATGAGATTGTAACAAATTTATTTCTAATCGGTTAAAAAAACAATACATACATATGACAAAGCATGATTAATGCATAATACAAAATAAAGTAAATTGAATTTATGTAATCTCAGCTCATATTTTTTATGACTGTAAAAATAAAAAGCTGTGGCATCCTTTATCACTATTTCAATGAAGAGGTGAGCTATGCAGAGATAACGAACAAAATCCAAAGAACTCCATGTTACAAAAATATTACTCACTGCACGATAAAGAAAAACCGTGTAAAAATTCATATCCAAGCAACTCTTTCCATGAATTTAATTTGAGCTCAGGAATGTCATTAGGCACACATAGTGCGCATAACATGACGGAACTAAATTTTTATTTACAGTTATTTACTGTATGATGTGCTGCATTATAAACAAAACAATGCTACCGAAATAACAAAGAATGAACTGCTTTGTTGTAATTGTCAGTAACTAAAAAAAATTTCTAATTGCGGCTTATTACAAATATAAGCAAGAAGTGTACTCCATTCATTCATTTAAAACAAAATGGAAGAATGCAAAGCAGAACACAACTTTATTGTTATTTGCATAAAGTATGATTTAAAGCAATAAAATCAGTAATAATAATAATGGCTAACATTATTATTCACCCTTACAACAATACAACCACCATTCAGCAAAACCATAATTAACACCAGCAATATCTATTCCTCCATCATCATCATGTTAAGCAGATAAAATACCAAAACTACAGTTTAATTAACTGATTTACAAAACTTTACCTTGGTATACATTACCGCCATAATAAACACCACATTAATAATATAAAGTAAATATTTATAACCATAGGTTCTTAATGTGACAAGCCATACGACAAGTAACTCAAATTCAAGTATACCTACATTCACAACACTTTTCACATATTTATGCACTACTTATGTGCAGCATTTTTACAGTTCACATACCTTAGGTAGATTGTTTGACTGATGATTTTGCAATGGAAATCAACAGCGCAAGTAACACATAAACTACATACAATTCATAAGTTCCTACATGGCACATATTACTTTGCGCTCGGTTTGGTGTTGCTGTTATCGTGCTTATCTGTAGTGGCTGGTAAGCCATCATTCACAACACGCGTAGTTCCTCCTTTGGCCACAGATAAACAAATGCAAAGCTATTTGCCCCAGGTAGTTCAAATAGGTGATGCCAAATCCAATCAGTAACCCTGAAACAAATGACAGGAAATGGTGCAAATATATGCCTATATATCATTAGTATTTCATATTATTTAGACTGCTAATCCAAGAAAATTATTATAAAACGATAATCACAGCCAAAAATACTGTGGATTAAATGCAAATTAGTATAGCTTTGTAAAGAAATGCTACTCTGTTACCTGCATGCCAACACACATATATGAATGTACTAACTTTGGGGAATGAAGGTTACTGGAATACACAAGTTAACTGTATACACGTAAATAAATAAGTGATAAGAGTCTGCAATGCAGTATGTAGTGTAAGTAAAGCAGGAAATTAGTAAATAGATCCAGCATGAAAAATGGGGAAAGTGCTGCAAAATATTAACTACTGGCTATAGAATTGCTTCTGCAAAATTTAATTTATAAACACGCAATTACTAATAGCAAATTCAAACACAAACGAGGCAAAGAATCAGTTCTAACTTTGTAATATTCTGCTTAGGTAATGAAGTTGATGCAAAAATTATGAATGTATTTATTTAAAATAATATGTATAAAAAGTTGAAATAGCTCAGCATTACGTTTCATACAAGAATATCTACAGATGTTTCACCATGAATGCTTTCAACAAATCTGTAACATGCAATTTAGCACAATATACAAATGTCTATATGAAGAGTACATAATCTTGTTCAATTTAACGCAGATATCTGTGGTCATCTCAATAGCAACTGAAGTTTTAAACTGATGCTTGTTTGCAATTTAAGAGTGTGACTAGTGGCTTAAGACAAAGAGTATCTATATATACAGTTTGAGGAAAGGGTTTGTAAATCAGCATAACAGTCTGCAAAATTGTTATAATTTGCTTGCATATTGCATATTGTCATCATACTGATAAAATTTATTCCACAAAATCTAAATTTTGCATAAGGAATCCTGATAAGTGTAAAAACTGCTAATTATTTTAATACTTAATTAGGTAATAGAAATTCTAGTATAACCTAGATTTACGTATTAAGATGACACTCCAAATTTTGGCATACTACAACAAAGCTACTAGGCACTACTAAAAAACGTAAAATTCCCTCAGGAATTACATTATTCTTATTACATACTTTCCCAACAGCTCGGAGGAATATTTAAAATGTCACATAATACAGAGGTATTTATCTTAAACGTAAATTGTGATATCTAAAAACGTGCGTTTCAATATGCACGACCGGGTGGTGGATAAATAAAGTAAAATAAGTGCACTAATGGCGTTAGGTTGGAGGTTATGTTTTCATTACATGTGTTGGTGTCGGCATATGCCACATGTATGATGCGTTCTATTTTTTCGAGCTTTACTTAATATGGGACCTAACAAAACAAAACGGTAGAACTGGTGGCATATATTTCTATGGTCTGGAGATATAAATCCAGCATCATAAATTATATCTTACGTTTCATTGAAAATATCTATATAATGTGTGTATATGTTAGCTAATTTTTGCATTGCCTAGATGGTTTATCTGCATGAATACATCTGTAACCGACATTAAATGTCCCTTTCACACAGGCTACAATTAACATAGGGCAAAATTCGTCGTGCAAGGTACAAGATTAGTTACTGTTTCTGCACTTATTCTCATGTTCTGAAATGTTTCTTACCTTTCAGGATTTTTCGGGAAACGAAGCAGTTTAATTTCTTTATTTCTCCCTGTAACAGTGCAACCAAAAACAGCACATTTCTCGAAAACCAAAAATTTGTACATTTCGTATTCTGAAATTGTAAACTCTTATCCAGTATTTATCCGTGCAGTTACACCTGTTATCCTTCGTTTCAAATGGCAGTAGTACACATCAAGTGAACAACATGTACTCCATTATACTGTAGAACAGACTGCCTGTAAAATGTATTATTTCATAATTCAATACCGTAATGTATGAATGTGCGGAATTTTAATTGTAATTCAGTCATTGGTTTTATTGTTTTTATTTAGTATTTCCTATTATATTGTTGAAATTACGATGCTACTATATTAATGGATATTGGCATCACTATTACCTACTCTACTTTCGTTGAAAGCTGGTAAAGAGAGACATCTTTAGCAGCGACCTGAGGTAATATTGATGTGCAGCGCTGAAAATGTTTGGTTCGGGTTGGTCGATGTGGGAACATCGATGCTGCACCGGAAGTTACTATTCCACTTGACACGTTCTGAGTATTAGAAACAAAATTCTTACTACGGCATACGTTTTATGCTGCAATTGCGCTATAATAATTTTTCGTAGGCTGCCTGCCTGATGTTACTCAGCCTTGGACGCTTTGACAGCAACATTACCGCACATTTTTCGATTTGGGCTTTCTCGGTTTTTGACAATTTCGTTAACTCCTGCTATCTCCTGATACATTGGACTTTATTCCAAGTCCAACCTCAAAAATTTAGTTTCCGCTTTGACTGAAAGCAGCAAGCAGGCACTTCCTACTATTCATACGGGAGGGCCGCCAACGTCTGAACAAAAACACAGCGAGTACTACCGAATGGCTGATTAAACACATCTGCGGATCAACGACAGGCGCGGGGGGTGTAGTCATAGGATCTGTGAGGCTAAACCCCAATGATGAATTATGAAATTTTATTTGGTAGGATAGATACGGAAGGTAATGGGTGTGTTTGAAAGAAGTGAAGAAGAACTACAAACACCACTATTTTCTCGGATTTCGCTAGTACTCGTGGTTTGGGACTTTCTTTCGCGCATGCCCAGTGGTAACAAAATGGAGTACATTGTTGATTTTTGACGTTTTATTTCGAATATAAGGAACTCTCAAAAAGGGCAGGTAGGTGGATAACAGGCTTTCTAAATGTTCACATCTTGTCTTAAACGTGTATAGCACATGTATTTTCATTCCGTAAATTCTTATTTTGCGTTTCAGTTACAGGTTATTTAAGCAACCGTTACGGATAAATTATGCCATTTCCCCATCTTAAGCTCATCACTTCATACAAATTCAGCTCACGAAGTGTTAAGCATTGAAAGCTGCCAATTTTAAACTTCATTGTAATATCTGTAACATTAACATTTTTAACAAACACTGCATTACCAGGATTGGGAGAACTTGGGTATTTTTAATAAAAGTAATCGAATTACTTATCGTTTTAATCAGTTTCACATGTAATCTGTGCCTTTTACAGAATAAGACCTTAATGCGTAATTTACTTCTTTAGTTTAACTGCAGTATTGGATTATGAGCAAAACTGAGGTGTTTTATTTACGAAATCGGGTAAGACCTTAATTCATGATTTACTGCCAGAAATTCATGAAGATATTTAAAACACAGGTTCGCTGTTGTTTATTATGGTAATGGTGGTATTAAAGAAATAAAATTAGTGCGGTGAATGCGTGGTGTTACTACGTATAGTTATTTCGCCCATAACCCGATACATCTCATAGTCTGACAATGTTTGAACCCAATTTTCAGGCGCAACCACAAGGGTGTCATTTCTGGGTATAGGAGGTCAATTGTCCTCGAAGTTATGACAAATAATTAGACTGCTGGTTATTGTTGCTCTGCCAAAGTAAAAATTATTAGAACTGTACTTTTAATACAGATATTTCACATTTAAAAGATAAAATATGATTTTCTCTTAGGTTAAATGTGCAGTAAAACTTCACGTGAAAATTCGGACAACTGCTCCAGGCAATCTGAACCCCCAAGCAGAAACTGAAATGATGCTCCTGCACAACCATATAACGTGAGGAGCATCGAATCAAAAAGCACTAAGTGCATAATAAGAAAGCACTTAGGAAAAGTGAGAGGAAAAACTTATATCTCCTAAACGTATGGCCGCTTTTTAGAGTTCTTCATAGCTAACTGTAGTGATAACGCCACCTTCCTAAATGCTGTTATCGTCAAAATCATTTATTATGTAATACCTGATTTATAATTCAGCATGTTTTTCAATTAGCGCATTTTGCACCAATTATACTGAAAATACTGTCTTGGACATTAAGAAAAAATGGCAAAAACTACATTTATTGGTATTTTAATAAACAATTTCAATTCCACTTACAAAAACAGTTTTATACGTTGCTTTATGCATTTATTGGAAAAAAGTGAGTCTTCAAAATTCATTTGTCACGTTTTCTGTAAATATTTTAATGTCAATGTTTCTTTCAACAAACACAATTGTATTTCTCTATTTAAATAATGTCCATTTATACCTTCAAATGCTCAAATTCTTATTCATTTTGGTTTTCGCTGCAGAATGAGACTTCACTTCCACAAGCTTCACATTGCAATTCAGTCTCACATCTCCATTCACTCCTGAACCTCTTCTGTAAGAATGCGTCAACATCCTGCTTCTTTGCTACGTTGACTCTGCTTTGGAGTGTTAAACCCTAGACCTGTGGTATACACTCAAACGTATCTCCCCGTTTCAATGGAGGCGTGAACGGTTTAGAGGGATGGCAAAAGATTTATTAGATTTGGATATTATCACTTTATATGTAGGATAATGCAAGAGAAGGAGAGCTTAATGCCTTTTGCTATTTTTTAAAAACTAGCATGAAAGACAAAACAACACAAAAGTCATCTCAGTGTCCTTTTCAGGCATTCCACTGCATTTATTTGCATGCGAGTAATGCAAAAAATGCGGTTTAATGACATGACACAAGATATTTACCTCAGTTTTACTTCTTTGCTTCTCGTCGTTTCCTGCATTTTCATTCTCTTTCTGGTACCTTTACTGTTGCCTGCAACAATATTAGTTCCTTTTCCATGCTGTAATGCTAGTAAATATACTATTAGGACTTAAATGACACAGCTCCCTATCTAAGACCTTCAAGTAAGGAGGTTCATTTTTATTCGTTTATTCATTCATTTAGCATGACGTAATATTGCTAAGAAAACCCAAAGCGGTGATATCTGATATTGTTTGGCAGCAACACGTGTATTTATAGTTCTCCAGAATGCAAACACAGCAGTCAAAGGCATGTACTGTGTTTGACTCAGGAGTTTAGCTATGATCTTGTGGTTGACGTAAGCGAACTCGAGCCAGCGCTGTACTGTTCTTCCCTCTCCCTCTATTTTTTTACACCCTGTTCCAAAGGTACTTATCCTTTCTTTCCCGGAACAATAAATGTTACGCGAAGTAGCATCAGTAATGCATTATATTACCGCATCAAACAAAACCATTATGATCATACTTTCAAAAAGTAAACCTGTAAAACCTGTATACATGTAAAGAAATATGGTTATGACCATCCACATGTGAAACTGTACTTGTTGACAGTACTTTTAACTACTGGTGTTTCACTATTTGCATCGTAAGCAAGAAGCTCCTTAGGACACTGCACGCACGCAGTTCAAGTACAAAGCCATTCTTCTGAGTCAACCACAGTATGTACACTGTGTCACGTAAGCAATCCTTTGCTTCTGTAAAACAGTGTGTTTTCTTCCATATGTCTCGGTGGACCAAGCGCTTTCTGTGCCAAACGCTGTATTTTGAAGTCATTCTACGATAGGAAGGAGTACCATTTGAAAGAAACGGATTGCACAGATCGATTCAGTGCCATCGAAATTGGGGGAAGCCGTATCAAAAAGCATTTCGTCCGCGGGTGGAGTTAGTGGGTTTTGTTTGGATGCTCCTTACAGATTTTGTCTTGTAGGCACAATTTGCTTTTAGGGATATTGCTTTGATACTCATTTCACATTAAAATTGTAGTGGAGTTTTCAGAAGTGATTTGATTCCATTTTTGTTGTACATACAAAGCGATAGATGAGGCTGAAGCGATTGTCAAATATTTAAAACGTGGGTGCTTTTGAAATTCCATCCTTTGAATAATACTTTCTTTATCATAAGGTGGAACGGTAATGATTGTGTAAAGTTTTTGGTTTGCTTGCAATAACTCTTTCCTTACCATTAGGTCGAACAGTGAGTTCTGCATGAGGCTTTTTGATGCTTGCAATAACACTTTCCTTATCATAAGGCGAAACAACAATGTTTGCATGAATTTGGAAAATATACAAGTTTTCTGTTATACCAATCTTAAATTGCCTCAGCTTTTAATGGCTTATTTAATAATTTGCTTGCCGCTAAGTTGTTACATGTGAATGATTGGTGATGATGCTGTATAGAGTGATGTGTTCTGTATCTCTGCCTTTGCTCTTGGTGGGATCTACAGAAAAAATTAACTCCACAAGTAAATATGGTTACTAAGCACTTAAGAAAAATATGAAAAAGGCAATTGGAAATTTGAAACCAATAAACAAGAATATCTCAAAAAAGATTATTGCCACTGCAAATTTTGATATAAACTGCAAGTTATGTGCATATCTACTGAGAGACTCAATTAACTATGAACCAACTACGTGGTGTTTTTCACTGGGCATATGGACACGTTTATCCTGCCGTTGCTACAATCAAGGGCACGCTACTGATGCTGGCTTTGCTCTGCTCTGAGTATTGCATTGACCCTGATGTGGTGTAGTTTAATTGTTACGAGTTATTTATTATTGTGTACTGCATTTATTCTCAATTATGGCTCAGTGTATGTTTACTATTGTGCAGCATGTATTTATGTATGATTCGTAAGTGTTAACAAAGTCAGTATGCCAAGTGCAAATACGATTTGCAGTACGATTCCCAGGTGTAAAGGTCCAGGCCGTACAACAATCTATAATCTGTATAATAAATTTCAGGCCACAGGAAGAATTTAGTATAAGAAATCTAACAGACAGCATAGGGTTCTTACCGAAGAAACATTTGATGACATCGGTCATCGTTTAGAGAATTTCCCCCAGAAATTGCTTAGGCATCTTCCAGAACAGGCAGGCACTTTGTATGGCTCTGTGCAAAGAGCTACTAAATTATTGAAGTTAAAGCCATATAAATTTATCGTAGCACATGCTCTTCAACCAGATGATTCTGCACGTAGGTGAGTGAAATCTCAGTAGTGTATATATTGGTGAACTAGACCCATGTTTAATATTTTGCTGGACGAGTCCTGGTTCCACATTCATTTATATGTGTGTACAAAAAGTAATAGTTAATATTTATTAGGTATTATTCCTGAAGTACCCCTCCATGACGAAAAAATTAGTATATGGTGCACCATGAGTGGAAAACAAATTATGACCCTTTTTTCGAGCCAACTGTTGATGCCCCACATACGTATATACAATTTTGCCCCCGATTTTCAGAGAATGAACTACCGGGAGCGGGCCTTTGCCTTTTTTCAACAAGACTGCCACAGCACATACAGCAATATTTCGATGAGAACTGAAAGCGTGTTTGAGCAGGTGGCCCCTTCGTCCCCTGACCTAACTCCCTGTGACTTTTATCGCTGGGGTAAATTAAAAGAAGGTATAAAATACAAACACACACACACACTCTGAAAGAATTAAAACAAAATATCCACCAGGAAATTGCCAGCCTTTCGCAACGTGAACTACGGTGAGTGATGGATAATTTCTTAAAGAGGTGCCAAAAATATATGGATAAAGACGGTGGCATTTCAGTACCTTGTTTCATAACTTTGGTAAGTAATGCCTTTAAACATAGTTAAGGAAACCGTTGTGTGGTTGCATTAGTACCACTCTATGATAGCCACAGACGGCAACCCGTACTGCCATTGAAAACCTGAAAAACACTGTTCTACCGGTTCATTGGGTCTTGCCATATCTTTTGCATAGCAAGCTTTTAAAAATAAGCAATGTTACGGAAAGAAAGCGCGCGAATATATTTCGTGACATTTTAAATTGTTTTTCTCAATTTAAAATGTAAAATTAATCCAAATCTTATTTTTTCAATATTGTATAATCTTCACCAACATTGCTAGTTTAATTGAAACTGCCATTGATGAAAATATATTTTAAACAAATTCAGAAATTTAGTGATAAAGTAACTACGCCATATTTATTGTTTTATTTACATCTGTTATGTTTGTAGTGACTTAAAGCTTTGCTGCTATAATGGTGAGAGCTTTCTTCTTTCTGTGTTTACTATCCCGATTGATAGGGCTTACATCCCCAGGATTTACAAGCGGGTGCCTGGGGTCAGACGCCTGTCGAGGAGCACAGACTATGGATCGGAAAGAACAACCAGGATGCATGATTAGCCCAAAACCTGGTATGAGAGCGAGAAAGGAGATGATATATAATGGCGGTGAGGTGAATGAAAGGAAAGGTGATGATAGAGCAATTGGTGGAATGAATGGCGGGGACAATTGGGGAACCCGGAGAAAACCCGCCCACACGCCGCTTTGTCCACCACAAATCCCATATACGGATATCTGGGATTGAAACGATTGCCTTGGTGAGAGGCGAGCGGTCTAACCACTCGGCCATGGCGCCGTATATAATGGTTAAAGTCATTGCACAAAATGATGGGCTTTTGTATGTTTTTTGTGTTTTGTATGCAGATACTTTTCTAAATGTCTGTGAATTTCTCTTCAAGGGCTAGGTGGTGGATCCTGAAGTTTCCCTTCTGTCAGCATTACAAAACAGCAGAAGTGAAGGATATTTTTATATTTTGGCACCAGAGGGACTTACAAATTCTGTGAGGTGAGTTGTTTCTGTATAACATGTATCACAACATATCTTGAGGTAAATGGAATTTCATATGCAGAAATATTTTAAGATTTCGACTTCCATACTTACCTTCACTAATTGGTTTACTGTTCGAACTGTGCTGGGAGTTTTGTGCGTATTGTTATTCACGGAGTTCACCCTGAAGGACTACAAACGTTTGAGCAAACTATACTGCGAGATAGAAATGAAAACAAATATGTATTTGGGGATATTAGACTATCAGGCTGTAGTGAGCTGCAGTAAAACCATAGGATCCTGTGGATTCAAGATTGACCTCAGTTTAGATTGAGATTAGTGTGTGTATATGAACTGGATTCAAATAGCATATACCATATCAGTAATTGGGTATTTGCCATCATTAACATCACTGTTCTCGCAGATTACACTAATATGGATGTGTTGGCAGTTTCATCTGCGCATGTGCGGTATTACCAAAATGAAGTAATTTGTTGACATATTATATTTTTACTATTTAAGAAAGTGTGTTAAAATAGATGGGTGGTTTAGATCTTTCTTAAATATTCACACCTTCTCTTAAGGCCACTGGTATATACATCTTTCTTCCCTAGGTTGTTATTTTTTGCCGAATTAACCAGAAGTTAAGTATGAAAGTATTGCTCCTTTTTTGCCTTTACAAGCAATTTTTTGTGTTTGATTTAGACAGATTTTAACACATGACTTCACTGTTTCGTTTATGTCCTGCATATCCTAAACTGGACAGGCATGCATGAGTGCTGATGGAACGTACCGAAATGTCCAGCAATCACATTGCAGGCAACATGGGTATTCACGTGACTATTTGCTGCGAACCCTTGCACCAACACCTCACACGGCATTGAAGCTCTACAGGTGTTCACTATGTGTATCATTGTTAGAATCAAAATAGTTTCAGTGTTTATTTCGAAAATGAGTATCATGCCACGTTCCTGACTTACGGTAAAGCAAATTCCCAAGACTGTGTATAATTTGGAAGCAGGTTTCCTTAAGCATGTCAACCGAAAAATAATTTTTGAGTCCTTTCTGTTTTCTAATTTAAGTATCAATATCTACATTGTAGTATTTGTCTCAAAACATTAGCTCCTTTTCTAGTGGCTCCAAAAGTTGATATTTCTTCCGTTCTATGACTTTGCATTCTAGTAAAATATGTTTCGCCATTTCATTGGTCCATAAACGTAGATCACAATTGGGTTGTGTTTGTTATAGCCCCATTGTCTTCAGATGCTTTCTATACTTTTAGTTATAAAGCGCATAATTCTTCTAAGTGAAGATTAACTGAACATAATAAGTGAGTTCCTTAATTTTTCACAAGGTTTATTAATTATTTGACTTTAGAGTTTGATTATGGAAATTACTTTCCATTTCTTTTGGGTATCCTTTCGAACACAATGTTAAATGTTTGTGAAATTCCCTTACTATTTGGATTTAAAATCATGTGAACTGAGAGCTTTAAGTGAAACATGGCCTGTAAGATTGTATAATAACATATTTCCCTATGATTCCGTTTCTTCAGCATTAGCGTGCGCTAGAAAATTGCTAAATGCAACTTGCATTTGACTGATATGGCTAGATTTTAAAATTTAGTTGGTCTCGCACCATGAGGTACAATGAATGCAATTCATTTATAATGAATGCTTGCTAAGAATCCAGATGTTCTGTTGGGAGTGTGAAGCTTCCCTGGCTTGATTTGACTTGACTATCGTAGTGATGGAATCGGGTATATAGGGTAGTATTCTTACCAAGAGCAACATGAATATCATACTGTATTGCTCTGCCATGTATTCCAGCTCCAGATCCATTGTCCATTTAGAGCCCTCCGAGTACCAGATTAGGCTACCATCAGGACATTGCATCTTGTTCTGATTCCATTCTAACACTATCGAATAGCTTGTAAAAACATAATTTTGGTTACATATAATCACTACCCTTTGCAAGATGAGCGCTATTAATTATATTTGTAACTCTCGTATGACCTAAGGTATTAGGGCTGTACCAGTTTGTGTTTAGGTTCAGTTGACAAGTCCCCAGCCTAGCACACCCTTTTATGTATAAATCAATAAAAAGCGGGTTAAGGAGGACTTCCATTGCAGCTGATGGAGTATTTTTCATTGCCCCTGTCATGCTGTGAAGCTCCTCTTCACCCAGTTAGGAAACGAGATCATAGATTTTCATGTAAGAGAGGACATGACCAGATGCAAAGGGCAATTGGTTTGAAAACTGTAGGTTACCGTCAGCCCAAATACCCCTAATTAAGCTTAGCTTTGCCCAAAAGTTTTCCTACGAAAAGATTTGTTGAAGGGTTCTCTTGGAGACAGCAACATAAGCCGCAGAACAATAGTTTACTAGTTCAGCTAGCGTTGGGGCAGTGTGGCCATGTCGTTCAGAATGATGAGTGTAAAATTGGAAGAGAAAATTACCGTTGAGGCCGTATCGTACTCAGGGTTGTCACCAGTGAGGTGCGGATGACACTATGCGACCCTCTTTTCTTTAATTGAGGAGCATGTGAAGTTCACCAGCATAATCCAAACGGATTAATGTCTGGGGTTATGGAGCCCACCTAACGGTAAACTACAGCAGCATTTTGTGCACCCAGTAACAAATGACCACACAAACAATACTGAGTCACGTTGGCAATTTCTCTGACATCAGATGTGACCAAATGGATATACTTTTGGCACCAAGACTGCATAAACAGATCATGAGCTGATTGAGAACATTTAGATTTACACCTTAGTGTAGTGGAATAGTACATTAGATTAGATGTGTACACAAAACAATACTTTGATCATTGCATTGCATTGTTGAAATTTGGCAACAAAGACTAGGTTGAATTAAGCTTTATTCATTTTGTTTCAAATTAATTTACATATTTCTGACCTTTTAGATAACATTATAAGCTATTTTGATGTGGCGATCAATTTGTGACTTCCCATAAGATGCAATGATGCAGACAAGTTCAGAACTTAGAAAAGAATTTGCGGTGCTCAGAGAAGAAAAGCCCAGCTTTCACTATGTACTTCAAAGTGCCTTCCCTTCATCATCGCCTACCTCTGTCTATCACAACTTCTATTCTTCCTCAGGCGGTGGTTGTATGTATTTTGTAATCAAGCTTTTTTTCAGTAAATGCATCAAAGTTCATTAAATGCTCTTTGTGTATGAAACATTATTCCGAAGTTCATAGCTGCCGGTTTATCAATTTGTTTTATTAATTTGGTCTCTCTTATTATTTCATCTCCTTCTCTCAACCAATGTGCTATAATGGGTCGTATTAATAAAATCGAGCCTTATTTTGTCAGTCACTGCTTGCAGTATACCTGAGATGGTAGCAGCAATTCGGCATTTCATTATTAATAAAATTTCCTCCTGAATGCAGCGCCATGGCTCCACGACTTAAAAGAGTCGCTTACTCGTGCTTCCCCATTTCCTACATTGTGCTAATCGTTGTAAGATAGCATTATTGACAGTGTATGCAGATGATCGAGTGTATTTATTGTTGTTCCAGTAATCAAATACAATTGTCAGAAATGTCTGAAGAAAACACTCAATTGTATCTAGGATTTGTAGACCTCCAAACTGTCCACAATCTCGGCTGCCGGAAAAGACGAAGAGAAAGGCTTCCACAATGGTAGGAGTACAACAGGTGTAAAAAGACGATTTCGATCTTTTGTTAACGCATGGAAAACTGCATGAAAATGAAGACAGATTTGTGAAGAAGAGGCAACAATCCAATAATCTTGAAGGAATGGTTAGAGAAATACTTGGAACTTATTCAGGGTAAGACAAATACTTCTGTTATTTCAATAAGAGTTAAGAATAGAAACGAATAACATTAATTTCAGTTTTATTACATGGCGTGGGTAGCCGAGGACATTTAGGTATGGACTAGTGAACGGGAAGCCTACGGTTTTTATCCCGCTAAGACGTTCCTCCTTGATGACTGAGGTTTTTGTTTTTCCAGGTTTTCAGTCCTCGTAATTGGCAAATGCCGGAGATTTACCCTAAACTTATGCCTGGAACGTTTCCTTCCCAGATCAGATACTGAGGTGACTTAAGAAATCGTTAACTGCGGTTGCTAAAATGAAACTGCAAGTACGTTTTATTAATACCACTAATAAGCCAAGGCTTGTTAGGAGGAGGGGTTAAGCTGTTAAAAAGAGAAAGGTTGAGCAAACCTTGAAACATCTGGTTCTACTGGTACCACTAACAGAGCCAAGGCTCGCTAGTAGGAGGGGTTGAGTACTTGAAATGAGAAAGGTCAAGCAAAACTTGAGACAGAGGTTTTATTAATGTCACTAATGAGCCAGGGCTCGCTAATAGGAGAGTTTGAGTTGCTGAAAGGGGAAACATTAAGCAAACCTTGAGATGACAGGTTTTATTAATACCACTAATGAGCTAGGGTTCACTAGTAGGAGGCGTGGAGTTGCTGAAATGGTAAAAATCAAGAAAAACTTGAGAAGACAGTTTATTGATAACACTAATGGAATTAAGGCTCGCTAGTAGCGGGTTGAGTTGCTGAAATTAGAAAGGTCAAGTAAAACTTGAGACAGCAGGTTTTATTAATATCACTAATGAGCCAGGGCTAGCTAGTAGGAAGTGTTGAGTTGCTGAAAGGAGAAAGGTCGAGCAAAACAACTTAAGTTGGCAGGTTTTATTAATACCACCAATGGAGACAGGATTTGCTTGTAGTAGCGGTTGAGGTGCTGAAGGGAGGAAGGTAGAGCAAAACTTGAGAAGACAGAGTTTATTTATACAAAAGCGAGCTACGGCAACTGTTGATTTTAAGTTATGGCTCACTTTTATTAATACCACCCTATGTCTACTTGTTTGAATTTTATATCTTCTTTTAATCTCGCTTTTGTCTGTCCATTGTAGAACTTTTCACAACCCATGCAACAGATTTTGTAGAAACTCGACCTTTCTTGGAGAGATTCTCTGTCTTTATGATTTGTTTTCATCTAATGCTTAATTATTTTTGGTAGCAATTTTAAGATGCAGTCTTTTGAATAATTTGTGTACGGGTGATATGCGAGTTGTTTGTAGCTGGATATTTCTGTTTCACTTTGGAATGTAGTGATTTATTTTAACAGTCTTGTTTCTTAAACTACTGCTTCTTCCTCTTCTTCCTCCTCCTCTTACTTTTTGGTGGCGTTCACAAGTTCTTTTAAGTACGTTTACTTCCTATAGTAAATTAGTGGAGGTACTGCTTTCCACCTAAAATTTGAGGTTGAAATTTCTATGGAAACAGATGTTTTGGGGTCACTGAATAAAAAAGGTGTAACAAGTATGTGTATGAGAGAGAACAGAATATTTTAAAAACAAATATTGGAGGTGCGCCAAACTTGGGATTTAGATTCAGCATTTTTTATGGATGCAACATGAATTTGTTCAATAAAATTTATACTTCAAACTACCCTTTACACAGAAAGTATCCACTATTTTTAATTAGCTAAATAATGGCTGTATGCTTAAGATAGTTTGATAACTAAAAATATAGAAGTTGAATTTTCCGAATATGCCTGTGAAGTCCTCATTATTCTGAATGAATTATGAATAATTTTCTATAACTGTTAACTGTAAGACGGACAAACGTTTACGAGACAAAATGTACATATTGTTAACACATAATATCAAATTGTTTTGCTGCATTAACGATTTCCAAATATTAACTTATATTGGCTTGAATCTTCCAATACTTCTGCTTATTTTAAGCGGTCACCATTCTTGTTCTTCTTGTGCTGTTATTCGAAGAGAGTGGAATTCCTAAGCCCGCAGACAGTGACACACCTTTCAGTTTCTCCATTATGTCTAATATATAGAGGAAGTGTTGCATTCCACCTAGAATTGTATGCGAAATTTCACCAGAAATATATATTTTGAAGTCCCTTGAATCCAAAAAAGCGTTTTTAGTGAAAGGTGTCTTATGGTCTGTGAACTCAAACACAAAATGTCGCATAAATACCAAAGTTGGCATTTAAGTACAGTAATTCCCAAACATGCGACACAAAGTTTTTCAAGAAAATCTCACTGACCCCAAACTACCCTTCACATGAAAAATATTTTGCAATGGCTCTAATGATTTTGAATAAAATATCATATATTTAAGGTATCTACATACAAATAAAATGTGTATCTTGAATATTCGGGGATTAATCTGTGAGGTACTCTTCGTTCAGAAGCAAATATTAGTAATTCTGTGTAATTGGTAAACCTTAAGGCTTGTATTCATGAACGAGACCTTGGATGAAAGTAGAGATTCGAAAATACAGAATTGTCAATTTGTTATTCAAGAATTAAACATTTCAGAAAGATAGCCTTGATCGGAACTTTACTTTGAAGTCATCGATATGCTAGACTTTCATTCTGACTTTACAGAGAAAACAGTGAAAATGGCGGATATTTTGGTAATTGTGGGTGTTGCCGAAAGTATACAACACATCCAGGATGTTACTAACAATGCTGTATTTCTCGGTGCTTTTAAGGGATGCAAAAAATCTAATAAAGTTCTGCAGGGACAACGAATTCTGATGCAGACACAGATTTGATAAACAGACCGTGGATATATTGGCTATGTTTGCGCACATCTCGCTGAAAGAAACATCAAGTGGATAACCTGTTCTACCCACCATGTAGTTATTTATTTCACTGTGGTATTACGCAGTGAAATGTTATGAATTTGTTTATCTTCTATTAGTTTACAATAAATAGTAATCTCATAGATTATCTCACATTAGTAAAAGGAGGTTAGGTTGTGGTGATGTGTATTCGTAATTGGAGGTGCTTTTCTGCTGCACAAGGAATTATGGAACAAAGGTTATTGATGGTTTCTGCTAGGAGCGGCTGACAATCTTAATTCACGCTTATGTGAAGTTTATTTTTAAAAATTTCACAATGGACTAAGCAATGTTGAGTGTAAATAAACAGCTATTTCAATCTCTTCATACCCATTGAAATCCATTTTTGCTTTCTCATATATAGACATACTTAAATAATAAAGGCATCGTTTGCGTCACATTTAGGGTGTCGTACACTGAATGCGGAATGCCAATTATTTCTGCCTATTGGTAGGCTCTTTTATATGTAATTCAAGACAGGCGACTTATTTATAAGAAACGAAATGTATAGATGCAATGTTTGCAGTTTAAAATCTTCAATTATTTTTAGGTTGCTGTAGAAAAAATGTATTTTAGCTCATTAAGAGAAAATAACTTCAATGGTATAGTAAGAAATTGTTCAAGGAAAGTTTCGGAATTAGGCTCTTTGATTTACAGAAGGATTTAATTCTACAACATGCTGTGTTAATACTGAGTGTAGGACCCAAGGAAATGAAAGTCATAAACCCCATAGCTATGCCTCTGACATACATAAAAACGCAAAGTTTTAAAAAAATTCCTGACAAATGAACTGGAAACTCCTATATATTTCCAAGGGTCTTTTAAATGCTCCTGCTTTTTGCGTTTATACTGTCAGAATCACTACCACCTGCATTATCTTTCTCCCCCCAAAATAAAATACAAAATAAAGAATGCGAACAATACAACAGCATATCTAAATATAACCTCAGCACATTCCTAAAAATAGTGTTGTGGAAGGGAGGAGCGAAATGCAGACGCTTCTGCCAATGCCTTCTCTATTACAATCTTCAGTTGATTTTATATCTGCATGTACTGATTTCATTGCTTTAGAGGTCAGCATGTTTGGAAATCGGTTAGCGAACATTGGAACTCGGTCATGAATTCTGAACCTTTCAGAGTCAAAGCTAAAGTATCGAAACTGTTGTCTATGAATCAGACTTTTATTAAAGTTATACTTTCGTAACAAGGCAGTCTACGAAAAGTCGTCACTGACTGTACCGTTTATGAATACAAGCCTTAGAAGTAGATAAAAATGTAATATACAAAACATTTAGGTGTATTTATTTCAAATAAGCTTTCTTGTGGCATAAGGTATCTTTGAGATACCTGTTGTTACTGGTTTAAGTTTTACAATACTTTGTAATTTTGAAGTGCTGTTACTATTAAATTATATTTTGTCATATCATAAAAAGAGTATGGCATTTCAAGGGCAGCCTATAGTACCATGCTTTTAAACCTGTGACTATTCAATTTGGTTTTCTTTATTCCCTACATTGTACTTGCAAGGAAATGTGTAATGAAAGTATTTATGCAAAGGTTTATCTTGATTAATGTGAGGTAAATAGATTAAAAATCTGATATGTTGCTTTCTCGTGACTTCCGCTATCCACTCTTTTACAAACTATTATTGGAAAGGCTTATTCGACTGTCTACTATTTGTTAATCGACATAAACTTTTATCACACGCGTTCATAAGGATCACACAATTTCCTTTGTATACTTATTGTTAATAAATATACCTTCAATTCACATTTACACATTTTGTTGAAGTATAGAAGAGGTAAAGGGATAGTCACATTTTTAAACAGCATGTGGCTATGTGATTGCTCTTTGCATGACTATGAGAAAAAGCAAATGACTTCCCAGTTGAGGAAGGTATAAGTATTTGAAAATTTAAACCAATAACAATGAATCTCTCGGAGATAGATAACTTCACAAGATACATAACAAATCGTGTGCTTTAACAAATCTACATTTTTTGTGCAGTAAGAGCTGTTCTATCTCTTACGGTTTACCAATTACACAGAAGTCACTCAGAATGATGTGGACTTCGCTGGCTTCTCAGAATATTCAAGATATAGGTTTTATTTGATATGAAAGTATCTTAAACATGCGGTATTTTAATAACATTTGTTAGGGCTATTTCTGAAAAAGAAATATACTTAGGAATGTAATGGGCAGCTTGAAGTGAGGATTATTCTGAAAATCCTCGTATCTTTGGAAGATACTGAAACCACCTGTGGTGCCGTATGCAGTAAGAACGGACGTTAAAACATTACTTAATAAAAAGATGCTGAACTAGATATCAACACACATGCAGAATTCATTTTTTGGATTCAGGGAGCTTCAAATGGATGGGATGAGAAAGCAACGAGCTTTCATAAGAATATTTATGTTATACTAAAACAAATTGTAGTGGATAGAGAAATCATGTGAATGTAAACACAAAACTTTTAAAAAAACATTTCACTATAACTTCTGTCTTCTGTTTCCCTCTTGCACTTGCAACGAAATGTGCAATGAAACTATTTATATGAATTACCATAAACAAGATAATTATAATCTTATGATTATTGTTGCATAAGCAGTATTGAGTGTGTGGTGCTAGAAGACATATGAGATGTGCCAATGGCTGTGGAGAGGGGAGTGTGATGGACAGTAACGACACACAGCATAACTATTTACAGTAGTCCTATCTCACGTCTACTCATTGGGTGTATGGTGTTAGAAGACATGTGAGATGAGACAATGGCTGCAGAGAGGGGAATGGGGTGGGGCTGTAACAGACATACACACAGCTATATATAATAGTTCTGTCTCATATCCATACACTTTGCATGCCATTGTTCTGATATTAAAGGCATTTTTGTTTTTTCGCAGGCTTTATACTCCTGTGCAGCAACAGTTGTGAAATGGTTACCAACATAGAAATCAAAGAAGAGGTTGTTCTCTCAGATGACAGCCTTACAGAATGAGAGACAGTTTTTTTACCAAGGATGTTACAACGAAGACAAACAGTGATGATGTGCTTCTGGACGGTGATTGTGATGTGGCAATAAAAACAGAAATTAAATCAGATACTCTTTTTCCAGACTTTTGTTCACAGAAAGAGAGGAATGCTTTACCAAACATCTTGTAAAGCAGATTAAGTCTGAAATGGTTACGTTCAGTAACAACTCCATGATAGATACCAGGACAGAAATTGGTTTACAGAAAGAGAGAGAATTCCTTCCAGAGGATCCTGAAATGAAGGCTAAAAATATAACAGTGATCATGAAATGCATAACAAAATAGACATTAAAGAAGAACCTTGGTGACTGGAAACAGAAAATTCATCTGTTTATGATAACATTAAGGTAAGTTGTGTAAAAATCTACAGTAGTTGGAATTTTTGTTGATTATTATTAGTGCTTGATAAAATATTTGAATTAAGCAATGAAAATTAATATGTAATAAGGGATAGTTTGTAAATGTGTACCATTTTTATCAGATGACGTATTTAAAGCATTGAAAGTAATGTGTTGATACTTTCTGAAAATTATAAGATACTTGGGGGAAGCTTTGTTGAAATCATACCAAAAATATTCGGTGATATTGTAGCATCTGACAGTCTATTACACTTTGCTCCAACTTAAAAACGAAATGTATGAGTATCTGTTGTTTGTTGTCGTTGTTTTTTTAAAAACAATTGTATTAATTTTGATGCTATGGAATTGAATTTTTCAGTCTGATTCTATCTTTTTGATATGTTTATCATACCTGCCTGACAAATGATCTGATCCCAATGTTGCGTGTTATAATTCGGTTCAGACTGATGGTTTTAAGTGTGCTTAAAAGCGACGGCCCCAAATAAATAGATTTACTAGCACGTAAAAGAACTCATGCGGGATGAAATTCTGGCACACCGGGCTGCACTGTTATGATCCTGGTAATTGTCAGCATCGTTGACAAACAAAATATTTTAAATTTTGTAACAGATGTTATGCATAACTTGAACTTACTATGAGTAGCCTATAAAAGCTCCTTTATTTGATTTAGCTTTGTATGATTATATTTAAGAAATCTTAACAGACAAAAACATAACAGAGGTAGATATGGGTTCTGGGGTTTGGAAAGTAAATGGTGTTGTTTACTAATTTGGCACCACTGAACATGAAAGGGATATCAGTTTTTTCATCACCCTCAGTTTCCTCTGCACAGTTATCCCTCTTCCCAACCTACTGTAGGTTATTTGTTACAAGCAATTGGCTGCGAAATCTATGTTATGTAGCGTAATTTCTAAATGTGACAATATAGCGTGTGTGTAAAGTGGGGAATCATAGGGGGAGAATGCACTTGAATGCCGATGCTCCGTTATTGGCGCAGAAATCAACAGTTTACTAAGTGCGAGGCCAGAAGAGGATGCTTGCGTTAGTTGTGGCGTTATTCAATCGAAATTGCGTTTAAAATATCAGAATGGCAGCGTATGAATAGCCCTGATACATTTTGTTATATATGTGGAACTTATGTGTTAAGTAAAAGATGCCGAGAAATGTAGGAATTTGTTCAGAAACCACATTTTGCCTACTTTTGCGTAAAGCTTGGAGACCAGGAAAAGTAATTTGCTCCAAACATGGCATCATAAATGCGTGGAGCAATTAAGGAAGCGGAGTGAAGGTAAAAAGAAATGTTTTAATTATGGTATTTCCATTGTATGACATGAACAGAAGAACCACGTGGATAGTGTTACTTTTGTATGACAAAAGTAGTGGGATTCAACAAAAGCAACATGAACAAAATAATTTATCCGAACTTGGATTCGGCGATTGGACCTGTCCTTCATAGTCCAAGGCTCCTGATCCCTCTCCACCAACACCAATGGATGCATTTGACCTCTCTGAACCGGAGGTAAATAATGCAAGTAGTGAATCTGACTATTCCGAGGGTGGTACTGATAGTAGTTCAAAATGTCTCACTCAAGCAGAACTTAATAACTTGGTGAGAGACTTGGGACTCTCAAAGGACGCAGCACAACTCAAAAAGTTTACTTGCACACAGCACATATATTCAATGCACAGAAATCGTGATAAGGACTTTAAGGATTTTTTTGTTTAAAACAGTTTACTAATGTTCTGCAAAGACATCGCCAGACTGTTGACAAAAACGGGAGTTCAAAAGTACGTCAGTAAGCAATGGAGGTTATTTATAAATTCTTCATAGCAAAGTTTGAAAGCCGTAGTATTATATATTGGAAATGAGCTAGCATCAATTCCAATTACATATTCAGTACACTTAAAAGAGACGTGCAGTACTATGAAAGTACTCCTTCAAAATGTGAAATATGAGGAATGCCAGTGGCTTATATGTGGTGAGTTTAAAGTGATGGGAATTCTTCTCGGTCAGCTAACAAGGTAGACCAAGATGCCTTGCTATATGTGTGAATGGGACAATGGAGTATATCATGAGCATTGGAAGAGAGGGTGCTCTAAGAGGGAAAACCCCTTACCGGGGTTGAAGAACATTGTAAGTGAGCATTTAGTTTATCCACATAACATTTTATTGCCTCCACTGTACATAAAATTAGGACTAATGAAACAGTATGTGAAAGCATTGGACAAAACAGGAAACTGTTTGAAATATCTGTGTAGACAGTTCCCAAATCTATCAGCGGCAAAGTTAAAAGAAGGGATATTTGTTGGATAGGATATATGTAAGTAGATATCTGATTACGTTTTGAAAGTACAATGACGGAAATAGAACAGCAAGCTTGGAATTATTTCAAAAGTGTTGTGCATAATTTCCTTGGCCACAATAAGCCGCCTGATTACAACGGAGTAGTCGAAGATATGCTACACAAGTTTAAAGAGTTAGGATGCAACGTGAGCCTAAAATTACAGTATCTAATGTCACAGCTAGGTAATTTTCAGAAAAATTTGGCCGACACTCTGAGGAACATGGTGAACAGTTCCATCAGGAACTTAAAACTCTGAAGCATCGTTATCAAGATCATCGGGGAATAAACATGATGTCTGAGTACTCTTGGTGTATCACACGTAAAGAAGTGACACACAAAAGCAAAGGCATCAAGCATATTCATTCACAGGCAAATGCCAACGGAAGTAATACCTCCACCTCATAAGTTTACATAATACATATTTTCCTTCTCCTAATATAATAATCTCTCAAGTTACTTTTTCTACCATTTTGCCTCCATCTTCCGGCAATTGCTTTCCGATTTCATTGCGTACAGATTACGATGATGATGATGATGATGATGATAACTGTGCAAAAGTATGATGTGATGTAGAGAAGCAGAAATTAGTTTCATAATCAGTGCAATCCAATTAGTCAAAGAATCATATTTTCATGAAAACACCAGACAAAAAGTAAAAATTTGTCACTCTGTGTAATTAGCGAAAAAATGCGGAAATCATCTGAACACACAGTTTGTCAAGTTTTGCACATGGTATTTTCTATTTCGAAAATATTCCATGTGCAAGATTATCTTTTCTCAAATATCATCTAATGGACATGCCTGAAAGCTTGCAAATCTTGTTTTTCCCCTTGCATTTGTTTCCGTCGCAAGCATTTTACGTGAATAAACATGCTGTTTGCTTAATTTTAAAGCAGTCTTTGGAAAAGACATAACGTGGATAGAACAATGAAAACACATTCACTATGCAGCCATAGGCATAACAAAATTAGCAGTTCTTTATAGATTCGTAAATTGGATATGAAAATCGTTGAGTATACCTCAAGTATAAATTGGAAAATAATAATAATAATAATAATAATAATAATATCCAATTTGGAAATTAATCTATTCTTTATAAACAAATAAGACATAAAAAGTGTTGTATGAAGCAAACAGCAGAACATCATCTGACATGTCATAAACTTTTGCATCATTCATAAGCTGGAATACTGGGACAATGAAACGCTGAATTCTTCCTTCATGCATGCATAAAACTTGGAGTTAGCAATCTCTCGCATTACGTAGCACCTTACATGATTCTATGTGACTGCTCCCATAAGATAACATGCATGCAAATTTACATTTATGCTGTGTACGTATGTGCTTATTTTTCATTTTAAATGGGGCTTAACTCTTTGTGTGAATATTAAAATATGCTAATTTTTCATTGTTGAGAAAATCATGTAAATGTATCGTATAAGAATTTTCTTAATACTGGTCTACCGTAATCATGGATTATGATTTACCTTTACTAAACATCCTCTTTGTCAGCTCTCTGCTGTGCCCAACTATTTATTAGGATTAGGAATGGGATCTTGATATCTCGATGCTCTCAATACTCGGTGGAATCGAAGTGTGTCTAACAGTTTGAGATAAACCTTTGATACTCTTAAATTTTAAATTTTGCTTTATTGAAAGCTTTTGCGCTTACGTTTATGCCAGAGAAGTAATGAAAGGATTCGAGATTTCACGTAATTGCTTCCACGTATCCCCAAAGATTTGCTGGAATATATTTCTCGATAATCCTTGAATGCGTTTCCTGTGGGTGAATCAATGCTACATTCCATAGACCCTTATGTCTATATGAAAACATGTAAAACAATGGGGAAAGGAGTAGTGGTACTCAGGTAACATGCAGCGTTAACTGAGTTCTGAATGAAGCTGATTTAGTTGACGCAGCCTAGCTTGTTGACTCACTCTCAGCCATTACATTTACCGACTCCGGCGACCAAAATCTCTGATTCCAGCAGAAACAAATCAGAACTTAGGATTTGAGGCAATACAGCGCATGGAAATATTTGTTCTTTCCTTCCACCTGTTTATTTGTGTTTAGGCAAGTCAAACTCGGGTCATGAGCATAGCTTACAAGTATACCGTATATGACTAATTTCCATTATATGGATAAAGATATCCTTTAAAAGAGGATTTTCAGCATGAAATACAGTTATATAAATAGGAAGTAAAGGAATTATTATTTCAATTAGCCTTTACTAACAATATGGGATATACACATAAGCCGTTGCGTTATAAACATAAAAGAAATGCTGCCAATTTGAGAATGCCAAACAGGAACAATTTCGGAATTAGCATGCATGCAAAATTGATTATATACGTTTATACACACAAGACTACTAATACGAACATAATTCAGTGAACAAGCTATCCTTCGCAGTTTTTTATAAAGTGAGTATTGAGTATCGATGCCCAAAAATCAGTATCGAGTATGGAGAAGTACTGTATCGTCCCATCACTAATTAAAATGTAAATACTTTCTCCATTGCTTTGTTTCCTTTCACCCCAATACATGGTGTAATGTCAAATATTTGTTTCTGCATAGCTCCTAAATTACCATATACCAATTTAAAAATAAGTAAAACCTGACACTTTAAAGGTAACTATGTGATGCAGGAAATTTTACTAATACTGTATAGATGATTGTTTGAAGCTGTACTATTCCGTTATTCTTTTATAGGATGGGGACTTCACTCCAGTAAAATCACCAAGGTAATACCTGGCTCTTGGCTGATTTTTCCATCAGAAGCCTTCTGATTCTTGTTTTACATTTTCCTTCACTTTTGCTTCTTTATCTATACTAATATTATAAAGAGAGGAAATGTGTATGCAGATGAGGAGTGTATGAAGGATAATCTCGAAAACCACTGAACCAGTTTTGTTAATACTTTCGACGTGGAAGAGCTGTATCCTTTTTTACAGACTTCAGCTATAATATACCTTGTAAATTCAATTCATAGATTACTAAAAGACTAAAACGAATATCAAAGTCCTTGTTGAGAATGCCATGGAGTAGAACATTGCTGTTAACTTTACAGAGAATGCATGTATAAAGAAAAGCTTGTTACAGTTTATTTCAAGCAGCGTACAATATGTCCTGGATAAATTTAATGAAGCAGAACACTGGCAATCAATCCTGTTTATAATGCTATAAGTTAAATTTTATATTTATTTCTCCAATTGCCATTTAGAACAAGTGTATCAAAACCTCTGAATAAGCTTTATTGTAATTCTATATATGCATGCACTGAAGTTTCTTGATGGCAAAACTTGTTAATAATCCTATATAAGTACGCTTTGCTGCATTTTATGTTGCAATCAAATCCATTTACAATACTTAAGTATTAGGAGTCCAATTTGGGACATATTTGCTTCACTTATTCTGTAATTTATACAGGACATGTTTCAGAAGTTTTCACTTCCATCATCAGCGGTAGGTCGACTGGAGTCATCTTCATATGATCTCCGGTAGCTAGTGTGACGAATTTGATATAGATGTCCGGAGGTGTTGATTTAAAAGTTCATAACAAAGTGTTTGTATTTTTGAATGAAAATATTCTCCCATACGGCGAGCTCTAGGGGATGGTTTACATTTAAGTAATTCGGAGTTTCTGTCTGTTTCGTGGTTGGTTCCCAAAAGTGTGCTGCGACGGCTGATCTGTCTGCCTGTTTATACCTGATATTCTGGATATGTTCTTTAGTGGGTATGTTTATGTGCTGCTTGGTTTTCTCGATGTAGACTTATTGCATTCTTGGTAGTTAATCTTGTAAATCCCAGGTTTGGAAATATTTGTACCCGATCTTTGGGAGGTGCTCTCAACAGGTTTTCAAGTTGAATTTATTTTGAGAAACTAGGATTATGCTGTGGTTTGAAAATACCTTTTGGAACCTGTTATGTAAGAGTGGGTGCAATGTGAATTTCTTAATATTCTTCTTGTCTTCCAAGGGTGTTAAGGTAATGGTATTGCTGATTTCCTTCTTTGTTCTAAATTTTTGTATCTTCCTATCATTCTTGAGTTAAACCCATTTAGAAGCGCTATTTTGGTGATTTGCTGGTATTCCTTGTAGTATTCATTTTTGTTTAAAGAAAAGTCGATTAACCTGCGTACAAGACTGTTGAAAATTGTCTGCTGGTATGACTTTGGGTTAAAACTGTTGCATTTGATATAATTTTCAGCGTGGGTGGGTTTTATATATATCCCAAAGGAAAATCTGTCAGCATTTCTCATTATTTTCATATCTAGAAAAGGCAGGTATCTGTCTTTCGCTGTCTCTATCGTGAAGTTAATGGCATGGTTTTGTAAGTTTAACAGCTTTGAGGCATCTTGAACACGTTTTCCAGGCACAACTGCGATAACATCATCTACATATCGAAAACATACTTTGAAGATGCTGGGGAAAACTTTGGCTACATGTATTTCTAACGAGCTCATAAACATATCTGCAAGGAAGGGAGAGAGTGGGTTTCCCATAGCTAAACTAGACCTATGTTGGTAAAAGTTGCCCATAAAACTGAAACATTTCTGACTGATGCAAAGTTCTGTGAGTTTGGTATACTCTTCTATTGCTTCTGGGGGCAACTCATTAGAATAGGGCCATTTTGAGTGGGGGAGGTTTGTTGGATGGGATGTTGCGAAATAAGGGTGTGACATCAAAGTATGCTATGTCACCGGTTGGACTCAATGTGATGTTTCAGGTGGCCTATTAATTCGTAAGAATTACTGGTGCTCAGACTGTCAAATTTAGAGAATGAATTGAAGTGACGAGTCAGCCATTTTGCCAACTGGTAGGTGGGAGCACCAATGTTGTTTACTATTGGACTCAAGCGATTGTGATTCTTGTGAATTTTAAGAAGGCTATATATTTTAGGTAAGAGGATGGAGTTCTTCTACCTGGGTTCTTCTGTGTTTGTTATGACGCTGACGTCTTTCGGAGTGGAGTTAAGCATATTGCAAGCTTGTTTAAGAGGGTATTGTTGATCTGTATATATTTATGTTTGCGTATTAGATTGTTCATCCTACTATGTAATCCACTTCATACATTATCACTATTTTTTGCCCTTATCTGCCTTTGTATACAATGCTGGTTTGCTATTTAAGGATTTTAAACTTTGTTCGTCTCTTGCGTGTTTGTGCTCGGATGTGGCTATTTTATCTAATATGTTTTCACGTTGTGATTTAATTATTATTTTATGGTTATCTGGTAAACCAAAACAAGTTATTTCTATTTAGACTACATACTTAGAACTGTACTCTGTTGATAAAATCTATGCACGTTTTCAAGCCTTTGTTTATAAAGTCAGATTATTTTTGAGAGAAAGTATACGCCTATAGGTTGATCAGATTATCTGTGTTTGATGGTGGTTTGATATTGTTTGTCTATTGGTTAATTATTTGTGGTGAAGTTTTTCGTATTTTCTTTTAAGGGACAACGTCTTTTTCCTCATTTTGAAATCAGAGAGTGTAGGATGTTGTTTCCAAGGTTCTCCCACATAATGGGTTTCATTGACCTTGAAAGCTGTAAATGTAGCTCTTGCAATTTTAGTTCAATATCCTGCAAAGTATTATAATGTTGGCGCCTTTCTATTTCTGTCATGCATTTATCCTTCTGCTCTTTGTTATTTGTTGTTGTATTGTACTACCTTCCTAATGAAGTTTGTGTTTAACGTATTCTTCAAGTACTTATCCAGGAAACGAATATCTCAAACATGTTTCTCTTCTTTTGGTTGAGTTATTGAAAAGATTTGATTTCTTTCTTAATTTCATTAAAATTGCTATTGAAATAGGAAAATGTTTCTCCTGCCTGTTTGTCCATCGTCTTGTTTTCTTACCACTTGTTGGAATACAGTGAAATATTTGTTTCTGCTGACTTGTAGGCCACAATTTAATTAACTTTGTAGAAGTTTTGTAACAGTGAGGGCAAGATTCTGTGCTTAAGCATTGGGAGTCGACACTGCCACACTGTGCTTCACTTACTTTGTAATTTATACACGACATGTTTCAGAAGCTTTCACTTCCATCATCAGTTGTAAGTCGACTGGTACCGCTGGTTTCATCTTCATTCTGGTCTCTGGTAGTTGGCGGGGTGAATTTGGTATAGATGTCCGGAGGTGGGATTTCAAAGTTCATAAATCTGTGTTTGTGTTTGTATTTAAATCTTCTCCCATACAGCTAGTTCTAAAGGATGGTTTATCTCTTTTAGTAATTCGAAGTATGTGTCTATTTTGTGGTTGGTTTAAATAAAGAAGCCCCTTGTCTATTTTATGGTTGGTTCAATTAGAAAAACTTCGAATTACTAAAAGAAGTAAACCATCCTGTAATACTCGCCGTATGGGAGAAGATTTTCATCCAAAAACTTAAACATAGAGTTATGAACTTCGAAATCCCGCCTCCGGACATACATACCAAATTCATCACATCATCTACCATATACCAGAATGAAGATTCCACCAGCGCCGCCAGTCGACCTAAAGCTGATAATGGAGGTAAAAGCTTCTGAAATATATGCTGTATAAATTACAAAGTAAGTGAATCAAATGTGTCCCAAATTGGACTTCTAACACTTAAGTACTGAATCTTGACTTCACTGTTGCAAAGCTTCTAAAATTAATTCATTTTCAATGTATACTCAGTACATAAAGGCAAAGTTTTATCAGTGTAACATACAAAATTACTTAAACGATATCTATACCGTGACAAATAGAAACACCGCTTAATCTGCAACAAACGTTATTGATCGTGGCAAATGCGCTACAGGCCTCACTTTGCGGCTCTGGCTTACAAATTGTCCGTAACTCGCTTGGAGCTATATCGTGACTGGCTCATATTTACTTTTTGTCAACTATTTATAATCCTCTGTTGCTAGAGAGACTTCTTAATAAAATGCTTCATAATCTACTGGAATGCAGGTGGCGAACTTTCTCGGAAAGTAGCCAGATAAAGCTTCTTCCAATGCTTGGCCAACTACACCATACGTGTTTCTCTCTTGCATCTCCCGCACAAAGCCTTCATTGATGGGTTGTCCAATTGTATTATGTTGGTTTGACCATAATACTAATATTATAAGGAGAGAAAGTTTTAATACGTCTATGTGCACATGCTGTAACCTCAAAAACCATTTAACTGATTTTCAGATTTCTTTCACCACTTAAATGACCTATTATTTCTGAATGACAAGGGCTATTGAAAACCTAACTTCAATTCATAAACTACTAAAGGACTGAAAAGGATTTAGGAAGCCTATTTGCTAGAATATGAACACAATGGATTTATAAAAGAACATAATTAGGAAGGCTTTGCCTTTTCGTTGATAATGCCAGAGTAGAAAATAGTTTTTGTTACTCGACGGGAAAGGCATGTAGAAGAAGACTATTAATACCACAGGTACTTGATTCCAAGTAATATATACATATGGCATTATTTAGCAACTAAGACATGGCAAAGCAAAAGAGCAGCAAATCTGCTTTTAAAGGCACAATACATACACTACGAGATCAAAAGTATCCGGACACCTGGCTGAAAATGACGTACAACTTTGTGGCGCCCTCCATCGGTAATGCTGGAAGTCAATATGGTGTTGGCCCACCCTTAGCCTTGATGACAGCCTTCACTCTCGCAGGCATACATTCAATCAGGTGCTGCAAGGTTTCTTGGGGAATGGCAGCCCATTCTTCACGGAGTGCGGAATTGAGGAGAGGTATCGATGTAGGTCGGTGAGGCCTGGCACGAAGTCGGCGTTCCAAAACATCCCAAAGGTGTTCTATAGGATTCAAGTCGGGACTCTGTGCAGGCCAGTCCATTACAGGGATGTTATTGTCGTGTAATCACTCCGCCACAGCCCGTGCAGTATGAACAGGTGCTCGATCGTGTTGAAAGATGCAATCGCCATCCCCGAATTGCTCTTCAACAGTGAGAAGCAAGAAGGTGCTTAAGCCCCCTCCAGGAAAAGCACAACCACACCATAACACCACCACCTCCGAATTTCACTTTTGGCACTACACACGCTGGCCGATGACGTTTACCGGGCATTCGCCATACCCACACCCTGCCATTGGATCGCCACATTGTGTACCGTGATTTCTCACTCCACACAACGTTTTGCCACTATTCAATCGTGTAATGTTGACGCTCCTTACACCAAGCGAGGCGTCTTTTGGCATTTTCCTACGTGATGTGTGGCTTATGAGCAGCCGCTTGATCATGGAATCCAAGGTTTCTCACCTCACGCCTAACTGTCATAGTACTTGGAGTGCATCCTGATGCAGTTTGGAATTCCTGTGTAATGGTCTGCATAGATGTCTGCCTATTACTCTTTACGACCCTCTTCAAATGTCGGCGGTCTCTGTCAGTCAACAGACGAGGTCGACCTGTACGCTTTTGTGCTGTACATGTCCCTTCACGTTTCCACTTCACTATCACATCAGAAACAGTGGACCTAGGGATGTTTAGGCGTGAGGAAATCTCGCGTACAGACTTCCGACACAAGTGACACCCAATCACCTGACCACGTTCAAAGTCCGTGAGTTCCACGGAGCGTCCCATTCTCCTGTTTCACGATGTCTATTGACTACTGAGGTGGCGGATAATGAGTACCAGGCAGTAGGTGGCAGCACAAAGCACCTAAGATCAAAAACGTATGTTTGTGGGGGTGTCCGGATACTCTTGATCACATAGTGTATGTGGGTCCAATGCCAAAGTGGTTTGGTGACCCTCATTTGTTGCGTTATTTCCTTTCTATGCTGTAATTAAGTTCGTGTCAGTGTGTGCTAAATAATTGCATGAAGAGAGAAAATTCTTAGTTGTGGCAGTCTATGAGCTTTTTCAAAAGCAGTTAATTTGGTGGAAATTATGGTAACCAAAGAGAAGTTACAAAGGTTTAAAGTCTCACCTGCACTGGTGTGTATGAACCTAAGATTGCAAAGAAGATTTTTACTAAGGCATATGTTTCAGTAAATAGCGTAGTGAAAAGGTGGGACATCCATCCAAACTTCATAAGGTGGGCTTGTTAGAGCCTAAGGGATCTGTATGTGGATGTAGACAAATATCTTGACATATCGTTGCTGGGAAAGAATGGAGCACATTTAAATCATTGGCGCTTTTGGAAGTTAGGACTGTCGGTAAACAACATCGTAAACATAGTAAATAGAAAACAGGGAAACGAGCTCCAATACAGTTGTTGTAAACATAAATGTTAAACTCAGCAAAAAACAACCACTGTAAACCAAAAAAGATCACAAAAGAATCGGGCTAACTGGCTTCTACATCTTAATATACAAGGAATTCAGTCCGGAACAGAGTATTTCAATTTTTATAGGCGAAATCAAAGGTATTAAATTAGAAACAATTTGCCTAAATAGATACTGATTAGGAAGCAATGAGACTCATTCTTTGAATAAACATAGAGGCTTCTCTTTTGCTGACTGTTATACCAGGAGCAAAGAAGCTCATAGAAGTACGTGCATATTAGTACAAGACGAACTGTTAAAGCAAGTAGAAGTCAGAGATGATGTAAAAAAAACTCGGGTAAAGAGAATAATTTTGAACTATCTGTAATAGAAATTTTGGGCAGAATGATATGTTGATCTCTGTTTATAGAGTGCCATATCACTTTTCTTTACGGTATTTTTTTTTAAAAAGTTAGAGCAATTGATGCATATACTACAAAATGAAAAATTAAGCATAATTCCAATAGATAGTAATATTAACCTTCACAAAATAAATTTAGAAATAGATGTAGAGTGTAAGGGAATTCCACCTCAAAGAAAATATAGTGGTATGACCAAAAACTACCTTGACATTTTACAGAACAGTTTTGAATTTAGGCATAGATATTAAGCATGGCTCACTAGCTCTTTGGAAACTTGTGTACATCATATAGTAATAACGTGTTTGGAAATGAAGAACGTTAGTAGTATTAGTCCCGGATGAGCCAATTGGATTAACGATAATCCTGCCGCTAGGGGCGCTAGTGTCGCTAGTGTCGCTGCGTGCGACGGCGGCGGCAAGTTTGAAAAGTGCCCTGAGCGGAAGGATTATCGTTATTGCAATTGGTTCATCCGGGACGAGTTAAAAGAATTGAGGATTAGGGAAAGATGGAGGAAAAACAGGAAGTGACGTGGAGTGCTTTGATTGGTAAAAATAAGACGAAATGTGCTTGGTTCGTTAATTCGGGTGGAAGAAGAAGGAAGGAAGATAAAAGAGTATGGAGGACACGTGATGGAGCGGAGCGGTGTGGCGAGGTGTGTGTGCGGAGGTTGGGACTGAAAGAGGGAAAAGATGGCGAACGAGGGATAAAAAGTATAACAGAAAGTGACGTGTGAAGTTGTGATTGGTGGGAATAAGAAGTGATGTTATTGGTGGAAAGGAACAAATGAAAGTTGTTGATTGGTAAGAATAAGAGAGATTATGATTAGTGGAAAGAAAAAGGTGTGGGAGTGGAGTATGTTGGAGGTGATGGGTTCATCCGGGACGAGTTAAAAGAATTGAGGATTAGGGAAAGATGAAGGAAAAACAGGAAGTGACGTGGAGTGTTTTGATTGGTAAAAATAAGACGAAATGTGCTTGGTTCGTTAATTCGGGTGGAAGAAGAAGGAAGGAAGATAAAAGAGTATGGAGGACACGTGATGGAGCGGAGCGGTGTGGCGAGGTGTTGTGTGTGCGGAGGTTGGGACTGAAAGAGGGAAAAGATGGCGAACGAGGGATAAAAAGTATAACAGAAAGTGACGTGTGAAGTTGTGATTGGTGGGAATAAGAAGTGATGTTATTGGTGGAAAGGAACAAATGAAAGTTGTTGATTGGTAAGAATAAGAGAGATTATGATTAGTGGAAAGAAAAAGGTGTGGGAGTGGGGTATGTTGGAGGTGATGGGTTCATCCGGGACGAGTTAAAAGAATTGAGGATTAGGGAAAGATGAAGGAAAAACAGGAAGTGACGTGGAGTGTTTTGATTGGTAAAAATAAGACGAAATGTGATTGTTTGGTTAATTTGGGTGGAAGAAGAAGGAAGATGAAAGAGTATGGAGGACACGTGATGGAGAGGACCTGGGTGGCGAGGTGTTGTGTGTGCGGAGGTCGGGACTGAAAGAGGGAAAAGATGGCGAGCGAGGGATAAAAAGTATAACAGAAAGTGACGTGTGAAGTTGTGATTGGTGGGAATAAGAAGTGATGTTATTGGTGGAAAGGAACAAATGAAAGTTGTTGATTGGTAAGAATAAGAGAGATTATGATTGGTGGAAAGAAAAAGGTGTGGGAGTGGGGTATGTTGGAGGTGATGGGAAAGGTAAGTTTTGCTAGCAACAAGATTTGTAAAAGCCTGTCGAGAACTCATCAGCAATTTTTGAACGTTGGATGGTGGTTTTCTTGAGTGGATAGAGAGATGGGGTGATATGAGATGCGGTGGTGAAAATGGGAACTAAACAAGATGGTTGAGACAAGAGGTTTAAGGACGAGGAAATTTCGAGGTTAGTGGTGAACATGGCGGTCGCAAGAGGTGGGGGCAAGGAGACGCGGTGGTGAGAATGGGAACTAAAAGAAGATGGCGGTAGCAAGAGCTTAGAAGAGCAGATTTTGAGGTTAAAATAGTGGGAACTAAAAATGGCGGAGAGTCGGCGACAAGTAGATGCGGTGAGAACTAAACAAGATGGCGGACGCAAGAGGAGGGTAAGGAGATTTGAGGTTACAGTACCAAAACACGAAAGGATATATTCCTACGCCAAGCAGGCCCGAACAATAATTATGCGCGTGGTACTTACCTGTTACTGGTGTTGATGCGTCACCAAAAGCGCAGCAGCTTCACGCGACGCGAAAAAATAAAAGCAAACTGTTTTTGAAAATCCTTAACCAGCTTTAAGATCAACCAACATTACTATGCACTGATATACCTAGGTTTTTTAAAGCGGTACAGACGCCCTTTGCACAGACGTAATTTAACTATACCAAAAACCTGGTACTGGACCATCGTAATGGTCGCTAGCGTACGTAGGAGCAGGGTTCTCATAGCCGGTCGAAAGCGGTCAAAAAAGTGTACGACGTAGGTGTTGACAGTAGCTGCTGTCGAGTCTGCAATGGTACCGCTGTTTGACTGAGTTAGGGAACCCCGGCCAAACGAAAAGGGAAGCCCTAACGTGTGCCGTAGGGGAAAACAAAAAGGAAACCAGAACTCTCAAAAATATACTACTATTGATAAGTTTGTTATTGTGGGTACTTTAATGATAATAATAAACAAACATTAATAACCAGAACCGTAAACCAACCATAAAAGAATAACTGTAAAACAAAGATGGCTTAAATAGTAAACCAACCAAAACCAATTGAGCAGAGCAGTAAAGCAAGTTTTAAATACAGCAAAATTAAGTCAAACAAAAATTCAACAAACAAAATCAATTTAGAAACTTTATAAAACAAAGCCACTATAAACATCAGACCAAAATATTTAAATATGTTTAGCTAGTCAAAGACTAGCTAAGAATGTTGAACAAGACCGAAACAGACTTTTATGAAATTCTGGTAACAGAGAGCCTCAAAGTCCAGCTAAGCTAGATGGAGGTACTTTACAACCCAACCGTTTTCAGTTACAAAGTTCAGCATAAATGGGTTCAGCGTAACTGGGTTTTAACTGCAATTACTGCTCTCATAATTTACACAACAGAATTTCTGTAATTTTGAACTAACTATGCATTTTCAAAGTGCCCAAAATATGTAAAGCTCTACTCACAAATTTCTACTTATATTGCTTCTTGCCCTCCTAAATCAAACTATGCAATTTCAAACGACAAATGCCAAAAGCTTTTCTCACAAATTTCACACTACTGATGCTTTTTACCTTCATGAATCAAATATGCATTTTCAAATTGCACAACTGTGTAAAGCTCTTATCACAAATTTTAAACTAACTATACACTAAATATCTGAACAATTCCACGAGCCAGTCACTTTGCGAATTCGTATTTTCAAACACACCTAACGTTTTCCGCCCCAAAATTCACTCACCATTACCAAGACACAAAATTGATAATAAAGCCTACCTTTACATAAGGTCGATCCACAAAAAAAACCCAAAAGACGTTCCTTAAAACCACTGAAAAAAAAATTCCATAATCCTGATGAGTAGTTGCCGGGCAGAGAGCTATCCCTGCAATGCGGCAGAAATCCCACCACTCCTCGCGTACGGCCAAAGCACATGCCACGTCAGCAAACCACAGAGGAGAAAAAAAGACAGCACCAAAGAGTGCATTAAGCAAAGGGGACAAGCAACGTAAAGTGACTGGCTGGATGTATAATACAGATACAAAACATAAAAGAAACACATTACAGCACAATAGCCCCCCCCCATTTGCGAGCTTGCGAGAAGAAAAAAAAACCATTTATAGGAACTCGAGGAAAGGGAACAATAAAAAACCACAAGGGGAAACAACTAGGAAAACGGAAGGAACATGCTGCACTGTAAGTAGACGAAGAAGGTAACTCCACACATACAGTCCGCAAACTTCAGATGCTGGCACTGAACACATAAGGAAGAGACCATAATGAGGCACACAAACCCCAACAGTATATATACCACGACGTAGCAACCGGGCAGGCATCCAAGGTGATGATAAAGCTTAAGTATATAACTCCCAGGAACAGTCATAGGTGAAAAGTTGCATCAAGATTTTGGCAGCAACCTTCAGCGGACAAGCCGCTAACCAGGAGAATAGATATTCTTTACTAATAACGCCGACACTGCAAACGGTTAACGCTAAGGCAGAAACTGAAGCGGGCCAAAACATGTATAAAGTTGTCAGGATCCGGAAGAGGAGGCACAGGCTTCAGTATTTTAAACCACCAAATAGCGTCCGACGGTGAAATTCCCACGTAGGACCACCCGGCTACACACACCAATAGAGCAGAAGAAACTTGCACAGCAGTCAGCACATCGCAACTCAGAAGGTCCAGAACGTGTCCCCACAGAGTAGCACGAGGAAGGAAAAAGGGATGGTAGCCGAGAAGGATAAGAATCCGAAACATAATAAAACAAAGCAGCAGAGGGGGCTCACAAAGCAAAATATAAACTTACATATACAAACTAAATCATCGTCAAACAATTATAATTTTATAGACATATAAATATTGAATTTCACAATAAACCATGTGCATTTTTAAATTAGGCAAGTATAGCATTACAATTACAGAACAAGAAATAAACATGGTATACAATGAAACAACTATGAGACATAATGCACAATATAACAACTATGTACAACTAAAATAATAATTCACTTGCCCCGACCCCACACAAACTATAACTGGGGAGAGGCAGGTGAACAGGGCATACCGGCAAGGCATCACCGGTGTGGAAGCATGAAAATTTTCCCAATAAGAACAATTTAATTAAGCTGACACCCACTGAAATTAAGTGACCTTATAAAAATATATATATATATATAATTATAATTTAAAATATTACCCCCAAAAATTAAATAAAAAAACAAAGGATATTAAATTCGAGCCAAATTTATAGAAACACAAAAGGTCACTCAAAATAACAGGATCAACAGCAAAGGTAGGCTCTGCGCAACAGCTAAATACCCCAGCAAGGGCGAATGGAAATGAGGCAAAACTTTCAGAATTAGATAACCAAACATGTTACCATATTTATCTTGCACACTGACTTGAAAAAGAAATCATAAATTCCTCCAAAATATTCAGGCACTCCCAAGTGACTGACTCTTGAATAGCCCTAGCACACGGACATAACCATACATCCCCCAATGAACCAACAGAATGAAAACTAGAAACAAAACCCGAAATTAACCTAGACACAAACTACCCCGAGTTATACAATTTAAGCTGCGACAGGTGAGCGCGGCGCCTGCAGGAGGAAGACAATTCTTGCAAAAGAACAGACACCCCCTTATAAATTCTGAGAATCTTAAACGGGCCAAGATAGCGGGGAGCTAACTTGGCGGCAAACGCATCTGCTTTCGAGGACTGAGGATAGTTACGGCACATAACAACATCTCCCACTTTGAATGGGGAGGGACGACGGGACGCATCGTATCGCTGCTTTCTCATAGAGTGGCCTCTACGCAGATTATTAAAGGCAGCCTTCCAATTAGTACGAATGGTATGCGGAGAATTGTCAGCCGGTAATAAATCATTTAACGCCCACAAATTAGCCAAAGGAGACGAAGGTTGGTAGGCAAATAACAATGAAAATGGCGTCGTCTTATGAACCTCATGTCTCGCAGAATTGAAAGCAAACTGAAGTTGCTTCAAATATTTATCCCAGCAATTGTGCTGCTGGTGATGATAAGCAATTAAAGCGGACTTAAGGTTACGGTTGACCCGTTCCGCTAATGAGGGGTTAGGGTAATAAGGGGTAGTAGTAAAATGCGTAACACCCCAATAAAAACAAAAGGAACGAAAGAGACGCGACTTAAATTGCGAACCGTTATCAGAGACCAGATATTGAGGAGCACCAAAAGATCCAAATATTGTTCCAAGTTCCCGAATAGCAAGGCGAGCAGTAGCAGCACTTAGAGGTGAAATCCATACGAACTTTGAGAAAGCATCAGTAACCACCAATGCAAAAATATTTCCGTGAATAGAACGAGGGAATGGTCCGATAAAATCCACAAATAGTTTCTCCATGGGCGCGGAGGGAACCTCCGAAGCCAAATATCCCCAATTTGTGGCCTGCGCGGGTTTGGACAATGCGCAAATGCGGCAAGACTTAACATGCTTTCTTACATCGAAATCCATGCCCCGCCACATAAACTGTTCACGAATTCGATTTCTGGTTTTGGCAATGCCTAAATGACCCCCGAAAGGAGAATCGTGAAAATAACTGAGAATCATGGGAATAGCTGCATTCGGAACTATGACTTTATAGCGCCGATCAAAACTAGCTCTTCCCATCAAAACACCCTCATGAATCTTATAATCCTGCAGTGAAACTCCCGATTTAATTTGCTCAATAATTGAAGCCAACCCAGAATCGGCAAGTTGAAGTTCAGGTATACTGACAAACATTTCAGGAAATGCCGAAAATGAAAAACTCTCAATCTGAGTATCCGCAGGAGCATCGAAAGTCTCGAAATAAACACACTCCTCAGTAGGTTCGGAAAATACCCGGGTAAGAGCATCCGCAATATAATTTTCTGAACCTCTGATAAAGGAAGGAGTAAACTTAAAGGCACCTATCCGGACACCCCAACGCGCAAGACGACCTGTCTTCCTTGGGACAGCTAACGCCTACGCTAAAGCCTGGTTATCGCACTCTAAAAAGAAATGCACATGTTCTAAGTGCACCCTATACTTCTCCAATCCAAAAAGCACCGCTAAGGTTTCTAATTCATATGTAGAAAATTTACGTTCCTCAGGAGATAAAGTACGCGAACTATAATAAATGGGACGACGACCCTCAGGAAATTCCTGCAACAAAACAGCCGCTAGCGCGCTAGCACTAGCATCCGTCTGTAAAATAAAGGGCATAGCAAAATCTGGAAAAGCCAAGACAGGAGGGTTTGAAATAGCCTCTTTTAGATCAACAAATGCCGCTTCCTGCTCCTCGGCCCACGCAAAAGTAACCCCTTTCCTACGTAAGCAATTAAGAGGTTCCGCCCGAGTAGAAAAATTTGAAATAAATTTAGAGAAGAAGTTAACCATTCCCAAAAATCGAGCCACCTCACGCTTATTCTTGGGTGTCGGAAAATTTCTAATAGCCTTAGTGCGATCTGGGTCTATGGTAATACCAGAAGGGGAAACCATATAGCCCAAAAATGATATTTGAGAGGTAGCAAAATGAACTTTAGACTGCTTAACTGATAACCCGGCGCTCTGTAGGCGACGAAAGACCTCACGTAAATGAACAAGATGTGAGTCAAAATCCTCGGAATATACTACAAGATCATCTAAGTAATGGTACAAATATTTAAATTTTATGTCCGAAAACAAATTATCCAGCAAACGAGTGAGGACTTGCGCGCCCGTAGCCAAACCAAATGGGACCCTATTGAATACATAAAGGCGCCAGGGGGTAGCGAAAGCTGTTAGATGCTTGGAATGTTCAGCCAAAGGAATCTGATGATAAGCATTGTTTAAATCCAGGGTCGTAAAAACGCGAGCCTTCGAAAAATGATGATCAGCTGTATGCAAATCGGGCAAAGGGGTACTTTCAATAAGTATTCTTTTGTTCAAGAGACGATAATCTATGACCGGTCTAAAATCCTGATCTCCCTTCGGTACTAGAAATATGGGGCTGCTGTAATTTGAAGTAGACGGTCTATTAACCCCTTGGTCAAGCATCTTCTGTATTTTCTCTTTTAATATAGCCATCTTCGGTGGTGAGAGCTTATATGGAGATAACTTGACCGGAGTAGAATCAGTTAACTGAATTTCATATTGAGTCAAATGAGTGACCCCTAAAACATCAGTAAACAGGGAATCAAATTCCCTAAATAAATGCTCTATTTGCTTTGCCTGTTCAGGGGACAAATGAGACATAGAAGAAGTTGCGCAATTTTGGGTTACCAAATTAATATCTCCCAAGGTTAAAGTGGGCCGAGATGGTTTAAAATCCCTCACAAAGTCCAACTTTATCCGGGGAGCAAAATGAAAAGCGATCTGCCTAGTGGAAAAATCAATAGCCATCCCAGTCCTTGACATAAAATCGGCACCTAGGACACATGCATAAGGAAGCTTGGGAACGACAAAAAAACTATGTTTCCACGTAAAACGTGGGAAACGTATAGTACATGATACTTTTTGAGTAACTTGAAAGGCCTGACCATTGACCATCAAACAAACCAACTGACACGTGGTTGCACGCGACATAATACATGGTAAATTTAACCTAAGCCAATCAAGCTGAATCAAAGAGACAGAACTTCCGGAATCTAATAACGCCAATAAAGGCAACTTCTCAAGAGAAACTTGAACTAAAGGTTTACCTGAAAACGGATAACCACAAATACGCCGAGACAAACAAATGGTCGACTTAACCTTCTGGCGTCATGAAGGTCGAAACTGTCGCCCCTGATTAGAAATACGAAGAAAACCCCGATTCACGGTCCTCCTATTGGGACAATTTCGTCGAACATGGCCTTCCTGACCACACTGAAAGCATTTAATAGTGGCCAGACGACCCGAATCCGGAACAATGGCCGAAGAAGGAGCTGATACAGTGGTATTAGGAGTTGCTAATGAGCCTGGAGGTTCTGACAGACGCAGCCTATCAACAAGCATAACTTCATTGAGTTTAGGAACCAATGCTTCCAACTGCTGCAAATTTGACGGCCGAGGTCCTAATACCAAAGCCGACCTGACGACTGGATTGAGTCCTGATAAAATGACATCACAAATTTCCGCTTCCGTATCAGGGAGCACCAACACTAAAGCAATTTCCTTAACCCGAACCATATATTCTGTAAACGGTTCCGTTAGACCCTGAGGACGAAAATATACGTCTTGCATTAGTCTCGTGCATTCCCTACGCGGAATGAACATGTCTAATAGGGCCAAATGAAAGCGAGTCACAGGCTCGGCCAAACCAGCACACCGCATTAACAGGTCCGAAACTATCCCAGACACCTTGACAGATAACAATGCTATCACTTGAGCCGCGGGTACCAAATAACGCTTAGCCATTAGCGTCAATCGAACAAGAAAATAGAGAAACTGTAAAGCCGATGGTACATCAACAATGTCGTTTAACTGAACGCCTTCCACGAATTGCTGGAGGGGATGAGCGAGTCTAAGTGGCCGAAACGCAGACACCGCAATCGAAGGCTGAACCACATCTGACAATCCTTGATTATACAAGGGGGACGACCCAGTATCCTCCTGTGAAGTCCCAAAATCTTCCTCCACTTTACGGGCTAATTCCTTAAACTGATCCTTTAACATTTGCAACGCTATACATGACTGCAAAGTAGGGAATCTCTGTAAGACATAATCTAAATAGAACAAGTAATGTCGCATTCTAACTTGCCACCGGAGCAACTGTGCCTTAGAGGGAGAATCCTCGCGCCCAAAATCCATTAAATTATCCTGAATCTCTGCTAACGCCAACGAGCAAGTGGACTCACATTTAGTCACTACCACGTGATCAATAGAAACAGTAATTAATGGAGCATCCTTAATTTGTCGAAAAACTTCCAACATAATAGCCACTTCAGTTGTCATAGAACATTGACCTCCACGTACAACCAACTCTACCCACAATTCACCTTTCCGTAATCTGTCCACATTAGTAACCGATACCGCCATCTTGTAACTACGGATATGGTACAAGTAAGAAAATGAAATCCGGAGAATACAGAGCAAACAACAAACCCAACAATATTCCCTAACCAACACAGACAAATCAATTAACCACGCTCTGCTACCAGTAATTTGCAATGGTACCGCTGTTTGACTGAGTTAGGGAACCCCGGCCAAACGAAAAGGGAAGCCCTAACGAGTGCCGTAGGGGAAAACAAAAAGGAAACCAGAACTCTCAAAAATATACTACTATTGATAAGTTTGTTATTGTGGGTACTTTAATGATAATAATAAACAAACATTAATAACCAGAACCGTAAACCAACCATAAAAGAATAACTGTAAAACAAAGATGGCTTAAATAGTAAACCAACCAAAACCAATTGAGCAGAGCAGTAAAGCAAGTTTTAAATACAGCAAAATTAAGTCAAACAAAAATTCAACAAACAAAATCAATTTAGAAACTTTATAAAACAAAGCCACTATAAACATCAGACCAAAATATTTAAATATGTTTAGCTAGTCAAAGACTAGCTAAGAATGTTGAACAAGACCGAAACAGACTTTTATGAAATTCTGGTAACAGAGAGCTTCAAAGTCCAGCTAAGCTAGATGTAGGTACTTTACAACCCAACCGTTTTCAGTTACAAAGTTCAGCATAAATGGGTTCAGCGTAACTGTGTTTTAACTGCAATTACTGCTCTCATAATTTACACAACAGAATTTCTGTAATTTTGAACTAACTATGCATTTTCAAAGTGCCCAAAATATGTAAAGCTCTACTCACAAATTTCTACTTATATTGCTTCTTGCCCTCCTAAATCAAACTATGCAATTTCAAACGACAAATGCCAAAAGCTTTTCTCACAAATTTCACACTACTGATGCTTTTTACCTTCATGAATCAAATATGCATTTTCAAATTGCACAACTGTGTAAAGCTCTTATCACAAATTTTAAACTAACTATACACTAAATATCTGAACAATTCCACGAGCCAGTCACTTTGCGAATTCGTATTTTCAAACACACCTAACGTTTTCCGCCCCAAAATTCACTCACCATTACCAAGACACAAAACTGATAATAAAGCCTACCTTTACATAAGGTCGATCCACAAAAAAAACCCAAAAGACGTTCCTTAAAACCACTGAAAAAAAAATTCCACAATCCTGATGAGTAGTTGCCGGGCAGAGAGCTATCCCTGCAATGCGGCAGAAATCCCACCACTCCTCGCGTACGGCCAAAGCACATGCCACGTCAGCAAACCACAGAGGAGAAAAAAAGACAGCACCAAAGAGTGCGTTAAGCAAAGGGGACAAGCAACGTAAAGTGACTGGCTGGATGTATAATACAGATACAAAACATAAAAGAAACACATTACAGCACAAGTCAACCGTCGAGGTGTGAATGAACGAGACCTGTTCTTGCCGGCAATCTGGTTCGGAGATGTGAGGAGCGGCGAGGTGTTGTCTGTGCGGAGGTCGGGACTGAAAGAGGGAAAAGATGGCGAACGAGGGATAAAAAGTATAACAGAAAGTGACGTGTGAAGTTGTGATTTAAGGGGATAAGAATTGATGTTATTGGTGGAAAGGAACAACTGAAAGTTGTTGATTGGTAAGAATAAGAGAGATTATGATTGGTGGAAAGAAAAAGGTGTGGGAGTGGGGTATGTTGGAGGTGATGGGAAAGGTAAATTTTGCTACCAACAAGATTTGCAAAAGCCTCTCCAGAATTCATCAGCAATTTCAGCAGTCGATGTGCGTCACGATAGGCCCGCTGCGATGAAAGAGCTGCAAACTGCGCGATAACTTGAAAAATTATGCCCGGCGTGACGCATTGCGCGGCGCGCGCGTTTGCCGTAAACTGTTAGTTGCCATACTTATATTATCCGTCTTTTTCTTTTTTTCTTTCCTTTTTTTCGTTTATTTTTTAAAAAAAAATAACTAGTTTTTCGGGGGTTTTCTCTGGTTGGTAGACGAATGCAAGCTCTTTCTGCTTTTTCACAGGTTTTCCCTGGTTGGTAGGCGTTTGCTGTAGTGGTTGACGAAGCCCTTTCTAATTTTCGAGGTTTTTCAGGTTTTTCGCGGTTGTCCCTGCCGGGTAGGCAAATGATTAAGTTTTCCCTTGTCGGCGCACGGATACTAGGCACATACTCGCACACACACACCCACACACACACAAACACACACACACTATAATAGCAGCGTATAAAAAAATTAAAAAATCATATAAATGGTTGTTTCACGTCATAATAAGCCTATATATACCAAGAATACTGAGTTCTTAAAAAGTCAAGAAATTCGATTTTCTAGCCCCTAGTGAGTGTAAAATTGCGTTTACTTCACTTCTTTCAAACTGCTTAAAAATCATATAAATGGATGTATCACCTCATAATAAGCCTCTATATACCAAGAATATTGAGTTTTTAACAAGTCAAGAAAATGGATTTACTAGCCCCTAGTGAGTGTAAAATCGCGTTTACTTCACTTCTTTCAAACTGCTTAGAAATCATATAAATCGATGTATTACCTCATAATAAGCCTCTATATACCAAGAAAATTGAGTTTTCAAAAAGGCAAAAAAGTCGATTTTCTAGCGTCTATTGAGTGTAAAATCGCGTTTACTTCACTTCTTTCAAACTTCGAAAAAATCATATAAATGGTTGTTTCACGTCATAATAAGCCTATATATACCAAGAATACTGAGTTTTTAAATAGTCAAGAAATTCGATTTTCTAGCCCATGGTGAGTGTAAAATCGCGTTTACTTCACTTCCTTCAAACTGCTTAAAAATCATATAAATGGATGTATCACCTCATAATAAGCCTCTATATACCAAGAATATTGAGTTTTTAACAAGTCAAGAAAATCGATTTTCTAGCCCCTAGTGAGTGTAAAATCGCGTTTACTTCACTTCTTTCAAACTTCGAAAAAATCATATAAATGGTTGTTTCACGTCATAATAAGCCTATATATATACCAAGAATACTGAGTTTTTAAAAAGTCAAGAAATTCGATTTTCTAGCCCCTAGTGAGTGTAAAATCGCGTTTACTTCACTTCTTTCAAACTGCTTAAAAATCATATAAATGGATGTATCGACTCATAATAACCCTATATATAACAAGAAAATTGAGTTTTCAAGTCAAGAAAGTGGATTTTCTATCCCCTAGTGAGTTTAAAATCGCGTTTACTTCACTTCTTTCAAACTTCGAAAAAATCATATAAATGGTTGTTTCACGTCATAATAAGCCTATATACCAAGAATACTGAGTTTTTAAAAAGTCAAGAAATTCGATTTTCTAGCCCCTAGTGAGTGTAAAATCGCGTTTACTTCACTTCTTTCAAACTGCTTAAAAATCATATAAATGGATGTATCACCTCATAATAAGCCTCTATATACCAAGAATATTGAGTTTTTAACAAGTCAAGAAAATCGATTTTCTAGCCCCTAGTCGGTGTAAAATCGCGTATACTTCACTTCTTTCAAACTGCTTAAAAATCATATAAATGGATGTATCACCTCATAATAACCCTATATATAACAAGAAAATTGAGTTTTCAAGTCAAGAAAATGGATTTTTTAGCCCCTAGTGAGTGTAAAATTGCGTATACTTCACTTCTTTTAAACTGCTTAATAATCATATAAATGGATGTATCACCTCATAATAAGCCTATATATAACAAGAAAATTGATTTTTCAAGTCAAGAAAATGGATCTTCTAGCCCCTAGTGAGTGTAAAATCGCTTTTACTTCACTTCTTTCAAGCTTCGAAAAAATCATATAAATGGTTGTTTCACGTCATAATAAGCCTATATATACCAAGAATACTGAGCACACACACACTATAATAGTAGCGTATAAAAAAATTACTGTACTCTTGTACAAACTAGTTTTACAAACGCTTATTCTCCTTATTCTCCATATGCTTCATGTTATTCTTATTGCTAATTTTCTTGTAGGTGCAAGGGGAATTGCTAGCCTTTAAGCGATAGGCAAATATTGTAAGAGCTGGTTGCTATGTGAAGTATTCTATTCTCTTTGCATTACCAGGACAAAAAAATATGAATAACAGTAGAAATATTAAGCCGATTCCAGCACACAAAGGATTTGCCGCCATCTGATAAGGTTCTTTGATCTATGCCGCTAGCCGCGCCCCCTCCCTTTGTGTGCTACTATTTGCCGCCCGGTCGCGTGCCGCTAGCCCCGCCCCCTTCCCTTTGTGTGCTGATCTAATGCCGACAGTGTCTGTGCCGGCAGGTCCTCCCCCCCTGTGGTCACGTGCCGGTGACCCGCCCCCCTCCCTCCCCCATACGCTGGGTGGTACGCTCCCTCCCCTTTGTGTTCTGGTTGGTTCCCTGTGGATAGGTGGGAGAGTGTGTATTGATCCTATACGTCGGTCGCGTACCTTCCCTAGGTCTAAATCCCTGCCGTGTGATTGGCTTGGGGTAGGGGATGTGCCGCTCGGGGTGAAGGGTTATATGTGAGGGTTCTCGGTGCGTGACGTTGGCTTGGAAATCCACCCTGGCGATGTGGAAATGCGATTCTCGATGCCTGCCGCACATCGGCAAATCGTTTGAGTACATAATTGTGTCAATCAATTAGGTAATGTGTGTTATTGAAAAAAGAATCAATGTTTATATACCGCTATTGCAATTAAACGCTGTTCGTCGAGCAATTAAGTATTTTTGATTGAATCGCGCGCAACTGCCCCTAAACCGTCATTTATAATCTACTATTGTCAATAAATTACACGTCTAATGAAACACGGCTAGTCTGTCGATGAAAACAATTAAGTATTTTTGAATGATTAATTGACTCGCACGCAACTGTTCGTTATCGTATATGTGTGGTAGCATGTGATAATTATTACGAGTAATAACATTTATTTAATTCTACTTTTGAGGGAAAATATATTTTGGATTTATAAGAATATTACAACACTTAGATGAAAGGACAGACTTGACGTAACACTCGTTATCGCGTGATAATTGCGGTGGAACACCGACCGCAACCTTCCACTGCGAGACGTTTCACACGAATGGCTGGCTCTCGATACTTGGAGTGGCAAGTCGACTTCCGCACCCCCTCCACTCGCGTTTCAGTTCGCAACATACACTAGCGCGCCAAGTGGTAATATGAGTGAAACTCCAGCGAGTGTTCCCTCACGGCGCCCCTGGTGGTCATATCCGAAAGTTGTGAATTCACCATATTTAAACTCATTATGGGTGCAAGACGGCCATCTTAACTCTATATAATTCTGCGAAATATGATTCCGGAAAAAAAATAAAGGCGAATTAACATGCGAGGTGCGTTCATGTTGGCTCCGGAGGAATTGATTATGAAATAAATAAATAAATACGCTATTAAAAAATAAATAAGGCTCTCGCTGATCGATGAATACAATTAAATATTTTTATTAATTAATGTAATTGACTTGCGCGCCTAGAGATATCTCACCCAATTATTCATGTATAATGGACATCTCACTTCTAATGAAACGACGCAGTCTATCGATTAAAAACAATTAAGTATTTTTGATTGATTAATGTAATTGAATCGCGCGCAACTGTTCGTTATCGTATATGCGCGTGTATAATTATTACGGCTAATAACGTGTGTTTAATTCTTCTTTTAAATTGAGGGTTTATAAAAAATATTACATTGCTTAGATGAATTAAAAAGCAACTTAAAGCGAAATTGCAAATAGCTTGTATGAGACGTTAACACGAGAACCCTTTACGAAAAAACAAGATGCTGTGACAGCTGTGCCTCGTCTAATAGAAGCGGTTAAACCAGGACGCTTGGGTTTTCCCCCAGTACCTGCTCTTAATGGCTAGGGGTATCCAGCACATCGGAGTACGCTTCAACTGATGTTAAAAAATAAAAGCCCGCTATGTCTCTTCTCACACGAGAGAAGTAATAATTACAATTCAAAACAGACGTACCTGTAAGTAACACGCACGAAGACTTCAAATATAAATTTTATATTCGTTTTAAATGTTCTTTCTAAAGACGTAGCGAACTTTGAGAAATTCAACGAATTATTCACTTGCGTACACTGCTTGAAAGAAATATGGTGTACACCCCTGAAGAATGCATATGTAGACACATTAGCAGACGACAGTCGCTTCCGCACCATTAATTATCTTCAGAAGAAGGTAAAACCAAGGTCTTGTATAGAGCTCTTAGTGAACAATGACAGTCGTTTCCAGTTGATTAAACATCCTAAGTGCTCTGAAAAACAAATATCTTCAGAAGAAGGTTCTGTATAGAGGCATTAGTGAACAATGACGGACGTTTCCAGTTCATTAAACATCCTAAGTGCTCTGAAAAACCACAGACCCTCGGGGTAAATAACTATTAGCGATACAAAAAGATTTTCTTAAGAGCTTCCCCTGTGCAGAAATTCCATCATAGACAGTGGAAAACCAAGTCTAGACATGTTTTAAGCTTACCACAAAAAATGTTTTCCCGATAATTATTATAATTCTACATATAGAATATTAATGATTAAGTTTTCAATTAAACGTATACTGTATAGATTCTGTACTTAAACATTCGATTGTATCTTTGTCATTATTTAAATACTCGCATACAAGAATTGCAAACATGATATCAAAAATTAAACTGATTTTTTTTCGGAATGTTAAACAAAGAAATATGATTTGGCGAGAGTAATATGAAGAATAAAAAGTATTCAGATGGTGGATATTACATACGTTATTAAAAATAAATAAGACTCTCGCTGATCGATGAAAACAATTAAATATTTTTTTTATTAATTAATTGTATATGAATTGACTTGCGCATCTGATTGGTAACGCATGTGCATGATTATTACGACTAATAGCATTTGTTTAATTCTAAATAAATAATGAAATATGGAGCCTAGCCTAAACAATCCTCGTTACTCTTAATTTATTCCATTTTAAAAAGATTGGGCTTAGTAAATATAGGACGAGTACGATTTTAAATACCCCGTCCATTCGAGAGATATTTTTTGAATATTCCAGCATGTTAATATAAACTTAATACACACACACACACAAAATTCATTTCAAGTAATATTTGTGCGACATTAAGTATTTGCGAATGAGTTTTTACTTTCTATACTACGTATAGTAAGTAGAGGAAGTGTTGTATTCCAACCAAAAAAATCGATACCGAGATTTCACCGGAAATACATGTTTTGAGACCCTCTGAATCCGAAAAAGCATGGTTGTCTGCGAGCGTGTCTGTGAAACATAACTCAGAAACGATGAGTCGGATAAAACACCAAACTTGGTATTTAGGTTCAGTATCTTCCAGAGATGCGACACGAAGGTTTTAAAGAAAATGTCTCACACCAGACTACCCTTTACATGGAACATTTCTCGAAAATTATAATTTTCTCAAAAAATGACTCTAACGATATTGAATAAAATATTATGTGTTTAAGATATTGTAATGAGAAATGAAATGTATATCCCGAATTTTCTGGGCCGCCGGCTGCAGGATCGCTCATCAAATACCGTAATGATTCAGGCACCCGAACACCGAATGGTAAGCATTCTTCAGAGTTTTTAAATAAGTAATGTAACAATTCATATTAACTTCTTGTTCATATTCTTTATTATTATTTGTATTATTATTTCCAGGAAATGGACTTTATTTTGGTATCGGTCATCCATCGAGCGCTGCATCGGCACCACATGGCTTCCAAGCCTTCATGGGGCCAAATCATCATGGAGGTGGCTCTGCCCCCGTACATGCAGCAACACTCGTAAGGTAAGAATTTACAGACTGGTGTTTGAACGTTTGTAACTAAAAATTACATAATAGTAGACATACAATACCGATGCTGGCACACAAAGACCTACCTACGACAGCATAGAGTTCCAGATTGTATAAGGAGAAAAGGATATATTTAAGGGGAGTTTCTCACACATATGCAGTCACATAGCTCTTTCGGTCTCCCAGAATGCTATGTATTTTTAACGCAGGTGTTTAAAACATGTATTTTTTTTTCACGTATAGAGTGTAGATTCTTTAGAACTCTGTACTTAAACATGGTATACTATTATTATTATTTATTTCTTCCAGGAAATGGACTTTATTTCGGAGGCGGCATCGCTCAACAGGCGACCGCTGCACCGGTACCCCCAGGCTTCGCAAGCGTTGTACCAGCAGGCTTCGCGACCGCTGCACCGCCACCCCCCAGGCTTCCAGAACTTCCTGGTACCAAATCAGCAGGGATGGGACCCTGCCCCATACATGCAGCAAGCACCGAACGGTAAGAATTTTTTCAACATTTTATGAAGTTCTTTTTACACATTCTATATTATTATTATTAATATTGTTATTATTTTCAGGAAGTGAACTTTATTTCGGAGGCGGGTTTTTTCTGGGAATGTCTCCAAAGTATTCTTCATCCTGAACGTCTTTTGCAAAAACTGATAAACCATAAGAGATGGACAAAATTTTACTACACAAAAATGGAGATCGCGTTAAAATACATAATTTATATCATATACATTCCTGTTGTTGAGTAAATCGTTTTCGAGATATTGCTTGTTATTCCCTTAAAATTTCCAATACTTATACTTTTTTCAAATTCGTTATTCTTGTTTCTATGTTCTGGACATGCAAAGAGAATGGAAAGCGCCACATAGCAACCAGCGTTAAAATATTTGACTATCGCTTAAAACCTACCATATTCACATTGTACCGTCATGAAAATTACCAATAACATTGACATCTCGATATCTCGATTAACATGAAGCATATGGGAATAAGTGTTTGTAAAAATAGCTTGTACAAGAGTAGAGAAAGTCATGTGAGTGTAACACACATCAGAATTTTGATATTGGTTTAAATTTTCAAATACTTTTAACTTTTCTCAAGTGGTAACTCACTATTCGTTTTTCGCGTGGTAATGCATAGAGAATAGAATTCTAAAGCCATCACATAACATCAGACGTTTTTTAAACATCTGTGACGTATCTATTCACAATCGAAAGGTCTCTGGTTCGATGAAAATTATATCTACAGAAACAATACATTATTTTCGCTCTATGATTAATTTGGTAATGTAACAATAATTAACAATGAATTTTTAGCGGTAAATGTAAAAAATAAAATATATTTTTTATTTCCTAGCGTCATACGCAGAAGCATTCCCCTTAAGGAACGCTGGCGTGAGCGAGGGTTTCCCCCATAACAGGTTTAGACTTGCTTACGAAATGTCCCTGTGCGAGGCTAGCATTTCCCTCTCCTTCTCGAATTTTTGGAGTAGCCAATCAAAATTGCTGTATTATATACCGTCACACCTCTCACCCCTTCAGATTTTATCAGGCGAAACGATATAAAAGCAATAGCTTCTCCGGTGATTTCACTGTATTGTGACAACACAGCGAGCTAAGATCTCTGCAAACTTTTCTCATTCAAAGTGAAATTTCAACGAACATCATGTCTGGTAAGTTGTAACAAAACACATCATTTACTTTAAAAGTTAAATTATTACTCTGTACATTTAACTTATATTCGCGTTCTTGTTTTTAATGCATGGCATTTATACGCGAATAGCTGAGCATTCTAAAAGTTAATAGCTAGACAAGTGAATTTTCTGAAATGTGAACAGTTTAGTTAAGTATTCATTTTAGGCAAGCTTATTCTACATTTAATAGCTAACTGCGTGAATTCTCAAAATGGGAACAATTTAGTTAAGTATTCACCTTGTTGAGTAATTATTATTCCAGATATTTAAATACAGGATTTCACAGAGTGAATTATATTCCTTTTTTGGAGAAAATACAATTATTTGAATACCTTATTAACGTTTTTGCTTTAGAATATTACAAAAAGTCTGTTGCGGGAATCATTCGCTCTAACAAAGTAAATATCTACATTATATTAAAACATTTAAATCGAAAAATACAGTACTTAATGAACTTCATTAGTGAATCAGAACCTCAATTATATTTACACATATTATCATTTTCAGAAAAAAGTTAATAATTTTGTAACTTTCAAATAAATGAAATTTTGTTATGCAACACATTCTCTAATAAAGAATATGTTTTTTTCTCTTCCTAATGCAGAAAGTTTGACATCTCAACTTAACACATTGGCTGAGGGTAGCATTTACCCAGCCGTTCAAAGACTACAAGATCTTCAGCCAGAGGAGCCTTATAATATAAAATCCTTAAGAAAAATTGATACTCGATACGGTGCTAGAGTCGTTGCACTTTTAGAGAATAAGCAAGTGTTTCTCCCGACAAGATATTCAACCCTAACAAGCCAACAGTTGGAGGAAATGCCAGGGAAGTTTCAAATGGTATATCATGGAGTAGTACCACCCGGCAAGTTTAAGACATGTAAATTGTCTTTTCTTCCTATTAAGGTTTGTAGAAATAATTCAGCTATCCTTTCAAAGCTTCATTTAGAGTTACATTCGTTGAGTTTATAAATTCGCACTTCAGTAGGATAACATTTGTCTAAAGTATACATCAATATGTAAAACAATAACGTCCAGGATGTAGTCTGAGCGAGGATCTGCAGAAAGAAGTTTAATAGTCTATTCACTGATTCTTTACCTCAAAGCAGATACCTACAGCAAGTTTCAAATAATTTCCAGCAGGATAGCAGTTGTCAAAAGCATGCATCACTGTATTAAAAAAATATGTGTAAATAATGTCTAGATTGTACTCTGTGTGATTTCGTGCAGAAAGAAGTTTAATACCCCTTGCAGTGATTCTCCACATCGAAGTATATACCTACAAGAAGTTGCAAATAATGTGAATGTGTGTTACAGGAATGCCCAGCTGAATGTAAATGAAGAGGAAGAACGAGATAGCTTAAAACATCATAAACAGAAATGTGATAGGAACATTCTCAACACCTCCCAGTAACCTCAATCAATGAAGAATTGCAGCAGCGCGGAACATACATGGAAAAAACATCTGCGTGTGTAGAATATAACAATAATATATATATAAATTATGTACTCATTATTACTGCTATACCAGCCTATACCATTGATTTCATAAATAATTTCATAATTGTTTAAGGAGAATGCCTATCTTAAAAACATTGATGCTACATGAAATCTAAACAAAAAGATTATTGAACTATTACTGAAAGAGACTTGAATAAATGGGAATCTAGAAGCCAGAACCATCTTAATATTGGGCCGTATGATATGAGGTGTATAAAAAGATTAATAAAAAATGAGGTCTATGTAATATAAACAACATTTATTTTTTATAAACATTTTCCTATTACATTCCTATACAAAAAACATACATATTTCCTAAAGACAAAGGTGATAGTCTAGACATTCTAAAACACTCGGTTATATAATCATATACATCACACAGAAACAGACCTGCATTATCCATAAAAAACTAAACATCTCAAGAATATCTGGATGATGTATTTTATAAGTACAAGGTTTTGATATTTCAAAGTTCCTGTTAACCATGACTGTAATTGATTAACACAATTTCTGGATCCTGTCATGCTATAACTTTAGAAGCTTTCAGCTTACTTATAATCTCCTCAATCTCTTGTGTGTGACTATTATTACCAGCATTCCTCGATGCAATTAGTAACCTCAATATATTTACTAGTCTATTTGGATTTTCAAGCGTAGATATCACTGAATCATCATCATATGAAGATTTCATATTCTCGCGACTCCCGCTGTATCCAGATTTTTCACCATCAGTAGTCTCCAGTGAAGGACAGAGGCTTGATCCTGTATAACATCCCCCTCTATACATCTTCGGATCTTCGAGTGTAGGAGAGAGAGTCGATCCAGTATAACATGTTGCTCTATGAAGCTTAAATCTTGACAAAGAACGATTCTTAAAAATCCGCGCGCATATACAGCATCTAATGACGTGTTTTCCTCCATGTGTAATGTATGAAAAATTGAGTTTCTCATCCGCTAGTTGCACAGATTTTCTCCGGCAGGAGCTCATGCTAAAACTAAAAGAAATTAAATGAATACGGGAATGCTAACGCACGAAGGAATTAAAAGCGAATGAATGAATTCATAACACGCAGCTATGTATATATCCAGTGTGAGGACGCCGGAGGGAATCGCGATCTACGCATAGCAGCGGGAAAGGATGCTCTCTGGAAACATTTGTGGAGAAGGAGGCTCTCAACAGAACATGGCGAATGCGAGCATGGAAAAAGGATGCTCTCTGGAAACATTCGTGGAAAAAAGGATGCTCTCAACAGAACATAACGAGTGCGAGCATGGAAAAAGGATGCTCTCTGAAAACATTTGTAGAAAAGGATGCGTAACAGAGGAATCACGCTATGTAACAAACTGATCAGGCTATGTAACAAAGGAATCACGCTATGTAACAAAGGAATCACGCTATGTAACAAAGGAATCACGCTATGTAACAAAGGAATCACGCTATGTAAGAAAGGAATCACTCTATGTAACAAAGGAATCACGCTATGTAACAAAGGAATCACGCTATGTAACAAAGGAATCACGCTATGTAACAAAGGAATCACGCTATGTAACAAAGGAATCACGCTATGTAACAAAGGAATCACGCTATGTAACAAAGGAATCACGCTATGTAACAAAGGAATCACGTTATGTAACAAAGGAATCACTCTATGTAACAATGGAATCACGCTATGTAACAAAGGAATCACGCTATGTAACAAAGGAATCACGCTATGTAACAAAGGAATCACGCTATGTAACAAAGGAATCACGCTATGTAACAAAGGAATCACGCTATGTAACAAAGGAATCACGCTATGTAACAAAGGAATCACGTTATGTAACAAAGGAATCACGCTATGTAACAAAGGAATCACGCTATGTAACAAAGGAATCATGCTATGTAACAAAGGAATCACGCTATGTAACAAAGGAATCACTCTATGTAACAAAGGAATCACGCTATGTAACAAAGGAATCACGCTATGTAACAAAGGAATCACGCTATGTAACAAACTGATCAGTCTATGTAACAAAGGAATCACGCTATGTAACAAAGGAATCACGCTATGTAACAAAGGAATCACGCTATGTAACAAAGGAATCACTCTATGTAACAAAGGAATCACGCTATGTAACAAAGGAATCACGCTATGTAATAAAGGAATCACGCTATGTAACAAAGGAATCACGCTATGTAACAAAGGAATCACTCTATGTAACAAAGGAATCACGCTATGTAACAAAGGAATCACGCTATGTAACAAACTGATCAGTCTATGTAACAAAGGAATCACGCTATGTAACAAAGGCATCACGCTATGTAACAAAGGAATCACGCTATGTAACAAAGGAATCACTCTATGTAACAAAGGAATCACGCTATGTAACAAAGGAATCACGGTATGTAACAAAGGAATCACGCTATGTAACAAACTGATCAGTCTATGTAACAAAGGAACCACGCTATGTAACAAAGGAATCACGCTATGTAACAAAGGAATGACGCTATGTAACAAAGGAATCACGATATGTAACAAAGGCATCACTCTATGTAACAAAGGAATCACGCTATGTAACAAAGGAATCACGCTATGTAACAAAGGAATCACGCTATGTAACAAAGGAATCACGCTATGTAACAAAGGAATCACGCTATGTAACAAACTGATCAGTCTATGTAACAAAGGAATCACGCTATGTAACAAAGGAATCACGCTATGTAACAAAGGAATCACTCTATGTAACAAAAAAATCACGATATGTAACAAAGGAATCACGCTATGTAACAAAGGAATCACGCTATGTAACAAAGGAATTACGCTATGTAACAAAGGAATCACGCTATGTAACAAAGGAATCACTCTATGTAACAAAGGAATCACGCTATGTAACAAAGGAATCACGCTATGTAACAAAGGAATCACGCTATGTAACAAACTGATCAGTCTATGTAACAAAGGAATCACGCTATGTAACAAAGGAATCACGCTATGTAACAAAGGAATCAATCTATGTAACAAAGGAATCACGCTATATAACAAAGGAATCACGCTATGTAGAAAAGGAATCACGCTATGTAACAAACTGATCAGGTACATAGCGCAATAAGCCTGTTACGCAACCTTTTCCACAAATGTTTTCAGAGAGCATCCTTTTTCCATGCTCGCACTCGTTATGTTCTGTTGAGAGCATCCTTTTTTCCACGAATGTTTCCAGAGAGCATCCTTTTTCCATGCTCGCATTCGCCATGTTCTGTTGAGAGCCTCCTTCTCCACAAATGTTTCCAGAGAGCATTCTTTCCCGCTGCTATGCGTAGATCGCGATTCCCTCCGGCGTCCTCACACTGGATATATACATAGCTGCGTGTTATGAATTCATTCATTCGCTTTTAATTCCTTCGAGCGTTAGCATTCCCGTATTCATTTAATTTCTTTTAGTTTTAGCATGAGCTCCTGCCGGAGAAAATCTGTGCAACTAGCGGATGAGAAACTCAATTTTTCATACATTACACATGGAGGAAAACACGTCATTAGATGCTGTATATGCGCGCGGATTTTTAAGAATCGTTCTTTGTCAAGATTTAAGCTTCATAGAGCAACATGTTATACTGGTTCGACTCTCTCTCCTACACTCGAAGATCCGAAGATGTATAGAGGGGGATGTTATACAGGATCAAGCCTCTGTCCTTCACTGGAGACTACTGATGGTGAAAAATCTGGATACAGCGGGAGTCGCGAGAATATGAAATCTTCATATGATGATGATTCAGTGATATCTACGCTTGAAAATCCAAATAGACTAGTAAATATATTGAGGTTACTAATTGCATCGAGGAATGCTGGTAATAATAGTCACACACAAGAGATTGAGGAGATTATAAGTAAGCTGAAAGCTTCTAAAGTTATAGCATGACAGGATCCAGAAATTGTGTTAATCAATTACAGTCATGGTTAACAGGAACTTTGAAATATCAAAACCTTGTACTTATAAAATACATCATCCAGATATTCTTGAGATGTTTAGTTTTTTATGGATAATGCAGGTCTGTTTCTGTGTGATGTATATGATTATATAACCGAGTGTTTTAGAATGTCTAGACTATCACCTTTGTCTTTAGGAAATATGTATGTTTTTTGTAGTGGAATGTAATAGGAAAATGTTTATAAAAAATAAATGTTGTTTATATTACATAGACCTCATTTTTTATTAATCTTTTTATACACCTCATATCACACGGCCCAATATTAAGATGGTTCTGGCTTCTAGATTCCCATTTATTCAAGTCTCTTTCAGTAATAGTTCAATAATCTTTTTGTTTAGATTTCATGTAGCATCAATGTTTTTAAGATAGGCATTCTCCTTAAACAATTATGAAATTATTTATGAAATCAATGGTATAGGCTGGTATAGCAGTAATAATGAGTACATAATTTATATATATATATATATTATTGTTATATTCTACACACGCAGATGTTTTTTCCATGTATGTTCCGCGCTGCTGCAATTCTTCATTGATTGAGGTTACTGGGAGGTGTTGAGAATGTTCCTATCACATTTCTGTTTATGATGTTTTAAGCTATCTCGTTCTTCCTCTTCATTTACATTCAGCTGGGCATTCCTGTAACACACATTCACATTATTTGCAACTTCTTGTAGGTATATACTTCGATGTGGAGAATCACTGCAAGGGGTATTAAACTTCTTTCTGCACGAAATCACACAGAGTACAATCTAGACATTATTTACACATATTTTTTTAATACAGTGATGCATGCTTTTGACACCTGCTATTATGCTGGAAATTATTTGAAACTTGCTGTAGGTATCTGCTTTGAGGTAAAGAATCAGTGAATAGACTATTAAACTTCTTTCTGCAGATCCTCGCTCAGACTACATCCTGGACGTTATTGTTTTACATATTGATGTATACTTTAGACAAATGTTATCCTACTGAAGTGCGAATTTATAAACTCAACGAATGTAACTCTAAATGAAGCTTTGAAAGGATAGCTGAATTATTTCTACAAACCTTAATAGGAAGAAAAGACAATTTACATGTCTTAAACTTGCCGGGTGGTACTACTCCATGATATACCATTTGAAACTTCCCTGGCATTTCCTCCAACTGTTGGCTTGTTAGGGTTGAATATCTTGTCGGGAGAAACACTTGCTTATTCTCTAAAAGTGCAACGACTCTAGCACCGTATCGAGTATCAATTTTTCTTAAGGATTTTATATTATAAGGCTCCTCTGGCTGAAGATCTTGTAGTCTTTGAACGGCTGGGTAAATGCTACCCTCAGCCAATGTGTTAAGTTGAGATGTCAAACTTTCTGCATTAGCAAGAGAAAAAAACATATTCTTTATTAGAGAATGTGTTGCATAACAAAATTTCATTTATTTGAAAGTTACAAAATTATTAACTTTTTTCTGAAAATGATAATATGTGTAAATATAATTGAGGTTCTGATTCACTAATGAAGTTCATTAAGTAATGTATTTTTCGATTTAAATGTTTTAATATAATGTAGATATTTACTTTGTTAGAGCGAATGATTCGCGCAACAGACTTTTTGTAATATTCTAAAGCAAAAACGTTAATAAGGTATTCAAATAATTGTATTTTCTCCAAAAAAAAGGAATATAATTCACTCTGTGAAATCCTGTATTTAAATATCTGGAATAATAATTACTCAACAAGGTGAATACTTAACTAAATTGTTCCCATTTTGAGAATTCGCGCAGTTAGCTATTAAATGTAGAATAAGCTTGCCTAAAATGAATACTTAACTAAACTGTTCACATTTCAGAAAATTCACTTGTCTAGCTATTAACTTTTAGAATGCTCAGCTATTCGCGTATAAATGCCATGCATTAAAAACAAGAACGCGAATATAAGTTAAATGTACAGAGTAATAATTTAACTTTTAAAGTAAATGATGTGTTTTGTTACAACTTACCAGACATGATGTTCGTTGAAATTTCACTTTGAATGAGAAAAGTTTGCAGAGATCTTAGCTCGCTGTGTTGTCACAATACAGTGAAATCACCGGAGAAGCTATTGCTTTTATATCGTTTCGCCTGATAAAATCTGAAGGGGTGAGAGGTGTGACGGTATATAATACAGCAATTTTGATTGGCTACTCCAAAAATTCGAGAAGGAGAGGGAAATGCTAGCCTCGCACAGGGACATTTCGTAAGCAAGTCTAAACCTGTTATGGGGGAAACCCTCGCTCACGCCAGCGTTCCTTAAGGGGAATGCTTCTGCGTATGACGCTAGGAAATAAAAAATATATTTTATTTTTTACATTTACCGCTAAAAATTCATTGTTAATTATTGTTACATTACCAAATTAATCATAGAGCGAAAATAATGTATTGTTTCTGTAGATATAATTTTCATCGAACCAGAGACCTTTCGATTGTGAATAGATACGTCACAGATGTTTAAAAAACGTGTGATGTTATGTGATGGCTTTAGAATTCTATTCTCTATGCATTACCACGCGAAAAACGAATAGTGAGTTACCACTTGAGAAAAGTTAAAAGTATTTGAAAATTTAAACCAATATCAAAATTCTGATGTGTGTTACACTCACATGACTTTCTCTACTCTTGTACAAGCTATTTTTACAAACACTTATTCCCATATGCTTCATGTTAATCGAGATATCGAGATGTCAATGTTATTGGTAATTTTCATGACGGTACAATGTGAATATGGTAGGTTTTAAGCGATAGTCAAATATTTTAACGCTGGTTGCTATGTGGCGCTTTCCATTCTCTTTGCATGTCCAGAACATAAAAACAAGAATAACGAATTTGAAAAAGTATAAGTATTGGAAATTTTAAGGGAATAACAAGCAATATCTCGAAAACGATTTACTCAACAACAGGAATGTATATGATATAAATTATGTATTTTAACGCGATCTCCATTTTTGTGTAGTAAAATTTTGTCCATCTCTTATGGTTTATCAGTTTTTGCAAAAGTCGTTCAGGATGAAGAATACTTTGGAGACATTCCCAGAAAAAACCCGCCTCCGAAATAAAGTTCACTTCCTGAAAATAATAACAATATTAATAATAATAATATAGAATGTGTAAAAAGAACTTCATAAAATGTTGAAAAAATTCTTACCGTTCGGTGCTTGCTGCATGTATGGGGCAGGGTCCCATCCCTGCTGATTTGGTACCAGGAAGTTCTGGAAGCCTGGGGGGTGGCGGTGCAGCGGTCGCGAAGCCTGCTGGTACAACGCTTGCGAAGCCTGGGGGTACCGGTGCAGCGGTCGCCTGTTGAGCGATGCCGCCTCCGAAATAAAGTCCATTTCCTGGAAGAAATAAATAATAATAATAATAATAATAGTATACCATGTTTAAGTACAGAGTTCTAAAGAATCTACACTCTATACGTGAAAAAAAATACATGTTTTAAACACCTGCGTTAAAAATACATAGCATTCTGGGAGACCGAAAGAGCTATGTGACTGCATATGTGTGAGAAACTCCCCTTAAATATATCCTTTTCTCCTTATACAATCTGGAACTCTATGCTGTCGTAGGTAGGTCTTTGTGTGCCAGCATCGGTATTGTATGTCTACTATTATGTAATTTTTAGTTACAAACGTTCAAACACCAGTCTGTAAATTCTTACCTTACGAGTGTTGCTGCATGTACGGGGGCAGAGCCACCTCCATGATGATTTGGCCCCATGAAGGCTTGGAAGCCATGTGGTGCCGATGCAGCGCTCGATGGATGACCGATACCAAAATAAAGTCCATTTCCTGGAAATAATAATACAAATAATAATAAAGAATATGAACAAGAAGTTAATATGAATTGTTACATTACTTATTTAAAAACTCTGAAGAATGCTTACCATTCGGTGTTCGGGTGCCTGAATCATTACGGTATTTGATGAGCGATCCTGCAGCCGGCGGCCCAGAAAATTCGGGATATACATTTCATTTCTCATTACAATATCTTAAACACATAATATTTTATTCAATATCGTTAGAGTCATTTTTTGAGAAAATTATAATTTTCGAGAAATGTTCCATGTAAAGGGTAGTCTGGTGTGAGACATTTTCTTTAAAACCTTCGTGTCGCATCTCTGGAAGATACTGAACCTAAATACCAAGTTTGGTGTTTTATCCGACTCATCGTTTCTGAGTTGTTTCACAGACACGCTCGCAGACAACCATGCTTTTTTCGGATTCAGAGGGTCTCAAAACATGTATTTCCGGTGAAATCTCGGTATCGATTTTTTTGGTTGGAATACAACACTTCCTCTACTTACTATACGTAGTATAGAAAGTAAAAACTCATTCGCAAATACTTAAGGTCGCACAAATATTACTTGAAATGAATTTTTTGTGTGTGTGTGTGTATTAAGTTTATATTAACATGCTGGAATATTCAAAAAATATCTCTCGAATGGACGGGGTATTTAAAATCGTACTCGTCCTATATTTACTAAGCCCAATCTTTTTAAAATGGAATAAATTAAGAGTAACGAGGATTGTTTAGGCTAGGCTCCATATTTCATTATTTATTTAGAATTAAACAAATGCTATTAGTCGTAATAATCATGCACATGCGTTACCAATCAGATGCGCAAGTCAATTCATATACAATTAATTAATAAAAAAAATATTTAATTGTTTTCATCGATCAGCGAGAGTCTTATTTATTTTTAATAACGTATGTAATATCCACCATTCTGAATACTTTTTATTCTTCATATTACTCTCGCCAAATCATATTTCTTTGTTTAACATTCCGAAAAAAAATCAGTTTAATTTTTGATATCATGTTTGCAATTCTTGTATGCGAGTATTTAAATAATGACAAAGATACAATCGAATGTTTAAGTACAGAATCTATACAGTATACGTTTAATTGAAAACTTAGTCATTAATATTCTTCATGTAGAATTATATTAATTATCGGGAAAACATTTTTTGTGGTAAGCTTAAAACATGTCTAGACTTGGTTTTCCACTGTCTATGATGGAATTTCTGCACAGGGGAAGCTCTTAAGAAAATCTTTTTGTATCGCTAATAGTTATTTACCCCGAGGGTCTGTGGTTTTTCAGAGCACTTAGGATGTTTAATGAACTGGAAACGTCCGTCATTGTTCACTAATGCCTCTATACAGAACCTTCTTCTGAAGATATTTGTTTTTCAGAGCACTTAGGATGTTTAATCAACTGGAAACGACTGTCATTGTTCACTAAGAGCTCTATACAAGACCTTGGTTTTACCTTCTTCTGAAGATAATTAATGGTGCGGAAGCGACTGTCGTCTGCTAATGTGTCTACATATGCATTCTTCAGGGGTGTACACCATATTTCTTTCAAGCAGTGTACGCAAGTGAATAATTCGTTGAATTTCTCAAAGTTCGCTACGTCTTTAGAAAGAACATTTAAAACGAATATAAAATTTATATTTGAAGTCTTCGTGCGTGTTACTTACAGGTACGTCTGTTTTGAATTGTAATTATTACTTCTCTCGTGCGAGAAGAGACATAGCGGGCTTTTATTTTTTAACATCAGTTGAAGCGTACTCCGATGTGCTGGATACCCCTAGCCATTAAGAGCAGGTACTGGGGGAAAACCCAAGCGTCCTGGTTTAACCGCTTCTATTAGACGAGGCACAGCTGTCGCAGGCATCTTGTTTTTTCGTAAAGGGTTCTCGTGTTAACGTCTCATACAAGCTATTTGCAATTTCGCTTTAAGTTGCTTTTTAATTCATCTAAGCAATGTAATATTTTTTATAAACCCTCAATTCAAAAGAAGAATTAAACACACGTTATTAGCCGTAATAATTATACACGCGCATATACGATAACGAACAGTTGCGCGCGATTCAAATACATTAATCAATCAAAAATACTTAATTGTTTTTAATCGATAGACTGCGTCGTTTCATTAGAAGTGAGATGTCCATTATAGATGAATAATTGGGAGAGATATCTCTAGGCGCGCAAGTCAATTACATTAATTAATAAAAATATTTAATTGTATTCATCGATCAGCGAGAGCCTTATTTATTTTTTAATAACGTATTTATTTATTTCATAATCAATTCCTCCGGAGCCAACATGAACGCACCTCGCATGTTAATTCGCCTTTATTTTTTTTCCCGGAATCATATTTCGCAGAATTATATAGAGTTAAGATGGCCGTCTTGCACCCATAATGAGTTTAAATATGGTGAATTCACAACTTTCGGATATGACCACCAGGGGCGCCGTGAGGGAACACTCGCTGGAGTTTCACTCATATTACCACTTGGCGCGCTAGTGTATGTTGCGAACTGAAACGCGAGTGGAGGGGGTGCGGAAGTCGACTTGCCACTCCAAGTATCGAGAGCCAGCCATTCGTGTGAAACGTCTCGCAGTGGAAGGTTGCGGTCGGTGTTCCACCGCAATTATCACGCGATAACGAGTGTTACGTCAAGTCTGTCCTTTCATCTAAGTGTTGTAATATTCTTATAAATCCAAAATATATTTTCCCTCTAAATTAGAATTAAATAAATGTTATTACTCGTAATAATTATACACATGCTACCACACATATACGATAACGAACAGTTGCGTGCGAGTCAATTAATCATTCAAAAATACTTAATTGTTTTCATCGACAGACTAGCCGTGTTTCATTAGACGTGTAATTTATTGACAATAGTAGATTATAAATGACGGTTTAGGGGCAGCTGCGCGCGATTCAATCAAAAATACTTAATTGCTCGACGAACAGCGTTTAATTGCAATAGCGGTATATAAACATTGATTCTTTTTTCAATAACACACATTACCTAATTGATTGACACAATTATGTACTCAAACGATTTGCCGATGTGCGGCAGGCATCGAGAATCGCATTCCCACATCGCCAGGGTGGATTTCCAAGCCAACGTCACGCACCGAGAAACCTCACATATAACCCCTCACCCCGAGCGGCACATCCCCTACCCCAAGCCAATCACACGGCAGGGATTTAGACCTAGGGAAGGTACGCGACCGACGTATAGGATCAATACACACTCTCCCACCTATCCACAGGGAACCAACCAGAACACAAAGGGGAGGGAGCGTACCACCCAGCGTATGGGGGAGGGAGGGGGGCGGGTCACCGGCACGTGACCACAGGGGGGAGGACCTGCCGGCACAGACACTGTCGGCATTAGATCAGCACACAAAGGGAAGGGGGCGGGGCTAGCGGCACGCGACCGGGCGGCAAATAGTAGCACACAAAGAGAGGGGGCGGGGCTAGCGGCATAGATCAAAGAACCTTATCAGATGGCGGCAAATCCTTTGTGTGCTCGAATCGGCTTAATATTTCTACTAATAACGAATTTCCATTTGAGAAAAAGTATAAGTATTGGAAAATTTAAGGGAATAACAAGCAATATCTCGAAAATGGTTTACTCAACAAAAAATGTATATCACATAAATTGTGTATTTTTGTGTAGTAAAATTTTGTCTATCTATTATGGTTTACCAGTTATGCAAAAGTCGTTCACAATGAGGAATACAATACACACACACACACCCGTTACAGTTGCCATACTTATATTATCCGTCTTTTTCTTTTTTTTCTTTTTGTTTTTTTCGTTTTTCTAAACACGCACTTAATTGAAAGTTGGCACACCGGGAAGCTGTTTCGCGCTGTGGTCTGCCGACTACTTCGTCAGCCATCGTTCTCACGGTCATTTTTCATGCTATCGTGCAAATTGCACAACGCGCACAGCACGTGCTTCCCCGTATGATAGCCAAACACAGACACAGCTGTAATAGCCTGTCGGCTTATTTGATGTTCATACTGCTTTTCAACGCATTTCGTTTAGAGGTATTGTTTATTTGTTTTTCATGGCAATACGTTTTTGGAATAAGTTTTTTGCATTAATTTTATATAATGGATTGCGAAAATGGAAGTTTCTATTAGTACTTATGACAACTATGAAAATACAAGGAGAAGCACAGGCTTTTTCCACCTACCATGCTGTTGCTGATGGTGCGCTTGGCGGCCATATTCCACAGAAAAGAAAATTCCTTTGTTTAATTTTTTTAACTTAATGATTTAAAAACATATATTGGTTTTGTTGATTTGTTTGTGTTTTAAATATACACATTAAATGAGTGCTATGGAGATATGAGGAGATGGAAAGCATCCTAACTTGGTGAAGTACAATAAGGAAAAAAAGAAACACGTATTAAGGACAAAAGCACAACATGTGCAGTGTATTATGGAGAGCAGAAAAAAAGCAACCAGAACATTTGGAAATATAAGCAAATAAAAAGTTTTAACAAAAAAAGAGTTGCGTTAAACAAATTTGTTTTAACATGCACACTGTATTAAACACACACACACAATAGTAATTGTTTCAAAATGGAAATATACAAAGTTTGAACATAAAATTTGTTTTAACATGCGCAATGTATTAAAACACACAATAGCAATTGTTTAAAAATAGAAATGTACAAAGAGTGAACCAAATGTTTAACACCATGGAAATTTATGTAACATACATTGCTGTGCACCGTGGACAGCAAAATTGATTTGCTGGTTGTAAATGTTTGTAAATTATTGGTATGTTGTTGATGAGACAAGCTCGTCGTGCTTGACACTGTAAGCACAAAGGCAAATAAGTATTGCAGCTGACGGTGCTATACCAGACGGTATAGGCTTCGTATCTTTTCACCAGTAATTGTTTCTGTGATTTACGATACTTAGTGTTTAGACAAGCAACACAAAACTTTGTTGTAATGTCACATGGCACGGCATACATACATTGAGGGAAATTCAGATTTTCCGCTTCAACATTTGAACTGGATATTGACATTTTTGCTGCTACATACGCACGTACAGTTGCTCTCCAAATTGAAGAAACAAAAAAAATTACACTGCGCAAGAAATAACGTTACGCTACACTTAAAAGAAAAGAAAGAAAAAAGAAAAAACACTGCAACAAGTGTGCTTGACGCTGGTCCAAATGGCCGCAAAGCCCTATGAAGACCGACGTGCCCTTTTAGGCTGGAAGCGTGATAAGGCCTCTCTAGCTAAAATTTGCCGCCGAGCTTCTCTGGTGAGGGGGACGAGCATGGGTATGGCTAAATCAGCCACGCTCTCGTGGTGTTCGTGGCCGACGGCGGTGCTGAGCTGTTGTTGGCTGTTATCCTGGTGGGTGGTGAGTGGCCAACAGTTTTCTCTTGGGTGCCGGATGTCTGAGGCACGAGAGAACTCTGCAAACAGATTTCTGCGGGCCGGGAGTTTTCCAAATTTGGAAGGTGTGGAGGACAACACCTTTAGCAGGGACGGGGTAGGAGGAGAAACATTGCTAAAACGGGGGTTCAGCAGAGGAGATGGGGGAGATGCTCTGGGTGGGGAAATGTACTTCTGGGGCGAAATGGGGGTAAAAACAGGTTGCAGGGGAGAAGCAGGAGGAGGTAATGCGTCACTAGTGGTGTGGGTGGTGGCGGTGGGAGAGGAAACACTTAAAGGAGGAGGTGAGCAAGAAGGGGAATGTGGAGAGAAGGGTTGAAGCTGAATGTTATCTAGGGACGTGGGTTGGATGTTGGGGAAAAATGAAGGCAAGGACAAAGGCGAGGAACCAAGCGGTGTTGATGTGAGTGCACGAGGTGGTGTGAGCTCGGGGTCGGAAGAAAGGATGATAAGTGAGGAAGAGGAGGAGGAAGAGGATATGAGAGCTGGCGAGTATGATGGGGAAAAGGTTAGATGCGGGTGCGAAGGTGTTGCTCTGAGAGGTGGCGAGTAGCATGGGTAAAAGGGTTGATGTGGGTGCGGAGGTGTTGCTCCTGCATCAACGGTGTTGAAGTCCCAGGCGTCGGAAAAAACCCCGCTGTCTGCGCTGGTAAGCTGTTGCAAAGGGTTGGCAATAGCATCCAGCGATGCCTCGGACGAAGACAATTCAGGAGAACCGGCACCGATGTTGTTGCACACTTGTTGGAGCTGTGCAAACGCAGAGCTAAACTGCGGCAACGGCTGATGTTGCAGAACGTTGTTCCCCTGTGGGGGTGGTGGTGGTAGCGCAACGAAAACCTGCTGCTGCTGCTGCGGGTTGCAATTGTAGAATTGCTCGCTAGTTGTGAGCAATTGCTCGTAGACCCTGTTGGTGGTGGGCGACAAAAAAAAAGTTGCTGCGTGACGGTAACTGTTGAGAAAGGCAACCGCTCCATGATGCTGATGCAAGGTCTGGATGTAAACTTGCTCTAAAACTTATAGCAAAATCCACTATCGCTGCCGTTTGTGACTACGGCCGGCTGCTGTTGGCACTGGGTTTTTATACGTTCGCTTATTGCAACCGCAGTTTCAGCATGCGCGTCAAATTAAATGCCTCATTAAAAATCCTGACGCCTTATTTCGCCACAACGTGCCAAGTTGTAATCGCAGACATTTCCGGTCACACCATCCATCCATCCACCGCTGCACGTGTCCCTACCATCGACCATAAAACCGCATTTAAAAGATTTTCTCGCTGACGAGCATCCGTTCGCACGGCATTTTTTTGTTTTAAAGTTACCGTGCAGTTTGCAACTCTTTAAACGCGGCTGCTTCGTCAGCATCCGTTCTCACGGTGATTTTCAAGTAATCGCGCAGTGTGCAGCTCTTTAACCGTTGCTGCCATTTTGAAACACACATCGACTGCTTCATCAGCACACGGTTACACGTACTGCTGCTTGCGCTGCACATGAGAATCGTTCTATTTACTGTTTTCTCCGATACTAACGTCAGCAGAACTATAACGCCTGCTACATGTTGCTAATAGTGGTTGAGCTTGCACTCCGACTAGGGCTTTTCGTAGAAGGTTAAGTATTTCCGCACGGCTATGTGATTTATTAAATGCGTGTTGCACACTTTTGTGTTAAAATATACATACATTTTAAGTTTTGTCATTGTGTGGATTTTGTTTGTTACATTTTTTTTAAACGCTACTATTATAGTGTGTGTGTGGGTGTGTGTGTGCGAGTATGTGCCTAGTATCCGTGCGCCGACAAGGTAAAACTTCATCATTTGCCTACCGGGCAGGGACAACCACTAAAAACCTGAAAAACCTCGAAAATTAGAAACGGCTTCGTCAACCACTACAGCAAACGCCTACCAACCAGGGAAAACCTATCAAAAAGCAGAAAGAGCTTGCATTCGTTTACCAACCACAGAAAACCCCGAAAAACTAGTTATTTTAAAAAAAACGTAAAAACAAAAAGAAAAAAAAGAAAAAAGAAAAAGACGAATAATATAAGTATGGCAACTGTAACGGGTGTGTGTGTGTGTGTGTGCCTATTGTATTCCTCATTGTGAACGACTTTTGCATAACTGGTAAACCATAATAGATAGACAAAATTTTACTACACAAAAATACACAATTTATGTCATATACATTTTTTGTTGAGTGAACCATTTTCGAGATATTGCTTGTTATTCCCTTAAATTTTCCAATACTTATACTTTTTCTCAAATGGAAATTCGTTATTCATATTTTTTTGTCCTGGTAATGCAAAGAGAATAGAATACTTCACATAGCAACCAGCTCTTACAATATTTGCCTATCGCTTAAAGGCTAGCAATTCCCCTTGCACCTACAAGAAAATTAGCAATAAGATTAACATGAAGCATATGGAGAATAAGCGTTTGTAAAACTAGTTTGTACAAGAGTACAGTAATTTTTTTTATACGCTACTATTATAGTGTGTGTGTGCTCAGTATTCTTGGTATAATTAGGCTTATTATGACGTGAAACAGCCATTTATATGATTTTTTCGAAGTTTGAAAGAAGTGAAGTAAACGCGATTTTACACTCAATAGGGGCTAGAAAATCGAATTTCTTGACTTTTTGAATACTCAGTATTCTTGTTATATATAGGCTTATTATGAGGTGATACATCCATTTATATGATTTTTAAGCAGTTTGAAAGAAGTGAAGTATACGCAATTTTACACTCACTAGGGGCTAGAAAATCCATTTTTTTGCCTTTTTAAAAACTCAGTATTCTTGGTATATATATATAGGCTTATTATGACGTGAAACAACCATTTATATGATTTTTTCGAAGTTTGAAAGAAGTGAAGTAAACGCGATTTTACACTCACTAGGGGCGAGAAAATCGATTTTCTTGTTTTGTTAAAAACTCAATATCCTTGGTATATATAGGCTTATTATGACGTGAAAAAACCATTTATATGATTTTTTCGAAGCTTGAAAGAAGTGAAGTAAACGCGATTTTACACTCACTAGGGGCTAGAAAATCCATTTTCTTGACTTGAAAACTCAATTTTCTTGTTATATATAGCCTTATTATGAGGTGATACATCCATTTATATGATTTTTAAGCAGTTTGAAAGAAGTGAAGTATACGCAATTTTACACTCACTAGGGGCTAGAAAATCCATTTTCTAGACTTTTTAAAAACTCAGTATTCTTGGTATATATAGGCTTATTATAACGTGAAACAACCATTTATATGATTTTTTCGAAGTTTGAAAGAAGTGAAGTAAACGCAATTTTACACTCACTAGGGGCGAGAAAATCGATTTTCTTGTTTTGTTGAAAACTCAATATTCTTGGTATATATATGTAGGCTTATTATGACGTGAAACAACCATTTATATGATTTTTTCGAAGCTTGAAAGAAGTGAAGTAAACGCGATTTTATACTCAATAGAGGCTAGAAAATCGAATTTCTTGACTTTTTGAATACTCAGTATTCTTGGTATATAGAGGCTTATTATGAGATGATACATCCATTTATATGATTTTTAAGCAGTTTGAAAGAAGTGAAGTAAACGCGATTTTACACTCACTAGGGTCTAGAAAATCGAATTTCTTGACTTTTTAAAAACTCAGTATTCTTGGTATATATATAGGCTTATTATGACGTGAAACAACCATTTATATGATTTTTAAGCAGTTTGAAAGAAGTGAGGTAAACGCGATTTTACACTCACTAGGGGCTAGAAAATCCATTTTCTTGACTTGAAAACTCAATTTTCTTGTTATATATAGGCTTATTATGAGGTGATACATCCATTTATATGATTTTTAAGCAGTTTGAAAGAAGTGAAGTAAACGCGATTTTACACTCACTAGGGGCTAGAAAATCGAATTTCTTGACTTTTTAAAAACTCAGTATTCTTGGTATATATAGGCTTATTATGACGTGAAACAACCATTTATATGATTTTTTCGAAGTTTGAAAGAAGTGAAGTAAACGCGATTTTACACCGACTAGGGGCTAGAAAATCGATTTTCTTGACTTGTTAAAAACTCAGTATTCTTGGTATATAGGCTTATTATGACGTGAAACAACCATTTATATGATTTTTTCGAAGCTTGAAAGAAGTGAAGTAAACGCGATTTTAAACTCACTAGGGGATAGAAAATCCATTTTCTTGACTTGAAAACTCAATTTTCTTGTTATATATAGGCTTATTATGAGTCGATACACCCATTTATATGATTTTTAAGCAGTTTGAAAGAAGTGAAGTAAACGCGATTTTACACTCAATAGACGCTAAAAAATCGAATTTATTGACTTTTTAAAAACTCAGTATTCTTGGTATATATAGGCTTATTATGACGTGAAACAACCATTTATATGATTTTTAAGCAGTTTGAAAGAAGTGAGGTAAACGCGATTTTACACTCACTAGGGGCTAGAAAATCCATTTTCTTGACTTGAAAACTCAATTTTCTTGTTATATATAGGCTTATTATGAGGTGATACATCCATTTATATGATTTTTAAGCAGTTTGAAAGAAGTGAAGTAAACGCGATTTTACACTCACTAGGGGCTAGAAAATCGAATTTCTTGACTTTTTAAAAACTCAGTATTCTTGGTATATATAGGCTTATTATGACGTGAAACAACCATTTATATGATTTTTTCGAAGTTTGAAAGAAGTGAAGTAAACGCGATTTTACACCGACTAGGGGCTAGAAAATCGATTTTCTTGACTTGTTAAAAACTCAGTATTCTTGGTATATAGGCTTATTATGACGTGAAACAACCATTTATATGATTTTTTCGAAGTTTGAAAGAAGTGAAGTAAACGCGATTTTAAACTCACTAGGGGATAGAAAATCCATTTTCTTGACTTGAAAACTCAATTTTCTTGTTATATATAGGCTTATTATGAGTCGATACATCCATTTATATGATTTTTAAGCAGTTTGAAAGAAGTGAAGTAAACGCGATTTTACACTCACTAGGGGCTAGAAAATCGAATTTCTTGACTTTTTAAAAACTCAGTATTCTTGGTATATATAGGCTTATTATGACGTGAAACAACTATTTATATGAGTTTTTAATTTTTTTTATACGCTGCTATTATAGTGTGTGTGTGTGCGAGTATGTGCCTAGTATCCGTGCGCCGACAAGGGAAAACTTAATCATTTGCCTACCGGGCAGGGACAACCACGAAAAACCTGAAAAACCTCGAAAATTAGAAAGGGCTTCGTCAACCACTACAGTAAACGCCTACCAACCAGGGAAAACCTGTGAAAAAGCAGAAAGAGCTTGCATTCGTCTACCAACCAGAGAAAACCCCCGAAAAACTAGTTATTTTTTTTTTAAAATAAACGAAAGAAAAGAAAAAGAAAAAAAAGAAAAAGACGGATAATATAAGTATGGCAACTGTAACGGTTTACGGCAAACGCGCGCGCCGCGCAATGCGTCACGCCGGGCATAATTTTTCAAGTTATCGCGCAGTTTGCAGCTCTTTCATCGCAGCGGGCCTATCGAGACGCACATCGACTGCTGAAATTGCTGATGAATTCTGGAGAGGCTTTTGCAAATCTTGTTGGTAGCAAAACTTACCTTTCCCATCACCTCCAACATACCCCACTCCCACACCTTTTTCTTTCCACCAATCATAATCTCTCTTATTCTTACCAATCAACAACTTTCAGTTGTTCCTTTCCACCAATAACATCACTTCTTATCCCCACCAATCACAACTTCACACGTCACTTTCTGTTATACTTTTTATCCCTCGCTCGCCATCTTTTCCCTCTTTCAGTCCCGACCTCCGCACACACAACACCTCGCCACCCAGGTCCCCTCCATCACGTGTCCTCCATACTCTTTCATCTTCCTTCCTTCATCTTCCACCCAAATTAACCAAACAATCACATTTCGTCTTATTTTTACCAATCAAAACACTCCACGTCACTTCCTGTTTTTCCTTCATCTTTCCCTAATCCTCAATTCTTTTAACTCGTCCCGGATGAACCCATCACCTCCAACATACCCCACTCCCACACCTTTTTCTTTCCACCAATCATAATCTCTCTTATTCTTACCAATCAACAACTTTCATTTGTTCCTTTCCACCAATAACATCACTTCTTATTCCCACCAATCACAACTTCACACGTCACTTTCTGTTATACTTTTTATCCCTCGTTCGCCATCTTTTCCCTCTTTCAGTCCCGACCTCCGCACACACAACACCTCGCCACACCGCTCCGCTCCATCACGTGTCCTCCATACTCCTTTATCTTCCTTCCTTCTTCTTCCACCCGAATTAACGAACCAAGCACATTTCGTCTTATTTTTACCAATCAAAACACTCCACGTCACTTCCTGTTTTTCCTCCATCTTTCCCTAATCCTCAATTCTTTTAACTCGTCCCGGATGAACCAATTGCAATAACGATAATCCTTCCGCTCAGGGCGCTTTTCAAACTTGCCGCCGCCGTCGCACGCAGCGACACTAGCGACACTAGCGCCCCTAGCGGCAGGATTATCGTTAATCCAATTGGCTCATCCGGGACTAATACTACTAACGTTTGTCCTCAGAAATGGGTCTCTGATCACAAGCAGTCCTCACAAGTCTCCCAATGAACCAGAAGTCACAAGTAAAATGCAGGCAGCTACAAAGTATATCTGCAATTCTGATAACATTAGCAATTTCAAAGCAAAGCTAAGTAATCTTCAGTGGTCTCTTGAACCAACCCGTCATATAGATACAAGCTATAAGAAAATTCCTTAGTAAGATTACACACTGTTACAATACATGCTTCCAAAAATCATCATAAAATGCTCTGTCGACTGGTGTACAAAGGTGATAAAGATATCAATGGTTAATTAACAGAACATCTTACCTTCATTTTTTGAGAAATGCATTTCTTATCGTAATGAAAACAGAAAACTTAGGGGCACATCGTGGCAAAGCACTGAAAGCCATCCTTTTAATATACATAAAGGGAACCAGGTTTACATTTTGTCTAAACTATATAAGATATTACTTTAGTGACCAACAAATAATTTTAACACTTGTACAGTTACCAGCTTACCGTAATTACTCGTGCACCACTTACACATTTTTTGAAAATTTGAGTGCGCGTCTTATTTGAATTTGTTATGTTGGAAGCATTGCTCGCAAAGGCTTACGTTTGTATTTCTGGTATACAAGCGCAGAAAGTATGAAAGGGTTAGTGATAGCGTGAGAACGTAGGTCGTATTGTTATTATTTGCCCCACGTTGGGCGCCAATTTGAGAAGTTATTTATTAGCCCCACGATTTGGGCGCCAATTTGAGAAGATGGTTTGTTACGTTATTTGCACCACATATGGACGCCAATTTTAAGAAGTTGTTTTCTTTTAACTTGTTTGCAACACGCTTTGGGAGTCAATTTGAAGTAGGTTGTATTGAAGGTGTTGTATTATATTTCAACTGTTGGGGAACCGAACTTGAAATTCGTTGCAACCACACGTATAGTACCCGCTTTCCGGTAGCCTTCGCCCCAAATGTACTTTCAGGTGGACTTTGTCCCAAGTTTAAAAATATTGCTAACTTTGTAATTTGACTGTTTCTTTAAATAATATATATTTATATTTGCCTCGGCTGGGTCATTATAATTGTTAGAGACATGGATGTCTTGGCAGGGTTGTGATGCAACAGGAATGTAGGCTTACACAGATTATAATTTTAATTCACTCCTTTTTATTAATGATTGACACGATTTAAATAACAGTTCACGGATATAGAGAGATGTGAGATTCTTTTTATTAATTAATTACGCTTTTTAACACGTAAACTTATTTTTCTTCTCACACGAATACACATTATATTTCTTGAGGACACTTTTTGCATCTGGTTAGTAACGCTTTCTGCAGGCAACTGACTTCTAGATTTGTAAATTTGTAAATTTCAGTTTCCAATTGGCTAATCCTACTCCAATAGAATACCTTCATTTAACTAAAGCTTTTTCTGGTTGTTGATTGGCTATTTTATAAACTGTCACTAAAATTACATTATTGGTACTCCAAGAATCACAAGTAGTACTGTTAAACTTTCTTACTCATTATTGACGCAAGGTTACCTCATTGTTACCTCATTGTTAGCAACTTTTAACTTATTATTCTCACAGCTCCTACACTATTAAATTATGTAATATATTCACATAACATTATTACACATGGATACAATAATATAAGCATATTCAATGACTGTTACATACATTTTACAAATTATCACATACACATAAATTGCTTTAAGGCGGGCTGTTATTGAATTTATATATTATATATTTAGACTGAAATTATTTAAGTGTTAAAAATACTGCCTCAAATTGCCCCCTTTTGTAAATATTTAAAAATTGTTGTTTTTAAATTTTTAAATATTTTCTGAAAGTCCCCTGAAAGAAAGAAACATAACCTTTTTTGTTATTACACTTTCTATTTTTCACTGTAACTTTTTTTATTATTATTATTATTATTATTATTATTATTATTATTATTATTATTATTATTATTATTACACTTCTTATTTTTCACTGTCACTTTTATTTAACACACACTGGTTTTTCACTACACTCGTGTATAGCAGAATACTTCATTTTTTTTTAATATCAATGGTTTTTCTTCTATTACATCTCTTTTTAATTTAAACTCTCTTTTGTTATATTGGTTACATTTAGTAAACATATTATTATACATTTTTTTTTAAATTACATTGTTTTCCCATTTTATGTTCCAGATACTTTATTTTCTTTTTCTTCCCGTGCCTCAGACGTTTACATTTATTTTCTTTTGCTTTTTGTGCCACACATAACCTACATACTTTATTTTATTTTTCTTTTTCTTCCTTTGCCTCAGACTTTTTAGACTTGCCCTAATCTTATGTTGCACAGTTGTGTTCCAAAGCTTATTCATGAATAAAACTTTAAATGTGTCAAAATTCATTTCACTGTCTGTTAGCATATGTAACCATTCTAAGGTTTCGTTGTCCAAGCATTTTCTAACAACTATCACTTTTATGCTTCAGGCACATTTTTCAATTTAAAATATTCTACTAGATCATTAATAAACTGTGCTGGACTTGAGGAAGTATTAAAATAAGGTAATGGTAACTCATTTAGCACAAAATAATAGTTTGACATCTGATTTGGTACATGCACATGTGTATCATCATTATTGTTTTGTGTTTGAGAGGCTAATGCTATGGAAAATACAGTAGCATCTCCTGTATTATTAGTTAACAAAGGTGATATGCTTCTTTCTGCACTTGCATTATTGTCATGCATTTGATCAGCATTTACAGAATTAGTTACATTTGTACTTATATTTTCAAAACTATTTCTGAGTTTATCTATTTCTTTACTACTTTCTTGTACTTTATCTTTCATTGACTTATGTGCTTCTTTAATTGCATCTGCATTTGTTTTTGCCATTTCATGCATTTTATTGATTTCCCCTGTTAAATCTATTTGTACTTGTACTAGATCTGCATTTGTATTTTCTACCATTGTTTTTAATTCTTCACCCCGTTTATCTAACTTTATGCAAATACCTTGTTTACTATTAATAAGTTTTAACTCCATTTCAGTTACATTTTTGTCAATATGATTTGACAATTTCTGTTCTAGCTGCTTACAACCTTTGTTTACTTTTAAATCTAAATCCTTTTGAAGTGCTTTGGAAGATTGTTCTAGTTTTATTTCTAACCTCCTACTTTCAGCTTTGCTTTCGTTTATACCATTTTCTATTTGCTTAGCTAGATCATTTTTGATACTAGATAGCTCTGTATTAGTTTCAGTTAACCTATTATTAGTTTCCGATCTCTTATTACTTAACTTTGCGCTAGTTTCAGTTAACTTATTATTAAATTCTTTACTTAATTCTACTCTCAGCTCTGTACAAGTTTCAGTTATCTTATTACTTAACTCTGTACTAGTTTCATTTAGCTTATTAAAATCTTTTCTCAGCTCTGTATTAGTTTCAGTTATCTTATTAGTTATCGCTTTTAGAAGGCACATAATATTTTGTTGTGATAAATTTTCTTGCTCTTGTTGGCTAGATGTGTGAGGGTTTCTTTCTTTTGTTGTTCCCTGCACTAATATGTGTAAAGGTGATTGACCTTGCATACTACTGCTATCTTTTTATATGCCTACCTGTGAATTTACAGATAACTGTTCTTCTACATCTAACCAATTTGTTTCTTCTAGCTCTGATTGTAAATTTACATTGTAATCAGTAATGGCTAACCTATCCTCTCCTACTTCCATATTTTCATTGTTTTCTGTTTCCATTTTATTTTGTATATTTTCTTTTGTTATTTTTGGTTTAGAATTGCTCAATTTTAATTTACTGCTTCTTAACAGCATAAAAATATCTTAATAACAATATATTTGGTTAACTATCTTGACAATTATATACATATAATACTGGAACTTTCTGACCTTTTATTCTGGCTGTTAGTAAACCTTTATACTCGGTGTTCCCACATAGATTTATGTTGAATTGTTGACTGCGTGCCCCATACTCCTGAGAGAGTTTGTTGCTGTCCTTGGATGCTGTTGATGATTCTGAAGTTTTCTGAAGTTTTTTTCTGAAGTTCCCTGATGTTCTCTGTTGTTTTCTGAAGTTCTCTGATGTTCGTTGATCTCTTTTTTTCAGCTGTTGTCGCCAATTCCTGTCTCTTCGAGCTCCATGCAGTTGGGCACCAATTTGAAGAAGTTGTTGTTGCTGCTATGTATGGAAAGTCAGTTTGAAGATGATGTATTATATTTCAACTGATGGGGAACCAAACTTGTAATTCGTTGCAACCACACGTAGAGTACCCGATTTCCGGTAGCCTTCGCCCTAAATGTACTTTCAGGTGGCCTTTGCCCTAAGTTTAAAAGTATTATTAACTTTGTAATTTGACTGTTTCTTTAAATAATATATATTTATGTTTGCCTCGGCTGCGTCAGTATTATTGTTAGAGACATGGATGTCTTGGCAGGGTTGTGATGCAACAAGAATGTAGGTTTACACAGATAATAATTTTAATTCACTCCTTTTTATTAATGAGTGACACGATTTAAATAACACTTCACTGATATAGAGCTGTGAGATTCTTTTTATTAATTAATTACACCTTTTAACATGTAAACCTATTTTTCGTTTCACAGGAATACAAATTATATTTCTTGAGGACACTTTTTGTGTCTGGTTAGTAACGCTTTCTGCAGGCAACTGACTTCTAGATTTGTAAATTTTGCTATATTTCAGTTTCCAATTGGCTAATCCTACTCCAGTAGAATACCTTCATTTAACTAAAGCTTTTCTTGTTGATTGGCTATTTTATAAAGTGTCACTAAAATACATTATTATTTCTCAGAGAATCACAAGTAGTGCTCTTAAACTTTCTCACTCATTATTGACTCAAGGTCACCTAATTGTTACCTCATTGTTAGCAGCTTATTATTCTCACAGCTCCTACATCATTAAATTACGTAATATATTCACATAACATTATTACGCATGGATACAATTATATAAGCATATGCAATGACTGTACATAAATTTTACAAATTATTACATACACATATTGCTTCAAAGTGGGCTGTTATTGAATTTATATATTATATAATTAGACTGAAACTATTTAAGTGTTAAAAATACTGCCTCAAATTGCCCCCTTTTGGAAATATTTAAAAATATTTCGTTTTTGTTTTGTTCTTTTTAAATTTTTAAATATTTTCTGAAAGTCCCTGAAAGAAAGAAACATAACCTTTTATTATTAGACTTTCTATTTTTCACAATCACTTTTTTATTATCATTATTATTCTTCTTATTATTACACTTCTTATTTTTCACTGTCACTCTTATTTAACACTCACTGGTTTTTCACTACACTCCTGTATAGCACAATACTTCATTTTTTTTTACTATCAATGGTTTTCCTTCTATTACATCTACTTTTTATCTAAGCTCTCTTTTGTTGTATTGGCAATTGGTTACATCTAGTAAACGTATTATTATACATTTTTTTTTTTAAATTTCATTGCTTTCCCATTTTATATTCCAGATAATTTATTTTCTTTTTCTTGTTGTGCCTCAGACTGTTTACGTTTACTTTCTTTTTCTTTTTGTGCCACACCTAACCTACATACTTTATTTTATTTTTATTTTTCTTCCTTTACCACAGGTTTTTTAGACTTGCCCTAATCTTATGTTGCACAGTTATGTTCCAAAGCTTATTCATGAATAAAACTCTAAATGTGTCAAAATTCATTGCACTGTCTGTTAGCATATGTAACCATTCTAAGGTTTCGTTGTCCAAGCATTTTCTAACAACTATCACTTTTATACTTCAGGCACATTTTTCAATTTAAAATATTCTACTAGATCATTAATAAACTGTGCTGGACTTGAGGAAGTATTAAAATAAGGTAATGGTAACTCATTTAGCACAAAATAATAGTTTGACATCTGATTTGGTACATGCACATGTGTATCATCATTATTGATTTGTGTTTGAGAGGCTAATGCTATGGAAAATACAGTAGCATCTCCTGTATTATTAGCTAACAAAGGTGATATGCTTCTTTCTGCACTTGCATTATTGTCATGCATTTGATGAGCATTTACAGAATTAGTTACATTTGTATTTACCTTTGGTACAATTGTACTTAAATTTTCAAAACTATTTCTGAGTTTATCTATTTCTTTACTACTTTCTTGTACTTTATCTTTCATTGACTTATGTGCTTCTTTAATTGCATCTGCATTTGTTTTTGCCATTTCATGCATTTTATTGATTTCCCCTGTTAAATCTATTTGTACTTGTACTAGATCTGCGTTTGTATTTTCTACCATTGTTCTTAATTCTTCACCCTGTTTATCTAACTTTATACAAATACCTTGTTTACTATTAATAAGTTTTAACTCCATTTCAGTTACATTTTTGTCAATATGATTTGACAATTTCTGTTCTAGCTGCTTACAATCTTTGTTTACTTTTAAATCTAAATCCTTTTGAAGCCCCCTCAGGGGCTCACCTTATGTGAGTACGGGTTTTTGGCGCACCCGGGGGTTCCCGAGCCACTCATCGCCACCTTCATCCCCTCACCCCCATCCGGTCGAGGTGGGTTCTTCAAGTGACCGGTGGACCCAAGGTAGGCTCTCGTGCGTTCTTTGCATTCCATCCATACTGCACCTCACCATCGTTTCTTTCTTCCCTTATCACTTTCCGGCCATTTCGCACCACGACATTCGCATATCTCTCTTTTTCTTCCCCGCCGGCCTACCTTGCGTGCGAAACGCCCACACAGTTTTAGTTTCTTTTATCTTTTTATTTAAATCCTCCGTGGACACAGCCTGACGGATACCCGCGCACCGTGTGCGCAGCTGGGTGAGTGGGTAATGGCGTCATCCCCACCACCCGGGGTCGTCATGTAGGGTTGTTGTTCGTATCCGCTGTTCAACTGCAGTCCCGCGGGGGGGCCATTGCATGAGCTGCTGGCTTCCGACGGCGATTGGGTCCCTCTGTCTATGTTCTGGGAGGTGTGACCCTGGGGTGAGCTAGGTATAGATAGGCCACTCACCCAAGCCGGGGTAACGCCCGGGAAGTCAGAGCCCGAGGTCGGAGACGGTTGCAATGGTGGAGGATTTTTTTCGCTATGGAGCACCCTTTCTCCATTATTAACAACAAGCGCCGTAAAACTTTAGTAACAGAAGTAGCACCGCCAACAGCTGGTTGTTACTTAGTGATTACCCGTACCGAGGAGGGACAATCATTCGAGAAGGTGAACCCTTTTATTATCCAGAAGGGCATTGACTCAATTGCTGGTCCGGTTCTTTCCTGCACTCGGCTTCGTAATGGTTCGTTGCTAGTTCAAAGCAAATCCGAGGCACAAAGTAAGTCCTTGTTGAGCGCCACGCTTCTCCACGGTTATCCTATCCGTGTTGAGAAGCACCGCACCTTGAATTCTTGTAGAGGCGTTGTCACCACGCATAGCCTCGATGGTATCTCTGACGAAGACCTGGTGGAATATCTTGCAGACCAGAGGGTGACAGCGGTTCATCGAGTGCAGGCCAAACGCGACGGCGTATTGGTACCCACTCGTACCCTGTTTATTACATTTGATGGCGTCGATCTGCCCACGAGCATTTCCGCAGGGTACGAACGGATTTCTGTGAGGCCTTATATTCCTAGACCTCTGCGTTGTTTTAAATGCCAACGTTTTGGGCATACGCAAGTCTCATGTAAGAGTGCCGTTAACATCTGTGCAACATGTAGCCAGCCCTCACACGAAGGTACCTGTTCAACAACCCCCGTCTGCGTTAATTGCAAAGGGTCTCATTCTGCTTCGTTTGCCGACTGTCCGCGGTACTTGGACGAGAAGGCGATCCAGGAGATCCGGGTAAAGGAAAAACTCTCCTTCGCTGAAGCCCGGAGGCGTTACCATGCGCGCCAACCTTCCCTCCTGCGATCTGGCACATTTAGTTCTGTTGTTGCCTCGCCAGTACCACGAGTAGATGCTGAAACTCAGACCTGGACCTTGACTGGATTAACCGCCACTACCATCCGGCCGTCTATTAAAGCTACTGTTACCAAGCCTTATAAACCTGGTCCAAAGTCAATGAAGTCGCAAGCCGCTGAAAAGAAGCCCAAGCAGAAACTACGTAGGGAAGATTTCTTGAAAGACCCTCCGCGTGCGCGCGGTAGCAAAAGTTCACCTTCTCCTCCTCGGAGGTCGCTGTCCCAGGAAGGTCCTGGGACAAGCCGCGCTCAGCGGCACCCCTCACCCATCGCCACCCAGAACCGATTCACGGCGCTTGAATCGGTTTCTGGCACTGAGCGCGTGGGCCCTCCCTCCGAGGAAGCTATGGAGTCTGACCAACTCCATACAAAAAGCCCGAGCCCAAAGGTTAAACAAAAGGTAATTTTAAGCCGCCCTTCTAAGTAGACAGTTTATCCCTTTTATTCATGGCTATCCTGAGCTGGAATGTACGTGGTGTACGATCGCATAGGGCGGAACTGCAACTTTTATTGCGTTCCCATTCACCTATGGTCGTGTGTTTGCAGGAGACCAAGCTTCGCCCTCACGACCCTTTCGATCTCCGAGGGTACACTCCGGTTCGCTACGATCTTGAACCGGAGGAGGGTGCTCCTGCTCATGGAGGTGTTATGTTGTTGGTGCGTAATGACGTTCATTTTCAAACTATCACACTTACGTCCGACTTGCAAGCTGTTGCCATTAGACTGCAGTTACCCGGTTTTTTCTTTTCTGTTTGTTCTGTGTATACACCTCCATCGTCTCCCCTCGCTCCCGCGGACATTCGATCTCTCCTGTCCGCTCTCCCAACACCATTTCTTCTGTTGGGAGATTTTAATGCCCATCACCCACTATGGGGTTCGCCAAGGGCTTGTGCGAGGGGAACTCTTCTTTCCGACATTTTTTATCAGTTCAATCTTTCCATCCTCAATACAGGTGCACCTACTTTTATTTCTGATTCTTCTGGTACATTTTCTCACCTGGACCTTTCCATTTGCTCACTCCAGCTTGCACATCGTCTCCAGTGGAACGTCGTCGCTGACACCTACTCCAGCGACCATTACCCCTGCATCGTTTCTCTTCTGTCGCACCACGTACAGCATTCCAGAGTACCTACCTGGATATTCGCAAAAGCCGACTGGAACTTGTATTCCAGCCTCGTGCATTTTGACGACCAGCCCTTCTCCGACATTAACCAACTAGTGCAGCACCTTACGTCTATTATTTTCTCTGCCGCCGAACGCGCAATACCCCGTTCATCCTCCCAACCTCGGCGGCCACCTGTTCCGTGGTGGAACGAGGATTGTCGGGACGCCGTTCGTGCTCGTAGGGCTGCACTTAGGGTGTTTCGGCGCCACCCTACACTTGCTAATTTGGTGACTTTTAAACAATCGCGCGCCAGGGCTCGTCGCACTATTCAGGATAGCAAGAAGGCGTCGTGGGCTCGTTTTGTCGAGTCTTTTAATCGCTTTACGCCTTCATCTGTTGTTTGGGATAAACTTCGTCGCTTCTCAGGTAAAGTGTCGCATTGTACTGTTTCTGGCCTACAGGTTTCTAATGCCACCATAGTGGATCCGGCTGCCATCGCTAACACTCTGGGTGCTGCCTTTGAGGCGGTATCCAATTCGGACCATTATTCCGCCGGCTTTCGCTCTATCAAAGACCGGCTGGATTCCGACACCTTTAATTTTCGATCTGCTAATATTGAGTGTTATAATGAACTTTTCACAATGAGGGAGCTGGAGCATGCTCTTCATTGCTCTCGGCACTCCGCTCCTGGGCCGGACGGCATTCATGTCCTGATGTTAAAGAACCTTTCAGCCGACAGTAAACTCTTTCTCTTACAGGTCTATAACCGTATTTGGCAGGACGGCATTTTTCCTTCCGTTTGGCGCGAAGCCACCATTGTCCCTATACTTAAGCCTGGGAAGGATCGCCAACTACCTTCCAGCTACCGCCCTATCTCCCTCACCAGTTGCATTTGCAAGGTGATGGAGCGCATGATCAACGGGCGGTTGACATGGTGGCTTGAGTCTCAGAAACTTCTAGCGAACGCTCAGTGCGGGTTTCGTCGCTATCGCTCTACCGTCGACCATCTGGTGTCCTTGTCGACGCATATTATGAATGGATTTCTGAGAAAGTGTCAAACCGTGGCTGTATTTTTTGACCTGGAGAAAGCTTATGACACTTGTTGGAGGGGCGGCATTTTACGTACACTTCACGATTGGAATATCCGCGGTCGTCTTCCCATATTTCTTCGGGAGTTTATGACGGACCGCGTCTTTCGTGTACGTGTGGGCTCGGTTTTATCTCGTCGTTTTATTCAAGAGAACGGAGTACCGCAGGGCTCTGTACTCAGTGTCACACTTTTTGCGATTGCTATCAACCCCATTGTTGATTGTATTCCACCTGGCATTTCATCGTCCCTTTTTGTTGACGATTTCGCTATTTATTGCAGTTCACGGCGGACCTGTCTACTCGAACGCCGTCTCCAGAGCTGTATGGACCGTCTCTACGCCTGGAGTAACGCCAACGGCTTTAATTTCTCCGCCGAGAAATCCGTCTGCATCAACTTTTGGCGCCGGAAGTATTTCCCTCCGCCCACTCTCCATCTTGGGCCAGGGATACTTCCGTTTGCAGACGAGGCGAAATTTTTGGGGTTGATTTTTGACAGGAAGTTGTGTTGGACCTCGCACGTTTCCTTTTTAAAAGCAAAGTGTGACCGTTCTCTTAATCTTTTACGTGTTTTAAGTGGCACATCCTGGGGAGCTGATCGGACCGTCCTTCTTCGCCTTTATCGCTCTTTGGTCCGATCCAAGCTTGATTACGGGTGTATTGTTTATTCGTCGGCACGTCCATCTGTGTTACGTCGATTGAATGCCATTCACCATCGTGGCATAAGAGTCGCTACAGGGGCCTTTCCAACTAGCCCTGTACCCAGTCTGTACGCAGAAGCTGCAGAGCCTCCGCTGTCCTTCAGGCGTGAGATGCTCTTGTGCAGCTATGCTTGTCGACTCTCAAGCTTGCCTAACCACCCGTCCTTCGATGTATTTTACGAGGATTCGCTTGACCGGCAATATTTAGTTCGCTCCTCTGCATTGCTCCCTCCAGGGGTTCGATTTCGACTGCTACTTCGGCATTTGGACGTTACGCCAGCGCCGGCCCTTCCACGGGGGGAAACGCGTTTTCCTCCATGGTCCCGCGCTGAGGCCCACTGTCACCTTGGGCTAACGTCAATGTCGAAGACTGAGACCCCTGCTTCAGTCTTTAGATCGGCTTTTTTAGAAGTACGGGCTCAATTCGGGGACTTCCATTTTATCTTTACCGATGGATCTAAGACTGAAGCTGGAGTTGGATGTGCCTTTGTTTCTGGTCACTGTAGTTTTAAGTTTCGTTTACCTGCACAATGTTCAATTTTTACCGCCGAACTTTTTAGCATTTATCAATCTATTTTATACATTCAGCGGCACGCCTTACAGCACTGTTTTATTTGTACGGACTCTCTGAGTGCCCTTCAGACTATTACTGCGCTGTACCATTACCACCCGCTTGTACAGCGCATACATGACCTGCTCCACTCGCTTGGTGTCTCTGGCATCAGCGTGTCCTTCATGTGGATTCCAGGTCATGTGGGCATCTCAGGGAATGAGTCTGCCGACGCCGCTGCGAAATCGGCGATTTTATTACCCAGATTTTTTACTTCTGTTGTTCCCTCGTCTGATTCGTGTATTATTTTACGTCGCCGCATCCTCTCGCGCTGGCGCGATGAGTGGACGGCCCTCCGGGGGAACAAATTGCGGGAAGTTAAGCCTTTCCCGTTGATCTGGGATACCTCTTCTCGTTCTTGTCGTCGGGAAGAGGTAATTTTAGCTCGTCTACGGATTGGACATTGTGTTTTTAGTCATAGGTATTTGCTCAGTGGTGACCCCGCACCACTCTGTGGGCAGTGTGTCGTGCCCTTAACGGTGCGTCACATTTTAACAGAGTGTCAGGTTTTAGCTGCATTGCGTGCTCGTGTGGGTCTGCCTGTTGGCCTAGCCAACGTTTTGGCAGACGACACGCGTGCTGTAGAATGTGTTTTACGTTTTATTCATGACAGTGATTTTAATCTGCGCATTTAATGCGTTGGGCGCCTGTTGGCTTAGTACTTTTATTCTGTCTGTTTTTATGGGAACTCTTATCCCCAGTGGACATTTGGCGCTCATGTCCCTCGCATTCTACAGTTCCTGACACGTTTTAATCGTTTCTTGCCCTTGCTTTTAGTGTGTTGATTTTTCAGTACTTTGTATTGTTATTGTTATTCTTGTTCTTGTTATTATTGTTGTTATTGTTATAGTTATTGTTGTTATTGTTATTTTGTTATTGTTCTGTTGTTAGTTTTAGCTTTTTGAACATCGCGGGTTTGTGTCCCGTTTTTAACTATGCGGTTTTTTACTTGTTTTATATTGTGACCTTATCTTTTATACATTGTAAGGGCGCTGATGACCGTAGCAGTTTAGCGCCCTTAAACCGCATATCATCATCATCATCACCCTTTTGAAGTGCTTTGGAAGATTGTTCTAGTTTTATTTCTAACCTCCTACTTTCAGCTTTGCTTTCGTTTATACCATTTTCTATTTGCTTAGCTAGATCATTTTTGATACTAGATAGCTCTGTATTAGTTTCAGTTAACCTATTATTAGTTTCCGTTCTCTTATTACTTAACTTTTCACTAATTTCAGTTAACTTACAATTAAATTCTTTACTTAATTTTACTCTCAGCTCTGTACAAGTTTCAGTTATCTTATTACTTAACTCTGTACTAGTTTCATTTAGCTTATTAAAATCTTTTCTCAGCTCTGTATTAGTTTCAGTTATCTTATTAGTTATCGCTTTTAGAAGGCACATAATATTTTGTTGTGATAAATTTTCTTGCTCTTGTTGGCTAGATGTGTGAGGGTTTCTTTCTTTTGTTGTTCCCTGCACTAATATGTGTAAAGGTGATTGACCTTGCATACTACTGCTATCTTTTTATATGCCTACCTGTGAATTTACAGATAACTGTTCTTCTACATCTAACCAATTTGTTTCTTCTAGCTCTGATTGTAAATTTACATTGTAATCAGTAATGGCTAACCTATCCTCTCCTACTTCCATATTTTCATTGTTTTCTGTTTCCATTTTATTTTGTAATTTTTGGTTTAGAATTGCTCAATTTTAATTTACTGCTTCTTAACAGCATGAAAATATCTTAATAACAATATATTTGGTTAACTATCTTGACAATTATTTACATATAATACTGGAACTTTCTGACCTTTTATTCTGGCTGTTAGTAAACCTTTATACTCGGTGTTCCCACGTAGATTTATGTTGAATTGTTGACTGCGTGCCCCATACTCCTGAGAGAATTTTTGTTGTCCTTGGATGCTGTTGATGATTCTGAAGTTTTCTGAAGTTTTTTTCTGAAGTTCCCTGATGTTCTCTGTTGTTTTCTGAAGTTCTCTGATGTTCGTTGATCTCTTTTTTTCAGCTGTTGTCGCCAATTCCTGTCTCTTCGAGCTCCATGCAGTTGAGCTCCAATTTGAAGAAGTTGTTGTTGCTGCTATGTATGGAAAGTCAGTTTGAAGATGATGTATTATATTTCAACTGTTGGGGAACCAAACTTGTAATTCGTTGCAACCACACGTATAGTACCCGCTTTCCGGTAGCCTTCGCCCCAAATGTACTTTCAGGTGGACTTTGCCCCAAGTTTAAAAATATTGGTAACTTTGTAATTTGACTGTTTCTTTAAATAATATATATTTATATTTGCCTCGGCTGCGTCATTATAATTGTTAGAGACATGGATGTCTTGGCAGGGTTGTGATGCAACAAGAATGTAGGCTTACACAGATTATAATTTTAATTCACTCCTTTTTATTAATGATTGACACGATTTAAATAACACTTCACGGATATAGAGAGCTGTGAGATTCTTTTTATTAATTAATTACGCTTTTTAACACGTAAACTTATTTTTCTTCTCACACGAATACACATTATATTTCTTGAGGACACTTTTTGCATCTGGTTAGTAACGCTTTCTGCAGGCAACTGACTTCTAGATTTGTAAATTTTGCTATATTTCAGTTTCCAATTGGCTAATCCTACTCCAATGGAATACCTTCATTTCACTAAAGCTTTTCTGGTTGTTGATTGGCTAGTTTATAAAGTGTCACTAAAATACATTATTATTACTCAGAGAATCACAAGTAGTGCTCTTAAACTTTTTTACTCATTATTGGCTCAAGGTCACCTAATTGTTACCTGATTGTTAGCAGCTTATTATTCTCACAGCTCCTACATTATTAAATTACGTAATATATTCACATAACATTATTACACATGGATACAATAATATAAGCATATGCAAAGACTGTACATAAATTTTACAAATTATTACATACACATATTGCTTCAAGGTGGGCTGTTATTGAATTTATATACTATATAATTAGACTGAAATTATTTAAGTGTTAAAAATACTGCCTCAAGCATCAGGTCAGTCTTATTCTGTATCAATGTGGTCTCAAACCTATGCCATAATCCTGATTTAGGTATCATTCCTTGTTTGTGACTGTTCGGTTCACACCTCGGCGGACTTACAAAACGTGAGTACTTTAAGATTGCGTGCATTCACTGCTGCAGAAACATTGAAAATTATCAAAGAAACCTAAGAATTAGGAAATGGTGCTGCAGAAAGAAAATACAATGTTCCAGAATTTTGTGTAGGGATTGGAGGAAAAGGTAGGATAAGCTGCAAGCAACCAACTGCAATAGATGGTGTTTCCGAGATTTTCCGGCCAAGTACCAGAAGTATCCATACTTGGAGCGTCCATAAGTTCGAGACACCAGTTTGATTACGCTGTGACCGTAGAAATATGCCAGCTTCAAGTAATGAATATTGTTCAAGGGATGGGTGTGCACAGAATTCAAAGCAAGCACTGGTTAGATTCTATACTTTTTTGTACGGCACAGGTTTTCAATTCGCAGGCGTAGCACAATAATGCAACGTATGCCAGAAGCATATAAACACAAACTTCTGGCCTTTCAAAGGCATATTATACGTCTTTGTAAGCAGCATGAATATCTGCTTTTGCAAATATGAAATGCCGATCAAATGTCTGCTTATTTCGAGATATTGTGTGATACCACCATTGAAAAAGAAGGCTCGACGATTGTGGCAATACATATAGCTGCTTACGAAAATCAATGCTCTACTGTTATATTGGCTATGCTTGTTGATGAAGGAAACTTCCACTATTCATAACATTTAAGCGGATAACCATTCCGAAGCAAGAGAATTTTCCTCTTGGAGTCCTGTTGAGAGCCCAGGAAGTTCGGTGGATGAACAACCGGGTTAAAACTGTTTGCGAGCGATGTCCTGGAGCACTTCAACCATGCTACAGAAACATACTAGCATTGGACATCTTTCGAGGCCCCCCTCAGGGGCTCACCTTATGTGAGTACGGGTTTTTGGCGCACCCGGGGGTTCCCGAGCCATTCATCGCCACATTCATCCCCTCACCCCCATCCGGTCGAGGTGGGTTCTTCAAGTGACCGGTGGACACAAGGTAGGCTCTCGTGCGTTCTTTACATTCCATTCATACCGCACCTCACCATCGTTTCTTTCTTCCCTTATCACTTTCCGGCCATTTCGCACCATGACATTCGCATATCTCTTTTTCTTCCCCGCCGGCCTACCTTGCGTGCGAAACGCCCACACTGTTTTAGTTTCTTTTATCTTTTTATTTAAATCCTCCGTGGACACAGCCTGACGGATACCCGCGCACCGCGTGCGCAGCTGGGTGAGTGGGTAATGGCGTCATCCCCACCACCCGGGGTCGTCATGTAGGGTATGTGTTCGTATCCGCTGTTCAACTGCAGTCCCGCGGGGGGGCCATTGCATGAGCTGCTGACTTCTGACGGCGATTGGGTCCCTCTGTCTATGTTCTGGGAGGTGTGACCCTGGGGTGAGTCTGGTATAGATAGGCCACTCACCCAAGCCGGGGTAACGCCCGAGAAGTCAGAGCCCGAGGTCGGAGACGGTTGCAATGGTGGAGGATTTATTTCGCAATGGAGCACCCTTCCTCCATTACTACTAACAAGCGCCGAAAAGTCTATGTAACAGAAGTGACACCACCGACAACTGGTTGTTACTTGGTCATTTCACGAACCGAAGAAGGACAAAGCTTTGAGAAGGTGAACCCTTTCATCATTCAAAAGGGCATTGATGCAATTGCTGGTGCGGTTCAGTCCTGCACTCGTCTACGGAATGGTTCCTTATTAGCCCAAACGAAATCCGATCTGCAAAGTAAGACCTTGTTGCGCGCTACGCTTCTCCACGGCTATCCTATCCGTGTCGAGAAGCACCGCACATTGAATTCCTGTCGAGGCGTTATTACCACCCATAGCCTCGGTGGTATATCGGACGAGGACCTGGTAGAATATCTTGCAGACCAGAAGGTGACAGCGGTCCATCGAGTGCAGGCCAAACGCGACGGCGTATTGGTACCCACTCGTACCCTGTTTATTACATTTGATGGCGTCGATCTGCCCACGAGCATTTCCGCAGGGTACGAACGGATTTCTGTGAGGCCTTATATTCCTAGACCTCTGCGTTGTTTTAAATGCCAACGTTTTGGGCATACGCAAGTCTCATGTAAGAGTGCCGTTAACATCTGTGCAACATGTAGCCAGCCCTCACACGAAGGTACCTGTTCAACAGCCCCCGTCTGCGTTAATTGCAAAGGGTCTCATTCTGCTTCGTTTGCCGACTGTCCGCGGTACTTGGACGAGAAGGCGATCCAGGAGATCCGGGTAAAGGAAAAACTCTCCTTCGCTGAAGCCCGGAGGCGTTACCATGCGCGCCAACCTTCACTCCTGCGATCTGGCACATTTAGTTCTGTTGTTGCCTCGCCAGTACCACGAGTAGATGCCGAAACTCAGACCTGGACCTTGACTGGATTAACCGCCACTACCATCCGGCCGTCTATTAAAGCTACTGTTACCAAGCCTTATAAACCTGGTCCAAAGTCAATGAAGTCGCAAGCCGCTGAAAAGAAGCCCAAGCAGAAACTACGTAGGGAAGATTTCTTGAAAGACCCTCCGCGTGCGCGCGGTAGCAAAAGTTCACCTTCTCCTCCTCGGAGGTCGCTGTCCCAGGAAGGTCCTGGGACAAGCCGCGCTCAGCGGCACCCCTCACCCATCGCCACCCAGAACCGATTCACGGCGCTTGAATCGGTTTCTGGCACTGAGCGCGTGGGCCCTCCCTCCGAGGAAGCTATGGAGTCTGACCAACTCCATACAAAAAGCCCGAGCCCAAAGGTTAAACAAAAGGTAATTTTAAGCCGCCCTTCTAAGTAGACAGTTTATCCCTTTTATTCATGGCTATCCTGAGCTGGAATGTACGTGGTGTACGATCGCATAGGGCGGAACTGCAACTTTTATTGCGTTCCCATTCACCTATGGTCGTGTGTTTGCAGGAGACCAAGCTTCGCCCTCACGACCCTTTCGATCTCCGAGGGTACACTCCGGTTCGCTACGATCTTGAACCGGAGGAGGGTGCTCCTGCTCATGGAGGTGTCATGTTGTTGGTGCGTAATGACGTTCATTTTCATCCTATCACACTTACGTCCGACTTGCAAGCTGTTGCCATTAGACTGCAGTTACCCGGTTTTTTCTTTTCTGTTTGTTCTGTGTATACACCTCCATCGTCTCCCCTCGCTCCCGCGGACATTCGATCTCTCCTGTCCGCTCTCCCAACACCATTTCTTCTGTTGGGAGATTTTAATGCCCATCACCCACTATGGGGTTCGCCAAGGGCTTGTGCGAGGGGAACTCTTCTTTCCGACATTTTTTATCAGTTCAATCTTTCCATCCTCAATACAGGTGCACCTACTTTTATTTCTGATTCTTCTGGTACTTTCTCTCACCTGGACCTTGCCCTTTGCTCCATCCAGCTTGCAGGTCGCCTTCAGTGGAACGTCGTCGCTGACACCTACTCCAGCGACCATTTCCCCTGCATCGTTTCTCTTCTGTCGCACCACGTACAGCATTCCAGAGTTCCTACCTGGATATTCGCAAAAGCCGACTGGAGCTTGTATTCCAGCCTCGTGCATTTTGACGACCAGCCCTTCTCCGACATTAATCAACTAGTGCAGCACCTTACGTCTATTATTTTCTCAGCCGCCGAACGTGCAATACCCCGTTCATCCTCCCAACCTCGGCGGCCACCTGTTCCGTGGTGGAACGAGGATTGTCGGGACGCCGTTCGTGCCCGTAGGACTGCACTTAGGGTGTTTCGGCGCCACCCTACACTTGATAATTTGGTGACTTTTAAACAATCGCGCGCCAGGGCTCGTCGCATTATTCAGGATAGCAAGAAGGCATCTTGGGCTCGTTTTGTCGAGTCTTTTAATCGTTTTACGCCTTCATCCGTTGTTTGGGATAAACTTCGTCGCTTCTCAGGTAAAATGTCACATTGTACTGTTTCTGGCCTTCAGGTTTCTAATGCCACCATAGTGGATCCGGCTACCATCGCTAACACTCTGGGTGCTGCCTTTGAGGCGGTTTCCAGTTCAGACCATTATTCCGCCGGCTTTCGCTCTATTAAAGACCGGCTGGATTCCGCATCCTATACTTTTCGGTCTGCTAATGATGAATGCTATAACGAACTATTCACAATGAGGGAGCTGGAGCACGCTCTTCATTGCTCTCGGCACTCCGCTCCTGGGCCGGACGGCATTCATGTCCTGATGTTAAAGAACCTTTCAGCCGACAGTAAACTCTTTCTCTTACAGGTCTATAACCGTATTTGGCAAGACGGCATTTTTCCTTCCGTTTGGCGCGAAGCCACCATTGTCCCTATACTTAAGCCTGGGAAGGATCGCCAACTACCTTCCAGCTACCGCCCTATCTCCCTCACCAGTTGCATTTGCAAGGTGATGGAGCGCATGATCAACGGGCGGTTGACATGGTGGCTTGAGTCTCAGAAACTTCTAGCGAACGCTCAGTGCGGGTTTCGTCGCTATCGCTCTACCGTCGACCATCTGGTGTCCTTGTCGACGCATATTATGAATGGATTTCTGAGAAAGTGTCAAACCGTGGCTGTATTTTTTGACCTGGAGAAAGCTTATGACACTTGTTGGAGGGGCGGCATTTTACGTACACTTCACGCATGGAATATCTGCGGTCGTCTTCCCATATTTCTCCGGGAGTTCATGACGGACCGCGTCTTTCGTGTACGTGTGGGCTCGGTTTTATCTCGTCGTTTTATTCAAGAGAACGGAGTACCGCAGGGCTCTGTACTCAGTGTCACACTTTTTGCAATTGCTATCAACCCCATTGTTGATTGTATTCCTCCTGGCATTTCATCGTCCCTTTTTGTTGACGATTTCGCTATTTATTGCAGTTCACGGCGGACCTGTCTACTCGAACGCCGTCTCCAGAGCTGTATCGACCGTCTCTACGCCTGGAGTAACGCCAACGGCTTTAATTTCTCCGCCGAGAAATCCGTCTGCATCAACTTCTGGCGCCGGAAGTATTTCCCTCCGCCCTCTCTCCATCTAGGGCCAGGGATGCTTCCGTTTGCAGACGAGGCGAAATTCTTGGGGTTGATCTTTGATAGAAAGTTGTGTTGGACCTCGCACATTTCTTTTTTAAAAGCAAAGTGTGACCGTTCTCTGAATCTTTTACGTGTTTTAAGTGGCACGTCCTGGGGAGCTGATCGGACCACCCTTCTGCGTCTATATCGCTCTTTGGTCCGATCCAAACTTGATTACGGGTGTATTGTTTATTCGTCGGCACGTCCATCTGTGTTACTTCGATTGAATGCCATTCACCATCGTGGCATAAGAGTCGCTACAGGGGCCTTTCCAACTAGCCCCGTGCCCAGTCTTTATGCTGAAGCTGCAGAGCCTCCGCTGTCCTCCAGGCGTGAGATGCTCTTGTGCAGCTATGCCTGTCGACTCTCAAGCTTGCCTGACCACCCGTCTTTCGCGGCATTTTTCGAGGATTCACTTGACCGGCAATATTTAGTTAGCTCCTCTGCATTGCTCCCTCCAGGGGTTCGATTTCGACTGCTACTTCGGCATTTGGACGTTACGCCAGCGCCGGCCCTTCCAAGGGGGGAAACGCGTTTTCCTCCATGGTCGCGCGTTGAGGCCCTCTGTCACCTTGGGTTATCGTCAATGCCGAAGAATGAGACCCCTTCTTCAGTCTTTAGATCAGCGTTTTTAGAACTTCAGTCGCAATTCGGGGACTTGCCTTTTATCTTCACTGATGGATCTAAGACTGATGCTGGAGTAGGATGTGCCTTTTTTTGTGGTGGAAATAGTTTTACCTTTCGTTTACCAGAGCAATGTTCGATTTTTACCGCCGAACTTTTTAGCATTTATCAGTCTCTTTTATATATTCAGCGGCACGACTTACGGCATTGTTTTATTTGTTCCGACTCCCTGAGTGCTCTTCAAAGTATTAGCTCGCTGTACAGTTACCACCCGCTCGTACAGCGCATTCATGACCTGCTCCACTCGCTTGATGTCACTGGCATCAGCGTCTCCTTCTTGTGGATTCCAGGTCATGTGGGCATCTCAGGTAATGAGTCTGCCGATGTCGCTGCCAAGTCGGCGATTTTATCGCCCAGACGTTTTACCTCTGTTGTTCCCTCGTCAGATTTGTTTATTGTTTTACGTCGCCGCATCCTCTCGCTTTGGAGCGATGAGTGGACGGCCCTCCGGGGGAACAAGTTGCGGGAGGTTAAGCCTCTCCCGTTAGTCTGGGCTACCTCTTCCCGTGCTTCTCGTCGGGAAGAGGTAATTTTAACACGCCTTCGTATCGGACATTGCATTTTTAGTCATAAGTATTTGCTAAGTGGTGACCCCGCACCACTCTGTGGGCAGTGTGGTGCGCCCTTATCGGTGCGTCACATTTTAGCAGAGTGTCAAGTTTCAACTCCTTTGCGCGTCCGTGTTGGTCTGCCTGTTGGCCTAGCCAACGTTCTGGCAGACGACGCGCGTGCTGTAGAGTGTCTTTTACGTTTTATCAATGACATTGGATTTACCAGACGCATTTGATGCGCTGAGCGTCTTTTGACTATGTACTTTTCTCTTGTTTTTTAATGGGGCATCTCCTTCCCAATGGACATTGGCGCTCGTGTCCCTGACATTCTACAGTTCTTGACACGTTTTAATCTTTTATTGGCTATGTTTTAGTGTGTTGGTTTTATCAGTTATTTGTATTGTTACAATTGTTGTTATTGTTATTATTGTTATTTTTGTTATTGTTATTATTATCGTTATTGTTATTGTTCTATCATTGTTATTTTTAACTTTTTGACATCGCGGGTTTGTGTCCCGTTTTTTAATTATGCGGTTCTTTTAACTGTCATTTATATTTTGACCTTGTATTTTATACCTTGTAAGGGCGCTGATGACCTCAGCAGTTTAGCGCCCTTAAACCGCATATCATCATCATCATCATCTTTCGAGGCCATCAAACGGAAGATGCGAAAGAGGATTAGATGCAGGAAATTTAGACCTAGTTATCATTCCTGGTAGAATGACTTAACTGCTGCAGTCAGTGGACGTTTGTATAAACCGTCAATTTAAGGCTCATCCGAAAAGACTGCATACAGAATGGATGGCCAGCAACAATCACAAATTAACGCCCACTGGGAAAATCCGAAGACCTACATTGTCTTTGGTATGCAATTGGGTGAAAGTTGCATTGGACCGAATTCCAGCCTGTCTCGTCGAAGTCATTTAAGAACTGCTGCATATCCATTAAAATGGATGGGAGAATGATGGAATCTGGAGCGTCGATGATAATGATCCAAGTTCCACAGGGCAGTAATGGCGAGAATTAGTTACCAATATAAGTACGATACAGCATAAAAATGTGAGTAAATTACTTAAATATTAGTTACGTTAACCACAATGCATCATTTTATTAGGTATGTATTTTATTTGTTTTAGGCCGTGGGCTTGGATGGAACATTCTTTCTACCGTGTAGTGTTAGTGGTAATAGAAGATCCATTAGTGAGCGCGACGATATTGGATACTTCAATACATTGAGCAATATTATTACAATATACCAGGATAAGGTTTATAATTTAACACATCATCAGTACAGTAAAATTTCAAATAATGGTAGCAGTGATGTAAATTATGAAGAATAATAGGATAATATGAGTAATCATAAAGCTAAATGTGTATAGTAACAATCATCCAAAATCTATATAATAAACACTTATTTGGTTTTACAAATACAATGCGTCCATAAACTCATTCACATCATAGATGATATCTCTCAGTAACATTTACTTCAACGATATCTTGAAGCATCGAAGGGATGCTGCATAGACTACTATGGACAGTATCAAGAAAGATTGCTTTATTGTACATTTGTAAATAGTTTCTAAATAATAAATATTAATTTTGTATGTATGAGTTTGTGTTTATAATACATACACTTCACAACCTTTTGAGGGGGGCCTTGAAACTTGGGTGGGCATGGTACACTGGTAAATATTGTATTGTTCTGTTTACAACTGTCTTATAAAATGATAATTCTGGCTCTTAAGATGAAACTGATGGTTCCTAAGATACTTATTTTGGTTCCTATTTAGCAATGGGAGATAAGATCGACTGTTATACTTTATTTCAACACAGAGTTATGAACAGTATTAAAAGCCTTACAAAAATTAATTTGTTTTGTTGTGGTCAGTGAGTGTCTCTTACATAATAAAATAAAACTAGCAAGACGTATCCTGGCCAACAAAATATTTTAAGAACCATATTAACAAGCTCTACATATTTTATGTGAGATAATGAAGAACCTACATATTTTCTATTCCAATAATCACCATTAATTCCTAATTTCAAATTGATATTGCAGGTTGACAAGGATAAAAATAGCTTTTTGTCTCTCCTGAAAAAATTGTGTTTTAGCGGAAAAGATATTTTATAAGCACCTATCAATATCTAATGCTCACAAAGGAGTGCTACACAGAGAATACAAGAAAACCACAAATAGAAAATTATAATGGAATTAAAACCAGTAATAACGAAAGCCAAACAAATCGAAACTGAGAGCTACATAAAATATGCAGGGCTACATGGTATACAGGATGAACCAGAACTCAACCCTCAAATTTTCAGAGGTTCTTCAGGGATATTTTCTGAGTATTTTGGTGTAAGGGACACATGGTCTCTGGCGGCTCGTTACAGAGTAATAATATAATTATGGTTTATTCAGTTTATTACTCCAATCACCCTTGTTGCTGTATAAATACCTTCACAACAGTGAAGAAGCCTGTACAATATGCAATAATCAAAACGTATAAAACACAACACAGAGTAATGCAATATCCCGCAGATGTAACACGTACCTACACTTTATCAGGGTATGTTGAATTTGATTTGTCAGTGTACAGCACAGTACGTATCAAGTGCAGAACTGTTCCCTTAAAGGTATTGTTCAAAATCTCGACCACCGTAATCACGGCAGGGTGCACAACAATGCACCATCGACTGTCTTAAATCCTCAGGCATTCCAGGAGTTTGGCGTACCACTTCCGTGTCTACGATACTCCTAGCAGCCAAGTCCATGCGAGTATAAACCGGATTCTCGTAAACTAGGCTCTCCACATGCCCCCAGAAGAAGAAGTCCATTGGTGTCACGTCTGGTGACCAAGCTGGTCATGGAACAGGAACACCGCGACTAATCCATTGTCCAAACTGTGCATCAGTGTCGTTCCTAACATCAAGTGCAAAGTGTGCTGGCACCCCGTCATGTTGAAATCACATGAGTTGACGAATTCTCAGCAGCAAATCTTCTAGGAACCCTGGAAGGACATGTTGAAGGAACATTTTGTACATGACTCCGTTCAATGTATCAAGAAGTTCGTAATGTCCAATCACAACATCGTTGACAATACCAGCTCATACATTTACAGCAAACTGCTGTTGGTAGGATCGACACACAGTGCGTGTGGATTTTCGTAATCCCATACATCGCTATTCCTACTGTTGTAAATGCCCTCTTCTGTAAACTTGACCTTGTCTGTAAACAACACCAATGCAGGAATTTTTTTTCTGCACGTTGCAGTAGGAACCAATTTACAAACTCCACTCGAAATGGGAAGTCTGCTGGCTGCAATGACCACCTTCTGTGGATGATACGGGTGCAATTATTGCTTATGTATGGCTCTCAAAACAGTGAATTGGCTTCTGTTCAGAGCTCGTGCAACGAGCCGACTACTAGTGGCAGGATTGTCATCAATCGCGTGTAACACATTCTCTTCCAGATCGTATGTTCTGTCATGCCTCGCGCGGTCAGTACCATCCATTCTAATATGGAACGATCCAGTTTCTCGTAGGCGTCTATGTATAAATGTAAAAGTACTGTGATATGGTTGTCGTCGGCGCTGGAACAGCTTTAGCACATTATGTTGTGCCGCTCTTCTATTGCAGTCAGCTCATACACGAGGTGCATATCGGCCAACTGTTCATCAATAAACTTATCCGTACTGCTGTGTATCACTGTAAACGCACAACTAACACTGCCGAAAAAGAACCCTAGACAGAACCGAGCAATACTGAATGCAAACTTGAGGGCAACAAATTAAAGAGGGCATTACTGTTGTTATCAGCAGGTACCGTGAGTGAATGGAAACAATTTGCTTACAAACAAGACACACAGAGCATACCATTAACATTTGCACTGTTGTGCAGTGTTTGCATTTGCTTTACAGATACAAAGCTAATTGGGGCAAGAAACCAAACGAAATGCAATTACTCTGTAACGAGCCACCGGAGTCCCGTGGGTTCCTTATACCAAAATACTCAAAAGGTATTCCTGAACAACCTCTGAAAGTTTGTCGCGTTCAGGTGGTTTTAAAGTGCCTTTGGTTCTAGTTTTATGATCATGTTGATTTTGAGTATTATACGGTTTGTCATGGTTTACATGTACATGTTTGCAAAGTTCCAGTAAGTATTGTAAATGGAAAAGGTAGTATTATAAGGTCTTTTAATGAGCCTATTGAAGACTACTTTGGACCTGTGTAACTTAGAATCAATGCACACAACTGCAGAAATTATAACCACTCTAAGGAATGGTTCAGCAGCAATGGACTAGATTTGAATACATTCAAAACCTGTGTCATACAATTTAGAACCCAAACAAAACAAATAAATGCATCACACTTACAAGCATAAATTCTGCTGCCACAACAAAAATACTCTTGATCTGATCTTAGTAAAGTCAGCTAAAGTGGCAGGAAGATATTAAATATAACATAGTAAAAAGAAAGATACGTTGGCAGCCAGCTGTGCTGCGTTGCTATTGAATTACTGTACCCTCAATGCCCCTTTAAATGGTCCAAAAAGTCATAAATGATGACTTATTCTCAGTGGTCTTAATGTGGACTATGTATGTTATGCGTTATCGAGTGGATCTCACACATTTACATAACTGTACGTTGTTTCAAATAGGAGAAAAGTTATATTTCGGATTGGTTGTTGAAGTTGCTTGTTACGAATAGCTGATTCCACTTCACCATAAGCCCGCAGTAGCAGGTAGAATTTATTGTTCTTTTGAAGAAAGCCACAATCAAAGTGTTCCTGAAGTCGTGAAAGCAGCTGATTGTCATTTGACTTTGTTTGATGTAGTTTCACCTTTCTTCCACTACTGCTTGCTCGTTTGGACTTAGGTGTGTGGTTGTGGACCCAAGTTTCCTCTGCTTCCTCCTGGTAGCTGTTGACAGTTTTCCAGGTCTTGAGTATGCAGACAAGGAACCCATTTGGAAGAGTCAAGTTCATCATCAGTAACTGCCGTAACAGAGGCAAGTTCGGAGATTGTATGTTCCCATCTGCCTCAATATGATCACCAACAGCGTGGATTTTTCATGAAGGTGTTGAATTAATGAACGATTTATTGTCTACTTCGAACGTACATGCAATTTATACAATGTTTACAATACAATGGAGTTGCTTATTGTTCCTCTTCCCCTTGTATTTAACATTCTGTATATATAAAGGAGGAATGTAATTTTCCACTATTTACCTTTTGCTTTGTTACCCCTTTTCCGTATCTTCTCCAATTTGCTTCACGTTTCTTTTAACCACTTTAACCTAATTTTTCCTAATATTTTCCTGCTTTATCCATATATTCATTGGATCTTCTATTAAAAATTTTCGTAACGCTTAGCTTTATTGGTAAATTTTCCATTTCTCTAGTATAAAATTTTTTCCTCCTTTATGCGTGTCCTCCTACTCCAAATATAATGCGAATTGTCATGTAATCCATTACATTTAGTACATCTCTCCCCCTTCTTCTCCCTGTTAGACCAATTAAATTCATTACACCTCCTGTCCTCGTCCATGCATGCACTATTGTGGCCTCTTTGTGGCATGCCTTGATGTATCTTTCTTTTCCCCATTCCGTTTTAAAATGTTTGTAATCTATTAATGACCTTTTTTCTTGAAACTACTTATAATTTCTTGCTTTTCAATATCCTCCACTCTTATTCTAATTTTTTTCCACAAACCCTTAGTTTTGTTGTTTCTTTCTGCCCATGTTTCCCCCATTCCTATTTCTTCCAATGTTGTCTGTATCTTGTGCATCCAAGTTTCTTTCTTTTTTCTATTTTCTCCTGTACAATCAAGCATTGCTTTAGTATCTGATTTTCCTCTAGTAGCTTTATTCTGAACCCCTATTTGATTGCCCTTTCTACCATTTTGCCTTTAGCTCCCAACCTCCATAGTTGTGCTTGTGCCACTCCATTTTGTGAACTTCTTGGTAATCCCAGGTTTATTTTGCAAAAATTCCTATGTATAGCATCCACATTTTCCCATGTTTTTTCCAGCCCGCATATCTCTGCTGCGTATGACATCCTTTCTAGCTATGCAATTTGCATTTCTGGTATTTTGTAAACACATGCTCTGATTACCTATATTGCTTCTTTTCTTCTGTTCTCCCCAATCCCCTGCACTATTGAGCCTTACTCCTAGATAGTCATTTGCCCTCACCATTCCAGCTCCGTTCCTTCCCAATACCAATTTTTGTTCTTTCATAGTTTATATCCTTTCCTAAAGATCATGATTTTCGATTTAGTTTTGTTTATTCTCAGGCCCCAATCTTTACAGTATTTGCCAATTGCTTCAATAGCTTTACTTAGCCCCACAACCGAGATGGAACCTGCCACTGGATCATCTGCAAACAATAATCCTGGTATTTCCCTATTATTAATAACTGGTAAATGCTTATTAAGTTTTTATCTGTTCCATAATTTCATCTATAAATAGGTTAAGTAGCACTGGACTAAGTTTGCACCCCAGTCTAAGCCTTGAATTATTCGCGTTTTCTTCAGTAATACTTCCCTTGGCTATTTTCACACATCACTCATTATTTGCATATAAATGCTTTATATGCTTTATATATGATTCGCTCACTCTTTCTTAATTAGTTTTAACAATAGTGCATCCCTGTAGATAGTGTCGAATGTTTTTTCTAAATCAATAAAAACCATGTATTCTCTGCCCCGTTTTTGCTTTAGTATTTACCCACCATTGTCTTTATAATGAATACGTTATCTATTGTTCTTCCTTTTCTAAATCCTGCGTGGAATTCTGATAGCTTCCCCTCTTTCTCCGCCCATCGTTGCATTCCGTCAACTAGTATCCCTGTGTATACTTTACCTATCACTGCTACGAGGGTAATATCCCTGTAATTTGTAGGATCCTTTATATCTGCTTTGCTTACTGGTATATGCTGGTACTACAATTCCCTTTTTCCAGCTCTCTGGGACTCTACCCCTTTCATGTATTGAGTTAAACAATTTCACAATTAACCTCAGTCTATCATCATTTTCCACCATGCTTTCCAGAATTCATCTGGTAACCCATCGATTCCACGGGCCTTGTTATTTTTTAACTTTAATATTTGTGTTTTTACTTCATTTATCTTAATTTCTTTATCTAAATCCTGAATATACTGTAATCGTTCTTCTAAGCTCTCTTGAACTTTGGCTAATGTTTGCACCCCGTATAAAACCTTTAAAGTAATTGCACCATGTTTCCGCCTGTATGTTGTTCGCCCCACTGCTGTTCTTATATATCTGTTTCAGCATTTTCCATATTGCATTCGTATCCTGATTTCTTGCCGCTTCATTAATTTTATGACTTAATCCCCCATTCTTCCGCCTCCATTAGGCATTTATAGCCCCATCTTTGTAATAAAAACTATTCTTTTCTTTTTGTTCTCCTGTCTGCCCCCATTTCTTTAGTTCTATTTCCACTTTTTCTTTGTCTAGTAACATTCATCATACCATACTTCCCCATTTTGTGAGCAAGTATTATTCTCCTTCATTTTCTATCCTGCCTTTTTTATTACCTGCTCCATTCTCAACATAGCTCATCTACTTCAACCTTTTGTATCAACATTTCCAGATAAGATAACCCTATTATTTCCATCCCCTTCTCTAGCAAAATATTTTCCTATCTTTATCCCTCCATCTATATGATCTGAATTCCTTACTGTTTTCATCTGATTATCTTCTTTTCATCTCGCTTTTAATGTTAAAACTTACTTTTAATTGGAAGTGACAACTCCTAAAAACATTGTTAATGATTTCAAAGTCCGCAAAGTATGCATCTAACTCTGTTCAGTATAGTATATAATCTATCACACTTTGTCCATTCTTATTTGTAAATGCTAACTCCCCTGTTTTATCCCTCCGTTTTAATCCATTACATACAATCAAATTATTCATTTCACAAAAGTCGAACATCTTCATTCCCTTACAATTGCATATTTTGTTTCTGATCTTCCTAGTTTCTATATCTGCTGTATTCTTTATATCGTTTTGTGCTTCACAAATTATGATTTTCTCTTCTCCTGTCCTTACATTAAGGTCTCCTACAATTATTATATCTATTTCTTCTATATCCTGCTGCACTTTCTTGAACATATTTTGATCGTCGAATTTCGAAACACTCAGTGTGTTTTACACAACTCCTAAGCACACGTTTCTTTTGTTCACCTCTCCTACTTCCATTATACACCACACAACCACCCCCTTCCTATTCCATTTAGTGCTCATGTAGTTGTTTGTGGGGGCTCATTTTCTGGGGCTTCCTGGTCCAGTGAAGACCATTTTTGCCACTTATACACTTAAAAAAGGTCCTTAAAAGTGTTTTCTTGCCAAACTTTAGCTGTAATCTTTTCAAAACTTTGAATTCCTGTATGTTTTCCTAGATAATAAGCTTTGTGGTAATGCATTACTCAATACATGTTTGCCTTGTGCTAACAACTAGAGAAGAGACTTGTTCTATTAGGCCAATGCATAAACAGAATTTGATAAATAATTTCCAGAAATCCGTTTGGGAAATAGTTTTACTTCTTATTTAAGAAAAACGTAATTAACTACATATACGCATTCTCTGTTTATGAAACTCTTTAATGTTCTCTAATCATGAAACTCCTTAACATTCTCTGTCAAAGAAACACTTAAATATTCTGTATTTACATTGAAGTTAAGATTTTTTTATCTATAGAGGATAACCATTGCCACCATAAGAGGAATTCCTACAAACATACTCACCGTTGCCCACTCAAGGACACAAAGTAGTTTTCGTTCTAGTGGTAAATTCTGGTTTACTTTTATCCATCCTAATCCATTCCATACTGCAAGCTTGGTAACTGGTGAGAGGTGTGAAGATCCTTCATTGCTAATAAATTGAATTTTCTGTAAGTAGCGTTTGAAGTCTCTTCATTCTGAATGAATTTTGTACAATTTTGTATTACTGGTAAACCATGCGAGATACACAAAAACTAAACAAATAAAATATGTAGATCTTATTAAAACACAATTTATATAAAACTGTTTTGTAACGTTGGCCATTTCTCAGTTATTGTTATTGATATTAATATTTTAATGCTTTATAATATTTTAAAGAATTAAGCTGCGATTAATTTGTTTCTTGTAATGTCATGGAAACAGTACTCAACTTCAAACCAGCATATAGCAATCCAATTTTTGTAGAAACTCCTGTGATCGATACCACGACAAAGAATGTCGGAAAAAATCTGTCTGACTAACTCAGCTTTGTACATGAACTTATTTGCACATACGCCATTCTGTATTATTATTATTATTATTATTATTATTATTATTATTATTATTATTATTATTATTAAAGATTTTCCTATCCCTTCAACCTCCCGTGTGCATTTTTTCTATAAATAAGTGTGTATGGAAAACATTGTTGCAAACGTTTACCATCAAAATTAGGAAAATAGAAGAATCAGCTTTTGTAAGAGGAGTGGGTAGAGAAGCTCATGTAACACACAATATTTTAAAAACCATAACTGATTTCGAAACATTCCATATTGAATGTGTAATTGTTGATTATCTTCCATTCATACTCAGGAATCTGTGCGAAAAATCCCATCCATTGTATTGACTGCTGACTTGTCGGTAACTACTTTGTTACGAAAATGTTTTCTTGCCAAGTTTAAACAACACAGGACTTACTTTGAATAGTTATTGTTAAAGCAAGCTTGAAAGTTGATGTAATTCTGATTGCATGTATTGCGACAAATATTTGACTCGTACCATTAATATTTTTTTTATTTGAAAACGTTTTACTAATTAATAATATTGCAGTTTAGCAACGTTATTTTGCCTGTAATAAACAATGAGGTTGCGCTTCATGAGTATTTATAACAAAGTTGATGGCTGTTACCAAATAGAGAACCTCTTTTTAGATTTAATTTCCTTTCATTCTTGATTATGGTAGCCAATTCTAAATCCTCCAACATTTCAAATTATGCACAGAAGCAGATTCTAGTGAAAGCAGTGTTGATTCACCATTGTCCTCTGCTGAAGCCTATAGAAAAACACAAGCTTTGGTTATGGGCAGGCTTTTCCTCAATGTAAAAGATTTGATAGTGATGTCGCAAAATACCAACTTTAGAAAAACATGTTCACTCTGAATAAACTAATAATGCAGTGATGAGGGCCAAATTTTTAGCTGTACTTTATTGACTCATAAGGGCGAAAGCTCAGAGAAGTGTGACATTTGTGATAAGAGCTTTACTCAGTTATCAGCTATGAAATTGCATAATTTGATACATGCAGGTAAAAAGATTCACGAGTGTGAAATTTGTGAGAAGAGCTTCACTCGGTTGTCAAGTTTGAAGTCCTATAATTTGATATAGGAAGGTAAAACGCCTCATAAGTGTGAAATTTGTGAAAAGAGGTATGCTCATCCGGGTGTTTTGAAAAGGCATAATTTCATACAGGGGATAGAAAGCCTCACAAGTGTAAAAGTTGTGAGAAGAGATTTACGGATTCTGGTAATTTTAAAAGGCATAATTTACAACGTGGAGGTAAAAGGTCTCACAAGTATGAAATTTGTGAGAACTTTATTGATTTGTCACATTTAAGAACGCATAATTTTGATAGGGAAATATGTAAGAAGCGCTTCACAGGTTGCGAGCTATGAAATTACATAATTTGATACATGAGGCTAAAAGACTTACAAGAGTGCAATTTTTAAGAGAGGCTTCACTCAGTTGTCAAATTTGAGAACACACGATTTGACACTCAAGGTAAAAAGCCTCACAAGTGTGAAATTTATGAGAAGAGGTTCATTCATTCGGGTGATTTGAAAAGGCATAATTTGGTACACGAGGGTAAAAACCTCACAAGTGTGAAATTTCTGAGAAGAGCTTTACTCAGCTGTCACATTTGAAAACTCATAATCTGATACATGAACGTAAGAGACTCACAGGTGTGAAATTTATGAGAAAAGCTTCTCTCGGTTGTCAAGTTTGAAAACGCATAATTTGATACATGAAGGTAGAACGCCTCACAAGAGTAAAATTTGTGAGAATACATTTACTCAAATGTCGCCTTTGAATGCCTATAATTTTATACAAGGAGGTAATAGGCCTCAAAGGTGTGAAATTTCTCAGAGGACCTTGGCATATTTTTGACATTTGAAAACACATAATTGGTATATGAAGGTAAAAAGACTCACCATTGTGAAATTTGCGAGAAGAGCTGCACTCTGTTGTCACCTATGAAATTACGTAATTTGATACATGATGGTAAAAGGACACACAAGTGTGAAATTTGTGAGAAGAGCTTCAATCAGTTGCCAAGTCTGAAAACATATAATTTGATACATAAAGGTAAAAATCCCAGTAGTGTGCGATTTCTAAGAAGAGGTTTACTCATATAGGTGCTTTGAAAATGCATAATTTGATACATGAGGTTAAAAACCTCACGAGTATGACAACTGTGAGAAGAGGGTTATTCATTTGGGTGATATGAAAAGGCCTAATTTGATACACGAAGATTAAAACCCTCACGAGTGTGAAATTTGTGAGAAGAGGTTTACTCATTTGGGTGAACTGAAAAGGTATAATTTGATACACGAGGTTGAAAGGCCTCACAAGTGTGAAACTTGTGAGGAATTCTTTACTCATCTGTCACATTTGAAAACTCATAATGTGATCCATGAAGCAAAAGGCCTCACAAGTATGAAATTTGTGAGAAGAGCTTTACTCATTTATCACATTTAAAAATGCATAATTTGATACATAAGAGTAGAAAGCCTCGCAAGTGCGAAATTTATGAGAAGAGCTTCATTCGGTTGTCATCCTTGAAATTGCATAATTTGAGGACCTTAAATAAAAAAAACTGCCAAGTCTAAATTTACAAAATTTTCACAAGTTGATAAAACCTTGCGTTTGGTTTATAATTTGTAGTTATAATGTGTGTGTGTTTGACAACTGATGTTGAAGGGTTTGGGAATAATGTGAGAACAGAAAGTTAAACGTACAGCTATTATTTTGCCATAAATGTGGATTTTATTTTTGGCTTGGAGGGTTTTGGTTGGAACATGATAGTAACATTCAATTCAAAATTCTATGATTTAAACTAATCTCTACAATCAGGAACTTTGCGCTAACAATGAAATATTTCAATAATAAGGTTTTTACAAATGGAAATTCAAGAATAATGGTTAATTGAATTAGTTGTGGTTCACCAAAATAGATATTAGCCATTTTGTAGTGCAAAACTTTCGTATTGTTTTTAAATTCTCAGGCCAGGCGCACGTTCACTCCCATTCTAATCACAGGCAGGCTCATCTTCCAATTCAAGTAGATCTTCATTGGAAGTATAGATGAGTGCCTTGTAGAACTTGAGGCTCTCCATTTCTCGCCATTCCATTCCAAAGTGTTTTTTCAATAGATTGTCGATGTCTACGAGTTTTTCTCTTTTTCACTTGGACACCATTTTGAAGAATATTAAGAGATTATTACCTGATCTCTTTTCCTTCTTGAGAATACTTTTGGGGATACATAGATCACTGTGATATTGTGCTTTACTCTAAACTGTAACTTCACTGCTTGTTTTTCTCAATATTATGCTTCCGATTTGAGCGACCTAAAAATGCCATGCAAACGTGGCTTCTGAAATTCTTGGCTGAAATATTTAAAGTAATAGACACGGAAGTCATTGTTGATAAAATGAATATTTCCAAATTGTGAGTAAAACTCATGATATTCTTAAGGATGGATTGTGCTGGGTTTTTTCTGGCAACTTTCTCTATGTGACCAAATGCACGATCTCCTGGTAGAAATGAGTGTCCTTTCACTGGATAAATAATTTCAAGGCTCTCAGTAGCAGTGGGGGCAGCTTCAAACAACCATTTTGAACACACTGAGATCACAGTGCTTTTATCACATCAATTTATCAGTGCTCTTCACATCAATTTGCCACTAATCGAATGCTTCTGATATTTTTGAAATCAGTATTGGACAGCCTATGACACATTGCAGAGGAGATTTCATTTGCACCCTTGTTCCTGTTATACTCTGACCATGTGTACATAAACACAATTCCCTTGTTCAGCTTTGATTTGGAAAATATCTCTATTGTTATAAAATTATAAACATACAGCTGTCTACTGCAATAACAGGTCTGACCGCATTTTTGGCACTGGTATGTTCTTTGACAGTCGAATGACCAAGCTTCCAGGTCAGTTTTATTTTGAGTGAATCGTAAAACGCCGAGGCCCTTAGGCGATGCACTCTGAGTTCTGTCATCAATTTTGTCTTTAAAACATTATCTTTTTCATACCCAATTGTCTCCTTCAAGCTCAGACTGAACAACGTCAGTCGCAAATACTCCAAATCCAATATTCTAATTTTCATTGAAATATCTTCTAAACCGAGTCTGTTTCCCTTAACTCAGGACATTCCTTGTTAATGTAGGTCCTCCACAGCTTTTTAATGTTGAGTTCACTTGGGAGGCAGTGATGAGTATTAGTTTTAGGCCTACAGTAATGACTCTCAATCACTGTTAGTGTATTAATAAAATCTTAACACTAGCCTTTTTGGTTCATTCTTTGCATGTGGTTCCAGCCTATTTTGTAATAACCTATCACGGTATCTGGTAGTTTTTGGCCACTGATTGTGCACAATCCTTATTAATGTAAAGAATACCCAAGAAAGTCTGTCTAGACACAGGAATAAATAATCCATAGTTGACTAACAACACGTATTTAACTGTTGATTTAGATTGTCGTGAACGGTCACGTTTTTAGATCATTTGGTTTTTGTTGGCTGAATGTACTTTGGTATGAAAGTATCCTGAATATTATTTTTCAGGTTTTGATTAAAATTATTCATGGAAATGTATAGTGTTTTGCATAGTCAGGCGCTTATATTGAAATGCTTGCTGCGGCTTCCCAGCATGATTAAAAGTTGAATAAACCGGCAATGACTTTGCAGAATAGCTGTAACAATAAATAATAAACATTGTTGTCGGAATGATAGTTTCTTTTATGACGCTGTCACAAATATTAATGTAGAGTATGAAATTTCATAGCTAAACTAAACATACATACCTTACCTTACTCTCTTTTCCCTCTCATGTTTCTGGTTGCTAGGATATGCTTTTTTCTTCCGACGTCTGCCTGGATGACATGGATTTATATTAATAGGACAACCTTCCATGTTATTAACATATTGCTTAATAATTAACAAATGTATGTTATCTTATGACCTGATATTCCAACAGCTGTGAAACCTATGCAGAATAAGACATGGACTATGTCACATGAGACGGATGAGTAGTTTCAATTGGCTTCAATCATACATGGTGGTTCTTGCTTGCAATGGCTGCTGGACTTGGCGGTTATTGCATGAAACTGCAAATTCATACATGCGATTTTAGCATAATAGGGGGGGGGTTGATTCTGACTGCTAAAATATAACAAAAGAGCTCTTCGTGGCATATACAGCTTCAAAATATAAAAACTTGGATTTTGCAGGTTTTGAATCCAGATGCCTCATTTGATACAGGATAGTGAACAGTCTCACATGTGGAAGTTTCTGAAAAGGGCTTCACTGAGTTGTCACATTCAAAACGTATAATTTGATACATGAAGGTATAAAGCCTCATAAGTTAAATTTGTGAGAAAAGAAGAGCTCGATTGTCATCTCTGAAATTGCATAATTTGATAGGAGGCGCGGGTCGTCATATGTGTTCATGGGTTTAATGAATCCCCTTATAAAATTAAAATTCAGAGCAAACTTCTTTCTTTTGGCTCATTTTAACATTAAAATCCATTAATGCAATATGACTTTTTCATTCCCGTTGAATTAAGACAAAATCTTGCTGGATAATTACGCGTCATGACGTAAGAATGCCTAGTTTCGTGATGTGTTCAAACGGCTCATAGAACGCAGGGAAGTGGTAAGTTTGTGGATGAGGGTAATGGAGATGAAAGGAGAAAGAAACAAGAGAAGTGTCCTGCAATCGCTAAAGTTTGTCTTAGAGACAACCCAAAGTCCAGGCGACGGCTCACAGAACTTAACAGGTATCTTCCCCCTTCACTTTTAATCCGACCTTGACATTCAGCTGTTGACAGCAAATTCAAAATTGCAAGGTGCATGAAATCTTTTTGGTTTTATCCATAACTTACAAGTAAAGAAAATAATTTTTAAAAGCGTGTTAATTTGAAATGAAGTGAAGTGCGTGTGTTTGTACCATGGTAAGTACTGCATTGACTGTTGCGAACGTAGTTAGGAAATTGAACAGTGTAAAGTTTCTGTTGGAAGCTGACTTTTCTAAAGCTTCACTGGAAGATAAACGTAAAATAAAACAGGCGGGCCAAAACCTCAACCTTCTCTAAGTCAAAAGCAATGTTAACGGCAAGGAATACACATGTTCGTTTCAAACTGAAATTTGCGAAAGAAATACATGGATTGCTGGGTGTAATATTACGAATAGATCCGGTTGTTTACCTTCTTAAATTTTCCTAAGGGAAAAGACTGCAACTGGACGAAAACTGGAATAGCAGCTTTAGGGCACCTGTCTCAGGAAATTAAGAAACATTTCGGATCTCAGTTACATGTAAAATTCCGCGTTTGTTATAAATTCCATCGCAATGTTCACTTATAAACTACAAGAAAACAAGAAGAGAAACAACAATGGAAATATAATACACTAAAAACCATACCTTCCTATGCGTCCTTTGTTGTTCAAGTGGCACAGCTAACAGCATATCCTCTTTCGCTTCCCTACACACGCACAAAACAGTTGATGTAGTTAATGAGCATATCTCAGCCGTAAGTTCTTGACATTTCGCTAAGTTTTAAGATTTCTGCGGTTTTCTTCTTTGGCATACCTTTTAAACAAATTATTCACACTGAACACAACAGCCCTAAATCTACTGCTATATCCACTGGTACTAGTGGGCTTACTAAGCGACATTTTCATGAAAAAGTTAACTTTATAAACGCTAGGATAAAGCCTGTAACTGTAAGAACAGTACACCGCAGTTGAATTCACAAGTGAGTCGCTTAACCTTCCAGCAAACGCGCTGTAAGAAGTACACCGGCAGTAGTTTTGTTTTGTCAATGCTTTAACAGTGCTTTAACCTTGAGCTATCGCGTCAATGGTGCAATGAATTCCATTGTTGGTGCTTCCTCAAGAATGTGATGACAGTTGTGGATTCTTTTCTTAAAGTTCACGGTTGGCTTATTCTTTATACGGCTTATTTTTTATTTAACTTTTTTAAGTGCATTCCAAGTAACGAGGTGTTGAATGTTGTAAAAAGCACGACACGCTCTTCTCATGTAACGGATACGTGCTTGTTCTGTAACTATTAAAATGCATGTAATGTTTCCCAATGGTATTATTCTGTGTAACAAAACCATGCATGGCGTTGTTTATTAAAAATGTAATGTATGCTTTTGTAGAGATGTGTCGGAGGGTTTTGAAAGGATTTTCATGACGAGTTTGTAGCTGTATTAAAACCTCGTGGGATAACTATTTATAAATTTATTTAGGACATGGAAAGTTGTACATTATTAAGTGATGAGTATCTCTATGACATAAATATGTAAAATAACTACCACAGCAATGTATGTATTGCTATTACAAGCATAATTATAACTAATAGTCGCCGTTTAAACTTTGCGAAAGATAAGTAAATTAATGGCGAACCATCGGTGTAAAAATACGATTCTTTTTTCTACCTGTTCAGGAAAATGTCGCCTTTTATCCTAGCTAATTGCTGGTTTTCTGAAACATGAAATACGCATGCGCGCACATGATATTGCAATTAGAGTTTTACCAGCAGCGAGGTGTACTGTGCGTATGAGGCAACGTTGCACTGCTGCTATACGCTAGTGCCGTGTTAGTGGACACGCCTCAAACGGCAAGAGACATGGACCGCATTATAACATAATCTGTGGCGTATTACTTTGAAATAATAATCAAAATTTTACTTGATTTTTAACACTAGTTTTAACTTTCTGTAACAATCAATATGCTAAGATGAAACAAAAAAATGCAAACAAAATGTATAGACAATACCTGGCAAGAAGCATGAATGCATACACTGATCTCCTCTTAAAATCCTATGTGTTATAATCTCCAAATGGTTATCAAATACTCTTACTCCTGTTTTAGTCCAAATCATGAAAGCAATTGAAACATCTGTTTAAACATAACTAACTACTTTGTTGGATTAGAGACCTATGGAAAAAACCAAATCAAAATGCTACAGTTTAAATACCACAATGGGAAGAAGCTTTGTAATTGTAGCAATTCATTTTATAGCATGCCTTAATTACTGTAAACGTTAATTTCCACCCCAGTAATGTCATCACTAACCTTTGTTTTCATGTTTTCAGGCTCCAAAAGTGAAGTCAATTCATCATACTCTCCAGCTTTGTTTAGGCTCTCTGTTTGAACTGTTGTTAGAAGTAATTAGTAAAACGAAGCATAATTTACTGCTGCAATTAATTCAATACAATGCTACAGTGAATCACATTTAGTAAGCAATATTAGCGTCTATAACATTCAATGCTGGTACAAACATTTCAATGCAGTCCTGAAGTTCCAGCATCTGATTCCAAAGGCGTTGCTAATACTCCTTCCTCTTCGTTTTCTTCCAGAATATCTTCATCGCTTTCTTGAGGTCTATAAGAAGTTCCTCTACCTTTGGTGCAATTCTCACTTCTTCATTGCAATATTTCATAAATATGTTTTCCAGATGCTTTACCTTATTTCACCACATTTCTGGTGTTATCTATTAAAATATTGCTATTATCACCATCATCATTGCAATACTGTGAAAGCTCAAACAATGTAAAGCTCTTATACTTAAAATACCAACTATCTTCTAGTTTATACACTTGGTTGAGTACTTCCTTCCACACAGCTCTAGCTCGATTCAATCCTTGTCCTGGCCATGAGGCTACTGACTTATTATAACAATATTATGATATTGACCACACAACATGTATGCTGTTGTCAAATTGAAAAATCTGAAGAGTGTCACGCACAAATATCTCATCAAAGGCAACACGCAAAACGAGGGTGACACTCCTCACTCACTAATTGAAAAAGAAATCAGGAGGATGCGTAAATCTGGCCCAATTTATGTGCCATCACAGTAATACCAAATAATGAGAAGCGTAAAGAAAACAAAACCATACTTCAATGTCATTGAATATGGACACAAGTGCTTTATAAGCTTTAAGGACCTTGGTGACAAATTAGGCAAAAACTTTAGTGTCAATTGCAAATTCCAGTCATTTAATTTCAATGACAAGGATTGTCAGATTTGAAAAAGATAAGCTATTCAAGCTTTTTCATAAGACATCTTTTGAAGTCTGAGATTTGTGCTGATTTACAGCAAAAGCACATGGGGATGGGACATGGAGCAACCGCAACAAAATATCAACACCGGCGAGTTTTTCCACTGAAATGAATTTCCAGAGCTCAAAGGAGGAGCCAGCTTACAATTTCTCCGCAAATATTGCTTCTCGAAAGAAATACGATATAATGCCTCTCTTGATTTCCAAAATCATTCCTCAAGCGTATTACAGCTTTTATGCATCTTTGTAGTGTAATTTGGTTAAGATGAACTTTAGAATTGTTTTATGGTTACAATCATTAGTATTATAAGATTTCCGTGCCTTCTCAGAGCTAGTCAAAAAAGAAAGACAATGCATAAGAATATTAACTATTCAAGATTTGAACGGTTATGGCTGTGATGTTGGTAATTTAAGATGACTGTGATCTAAAGCTAAGAATATTGAATTTTTGAACTTGTTTATTCTATTCATTCAAAATGTTGAATTTGTTAATATAGCATTAAAAATCATTTTCATGCAAAATTGTCTATTTTCACTCATCTCTCCCTTCAGCGAATACTTACTACAATAGTAATAGCTAAATATTATCATTTAAGTAGATGTGAATACAACAATAAACACAATATTGAATGCATGAGGGTCATTCAAATGAAACCCGGTCACTTGTGTAAAGTAACGGTAACGATTTTATTAACTCAAAAATAGTCGCCAAAACTGTTGGCACATTTATTCCATTGCAACACTAGCTCCGATTCCATCTTTGAAGAAGCTAGTAGGCTGCTGTCGGATCCAGGCCTGGACCCATTCACACACTTCGTCATCCGTTGTGAATCAATGTCCGCGAATAGCTTGTTTTAGAGGTCCATAAACATGAAAGTAACACGACGAAAGGTCTGGACTCTACGGTGGATGTTCCAGCGTTTCCCATCAAAACTGCTGCAATGTCGTCTTCACTGCATTGGCAGTGTGTGGGCGGGCATTATCATGCAGGAGAATAACGCCATTGGACAACATGCCTGGGCGTTTCGACTTGATGGCTCGTCTAAGGTTCTGTAAAGTGGCCTGATAACGCTGGGCATTGATGGTGGTTCCCCGTTCCAGGAACTCGACAAGCAGCGGACCCTTGTGGTCAAAAAAGGACATCATGACCTTACCAGAACTGGTGTGCACGACCTTTGATTTCTTTGGAGGTGCTGAAGTCACATGTTTCCACGCTTGCCCTGACGCTTGCTTTCCGGTTCAAAACGGTGACACCACGTTTCGTCACCAGTGACAATATGTGACAGAAAGCCGTATTCCTCCTCATGATAACGTTGCAGACGACTCAAAGACAGCGCCATTCGAGTATTGCGCTGTTCAGCGGTTAGTTGGTGGGGAACCCACTGCGCACAAACTTTTCGAAATTTCAAGTGTTGATGCATTATGGTGTGAATGCTGCCCACGCTAATACCCAGTAACCGATGGATCTCGTCCATGGTGATTCTGCGGTTGCCTAAGACTAAAGCATTCACTTCCGCAACCATTTCAGGGACACGATGAGCCTGTCCAGGACGAGCATCGTCTTCCAGTAACTCGCGCCCCTCAAGGAATCTTTTGCGCCATTCCACCACACTTGAACGACACAGACTGTATTCACCGTACACAGCCTTCATCCGTCGATACATTTCATGGCCTCCAACTCCCTCCGCTGCTAAAAATCGAATCCCTCCTCGTTGTCCCTGTTTACTCGCCTTCATGTTCAGTAGTGAGCGATAACTTGTAGGACCACATTCTCTTCGGCGTGAAACCACACTGTCGCTATGCAACGTCAAACGTTGCGCACCTGCAGTCGCTCTACCAATAGATGGTGCCACCATACACGCAGTTACGTGGTGGCACCTTGCGTTTAATGAACAGTTAGACGCACTGATCAGGTTTCATTTGAATACCCCTTATATTATAATATAACGAGAATATTATATCTTAAAATTTACATGAAAGCCCTCATCGGATACTGTTACATCTTGAGATAATTTATTAAAAATAAATATTTCCAACAAAAAGTGTTAAACTATGATGTTCTCTTATTATGTAAAAGTTACATAATATTATTACATGCAGTCAGCAGCAAGCTTTCAAAACTTGTGAAACTTAAACTTCGATTTTCTAGAAGCGAGATATTTGGAGATGTAACACTCTTCTAGTAGGTGTGACAGACGGACGGACAGACAGACAGATATATATATATATATATATATATATATATAGAGAGAGAGAGAGAGAGAGAGAGAGCGAAGAGAGAGGCTGCACCAGAACCTCACCGACAAACTTATTGATGTTGTTCAGGGATACCTTCCGAGAATTTTGTTACAAGGGATCAGCGGTCTCCGGCGGCTCGTTACAGAGTAATTGCATTTCGTTAGGTTTCTTGCCCCAATTAGCTTTGTATCTGTATTGCACTGAAAATACTGCACAGCAATGCAAATGTCAACGGTATTCACTGTGTGTCATAAACAAATTTTTCATTAGCTCACGGTACCTGCTGTTGACAACAGTAAAGCCCTCTTTAGCTCGTTGCCCTGAAGTTTGCATTCAGTATTCTCGGTTCTGTCTAGGGTTTGGTTTTTCCGGCAATGTTAGCCTGTGTTAATAGTGATACACAGCAGTATGTGTAGGTTTACTGACGAAGAGTTAGCCGATATGAACCTCGTGTATGGGCTCACTGAATGCGATGAAGAGCGGCACAACGACGCTATGCGGAGTTGTTCTCGCACCGACGGCAACCACATCACAGTAATTTTGCATCTGTACATAGGCGTCTATAAGAAACTCGATCGTTCCATGTCAGAATGAAAGATATTGGCCGTGCGAGGTATGCAAGAGAATGTGTTACACGCGATTGCTGACAATCCTGCCGCAAGTAGTTTGCGCGTTATATGAGCTCTGAACACAAGCCAATCAACTGTTTCGCGGGCCGTATTGCATCCCATTATGTTCAATAATAGGAATAGCCATGTATGGGATTACGAAAATCCGCACGCATTGGTGTTTCGATCCTATCAACAGCAGTTTGCTGCGAATATATGGACTAGTATTGTCAGCGATTTTGTGATTGGACATTACGTACTTCCTGATACACTGAACGGAGTCGTGTACAAAAGCTCCTTCAACATGTCGTCTCACAGTTCCTAGAAGGTGTGCCGCTGGGAATTCGTCAGCTTATGTGGTTTTCTACATGATAGGTTGCCGGCACACCCTGCAAACGATGTTAGCACGACAAAAGATTGGTCGTGAAGGTCCTGTTCCATGACCAGCTCAAAAATTGAGTTTTGTTTATTGACGCTCTTTAACAGCTGTGGTTCTTAGCGTCGCATGTATATTGGGCGTGAAAGATCGGTAATTTTGTTCAATAGCCTCTTTATCAGGCTTGAGGTACTTCTACGTGCCGTAAATCTAGACACGGGACCACCGGTTTTCCTTCCCTTCCGAAGGAAATCATCCTAAGGATTTTTACGCCGGAAAAATCCATCCCCTGCACCGGATTTGGACTCACGACCTCGGGAACTAGAGGCCAGCATGGTAACTACTACGCCACGGAGGACGAAATGGCTAGCTGGGTCACCAGACATGGCATCAATGGACTTCTTCTGAGGGCATGTGAAGAACCTATTTTACCAGACTCCTATCAATACTCTCATGGGCCTGGATGCTAGGATTATTGCACACACTGATTATTCAACACACTGTGATAAAACTGTACGTTTTTCGTCTGCGGGATGTTGCAGGTCTCTGTGTTGTGCGTTGTACGTTTTGGTTATTGCATATTATACAGCTTTCTTCACTGTTGTGAAGGTATTTTCACAGGAACAAGGGTGTAAGGGTAACAAACCGAAAAAAATTATAATTATATTATTACTTTATAACCAGCCTTCGTAGACCATGTGTCCCTTATACCAAAATGCTCAGAGGAATAGCCTCTGAAAGTTGGTCGGTATGTGTATATATATACACAGAGAGATGGATGTGAATATAAATAATTATCAATGTAAAACGTAGAATATGATCACACACACAGATACATGCATCAAAATAATTACAAAAATTCGCAATGTTACGAGGCGATTAAACGAAGGAGCAGTCAACTGGTACACGCGTGCTTTCTCTAACCCAGTCCAATCTCGACAAGTTCATTTTCCAGCAAGGATATGTGTTCCGAGACGCCTACACCTACCCTTCCCACCTTCAAAACCAGTCAGTCTGGTAGGATCGCGAAGCAGAAATATAAGCCATTCTTTTGCTAGAGAAGGAAGAAGCCTGCTTGCTTTCCGAGAGATGACGCATATACGTGGATACCTCTTCAAACCACCCCAAACAACTGACGTCAGTTTCCCCCTAACAGGAAACGCCATCTCTCGCACATGACTTCGACGGTCAGTAATTATTCATCAAACTAGATAGAATAGAAGCACGGGAATAAAAAGAAAAGGAAAATGTGTTTAAATTGATTAATGCCCTATAGGGGAGTAAAACTAGTCATTTCAAATCCTTGTACGCTCCGTATTGATGGATAAAAACGTATGACCTCATTCCTTTAAGAGAGGTAGGGCATTTAAAAGACAGGTCTAGTGGTCGCAATCTCACTGGTATTTAAAAATAAGAAATAATATAGTTTTCACGACAGAAAAACGAACTAAATCTAGATCATATATTATAGACTCCCTCCCCCTTTCAATTCTCAGTGTAGTGCTCTTAGGTTTTCCCTTAGTTTTAAGCAGTGGCTAGATAACATAATAAAAACATTATAGAGGTCATTCCATTAGACAGATAGATGTTTATTTACCATGCCAGACGGGATATTAATGGCTGCTTTTTATAAAACTATTAGTTTTAAATCCAGTTTAATTGATGCACTCTTTTGTCTTAATTACATGGAAACCTTTTCAGATTTCCTATGATAGGCTGTTTAGACATACAAAACAATCGATGCGTATTATGTACCCCTTTTAAGGAAAGATCTGCATTGCGCTTCCCACGGGGAATGGAAATAAAAGCGCCTATTTCATTATAGATATTACGTCTAAAAACTGCTACGCTTTCAAATAATTACTTTTAAATCCATAAATAGGTTTTTTCGCAAGGGGGAAAACACTTGTGTAACTCAAGTGATAAAGGTTTCCTAAGTGTATCGCATACATTTAAAACTATTTTAGCAGCGTGGGAAAAAGCTATCCAGACCGTTCTGACACAAGATCTAAGCGTTAAGATGTAAATTTCATTTACAATAAAAGTAGCAGGTAAGAAGATTCGTTTACACGAAAACCCTTTAGAAAAAATGCGTTTAACCTAAGGGTATGAAATTATGCGGAATCAACGGTCCATAAGAAAGGAAGCCAACGCCTTTTCTCACTGAATATCTTTACAGAATGGTATTATCTTAAATCGGCATAAAATCGGATTAATACAATGCTTGTGGGGGGAAAATAAGCGCTTCCACTTCTCATTCATTTCGATTAGTCTACAAAAATGATGAGGGGGTATTCTTTCAGCAGTTAAATAGCAGATCATAGAAAAATATCTAAGAGTGATTAGGCATATATTTATCTCTTCTGCGCATACGTAAAAATATCCAAAAAAAAGTCTGCTTTGATCAGTTTTCCTTACAGCTGTCTCTATATTCACATCCTTAACACGTCAAAAGAGGTTATTTTTCAAAGACTTTTTGCTTCAAAGATCCTATCGAAGTCTATACTGTTAGCTATGTGGACTGCGTTAAAAAGCGATGAAATAATAGGATCACCGATGAATTTGATCCTGTCACAACAGCATATTGTTACGTCAGTACAAGGGAATAAAATTACGTTTACGCCTTATGATAAAAGAGTTTTGCAGAGGACGGAATATCAACTTATGCATGTGGACATTACAGCGTTGTAAACAGTGCATAAAACAATGTCACTATGGTCTCAACATAATAATTTTCTCCACGAGTCTACAATTATAAAATGGAAAGTTACACAAGTGCTACGTATACACCTAGCAGACATCTGACGAAGAACGAAGAATAAGATGGTGGAAAAGGAAGGCGTTAACTCTGCCACTAGCTACAACTTTTAGTGCTGGGCTTAATCCCAGATAAAGAGGAGAGGCGCCTACCCTTACAATCCTTATCTAATGAAACACCAATTGACTTTATATAAACCTAAATAAAGCTGATAAGGTCGCTACGCGTAGTCAATAAATGTAACCCCATAAAAAGCAAGCTGAATAAAACTTTATAATATCTCTTAATACATAAGGATGGGCTAGTTTAGACTAGTTCCATGTGTCTTAGAAAGACTGTTACTCATACATAGTTTATCGCATGTTAGCATTAGAATATACACAAGTCCATAAAAGGATCCAATATGACTGTACAACGAGAGAAATGACTGCAAAACATCACAATACAGATATATTACGAGAGAAAATCTCTTTAAAATGATATAATGCCTTAAAAGTATGTTAAACACATGTTCCAGTGCTCCAGGTGCTCATAAAAGTACCCGAAATGCCTATAAAGGTATCAAAAATACCGTCAAGGTACTGTGAAACGTCCATAAAAGTGCCAGGATACCTATGTCAGTGTTCGAAATGCCTACAAATGTGCTCAGAATACCTATACAAGTGTTCGCAATGTCCATGAAATTGTCTAAAACACTTGTGTTAATATGTGAATTACCGATGAAATTACCCCCAAATGTGTGCATTAATGCCCATAAAACTGCCCCAAGGTAGCTGTGTTAATGCCAGAATTCCCCATGGATTTACCCAAATACCTCTGTTAATATAAGAATTACCCATAAAATTGCCCAAAATACTTCCAAACTGTCCTGAAATGTTCTAAAAGTCTGTAACAATTCATCAAAATACCTTTTCCAGTTTTCAAAATACCTTTGAAACGCCTAAAATGCTCTAGCCGTGCTCCAAAATGTCCTAGAAGCCTGTGTCAATACCCGATTCTTAGCCTAAAATACCTTCAAAGAGGCTATAATATTCCTTCCAAAAACAACCACAATGCTTTCAAAAGTATCAAACTACATTTGAACTGCATAAATACCTTCAAAATGTTCCTAAGCGTTCTAAAAACCTGTACGAATAGCAGAAGTATTGATCCAGTTTCTAAAATACTTACCAAATGTCTTAAACTTCCCCTGCTCGTGTTCCAAAATGTCCCAAAAGCCTGTGGCTATACCTGATCCATAGCCCAGCATACATCTGAAGTGCTCGAAATATTCCTATCAGAACCCTGCAAAATACGCATGCCAGTGTCCGAAATTCTCATAACATTTCCCAAAATGACCCTAAAAGTGCTCAAAATGGCCGTAAAGGCGCTTCAACACACCTGTTTCAAACGCCTAAAATGCTCTTAAAGGTGCTTTAAATGTCTGTTCCAGTGTCCAAAATAGAACCTATCCTACCGCGAAAGTGCATATGCGCATATCCCTACCCACCATCTCCAATGAATGCTTAAATTGTTCTCAGAGCCACCCTTGAACACCAACTTCTAGCCTCCCTGGCACCTTTCCTCGTTTTCCATTTACTCCCATATAAACGCATTTTCTACCCTTCAACCCCAGCCCAACCTACTAACTTTCTTCGTTTTCCCTATCTCTTCCCATATAAACGTAATTTTCTGCGCCATAATCCCTCTAACTATCCTACTAGCAGTAATTATTATTCACTTTCAAAATTGAAAGTAATCTAATATTCTTAAACATAAAGTCCACCTGGAAAAGTCGAAAGTATTCATGAACAGCTAACAACTTAATATAGCTTTGTCAAGGTATAAGACGAACACACTGTCGTTCTGGGAGAATTATTAACGGTACATTATTGAGGCATGTAAGTGCCTCTTGTGATTATCAATTATGTGTTCTAATACAAATAGCCGTTAACCACGTGAGAACGATTCCCGCTACAAACCATACAGCCCGCAGCATGAAGTGTGCCCAGCGCACTAGCATCCGTTGCTTCAACAAGTACAGCGACAAGCGGTAAACGCTAGACTTTCCCTTCTTTAGAGGCTAAGGTTAGCCTTAGAACAAAAATTAAAACTGTTGTCAGCACGTATGCTAGAGGATAAAGAAAATTGCTTAAAATAACTTTGCCAACGACATACGGACAGAAGGATGACAGTCATACATTTCCAAGATCCCTTACGAACCTTTATATAGAAGAAGGCGTGATCAAGAAACGGGTAAAATATTACGGATGAACCACTGAATGACAAGTGAGGCAGTATTTTAATACCTGAATAATTTCAATTGTTATTTATTATAGGTAAATTCAATAACAGCCCGCCTTGAAACAATATTTATGTAATAATTATTTTAATTGTATGTAACAGTCATTGCAAATGCTTATTTTTTTATTGTAAACATATTTTATTAATGTTATATGAATACTTTATATACTCTAATAATGCAAGAACTGTGAGATTAATAAGTTTTAGGTTGCTAACAATGAGTAACAATGAGCTAATTGTGGCAATAATGTGTTTGGAATTTGAAAATATACTGGTCATGATTATAGCGACGATGACCTAAATTCTCTAACAGTTTTAAATTAGCCAATCATCAGCAAAGAAAAAAATTAAGTTAAATGCAGAAATTCTATTGGACTAGAATTAGCCAATCAGAGACTTGCAATACGGAAGCTTATGGGTTTTGACCGTTGAGGTTAGTCAGTTGCTGGCTAGACTTGGTAAAGTATAGATGGAAAAATCTGTTCTATACGGGTGATTAGTAAAAACAGATATACGCGCTAAGTGAATATATATATATATATATATATATAGTGGTTTATGAATATGTGCAAGAAGTTAAAATAAAAGTGAAAATTTAAAAGTTTAATTCTGTGACGTCTACAATAATTGTCATTACCACGCCCTGCCCAAGATAAATGACTCTAAATTAAGACTGACGCAGCCGAGGCAGATTCAAACAATAATATTACGTAAGCATTAAATTCGAACCGATGCTCAAAGCAACTATTAATACATAACAACTCTTCAAGTTTGCGTAAACATTTATTACGCAACAACAGCAGCAAATCATCTTCAAGTTACGTATTTATTACGTAACCAGCATCAATAAAGCATCTTACAACTACAAACAACTTCTTCAAATTGTCTCCCATACGTGGGGCAGTTAAACATAAAGCATCTTCCAACTACCTATCATCTACTTCACAACACTGGAGCTGCATTAGTCTAGGTCTGTGATTAACAATGCCGTCGCCGCTTCAGCTGACTGATACTAAAAGTGAGATAAGAGTTGGCACCATAGAGAGTCAAGAGGTTTTCTCATTGGGAATCCAGCTGATCAAGAATAGCAGGAAGGGGGTGCATATTGGTAATGACCAGCTCTTTGAAGTTGTTGTGTGCATAGCACCGACGCCTCAACACCGTCCCATTTACGTAATGGCAAAAAGTTAACGACTATACCTTACAGACCCAAGCTTAATAATGAAAGGAGTTTGACCAAGTTGTTCAGACTCGGCCTTCTCAAATAAAGTAAGACGTTCTTCCATGTCTTTTTCACTCTAAGCTTAAAGTAGAAGTAAACAAAACGTAATGCAACACTTCACCAAGCACATGACAGCACTAGTGGGGAATGGCGAGAACTAAGTACCCGCGAGAGGAAATTGCTTCAGACAGAATGCGAATACGGTACGTTGTGAAGATTGGAGATCATTAGTTTTTAAACATTTTATGTCTTATTCCTATAGTTTCCCTTACATCCTAAACTTCCAACACATAATAGTAAAAGTATGCAAATAAATGTGGTACCCGTACAGTTCGGCATCTCTGATTAAAGGTACTTGATTAAACTGTTTTGAACTCCATGTTTTAGAAATCATTCATTTAAGGAATAATATCAATATGCCACGTTTTCTTTAACTTTTATGACTCAGCATGTCAAGAAAGTCATTAGCCAATGGTTTGGAAAACACAACAGAAAACAAACGTGCCCAAGCAATTCGAGCAACACTTCTGCATCACTAAAAAGAAGCTCAGTTGTTGCTAAACAACAACCAACTCCATTCATTGTAGATTAAAGTTGGTTACTTTTCACAGAATTTGTTAAAAATATTAACACAATTATCTTCTTTCCATTTTTCGCGTTTTGTTTTCCACAATGGCAGAGAATTCTCAGCCATGACATTCTTGAAAGTTGTAAAAGAACACTGGCGGCTTATCCAGAAACCGGAAATGAACTGCAGCACCTGCACATAGTCCCTTAAACCCTCTGATACTACGGTTCATTTAGCTGTAGATGGATCTTAACAAAAACATTTTGTTTCATAAATTGAGCTGTTACAATAATTGGTGTTTTAAATTTCTCTGCAGAAGAATAACCACAAAATGTTATGATGTGAACCGGGCTGTTTTATGCAGAGGTGAAGACGATAGCTAAGCGGGAGAAGTTGTAGTTTGTCCACCAGTCAATGAGGTGCGCTCTTGTCAAGTTGTTTTGTTTACAACTCCTTTAAACTTAAAGTGAAACCACTTTAAGAACTCCTCCAAATGTAGGGTGGGCGATGTCCTGCTGCAGGGAGATATACGCACGCGACATATATGGCGCAAGGCTTTAGTGGAGGGATTGCTCAAGGACGTGATAGGAGGACAAGAACCACCGTCCCTCGCCAACCGGATGGACGTCGTTGGATATAGATCAGGGTAGGGACGACGACAACGACAACATACAGACAATATGATAATATTCATGCATTTCAAGGCCGTTAGGACCTTTATACGGAACAACGGGTGATCAAGAAACAGAAGCAAAAGGCTATGGATGAACCATTGAATGATAAGACTAAAACTGGATTAGTCTAGGCTGTGATTAACTGTGTTGTCGCCGCTTCGGCTGTTTTTAAAGCTCCCCCATGATGAAAATCGCATACAGTTAGATCAAGGATCTTGAGGGCCATAGTCCTTACTAAGTACCCTATCTTCAAAAATTTCCTGAATTAAGCTTAATGACTCATCAGTTGTATGCGCGGTAGCGAAATTATTGTTCGAAATACCCAGACTGAAATTCAACGTCGGTCAGCTGTTAAAAACGGTGTAAGTCATTCCTGTATCTGTATGATCTTATTATTTGTTCAGAAAATATAGGTCCTATCATTCTGTATACATTTACGGTATATCACACACCAATTTTCGCGTCATGCAGGGGAATATCGTGTGTAAAGTCGGTTTCCCTGTGCTTCAGTATTTTTTATTTTACGACAGAGCATGGCCATGTAAACTGAACTATGCTTCATTACATAGAATATTAAGCGTCGGTCACTCACTCTATCATTGACATTTGGCAAAATCCAATTACAAAAACGTACCCGACTCTGACGATCAAGTGAAAAATAAAGTGTATGCAACAAACCCCACACATTGGAAGAACTAAAAGAAAACATGAGGCGAGAAATTCACTCAATTTTCAGATATTGAAACTCTCGAGTGTAAATGGAAATGTCCTGAGAAGATGCCATAAATGTGATGATAGAGAAGGACAACATTTCCAACCTCTCTTATGATAAGGTACGTAGTTATTATCACTATAATTGTAACTGTAAATATGAGAACGTGAGGCGGTTGCGCGGAAATTATAACTGCTTCGCGGGAGTCCGAGCTGTAGTGGCCAGCGCTCGAGCAGACGTACGGTAGCCGCAGTGTGGAAGAAAAACATTGTATATAAGGCTTATAAATAATTACGGGTATATTGCTTATTTCTTGCTACATTGTGGCTACTTCAGCATTCTTGATTTATAGTTGCAGAACTGAAACTTAATGCTCATGCATTCATTTCTGCAACGCATCACCCACACACACACACACACACACACACACACACACACGTTGTGTTCGTCACAGGCACATTAAAGCGCATGTGCTTTCAACATTATAGACCTGTTTAAATGATAAATATCCCTTTCATTTCCGTGCTGTTATCACTTCCTTCCTTATTTTGCTTGCTATATTAAGCAATCAATGTGATTTGTACGTTGAAAATCGTTAGTATGCGGTTGTAATCTGTTGCTGTAAAATCATTCTAAGCTATAGTAGTTATCGGTACTGTACTGAAGCTGAAATGAGTGATATACGGCGTTTCCCCCTCCAGGAAACCACGAATTGAGAGTGAAGAGCCAATAGAAAATGCCACTGAATCATGACTTGAAAATATTGTGACCGCACGCGCGGCGCACCTCCCGGCCGATACTTGAGCATACCTTGCAGCTGGCCGGTTAGAACAATAGCGAGTGTGGAATAAAAAGCCCTTTGTTTGCCGCTTACCTGTTCTGGAGCGTTAGTTTCGGCATGTTCTCGTGGGTTCCTTTTCTAGAAGGTTCCACTTTTGTATGCGGGACGTATATAAGGGACAGCTGTCTATCAGGACAGTCAGCCATGTCAGTGTTGAATTCAGTCGAGTGTTGAGTTTTGTTAGAAATGACAGTGCAGTTTAATTGTGAGTTGTAACTCGGCAGTCAGTTCTGATTTGAAGGATGGATTAACTGTGTTGTATTCGAGTGTGTGCCAAAATGACTAAAGTGTAACCTTTGTGTTTGGTTGAGTGTCTTGTGATAAATAAAGCGTGTTTTCGCAGTAAATGGTGTTCTCATTTGTTACAACATAGAACCGTAATAAATTACAGTAAACTTGCACAGCTCATAAACGAGAGCAAGACGGTCAAGATCGAGAGATAATGGGTTATATGAATAAAAATGAGTATATAGTATATGCTTCACCTTTTCAAGTAAATACTCAGTTTGGTAAGAATAAAACCTTTCGAGTATCTACCTCATTTTGAGAAAATACTCAAGTAATGGAAGCAGAGTGGAACATACTCAGGCATCCATCTTACAAGAGTATGTGCTCTTATTTGGTACGAATAAAAGCAAGTATATTCTCATTTTTACGAGTTCATTCTCCTCTCATGGTTAAATGCATACTCACTTCTGAGCATATATTGACTTTTTTACTTAAAACTAAATATGAAGAGAATGGCACAATTTATGAGCTGTATAGTATTCATGGAAAAGTTGCAAACATAGCCATGGGCATTAAAGAAGTTTCAAAATCCTACATTATTTCAGAAAAACATAACCTAGAAGTAACATTGAAAATCAGCTTTATTAATTAACCCTACTATGCAAAGTGTTAACAGATATCTACTCATAACTTTAAATTATTTGCCTAATTCTTTATATTAACATTACATTCCTTTCATTAATACAATAATTCTAAGAAAACTTTTCATAGTATACTTAAATAGTGTAAATATGCTGGGATTCTAAAAACTGTTGGATGACTTCATCCAGCACCTCATGAGTTATGGCTTTCCAATCCACAATTATTCCTTTCTTTTTACGTATAACCATTCTATTTATTGATTTTCTAAGATTGCCATGGGCATTCAAGGCGATTCAAAATCCTGCATTCCCTCATGAAGACATAACCTAGAAGTATCATTGTATCAAAGTATCATTGAAAGATTTATTAATTAAGTTTACTATATAAAATCCTAACCCCAAAATTCAGTTGCTTAAGAAGTTGGGCTACTTATAACAAAACTGTTTCATAGAAAAATAGTGTAAACATCCCAGGATTCTAGAAACAGTCTGATTTGAAACTGCATCCGGCACCTTATAATTATGACTTTAGAATCTGTGAATACTTTTTTTTGCTTGATTTATTGATAATAGACTTTTGCCTATTTAATTTTATTTATTGTTTTTCTAACTAAATTTACAGCTATGCTTTTGTGTCAGTTGCTTCAATTAATTTTTCATTTCCTCAAGGACTTCATATTTCTCTAACATTTCTGCTGAAACTTGTTATGCAACACAGGATAATCCCTGAGCAGTTTTGAAGGGGCAGAACCAAATACAAGACAATCTACTCCTCTAATTCAGAATGCCAAACAACACAACACCACACAATTAACGAAGCTAGTAAATGGCCAAAGAGTGTTGATAACACGAGTATATACGTAGATTTAAGTGAACAAAATGGTTCTGGGGATGAATATATACTCGCGTGAGGTAATAGGCTTTTATTCTTATGAAAATGAGTATGTTCTTATTGAGCTCAGTATATAATCACAGAAAATGTTCACACCCATGAGTACAAGTTTTGATAAAGTACTTGCTTTTTATTCATATGATCCAATGCCTTCAAATGAAGGTAATCAAAGCAAAAATTTATTTATATATTGCTATATACATATTTATATTTGGGTTTCCACGTAGTTGATAAGCCCAGATACATGTTTATAAGAGAACCATAGACTGCTAGTGATTCTTACAAGAGATATTGAGGGTGGAACAAAATGTACATTCCAGAAGGAGTGGCTTATTTCTTATCCTTGGTTATCATACTCTTCTGTAGCCAGATGACCGCTTAGCCGTGCGTGGTGTTTAAACCTGCTGTGAAGAAAGGTTTTCAGGTGTCGTTTATGCAAACGTCATGTAAAAAGCGCCACAAAATTTAATGAATGTGCAAGGCTCATATTGCTAGTCAGTGGCACCGAGGGATAATGATTCCTCTAGATAATTTTCACCGGGTGTTGTCCAGAAAACAGGTTAATGTGGAAGAACAAATAAGCTCTGCTCAGTCCAGCATTTATCCTACAATTTCATCTCTTATTTTCGTGCCCTGCATGAACTTTTGCTTCGTGGTAAATATGGTGAAGGTTCGGTTTTCAACGATTTGCTTAAGTTTCGCGTAGAGGCGGGAGGCGAAGTTTTGGAAAATCACTTGGAGTCAGGAATAGAAATGCACTTTATGTATCCCATTGGGTACAAAACGAATTTGTGAACAAGTTTTGCAACAAAGTATTCTTCGAGAAATAGAGTAGTCGCTGCATTTTCTGTCTTAGCAGCTGGAACGTCGGACATAAGTGGCACGGAACAACTATCCATTGAAATTCGCTTTGTACATTATGGTAAATTGATGATTACATCGTAAAGGAAGAATTGATAGAAGGAAGTCAATGCAAATTCAATTTCCTCGGTAATTTTGAACGCTCTAGACTCTTTTGCTTTGGATCTCAACAAAAAGCTAGGAGGACAGGGTTACGGCGGTGTGCAACAAAGCCCGGTCACATTATTTACGTTCAAAAGTATTTTAACTATAAATCAAGGGTACCGGTACTTTCCCCTCTCGGGATACATCCTATACTTGTTGTACTGTTACTTCAAAGTAATGTATTGCCCCGTGCGCACGTTCGTAAGTTCTGATAAACATAGGGTAGAGGCTGTGTCAACCCTTCACTGTGGGAACAGGCGACTGATAAACAGACCTGTCGTTATTTTTAGTTATCATTTAAACATCTACGACGATGCAAACGTTTTAGTAAAAACTACTTGCTGGTTACATTAATCACATTCTGGAACTGACTCCACTTCCTCAAGATCTGAGTGCAGTGCGTGTTTTTCTCGCACTGTATATTGTGACTTTATCCAGTTTTTCAACTGTCACTTCTCTCAGTTCTCACTGTTACTGTTCTAAGTTCTTATCTAATTCAATTTCACTGGGAGTTCATTTTACTCGGTTACTTCATTAAGGTAAACTAGTTCAATTCCTCGTCACTCCACTTCCTTCGTGACGTATCCTCCTCTTTCGGACGGTTCACTCGCTGGGGATTCGATTACAAGATCTCACAATCTCTTCCTCCGCAGTAGCTCCCGCTGCACACCACAGTAGTCATCACCAACTAGCTCACTGACTGACGGACGCAACCCTACTCACTAACTTCACTCACCGACGCAATTCGCATTGACTGCTCTCGCGAGAACACTCGCTTATATAGGGAGTAGAATGTTCCACAGAACATTCTTGAACTATTTCGTCGCCCTCCGTGATGTAGTGGTTACCATGCTAGCCTCTAGTTCCCGAGGTCGCGGGTTCAAACCCGGTGGAGGGCGATGGATTTTTTCGGGCGTAAAAATCCTTAGCATGGCTTCCTTCGGAAGGGAAGTAAAGCCGGTAGTCCCGTGTCGTAGATTTACGGCACGTAAAAGAACCTCAAGCCTGATAAAGGGGCCTCTGAGCAAAAGTTTCGGTCTTTCACGCCCAATATAGAATGGGACGCTAAGAACCACAGTAGTTAAAGAGCGTCCATAAATAAAACGCAATTTAATTTTAATTTAATGGAGGAGGGAGAGAAGAAACTTCCAGAAGTTAGCTGTTTATCTACAGATAGCGTGCCAGATGTTAAGGTTGGCGAGTGGTGCTTATCGTTGTTTACTTCGACGCCGGTCCGACCTCCCGATAACCTTGAGCCATAGCCGCTGCGTCACAACATGCCCATCTTAGGTATGCCAATGAATTTTGGGGTTAATATTACAATGCCATTTATAGGAGAGGCTGGATACTTCTCGCAAAACTTACTAAACACGCATAGAAAAATTAGTTTCTCCCCTCTGTTCAAAGATTTGCATTTTATTTGTTTTAATATTGCAAAAGACGCACCCTGCTCATTGTTATACGTGTTAATGCTCGCAAGGAACAGATTGATTTAAGTGTAATGTTAACCAATTTGCAGCAAAACAGACGGCTTAAGCAGGAATTACTAATTGTAATTCTTTTTCTGTTAATGTCATATTGTGGCGTATTAATAATTCGGGGTTACATTATTGTTCTACATTGTCATTACCAGACACACTGTTGTTTACGTCACTCTTTCCCGGTAGCTTTGCTAGCCGCGAGTAACGGGGGATAGCGTCAGTCTCAGATTCCGTGACAAACGGGCCGTGTGTGCGTAAACCGGGCTTTGGATCGGTGGACATCTCCCACCTTCCATTTTTAATAATGTAGGAACCCCAAACGGTTGGGAAATAAATCTAGGAATGTGTGAGTAGATTTGTGTTATGGATTTTGTGCAGTAAAAACCCACGCCTTCCTCTTAACCTCCACACTACGTTTCGGTCCTCCGCAGCCAAGTAGGTATACGTCCCCTCAATGTATGTGCTGGGTACTCAAAATTAATTTAAATTTCATGTGAACGTTTAGGCCATATACCCAGCATGTAACATTTTTGGCGAAGGTCGCCGTATTTTTAATGTGAGATTGTGTATGTGAAGTAATAGTTGTTGATTGTTTGTCCACGTGGCGTGTGAAACAAAGTGTTGCATTTGAGGTAAGTTTGTGAGATGTGAATAAAATTGGTGTGTGTGTGTGTGTGTGTGTGTGTGTGTGTGTGTGTGTGTGTGTGTGTGTGTGTGTGTGTTGAGTTTCTTTTAAGATTTCAGTGATTTAAAATGTTGAGGGATTGTATGCTAGCTTCTGCAGCGTGTTTGGCTTCGTAACGTAACCGTTACGTAGAAATTCAAAATTGTTCTCCAGAGGTCGGCGTGTTGGTTTTCTTCCTTTGGCGTAGCAAGAAGTTTTTTTTTTATTCACCATTTCGACCTGAAAATTCTTAACTTTTTAGCAGGTTTCCCGTTTTTTTATGTGACGGCCGTGTAATCCGTTGGCGTTTCTCCATTATTCCCCTCTCCTCTCAGTCTCTCCCTCCATCTTCCATTCCCCCTCCCATTCAATCTTTCTCTTTTCTTTTTTTTTTTCTTCTCCATTACCTTCTGCCGCTATGTTTTCTGTGTTTTTTTCCATGTATTAACATGTGTATCTTTATTGGTATTTTTGCTAATATTGCTGTTTTCATTTACGTCTGAGGACAACGCTCGCAGATCGGTGTGAATTTAATATTTAATGATATGTGTCTCATTACAGCCATAGTTTCTTTCAGTTTTGCCTGCTTTATTTTTCATTTTTCTAACTGTTACATCTGGTAATGCAGCATTAAGCTTTCGCGACATCTAATACGATGGTTATAATGTTGATAATATTCGTGTGCAGTGACTCAGTATTTTCTGTATAGTTTCTAGATACTGTATGCCTGATACGACTACAGTAATCTTACAGGTTTATTCCCTGCCTCATGATAATGATATTATTATGCTTTATATGTAATTCAGTTTGATGATATAATTATTCTGCTCGTATTCAATTATAATATGATGATATAATTATGTGTCACTGCCATATAGGTTCCTGTCAATACTGCTGACACACATTTTTGCCTATAGTGCTTCATACTGGGTGATCAATTATTGTGTGTGTGAACTGTTGAATTATATACATGCTTTACTGCTCATTTTTGAGTTGTTTATGGATATTCATTTTTGAACTGTGTTGTTCTTATGCATGTACACGGTGCTTTTTTTACAGCTTTGATGATGCTTGTACATTGTCTATGTCTATTAACTGATCTTATTGCGGGATTGTTGGGTTCCCTCTTGCACTATCAATTACCTTGTATTACAGATTTCATATGCACTCGTTAGAATTGTGATTGTGCTTCATCTTAACCAGTAGTGAATTATTCTTTCGCATCTAAATCTGTAGCTTTCCGCTGTTTTTTTTCTGCTTGCACTTCTGTGCTAGTATTGAAATTGTTAAGCAAACCACACCTGTCTCCTATGCAATCCCTCGCCCTAACGCTCCCAGGACCAAAACCCAGCCAGTGCATATGTCTCGCATCTTTCCCTACTACGATCCCGTAGGAACATATATAGTTTAAGCTTTTTATTCCTTTCTTTTGCGGATAATAGGTTTCTTTTTTACACATTTCCTCCATGTATTTTGTTGTGACACTACATTTTGTTTTGGGTAATAAGTATGGTATGTACTTACCATGATGCTTTAATGTGATTTTTCAGGTTTGTGAGGGAATTTCACCGTTATGATATAAAAGAGGGATATTTTTTTCTCACATGCTAAATTGCTGTTGTGTGATTAGTAAGATAATTTTTGAAGTTTTGGTGTACTCGCTGTGCTTGTTATATGTCCACAGTTATGTAGGATTGATGTTTATAGAATATATGAGCATGGTTGCAGTGACATCCACTGTGCTGGATGTATTGTACCTTCTGTTCACAGCAAGTTTGTCAGCTTCCGGAATGATGAAAATAGTTGAAGTGTCATCCTTCTGTCCAACAGCGGCAGGGATATAAAATTCTAGTTTATTACTCAGGTGGGCACGTGTCTCCCGATATTTTAATCTCATCTTTCAATTTGTTGTGTGTCACAATGATTATTTCTGATAATTTCTTTCTTTTGGTCAGTTTCAAATGTTTTCATTATACCTTTTGTTTTTACAGAATCATTTTGACTGGGTTTTGGTCGTCATTTCCACCACGAAAGCAAATGGATATCAAAGCAGTTCGAGCTAGCCGCTTGATAACTACGCGTAGGGCGTTGTTTGGGAGTAGGTCCTTAGTATAGTTTGGTGATGGTTCCTCTTCCTATAATGGGCTCTGTAGTTTTTTTTTGTATTCCTGTAGCTATGTTATAGTTTGCTGGTGGGTTGACTTGACAATTTTTTATGGTGACATTTGTGATACAAATTTATGAATGTGCTTTGGTCTTTACTTGTGTTGATCGTTACTGGATAATACAATTACTACCTTTTTCCTTATGTACACCTTCAATTGTAAAGTTTCAAGAAGCTTAATTTATTTTTTCAAAAGAAAATGTTCAAAACTTTTAGCATTAAATCCTGTTTCGGTTAGTAGCAGTTTTTAAAATATACTGATCAGTATTTACCTAATTGAATCAAATAACAGCGCGCTCAATGTATTTGTATTTGTATTTTTTTTGCAAGGCCTTGCTTTAGGTTTAAGTTTAATTTGTTTTTGTGTGTCCCCTGGCTTTTTCTGTAACATGTATTTCTCTTTCTCTATATATATTTTGTAAGTCCTGATGCTTCCTTGAATATTGTTGCAGACATCATCCTTTTAGACGCCAGTACATCCCTCCAAAGAAGAGGAGACCTACAGTTCAGGACAAGAACAGAAGTAGCAGATCAACCATCCCCGCATAGGAGTCGTAGCACACCATCAGTGTCCTAATTGTTGTTTGGCACCCCACCGACTCCAGGAGACACTTCTTCCTTCTTCGTCTGTGTCGACATGGCCCGCCGACACAGGACACGTACCATGGGATTCCGCAGCAGGTTTCTCTGTGCTTCGTCGTGTCGGTGCCTTATAATCTCAGTGCTACAAACAGTGGTATGTCCCATTATCTATTCAGTTCTGCATATATATATAGTTGGATCTGCTACAAACAAAGAGAAATCTTCTTCGCCATTATTTGACATATTACATTCCTTGTGCACCGGACTTCCAGTGTTTAGTAGAGGTTTTGTGCGGCGGGGGGGGGGAATCTCAAGTGGTCTACAAATAATTCATATATTAATTTTCTCTTGTATTTTTGCATTTTCTTTTCTCTTCGGCGGGGACGCCTCATTTTTGTAAGTGGGGGAGATGTGGCGTCTTAATAACTTGGGGGTCACATCATTGTTCTACATTGTCATTACCAGACACACGTTGTTTACGTCACTCTTGGCTGGTAGCTTTGCTAGCCGCGAGTAATGGGGGATAGCGTCAGTCTCAGGATTCCGAGACAAACGGACCGTGTGTGTGTAAACCGGGCTTTGGATCGGTGGACATCTCCTCCCACCTTCCATTTTTATTAATGTAGGAATCCCAAACGGTTGGGAAATAAATCTAGGAATGTGTGAGTAGGTTTGTGTTATGGATTTTGTGCAGTAAAAACCCACGCCTTCCTCCTAACCTCCACACTACGTTTCGGTCCCCCGCAGCCAACTTAGCACACGTCCCCTGAATGTACGTGCTGGATACTCAAAATTAATTTAATTTTCTTGTTAACTTTTAGGCCATCTACCCAGCATGTAACAATATTTGTTCAATTCCAATTCGTAGTCCTTTGTAGTCTGATAATATTGTGCTAATATTTCACCTGTATTACCTATCCAGTGACTACAAATTGCATATAAGCATGCGAAATATTTCTACAGTACAACCGAACAAGAGCCCCGAAGACTGATGTGTACGCTTACGTATTTTTCTGCTCACTTCAAACTAAGGATAAAACAAGTATAAGACAAAAAATGACCAACACTCACAAGGTAAGTGATTCAGAAAATTTCGGAAGAATTCGTTGACTGTGTTCACAATATACAATTCCATCCTAAACACATTTTCAAGATATGCGATAAAAAGAAAATGGAAACTGTTCTGGACATGTGCTCTGGTGATCCAGCCTTCAAATACACATGTCTTGTAGAAGTGTCGCGGTTGAATTCTCCATGTGTAATTGTTTTGCACGAAACTGTTATATTTAATATTGGACAGTATTCTACGTTTGTAACTGACGATAAATATTCGGATTATAAGACATTCATCCTTAAAAATAAAAAGGTAAAGTTATCATCGTATTCAAAATAAATGCTACGAAAAATGAGGGCAGTAGTACAAATCGGAGATTTACATACTCCATATTGTTTTGTATCTTTTATTTTGGTTTTATTACAAAATATTACTTTCATATTTATCTTAAAAACGCGTACACTGAAATTTTTATATGTGAGTAAATATGTCTTAAAATCAAATAAGCCTACAGAATCAGATGCGGTATTATTTTGCATGGAGTCAACACTGCGTTTATCTGAAATCATCATCGACCTGATATAAGTAATGAAAGGATGAAGCTAATGGCGCAGAGATACCAGCGTGGAACGACAGTGGAGCCGAGCGGAACTTAGGATATATTTACGATTCAAGGGGTTATTCATCGTGTAACGGAACAATGCATCTAGCATATTGGTATTATTATTGTTATTATTGCTATTATTAATAGTGTTTAAAAGTGTATGATAACCTGTAGATGTAGTCGTATAATCTAATAGTGCTGTAAATTTATGTAAGGAGTACCTTGGAGAAGTTTGAACGCTGTGAAAAAAGGTTCAGGGTACCTACCTGCCCTTAGGAGGATGCCTCGAAGAACCTGCGATAGAAAAAGTAAGAGATAGGTTTAGAAAAAGACAAGAGATAGATGACTCCACGGGATTCCTGAATTTGTCATGTTGCGAGGCAAAGCGATAGGCTGAGAAACATATCTTCTCAGTGGGGTACGAGTTAACCAATAAAAGTTGTTACATATTTAAAAATGATAAAAAACAATTGGAGGAGGATATTAAACTCTGGCAGTAACATAGCGTCTGAGTTAGCCTCATGTGTTTTTGTACAAAAAGATGGCCACGAGTTGAAACTGTTTGGACCTCAAGCACCTAACACACTTTAGGGTTAAGGTAGAGCGATACAGGACGGATTCCGAACCCAAACATTGTAAAAAACGTCAGCACCTATAGAGAGACTGTAGGTCCCTGCAATGCGTCTGCGCTAAATTTTCAGGGCCACGCCCCTGCGGAACGGTACTGTGTGCTATGCGGCCACAGAAGCCATGGTACAACTTGGCGCGGTTGCACCGTGTATCACGCAGCAGTCATGAGGGTCCTGCTAGTAAACCGCATACAGCCCCAATGACCCCTCACAGAACGTAGGAAGGGGACATAGAATCTAGGCAAAGGCTGCCACTATGTGTAATGTAGAAAATGCAGGGTGGCTCACCAGAGATAGGAAAGGCCGGATGCGACCAGCCCCAGTAGCCGAGCTCCCTGTGGCTGCAGGCTCCCAGCTTATCACCGAGGAGGGCTCAGTAAGGAATGAGCCACCTCCTCGACAAGAACACAAAACACAGAATACACACTAAACACCCAAACAGAGGGCAGGAGGGCCTCACCCTCCTCACCAAAACTCACTCGCCCCCCATGGACAGGGAAACGGACAAAAGAAAGATGACATGGCCGTGGGAAGCTAATGAATGCATTTGGAAAGCCCAACTCCACTGTTCCCATGTTTTTCATTCGGAAACAATTTGAAGGGCTCGCAGGGATGCTATCGCAATGTAATGATACACTTAATTACGTTATAGTACTTTACTAAACTAATCATTCACCTTCGTAACCACTACCATGGGCGAAACCGACAAAATTCGCACAACATTCTGGAACTGCCGAGGAGTACGCAGAGAACGAAGATTTGGCGGATTTCCTCCGTTTTAACTCTATACAAATCGTGTTATTAAATGAAACACGCTTAGAAAATAGACGGTTTCTCGATCCCATGATACTCAGTTTATAGATAGACCGAGATCGAACGGGAGGGTGGACAGTAATAGCTATTGCATCTAACATTAGTCATCGTCAGTTACATGTGCAGGGACTAAATCGTTTGGAAGCAACAGCTATTGAAGTATACGCATTCAACACTGAAATCACACCCAATGGCGCCTCGTGGCTTCCTTTACAGTTAGTTGCTTTAACTAAATTGATAGATGACAACGGTCCGCTTTTCTGTTTAATGTGTGACTTATAAGGATAAACCTGAAAGGTTTAGTTTTTTAGTTCCTCAACATGGTTCATTTTCACTTCACTCTATCCAGGTTCAAATTTATTGGTCTGGTGTTCTGCTTCTTCAAGCGGACTCACAGACTAAGAAAAGCGAAAAAAGCAAACCTAAATTAATATATAACACAGAAAGAGAGTAACTGCTCTAAAGCCTTGGATTAACCATTGTAATTCTGCAATTTACATTATGCGCATTTAAACCAAATAAAGTAAATGTAGTTGCAATATGCCACAGAATATAACCATAACTCTCATATTAATGCATATTAGAAAATGTAGAATGCCTTTCTCCTTTTTACATACAGGAACGTAGATGCGGATGTGCCGTATCAGAGGAAACAGAAACAAATGGAACTGGACATGTCCAGCAACGCAATTCGCTTGCGCGCTGGAAATCGTGTCTCTCGGGCTTATCGACTACCTTGTTCATCTCAACATGCTGCACTCTGCACCTTTCTCCACTACTCGCAGAATACTGCTTGTACGTATCTACCACTCTCTAACAAAGTGCGTTACTTTTCTGCAAAGAACGCGCGCGGGAATTAAATGCACAAGTTCATAGAAAAGAAAGTCCGCAAAATGACGTCTTGAAATACATGTAGAGGTAATACACTTACAAGAAAATTTCTGGGTGTGCAGTTGCGAATAAGCGATCACCCAAGAACCGCCACTGATTACACTAGTAGCACTTTAAAACCCTCCAGGGAACATCGACAAAGAAGATGTAGACAGAATTAGACGTTTAAGTTCAAAGGTGATACCGAAATGATTGACAAGAAGATATAAATGATTAAATAAAGAAATAGTACTAAGATAGATAAATAATTGCAATAAATTTCTGTATATTAAATCAATGTATAATGTAATAAACCTGGGTGAAATATTTTGTCCGGAGAAAAAGGTCATTCGCGAGTCATGTTAAGGAAAGTCATTAGTAACAACCGAGTAGCCACCGCGTTAGGATAAAAGTTCCTGGAATGCAGCTGGAGTTGAGTTCAGTACGTTTGCAAATTCACGTCGACAGGAATTCTGTAAATTATAAAGGGAATAAAATTCTGAGTTTCGAGCAAGGAACCGCGTGAAAACATTCCATGGAAATCAACGAGTAACATTTCTGCGACTTATGGCAACTGCGCTTCTCTTACTTACTATTATAGAAACTATTTAATCCTTAAAGCGTCGGCAACGCTTTTAAAAAGAAATATTTGAGACAACATTAAAGTTTATGAGTTAATTAAACTGGTGTTATCCTTTCATATTATACTCACGCATGCCCTGAGACAAAGAGCTTATAGCTCTCCACTGAAGCAAATGGCAGACTAGATAACGCAGAACGAGCTAAGGGATGACGATATCGTAGAACTCAACAACAAAGCAGGTAACATTAAACGTTATTTAAGTTGATGGCAATTTCAAGATAGCAGCAAGAAAAGTTTGAAGTACAGGGTGCGGCGTCAAAATTGTCGCATTGCGATTGGCTTCAAAGGTCTTAGCGGCCGGAGACAATAACTTTAAGTATATGATATGGCACAGTATAAACCGTAATCCGCAAGGCAACAAATTATTACATTACATTTACAACACAAATTTTCTCATCGCAGGGCCAGAAGAGCTTACTCACATCCCACACAACAATAACCACATGCCAAACATTTTCGCCTTCTTTGACATTGAATGCAGCGTATTAAATGAAGTGACGTCAGAAAACCAACAGGTACTAATGGAAAATGCACTACCCTTAACTTTTAAAGCGGAACCTCCTAGACTAAATTACAATCAATTTCATTTGCAAGATTTGAAAAACACATTCGAACGCTATCTCCCCAGTATAGAAATAAACACGCCGCAATCACACAATGAAGTTATAGACAAGATATAATTAACTATCAAACTAGCAACAACCAAATACGTACAGCTTAAATATAAACCTACGGTTAATACCCCATATACGACAGAATTAAAATATTGGATCAAAATCGGAACCGGGCAAGGCGTAAATTGCAAAGAACTAAAAACCCAATTCATCAGCAGGAATACCTCGAGGCTAGGAACATGACAATCTTCCGGACTAGAGATTACATAAGCACTCAATAGAACTAAGTACTAGAGCAGCCGCAACCAACCCGCTAGCCGCGGTGCATGTGCTTGAATACGGTACTGTGCTGACTCAGTGCGTGCCCCCTCAGGGGCTCACCTTATGTGAGTACGGGTTTTTGGCGCACCCGGGGGTTCCCGAGCCAATCATCGCCACATTCATCCCCTCACCTCCATCCGGTCGATGTGGGTTCTTCTCGTGACCGGTGGACCCAAGGTAGGCTCTCGTGCGTTCTTTTCATTCCATCCATACCGCACCTCACCATCGTTTCTTTCTTTCCTTATCAGTTTCCGGCCATTTCGCACCACGACATTCGCATATCTCTCTTTTTCTTCCCAGCCGGCCTACCTTGCGTGCGAAACGCCCACACTGTTTTAGTTTCTTTTATCTTTTTATTTAAATCCTCCGTGGACACAGCCTGACGGATACCCGCGCACCGCGTGCGCAGCTGGGTGAGTGGGTAATGGCGTCATCCCCACCACCCGGGGTCGTCATGTAGGGTATGTGTTCGTATCCGCTGTTCAACTGCAGTCCCGCGGGGGGGCCATTGCATGAGCTGCTGACTTCTGACGGCGATTGGGTCCCTCTGTCTATGTTCTGGGAGGTGTGACCCTGGGGTGAGTCTGGTATAGATAGGCCACTCACCCAAGCCGGGGTAACGCCCGAGAAGTCAGAGCCCGAGGTCGGAGACGGTTGCAATGGTGGAGGATTTATTTCGCTATGGAGCACCCTTCCTCCATTACTACTAACAAGCGCCGAAAAGTCTATGTAACAGAAGTGACACCACCGACAACTGGTTGTTACTTGGTCATTTCACGAACCGAAGAAGGACAAAGTTTTGAGAAGGTGAACCCTTTCATCATTCAAAAGGGCATTGATGCAATTGCTGGTGCGGTTCAGTCCTGCACTCGTCTACGGAATGGTTCCTTATTAGCCCAAACGAAATCCGATCTGCAAAGTAAGACCTTGTTGCGCGCTACGCTTCTCCACGGCTATCCTATCCGTGTCGAGAAGCACCGCACATTGAATTCCTGTCGAGGCGTTATTACCACCCATAGCCTCGATGGTATATCGGACGAGGACCTGGTAGAATATCTTGCAGACCAGAAGGTGACAGCGGTCCATCGAGTGCAGGCCAAACGCGACGGCGTATTGGTACCCACTCGTACCCTGTTTATTACATTTGATGGCGTCGATCTGCCCACGAGCATTTCCGCAGGGTACGAACGGATTTCTGTGAGGCCTTATATTCCTAGACCTCTGCGTTGTTTTAAATGCCAACGTTTTGGGCATACGCAAGTCTCATGTAAGAGTGCCGTTAACATCTGTGCAACATGTAGCCAGCCCTCACACGAAGGTACCTGTTCAACAGCCCCCGTCTGCGTTAATTGCAAAGGGTCTCATTCTGCTTCGTTTGCCGACTGTCCGCGGTACTTGGACGAGAAGGCGATCCAGGAGATCCGGGTAAAGGAAAAACTCTCCTTCGCTGAAGCCCGGAGGCGTTACCATGCGCGCCAACCTTCACTCCTGCGATCTGGCACATTTAGTTCTGTTGTTGCCTCGCCAGTACCACGAGTAGATGCCGAAACTCAGACCTGGACCTTGACTGGATTAACCGCCACTACCATCCGGCCGTCTATTAAAGCTACTGTTACCAAGCCTTATAAACCTGGTCCAAAGTCAATGAAGTCGCAAGCCGCTGAAAAGAAGCCCAAGCAGAAACTACGTAGGGAAGATTTCTTGAAAGACCCTCCGCGTGCGCGCGGTAGCAAAAGTTCACCTTCTCCTCCTCGGAGGTCGCTGTCCCAGGAAGGTCCTGGGACAAGCCGCGCTCAGCGGCACCCCTCACCCATCGCCACCCAGAACCGATTCACGGCGCTTGAATCGGTTTCTGGCACTGAGCGCGTGGGCCCTCCCTCCGAGGAAGCTATGGAGTCTGACCAACTCCATACAAAAAGCCCGAGCCCAAAGGTTAAACAGAAGGTAATTTTAAGCCGCCCTTCTAAGTAGACAGTTTATCCCTTTTATTCATGGCTATCCTGAGCTGGAATGTACGTGGTGTACGATCGCATAGGGCGGAACTGCAACTTTTATTGCGTTCCCATTCACCTATGGTCGTGTGTTTGCAGGAGACCAAGCTTCGCCCTCACGACCCTTTCAATCTCCGAGGGTACACTCCGGTTCGCTACGATCTTGAACCGGAGGAGGGTGCTCCTGCTCATGGAGGTGTCATGTTGTTGGTGCGTAATGACGTTCATTTTCATCCTATCACACTTACGTCCGACTTGCAAGCTGTTGCCATTAGACTGCAGTTACCCGGTTTTTTCTTTTCTGTTTGTTCTGTGTATACACCTCCATCGTCTCCCCTCGCTCCCGCGGACATTCGAGCTCTCCTGTCCGCTCTCCCAACACCATTTCTTCTGTTGGGAGATTTTAATGCCCATCACCCACTATGGGGTTCGCCAAGGGCTTGTGCGAGGGGAACTCTTCTTTCCGACATTTTTTATCAGTTCAATCTTTCCATCCTCAATACAGGTGCACCTACTTTCATTTCTGATTCTTCTGGTACATTTTCTCACCTGGACCTTGCCATCTGCTCACTCCAGCTTGCACGTCGTCTTCAGTGGAACGTCGTCGCTGACACCTACTCCAGCGACCATTACCCCTGCATCGTTTCTCTTCTGTCGCACCACGTACAGCATTCCAGAGTACCTACCTGGATATTCGCAAAAGCCGACTGGAGCTTGTATTCCAGCCTCGTGCATTTTGACGACCAGCCCTTCTCCGACATTAATCAACTAGTGCAGCACCTTACGTCTATTATTTACTCAGCCGCCGAACGTGCAATACCCCGTTCATCCTCCCAACCTCGGCGGCCACCTGTTCCGTGGTGGAACGAGGATTGTCGGGACGCCGTTCGTGCCCGTAGGACTGCACTTAGGGTGTTTCGGCGCCACCCTACACTTGATAATTTGGTGACTTTTAAACAATCGCGCGCCAGGGCTCGTCGCATTATTCAGGATAGCAAGAAGGCATCTTGGGCTCGTTTTGTCGAGTCTTTTAATCGTTTTACGCCTTCATCCGTTGTTTGGGATAAACTTCGTCGCTTCTCAGGTAAAGTGTCACATTGTACTGTTTCTGGCCTTCAGGTTTCTAATGCCACCATAGTGGATCCGGCTGCCATCGCTAACACTCTGGGTTCTGCCTTTGAGGCGGTTTCCAGTTCAGACCATTATTCCGCCGGCTTTCGCTCTATTAAAGACCGGCAGGATTCCGCATCATATACTTTTCGGTCTGCTAATGATGAATGCTATAACGAACTATTCACAATGAGGGAGCTGGAGCACGCTCTTCATTGCTCTCGGCACTCCGCTCCCGGGCCGGACGGCATTCATGTCCTGATGTTAAAGACCCTTTCAGCCGACAGTAAACTCTTTCTCTTACAGGTCTATAACCGTATTTGGCAAGACGGCATTTTTCCTTCTGTTTGGCGCGAAGCCACCATTGTCCCTATACTTAAGCCTGGGAAGGATCGCCAACTACCTTCCAGCTACCGCCCTATCTCCCTCACCAGTTGCATTTGTAAGGTGATGGAGCGCATGATCAACGGGCGGTTGACATGGTGGCTTGAGTCTCAGAAACTTCTAGCGAACGCTCAGTGCGGGTTTCGTCGCTATCGCTCTACCGTCGACCATCTGGTGTCCTTGTCGACGCATATTATGAATGGATTTCTGAGAAAGTGTCAAACCGTGGCTGTATTTTTTGACCTGGAGAAAGCTTATGACACTTGTTGGAGGGGCGGCATTTTACGTACACTTCACGATTGGAATATCCGCGGTCGTCTTCCCATATTTCTTCGGGAGTTTATGACGGACCGCGTCTTTCGTGTACGTGTGGGCTCGGTTTTATCTCGTCGTTTTATTCAAGAGAACGGAGTACCGCAGGGCTCTGTACTCAGTGTCACACTTTTTGCGATTGCTATCAACCCCATTGTTGATTGTATTCCACCTGGCATTTCATCGTCCCTTTTTGTTGACGATTTCGCTATTTATTGCAGTTCACGGCGGACCTGTCTACTCGAACGCCGTCTCCAGAGCTGTATCGACCGTCTCTACGCCTGGAGTAACGCCAACGGCTTTAATTTCTCCGCCGAGAAATCCGTCTGCATCAACTTCTGGCGCCGGAAGTATTTCCCTCCGCCCTCTCTCCATCTTGGGCCAGGGATACTTCCGTTTGCAGACGAGGCGAAATTTTTGGGGTTGATTTTTGACAGGAAGTTGTGTTGGACCTCGCACGTTTCCTTTTTAAAAGCCAAGTGTGACCGTTCTCTTAATCTTTTACGTGTTTTAAGTGGCACATCCTGGGGAGCTGATCGGACCGTCCTTCATCGCCTTTATCGCTCTTTGGTCCGATCCAAACTTGATTACGGGTGTATAGTTTATTCGTCGGCACGTCCATCTGTGTTACGTCGTTTGAATCCCATTCATCATCGTGGTATTAGAGTCGCTACAGGGGCCTTCCCAACTAGCCCCGTGCCCAGTCTTTACGCTGAGGCTGCAGAGCCTCCGCTGTCTTTCAGGCGTGAGCTGCTCTTATGTAGCTATGCTTGTCGGCTCTCAAGCTTGCCTAACCACCCGTCCTTCGATGTCTTTTACGAGGATTCGCTAGATCGTCAATATTTCGTTAGCTCCTCTGCATTGCTCCCCCCAGGGGTTCGATTTCGACTGCTACTTCGGCATTTGGACGTTACGCCAGCGCCGGCCCTTACCCGAGGGGAAACGCGTTTTCCTCCATGGTCGCGCGCTGAGGCCCACATCCACCTTGGGCTAACGTCGATGCCGAAAAATGCGACCCCTGCTTCTGTTCTTAGATCCGCCTTTTTAGAACTACAGGCGCAGTTCGGGGACTGTCATTTTATATATACTGATGGGTCTAAGACTGATGTTGGAGTAGGATGTGCCTTTGTTTTTGGTGTACAGAGTTTTACTTTTCGTTTACCTCAACAATGTTCAATTTTTACGGCCGAACTTTTTAGCATTTATCAATCTGTTTTATTCATTCAGCGGCACGCCTTACGGCACTGTTTTATTTGTACGGACTCTCTGAGTGCCCTTCAGGCTATTCATGCGCTGTACCATTACCACCCACTCGTACAGCGCATACATGACCTGCTCCACTCGCTCGGTGTCTCTGGCATCAGCGTCTCCTTCATGTGGATTCCAGGTCATGTGGGCATCTCGGGTAACGAGTCTGCCGACGCCGCTGCGAAATCGGCGATTTTATTACCCAGATTTTTTACCTCTGTAGTTCCCTCGTCAGATTCGTGTGCTATTTTACGTCGCCGCATCCTCTCGCGCTGGCGCGATGAGTGGACGGCCCTCCGGGGGAACAAGTTGCGGGAGGTTAAGCCTCTCCCGTTAATCTGGGGTACCTCTTCTCGTTCTTCACGTCGGGAGGAGGTACTTTTAGCCCGTTTACGAATTGGACATTGTGTTTTTAGTCATAGGTATTTGCTCAGTGGTGACCCCGCACCACTCTGTGGGCAGTGTGACGTGCCCTTAACGGTGCGTCACATTTTAACAGAGTGTCAGGTTTTAGCTGCATTGCGTGCTCGTGTAGGTCTGCCTGTTGGCTTAGCCAACGTTTTGGCAGACGACACGCATGCTGTGGAATGTGTTTTACGTTTTATTCATGACAGTGATTTTAATCTGCGCATTTAATGCGTTGAGCGTCTTTTAACTTATTACTTTTATTCTGTCAGTTTTTATGGGGACTCTATTCCCCAGTGGACATATGGCGCTCATGTCCCTCGCATTCCATAGATTTTGACACGTTTTAATCGTTTATTGCCTATGCTTTTAGTGTGTTGGTTTTTTCAGATATTTGTATTGTTATTGTTGTTGTTATTGATTTTATTGTTGTTATTGTTATTCTTGTTGTTATTGTTATTGTTATCATTATTGTTATTGTTATCTTATTGTTATTTTTAGCCTTTTGGACATCGCGGGTTTACGTCCCGTTTTTTAATTATGCGGTTCTTTTACTTGTTTTTATCTTTTGACTTTATATTTTATACATTGTAAGGGCGCTGATGACCTCAGCAGTTTAGCGCCCTTAAGCCGCATATCATCATCATCACTCAGTGCGTGCTGTGCAGCGAGAGCGATCCGTTCGTCCTACGTAGCAGTGGCAGGCAGTACAGATGCGTGCGGCATCTATGATTGCAATGATTGGTTCAACCGATGTTTGTGAAACCTTATTTTCAAATATGAAACGCAATAAACGCCCTCAAAGGGCCAACATCAGTGATCATAACTTAAAGTGTGCATTAAATGTTCAGAGTTGTGTTTCATGGCTTCCAAATGTGGCGAATACGTTTAAAACCAAAAGACGTCAGAAAGCAAGATTGTCTACCGAGAAGAACTGAATGTATCAAATTCTTATTTGAAACCTGTATTCACTGCACAGTATTTATTCGTTTAATTTGATGCCCTCTTTGTAATATTATCACTGTATAGTACGTTTTATTTTGTTATTTTACATTTGTGAAACCTTTCCAGAATCAAAATTGTGCTAATTTCCACTAACAAAGTAATGCTTCGTTCTTATAGTAAAATATACTGCATGTATATGCTATCATTTGGTTGTATAGGATTAAATGCTATAATTGGTTTGTATTGGGTTGTTTTGTTTATAATTTAATACCAAGTACAAGAGGAATATTAAACCATGTATAACACTGTTTGTGACTGATTCCTTCTCTCCCATCCTATCCTTAATACTTTAATGGTAACGCAACTACAGACTATCGGACGCCACTGTGTGAAGTAGTGATTGACTCATCGGCGTATACCTCGCCTGCACAGACCAGTGACCTTCAGCACCGCGCGCACAGTATAGGCACGGCGTGCTTGTGAGTTGGTTCTCCCTGCACTTGACAATCTGAATCCACAAAAAAACTCGGTTTGGCGAATAGCGAAATGCCTCACTCGCACAAAAACAAACATACCACCACTAATTAACAACGGCAACACTGCCGCTGAAACCCCTCAGGCCAAAGCTGAGGTTTTTTGCTTCGACCCTCAAAGACACCATTAGATCTAACCTTGTAGTGGGACAAAGCAACGAAAATCAAATGCAACAAATTGAGAGAGAAATAGATGAACCAGGCTATTCGATCAGACAATGAAATAAGAAAAACAAATGCAGAAGAAATAAGCAAGACTATACTCGCCTCCAACAGGGAAGGCCCTGGGGCCTAATAAAATACCCAACGTGGAACTAAGGAATCTCTAGAGTTGAGTGCTGCCGCTCCTAGCCAAAATATTCAACTACCGCCATTAAAAAGGCAAATTTCCACAACAGTGGAAGGATGAACAAATAATAATGTTCCCAAAAGAAAGCAAAAGCCTCTCATTATCCCCCAGCTACAGTCCAATTGGCGTATTAACCACAATTGGTAAGTTTCTAGAGAAAATATTCCTGAAAAGAATAAATTCTCACATTATTAAACACAACGTCATAATCCCGGAGCAGTTTGGATTTAAGTCACACCACTCAAAGACGCTTCAACCCTTACGCCTAACTGAACTAATTACCAAAGGATACAACACAAATAAAGCAACAGGCGCCATATTCTTAGATATTGATTGCGCTTTTGATATAATATGGCAAGCGGGCCTCACCCACAAATTAAATCCTACAACTATATACACTCCATTGCCCTAATCTAAGGTAACAACCAGGGACGTCAATTCTGAACCACAGTGCAGGATCCATCGTTGGAAGAGCAGTTTAGTCGGACCGACGTTATTCAGTCTCTACATTGATGCTCTGCCTGAACTCACGCGTACGGAAAAATACATTTATGCCACCGACACAGCACTACTCTGTATTCACTCTTAGCTTGATCCGCGCCAAAACAAAGCCCACGTGGCCAATGCACCGTTATAAAGTATCCTTCGGCCATTCGCGTCAGAAATAGACATACATTCATGACCATGTGGCGAATACACGCGGTACATAATGCAAAAAGAACAGAACCCTTATTCCGACAACTTAAACGGTGACTCGCATATTCTGTTAGGGGTTAAAGGAGATAAGATTGATAGTTGCAACAAAATAAACCTCCTTTAATTCTAAAAGAAACAAGCGAAAAGGAAAGCAATAGGTATGCGTAACCTACATTTGTTCGCTATCTGAGAGCGGCACTTTAAACAACTGTGGACGGCTCATTTTTTAAAAAAAAAAACGTTGAATACTGTTACGCGATTTGCATTCTGAACAAAATCGCCACATTCTTGCATAGCATATTTCACACGCTTTTCTCTCTCTCTCTCTCTCTCTCTCTCTCTCTCTCTCTCTCTGGGTGTAAGCACTTTTCCCGTTTCAGATTTTTCTTTATGAGCGCTGCTTATTCTCGTACTGAAACACCGGCGAGATCAGAAGTTAATTCCACCACTTCTTTCACGTGAAGTGTGGGATATTTCTCACAAAACTTATAATAAACATTCAACACTGTTTTTTTTTAAACCATTAGTCAATGGTATGCCCGGCTTATGCTTTTCTAAGTCGACGAAGACGCAAGAGCCAATTTGTCGTCCACTGATAATAAATAGAAAATGCTGATTTCTGACTATAAGCAATATTCTACGCATACCCAGATGCCAAGTGGCATACGAATTGCATACTGGGACTTGTAAGCTCTGTTAAACTGTATCAATCAGCGTTTATTAAACTCTTAGTTATTTGTATAGACTATTATACCATTTAAGGATAAATTCATTCTAAAATTTAGATTATTAGCAGGGACTACCTTCCTGCGCGCATTGCTACTGTATTGTACCGCGGCACAGTGGTCACGTGCGTTTGTTTTGGCGCGGATCAACCTAAGAGTGAATACAGAGTAGTAACACAGTCTACACAACCACGGTACACCTGCGGCTGCAAAATGATTTAAATGAGCTAGAACCATGGTTTACAAATAGCGAATTAAAGTAAACACTAATAAATGCCAATCAATAGTTTTCACCAAAAGAGTACAGCATAGACCACCAAGAAATTCACAACCGCCTATGACATACAGCGGCGAGAGAATAGAATGGAAAGACCGGGTAAGCTACTTAGGCATCAGCATGGACTTTATTCGCTGAGGAGCAAATTGAGACAGAATTTTAGACAAAGACAGCATATACACTTACCCTCTCCCTCGCACTCCTGCCATTAGGGAGTTGATGGTATCGGTGCCGCTCCTTCCAAAACGTCCGCGATACTGTCAGTGGCGGCCTGTTCCTCTACGGAGTGTCCAGCACATATTTCATCCTCTGTGTCGGTGTCGGTGTATTCAAGCTTGTTTGCAAATCGAGCAATGACCTCGTCAATTAATCCATCTTTCTCCCAACAAAACTTTGCTTCCATTTCCACACTTTCATACATTTTTATCCAGTTTTGAGCGTGACCTTTGATAGCGCATTTTCAAGCAGAGTTGTTACGTCGCTGGGCTTGAATATGATATTATGTTTCGCAACATCTTTCTTTAGCTGCGTCCAGATTAACTCAATTGCATTGAAATTGTAATGATAGGGAGGAAGACGCACTATTGCATGTCCTGCTAACTCCACGATGGTGTCAATTTCATACTTTCTAAATTGGCTTTCATAAGCTTAATAATGTTGTATAACACCACTTTCGTTGATCTGGGATCAAATTCAATATTCTTTTCACATCACCAGGCTTGCATTTCGCTCTTTAAACCGGATGTCACAGGAGCCTTGTTTAGTTCCATTGAATGATATGGTTGCTTCGTCCATCACGATTACACTGCTTTGAGGAAGTTAGGGAGGAGTTTTTCTAAAACCAATCCCTGACAATAATACCGTCCATTTCTTCGTGATAATCTTTTTTTGACTTAGACCAAAAATAAAGCAAATCATTTGAAATAAACCCTTCAGCAGACCCGGCATGTACGATTTTGAATCTCTGTCCTTTACCTAGGGGGCAATCATAGATAGGTCAGTTTCGTTATCGAGTGTATCACAGAGCCATATTTTACAGGTAGTACGATTCACATTCAGCAGTTTCATCCAGATAAACGATTGGTCTACCACTTGCTTCCTTTCCTGCAATCGTCTTAAGTAATGAAACCGCTTTGCTACTATATGAGGCCTTTCCATTAACATTTTTCGTCCTACACTGTTTTTAGCAAACCGGAATTTAAGAGATTTTAGTATTTTTCGCACTACCCATATGCCGTCTTCAACTAAATTAGCCTCCCTGAAAGCTCTGTGGATATCAACCAAACTTGGAACAAAGTTTGTACGAGTGCCTCAAATTCATGTTTAAACAACCCATGAACATTGATTACTATTTCCCTACCCTGTGACTGCAATGACTTTCCTCTCTTTCCAACACCAATTTTAGCAACTGTTAACACGAGAACAAATGCTGTCAAATGTGGAATAAAGTTAACCATTTCTGAGCTCAGCATTTTGCAACTTAGATTAGAATGTACTATCGAGTTTTATTTTTGGACGCTCTTTAACTGCTGTGGTCCTTAGCGTCTCATTTTATATTGTGTGTAAAAGATCGGAAATTTTGATCAGAGACTCCTTTATCAGGCTTGAGGTTCCTTTACGTGTCGCAAATCTACGACACGGGACCGCCGGCTTTACTTCCCTTCCGAAGGAAGCCAGAATACAGGATGAATCGCCTAAAATTTGCACCGCAAATATTTCGGAAATGGAAAGCGATATTGATGCGTACTTTTCACACCATTGATTGGTAGTCAGGGGCTCGTACATTTAGCCTATAAACAGATTTTAATAATACTGAGAAAGTGTATTTTTTGAGCAAACATACAATTTTTTAAATAGAACCATGCCCAGTTACATCAACAGAATAAAGGTAGGGTAAATTAGAATGTCAATGGTCTTTGTTGCAGGATTCTAGTGCAAGTGGTTTACGAGAAATCGTGTTTTGAAAAGTTTCCACCCCGACAATTGTTTGTCCCATTCAACCTGCTTAGTTGCTTGGTACGATGTTATGTTTGTTTGCATTGTGTTTTCTGTTCATTGATTACATTGCGACTTTCTGGTCAGTTAGTTTGTAACAGTTCAAGCAGTATGAGTAGAAGTTGGGGTTTACTAATGCACAAAAAGCCGACATGCTCATGGCATATGGAGTGTAGGAAGAATACAGTTCGTTTCTGTACGCTGTATGCGGAAACGTAACCTAATAGACGTCAACCATCTCGGCAATTATTTATCAACCTCTTCAACCAATTACGTGAAAGTGGTACTGTAACACCTAGAAAACGTAACAGAAACAAACAAGTGACTGGAGAAGAGGCAGAAATTAATGTTTTGGCTGCCGTTGCAGTAGATCCGCAAATTAGTTCCCGCACAATCGGACGTGGAAGTGGCATAACTCTGGCAAGTGTACTGCGCATTCTCCATCGACATAGGTTCCATCCCTATCACATCTCTCTCCATCAAGAGCTGCATGGAAACGATTTTGAGAATCGTGTTAACTTTTGTACATGGGCATTAAGATATGATACTCCAGATTCATCATGTATCTTGTTTAGTGATGAGGCAACATTTACTAATCATGGCCAGGTAAACCGCAGAAACATGAACTGTTGGCCTGTTGACAATCCCTGTCGGCTTAGTCAGGTGAAACGTCAGCGTCCATGGAGTTTAAACGTGTGGTGTGGGATAGTGAACCATCAACTCTTAGGCCCTTTGTTCATAGAAGGAACAATGAACTCGCACAAGTATCACAGCCTCCTGACAGACCATCTGCCACGGGTGCTAGAAGATGTTCCTTTGCAGACTAGGAGGAACCTGTGGTATCAACATGATGGCTGTCCAGCCCATGGTGCACGAAGTACTACAGCTTGTCTTAACGGATTGTTTCTAAATCGTTGGATTGGACGAAGAGGACCTGTACCTTGGCCGGCCCGTTAACCGGATCTGACCCCTTTAGACTTTTTCTGTGGGGAAGGCTGAAAGACACTCTCTACAAGGATGTACCAACTACACCAGACGATATGAAACGACATCTGAAATTTGCTCTGAAATTTTCGCTGAAATGCTAGAACCTGTGCAGCAGTCTTTCCATAGCAGACTGGGTGCATGTATTGAAGCTGCCGGTGGTCATTTTGAACACAATCTTTGAAGGGCTATGTTCTCTTTACTTGTGAGAATCCAGAAATTTTGTTATTCCCTTTTGTTTTTCTTTAGATTGTGGTACCACAGGTTGTACAAGTGTCGGTGCGTAAAAGTTTCAAAATAAGATTTCTCGTAAACCACTTGCACTAAAATCTTGCAAAAAACGCCACTGGCATTATAATTTACCCTACCTTTATACTGTTGATGTAACTAGGCATTGTTCCATTTTAAAAAATGTATGTTTGCTAAGAAATACACTTTCGCAGTATGATTATAATCCGTTTATAGGCTAAATGTACGAGCTCTGACCAACAATCAATATTGTGGAAACTGCACATCAATAGCACTTTCTATTTCCGAAATATTTTCGGTGCAAGCTTTAGGTGATTCATCCTGTATAGTAATGTTTTCAATTACACTGCACCTATAATAAACGTAACCGTTACTGTTATAATAAAACGGAATAACACTACACGATACAAGCAATGTGCAAAATTAACACCAAAAATTCTAATAACGCTAAAGCAGAGTAGAGATTGCACCAAAAAATTAGACAATACGTGGCCGACACTGACAACCTCAAGTGCTGGACTCACACAGCGAGTTCCTTCCTTGCGGTCCTGCCTATTGTTACTTGACAAGTGTTTGAAAGCCTCGGTCGTTTTCTGGAGCAGGTAGCATTCTCAAGTTATTCTTCACAAACTATAATGTCTTACATGGAAAATCACGTAAACGGTGTACGGGCAATGATAACTGGCCAGTTAAACAAACTCTACCCGATTATTCACATTAAAAGTCAACTGCGACTAAATACGATACACAAAACCTTAATTAAGACCTATTATGACATAAGCAGCCACGGTTTGGGGATATGATGTAAAGACGCACCTAAACAGATTACAGACCCTTAAAAGCAGAATAATTAGAATGATAGCGAAGCTCCCGCCGGCAGTTCTGGCTTATTTCATACACGAAGGATTAAAGCTACACTCAATCGAAGAATTCATTAAGAGACACAGCTGTAACCTATACAGCAGAAAACGCTAGAATCCGCACCATTTTATTCGCGATGTAGGAACATATAATAGCTGGGGATAATCACAAAAGAACCACTATCGCTATTTGATAGAAGAATTGGTCTGGGAAACCAGAGATTAACATCCAAGAATTCTTATTCACCCTAATAAAACTTTACCACACATTTTCCTCCAGCAATAGGCACGGCATGGTTACATGGTCACTCTAAGAACTGTCATTACAGTGGCCCTTGAAGCTGAAAGGGGATATATCATACATATTATACATTGTACATATGAAAGGGGAACCATACACATAAGAATTGTATAGCAATAATTTAATTCACTGAATGTTAAAACATTCAACATGTAACGTTGTACAGAGCTATTTGTAAGCAACGGGCGCGCTAGCTAATTGAATGGGAATTCCTGGAGCTCATAACGACCGTGCCTGGCAGTGAGTGGTACGACGCTACATGATGGCGCTGAAGCGCAAGGTTCTGAAACCTCATATTTTCATACATGCTTGGGTAACGCGGCCTGAGGGCCAATGGGAAGCTTCGTTACATTTTAAAACGTGGAGGACAGCGTGGGTAAGCCGCCCTATATAGGACCAGATTTTGCCGAGGGGGCACTCTTACTTATTACCAGTTCAGCGCAACAAAAAGTCACGCCGACGCAAGGTGCTACAGATGCACGTGGGTGCATATAAGGGTGGGGATGCGTGTGAAGATAGATAGGCTCCTGATAAATATTCAAGTGGTGGGATAAAGTAAATGGGAAAAGCTAGCCGCCCACATTTATTTGAACAATGAAATACACATCAGTTATAAAGGGAAAACTTGCAGTGTATTTTTAACTTGCCTCACCCACTAGAACCTGAGATTAAAGAAACTTAGCATTTAGGTAGGAATGGAGTACTCAACTACCGACGAGCATCACTAGCCAAGGAATAAGAACTACAACAGCACGCTGCGAGAGTCGACCGACCATTTCCCGCTACAAAGCCCTTACTTCTTGGTGTCATGGCGGGGACCAGGGGGGAGGCCCTCCACCCAGTAATGTCTGAGTGTAGCCGTCCCTGCTTATGTAGGCGGACACTTACAATCGACCAAGGTAATTACAATGGGCATGATTTTAAACACTGACTAATAATTAATAAATGTTTAATAACTGCAAATTAATCACTGACACGCCACGCTGCCAAGCCATTTATAAACATTATCTGATAATATCAATTAGTACCAATCACACCCAATGACACGGCTTACAGCCAAGACACAATATAATACCAGTATAATAACAGCCAAATAATATTAATTTTTCAAGTTGATGCCAAACAATCAAGGCAGGGTCTCCTAAAATAGAACGACGCCCCCACTTGAGGGAGGACAGGCGCATGTGTTAATCTAAATACTGACTGAGATTTAAGTAGCCAAATATTTACAATATTACAGTAATGACCATGTCCTCATTTGTTTCAGAACAGCAGAATCAATACGAATCAAATTGTTATAAGTTAGGACGACGTCTCCATGCGGAGACAAAGCAGAACACCTCCTATAACCCCTCACCGCGAATTCCCCAGGGCATAAGCAGGGCTCGGCTATGCTGGCGTCCTGACTTCCTTCATCTGGCTTAGGCCCCTTGTGACCGGTAAACATATCCCCATCTTGAATCCTCAGGTACAATAGCGTTAGTGCTGCTGCACTTCCTCACCTGAATTAATACTTTTTATCCTTCTTCTTTCTTTCTTTCGGTAGAGGGGTTTTAGTGGGTAGAGACCTTCTCTGATGGCGAGTCCAACACTCCCAGCTTTCTGTTGTACGCACGTAAATGTATTTTTCTTCCACTCGAAGAAAGAAACTGGGCTAATTGGTACATTTACTAAGTGCTTCATTGAGGTTTTACTGATGTCTCATATCTTTGTGAAGTGACGATTCGTGATCATAAATGTGGTGAAGCGTGGAGTCGTTTTCTGAAAATAATTCTGGGATATTAGCTAGGAATAGAGGCTTTCCGAGGATAAATGGGTACTTGTTTTGTTCATTAACAAAATTAATAAATATTAAAACCATTTCTGGTGTACTTATTGACCTTTAACCACCCTGAGAGAGTGAGAGAGACAGAGAGTGAGAGAGACAGAGAGAGAGAGAGTCGGCTAGCCGAATAAAGAGAACGTTGGACAACAGCAATAATAACAATTGCTCCCTCTTTGAAGCTTTCCTAGGCTTATAAAATTCCGATCACCAATTTCAAGAATCAACATGACCACGAGGCCATCGCAATTTTTTTCTAAGTATGTACATATATTTATTTTACTAATTTATATTCAAACTGGAATTCCATAGCCTTAACTTCGCGATATGCCACATATACTCCTAAAATGTCAAATTATTTCGAATACAAACTTCAAAGTCTTCTTCTTCTGAATAAAATGGGTCATCAACAACTTCCTCCACACCGTCCTTGTACATTGGGCTTCAAAAGTTTTCCGATGGGCCAAGGGGTGTAGAGGAAGAGGGGGAAGAAATTTCTTCTCGACTAGTCATGCCTGGCTATAGCCAACAGCAAGTGCCGGATCGTCTCAAAGGTCACATTTACTTCCTTGTATGCTGGTATAATTCTGCGACCTGACTAAGAAGAAAGAAGACGAAACCAAATACTTTTCACTTTACTAGAACTATTCAAGCGAAATAAATTAACATTTTCTTTGCATAATATGTTGTTTAAAAATCAAATATTACACTCTTAATGCGGGTGCTAAGATTCAGTAATTTTCTTGAGAAACAAGGTTCGCATAATGTACATATATCTTGTTTTTAACATTTGTTGCTTGTAATAAATAATAATATTAATAATAATAGTTTCAGAATTATCACCAATAGATCGATCTACGCGTGCTCCGAGGGTATTTATTACCTTGAATATAAGTTCGGTTTGCTTTTCAATTGTCATAGATATTGATCACAACGTTTAACGCTAAGTGTGTAGTTCCATACAGTTGGCACATTCAGTTCTGATAATATTCAAGTAATGTTTTAAAAATATGGCAGAAAAAGTAATATTAAAGTCAAACTGTTGAAGCAGATTGGGAACAATTAAGTACAAGATTACATTTTCTTCAAAATGAGATATATTTTGCGGTTGTTACTGAAAAACGAATAAAGATTGTTTTATTTGAAACATAACTCCCCTTACATACACACTCGCAAGAGAAAGGAAGAAAAACCGTGCCAGTCGTATAGTGGACGTGGAGTTAAAACACCTATTTAGGTATTGTATGCAAAAGGAGAAAATGTTAATAGATACGAGGAAACAACGTTTAACGCAAAGTATGCAGTTTCTATATAGCTGTTTTATTCGGCTCGATCATATAAGCTAAATTTTCAAAATAGTGACCCGAAGTGTTAATGCAGATAGGTTGATGTACTTTTGTTACAATTGGTTCATTTGAAAGCACTCTATTCTGAAAACTAAATTGCTTTCAAGTTATAAATCTGAAGATGCCCCCCCCCAAATGACTTTGTATTACGATTCACGTTCTGAATTCTTAAAATACTTCTCTTCTCTGGTCTGGAATGGAATGTGTAAAGGAGGGGACTCGACCCCGATCCAGTGAATGAGGATATTGTGCTTGTGCCCCTCGAGGGGGCGCTCCCGGGAGGGAGGGAGGGACGAGGAGAGAGACACCGAGTGGCCGGAACCAGGTGTGACGACACAACAATGACAAGGTTCTTAAAATTTCCAGATTTAGACGCCCTGACAGTTGGGCAGACAAACCGGGGACCCCACCCCAAACAGAGGGGCCAACGCCCCCCAAGAAGCGGTCCATATACCCTGGCAACCAACCTAAGACCGAGAAACGGATAAGGTTCCACAGAGAGCATTCGTTTTCTCTGTCACGCCGCACCGGAATACCATCGCGGCACTTCCAACCCTGAAACAGACCTAACGGGGTTAAGGATGAATGAAATGAGGAATGGAACGATATTCGGGGGCTGAGAGAAATCATATCAGCATTCGCCTGACGACTCGGGAAAACTCGAAAAAAAACCGTGGGTCAGATTGCGCGGCAGCCGAGAAGCGAACTAGGGATCTGTCGAATGTGAGTCGCAAGCTTTACCGCGGCGCCACCTGGACATAAACTGAAAGATCCGTAGTTCAAATCTCGGCTATGACATTGAATTTTTCAATCTGATTCTATCTTTCCAACCTTGTCCTACACACGGCTTGGGTGAAAGAGTCTGCTTGTTAATCGAAATGAACTGCCATTACAAACTTCGTTGTAAGTATAAGAAGAATGCAGTAGCTCAAACAATAGTCAGATTTTTATGTGGTGTCTTTGAAACTACACCTCTTTGCATTACCACGAGAATTATGATTAGGAAGGATTATATTTAAATATAGATTAAATTATTGTTTTAAATTGAACAAACTAATGTGTTGCATTCACATAACTTCCTCTTTTCATCATTCTACAAATTCTTTTCTCTAAATCTCATTTTCCTGTCTACTTCTTATAGTCCAGATAAACTTGCAAATCACATTTAGCTCATCTCTGTGGTGTGGGGGTCTGCCTCACATTCAAGAGGTCCCGAGTTAGAATCTCGGTTAGAGTGAAATACCTGGGTAAAGATGAATGTTAGATTCTAATATCTAATGACCTCGGGCTCATTTGAGCTTCATTTTAACCATTTCGTTCATTCACCGTCTGTAATGGCCTACCCGGTTAAAGGACTTTAATTAAATACCAAAAGAAAAAGTTCACATTTACACGTTTCGTTGTAATGTACGTAGATAAAACGATAGTCACATTTTCAAAAACCATGTCACTACGTGTTGCTTTGTAATTCCATGCTGGTTGTATGACCACGACAAAAACAAAACGAATAGCGACTTCTCAGTTACAACAAATGTTCAAACCAATAACAAAAAATATCTGGGAATTAGTTAATCTCATAAAATATATGTATAACATACTGCGTGCTTTAACGGGGTTTGCATTTCTTGTGTAACAAAACTTTGTCCAATCTTTTAGAGTTTGCCGATTATACAAAAGTCATTCAGAATGAATAAGACTTTAGAGGGTCTTCTCAGTCATTTCAAAATATATATTTCGTTTTTCATGAAAATATTTTAAACAGTGAGTATTTTAATCAAAATCATTAGAGCCATTTTTAAGAAAATAGATTTCGAAAATTTTTTCATATAAAGAGTTATTCAGGATGGGGATATTTTCTTGAAAATCCTTGTCACATCTATGAAAGATGCTGAACTTAAATATAAAGTTTGGTATTTAACCGACTTTTCGCTTTGGATTCATGTTGTTCACAGAGACGCAGTCATATGCAGCTTTAAAAAAATATGATGTGTTGCATTCACATGACTTTCCCTACTCACTCTTCTTACAAATCTTATTTTGCATCTATGTCATGTTAATACCCATAAACCTTCATCACTTATTTTCACAATTCGTTGTAGGTATAACCAGAACATATTAAGCTAAAGCGATAGCCAAATCCCTCAAAGCTGATCGCTACGTGATAGCTTTGGATTGGTTGGCCACGGAGGGGACTCGGCATTGATCCACATAGTGGATATTGTGCCTACGCCCCACAAGGGGGTGTCTCTGGGAGGCAGGATGAGGCGAGACAAGACACCGGACGTCCGGAACCAGGAAAAACGGCACAGGAATGCAGGGTTCCTAAGTTTTCAGATAGAGACTCCCCGTCAGACGGACGGCAGACCGGGGACCCCACGCAGCACACAGGGTGCCCAACGCCTATCAAGGAAGTTAGGATACTCCCGACAGTCAGCCGAAAGTTGAGGGACGGAGAAAGTCACAAAAAGCATCCTTTTCCCCTGCCACACTGCACCGAAACACCATCGCCGACACTTCCAACCCTGAAAGAGACCAACGGATGAAAGATGAAGGGAAATTAGAATGGAGATGAAATGGAGGTTCGGAAATTCGGGGGTGTGAGAAGCCTTCCCAGCTCTCGCCTGGCGACCCGGGAAAACCCCCGGAAAAGCCTATGGGTCAGGAAGGTCGGTCAGAGGAATCCAACCCACGACGTCCCGAATGCGATCCATAGGCGTGATAGCTTTGAAATTCTGTTTTCTTTGTATGGACATGAGAAGGAAAGAAAGAAAGAAAGAAAGAGAGAGAGAAAGAGGAAGAAAGAAGAACAATAGCTATTTGCAGTTGAGAGAAGTATAAAGCATTTGAACATTCAAACTAATAACAAAGAAAATTTCAGAGTGGGTAAAATATAAGTTATTTGACATAAAATAAAAATGTTATTTGATAGGAATGTTGTGCCTTAACAAGATCTATATTTGTTGTGTGGTAAGATTTTGTCTCTCTCTTACGATTTAGATACTAATTATCAAAAGTCATTGACAATAAAGACTAATTTACAGACTATTCCTAGAAAACAAAAATTCTATTTATCATGAAAATAGCTTAAACATATATATTTTAATCAAAATTCTTAGTCATTTTTGAAAGAATAAAACATTTCGAAAAATGCCCAATGTAAAGGGTTGTTTGGAGTGGAGGATTTTCTTTAAAATCTCAATGTCACATTCTTGGAAGCAGTTGAACTTAACCAACCTTTTGCTTTTGAGTTATGCTATTCGTGGACACACACACACACACGCACGCACGCACACGCGCACACACACTTGGACCATTTTCTAAAAATAAATTCATTAGATTCAGGGGTCACAAACGTGATTTCTGGTGAAATTACGACGTTGAATTTTCAGATGGAACACAATACTTTCTCTACTTGTTGTAGCTACATAGTAGAGATAGTAAAAATGCTTACTTTGGATTCAGGGGTCTCAAAACGTATATTTCCATTGAGTCTCATTATTCAATTTTTGGGTGGAACGCAATACTTTCTCTACTTACTGCAACTACGTAGTATAGAAAGTAAAATGCTTACTTTAGATTCAGGGGGCTCAAAACGGGTATTTCCGTTGAATCTCGTTATTCAATTTTTGGGTGGAATATAATACATGCTCTACTTACTGTAACTACATAGTAGAGAAAGTAAAAATATTTTCTTTGGATCCAGCGAGTCTCAAAACGTGTATATTGAAACGGCAACTCTAGGCCGAGCCCGAGAACTGTAATTATAGATAATTTATTAATTAATTTTTATTGATGTTAAATCATACTATGTACATTTTGTTTTCTTATACTGCTTGTATATTTTAAGAAGGGTGATTTAACGTTATGTATGTATCTAGGTTACTAATATTAGAAGAGTTATAAATGGTTTAATGTAAATAATTTAAGCGCTATGTTAAAATACTGTCCACGACGAAATGTTTTAGCTACAGGAATAGTGCCTTCGAAGGCAGAAAATCTAGTTTTATGACGTCTCTTTGGTCGCAGGGCCATTATTCCTACAGCGAGGGTTAACGCCTTTGTGCCTTTATTTGATAATTCGCCGTGACCAAGTGAGAGAGACAGATAGATTAACGGTAAACTTAGGAAAAGCCGCGATTTATATTAAACTTGGACCAATGAGATCCCTGGAAGTTTATACGAAATAGTTAGACGCGTCGGGTGGCGCTAAAAATGGACCAATAGGAAAGGAAGCAGCCCCAGAAGCCTGCGACTATAAATGGATCTGTTTGGAGCAAATTCGGGGAGTTCAGACAGTTGGGCATTGCAGTTTTGCATTTCATTTCAGTTTGGCATTTTGTCATGTGTGGTCAGGGAGAGATGCTGCAAGATGTGTGAGATATCGCGCCAAAAAGGGAATAAAGACAGTTTTAGAAACACACCTAAGAACCGCTACTCGTAAAGAGATAATAAGCATATTTAAACTTCGTGTCATATCCGCGCCGCATTTTAACAGCGGTGGACAGTATTTTAACGGCGGCAATACCAGTGTTGTATACTACGTGGGTTAGTAAAATAAAAGAAACGGCAGTGTCATCTGTTCATAACCAAAGCACGTCTATGTCTTCCTATATCACCACCCGAGATCTACGCTTCCTTTACCGAGGATAAGTCCATGCTCCCATATAGTTTAAAGAAAACTACTTCAGCTAGCCGAGGATAAAATTGCAGAGAACCAGCACACAGGAGGTGACAGCCGCAATATCCGGTGAATCTCGTTATTCAGTTTTTGGGTGGAATACAATACTTTCTCTACCTCCTGTAGCTACGTATTAGAGAAAGTAAAAACACTTTGTTTGGTTTCAGGGAGTCTGAAAACGAGTATTTCCGTTCCGAGTATTAATCTCGTTATTCAATTTTTGGGTGGAATACAATACTTAATATACTTACTGTAACTACGTAGTAGAGAAAGTAAAAACGCTTTGTTTGATTTCAGGGAGTCTGAGAACGAGTACTTCAGTTCCGAGTATTAATTTCGTTATTCAATTTTGGGTGGAATACAATACTTTCTCTACTTACTGCAACTACGTAATACAGAAACTAAAAATGCTTTTTTTGAATTCAGGGAGTCTCAAAACGAGCATTTCCGGTGAATATCGTGGAATTTTTGGGTAGAATACAATACTTTCTCTACCGCGTGTTACTACGTAGTAGAGAAATTAAAGATGATTTCTTTGGATTCATGGGGTCTCAAAACGTGTATTTCCGGTGCATCTCTTTATTGAATTTTTGGGTGGAATACAGTACTTTCTCTACCCCCTGTATCTACAAGTAGAGAATATGCTTTCTCTATGTACAAGAGAATAATGCTTTCTTTGCATTCAGGAGGTCTCAAAGCGTGTATTTTGCGGTGAATCTCTTTATTGAATTTTTGGATGAAATACAATACTTTCTCTACTTCTGTAACTACGCAGTAGAGAAAGTGAAAATGCTTTCTTTGGATTCAGGGAGTCTCAAAGCGTGCATTTCCGGTAAATCCCGTTATTAAATTTTTTGGTGGTACACAATAGTTCCTCTACTTACTGTAAGTGCGTAGTGGGGAAAGTAAAAATGCTTTCTTTGGATTCAATGGGGCTCAAAACGTGTATTTCCGGTGAATCTTGTTATTGAATTTTTGGGTGGAATACAATACTTCTTCTGTTTACTGTAAGTGTGTAGTAGGAAAAAGTAAAAATGCTTTCTTTGGATTTAGTGGGTCTCAAAAGGTGTATTTCCGGTGAATCTCGTTTTTAATTTTTGGGTGGTATACAACACTTTCCCTACTTATTATAGGTAAATAGTAGAGACAGTAAAAAGATGAGTTGTGGAATAGATAAGCGGCTGTTTGTCGTTACAGCATCTTGCATGCACCCAAATAGGGTAATAACTTAAGACTGTAACTTAAAATAATTTCTGGCCTAAATTGTTATCACGATGCACGGAAAAACCATACTTCATAAGGACATTATGAAAATAAAGAACATATATTGGTTGATAATGGGTAGAGAAAGCAGTAAATATTGAAACCCAAACTATTTTGTTTTAACACTTGCTTGTTATACAATGACATGATGCCTCTAATTCCTAAAAATTAGTTTGTATACTGCTTATGTCGCTATGTTGTAACGTTATTGCTCTTTTCTTTTCACAGTTATTACATTCTCACAGGTAGGTCTAAGGTAAATGTGTTGGAATGATATTTTCTTTAGCCTGTTACATCCCTTAACCTTCCTTGTAGAGCAGGTATGAGCTAAGACATCCCGCTTGCCCCGCTAGCGGTGGAAAGGAAAGCATTTGGACCCGTCTGTACCTACCGCTCGAGATAGGTTTGGTACCTCTAAGATTTTCCCCGTTCCATTCTGATTGAATGTTATAGTTTCCAGCACGTTATCGCACGTAATCCCCGGCTGCCAGCAGATGAGTTGTTATTGTGGTGTGAGTACTGATGTGTGAGGGGACATCAATGCACTGTATAGAGGAACGTGTGTTTCTAGGGGAGAACGGTTTTTATGAATGTGGAAATTACACTTTTAAAGTGAAACAACATTTCATTGCTAAGTTTCTAACTAAAAACTACCGCATCGAGGTACTGTTCCTTGAAACTGGATTTATAGACCTACATTTATAGGGGTTGTAAATTTAATCAATTTAATATAGAGGTAGATAAAGTAGATCGTAATTATAAACCTATGATAACGAAACAGGAAGTTGCGAGTAGTACAGGGGAATGAATGTTATGCGATGCGATTGGTTTCGAAGCTATATAATGCTAGCAGTGGGAATATTGCTAAAGTATTCTAACACATTTAGTCCAGAAATGCTACGGAAAGTGCCTCTTCTCCGCACCAACAAGGGGGCGAGATCATGGAATGATATTTTAGAGTGTGCCATTCTGACACCGGAACACTATGTGTGTGAAAGAAGTAGGGAACTGCTAACTCGAATGTTTCAACGTATGGACGTGTGTTGCAAGTTTAGGAAACTCAGACCATTTATGGTGCGTAGGAATATAACAACCCCGGTAACGAATTGTGTCATGTACAGACGGAAACGTGTGAACAACTTCAGTTGAATCCGCATATGTACGAGTGCATAATCCAGTGGCGGCTGGTAAATTACCATAGCTTCAATAATAAATTGCTGCAGTGGCGAGTGAGCAATATAATCGCCAAGGACAATAAATATAAGCTAAGCTGGAAACACACTGCTTTATTTGAACAAGTTAAAGGACCAAACACACACCTTAACCTATCACCAAAGTGTTCCTCATTGCTCACTTCGCATAAACAAACACGCTCACCCGGCCAAATCCGTCCCGGGAGAACCGCCGCAGACTGATTTACTTAATAAATTTCGGGAAACGGGTTCCGTGCAGGATGCTGCGGGGAGTGGTAGACCGAGTGTCTTAACAGAAAAAAAGCTGGCCCATATATAAGATAAAACGCTTTTAAATGTTCACAGAAATCAACTAACAAATTGGCCTAACATTGCGATATTTCTTACGGTTCAGGTACAAAGCAGTCAAAAAAGACCTCGGTTTGTGTCCATATATTAGAGCGTCCGTCGTCCACGAATTAAAATCCACAGATCATGGGAAAGGAGTGCAGTGTTTTGAATGGTTTCAGAGGTTTATTGTGCGCCATGGAATTTAGTGTGAGCTAGGACATGTTTACCGATAAAGATTGGTTTCACTTATCTGGGTGCGTAAATTCAAAAAAATATACGAATGTGGTGTATTGAAAATCATAATGCCATTCAGGAAACCCCTTTGCATTCGGAGAAAATTGGAGTATGGTGTGCTAGCTCTCGCTCGCGAATTATGGGGGCATTTTTTTTCTCACCTCAGTTAATTCCGACGTTTACTGCTGGTAATTCTTTTTCCGTTTATTGCACAGCTAAATGAAGATGAGGTGAACGGTGCATTCTTTCGATAAGACAACGCCACTGATTATACATCACATCAATCAATGAGGCTGTTAGTAGAAACTTTTAGGGAAAGACTAGTTTCTCGAGGTCTGTGGTCCCCGCGGTCTCGTGATCTGATCCCTCCCGATTATTTTCTTTGTGGAGCCGCTAAAGCTTTGGTCTACAAGCACAATACGAAGAAAATTGATGAGCTGAAGGCAGCAATTACAGATTACATAACATATGTAACGAAAGATGTTTTAGTTAGTGTTTCAAAATAAATTAAGGTGAGTGAATCTGTGCCTTCAAGAAAATGGTAAACATTTTCAACATCATCTTTAAATATGTGAGTTTCATATTATTAATCTACCTTACCTTTCATGAATGACATACGTGAACCTAACATAGCTCTTAACTAGCAGGATGTTATAACCATACGCTCACGGCAGCCAGTGCTGCCACCGTAATTCCCGTCTCTACGGGAATCTTGGTTACACGAAAGATGCGGAGCGATTTCTCGATGACCAGTTAGTAATTTACTTAAAAGAGTTTGAAATTGAAAATATTGTAATGGAATAAAACCAAAGCATGTAAAAAATATATTTATAAGAACACTAATAATTCTGAAATCATAATCCATCAGATCCTGCTACATTTCTATCGATCCAGAATGGTTCTGTAGAATAAGATGCTTTGAACAACGCAAGTCAGCGGGTAACGAAGGAAATCTGTAAAATAGAATAAACGTGGAATGTAAACTATATCCATGCAGAGCATTTAATAGCTTATAAATTATTCCTTTCGCAGTTTCATTAGGCAGGTCATGGATGAAGATTCCAAACAATTTGTAATTGCTTCTCAAATTCCTGAAACGTTTTCTGTAGATTCTGTCGCTCGAGTGAGGGAGCAACGTACCAAAATTTAATACTTAATGTTCACTGTTTTTCAAAGTTCTCACTGTTTACCCCAAAAACGCTTCATGCATTTAAATTTTAAAAAAAATGGATTTCTGAAATGTTTTTACAGTGTAGAAGACATTTGTTTATAAAATACACAGAGTTTTAAGGTTAATTAATGTATTAAAACAGTATTTTTTCATTCTAGAAAGTACTCATTATGTGCTTTCTAGAATGAAAACTAAAACTGAAGAGTTTTGAAAAATTGACATAGTGTTGTCGCTGAAGGGGGGGGTGAAGTTTAACCAATGCGTCTATTTTGTTCTTCGGTTTGCCTACTCTCCAAGAGCTTATATTTGATTAGCACTGGTCGCCGTAAAGTCCGATCATCCCCAATACATGAATTTGTAGGGAGAAAAGAGGAGAATTACACCGAGTGTCATAAGATGGCATGGCAGAATTAGCACATACAAAACTACTACACATTAACAATCCAAATAACTTATTTTCTTAATAAACATTTCTATAACATTCCTAAAATGTTCATTTAAACCAAACAAACCCTTTTGCGAGGCGCAATCTATGTGTGAAGAAACACTGAAGATAATTAAGTGTAGAAACGAGGATTTAGGTACTAAGTACTAAAGGGTACCGCCCTATATTATGTAGTCGTTCAAATGTTTAAAATGTTTAAGTAAGAAAGAGTGTATCATTGAACTGTACTACAAGAACTCCTATACAGAACAAAATGTACCATATACTAAAGTAATACTGTCTTCTTTTATTTTTGTCCAAAATTTCAACCACGTATCGCCTTAAACATACACGCCTCAAAAGCAAAATTAGAGGGAGAAAATCAGAACTTTTGAGCAGAAACTGAATCAATAATTACATCATTGGCATCTGAAATACAGACATAATCGCCCCTCTAATCTCTGTTTTGGAGCTTACCTTTAAATGAAAGACTCTTTGGGCATGCACTATTAGGTCATAAAATATCTAATTATTTTATGAATAAATAAGTTTAAAATAGGTGATTACTTTTTACATTCTTTTTACGCTTTTGTAATATCTTGTAAGCATCGCAGTCACTAATCAGTGTTTCTCACAAATTACTGGTTACCTTAAAAGAATTATGTCCACTCTTTGTCTTAGTCATTCATAGTAGAAGTTCACTTACAATAACTATTTTTCCCATTAATTTCCTATGAACGTTATAACCCTGAAGGCACTTCATTGTACTTCCAGTTTACAATAGTGTTATTGATAATATTGGCACAGTTATTCATATTTCTATTACGGTGACTGAGAAGTGAAAATAATTTATAGAAGCTTATAATAAAGTCCTTTATTAAGAATGTTTTGCATGTGTTGCGACGTCATTTTGTTGATAGGTTTCGACAGCTTTCTGTAGCATCTGCATGTAATATTCGATTTCTTCCATAGACGGAAGGAGATCATCTGCACTTCTCCTTCTTCTTCTCTTACTCAAATACGTGTACATCATGCCAAGAGCCGGAATACTGATTCCTAAAAGTGCCAAAGGAAATAGGATTTTATAGTACATGGATCCACTGGAACCACTACTGAAAGGACTGTCTTTATAACTCGGTCTATGGTGTGAAAAATTGAGCAAGCCGTTGTAAGGCGTGGGAAATCGGTTTGGTGGAAAATTGGCGTATTTTGTGGGATAAGGCTTGAAAAACGGAGGATTTTCTCTCTCGATAGGTGGCCGTCTGTTGTAGTAATTGCTATATGGGTGAGAATGATCTCTATGTACGGGATAAGAACCATGAAGATGTTGGGATGGTCTACGTGACAGGATATATTGTTTGTATTTCTGATTTCTTTTGTCTATATAAGTCTCCAACAAAGTGCTTTGTCGCAAAGTTTTGTAAGGATAATACTGCGTAGGATTTACAGGGGAATATGCTCTATCAACGGGCATCTGAAGTTTCTGTAGTTGCCAGTTAGTTTGTGGAATTGCAGTGGGCTGTAAAACAAGTGAGTTGGCATGTACAGGATTTACAACAGAATGGGACCTATGAATGGGCGTCTGTGTCTGTTGTAATTGCCAGTCGGAAGTTGATGTAGCAGATGGTTGCTGCAAGACATCTGGTTTAGTGTATGCTGGATTCAGAGCGACATAGGGCACATCAGTGTGTGATTGAGATTGTAACTGCCAGTCAGAACTTTGCACTTGAGCTTGTTGTAAAGGAGCTGGTTTTACGTACACAGGTTTCACAACGGAATAGGATCTGTCGATAGTTGTTTGAGGTTGGGTGTGCCAGCTGGAGTATGATGACGCGGCAGTTTGTTGCTGTAACGCAGCAGGTTTCACATATATGTGCGGCGATTGTGTTGTAAGGGAAGCCGCTGCTATTTGAGCCGAAATAAAAGAATCGGGATATGTCACTTCACTGACAATAGTTTGCTCTGAAGATGGTTCCTGTACTGCAGACTTTTGGACGTGGATTGCTGTTGATTTAGTATTCACTGTCGCTGGGTTGGTTGCTTTACTTGTAGGATATATTTGCTCGTTTGTAGTTGCCACTGGGTTTGCTGTCTTGTGTGTAGGAAATACCTTCGCTTTTTCAGTAGCCTTGGGTGCTGGAGATGTTTCTATATTTGCAGCTGCCATTGGTCTCGTCGTCTGACGTAGTGGAAATACTTTAATCTTTGGAACAGTTGGCCTTGCTGTAGATATTCCCATATGAATCGCGGAGTTGGAAGACCACACAACGGAATTTTGGGCTGGTCTCTCAGGTGCTAGGTGGGGAGAAGAACTTCCGTGCGAGTATTGCACAGACATCAAATAGCTGTTGGCACTGTTCTTCGAAGTCCCGTTGTTCAACTGCCTGACAGGAATGTTTGCTTGCTTATCACCATTAGCCGTGCCAGATTCCAGCAAAGCGAAGAGAATCAAGAGTAGAGCGTTGGTCATGGCTGCCATTTCCATTTTTGTTACACCTGCAAGAAACCACAAGATATGCACATTAATATGAGGCGCATGATTACAGAGCTTGCATAACAATCACATCAAAATATAAAAAAGAACACTGGTGATCATCACAGAGGTCGTGCATAGTACTGGCATATACTATTCATGCCTTTATTTTGAGAACCGTTGTTTATTTCAGCAATTATTTACATTAACTTTTATGGATCTGAGCACAGCTATAGAAGCATTTCTAGCTCACAAAACTGCCTTTTTAGGCAATAAGTCAAATGGCCCAATTCATTCCTCCACATTCCTTAAACCTTATCCTAATAATTCGATTTGTTCTGTTCTTTAAACAGGAATCGCAAATTCTTTTCTCTCATATGCGATTCGGATTTTGTGCATATTAAGAAGAGTGCATATTTTTGTTAGATCGTAATAGGCAATATAGGTGCTGAGAAAATTGCAAAGAAGGAGAGACTCTAAAGGCGTATTGCATCAGTTTAGTGATATATTTAGGCAAAGAAAAGCTCTTGATTAGGGATAAATCGCTGTGAAAGTACTAACTTGTATGTATAATACTAGGCACTTTCAGCAAATTTGTGATTTGTCTGATGTCTCTGATGTGCCTAATAAATAATAATTTGGACACGTTTCAGTTATTTTCAGGTTTTATCAATAGTTTACTTAATCCCTATTTATCACACCGTAATTTTAACTTTAACGTATATTCAATGCTATGATTCCCTATGAACGTCTTTAAATGGGCGTCTTTCGTGACTCCATTAATGTAACTAATTAAGTAACTAACTTCTTTGACACTATATTCCATTGAGTATCTTGAGGGGGTTAGTAGTGATTACAAAATTTAAATGTATACACAGTCACAATGATATTTATATTCAGTTATAATTAAGGATTTAGTGACTCAAGTTTCAGTACTGAAACGTTTAGATTTTTTAACGCAATTGGATAACTTTCGCTTATGGCTTTCATAAATTAGAACAGAAAATATTTCTAAACGTCCTGAATAATGGAAGTCAATGCAAACAATATTAATTTATAACAGAAGAAGAAGGAGGAGGAGGAAAAGTGCATTATTTCCAAAAAATAATAACTGCAAATACTGGCATTAAACCAATGTTAGGTTATAAAATACATATCAAGTTATTTTATATTCCAAGTGTTTTGATATCCAAATAAGAATAACAAACCAAAGAAATATTTAAAAATGAATATTTTTGTAAAAGAAAACAATCATTAAGCTAACAATATAAAATACGCGTTACTTCAGTGTTATAATATTATTGCATTTATGCATAATTTTAGCTCCCACTTTAAGAGTCAAACGGAATATATAGGAATATAGGCTTAATAAGCTGTGTCGCGAGTCTCCTGTGAGGTAAAGCATTATTTTTTTGCTTATCATTTAAAGAGGAAGAACGCATAAAAATTAAGTTTAAACTATGAATATTCACGGTTTAGGCAGTTATATAATTTATTTATCCATATATAGGACATGCCACTTATTAGTACCTGCAGAAAAAAACATACGTGCTTGTAAACACATATATGTCCCTGGTTTATACTGAACAAAACACCAAATGCCCTCTTAATAAGCAGCATGATCCTTATAAGACTGCATTTTCTGAGATTTTCATTCATAACCCGATACCCCTGATACATGTTCAACAGTGTTATCTAAAATTAGAAAGCGACGAGTTGGCAGGCAATGTCAAGGTGTCACTGAACTTCAATTTCTTCGAAATAGAAACCAGACCGTTTCTCAATAGATATTAGGAAACAGTGGTTCTAAGAGACAGCAACGTGTACGTTTGTGAACTAGAAAGGAATATGGGGAATGCCATATTTCTCGACTTGACTTCCGGATTCTGTTTCGACACGATCATCAACATTTGCACATCAAATTGTGGCTAACGTATTTCAGTGGTCGTGCTCTTAAGTAACGTTTTTGACAAAATATCAACATTCACAGAAACTTTACTTGTACTTATATCAAATAGAAGCTTTAGTGAACCAAATGTACTTACAAATGTGACAAATTAGTGAAAGCACTGCTACATATGCTTGAGTACTGATATTTAGTAATGGTAAGATATCTACATAAAATCCAACTACATCGCTTAATAATGAAATAAGTCCGGGCGCAAGTCGGAATCACATTTTCTTTTTAATATTCTGTTTAGAAGAGCAGGTGGGATGCACAACTATCATAGAAAAGGGTTGCGATGAAGGAGTGCAGGATTAAGTTGGTACATAGGTCAGCAACCTCCGGAGTTCCTGGGTCAGCATGTACACTTGGAAGCAGAAAATGTGGCACGTTCCCCTACATAGTAATAGCGCTTTCTTCTTCTTAAACAAAATAAAAGAAATCAGTAATGTTTTTAAAAATTATGAACAAATTATTACCTGCGATACCAATGCCAAATCTGATTGGCGGTATAATAATATTAAGGATGAAAGAGGAGAAAAATTGTAAGAACTTATTTCTGAACAAAATCTGTTTATTAAAAAATGAACCAAATAATCCTCCCAAATTTGAAAACACAGTCGGTGCTACAGCATATATCTATATTACTCCAAGTAATACACACTCAAAAAATAAAATCCTAAACTGGAAGGTTGGTCATGATATGACGACCAGTGACCATAGATTATTTTATTTCGGTTACCACATTGGGAAACCTAAATACATAGAAGGAAGAGGAGATAAAATTTATAATTACAAACAAGCAAATTGGTATCTTTTGAGACAAGAGTTTGATAACTTACAACTGGAATATGTCGACAAGGATGCTAACAGTTTAGTTCAATCAAAGCAAAAGGCGATAGAAACAACACTTCCAAGGATTAAACCTAAAAAACTCCTACATATGACAATATTTGGACAGATGCATTACAGAAGGCACGTAGAAATGTTAGGAAACTTATCAAGAATTTATCAAAGATCAATAATTGTGGACGAAAGAGAGAAACATTTAAATAAATATAGAGAGGCGAAAAGAAAATATAAGTACAACTTAGAAGAAACTAGAAAAAGTTCTGGAAAAATTTTGTTAAAAAAGAGTTAGAAACAAATATATGGGTATGCTCTATAAAATAATAACGGAGAAAATTAAAAGCCCCGAGATTTTAAACACTTTGCAAAAGAATAATGGGGAAATGGCAACAAATTGGCAAAATTCAGTAAATGTTCTCCTAGATAAGTTACTTCCTCAGGATGATAAATGTATGGACAACATTTTACATATACAAAAAAGAATAGATATGAATACGCCATATAGAAATAATAGATTAATATTTCCCATTGATATTTCTGATATCAGAATAATTCTAAACAAGCTAGAAATGAAGAAGGCAGCAGGGCCAGATGGCATAACAAACGAAGTTATAGTAGGCTTGGAAGATAAAATTGCCCGTTTTTATTACAACTGTTTAACGACTGTATATGGAAATGGCGTTTTGCTTATTGCTGGAAAGAGACTAAAGTAATTATTTTGAAGAAAAGTGCTGAAAATAACCCAAAGGATCCAAAATCCTACAGACAATATGCTTATTGAATACTTTAGGAAAGAGTTTAGAAGAACTGCTTTGTAAAAGATTAAAAGAATTTAGATTAATGAAGGTATGAATGGAAACCAATTTGGTTTTAGGAAAGGGAAATCTACAGATGACGCGATAAATTGTGTAATGGAAACTGTTAAGACAACGCATTCTAAATATTTAATTGGAATTTTAATTGACATTTCTGGCGCATTTGACAATCCATGGTGGCCAGTATTATTTGAAGGATTATAGGAGAAAGGATTCCCAAAATGGCTGTATGCCATTTTAAAAGATTACTGTAAAGATAGGAGGGTCCACATAAAAGGAACAGAACATATAGTTCATAGAGATATTACCAAAGGTTGTCCCCAAGGATCGATTTTGGGACCAACGTTTTGGGATATTGTATTGGAAATATTGCTGGATGAATTAATTATTGATGCAAATGTTAAAAATTTCGTAGCATATGCCGACGATGTGTTATTTTTAATAGAAGGAAACAGTAGAAGTGAAATAGAAAACAAGAGCAAATAACTTAACTAATAAATTAAGCAATTGGTGCAGCAATACCAAACTCCAAGCAACTTCAAATAAATCAGGACATATGGTTCTCAAAGGCAACCTTAAGAGAGATCCATGCATAAAATATGATAATCAAAATATAAGACGCCAAAGAGAAACTAAATATTTAGATATTTATTTAGATGAGCGTCTTAATTCCAGAAAACATACGGAATATGTCCGGAAAAATCTGAAAAAGTAATGATGATATTCGCTAGATTAGTTCAATCAAATTTTAATATTCCACTAAATGACATATCAACCTATCGCACAAGCATCTTTGCATCAGTAATAACGTATGTAGAAGGGATCTGGGCAATGAGGATGAATGCCGTACAGATAAAAACCTTATTACGAAGATCTCAGAGAAAAGTGTTGTGAAGATTTACTGGAGCGTTAAGTACTTCACCTACCTTGGCCCTATTAGTAGCTACAAGCATACGGCCAATTGATTTAATAATAATAATAATAATAATAATATTAAGAGGCGCAGTTTTTTGGTTTAAGAAAGGAAACATGGAGAAAGTATAGGTATGCAATAACTGGCAGACAATGTAAAAATATACGTGATATAAAATTTAGTTTAAAAATTCAATGGTAGCGGGAATGGGAAAACACTGAGGCTGGAAGAAGAACTTTTAATTTTTTTAATAATATCTAGGAAAGATTGAGGTTAAACCATATTCAAACTACCAAAGAAATGATCCATAACCTTACAGGTCATGGACCATACAAAACCTACTGGAAAAAATTAACAGAACACAGGACGATATATGTAGCCTATATAAAAGACAAGCCAACCCAGACCACGTTTTGTTTGAATGTGTACAATTTTCAGGGTAGAAAGAATAGCGTTCAGTGGCCATCAAGCAATAATATATTGAGAAATAAAGAATTATATATGCATCTAGAGCAATTAACCCTAAAATAAGTCATTTAGCAAGGGATGTAGTGATACCACAGGAAGACATTTTAGGAACCAATGAAGAGGAAGTAATAGTAAGAATATCAGAACATATACGATTACATAAATTTATCTCACAGGGAGAAGAAAGAAGAAATGAAGAATTAGAAGAGGAAGAAGGGAGCGAAGAAGTGGAGGATAATTGTAATAATGATAATATAAGAAGATAACTTTGGATTATGATGGGAAGAAGAAATGCGGAGATAGATGATTTTATTTAAAAGCAGTGGAAATTAAATGTACGTAAAAAGATATGAAGCGGTAAGGTGGGGAGAAGAGAGAAGGATCTATAGATGCAGTAAATTATAAGGCGGTTAAGAAGAGAGAGTAAGATTACGGGAGAAGAATAAAAATAACAATAAATAAAATGGAAACAGTTAAGTGAATAGAAGAGAGAAGAATTTAGATAAGGAGATTTAATAGTGATGGAGGAGTAAATTATAAGGAAGAGGAGAAGTTATTGAAGAAAAGAGGAGGATAAGAGAAAAGAAGAGAGAGATGGGAAAGAAGATGGAAGAATGAGCCAACGAGAAGAAGAAAGAAGATAAGGAGTAGAAAAAAAGAGGTAGGGAAGGAGAGGAAGGAAGAAGAAGGGAAAGATATAAAAGACAAGAAATTTAGATCTAGCACATATTAATACATATTGAAATAATGACGCTAGGGATTAATGACAAGATGAGACGGTAATTTGTATCACAAATTACTTTAATGTAAATAATTATTTTAATATGAATATGTATTTTTGTGTAACATTGATTTCAGGGGTTTAATAATTGTAATTATTATTGGTAAATAATAATATACGGCTCTACTGAAACTGTTAACAATAACACAATACTTTAGCAAGGGGGTGAGTTGTTTATCGTTACCGGGAACCAGGAAGTTACGTAATGTTTCGCGCCTTTTCGGTAAAAAAAGCTTCTAGAACATTCTATAAAAGTAATATGTATTAGTGGTTTTCATTGGATAGTAAAATAGACGCTAATGTTGGCGCGTTTTATTAGCCAATAGCAGTTCATTTATAATCTTTAGGTGTATCTTGAGGCAAGCCTATAAATAAGTCAGGTCGAGTTAGCGGGTCCCCCAGTGTTCAACAAGATTCTCAACATATAACACGTCAGCTCCCAGTTCAACAAGATTCTCATGTCGGTCTCTAAATTCATCAAGTTACGCGCAGCAGAAGTACGAGAAATCTTATAAAGTATTATACAGTTAAATATATAAAGTTGAAGTACGTGAGTTAAAAGTGATAAGAAGTTATTACAAACAGTTTCAGTATGGCGAGTATCCAAATTAATTTGTGAAAGTGTTCGTGAACGTGTTCTGCAATAAAGATTATAAAACACATTTCTTCACTAGTAATTTTTGGATAAAAGATTCCTTTCCGCTTCACAACCTGTAAGAAAAACATGCCTACCAGATCAGATAATAGCTAGCCGGTGGACATTTAAAACTGATACCAATTGCTACGTCAGAGGAATCTACAAACAGAACAAATGAACCAACCAACGTATGACGTCACACAAGATGGCTTCGCGTGAAGAAAACACATATTTTCTCTCGTAAATTGGCTACCACAACGTGGTGTTATAAACACGTAAAATTCATACTTCAAATTTGGCGCCCAACGTGGGGCGAAGTAACCAGGAAAGGAAAGATGACCAGGAAAGGATCAGCATAATCAGGACGTGGAACGAAAGCAGCAGTAAAATGATCTACAAGACGCAGATTCCAGAAATAAGGAGCGACAAACGACGCGGATAAGTGGACGCAAAAACATCGAGACAACGTAGATTCATCATAAAACAACGCAGAAGCGACATACAAATCTAGGAGAAAGGGGCAGAACGCTGGACATCAAAGCTACATCAACATACAGCATCACAAAGGTATCATAATTTTTTTTTTAGAAAACAAAAACAATGGCTACTAATAATATTGAAGAAACAATGATGGAAGGGGATAGTGTAAAAGTTAGCTGTAATTCAATACAGGTTACAAACAAAAGCTCAAACAATGTAATATTGGAGGGAGGAAATGTTAGTGCAGAAAGTAAGAATAGAATAGCAGGAAATATTAGTTCTGATACTAGAATGATTATGGATATGATAAAAAAGATTCATGAGAAAATGAATAAGAATCATAGGGAATTGAGAGAAGCTATAAACAAAGATCATAGGGAATTGATAGAAGCTATGAGAAAAGATCATAGGGAATGGAGAGAAAGTATTGGTAGGAGTAGTGAGATATTAGAGCAAAAAGTAGATCAAAGCAGTGAAGAAAGTGAAAAGAAAGTTATGAAGCTAGATAGTAGTATGCCAGAAATGAGAGATGAAAATGAGAAAGTAATAGCAAGTGAGATAGGAGAAATTGCAAAGAAAATGCTAGACATGAGCAGGGAAAGAGATAACAAAGAAAGTGAGGTTAATACTAAAAGTGAGGTTAATGTAAAATGCACAGAGTTAGGAAGTCAAATGAGTAGTATTTCAAGTGAGATAATAGAGATAAAAGAGGTTATGAATGTAGATGTAAATCAGGCGCAGGTTAATTTCAGAGGGGAGATATCAGAAATACAGGAGTCAGAAATGCACAGAAATAAATTGTACCAAGATGTTCAAAATGAAAACTCCAGTCCAGTACAGTTTAGTACAGATTTGTCAGGGTATTCTAAGATTAAAGAGATAGTAGAAGAATTGAAAATGACAGTTGTTAAAGGATTTGTTGTTCAAGAAACTGTAGATTGTTTTCAAATGGTATCATGTAATGAAATTTCAAATGAATACAAGAGGTTATTCATGAACAAAAATTTGAAGGTTAGGTTACGGCTACGAGTAATGTTTAGCCATACACAATTTGATCCAGGAGGGTAAATAGCAATGAGATGTAAAGTAAATGCTGGATAGTTGAAGACGACTTGCATAGGAATGTATTGGAACGTAAGAGGGTTAACTAATTATTTATGTCATATGAAAAGAGAAATAAATTATAAAAAAAAAAGGAAAGAAAAGAGAAATGTTTAAACTTTTAGTAACTGTAACAGTATTTGAAAAGAAGAAGGTAATAATTGAAACTTAATATGATATTAAAGTAAAAATACGTAAATACAATTCCAAGAATTAAAAATTAAGAATGCAAAGATTGAAACTTAATATGATATTAAATTAAATACAATTCAAAGAGTATTGTTAAAATAAAATTCAAAATAACAAAAATGGTAAAAATAATTCAAAACAAATACTTATGTAGCAAACAGAAAAGGTGAAACAGAGCCTAGATTTAAGAGAGGTAAATATTTGTGTAAAGGGTGAATATTTTGGTAAATATGTATAGTAATTACAAAAAAAAAAAATTCTTGAATTGATAAATTTTTGGTAACAATATAAGAAAGTAAACCATTTTTTGTAACACTAGTTAAATAATTTAGGGTAAAGTATTTGCTATATAAAAAAAAAATAATTTGTAATGTCAGATAAATATCTAAATTAATTAAACCAGAGCCAGTAAGTAGTGGCGAGATAAAACATATGTCGTGTGTTAAATACGTGTGAAGTGTTAAGTGAAAGTGATAACGTGTGTTCCAAGATTTAGGAGACTAAAAACAAAATTATAAAATTTCCAAGCAGGTTATAAATGTTTATAATTATGTTTCTAGTGGGGCATATGAGACGGTAATTTGTATCACAAATTACTTTAATGTAAATAATTATTTTAATATGAATATGTATTTTTGTGTAACATTGATTTCAGGGGTTTAATAATTGTAATTATTATTGGTAAATAATAATATACGGCTCTACTGAAACTGTTAACAATAACACAATACTTTAGCAAGGGGGTGAGTTGTTTATCGTTACCGGGAACCAGGAAGTTACGTAATGTTTCGCGCCTTTTCGGTAAAAAAAGCTTCTAGAACATTCTATAAAAGTAATATGTATTAGTGGTTTTCATTGGATAGTAAAATAGACGCTAATGTTGGCGCGTTTTATTAGCCAATAGCAGTTCATTTATAATCTTTAGGTGTATCTTGAGGCAAGCCTATAAATAAGTCAGGTCGAGTTAGCGGGTCCCCCAGTGTTCAACAAGATTCTCAACATATAACACGTCAGCTCCCAGTTCAACAAGATTCTCATGTCGGTCTCTAAATTCATCAAGTTACGCGCAGCAGAAGTACGAGAAATCTTATAAAGTATTATACAGTTAAATATATAAAGTTGAAGTACGTGAGTTAAAAGTGATAAGAAGTTATTACAAACAGTTTCAGTATGGCGAGTATCCAAATTAATTTGTGAAAGTGTTCGTGAACGTGTTCTGCAATAAAGATTATAAAACACATTTCTTCACTAGTAATTTTTGGATAAAAGATTCCTTTCCGCTTCACAACCTGTAAGAAAAACATGCCTACCAGATCAGATAATAGCTAGCCGGTGGACATTTAAAACTGATACCAATTGCTACGTCAGAGGAATCTACAAACAGAACAAATGAACCAACCAACGTATGACGTCACACAAGATGGCTTCGCGTGAAGAAAACACATATTTTCTCTCGTAAATTGGCTACCACAACGTGGTGCTATAAACACGTAAAATTGCTACTTCAAAGACTATAAAGTATTACAACGACAATTACTAATGACATAACGATAGGAATAATAACAAACGTAAACAATATTACTAATAACTAATGGGCAATACAATGACAATTAAAAACACAACTTTCCCAGCTATATGATGAAGTGATGACAATATAACAAAATTCAACCTATTGACCGTTACAACCACTAGACGTAAATGCATATATAAGCACAGCAGTATACTATGGAAGGGGCAGAAGGATGATCTATATTATGGAAGGAGTAGAAGCGGGATGACTGGATGGGATGGATGACTAATAGCAAAGGAGGCTGTAGCTGCGAATGGTGCGAGAAGTGGGGTGCACTGAAGAAGAAAGTGAGGAGATTGATGCAGTTATAACGGAGGAGTATAAGTGGGAGTTATTGCCGTCATGAAGAATAGTTTTGGTGGATACTAAATAATAGATGTGAAAGTGAAGTGTACTGTGAAATAGTTGATATGATATCAATATAAATTACTATTAGATTACTGAAGTGACATGGAAGTGAAGTGTGAATTTAATAATTGTGAATTTAGTATATACTTTAGTGCTGAGAAGTTAGGGTAAAAGAGTGAATTGATTATAAATCAAAATTTAACTAATTAGGGTATATAACTATATAAACACCTCAAAAGAAATAAAAGAAAATAAACTTATATATATATATCATAAACAATTACAGCAGACAAGGACAAAAATGTTAGCCATAAATGAATTATTATGAATTACTTGTTTATAGGAGTGTTAGTTTTGTATTGGAGGTGTTGGATACCAGTACCTATGTTGTCGGTTTCCGACGTATATTTAGTTATTTAGCTAGAATTTATTTAGATGGTTTAGTTAGATAGCTGGCAGTTGGTTATTTTTACTGGCTACCAGTAGGAATGTAATTGTTGTATGTTCATTTTGAGTTAGTGGGTGGAAGTATAAAAGAAATATTTTAGTTACTTATTTACTATTACTTTTGTGAATTTTCTTTCTTTTTATTAGTTATAGTTAATTATCTGTACAATGATACTGTAAGTGTATTGCATTAATAAACTGAACATTTGTTAATGCACGTCCCGGTTTAAGTAACAAGATGCTGGGATGGAGTATTACGCATTTTATTTATTTATTTAATTCCGTAAGATTTCCACACTTATTTGTCAATACCAGCTCCCACCCAGACCTTTTCATGCCTCTCTATGCTTGAAAAAAACATGAAACAATGGACGATGTGATGCTCGGTACGAAACCAAAGGGTGGTCACAAATAACCTCTCTTAATGAATTCTACTGTTATTAGTGTAAACAGGTAGGGATGGTTAGCCCAATGTAACATGATTAGCAACTCAATCTTTCAGAGGGGGTGGGTAAGAAATGAGTTACCTGCAGAGCAGAAGTTAACAACCACAATTAATATTTGTGTCAAACGTTCCTTCCTAGTATACATGGAAACGAAGACAAATTATCGTCGACATCGAATTATTGCCTCCGAGAGGATATTGCTTCAATGTATTTGCCAATTATTTATTAGTCTTTTAACGTCCGTTCCTACTGCATATGGCACCACAGGCGGTAGACACTGACGATACATGCAATTAAATATTTACGAAAGGAATTTTGGGAAGGAAACGATCCAGGCTAAGCTTAGGGTACCTCCCCGACATTTGCCAGTTACGAGAACTGGGGAAAACCTGGAAAAAGCTTCAGCCAGAAAGGAGGATCCTGGCGGGATTTGAACCAAGGACTCCCAAATACGAGCCTCGCACAATACTGCGGAGACATCTCGCACGATTTTATGAATTTCAATAACGACTTTCGTCCATGAATATTTATATACCATACCATACCACCACCACCACCAGCTCCACCACTAGTCGTGTTTAAATTATCGTCATTAAACATAGATTACGCAATCTGGTCTGTTCCAACTCCAAGGTGTTAAAACTGGTCTTGCCATCTGGGTAAGGATTTTCTTTCCCTATACCTTCTTGACTTTATTATTCATGTTATTGTAGAATGACACTGGTGTACCCCAAGTACCAAAAAGTGTTTTTAAACATATGCGCTATCATCGTCGTCTTTATTAATATTATCATGCTTATTAACTCACTGCTCTCAACTAGTAAGAACATTGCTAATTGGCAATGTCAGCTATATCCATCTTTTGGGATGACGTAAGCAACTTGGAAATGAAGTTGCTAGAATTGTGTAAGAATGGAAGAGAAAGGTGATAGTTGGGAAGGATGGAGCTATAAATGTCAGTACATATTTAAATTCTCTAGTTCCTACATGGACCAGGTTTCCAGCCCCCCAAGTGCATCTACAACTTTAGAAAATAAAGCAGACTCTCGAAGCGTAATTTGTCCAAGTTATAATCGGTTGCACAGTTAATTCACAATGGTATGACTTATCACCTGTGACCAGGGAACGGAGAGGACACGTGGTACCTCGACCAAATTGGATCTTTTGCGCTTATCACCCCAGGAGGAGCGGATGTGGAGAAGGAACCGCATGAGGCCACGTGCGGGCCAGCTGAGAGAGACACGCGTTGTCAAATTTGGTAGCTGAATGGTTAAAACCTGTTACGCAGCAGTAAAAATATCCAGGTTCGAACTTTGCCCCCAAAAATTCGGTTTTTATTAATTTATTTATTGGTTTAGGTAATCTCAAATACTACTGCACTTATGACAACATTAATTTAATTTCCAAAAGCTTATTTTACTTTAAGAAATTAATAATCACACAAAAATTGCAGATACGCTTTTGTTTTCAATGAAATTAATATATATATATATATATATATATATATATTAAGGAAAAAGCTAGGATAAATAAAAAGTTCGTATTGGGTATGGGAAGCCTCGGGTTCTATTACTGTCCTCATTCTTTGGGGCATTTGTTTTGAAAACGAAGACGAATAATTTACGCTAGTATGTTTCAGCATGAATAGGCGGCGCCGTGGCCGAGTGGTTAGACCGCTCGCCTCCCATCTAGGCGGCCCGGGTTCAATCCCAGGGACCTGCATGTGGGATTTGTGGTGGACGAAGCGGCGTCTGGGCGGGTTTTCTCCGGGTTCTCCGGTTTCGCCCCGCCATTCATTCCACCAACTGCTCCATCATCACCTTTCCTTTCATCCATTTCACCAACATTTCGTTTCATCTACTTCCTTCATCCCATACCATCATGGCTGATCACCCATCCTGGATGCTCTGTCTGATCCATGAGTGTCTGCTCCTCGACGGGCCTCTGACCCCAGGCACCCGCTTGTAAGTCCTACATAAGAGGAGGGTAAACAGATAATGAATGAATGTTTCAGCATGAATAGCTTATTATTGAAACACAACCTTCCTTTCCTTTGGTCTTAGGTTGTAGATGAAGATGATTATTATTACAAATAAACTATGGAGACGGTTTTTGCAGCTTTTGTATTTCGCGTGTGTATGTAACGCAGATCCCCACATTAAAGAGCGGTACAAAAACACTAATTCAGAAGATTACAGATTCTTCAAACGCCGCAGTACTTCATCACCATACCCCCACACAGAACACGGAGCAGAAGCACGATGAGTAGTTAACACCTGATCCACAGCTGTCAAAGCCGAAACAGGCATTCACTCGCTGGACCCGCCTATTTGACGGACGCGGGCGAACCGCTGGCAGCCGCTCTCCAGCCACCAGTACACTGCAGCCGCTTCAGGGCTGTTATCTCTGGAGTATCCCAGGACTTTCCGGTCCGATTCGTGCTTGCTGCAGCAGTGGTAGTCTGCTACGAAGATCAATCGCATCACTTCCGCCTGGAGACTCAAATCGCTTGTGCGCTTGGAACTGGCCAGCCGGTAGACCTGGAAGCTGCATTGGCGTATAGCCTGCTCTTATTAGGGCGGCTTTTGCGTCAAGTTCGCTGACAAGACCGGCTAGCTCCTTGCCGCCGATGCCTACGTGCACACGGAAGCGACCTGTACAGCACCGCCAAAGTCCCATTACTGTGGCGCCTCATTCACAGCGGTGTGCAATCAGCACGACCTCCTCCTCCGCCGCCGCTACTGCTGTGCTGCCTATGGAGGTGCTTTGCACTTCGTGAGCCAGGACCCCTGCATCCTTGATGCAGGAAAACACAACCTACACAGTCACCACTACAACAATCTACTCTACAGCAAGTCATACTACAACACATCAGCGAAGACATCAATCAAGAATTTCAGGGCTTACGCAATGTTGTATAGGACCTACACTACCAGATCCTGAATTTGAAGGTCAAGCTGGCAGATCTGAGGACCGCCTTCAAGACGTTTAGGCTTAAACTGTTTCATTCGTCCAATATCACACTCTCACGGAAGCCACACAATCGGCTGCACTCTACGAGTCGTGGACAAGACCTTCGCTCAAATCTGAGCCCACATGCAGCAGCAAACCTTGCATACACAGGACTCACCTGCTCCACCCCGGAAACTCACAAATCCCACGCCATTCTATGTTCAACTCTTTGCATACAGAATGGAGTATTCGACGTCTTCGAACTGAACGATATGGAATGAATCCTCTCCACACTAACACCTTTAAACATCCTCTGCTGCTATCAGAGCTCCAGTCATATCAGTAGCCACCAAGGTACCATTTATCCGCTCCCGACCACTTGCTGGCAGCTCTCAGGTACACATGACTAACGGAGGTGCTATGTGGATCTCCATCATTCCTCTTATTTGATTAAACTAATTCCAGTTGTCCGTAATCTGGTGCTGGATAAAATGAGAGAGGAAAAATATTCAAATAAATAACTACTTACTCTGGTGGCACTATTACTCGGAAAAGTAACTATTTGCGCAGCGCCTAAAACGCACCAGTGATAAACCTAACCAATTTGCAAAGGAAGGGAGCTTTGCAAGTGGGGAAATGTTGACCCACAGAGCAGAAAATAACTGAAGACTATCAACATTACATAAATATTAAGTAGATGTAGTTTGATTTGTTAAATTTTAAAAATTTTGTTCCTGGTTGTATAAAGAAAATTAGCCAAGAAATTAAGAAACTTACCCCTAACGGCACTGCAGAAAGCTGACCCTTTAATAATGTCCACCACTCTTGGAACGTATGAAACAATAATGCCGAGATTTATCATGTTACAAGTTGCTCTATCTGAGAGCAGCTAATAAAGAAAACAAACATTTTGCAATTGAAAATACCTATTTATCTTTTTCACATGACTTTTAGCCTTGCTTATGTTTTACTCGTAAAATTCTACCATACAGCACTGTTACGCACACACTATCTATTTTCCGTACATTATTAAAAACAAAGAAGCTATATAGTTTGTAATTATAAAGCAACTAAATAGTAATTAATATTCTTATTGTAAGCAAGTGTAGTAAACCCCTGACACGTTTATGGTAATAACATTACGTAACGATATTCCCTTCCCCTTCATCGTTATTTATACAATCACTCGAATTTTGGTATAATTATCCACAAGGTTTTAGGTAGAAAATGATTAAGGCTACCGCATAAACTGTATTGCTTTAAAACGATGATAAAAATACGTTGCTGTGCATTATTAATATGAGACAAAACAGTGTCGTTAAACATTTCTTGTGTGCATCCTTAGAGAAACTTCAAATACTTAAGCAGTTCCAAAGCCATTATTTCTTCATTTTTCATAGAGTAAACTTCTACAAGCTGCTTAGCTTGACATTTTATTTTCTGCTGGTTGCATTAGATGACGACTGCTAGTACCCAAATAATGAACTTGCACCTTCTTGTCCAGTGGCTGTGCGATACTTCATTTTGACTTGCTAGCACTAGACTGTATCGCATGTCGACAACGATTACCTCCTCTTTGTTTGTTCTTTTTTGCTTTTATATGTACGCTACTGTCGAACACCTACTAGGGTCGTTTTGTCCGTCTGTCCATTCTTTCGTACGCATTAAACACGCCAAACGCTGCAGATACGGACATGAGATTAGTTCCGCTGCTGCAAGCGCTGCAATTGATGAAATCACACACTGAATACTTTCTTCTAATTCTTTGAGTATGGAGATTGTTGGTGTGGACCTGATCTTCTTAGCATCCCCCAAAGACAAAAATCACATTAATCTGGGAAATAAGGAGCCCATCAACTATCCTGTCGTCAAAAATTCCTAGCAATTTTGCCAAAGACGTAATTGTGGTGTGTGCTGTTGTGTTGTCCTGCATGAAACAACCATGTCTTTTCGTTAGGTGCTAGTTCTGTTAAAAACTGACGCGGGTTGCTGAGGTCGTTAAGACACGAGCTCGTGAATAGAAGGTCCGCGGTTCAAAACCTACCTTCCTTCCTTTAGATTTTCCTCAGTCCTCACAACTGGCAAATGCCGGAGAAGTACCCTAAACTTGGATTTGGAAGTTCCTCCTCAAATTTCCCTTCCCAAATATCATTTCATTTCATGTATGAGGCATATTTTCCAAGTATTGATAACTTTTTTTAAAAATAACAGAAAATTACTTTCCAAGTACTTTGTCATTCGTCACCTTACACTTTACACTGCTTCTCCACATAATCACCGCCGTTATTCAGGCACTGTCGTAACGGGAAACCAGTTTGTATGCCATCAAAAAATGATGCTGCCTGTGATAAAAGCCAAATCTGCACTTCTTGTTTCACAACATCATTCCGTTGAAATGTTTTCCAGTAAGGAATTTCGTCATATGAAGAAAAAGATAAAAATCTGTGCATGACAATACCCGGCAACACACAGACTAACAAACTCAAGATCTGATCGCATCGTTTGGTTGAGAACAATTCGACCATCCCCCTACAGTACGGATTTGGCACCAAGCAATTTTCATCTGTATCTTCATCTGAAGAAGTTCCTTGGTGGAAAACATTTCAACGACGATGATGTGAAATAAGAGGTGCAGACTTGGCTTTCATCATAGGTGGCATCATTCTTTGACGAAGGCATATAAAAACTAGTTTCCCGTTAGAACAGTGCCTGAATAACAGCGGTGACTATGTGGAAAAGCCGTGTAAGGCAATGAATAATAATAATAATAATAATAATAATAATAATAATAATAATAACATATTTGGAAAATAACGTTCTGTTTTAAAAATTATCAGTACTTACTTTAAAAACACGCCCGTATCATAGATGTCCACCATCGTAGTGCCTATGCAGTAAGAACGGACGTTAAACACTAACAGTTCTCTGAAAAAAGGTTGCAGTATACCATTCACGTTACCTATCAGAAGTTATGGTTTGGTGAAAAAGTAAAGCAGCCAATCCAATTTGTTGCACTAATTGCGCACTTCACTCCTGTATTCACATCATGCAATGTCCTGTGCATTCAGGCAAAACAATAAATGCAGCTCTGCTTTATCAGAAAAAGAAGATCATTGAATATCAAGCTCCCTAACATGCACAGAGTGCATTAGCCAGTTCAAATATTGATGTCGAGCAATAGTATTCAAATTGGTCAGTCTGCACTCAGTTGCGTTATAGGGTTTTATCTATAGTTTCAGTTTATACACAACTCTGTGGGCAGATGCTAGTGACACACCAGTCTGAGGTGCTAAATGGAGGAACGATTTCCTCGGACTTCTTTCCAATGCCGTTCTTAAGTCATCTACGTTTTCTCTGTTAGAACGCTTAGTTTTTCTAGTTCTTCTTTTTTCTTTCTTTTAACATGAGTCCAGCTCTTTAAATTTGTTTAGTAATCTAATATAGTCGAATTAATGGGAACACGTACGCCGAGACATTTCCGTATAAAAGGAAGTCCACATTCTACATTCGACTCAGTTCTTGCGTAGAGCACCACAAGAAACACTCATTTATCCTTAGTGAACGAAAACTACACATACTAAGAATTAACAAATTCATACTGACACAGCAAACAGACACGCACACATTATTTATAGCCAAGGCACCCGTGATTATTCGAACAACAGGCGAGCCCGCCAAGCGTTGAATGATGCCTCCCTGCGGTGATATGGCTTCCCACGCAATGCCGAAGACTAGAGCTTGCGTCGTACGTGAGAAACCCGTTTTATTACTTACACTTCTGTAGTAAATACTCGTCTGCACTTTAAAAAATTCTCGCAGCGAGATTAATGGAGGGAAAAATCTATTTTTTTGACAAAGATCAAATTGTAATACAATTTTGTGGTTTTTCAGACCGTTAATTCTAACAGTTTTATACATATTTGAAAAATGTGCCAAAAATGCAGCTTTTTTTACCTGGTGTTTTAATAATAATTTTACATGCAGTGAGTAAAGCAATACTTTTATGTATCTATTACTTGATTCTATTTGACAAAGGAATAAAATCTCAAAGTTGGAAATGTTCAAAGCTTTTGCCTTAATTCCTCATTTTTGCTCACTTTTTGCGACTTCAGGAATTTATTTCTCCACCAGTTTAAGCCACATTTCGATTAAAGTGTGTGGATATATGTACAAAAAATTATCTACCCAATGCATAAAGATAATTTTGAAAACACCACGTGCAAGAAAATTTCAATTTTGGTATATTTTCTAAAAAATTATAAAACTCATAAAGCAAGCAATTTGAAAAACCGCCAAAACTAAACTGTATTACATTTGACCTTTATGTTTAGAAAAATTGATTTTTCTCTCCATTAATTTGGCCGCTAGATTTTTTTAAAGTACAGACGAATACTTGCTTGAGGGGTATAGGGGCTTCAAGCAAATTTAACGATACACTTTAAATTTAGTTGCAATCACTACAAAATTAAGAGAATTTAAGTTAAAGAGCCTTCGAATAAAGGTTCCATCTGGATATTCCTGAACCAAAACTAAAGTCTTTGAAACTCTGCTAGCTGAAAGAACTGTAATAAAATACACCAATACATAAGTGATTGAAAACCGGCGGGAGTAAGTACGCTATCTTTTTGTTTAATTAACTTTTATTAGTACTAGAAGTGGAATACATACATAATGTAATCCAGGGTCGTGGGCGAATTCTGTTAACGTGAGCAGTATCTATTACAGATTAAAAGGTTGGATGAACGATAATCATGCCGCCGGCGCATTATGCGCTAGTGTCGCCGGATTAAGCAAAAAAGCGGGAAATATTGGCGCCTAAAGCCGCCATCTTGTTCCCGCCAGATCCACCATGTTGCACGATTGGCGGGAAAGATTGACCACGCCCCCAAAACTAGATGGCAGTAATAGGCGTTATTTCCGCTTTTTTGTTCCTTGGAGGTGTTTAAGAAGAAAAAAAAGGCGAGAACTACTATTTCACCGCAATTTGGAATAAAACGCAGGGAATGTCGAAAATCAAACTTTTGATCTATAGTTAATGCTTAATATATCTTTATTTATAAAAAACTTTGAACATGTACAATGTGAATAATACAACATATTGAAAAAAATAGAATGACACACTCTTGGATAAAACTGAAACATAACTATACAGAATGACACACTGTTTGTTAAAATGTACACGTGTGCGAATCAGTAGAATAAAAATATGATGTTGAATGAAGTTGAAGCACTGTCAACTATATATAAAATTCAGACATAATCAATACAGGTTGGAAGTAAGTATACAAAATGGCAGACTGGTTATAAGAATGTTCACGTGTGCGAATCAGTAGACACAAATATGATATTAAAAGTAGCTTTAGTACTGAATTGTTCACCAGCAACACCGTGTGGAGGCTGTTCCTTGCTGGTGACGCAGATGAGGTGCAGGTGACGAAAGTTGTAGTCGACATCGGCATCGAACTGGGGAACATAAGTGGGGGCTATGATGCGGACTGCAGCAGGAGTGGGTTCGGAGGCGGTGATGATGTCCACGGAGGGTGCTTTGTTGAGCCCCGAACACACTGTGCACTTTGTATTGGCGTCGTAAAGATCGTTTCTGGCGACGAGGAATCTGACGAGGACGATGTGGACATCGCTGGAGAAGACTTAGATGGTGACAATTTTATGATCACCAAAGAAGATTTCCTGTGAGATAATACGGCAACCACTGGCATATTTGCTGGTAGCATTTATGGTGTCATCCACGTCGATGAGGATTCTGGCTGTTAGGTTGGGATGAATGTCGATGGGGTCTAACTTGCAAGGCATGCTGCTAGGAGAACTGAAGGAATACTAAGACTACTCGTAGTCGAGTACTGATTAGTGCGGTTAGGTTCACGAGGAGAGGAGAATTTCACGATGCGCCTCTCATATACGCTCTTGAGCAATTCGTCTCCTGCGTACTTCATGCATAGAGGAGGGGCGTTCATCTGCTTGATGCATTCCTGAGACATGCCGTCGAAGTTGGACGATAGGAAAAGTTCGTTGACGAGGATCTTGCGTCCGTATTTGGTGGAGGTGTCTCGAACACCTTGGATCCTGTACGGTCGTCCCCTGATTAGTTCAGCGATGGACATGAAATGCAGAGATTCAGTCATCTGTTTGCGATCTCGAACTATGTTCCTGGATGTCTTAATGTAAAGGATTCTGGCGCAGACTGTGTTAGAAGTTGCCGTGCCGGACTATAAGATGTGAAGAAGCGGAAGTAAGGCATCCGCCGGAAACCAAGCATCCAGTGATAAGGATGTGGGAACGGGAACTTGGTGCTTACAGGAAAAAGAAAACAGGATGACCTTGGCGGCAAAACTGGCAGTTTCTGATGAGCGGCGCTGGTCCGTCTATGTGAACTGTGTGCCACGATTGGTTCCAATGTTGCTTGCACCGCCGAAAGAGGGTCAATTTCTGACGAAGGTTCGACGGTAAATGCTCCCACAACATATCGACATCGTTAGGGAGATACGTGGGGAAGACGGTATCGGCGTGCAATAGAATGGTGCGAAGCTCCTTGCTGTCCAGTTTGGTGAGAGATCAATGTTCGAGGTAACTGAGCAATGCCGGGATCTGCGTCATTACGCCTGGCTTGCCTCAGAAGGAAAGCGTCTATTCTTCGCTGAAGTTTCTTCAGTCGTTGAAGATGCCTGCGCTGCACTTGTCGCACCAGTAGGATCGAATGCTGCGGCAGCACTGTCGATGTAAGAACTTGGAGCAATGAAGCGGTGCGCACTGCGGTTCTTTCATATTGAGAGACGGCATGAAGTGCGAGGTTCTACCAGCAGATGTTGCGCTTAGCATACCAGATGATGCTGGCATCATTCTCCGCTTGCTCTTTCTCATCTTGAACCCTGTTTTCGTCCACGCGGAACAACCAATCACAATGGATATGGGCAGGTATAATGTATGACGTGCCGTTGCCCAGGTGCATTGCAAGGCATCTACCGAAGCACATGCGACTCATTTCTCATCTGTTGCATTATTGCTGCGGAGATGTATTGTCGCTCGAATAAAACCATGAACAATCCCCTCTTAGGAACAAACTCAAACACTTGACCACCAACCTAGTGATCGTGCTGCCCCTCGTCAGCGTTTTCGGGTTGCCATGCCCTGCCTTAAGCTGAATGTCCTGCAGATCATGTTGCACAAGACGTAGTGGATCCTGCTCTCGCTGCTTTGGCAGTTTACGAAACGGTTTTGTCATCGAAGGAGGAATCGATGAACTTCAGTACGTAGGGTGCATTGTTTTTAGAATGTCAATCCACTTGGTAATTTTTAAATATTTTGGATCCGTCGCTATACAAGGAGACGTAATTTTTATAGCCCATGGTTATTGAGGCGACGGAGGCTGGGGGCGACTGAGAGGGAAAGCGGAGGAAACGGAAAGAAAATGGGTGGCTAAGGTTGATGACGTAGGATGCTTTGAAGGAAGTCATGTTTGAGATAACGCTCCACCTCTAGGAACGTTCTAAATTTAGTGGAACGTATGCACTTTGTGAATATGGCGAAGTTCATGGAGTCGAATGGGGTATTGGAGGCACAGTTGTGAAGCATGTACTTGTAGCAAGCCATGATTTGGTTTTGTACATCGGCCTGCTCGTTCTTTTTGTGAAACTAGACGTCGTTAATGAGTTTACGTAGATGGTCCAAGACGTCCCAACCGTGACGGTTAAGCGAAACAGAGAGGCTCTGGGCGTCTCTGAAGACGACTGCCAACTTGCCTAACACGGTCTGAAGAACACGGAGATGCAGGCGGTGAACTGCAATACTTGATGCTGACTCTCGGCGTTACTTAGGCGTTTTAGGATGTTGGGTCTTGCCTCGATGAGTCTCTGCCGCTCTCTCGACGTCTAGGACGACCGCAGCGTCGCGGTTGCCACGCTTTACAATGGAAACCCGAAGCTGGAAAGGTGTCACAGACGAAATGTCGAGGCACATGGAATTGATTTGTGCGTCCTTGAGGAAGTATAGGTCGGAAAACGGGCCAACAACTGCTCCTGGTGGTGCCGCCTCCTTCTCCTTCTCCTCCTTCTAATGTCCGTTCGTGGAACATAAACAGAAGACATGATAGTGGGGGTAACAGAGGACGATAGGAAAGAAGAAGACGGCTACTATGACGGGTAGCCGTGCGGGTATTGCTCTCTGGAGATGGAGTAGCTCCCTTCCATAAAGTGAATGCCGAGGCCGTCCTGAAGGGTGTGGAATCATTGCACAAACTCGCTGTTGACGACATCGGGCTGGAGCGGTTGCGCAGGAATGCGCTGCCCGCTGACGTACATCTGAAAGGAATTCATGTTAAAGTTCTGTAGGTTGTAGGGGTTGGCGACATAGTACCCATTGCAGGTTTTGTCGGTGACCATGGCGGTGACGACCCTCCTAGGAACCTGACCGATGAGAACGTCATTGAACGACATTTCGCCGGACCATTTTGGGATGCGGAGGGAGTGAAGTCTGACATCCTTGAGATGGTACTTTGCGTTACTTTTTGCCAGCACCTTCTGATGGGCGAGTTTGATGCTGGGGGATGGTCTTACTGTTTTCAAATGCAGCGTGGCGGATTGAATGTCGACGGAACCCTTGAAATCCTTGGCTGTGAGGAATAGTTGAAACTACGGAGAGCACGGCGTGAGCTTTAGGGTGACGATGACGTTGTTTAAGAGTAGGTTCTCCTGCCTATACAGCGCGATGGAAAGGCAATCCATGACCTGCGCTACGTTGCCGCCTTTAGCGAAACCGTGGCGATACAGGAACCCCGCGTTGGCCTCCCAAGAATCCATGAGACCGGCCGTGTCCTCCCTCCAGAGACACGACTGCAGTCTTGTGTTCATAGCATCTTCGCAGTAATTCAAAAGCGTCTCGAGGTAGGTTCTGTAGGGGTAACGTGGTTGCGGAACGGAGACGAGAAAATTATTGAGGGTGATTTTGCCTGCTAAAAATGAATTGAGGGCATTGATCTCGGGCTTCGGCATTTAGGATGCGCAGTTTAAGTTCGAACACGACGTAGGTGAGGTCGAAGTAATCGTCCGCGTTGCCCGAATAATGAAAGGTGATGGGGACATTCTTCATTAGCGTATTTTGAGGATTCAGAGAAACGAAGCAGGACTCCTGTACGGGAAGGTCCTTAAAGAGGTCCAATTCGGTGCTCATGCGCACCGATGCTTCGGCCATTACGAAAATATGTTGTGTATCTTGCGCCTTCAGCGAACTCGTCTAGACTGCTTCTTTTTCGCGACGGTTGCGCGTTTTATTCTTTTGAGGCGACGCAAACTGAAACCGAACATGGATCGATCTTATCGTCGGCTTTCCCTTAAGATTAGACGCGCCTCTTTGAGCTTCGACTTTAACTATTTCTTTGAGGATGCGCCCGTGGTGGCCACGTCGGCCAACACGTTAACACAACCTTGAGAGCCTCATTTCCGATGGCCTTAGCGCCGCTCTTTAGGAACGGCAGGACGGCTCTAAAGAGACTGCCAAAGGGCGAGAAGAGCTCGCTGCCCCTCTGATAGCGTTTGCGTCTAAAGAGAACGAAACCGCGATCGTCTAGCGCCCCGCCCGCCTGATTGAGGTAGCATCGGGTGACGGTCTGTGGCTCCATTAAGGATGCTTGGGTCTAAACGCGAGCACTATAGTGGAAGAAAAGCCGTCGGCAAACGGCAGCATTTCATCAAATCCGTTTCCTAAATCTATATTGACGGTCTTGAAGTCGTGCTGAAATAGCGGTACCCAGTTCATCGGCGAGAACATATTTTCATCGGTCATGTAGGTGTAGTTGCTCTTTTCGTACTCCACGGTCACGGCGACGACCTGGCGCTCGTACTTCATTATACAAACTTTGTCACAAGGGCACTTCCAAGTGAAGCGAGAATGGGTACAGAAACGCCTGGAGGAAGTCGCTCCGCTGCACAAGAGTGCGTTTCTTTTTCTTTAGCGAGAGCTTCTTGTCGATTAACCTTCTCCAACTGGGTGTGTGCCTTTTTAAACTATTTAGGCACATCTGAGGCAAAGGTACATTACCCTTGGTCACGTTAAAAATGCATTCAGAAACGGCCTTCACCAGGTCGGGACTTGCATTCTGTAACAGGGTTTTTCGCAGTGTGGGTGTCGCCTTGGCCAACATCGTCAGATTGGCGTGTTGCCTCGCTATAAGCGGACTGCTCAATTTAGCAATTGTCATCCTTTTCCTGCCCATGTTGCCTTTAGAATGCCTCCATAACCATGAAACATCCTGTATATGACTGAATTCAGTTTAGTGCTGGGCATTAGCAACAGAGTACGAAAGTCGCTCACCTGGAAGAACGCCAGTTCGATACAGAAATGTATCAGGCGTGTACTGCGTACAGTCAAGGAGCAGATAACCATGGGGACCTTCCGTCACTTTTTCAAAAGCCTCCAATACAAACTTAGACATTTTAGGTTCCAGCTGTTGGCATAGTCTTTGAACTTACATCTTGCCCCTATTGTTTTTTAACACCACGATATACGAGTAGTTTGCATTCAGCGATATCGTGCAAAATTTCCTTCCCTGCGGCAGCACGTTTTGTAAAATGTATATCACACCGAATCGTTAGTGAAGTGAATAACGGGTGATAAAATTAGAGTCGCTTAAGCAGTCTGCGTTATATATTAAATTATCTAGAATAAGAAGGTAGTACTCCCCTACCCTATCCAGGGCCGGTATACCCAGCTGCGTCTCGCAGGTCAAAGGCAGATCCGATAGTTTGGGTTAGTATTCCTCGGGGTGGCACCACAGAACTCTTTGCAAAGGTTTATCAAACATGCTACCGGCGCTTCCAATAAGCTTTTTCATAAAGGTCGATTTGCCACATTGCGAAGGGCCTACCACAAGCATAGTGCATGGGAAGGTAAGCTGCTTTGGACATGCAAAATCCTTTGGCATTGCGGTTGCAAGTATAAGATGAGACCCAATGAAAACAGGCTCCTCCTTCCGCTTGCTTTTAAGGTCTCTGCGGCGTCTCTTGTAACTGTAGGGCAGAGTATCACAATCGTCTACCAACACCTGTTTCGTGATCACCATTCGGAAGGTCTTTGTCGCCGGCTGTGGCAGCACGTTCCACAAAGGTTTTCTAACAATCTGAGTGCTCCGCATCGTTACCATGCAGAACCACATCGCGGATCACATCCGCATTCACCAAATGCAAATTTTGCACACGGAAAACGTCTTTCCCGTTTCGGGACAAAACACCTTTATGCAATAGCTTTACCGTACCTCCCAAACTCGTCCGTCATGTCTCCCAAGAAACAACCCACAAATGGCGTCCACTGTCCGAGTGCAAAGGCAACAATAACGGAGTCGGTATCAAAACAGCATACCCGCTGGCCAAGCTGCTTTAGATACGTGTACAAAATTAACCGCACATGCGCGGTAGTGTATGCCGCTATGATGACGTTGGATGTGTTTCTTAGCTTTGGGCTCTGTTCACAGTACCGCCAAACGACGTATATAAAGTCCTGAGTTACGGGCATGTACGTTTAACCTCTACCTATGAATCGTTAAGTAATTCAATGAGCCTACTGTAGTGTTCCACCACTTCCCACGTAGGAAAATTGTCCCTCTGCCCGTATTTTCTCCAGAAAGAGTTCAGCATAAGCTTCGCCTACCCGGATTGTGTGCAATGGCTGTCGGGTCTTCGGTCACGCCTTCGTGCTCGTAGAACCACCTCACATAGTCCTCTTAAGCGCTAGGTGTCTCGCACTCCGTGGGCCAACCGCTCGCTTCTTTATCTTCAAAAACTGATTGACATAGCCTTGAAACAATCCCTTCGTGCCGGCAGTGGGTTAGTACTCAACCATATCATACTCCCGCATCTGATAAATTTCCATCACCCGGTAACCCTCCTCCACGGCGACCTTAAACTCGTCGACCACCCAGGTTCCCGATATAGCCCTGGCGTCATCGTCGTGGTCGCACACGTCCTGGTTCTCCGCTTCCGCACATGTTCGGCACAGCAGGAAGATAAGCTTGATATTCTAGCGTACTGGAAACACAGGGTGGTAGAGGTGCTGCGGTGGAAGTGCCTTGCACTTTGCTAGGCCTCCCTGCACGGTTTCCAAGGCAGGAAAGTCTCTTAAGTGTATCTTTTGTTGGCCCTCAGGTTATGGCTTGGTCTTATTCACAAACGGGTACAGAGTATAAACGTCGTAATAGAGCAGTTTGGTGTTCCCTGTTGCCTCGCAATACGTTTTCGCACAGTTTGTTCAGCCGCCGTAAAAGGCGTCTTTGGGGTTCAAAGTTTCCGGCGTGGGATACATTTTCACATACCTAGCCAGCTCGACGTTGGCCTTCACCATGGCGTTAAAGCTGTACTCCCACATTTCGACCACGGTGAAACCTGCGTTGCGAATCTTTAGGGAGACCTTCACGGTGCCCGCGTATCTAGAGGCCATAGTTTCGTTTCCCGAGCGTTACACCACGGCGTGCCTATTTGGAAAACACCTTGGGCATCCGTGAAAAAAGTAAACCTTCTTGTCTGTCTGTACCCGTCTACCTTGTGCCCGGCAATAATCACCTCTCGGCCCCTCACGGCGTGCATTATGGGTAGATTATGCCGCAGTTCTAGCCAAGAAAGCCATATATACGCTATGCGCGACTGTTTGTCAGCTAGGCGGTACTCCCCTCTGGGTATCTTGGCAATTTTGCCTTTTGGCATAAAACACTTTCTGTACAAGTTCATACATGCATGGGCAATCGTTACACATTCCCCAAACGTGTCTATGCCGTCCTCTTCAAGAAACTCCTTTCTAAACTTTAGCACTCCCTGGCATGTCCATTCTACAACAGTTTACAATTTCAGATCTCATGGCAAACACGTAGTTGGAGGCCTTTTGTTCGCCATGCAACTGCTCAAACGCTATTCTAGCTTCCTGGGACATGCCGTCCGGGCAGTAATACCTGTGGTCCGGAATCGGTCCGATGTAATACTGTAGCGTGTATCTGTGTGCATTGTCGCGTCGGACACATTATTGCTTTGTAGCATGACATTGTTGTGTATAATTATTTTGATTGGGGTTTAAATTTTGTCCGATGCGGCACCTCTCTCTCCATCTCCTGGCCAAGGGGTGGAGAGAGAAAGGGGTGTAGTTAGGAAAGGGAGGAAGCTACTTTCTTTGTCTAATGGCATCAGTCTAGCGTGAGTCGAGTGTGTGTCTTCAGGGAGAGTGGTTGTGTGTAAGCATCCGTGTTTTTCGTGTGAGTGTGGAGCACCTCCCCCCAATGTTTGCCTATAATCTGTTGTGAACGATGTAGTGACACCAAGGTAACTTTATAATGAACAACAGTAAATGTGAAATTAAGTGTATTTTGTTATGAATATCCCCACCTACTTTACATTTGTGTAGCTAAGTTCCTGGGCCTCTCGTTGCCACTGCAGTTAGGTCCCCCAATTTTTATGCCGGGGTAACTAAATTTAATATCTAGCTGCAAAACCGTTTGGCCTCACCCCGGTATATAGTAGTACCTATTCTCCTTAGTATTAAAAAGGTAAGGAAAATTCCTCTTGATCTGGCGTAGCTGGAAGGTTTTTTGAAAACCTAGACAAAGGCATTGCCAGAAAGTTTAGCGAGTCCAGAAAACTTACATTATTATGCCTTTTTGTACCATTCATAATTAACTCTGGACTCCAATGCAAACTCTACACCATATGTTTTAATAGAAATTGCCCGTCATATGCCTTTAGATCTTGTGTAATAACGGTCACGTCTCATTGGTCATACCTAGCATCGGTGATGTGGTCAAACAGCTATTATACCGGATTCTGCACAAAGATCCTCTGCTTTACCCCGCATTGTGCGCAAGTCCTCATTTTGAGCTCGTCGTTCTACATAGAGCGGACACACTTAGTACATAACACATAGGCTAGGCACGTGCTCAAACACGTCTACCTATCCTTCAAACGAGGTATTTTGTGTGCATTCAAAATCGATAAACATGAAAAGAAAATTCGTTTTTAAATTGAATGTAGCACAAATGGTTTGCTGTAACATGTGCCTAGCAATTCGTACAGAATATTTCCCCACGCGTGTGAGCTGTTCTTCTATGCCTAGTGTTGTACAGTTGTTACAGGTTAAGCACACCTTCTCGACCTCGCACACTGTACGGCCTTTCGAATAAAACCCACCACGTCTTAAATGGTTCGAAAAACACGTTTGTCCATTAAAACCCCTATGAAACGAATTACATCTCACGTATTGCGTAAATGGTTGCCTACACTACATGTGGTGCTTTGTACAAAGTTTGTCACATCTGTGAAATTCCCTAGATTTGTAAACGGATAGTTACAGTAACGACATTAAAAATTACACTTAAACGCCATGTTTGTGTTTAATATGGCACTGTAGTGTCCATCATGCAATATAAGATATATGTGTTTTTCACTTTAGTTCCTGGACTTAAATAACTCGATTTGGCCGGTATGATCGCCAAATACGGCAATGTTGTATGCCGGTAGCCTTCGTCGTATCGTTGCACATCACCTATTGTACGCCCTACTCCTCTATGCAGTGCCGTGGACCTTTCCTTTTGCAAATACTCGTATTTGATAATTGCACTATAGTTTATGCCCTTGTCCACCTTGGCTTTCCCCACCGCTATAGCTCTAGGCAAACACAAATCATCTCATTTTTAGTTTCTATGATGCCCTTGTTTCTACAGCACACCTTGCATAGTTTATAGCGGTTGCCAGACACTGCATCCTTCATACACAATTAAGCGTTAGCGGCCCTCCGATTACAAATTCCTTGTTGCTTTTCATAACCTTTTCTATGTTTGCAAAAATGTATTAGAATGAACCTGATCGAATTTACGCACACTTATGCAAAGAGGTGCAAAAGCATTTCGCAAACCGTCTATATTTAGGCCTATATAGCCTGCTTCATTTTCTAGTAATTCAGTTTTCACGTAGTTTAACAAGTCATTATACATAGTGCGTAGTCATTATTGTGGATCTGCATCTTCGGGTATGGTTTGAACAGCTATTTCGGTTTCGGAAAACCCAGATTAAAGCTTTGAAAGGTTTCTCTGCCTGCGGTCTATCACTTCGAAGCTAGCTCCCTACCCTAGATTTTCTTCGTGTTCATTTTTCTGTCTGCTAGTGCCTGGTTGTGCTTGCATTTCGGTTTCTAGTACTGTTTGCAACTATAAATCTCTAACGCAGCTACCTAATGTTAATATCCCACAACTATAAATCTCTAACACGTTTAGCTAAATGTTTTCTCGCTTCGTGTTTGAGTATTCACACTATGCTATATAAATTGCTAATTTCTTACTCTGTGTATGTCTCTAAAGCGCACAACTGGTGCTGTAATGCAGCGCTATCGCGACTCGAGTTTTATTCTGGTCTTATCATCACCACAACGTCCGAGCAAGTAAGGTCGCAACCGGATGCCATTTGTGCTGGTGTTTCTTATCGCGCCACCACGTCCACAGTGATTCTCGGGTGCACATCCGGTGGAATATTTGTAGGGTCCGTGCAACCTACCGCGCTTCTGGCCCGATCTAATTAGCATGTTATAATATTCGCTTTTATTTCTGTTATCGCATCCGTTCACACGTAGCCATGTAGCTTTTATTCCCCTTATACAAATACTCAGACTTCCAGTACACATTCGTCATGAGTGAGCTACAGCAGTTCTGGTTCAGCGTGTTTGCTGCATCGCCTTCATTGGACCAGGATTCAGCTTCTTCCTCTTCTTCTTTTCCTTCTCCGCCATCGCCATACTACAACAGCTACATCAATAACCCGGAGGTGGCAAACGCATAAATCGCCTGTTTCGCACTTCGTGGTATGATAACGTCGACCTTAACTCCAACGAGGTGCTGAACAGCATCGAGTCAGACGTCCAACAGTCTGCGTCGCCGCATACCCCTCCAGCAGCGCTTTCATCCTCCTCCTCAGACATAGACGTAGCTCCCGTTGACCCGGCGTTACCTGTGGTCGACTGCGATGAGACCTTCTTCTCTGGAGCAGAGAGCATTTCTGAGGTGTCGACCGTTCTGATCGGAACCCGCAGTTTTACCTAGGCAGCGTTCTCAATGGCGCCCCGTCGTTACCAGACGACCTACTCGGCCACCAGGTGCGCTCGGACGGAGAGCAGTCCAAGGACCTCGGGCGTAAGCAAACAGGTCGGAGAGCGAGGACATCACCAGCTATCACTGGGACGACCACGTCATTGGTCATTGTCCCATCAACACTCCGCGGGAGCCGTTTGCACCGAGTCGCCCCAGGAACGCCTTCCGTTCGCAGGAGCAATACAATCTCCTCCGCCGCCAGCAGGACCGTCTAGCCGTACGTCCTCATCATCGCCCTGCTCCGTCCCGACCTCTTGCCATTAGAGCACCTCGACCGCAGCGGCAGCGTCGTCGCCGCTTCGTTGTACCCAGACTAGACCTGGACTTTTCGCTTCCGCCTTCCTTTAATCTATGGTAAGGCTCTCTTACCTTCTTTAAGGTATATATTATTATTGTTATTATTGTTATTATTACTATTATTATTATTATTATTATTATTATTATTATTATTATTATTATTATTATTATTATTATTATTATTATTATTATGTGATTCTTAAAACGGCAGCAGCAACCAGAAAGTGCCCCTTTTGCTCGGCCAATATATATCAAACTGCTGCTCATTTTGATACTCACTTTAAAGAGGAAATATACCGTGATTGTAAACACGCCATAAATGGTTACTTTCACGAACTAATCCGCCAGTGGAGCGCTTGCAGTAGTAGTAGTTTTCCTCATATACACCGTCATTGTAATACAGCTAAATTTAATCCTGCATGTCTTGAATATCAGGCAACGCGTGTTTACGTTTTATACAACCTTCCAAATCCGTTCGGACATATTCCAAACATTAACAAAAAAATATGTCAATGCCAGCACTGCACATTGCGTGGCCGATGGGCCTGTCCTCACTGTGGATGTTTCCACGAAGACGTGTGCGAGTGATTTCAGTGCTCCCAATGTGGGTGCTTTCAAAACCTTTGGTATTTTGGTGTAAAACCCGGAGATATCTGCGTCCCACAAATTCCGGGCTACGACACTGACGTCGCATTTACTAAAATACATGTAAATGCATCCTCACCTCCCAGCGTGATTTACAATCGTTTCCTATAGGAAAACCTCACTGGACTTTATATATACCAGGTGTGTCAGCTGCGCCTATTTATTTTTTAATTTATGCAACATGCTAAGCGACATATGTGACTTACGCCTTTCTTGAATTCCTTCTAATGGCTGATTTGCATAACACTTTATAGAGGACTGATAAATAACTCTGTGCACAAGTGTTACGGGACAGAATGCAATCGCCATGTATGTCGATTTCAAAAACATCCCACCCTGACACTGGCAGCTGCAGCAGCACTTTTAGCTGATTTAGAAACTTTTATTCTTTAGCATACATTCCTACACACCTTTGAAAACGCCCCTGAAGGAACAACGTATCACAGGCATCGGTTGACAAAACTATTTGTAAACAAAATGGCAGATATACGCAGTGCGACCAATTGGATTTAAGCCGTCAGCCAACAAAGTTCACAGTACAGGCTTTGCAAAAAATTCTAAGTATTAGGTAGATAATTTCCATTTTGTCATAAACTATGGCATATTTCAGTTCATACAGTAACTGTAATGACTGACGCAGTCTCTTTATTTGAGTTAAAATTACCAAACCGAGCTCAAAACACTGTATGAAGCTGCAAAAAGCGTGTAAAGATTCGAGGTGGGGACAAGTTCTGCGCTTACTAATTCGTATAGGAACCTAAGCTCGCAAGGTAGCATTAGCCGAATGGTATTATCATGGTTGCTGTAACACTATCCCATTTCACTTCGGGTTCAAACCTTCGGGTTACATTCAAACTTTTTATTACCTTTTATGTTATATCTTTTGGCCTATAATTTGATATTATGATACAAACAACATTTTTATAACATAAGTGTGTAAAAAGTAGAATAATCGCCATGTTTTCCACCGCAAAGCTCAAAACATCTACGGGCACTCATACGTGAAGAATGCAAGCAGATTACATCGCGCATGTTATAGCATGCTAGAAGGTTTCTCAGGCAACGTCACAAATGTGCATTGATGAAGGGTGTCATCATTTTGAACATTTACTTCGTTGATGAAGTCCATGCTCTTTAACAATTTATTGTTCTGTTTACCCGTAAACTTGGCACATATACAACTCCTTTGTTAATAGAGGAAGTGAAATATAAGGTTTAAACATGAAACAAAAACTGCTAGATTTAATATCGTTGGTATCCGCCCAAAAGAATGAAAGCTAACTCCGCAACACGCTTAAAACACCAGATATAGTACAGATTATTACGGTAAACATGATACACAATTATCTAGTTGAAATTGTTGTGTCTTTGGCTCACAGGAGAGCAAATAACAAAAATAAATAAACTATTATACTAAAATACATAAAATAAACACAAGGAGAAAAAGAAAAAAGAACCAAAATAATTTGATGCTGTATTAAATTCGAACCTACAAAGCTAGCCTTTGCTTCACCATATTCCGGCAGCTAACCCACTCGACTAACCCAATCTCTTCGGCTCTTTGGGAGAACATTCCTCTAGCTCCTTGCAAGCATTATATCCATTAACAGCCGCCTTTTTAAAGCCTTCTGCAACTCCTCGGTTCTCATTCAGGCCTTTAATCATTAACGCCAGTTGCGTATAGTACCGAATAGAAGAGTAGAGCTACAGTAACAGTTTGTTTGCTAAAAGGGTCGATGTTTTCACATTAGACTGTAAACTGCGGGTTGCATAGATACGAATACCTAGGGGCAGCTGGCTCACCCCTCATTGCCTTCTTCTGCTGCTGTTTTCTATTATGTATATTCAATCATGTCATTCCATGTTAATATTTAATAATTCCTTTATTTATTTAGATGTTTATGGCATTGCTTTATTGCATTTTATATTAATCTATATAATTTCCATTGACATTGTTTTTCATATGTATTGTTTTTATTATGTTAATAAAGGTAATAGTTCTTTTGCAAGCGTTTTTGTCTAATTTATTTCCAAATAAGTACAGTATTTTCCTAATACTACAGCGTTAGTTAGATGCTGCTCCTTTTCTACATAGTTAGATATATAGTTATATATTCCTATGGTGTACTCAATCATGTCAGAGAGAGAGAGTGTGTGTGTGTGTGTGTTTGCGTGCGTGCGCTCCTGTAACGTCCGTAGCAGCACAGATCTCCGTCTCGCCAAAAGGTACGTATTCTAATGTATTCCGTTTCTCCTCATGTGTTGTTTTTCATACTTGATATTATTTCCATCATAACTTAATTCTTGTTCTTCCTCATCCCTTATCTCAATGCTATCGTCTTCCTCTACTTCTTCGTTTATTTCTAAAAATTCATCCTCATAATCTGGAGCTTCCTCATCGTTTTCTCCATCAACAGAACATAATTTTCCTAACCGTACCACCAGTTTCTTCAAACCCATAAAATCGTCATTTATTTGTTTCACCTTGGCCCTTATTTTATTCACCAAATCCCCTTGACTAGTCATGTGAAACTCTTGCTCCTAAACCTTCCATTTCATTTCTCCCAAATTATCAACAGCTTTTCGCAATTTCTTTTCAATTTCATCTTTCTCTCTTTTCGCACCTTCTAATTGCTTAAACCATGTAACCTGTTTTCACATTCCTTTCTCATTTTCTGCTTTTATGCATTTAGGCTCTTTTTGCATCTCTCTGTAGCTACCTTTTGTATGCTATTTACCGATATCCTCCCTCCTTCGTCCGCATCCCCTCCACTATCGCCTCCTACAATGCATTCCGATTGTATTTTCAAACTTCCCGCAGCTGACCATCTTGAACTTCTCTTCACCCTTCCTGCTACCTCTCTCCCACCACCGAAACCCCCACTCCCCGTTTCCGCATTCCTCGAAAACGTACCCAATGTTATCTGAGAAATACGTATTCATTTCATTCACAACGCTGTAGGCAACAACCAGCTCGCTCTCTTCGGGAGTTAGTTTCCAATTTAATTCAAGTCCATCTGGTAAGTCTAATGTATCCATTAGCATACTACAGTCCACTATTTCTACAAGTACTGTTTCGTTGTCGTTTGTATACATGTTCACTGGTGTTTTATAAGAACTAAATTTTTCTCCCTGTCCCCCTTTCTATCCCTGTATACCCCACATCTCCCGTTTAGCTCATATCCATCCGGAATTCTCCCTGCCGCATTTTTAGGTTCCCATAGAACATCTACTAACTGATTTTATACAAGTATACACATTTCTTAGTGTTCACATGTTTAAAAAATCAAAATTTAACCTGCAAACGCTACCATTACTATATGTACACGTTTGGCTGTAGTTCATAGTTCGTTTCACATTTTATGACATTTTCTATTTGGCCTGCCTCGCCATTCACTGCAAACCCACAGATACCAAAACTCACGCAACTATCCTCTGCGCAGGATATTGCCGCCAATAGCATCACTGCTGCAACGCCAATCATCATCTTTATAATTATTATTTCTTCTTTCCTCCCCCCTTTATATCTATTTTTATTCTATTCCTTCTATTCTACCAATAACATTGCGTTTCTTTCCCGCCAATCACAACCCTTCTTCACTATGACGTCACTCCTCTCGTATCCGCTTATTTTCTTTGTTCAGCTCATATCGTCCTCATTCGTAACCTTGTCATTTACGGCCTTTCTTTCACCGTGCTACCTCTTTCATGGAGAGTTCGTTCCCGCCTTTTTTTCAGCAGGATATTTACCTTACACGTTTTCACCGTAGCATTACCGCACTCCTTCCTAACTTTGTCATCCAGAGTTTTTCATATCACGTGCTAATTCCATCATGGCAGCTTCGACAGCAAACCTTCCCGCCTTTTTGTTTTAGGCGCCACTTTTTTTACCTACATCTGGCGTCACTAACGCTTTGAAGCATCTTCTGAAGGTTTATTTCCTTGTTAGTCTCCAACTTGCTTCAGGACCGCTTCGTATTCGTCCTTTAGGTACCTCTCTCCACATCATACACGTCATTCTCACCCTTAGGGTATCTCTCAACGGCATTATCTTCCTCGATTTTCACCTCCTGTTTTATCACCATACTTACCCCGGCGTTTTCGTGTTCGTTCCTACTTTATCGCCCATTTAACCCAACTTTGCTTTCCTCTTTTTATGGATTAAGAGTTTGCATTTACGTACTCCTACCACCAGGGGAATTAAGAAAATGCCATGTTTTAGGATTTTTTCCACATTTAAGCGACATTGCACTAGTATCGCCGGATTAAGGAAATGGCAAGAATTACGCCTATTGCCGCCATCTTGAATTTTGTGGCGCGGCCAAACTTTCCCGCCAATCGTGCCAACATGGCGGATTTGGTGGGAACATTTCCCGACATTTTCCAAGATGGAGGCTTTAGGCGCTAATATTTCCCGCATTTTTCGTTAATCTGGCGACACTTGCGCCTAATCCCCTGGTGACAGGATTATCGTTAATCCAAACTTTTAATCCATAATAGATACTACTAACGTGTTTATACATTCCTGTTCCAAAACAGTTTTGTGTGGTATAATAATGTTCTCCCTTGTCATTCAGGAGACTGGGGTTCGATTCCACAGCGGAAATTACAACTTTAAGCTCATTATGCCTTAAATGGGCTAAAGGTAATTTTCAGCCTTTACAACTCGACTGAAGGACGTAAATAATATTTTTGTTTTAAATGAACTGCCATGAATTGAGATTTGCTAAACATCTCAGGTCCATCAGAATGCACTCAGAAATGTCAGATTTGCCTGAGCACCCCTTAAGATATCTTCACAAATTAACTCAAAAGCTACCTACCATTAAAAGTACCGAGAGGAATCGCCCAGGTGGTAGCTGAGGCTCGCATTCGCATGGTACTGGATTCGAATCCTCTTGGACGAATCACCTGACGTTTGTTATGCCGTGGCTTTCCCCAATCGGTAGATGATTGCTGGAGATGATTATCCTGTCCCTCATTTCCTCTGATTTCGTTAGTGTGTAGCGTATACGGTGTATGCGCCTCAAGGAGAGAACTGATTCTTCCCTAGCTTGAAACCTTGTGCCCGAACTTTCAGTAATAATACGGGGGGCAACGTAAGGTTGGCCAGAGATGTTAAATTTGGAAACATTAGAGATCCCGCAACGCTGCGTCTGCCGCCATTAGATCTGGCAGCATTTCGTACTCTCATCTCATCCGCTCCTCCCAGATGTTTCATAGGCGCAATATGCCTAGTATTGGCCGCAGTGCTGAAGTTGCCTTCTCTTTCTAATCCATAGCCATGCCATTAATAGTATATAACATCTTGGCGAATCTCCGAGATTTACAAAAACCCCTATTCACACAACATAGTGGTAAATGTCACTTCAGAAAATGTGTAGAGCTCATTAAAACGCCACTCATGTAACTAAACCTGCAAAATGAAAACGCCGATAAACATTTGAACGTTTTTCCGCAAGTTATGTGTAACTACTGTCTGCTTAGTATGAAATAATTTCTAGACAAAGCTGTATAGTAAATAACATAATGTGAACAGAAACATCACTTTTTAATGCATGCTATAATGTATTAGATACATCTGTTTTGGGGGAGGACAAGGGAAAGAAGACGGGAAAGAAAAGAGGAGAAGAACAACAGTAAGTTACGGGGATTTGGGGAGTTCCGCTGATTACTCCTCTGTTAGCATCGGGAAGTCTTTGCTGCTGCCCTTTTGGCAGCTGAAAACGGTAAAGGTGAGTGGCTAGCCTATAGCCATAACACAAGGCCCTGGTTATAGCCATAGCTATGTATCGTAAGCTTCAGAAAAAGGAAAGGTAGAGAAGGAGAGGAGAGAGGAGGAGTTAGGGTTACCTTTAATCATTAATTAAGAAGTGCTAAAATATGGTGTCTGCGTGGATGTGGAGGGCAGAATACTTGTGCCATGAAGTTGTGTATCTGTTGATAGTCTTCATTTAGAGTGCCCTATCTGGTCAAGATGACTAAATTCTGATGGAGATGTCCGTGTGTATTTTCAGCTGGGTTTCGTAGAGTGTATTGATCTGGGCTTCAAGTAAGAGCGGCCTGGTTTCGATGCGTATGGTGTCGGTGTTGCTAATGCGGTGCTGACTGGTAGCAGTGGGAGTGGAAATTTGGCGATATTGGTGTTTGCTTGTGCCTCCGCATCTTCGACATACTTCCCTATTCTGCACAGCTTGTGCTGGACAGAAGCAAAAACGTCCATATTAGATACGGCAGCGATGACTTGGAGGGTGGTGTGAACCGTTTTGAATCTGTATATGACTGCGGGGAATTGCCTGATTGCTGAGCGTTGTTGGGCTTCAATGGCTACGAGGCGCTTAGCTGCTGAGCGTCGCAGTGCCTGTCATCTGAGCTTGGAAGGCGGCGGTAGTGATTTTGAGATCGTCCGCCGCGGCCTCTATCATCTTCAGCAGTGCAGCTGAGGAGTCCGGATTGGACGCTGGGACACACACCGGGAGTTGTTCTGTGGCTTGGCGTTCAGGATGAGGCTGTGTTGGCGGCGATGATTTCGATGGACGGTTGGACCTCTGCAAGGGTGTACCAGGATACAATGGGCAGGAGAGCTAGCCGTCCGTCCGGAAACAAGTACCGCAGAAGCGTGCCTGCGCCTGAGGCCGTACTGAGTGCATGCGGACGTCAGACAGGGAGCGCCGCAGTAGTGGCAGCGTGGCGGAGCAGAGCAAGTGGGCCGCCGAGTGAGCGTGGAGGCAATATCGGTGGCAAGAAGGTGTCCATGGCGTGCGACTCGGTTCTAATCGAAGACCATGTCCGTAGAAGTCCAGGCCGTTAGCGAGGGCGGCGATACAGTGCGCCCTGTCTCGGAAGACAAGGTGCACAAGTGCGATGGTCCATTGCATCCATGGATGCAGATAGCCTTACTAAAGAGGCCCCTCAGGGGCTCACCTTCTGTGAGTACGGGTTTTTGGCGCACCCGGGGGTTCCCGAGCCATTCATCGCCACATTCATCCCCTCACCCCCATCCGGTCGAGGTGGGTTCTTCAAGTGACCGGTGGACACAAGGTAGGCTCTCGTGCGTTCTTTACATTCCATTCATACCGCACCTCACCATCGTTTCTTTCTTCCCTTATCACTTTCCGGTCATTTCGCACCATGACATTCGCATATCTCTTTTTCTTCCCCGCCGGCCTACCTTGCGTGCGAAACGCCCACACTGTTTTAGTTTCTTTTATCTTTTTATTTCAATCCTCCGTGGACACAGCCTGACGGATACCCGCGCACCGCGTGCGCAGCTGGGTGAGTGGGTAATGGCGTCATCCCCACCACCCGGGGTCGTCATGTAGGGTATGTGTTCGTATCCGCTGTTCAACTGCAGTCCCGCGGGGGGGCCATTGCATGAGCTGCTGACTTCTGACGGCGATTGGGTCCCTCTGTCTATGTTCTGGGAGGTGTGACCCTGGGGTGAGTCTGGTATAGATAGGCCACTCACCCAAGCCGGGGTAACGCCCGAGAAGTCAGAGCCCGAGGTCGGAGACGGTTGCAATGGTGGAGGATATTTTTCGCTATGGAGCACCCTTTCTCCATTATTAACAACAAGCGCCGAAAAGTCATTGTAACAGAAGTAGCACCGCCGTCATCTGGTTGTTACTTGGTCATTTCGAGAACAGAAGAAGGACAAAACTTTGAGAAGGTGAACCCTTTTATTATTCAGAAAGGCATAGATGCTATTGCTGGTGCGGTTCAATCATGCACTCGTCTACGGAATGGTTCCTTATTGGCACAGACTAAGTCCGATCAGCAAAGTAAGACCTTGTTGCGCGCTACGCTTCTCCACGGTTACCCCATCCGTGTTGAGAAGCACCGCACATTGAACTCCTGTCGGGGCGTCGTTACCACCCATAGCCTCGATGGTATATCGGACGAGGATCTCGTAGAATATCTATCCGATCAAAAGGTGACTGCAGTGCATCGAGTGCAGGCCAAACGCGACGGCGTATTGGTACCCACTCGTACCCTGTTTATTACATTTGATGGCGTCGATCTGCCCACGAGCATTTCCGCAGGGTACGAACGGATTTCTGTGAGGCCTTATATTCCTAGACCTCTGCGTTGTTTTAAATGCCAACGTTTTGGGCATACGCAAGTCTCATGTAAGAGTGCCGTTAACATCTGTGCAACCTGTAGCCAGCCCTCACACGAAGGTACCTGTTCAACAGCCCCCGTCTGCGTTAATTGTAAAGGGTCTCATTCTGCTTCGTTTGCCGACTGTCCGCGGTACTTGGACGAGAAGGCGATCCAGGAGATCCGGGTAAAGGAAAAACTCTCCTTCGCTGAAGCCCGGAGGCGTTACCATGCGCGCCAACCTTCACTCCTGCGATCTGGCACATTTAGTTCTGTTGTTGCCTCGCCAGTACCACGAGTAGATGCCGAAACTCAGACCTGGACCTTGACTGGATTAACCGCCACTACCATCCGGCCGTCTATTAAGGCTACAGTTACCAAGCCGTATAAACCTGGTCCCAAGTCAATGAAGTCGCAAGCCGTTGAAAAGAAGCCCAAGCAGAAACTTCGTAGGGAAGATTTTTTGAAAGACCCTCCGCGTGCGCGCGGTAACAAAAGTTCACCTTCTCCTCCTCGGAGGTCGCTGTCCCAGGATGGTCCTGGGACAAGCCGCGCTCAGCGGCACCCTTCACCCATCGCCACCCAGAACCGATTCACGGCGCTTGAATCGGTTTCTGGCACTGAGCGCGTGGGCCCTCCCTCCGAGGAAGCTATGGAGTCTGACCAACTCCATACCAAAAGCCCGAGCCCAAAGGTTAAACAAAAGGTAATTTTAAGCCGCCCTTCTAAATAGAAAGTTTATCCCCTTATTCTTAATGGCTATCCTGACCTGGAATGTACGTGGTGTACGATCGCATAGGGCGGAACTGCAACTTTTATTGCGTTCCCATTCGCCTATGGTCGTATGTTTGCAGGAGACTAAGCTTCGCCCTCACGATCCTTTTGATCTCCGAGGATATACTCCGGTTCGCTACGACCTTGAACCGGAGGAGGGTACTCCTGCTCATGGTGGTGTCATGATTTTGGTGCGTACTGACGTTCATTTTCAAACTATCACACTTACGTCCGACTTGCAAGCTGTTGCCATTAGACTGCAGTTACCCGGTTTTTTCTTTTCTGTTTGTTCTGTGTATACACCTCCATCGTCTCCCCTCGCTCCCGCGGACATTCGATCTCTCCTGTCCGCTCTCCCAACACCATTTCTTCTGTTGGGAGATTTTAATGCCCATCACCCACTATGGGGTTCGCCAAGGGCTTGTGCGAGGGGAACTCTTCTTTCCGACATTTTGTATCAGTTCAATCTTTCCATCCTCAATACCGGTGCACCTACTTTTATTTCTGATTCTTCTGGTACATTTTCTCACCTGGACCTTGCCATATGCTCAATCCAGCTTGCACGTCGTCTTCAGTGGAACGTCGTCGCTGATACCTACTCCAGCGACCATTTCCCCTGCATCGTTTCTCTTCTGTCGCACCACGTACAGCATTCCAGAGTACCTACCTGGATATTCGCAAAAGCCGACTGGAGCTTGTATTCCAGCCTCGTGCATTTTGACGGCCAGCCCTTCTCCGACATTAATCAACTAGTGCAGCACCTTACGTCTATTATTTTCTCAGCCGCCGAACGTGCAATACCCCGTTCATCCTCCCAACCTCGGCGGCCACCTGTTCCGTGGTGGAACGAGGATTGTCGGGACGCCGTTCGTGCCCGTAGGACTGCACTTAGGGTGTTTCGGCGCCACCCTACACTTGATAATTTGGTGACTTTTAAACAATCGCGCGCCAGGGCTCGTCGCATTATTCAGGATAGCAAGAAGGCATCTTGGGCTCGTTTTGTCGAGTCTTTTAATCGTTTTACGCCTTCATCCGTTGTTTGGGATAAACTTCGTCGCTTCTCAGGTAAAGTGTCACATTGTACTGTTTCTGGCCTTCAGGTTTCTAATGCCACCATAGTGGATCCGGCTGCCATCGCTAACACTCTGGGTTCTGCCTTTGAGGCGGTTTCCAGTTCAGACCATTATTCCGCCGGCTTTCGCTCTATTAAAGACCGGCAGGATTCCGCATCATATTCTTTTCGGTCTGCTAATGCTGAATGCTATAACGAACTATTCACAATGAGGGAGCTGGAGCACGCTCTTCATTGCTCTCGGCACTCCGCTCCCGGGCCGGACGGCATTCATGTCCTGATGTTAAAGAACCTTTCAGCCGACAGTAAACTATTTCTCTTACAGGTCTATAACCGTATTTGGCAAGACGGCATTTTCCCTTCCGTTTGGCGCGAAGCCACCATTGTCCCTATACTTAAGCCTGGGAAGGATCGCCAACTACCTTCCAGCTACCGCCCTATCTCCCTCACCAGTTGCATTTGCAAGGTGATGGAGCGCATGATCAACGGGCGGTTGACATGGTGGCTTGAGTCTCAGAAACTTCTAGCGAACGCTCAGTGCGGGTTTCGTCGCTATCGCTCTACCGTCGACCATCTGGTGTCCTTGTCGACGCATATTATGAATGGGTTTCTGAGAAAGTGTCAAACCGTGGCTGTATTTTTTGACCTGGAGAAAGCTTATGACACTTGTTGGAGGGGCGGCATTTTACGTACACTTCACGATTGGAATATCCGCGGTCGTCTTCCCATATTTCTTCGGGAGTTTATGACGGACCGCGTCTTTCGTGTACGTGTGGGCTCGGTTTTATCTCGTCGTTTTATTCAAGAGAACGGAGTACCGCAGGGCTCTGTACTCAGTGTCACACTTTTTGCGATTGCTATCAACCCCATTGTTGATTGTATTCCACCTGGCATTTCATCGTCCCTTTTTGTTGACGATTTCGCTATTTATTGCAGTTCACGGCGGACCTGTCTACTCGAACGCCGTCTCCAGAGCTGTATCGACCGTCTCTACGCCTGGAGTAACGCCTACGGCTTTAAATTCTCCGCCGAGAAATCCGTCTGCATCAACTTCTGGCGCCGGAAGTATTTCCCTCCCCCCTCTCTCCGTCTTGGGCCAGGGATACTTCCGTTTGCAGACGAGGCGAAATTTTTGGGGTTGATTTTTGATAGGAAGTTGTGTTGGACCTCGCACGTTTCCTTTTTAAAAGCAAAGTGTGACCGTTCTCTTAATCTTTTACGTGTTTTAAGTGGCACATCCTGGGGAGCTGATCGGACCGTCCTTCTTCGCCTTTATCGCTCTTTGGTCCGATCCAAACTTGATTACGGGTGTTTTGTTTATTCGTCGGCACGTCCATCTGTGTTACGTCGTTTGAATCCCATTCATCATCGTGGTCTTAGAGTCGCTACAGGGGCCTTTCCAACTAGCCCCGTGCCCAGTCTTTATGCTGAAGCTGCAGAGCCTCCGCTGTCCTCCAGGCGTGAGATGCTCTTGTGCAGCTATGCCTGTCGACTCTCAAGCTTACCTGACCACCCGTCTTTCGCGGCATTTTTCGAGGATTCACTTGACCGGCAATATTTAGTTAGCTCCTCTGCATTGCTCCCTCCAGGGGTTCGATTTCGACTGCTCCTTCGGCATTTGGACGTTACGCCAGCGCCGGCCCTTCCAAGGGGGGAAACGCGTTTTCCTCCATGGTCGCGCGCTGAGGCCCTCTGTCACCTTGGGTTATCGTCAATGCCGAAGAATGAGACCCCTTCTTCAGTCTTTAGATCAGCGTTTTTAGAACTTCAGTCGCAATTCGGGGACTTGCCTTTTATCTTTACTGATGGATCTAAGACTGATGCTGGAGTAGGATGTGCCTTTTTTTGTGGTGGAAATAGTTTTACCTTTCGTTTACCAGAGCAATGTTCGATTTTTACCGCCGAACTTTTTAGCATTTATCAGTCTCTTTTATATATTCAGCGGCACGACTTACGGCACTGTTTTATTTGTTCCGACTCCCTGAGTGCTCTTCAAAGTATTCGCTCGCTGTACAGTTACCACCCGCTCGTACAGCGCATTCATGACCTGCTCCACTCGCTTGATGTCACTGGCATCAGCGTCTCCTTCTTGTGGATTCCAGGTCATGTGGGCATCTCAGGTAATGAGTCTGCCGATGTCGCTGCCAAGTCGGCGATTTTATCACCCAGACGTTTTACCTCTGTTGTTCCCTCGTCAGATTTGTTTATTGTTTTACGTCGCCGCATCCTCTCGCTTTGGAGCGATGAGTGGACGGCCCTCCGGGGGAACAAGTTGCGGGAGGTTAAGCCTCTCCCGTTGGTCTGGGCTACCTCTTCCCGTGCCTCTCGTCGGGAAGAGGTAATTTTAACACGCCTTCGTATCGGACATTGCATTTTTAGTCATAAGTATTTGCTAAGTGGTGACCCCGCACCACTCTGTGGGCAGTGTGGTGCGCCCTTAACGGTGCGTCACATTTTAGCAGAGTGTCAAGTTTTAACTCCTTTGCGCGTCCGTGTTGGTCTGCCTGTTGGCCTAGCCAACGTTCTGGCAGACGACGCGCGTGCTGTAGAGTGTGTTTTACGTTTTATCAATGACATTGGATTTACCAGACGCATTTGATGCGCTGAGCGTCTTTTGACTATGTACTTTATTCTTGTTTTTTAATGGGGCATCTCCTCCCCAATGGACACTGGCGCTCGTGTCCCTGACATTCTACAGTTCTTGACACGTTTTAATCTTTTATTGGCTATGTTTTTAGTGTGTTGGCTTTATCAGATATTTGTACTGTTATAATTGTTGTTATTGTTATTGTTGTTATTTTTGTTATTGTTATTATTGTTGTTATTGTTATTGTTATTATTGTTGTTATTGTTATATTTGTTATTGTTATATTGTTAGTTTTAGCTTTTTGAACATCGCGGGTTTGTGTCCCGTTTTTAACTATGCGGTTCTTTTATCTGTTTTATATTTTGACCTAATCTTTTATACACTGTAAGGGCGCTGATGACCATAGCAGTTTAGCGCCCTTAAACCGCATATCATCATCATCATCATTACTAAAGAGGGTCAGCGTCGTTGAGCTCCTCCATGAAAATCTGCGTAGGCAGGTTGCGGCGCATGCCAACATCCACGGAAAAGCTGGAGCGGCGTTAGTGATGCCGGCAGTGGCGAAGGCGGCAGGTGGTGCCCATGGTCAAAAGAGCTAGAGCATCGATAGTGCTGACGGTGGTGCCCGGAAGGCGGGTCTTTGGCTGCAGAGTCAGCGGCGATGAGGCGGCGGTGACCGTGGTGGTGTCGGCGGTGTCTGCGAGAGTCATGGCGTAGCTGGTTGGACTGTCGGCGGTGGTGTTGCTGCTCGCGGAGAGAGGGTGCTAGTGGCGCCTGCAGCAGCGATGTGGTTGGCGAGGTTTAAAGCTGGGATCGCCGGTTCGTCCGTCACCGGTGTGGCTGCGACGCGTACTGAGTCTTCTTTTCCATGCAGCGGAGATGTCGCTCGAAGTCCGGCGAGCGTATGGGCATCGAGCAAATGAGAATACATACATTTATAAACTTGTAATGGACCATTAAGCTTTCTGGGATCACACCACATCAGATTTTTATGAAGAATTTAACGTCCGTTTTAAAAACTAGGTGTGCACAACCACTTAATGAAATGATACACGAACGCGGAGTCAATTTAATTCAGAATTACCCAACATTTATCATAGAAGGACAAGAGAAAACGCCGAAAATAACCCTACTCAGAAAATTCGTCCCAAGTAATATTCGAACTAGAGCCTCCGAGTTTTTAAGGCAGATGTGCTACTTACGCATATAGCGATACCTTAAGTATGGATGTTTGAGGAATTTTCGATAAATGATATGTGCTTGAGGCATTTATACTTTGGGATTAGGCTCATTTTTAATCTCTATGTAAAAGGTTTTTTGAAATAATATCTTCTGAGACGAAACTCCTTGAATAATTTTAACGTCCGCATTTCCAAGAACTAGAGAATTTGCAACCGCTCCCCACTCCTGAAGGAACAATACCGCCGTTTAAGCTCGATATTTGAACTTAAAAAGCTTAACGTCTTTCCTTCGTACAAACGGAACTGAATAAAATCATCCTGCTTAATTTCTGCTGGTTATGCATGTTCTACCTCTTCTTTGAATTTTGCACTATGTAAATTAAGATGTGATGTGCAAAATCTCAAAGCGAAAATTTCTTTTTGTCCGTGAGAAGTTACAAATTCTCAATGAGTACAACGAAATGAGCATATATGTGCATTCATATTTGTAGCTGTTTAAGAATAAAGTATACTGTTACGAAATTGTGTAAAACTGATTTCTAAATCTAATAAATCGTTTCGTGTGTAACCGATGTACTGCATATCATGCATTTGGACTAGAGTCCCCTGAAGAGGATATAAAGATGGTTTTTCTATATTTTGTTTGTTTTGATTTTCGGCTCATAAGCTGATATCAGGCTTCTGAGCCACATAGTGGCCTTATAACTGCCTCTTAATATGCATTTATCATTTATTAGTTCAACCTTTCTACCGCTCAAGGCTTAACACAGCGGTCACGATTCGCAGGTTAAAAGATCCAGAGTACAGTTACTTTTCATTTGGTACCGTAATATAAGTTCTTGAAAAGGAGAAATGAAATGGTATTCAAATTAGCCAAGCTTTTTAAACCGTAAATACATTTCATCAGCCGTTTGCGTGTTATATTATACTTTTATTGCTTTCTCAACTGCTTACATATGGCAGTAGAGAATATTTGTTCCACCTAAAAATTCGATGTCGAGACTTCATCGCAAATACACGCACGCGCGTTTGTGGTGTGTAACCTGTGAAGGAAGCCACGCGAAGACTTCTGCGAAATTCCTTCCTTTCCTTTTCAGGAAAAAAGTTCCTTTATTTGATCAATTAAATTGTTCTTTATTTTTAACGATTAAATCGGTTTTGTCATATGTTAAAAACAATGACATGACTAACATAATGTACATTATTTATATTTCTTGGATTTCTTATGAATAACCCATAGGTACTTTCATTTTTATTGCATTTTATATCATTTTATATAACAGAATCAACAAGAAATTCCGAAATTTATCTCAGGAAAATGTAAAGCTCGTTAAAATACGCAATTTGTGTAACATTTTTGTGGCTGTAGCAGTTTACAAGATATTTCCTGTTGTTGGTTTGCAAGTTCCAACATGTCAAGCAACACACTTTTGAAAACATAATGTCCGTTCTTTTCTTCCTTATCAGCCCATTCAAATAGTATGTGGACTCTAATGCCAGCGTATACTTACCGACCGTTTTTTAAAGATTTGGCTGTCGCCTTAGCCTTATGTTTCTGTGCAGCTTAACACAACGTGTATTGAAACAATTTCGCAAAATTTATCATGATTAACATGAATTGGAAAGGAAAGCTTTTTATCAATAATTTGTGTAACAGCTATGTAAATAGATTTAAAAAAAACGTTGCGTGGTCGTGACACAGACTTTAATAGTTAGATGTCTATAAAAGTGAAAGGAAAGTTATCTCAGACTAGGAAAACACAAATGAAAATATCAACTTGGGGAGGTGCTTAGGGAAAAGATAAACTGTATTTTGCTCATTGGCAGTATTATTTATTTTAGTCACAGTATAACTGTGTACACACAACGCAAACATCCACCGAGCGAGTTGGCTCCGCGGTAACATGTGAGGCTTGCATTCGGGAAGTGCCAGTTCAATTCCCGTCGACCACCCACTCTAATATTGGGTTTTTCGTGGTTTTCCCTGGTGGGTAGGTGAATGCTGGGGTGGTTTCTCAACTACCACGATTCCCTTTCCATCATTTCTCTCTCATTTCGTTTCCTTCTTATCTTTCAGGTATGTTTCTAGGTTTCGTGGCGTATGGCGGTGTCGGATAGATGACGCGAATGTTTGCTCAGAGGAAAGAGTACTCTCTTGGATACTAGAGGGCCGCTTGTTCGGCGGATTTTTCATCGCCTTCTCTAGGCAGTTCAAGCAATGGGACGGGTCTTCGAGCCAGGAATTTTTTGGGACTTCCAGCATCTCTGAGGTGGCCTATCTGCCTGCGATCTGTAGCCTCCTGTGGTTCCTTCACTTCATGCCTTCCCCCTGGGAGATGGCAACCACAATAGATCTATGTAGGTCGCAGTGTGCAAGGTGTCCGCTCCGTTGTATAACCTATACCTATTGCAAACATCTACTCAGCCATTTTATTATAATCGTATGCCACATTTATTAAAACAAGAATAACATGGGTTTAGAATTTAAATGCTTAATTTCCAGTAAAGGTCATTTACACCTGAAATAATTAAAGAGTTTCGCCCTGGTTCTCCTTCCGTTCCTCTCTGTGCATCCACTAGGAATGTGGGACAGATTAACAAGAGTGCACAGTATAACGCGAAGCATGGTGGTTGGAGTAGCACAAACAAATTAATAATTGCCATAGTTTGTTTCCTTTTCCTCAGCTGTAGCATTTATTTCCTAATACTTGTCGTTCACGACCTTTGCCAAGTATACAAAAACTAACGTACGAGGTAATTCAGCCCCTTCTAAATATTCGCAGCCTGACAAGACGCGTACTTTTGCCACTTTTACCATCTGCAGATTCTATATTCTTTTGATTTCTAAAACCTTTCCTTATGCTGTTTGTATGTCTGCTGGATATTTCTTGAGCAGTCTTGTACCAAAAACAAAGGCATCCTTGTTAACTGCCTTGATGTTATTTCAGAACGAAAATGAGGCTTACTGCTGATATTATAAACATGAATGTAAACTACTTATTAGTTGTATTTACCTCGGCACATTTTGATAAGAGAACATTATTTAAAAACTACTGTTGCTAGTAAGAGGTTCCTGTAACTTTTAATTCAGATTGAAAGGTTGAATCAGAATTGATAAGTTCAATTTCCGTTAACAACTGTTACTGTGCCATAGTGAATTTTTAAACACCCCCAGTTTTCCTACATTATTTTCACGCAAAGACGTTTCTGAGAAAATATATTTTTAATGAACGGGGGCATGAAAAGTGAAGAAATTACAAAGGGGTGTCCCATTTGGGGAATGTTTGGGAACACAGACTTATATTGGAGGGATTTCATAAACGTTTAAAAGAGAAACAATTAGAAATTCCAGACACTGTCTTGACGTTGGGTGCATAGGAAAACATTTTTAAAATTTCTGGCACTTTCTTTTTGAGGAGTTGTCCATCCGATGGTAAAGATTCAGTGTTTTCTTCAATATGAGATAAACTGCATCATTTTGTATAGTAACAGATCGGAGCTACATACTTCATAACACATGTATAACTTGTTCCATTTAAAATAGCAACCGACACGAATATCGGGGGTCCTTGAGGCACGGGTTCGTGAACGGGAGGTCTGCGGTTCAAATCTCGCCAGGATCGTCCTCCCTAACTGAGTTTTTTTTCAGGTTTATCTTAGTTCTCATAACTGGCAAATGCCGGGGAGGTATACCCAAAACTTAGGTCTGGAACGTTTGTTTCCCAAATTTCCTTTAAGTTCACAGTCTGAGGCGATATATGCAGTAAGAGTGGGCGTTAAACACCACTACACAAATCTAAAATAGCAGTGTACCTCTTATAAATAATCACCGCGTATGTCCTGCATTAATTTACAAAATGGGAGAATGCTGAAGTTAATTGCCCAGCTTTTTCTGTCCTGCGCAGCAATAGAGCGTACTGTTGTTGGAAACATTACCTTCAGACTACGAAATGCAGTACCCTTTCAAACACTGAAGAAAGACTCATATCTGTTGGTTGTGAAGAAAACTTTAATACCTCATTATACAAACATCAGTTATTTGTGTCACATGACAAACGTGATTTATAAAGCAATAGTTTCAACAATTTGCAGGAAATATTTCTATGTCGAAGAAATGGATCCAAAGTGTATGTAAGAAAAAAGAATCCCAAGATGTGTGAAACCTTTATATTGTGTTGGTCGGCAGTAGGACTGGATCCACTGAATGAAAGGTAGATTCACTGTTTATCTCGACTGAAATTACACTTTATCGTAGGTTTTTGGCTCACGACTGTCAGGTGAGCCTAGTGAACGTACATAAGCACATACAAGATGTTCCTCTTCCGAGGCAACGGAAAATCTATTGGGGTTGGAGATTGCAACGCAAACTGGCCCGCTAATTAATCAAACTATAAGCCTGTAAACTAGAGGTAGACGCCTTGTAACGAAGGGGGACAGAGTTGGCATATTGTTCATTCAGGGTAAAAGAAGAGAGGGGAGAGGAGAGGAGAGGAATTGCAGGAATTATCTGAGTTATCATCTAAAAATGAAAATTGTCAAGATTTAATGCTATATTTTGCGCTATATCAGTGTATATTTACGCTAATTAGAATAAAGACCTCCATTTAAGCCCCAGAACAAGGATTCTGCTTTAAAAGCTAACCTGTCAATAATTAAGCAATTTAGAAATAAGCATGTACGTTCAGAAAATACAGGAGCAGAAAATTGCGCTTAACGTTAAAGGACACTTGGCGATCAAGAACGTTCTTTGCAGCTTGGCAGGTTCATATTTTTGCGAAAAGTCAAAGTTTACTGTTTACGTATTAGAGAGGTGACGGTACTAATGAGGGTCGCTAGATGGGAAGGTCGGGTCAATTGCTCCTGCAATTCGCCCAGTGCAAATGAAAATCTAACATGCAGGAATACGTTCATGAAGTGTGTTCTGAAAATATGCATGTTTGATTGGACTTGATGGAGAAAAGGATTCATATCAATAAAAGTATCCAAATCGAGAGTTTCTCGCAAGGTGACAATGGAAAGAACAGTATATTTAATTATTCATTGATATATGTACATGTGCCACTTAGCACAAGTAATACTTAAGCATTCAAACCATGTATGTTAAAGGCATTTTTTGCTGTAAGAACTTGGCCCGATGTTGAAAACAAAGTTATAATGGAACAGTAGTTTCTAATATTTGAGAATGTAGATACGTCAAGAATAGTATTTTAAGGAAACCATCCAGTGAAATTTATCAAAAATTATAAAAAAGAAGGCATTTTGTCGTAATCAATACTAGTGATTTTAAGAAGGCTGATATACATTAATAGTAACTACACTAATATCATTTAAGTGCCACCTAACATGTGAAAACAGTTTGGAGCATATGAGTTTACATCTCTACCCTTAAAAATAAATATTTTGTTAATTATTTTTAGTGCACGTTACCACTCAAAGTCCTCCTTGTAGTGGTTTTTACCAATTATTTTAAAAATTTCGCCAAGGAATTTTAAGATGATGACAAATGAAAGTTTTCACCGAAAATTTGCAGTAAAGCAAAAATGAGGAAATACATACCTTTAGAAATAATTTTATTAATTAAAAAGTTCCAAAAGTTAGAAGTATACAGCTTTGATTTTTTCTAAACTAATTCATATTTTATTTGCAAATAATGTGATAAGTTTGTAAGATATCCTATATGTTTGGAAACAAAATTTAAATTTGGAAACTTTTAAAACTGCGCCGTAAGCAGCTTTTTCTGTGGATTATTAAAAAGAATTTTTTTCTAATGAATTAATCAATGTATTGAGGTCAAATTTGAAAGTTTCCTATGGAATATATCATAAGGTAGTTTGTTAAAACATAAAATTCCTTGAGAGATACAAAACTTCCAAATTTTACAGGGTGGTTCCCTAAAGTGTGACTTGGACTTTTGAAACGAATCCATAACACTCAATTGTTGTAACGTAAAATATTTCATTTCATACTATGTCAAATTTCATTATTTTTGATAGGTAAATGAATATTAACGTATGCAATGTTGAAGTTGGTAAACGCACTAGGCTCATTATGGTGCCATCTATGTAGGAAGAATTAATAGAAGGAGAAGCCGAGCTATAGCAACGTTTAAATATGATAAAATAATTTACTTTATACAATAAATAAGGAGGATCTATCCATACAATTTTTACTGAGTACCTCGCTTGTTTACTTGTAAATTTACTAATTTAGATTGCCTTGGTTTAGTCATATGCTGGTGAAAGTGGAGTCCCTTTTGTTAATGTTACAGCCCAGTTTATAAGACCGTGAAGTACCGAATGAGACATAGTATAAAATAAAGTTGTCAACCTAATGATAAGGCAGCATTTTCGGATACATTTGAGTCCTTAAGTGCAGACCAGGGACCCGCGGAAATTGCACAAAAGGAAAAGGTAACAGAAAGCACGTTAAAGTTGACAGGAAAGCGAAGTTATTTGAATTACTTGTCACGTGTAACAATCAGAAAGTAGAAAATTATATTAAGTGATAGTTTCGGTAAATCTAGTAGCCATTTTATTTTAATGTAAATTCACTCGGCTCTAAAATCTTGCAAGGTGAACGCGTAACTCAGGAATCATCGCAATGCGAAGCCGTTATGCAGAATAAGATTATTTTATATAATAACCTGAAGTTCTAAGTAGTAAACATCAATATAATTACACACATTTAACATTAGGCTGACATAAGGATTAGTTTTGAATGTAGGGGAAAGGTCCCTATATTGAACCACTTGAGCCTAATTAGTAAATAATAATTATATTTTCAAATCAAAATTTTCAGAAACACAAGCGTTAAAGTGACAAATCCTTGCGCTATAAATATCCTCAACACAATTTAAAATTAATATAATTATCAAGTAAATAACATTTAAAAAGTGAGATCGTGTAAATTGGTTCAAATTAGGAACGTGGTCCTTAAATTGAACCACCCGTGTCTTAAAATGAATCACATACTTTTAAGTTTAAAAATATTTTTATTAATACAAAATATACATTTTATTGTACATTCAAAACAAATATGCTATCAGCAACAAAAGTAGAGTCCAAAATTGTGATGAGAATAGCAATTTTCTTGAACATTTTGAATTTTTATATAATGACAATCACTTGATTTTGGAATAGGTATTATTTGCGAATATAGAGCTTTTACTAATTTTTACTTTCATACAGAAGAGTCCAATTATTCACATTCTTCAAAATAAAACACTCTCTTCCTGTCACTAACCTTTGCCCACTTTTGGTGAAGCCATATCCTACAACTCACACACTGGATCATATCCATCATTTCAGACAATTCACATATTCATGTCATCCACTGTTTTAACATGATTTTTTTTAACTTAGCATATTATGTGGATATTTATTCAGACGATATACTATTCGCAGTTGAGAAATCCTAGAACTTCAATAGGTTTCCTAAATTGGACCAGTTCAATATAGGGTTCAAACAGTGGTTCAATTTATGAGCCACGCCATTTTGGAAGCTTTAGCATCTATGTGACAAGGAGAGACGCTGCTTGAAAAAACGCATGCATGAATATTGTTGCTAAATAAACACTTTATAACATGTAATATATATATATATATATATATATATATATATATATAGATCATCTCAAATTTATCTAATTGGTCCTATAAGCTTAGCTTATATGCTTAGATTCAGTTTAAGAAGCGGTTCAAATTAGGGACCTTTCCCCTAGATTACTGAAATCAATTCAGTTAAAATTAAATTTTATCGGCTGTGAAGTTTCTCGATACCTAATCACTTCCGGAGTTAAGTTCACCAGAACACTAAATTCAAGTTGTACTGAAACCAAATCAACGAAGGGAAGCGTTAAAATATACCTATACAAAAATAAATGGCACAACGATCCTAAGTTCCACTTATAATATATGCACAGTAGCTCCAAGTATTAATTTCCAAAGTTAAAAAATTCCAGTAGCCAAGTTAACGAAGGGAAAATCCTTATTTTAGTATGCAGAAAGAACAATCGATTTTTCAGTTTACCTCTACTGACATTTTTCCAGATTTATTTTATTGCTTTTATACTTTTTGAAAATTGCACCAATATTTCAATTTTTTAATGAGAGTGTCTATGAAATTATTTCATAAGCATGTATTACAGAATTTTTGTATAATACCTGAAAATGTCACAGATATGATTTAAACTGACGGAAAAACATATAATATCTGAAGTCGTAAATACTACGGGGTTAATGAATAAGTTCAGTAGAAACGTTAATTTCCGACTAAGACGTTCCTTTCCTCCATCACATCAAAATTCATTTTACAGCAATCTCAGATATACAAAAAAATCTTGCTATATTAAATGCATTTGAGATAGTCTTGTAAACACAACACACGAAGAAGTTGCAAAATCGGGGGGTCTTAAAAACTTGTAAAGCTAATAAAATGAAAAGTATTCAAGTGGCTGCTGCTAGAATTTTTTAAAGTGGAGATGAATACTTTCTAAAGACACTGTGCAACTTTTCGGCTCATATGTTAATTATATATGGGATCATATGAAAATAAATAAAGAAAGAAAGAAAACCAAAGCCTTTCTCAAAGTTCATAGTAATGGTGTGGACACTTTGTGTTCTACTCGAAGGGTAACACTCATTTTCTAAGAATAGAAGCCTACTACCTCACGCAAGTATATACTATTTCCACCGCCATCTTGATCACTTAAATGTAACGGATCACATAGAAGAGTCGACATTTAGACATTTAACCTGACTCATGTACGAGAACCATCATAGATCCAACCGTTAGATGGGAAACAGACGAAGACCATCCAGCTGAAGTTCACAGACAAAAGTGTGCCATTTACGGGCCAGCTATACCCTATTTCTGCAATAAATATCATCTTGCTTCAATTGACGTTATTGGCTTACAAACTGAAGCCAGGTATTCTATGGTATTTTGTAAACTTTTGCAGAAAATATAAGCTAAACAATAATTAATATATTAAAGCTGTGGTCCTCTGTGTTGTTTGTATGATATCCGTGTGTAATAAACTAACCATTTAGCTTCGTTGATCATATGATGTGTTGCAAAACTGTTTTACATTCTATGTTAGTGGAGTAGATTTTTTGTTGTATTTGGTTTTGTTCCATAAAAACTGTTCAGAATGTATCCTGTGTTGCTGAAGTCTCAGCAGTAATGTTAGGCAAATATGAAGTCCTTCAACATACGCAAATTTAATTAAAGTAGCATTCACAAAGGCATAGCTGCAAATTAAAATAGCAAAACAAGAAATTAAATGAAGGTGATGGGCAAAAATACAGTAGCAATAAACCAGGCAAAAGGAAAATAATACCTACGGACTGCAAAGTCATAACTCATGTGGTGCTCAATGCAGATTCAAGTATGACTGTTTCTAGAATCCTAGGATAACTATTTTACTACGAAACAGTTTTCTTATAAAGTAATAAGTAAGGAATTTTGAGGTTAAGATTTTACATATAGGTTTAACAAATCTGAGTTTTACTAATACTTCTAGGTTTGTTTTCGTGAAACAATAGATTTTGAAACTCCTTGAATGCTCGTGGTAATGTTAGCAAACCAAGAGAATTAAATCGTTATAGGCAAAAGTATAATATCAATAAACCAGGCAAAAAGAAAGGAATAATTGCGGACTGGAAAGTCATAACTCATGAGATGCTGGATGAAGTTGTTTCTAGAATCCCAAGATATTTACACCATTTATGCTATGAAACAGTTTTCTTATGAAATTATATATATATTGAATATATCTTGAAGGTAACTTTCTACATTGTAAGGCTAATTAATTAAGCTGATCCCCAATGTTACTTCTAGAATAGTCTTTGTGAAGCAACAGAGAATTTTTAAACTTCTTCAATGGCCATGGCTATGTTTGTATATTTTTCTGCTAGTGTTATATTGCTCAAATTTTGCCATTCTTTTCAGATTTACTTTTAAACAAAAATAAATCAACATACACTCAGAAGTGTGAATGCATCTAACCATTCTCAGCATGAGAAGAGAATGAGCTTTTAAAATTGAAGGTATACTAACTCCTATCCATACCATGAGTACATACTCTTGTAAAATGGACGTTTCCGTATGTTGCACTCTGCTTCCATTTCTTGAGTTTGTTCCCAAAATGAAGTAGGTACTCGAAAGATTTTATTATCGCCAAACAGAGCATTAACTTGAAAAAGTGAAGCATATACTATTTACTCATTTTTATTCATATGACCCAAGGTCTTTTTGTTATGTTATTATTCGATTATTTTGATTTTACACACATACATGCGCCACCGATGAATTCGTTGTTAGTATGTGTAATAACACACACAGAAATTCCTCTCAGCAAAGGATACGCTTGAGGAATGCCAGGTTTAGTAACCTTCCCGCATTCTTCCGAATCACTCCCAAAAAGAAAGGTCGCCGTCTGGCGCCAAAGGAAACACTAGGAAGGTGTAGCGCGAATCACGGCATTTAAAAGGAGGTTGTTTTCGTGTGCTGTGAAGCAGAACAGCAATTCCTTGGCCAACATTCAAACTACAGTTGGTTGGTCAACCACAAAAGCTTCGCTTGGTAACAAATCTTTAACTGCATGAAAAAATAAACTGAAATGTATCTTTTGAGTCAATTTATGTCTATAAAAGCTCATTAGATAATTTCTTAAGATTACTCACAAAAGCAAAACACATGTCAACACCAGGGAGGCAATGCTGAAAATGAGTTAAAAATCCTGCGTCATCGTAGGTGTGCATTTGCTATTTCATTACGACAATAGAATGAATATAATGATGGCACCAAATGAATCCCAGTAATCTGGTATTCATATTTTAGGTTAAGGGAGAAAATCTCCTTCAGAGAATTTTTACATTAGAAGACTACACTCCGAACTACTAGATGAGAGAGAACGGCAATTCTGCGTGACGGTATAGATCTAGCCATAATGAATCCTTTACCATAGACTTGAATGTTCGAGAGAAGCACCGTTAAAACATAAGAATATTCGATAGGTACTTCATTTTCGGCAAAATTTCGAAAAAGTTAATGTCAGGTATTGCTTTGAACTTAGGGTTTAATTATTTTAGTATACGATCGATTTTTAGAGAATTAAAAGTATTGCATGCTTTAATTTTTTACACCAAATTTAATCTTTGATTGTAGAGAACTACATGTATTTGAGGAATAGCGTGCAAAATTTAAAAGTTTAACTTTTCAATTTTTCATCGCGTGGGGCCTTTCACGTAGGACTATATTTTCAATTTTTGAAATCTATTTTCTAGGAAGGTTAGGTAAAAAGGGCTACGAAAATTAATTTTAAGTTACAGTTATATTGACATACCTGCGATAAATATGTTGGCTGAAATTTGCAGAAATTAGCATCCTCAATACCGAGTACTCTCTACCAAAATCATAAAAAATCCTAAATTTTACTTTATCTGGCGAAATACCTTAGATTTCGTGACTCAAATACTATATATTACTTTCCCATACTTCCCTTAGATATTCTATGTCTAGGAGCAATGTGACGATATAAATGTCCTAGTCAGATGTTTTACTTGCCACTCTCCTACATTCTCTGGGTTTGCATCCATTAACGGTTTCAAGGAGTTTAAATGCTACAGACGATGCAGAAATTAATTTATTGCTTTATCTATTGATTTACTGAAGTATTACTGTCATTGTGAGAAATATGGCAGATAGACATTGTCTCAAGTAAAAAACAATAAAATACTACGTATACAGAGGATGCAAAAAAACTCTTATGTCATAAAAAGGGTTACTGATTAACTAATTCTTAATCCTAGTTTTAAAAGCATTATGTAACACATGAGCTTCTTGTGGTAATTTGTTAAACAAGTTCTCCGTTATATTACTGAACCAAAAATACTATGATTTAAAACACCGTTTCTTATTTTAAACGAGGAATAAAAGATCTTATATGGTAAAAAAACTTTTGGATTATGCGGAACAAAAAATTAGTGTCCCAAAAGATATTTTTATGCACAGGCATTGAGGACTGCACACCAAAAACTGTTACCTGTTTTTGAGCTTCCTGAAAACTCCACACCAAAATGTTCTTCCTACAAAAGTTCATCCAGAGAATGCACTACAAGCATTATAACCTACTTTTCACGTATATTTTTAATGTTACTTTTATTAAAAAGAAGAACGCGTATCCTAATCAGGTTTAACAGAAATACCCCACAAATTCGGATAGCTTTGAAGAATATGAAAATTCCTGCTCAACTGAATGTCCACATTTCATTTTCTAACACTTTTTATTACACCATTCAACATGGTGAGAAAGAAGCTTACAACAAAAATAATTACGCAGTCTAACGCAATAGTTCTTTTCAAATGAAACGAATTAATTCTTAAAGTTTTTAGTCTTCCCTTATACCGCTTATAACGAAGTTTCGCAAAATACTGGTTATATTCTTGATATCAAAATCAATAAAATTTCGGGAAATATTGTTTTTCAAAGTATAAACTTTCCATTAAACATTTTGGAAACGCTAGTGGCATAGGTACACCTTTCTGTGTTTATATATTAAGAGCTCCAGAACTTGTTTTAAGGGAATCTGTAGCCTGAGTTGTGTTTATTTCTAGGAATAAAATGATAAACTGAAGATAAATGACAATACATGCATACATAAAACCACTTATAAAATATTACTAATTATTAAAACTAAGCTTAAAATTATGAATATTCAGTAAGGAGTTTTAACTTCAGCGGATAATCGAAAAGATGAAGCTCGAAATTACTCTAAAACGTTTTACGTGACATCAGAGGTGGCGACACGAAGAACAAAATAAATTTGCGTGAGGATGATAAAATGAAAGCTATAAAACTGTCAGGCTAGACAGCTGCGATTTTTGCAAATCCAAGGCAACTCTATGCTCCACTGGCCACTTGATACACCAGTCAAAAATAGTTAAGAACAAAGGATTTCTGCTTTGAAAGCTTTAACCAGATCTATACAGTAATTAACAAGCTAACCTACTTGTACTCACATTTCCTACCTTTTAGAAGTAATGAAGATAAAATAATACACAATCGGACTCAATTACGTGATACAAGTATTTTATTTGTCGTTTGAAACAAGTGTTTTGTTTGAACACACGACAAGACTAATCATACTCCTCAAAATATCCCTCAACCATATTATATTCGTTTCTATTAATTCAATTGAATATATAGATAAGAAAACTATAAACCTTGAATAAAGACATTAAGAACAGTGATTACCAGGCATAGGAATTCTTAAGCACTTGGCTCCAAGTTATCTACTCTTAAACCATTATTACTTTAAAGAATGCAAAGCATCATAGGCCAAGAAACATTGACAGGCAGGTAAAAACAGCTTTGAATGCTGTCTGCAAACGCCAAAAGACTGAAAAAGCGATGAGCGGGTATTTTGTTACCTACGACGTCCCTGCCTATAATCCAGTGACAGTTCAGCTTTATTTCCTTCCCACCTGGCTTTAATGCTTAGAAATTCTTATGCCTAGTGATTACGTCTTTATCTTTTACACATACTGGTCGGTATACACGTGATAGGACGCTTCTGCACAATTCTTATTAAATTGAATTGCAGGGTTTCATTAGACACGCCTAAACCTAAGCAAGAGCTAAGTATTCATCGGTTCCTTGAATCAAATAATTTGCCTCTAGCGTGTTTCTTTCAGCTCAGTATCTTTTTATGTTTTTCAACATCAATAATAAAAAATATGAGGGAACTGAGGAACTCGCCACCATACAAAAAGAAGCAATTTACTAACACTTCTTTATTTCGTATTAGCAGAACCCGCAGCTCCGTTAGCGTTATTACCTTAAATGTGGATAGTCTTCTTTGTTTCTCTCCCTCTCTTTTCTCACCTTCTCTCCTTTCCATTCACTCTCCTTTGCCGCATCTCTTACAATCTCTCCCTCCAAATACCTCTTTAACTCCATCTCTCACTCCTCCCTCTTTTTTTAATTCTTACTTTCGCACTTTTTCTCCTTCTCTCTCTCTACCTCCCTCCAAATTTTGTAACATTTCCTCTCTCCGGCTTGTGCAACCCATATATAAAGTGATATTTTGAAAGCCGGCAATAAAATTCCCTTATATGAGGTGATAATAAAGTTTAAACATAATTATGCGGTTTAGTTTAATAAATTTGTGTCTGTTCTTTATGATCTTATGCTTTCAGGGGTAAACTAATTCCCGTGGCCACTGATTTAGGTACGCGAATAGAAGTAAAGAAAAATTGGCCTAGCTATCTATATATTCATCCTCTCGAAATCTCGTAAATAACAAAACCTATCAGAATTAATATTCTGTTTAAACCTTTGCTATAAAATATTTATAAAAAAATCTTGTGTTGCATTCATGTGACTCTCCATCCACTATCCTTTATTTTTACATAGCTTCTACAAACTATTATTACAAAACTTATTTTTCTTTATACATAATATAAATCAAGATAAATGTTTGCAGAATTAGTTTCATTGCACATGTCGTTGTTGGTACAAGGTGAATACATAAATCGAAGCGATTGTCTAATGGTTAAAACGAGGATAATTTTGAAATTCCACAATTCATATGATCGCGTGAAACAACTGAATTATGATCACTTCAGAAAAGCGGATGTGTTGCGTTCACACGAATTTCTTTAGCCGTTATCCTTTATTTTTGTTACTTCTACAAACTATACTTAAGAAGGTTTATTCTTCTATCTACATCATGTTAATTGGAATAAATCTTGCAGAAATGCTTTCATTATACATTTCGTTGTAGGTACATGGGGGATAGAGGAAATCGAATCGATAGTCAGATGCCTAAAAGCGAGTGGCCATATTCTGGCCTTGAAATCCCATGCTCTTTCCATGACATCGAATAAAACAAATGAATAGCGACAGTACTTAGAAAGACGACAAATTATGAAAAAGTTCAAACCAATACTAACAGATATCTCGGAAACGGTTGATGGTACAAAAAAGTTACGAGGCGTGTTTTTAATGCATGTACAGTTTTAATGTTTTGCCGCTGCAGCGCTGCAGTCGCAATTTTGAGCATGCGCGATCACTTACTCCATTTATTAGGAAGCTACACGCAACTTTGAGCGCTCGTCACTTTGTGTTTTCCTGTTGTTAGAGCGTTTCGAAATCAAAACAATCGAACGACCCGCCCACTATGAGAAATGTTACACCAGAAAACGCTCATCCCCAATTGGGCGAGGTTTATGGGGAAACAATAATTAGTGATGGAATGGTGAGGAAGTGGGTTAGACAGTTTAACGAAGGTCGTGAAAATATGCATGATGAGCCGCAGAGCGATCGACGTTTGTGATGACCAGACAGAAGGGTTTTAGTAAGTAAATAGAGCAATCGTGTTACCACACAGAGTATAAGTGACGTTAGGTATTCTGACGGACTCTCTCCAACCCAACAGACACTTTCGTTGCGACTGTTGCATTTATTCGATACATATACCTTATAGACCAGTGGAGAACTGTGGCAATATGTCTAAAGTAAAGAGGAGTTCATAGATAGAAAAAAACCATTACAATAAGCATCGTTTGTAGCGGAATTTGGCATGGAGCACTTCAGCACAAATGCGAAACCATCAGATGTAACATTAGAGCTCATAGGACGTTTAAAGCATCATGTCTAAACATCCTGTAATTCAATGAAACACATGGAACATGTGACGTTATTAAAAAGGAATAATGAGGAAAGTGGACTTTCAGTCTCCTCAGCTCCATCCAAACCATGTATCAGAATTTTTCAGGATCTGTGTCACATGCGAATAAAAGGGAATATTGGTTTAACAAACTTACAGCTTTTGATGTAAAAAAGACAGTGTATCTCGGATTTATGTATATTAATGCCCTAATTAAATAAAAAGGTAACTTAATTGCACACTATTAATAGCTAAACATACATTGCTTTCTTTCCGTCTAATACTCCTTAATTCTGTCTACCTGCTATCGAAGTAGGGTGTACTGCCTTCAAACCGTACTTCATATTTGCTTACAGAGAACAGAGCAAGGTCACAAGTGCTTCCACCTTGTCTCGCCACCAACCCGGTGCGTTCCTAACTTGATGGTTTACTTGCTAAAACCCCTCTGCCTGGTGATCACGGATGTTTTGGTGCAAGCTGTGGAAGAAAACATTCGCGAGGATTAAAAAGCATTCACCATACCGGCGTTGTCTTCACATTTTCCACAAATTTCAGGACCAGCCCTCTACAACATTGTGACCAAACGCTTAAGATTTCGGAAATTGTGCTCAAAATGTGTGCCAAAAATGTTACTGATGAGCACAAGAACAAGCGATCTGCCGCTGCACTGACTTTTCTCATGCGATATGCTGAGGAAGGCGACGATTTGCTCACACACATCGCGTCTCACATCACTCCTGAATCAAAGCAACAGACCATGGAGTAGAGGCACACAATATCCCCCGTGAAGAAGGAATTCAAACAGACGAAATCCACTCTCAAAATCATGTACAGTTTTCTGGGACACACAAGGTGTTTTGTTGGTTGAATTCTTGCCCAGGAGAGCGTCAATTATTAAAGACGTCTATTGTGAGACACTACGAAAGCTCCGTCGTGCAATTCAGAACAAAAGGCGTGGAATGCTTTCGCGTGGAACCTTTTGGTTCATGACAATGCCCGGCCACATGCAGCCAAACAAACTCAAGATCTGATCGCTTCATTTAGTTGGGAACAATTCGATCACCCTCCCTACAGTTCGGATTTGGTACCAAGCGATTTTCGTCTGTTTCTTCATCTGAAGAAACGGTGGAAAAAATTAAACGACGATGATGTGAAACAAGAACTGCAGACTTGGCTTTCATCACAGGCGGCATCATTATTTGACGAAGGCGTACAAAAACGGTTTCCGTTACAAGTACTTAAATAACAGCGGTGACTATGTGGAGAAGTAGTGTAAGGTCATTAATAATAATAATAATAATAATAATAATAATAACAATAATAAATATTTGAAAAATAATATTCTGTTATTTTTATAAAAAATTATCGGTACTTAGAAAACACCCCTCGTATTTAAAATCAATTGTGTGTTTTTGTGTACAAAGTTTTTGCCTAAAACAAAAGTTTCCAGTTACGCAGCATTATACAGAGTTCCTTCCAAATGAAGACTTGGCAGGAGATTCCCAGAAAGCTCAATATATACATTTTTGTTTTAATCAAAATTGTTAAGAGCAATTCTGAGGAAATAATAAATTACGAAAAATTATTCGGGTAAAGGGTATTTTGGAATCGGGAGATTTTCTTGAAAACCTTTGTCTCACATCTTTGAATGATAATGAACTTATATTTAGTAGAAACCCCTGAATAAACAAACAAACAAAAAAGCATTTTCAGAGAAAGGTCCTTGCGTATGTCTGTAAACAGTATAACTCCAAAGCTAAATATTCGATAAATACCAAACTTGGTATTTAAGTTCAGTATCTTACAAAGATGCGACAAAAAGATTTTCAAGAAATCCCCCACCCCAAACTACCTTTATTTTCCATATGTTTTTATTTTCTCAAAAAGACTGACCCAGCGATTTTTATTAAAGTACGCCATATATTAAAATACTTGCATGACAAATAAGATCTATATTTTGAGTTTTTTAGGAATAACCTGTGAACTCCTCTTCATTTGAAGGAATATTGTATAATTTTGCATAAGGAGTAAACCATAAGAGATGGATATAAACCTAATACACAAAACATATAGATCTCTTTAAAGTGCAAGCTTTATTTCAAAAATCTTTTCTGTAGCATCGGCCATTTCCGAGATATCCATTATTGGTTTAAATTTTTCAATACTTGTCAGCCTTTTAAAATGTCAACATTCAGTAGTAACTCGTGATGTCATGAAAAGAGTATTGAATTTTAAGACCAGCATATTCCGTCCCGCTTTTAAACATCTGACTATCGATTCTTCCTTTTATCCCGTGTACCTACAACGATATGTGTAATAAACTATTTCTGCTAACGTTTATCTCGATTAACGATCAATGGAAAAAAAGTCTTCGTAAGAATGGTTTGTAGAAGCTATATATAGTGGGTAAAGAAAGTCAAAAGCACGTAACGCAATTTTTTTCTAGATTCAGGGAGTCCCAAAACACGTATTTCCGGTGAAATTTCGATATCGAGTTTTTTGGTGAAATGTAATACCTTATCTTCTAAGTACGTAGGTAGTAGAAAAGTAAAACTAGCAAACGTATTGAAAAATGCAAAGCAATAACAACGGATATCCGGAAATGGGTGATGCCACATGAAGAATATTTGAAATAAATTCCGTGCTTCTAAGAGATCTATATTTTCTGTATAGTAAGCATTCGTCTATCTCCTATGGCTTACCAGTAATACAAAATTATAAAAAATCCTTTTCGATTGAAGAGGACTTCACAGGCTATTCCCGGAAAATTCAAGATATAAATTTAATATGACATGTAGATATCTTAAATATATGCTATTTTAATCAAAAGCGTTCCAGCCATTTTTGAGAAAATCAAAACCAACGAAAATTGTCCCACGTAAGAGTAATTTGGGGAAGGGGATTATCTTGAAAATCTTCGTGACGCTTCTTTGGAAGAAATTCAAGTTTGGTATTTATCCGACATTTCGTTTTTGAGTAATGCTGTTCTCTCTCTCTCTCTCTCTCTCTCTCTCTCTCACACACACACACACACACACATGTACACAGTTTTATAAAATTATTTTTTATATTCAGGGGCCATAAAACATGTATTTCCGTAAAATTTCTATATCAGGTCTTTAAATGGAACGCAATACGTTCTCTACCGACTAGGTGCATCTGTGGTAGAGAAGTAAAAGGAAATGAATAATAAGCAAGATATTTAGAAGATTTTTGATTTGGCGCTCCATTCCCTTTGGGAAAGTAATTACCATACCATTAAGACTGTTCTCCTGTCTCCATGTCCCTCCCTCTTCCCCCCCCCTCTCTCTGCAAACAAGCGCACGCATATGTAAAAAATCTGATGTTACGTTCACATGATTTTCTCTAACCACTATAGTTTCTTTTTATGCAGTTTCTACAGACTATTCTTAGGAAAGTTTGGTTTTCTGTCTACTTCATGTCAATGGAAATAAACGTCTGCAGCAATAGTTTCATTATACATTTCGTTGTTGGCACTTAACAGGCTATTACCAGAAAATTCAGAATATACATGGCATTTGTCATGTAAATAACTTAAATATACACCTTTTTAATCAAAATCGTTACAGTAATTTTTGAGAAAATCAAAATAACAAAAGAATTCCATGTAGTTTGGTGAACGGGGATATTCTTGAAAGTCTTCGTGTCGCATCTTTGGAAGGCACTGAATGATATTTATTGGACTTTTCGTTTTTCAGTTATGCTGTTCTCTCTCTCTCTCCCTCCCTCCCTCCTTCTCTCTCTCTCTCTCCCATGGATCTTTTTCTAAATACCTTTTTGGATTCAGAGTTCTTCAAAACATCTGTTTACGGCAAAATTTCGACATGGAATTTTTGGGTGGAATGCAATACTTCCTCTTGTAAGTATACGTAGTAGAGAAAGCAAAATAGTGTTTTTGGCCGCAGTCCTGCGCCATGGCGTAGTGGGCTGGATTTGGAGCGTATGCAGATTTGGATGCACGCGAGTTCGTGCCCATCCTTGGGGATGTACACTTTTCGGTCCATGTATAAGAAAAGTGCCAACTCAGCATCTTGATGCACTTTAGTTATGATAGGTGGCGGTCTGACGAACACGAAAATCCATTTTTCCGACTGCGGGAAGAATGGTGCTGACCATATCCTCTCCCCTACCGGCTGGATGATCATCCACCTCTGCATTGCGCGTTCGGGCGAAGTCAGCAGTCGGCTTCTCAAGCCAACACCCTCCTGGTCAGTTGTGTCAGTTATTATTATTATTATTAGTGGTGGTGGTGGTGGTGGTGGTGGTGGTATTTTTTCTGTCCCCGGAATAATTCATTATGCATTAGCGTCAATTAAGCATCTAAAGTCGAGAACTGTCAGTAAACTTTCGTTACAGTTTATTACACGCATAGATTAGTTTTCAGAATAGCAATGTTTAGTGTATTAGAACCCCAAAATTATTAAAATAAGTTTGTAAATAAGCTTATGACTAAATCCGTGAAATAAAAATAATTTTCATTTAATTTCGATCTTCAAAAACTCATTTCATCCATACAAGTAACACACCTAGAGCAGCAGAGCAGTCTTCAATGTCTACATTAAAACAGCTATTAAGTCCGGCGTTAATAAACAAAGTTAATAGACATTACTTTCCCACTCACCCTTTTCGTGAATCTTAAGAATTCTGGCCACATTTTTAATGAAAACATACTACTTTTTGAATAGCAGTGAACGTTTAAATATAATTAACGAAAAGGGTGAGTGAATGTACCTTTGAAACGCATAAACAAGCCTAACCTTACTTATTCAGACCCCAAGGTTGAGCAGCTGCATAGGAAATTACAGATATGTGCAGTGATTCTGGATAAAGCGTATCAGGTCAAATTATGTAGTAATGTATATTCTTGTTTAATAGGTGCCGTAAGATGGGGTAACTTTGAATCGCTACCTCGCTTAGCTCTTTAAACTGGCCTTTCAGTTTCATCTACTCTAAAATTAAGGCCATGTAAGGTAACAGTAGTATAAAGACTGACGTATGTGGGCAATGTTGTAGGACTTATTTATGGTGGCCAGGGGCGAAGCGCGGATTTATATAATGGGTAGGCTGAATTTCTTGTAAACATGTTAACAATATTAGTCATATTGTGCCTTCTAAACATGCATAGATTTTCCTATAAATATAATAAAATGCAGTTGTTTTATTTTGCTAGCGCAAATGCAGCACACAGGGAACGGAAGGTTTGAATGGTTGTTAGCGTACTTTAATTGGGTCAGCCACAAAGGAACGCGTAACACAGACTATAGCGATGAGTCGACCGAGCTCATTGTCGAACTGAATGTCGTGGCTTGATTATTCCTAAAAAATAAACAAGAACTGGAGTATTCAGCTATCAGAAACTGGCGTTCTGACATCACCGTGTACGTACCCCGATACCTGGTATAACTTATTTTTACGACTTAACCAAACAATGTGCGCTGTCTAATTATTATTACAATTTTTTAAAATCTAAAACTTTTATTACGAGTATTTTCGGAGAAATGTGTTATTGCTAAACGGGCGGCATTTGATCTTTGCTTACGACTATAACTGAAATAACTTAAAGCTTAATATAACAATAAAAAGCACTTTAACCTTTTTGTACACGAGTTCAATCCCTCGATCCTTATTCTCTGCAAAGACTTTGATGACTATTTCCATAGAATCATAGCTCCTAGATGGAGATTTAACTGTGGTTTTCTCAATTGCTAAATTTGACAAATTGCACAATTTGCATTAGTCATTGTGTTTCGAAATGCTTTCACACGCTTCAAAGTACTCGTACTTCATTCACATGAAGCTGTCGTTGCTGGGATGCTCAAAATCAGGGAAAGTAATCATCATTTATGGTAGAACTTCCTTTAATCAGTTGATTATCAAGTACTTAAAGAGGTCCTTGGGTGGTAACAGCTTATCCTCACAGCTACATATATATGTTAACTCTCCTTTAAATTTATATTTTAAAAAGAATGGGTACTTCCAGTTAAGCTTCCAAAGCTAATTTCTGGAAATACCTTTGGATGGCTGTATTGTGCGAACCTTGTTTTGTTCAAAAGTTCAGTGAAATTCATTTCCTGTAAATCTGTAAATCTTACTTCCGTTTGAACTGTGATACAATCCATTATTTCAAAGGACAGTCTTCTCAATCTGCTTGTATGTGTCTGCGTGAACTAACTTCACCTTCGTCCTCACTGTCTTCGTTGCCTGAAGAATTGCTATACATAAGATTAACAGATTTTTCTATGCAATCAAGTATTACTTCTTCGCATCTAAATTGTCTAATAGATTAAAGACAATTTTTTATTTCAATTTGACATATATTAATATATCCACTCGTATTCTGGAAAATAAGAAAGCACTTGCATATACGAATATTCGTTGAAGAAATACAGCAAAACTCAAATGTACACTCATTCAAATTTCTAATCATTCCCAAAGCAATATTTATGGAATTGGAATCCCAGCCTTCAGATTCCATTACATTTTTCAATGCCGCCTTTAACTTAGCAGTGTTCTAGAACAGTCATAATACCCCATGAATGGTAGTTCCATCTTTTTTCACTGGGACTAGGTAATTTAATATCCCATTCACGAGTAAATCACTTCCTTTGAGCTAAAAAGTATGTATTCCAGTAAGCTTGCAATGAATAGTTTTATTTCTGTAATTTGTTTACAACAACGAAACAACACCAGATTCAGCTGATGAACATATCAATGTATAGACAATACATTGGGGTAGAGTTCTTTAATAAGAGTGTGAACGCCTCCAGATCTTCTTGGTATTATCGTACAACCATCGTATGTTTGTGATATTAGCTCGTTTTTCTCTATTTTCCAAGTGTTTAATACTTTTAAGAGCACATCTGCTAAATATTTTCTGTTCTGTCTTTTGAAATATATAATCCAACAAAACTGCCTTGTACTTTATCAAACTGAACATTAGCATAGCGCAAGACACTCATTTGAATCTTGGTAGACACGTCAGTCGTTTCGTCTGCTTGAAGTGATACAAACAAATTGCTTTCAATTTTAAAGAAAATTTGTTTATTAATTACATCAGTAATACATTGAATCAGCTCAATCTGTATCTCAGAAGAAGTGCCCTTAAATAAAGTACAATTACTGTTCAAATGGTCCCTTAAGTAATTTTCTTCCTTAGCTAAAAATTCTAAAGTCTTTAAATAATTCCCTTTGTTCATAGATGATTGATTGGGATTGATCATGCCCATGAAATGCTAGTTCTTGTCGCGCCAAAAAAAGAAAAACTGTCGAAATCAGCCTCTCTATTATACGTCTGTTGTGATCAAGTTTCTCATTGTGCCTTATGGCATAAGACGCGCGACTTCTGAAAGTGCGTGCTCTATTCTAGTCTTTCCCACCTCATTAAGTTTAACAGCTGCTGTAATATGTTTTGTGGATGACTCGTGTTTGTTTTTGTAGCAATGTTTTTCAAACTCTCCTCGCCTATTCCTAACTCACACAATTCTGGGTTGTATTTCCCAAAAAGTAAACAATAAAAACAATCGAGTCTATTTCGCTTTGAGCTACTAGTTAACCAAGGTTTTGTTGTGTATCATTACGTTTTAAATCGCCTCATATTTACCATCTCTGTGTTCCATAATTAAATTAGGTGTTGGTCCTTTACCTTTAATCTGTAACTTGTCTTCATAATTTAATCTAGAAAAATAAGTTCCATCCCTTATCAGAGGGTTCACTATGTTCTTCGGTAAATACATTCTTGCGAAAGTATCACGATACTTCACAATGACAACAAATACAAGTACTACTGTTAATTCTAATGCTTGCTTAGGCTTGCCTTCACGACAGCAGGCAGCGGCTACGAACCTCCTCACCTCCCTACTAGCCAGAAAAGATTTGAACACTCGGAGGCATACTTTTGCCATCGTCTGCCTTGACAAGCTGCCCGCTGCCAACAACGCTTTCCTGTGAACTGCAGCGAAATCACAATGCATTAGAGATTACAATTGGAGAAAAATACGATATTTAGAGTATTAAAATGAAACAAAAAAGAAGTGGATGTCATATTCTAGGATAGGCTCGCCTTACAGGCTTAATGCACGTTTCGCCTCTGATGGCAGCTGATTTACACACTCTTTGCCTGATGTTTATGCTGGTCTACCGTAATTTCCCGATAATGCTTGGCTGTATCTGTTGGGTCACATGAACACACAGTTAGAGTCTTGAAAATCCACACCTCAGAAACCACTGCATGATGTAAAGACGGGAGTGTAGTGTGCTACCGGTGCAACAAGAATGATTTGACCTATTTTCTTCATGAAACCATAAGCTCTAATATGTGTATGAACAATTCGCTGGCTGCTTTCATCAGAGAACCCAGAACTTGTCCGTGATTGTCCTTTATGTAGGATAGTGCAATTGCACATACAGCAAATCTGTCTGTGGAAGATTACAACGTTTTTTTTTTATGACAGTACAAAATAAGTGACATTGACTGCCATGCTCGCTCACCAGATCTAAATGCATGCGATTATTTACCGTGAGAGTGCTTATTAAAGTTAATGCGAAAAATGCCCATACGCTCGACGAATTAGAACACAGTATCCGGTGTGTGTTTTCCAATATTTTTGCTGCAGAATTTTGTTGAGTGTTCAGTGGGGTTGTCACCCTGAAGAAGTCAAAACTCGAGACACTTAAAGCGGACAATATTCCAGTTTAAAAATTAAACCTTAAATATTTTTAATTAAAAATAAACTACAAATACTAAATTATGCAATTTTAAAGGTCCTGAAATGAACTGTATTTGCATTAGTATGGACATTATGCAGTGTACAAATCATGGGATTGGAACTTACAGACGTGTTTCCATCTGATGCAGGGACCCTTAGAAGCTGCTTCTCATGTAGAGCATATTGATGAAATTCGGAACAACTCATACTATAGTTTATTTTAATCAGAAGTTCACTTTACACGGATTGTACGTGAACTTTGTTTCTTTCTTCTGTCCACAAGCTTTTCTTTAAAGAAAACACACTTTCTATATACGCGATTCTTACAGGAACGGTGAACACAAATGTTACTATTTTTAATAAGTTAGGGACTGCATGTTTGTTAAAAAACGACCCACATTTTGTCAGTTGGCAAGTCTAGGTTGATACGAGTTTCAATAACATTTCTTCGAACAACGAACTCATTGTGCATACAATTCACCACCGACTCTGGACATTTACAATTATTATAAGGCTGTCAAGGGTCAACACTTCTTTCAGATTCAAGACAGCAATTTATTTTTAAACTGGGAGGTCTCGAAGGTGAATAATTTATTTAAATAATGAAGACTCCTCTGATATACATTAGCTGCATCTCTTGTAAATATTTTCTGATCCGATTTGATAATTTCTTTAAATTTTTATTGACTCGAAAGCCACAAAGTCCCTCTTTTAATTTATATTGAATGCTTTTATGTAGGGATACTAAGATAACAAATATCTGTAGGTTGAATTGTTTTGTTTTCGGGTTGCAAATTATTGTAACAGAAACACGAATACAAGCTCTACGGATTCCGGTTTAATTTGAGCATCATTTCATCAATTTTATTCATCGTCAGATATGATGATCTAACCGGTTAAAGGAACGCTAAACTTCAAAAAAGAACGCATTGTTACTCGCAATTCTGTTTGTAGGTTTAAACAGTTTTAAGATTACCAACTGTGGCATTATATTTCATTTACTGTTCACCCATTAAAATATGTACATGTTGTAGTATGCGTCAACTACAGTGCGGTCGTTTTATGGCAATGCCATGGATCGCGTGTATGCGTGCTCCGTACACTGTCTACTACACTGGGAGTTTTTCCTTCCGTAAATTCCGCGTTGGTTATTCACGAGTGATAGTGACATGCACTAGAAGTACTAACCTTGTTATAAGTGGTGTATATAGCACATATGGCCGGTCTGTGGCCTTACCTTAAAACGACCACACTGTATTGTATACATTATTAACAATTTACATGAAGTGAGAAATTTAAATTTTACAATAATTACAGATTTGGAAATTCATTTACGCTATAAAAGCTTCAGTCCTTTAAGGAATCTGATGACATGTTTTTAAATTTTTGAAGAGACTTAATGCTTTTATGTATTCACGTAGCCTATTATATAGATTTAGGCCAGCGTATGTGAATCTATTTTCATAATATCTAGTCATGTGCGAATTTACAAATGAATTATGAAGAATTATAGAATCTTATATAATTTTAAATAAAAAGAAAAGAAATATATACATATATATATTATATATTGCTAATGTTTTTACAAAAATATACTATTTGACGTAAAACCTTGAGAAGACGCAATGATAAAACTCGGCTTGTAACCTAAAAACGTTCGGTCACACTCATTTCAGGACACAAAATAGTAGGGAGATCACGACAAAATAGGGACAGCTGAAAAACTCATTGTTCAATAATGTGTTAACCTTGTCAGACTTGTATTGGCCAGAGGGGCAACATTTCGAACACTTAATGACACAAAGCGTAACATATTCATATTGTATTTACATCGTTAGCATACTTAGGGAGAGAAACAGCGGTCCGCCATTCAAGGAAAAGCCAGTATTTTGGGATAAAATCACTAGAAAATACAAATATATCTAAGCCTAGAGGTGTACACCAGCTTTTACCAATTTAACCAAATTTGATATGCAGTGACAATTTTCTGCTAACTACTCTTATCTGTGTATAAACTTTCCACCCCAAATATACAATAAATATCGTTATCACATTGGCCTTCAAACAGAACTATAATAATGAACATTGCATCATCACAAACAATACATAAAATATTGATTATAGTACAGTTCATATTCATATAACACACAACAAAGGTAGTCCGTATCTTTTAGAAAGCCAATGGGAATAATTTTCAGCTGTATAGATCACGTCTTAAATAGATGATGTAAAACGCATTGATTAATCTTAAAATCGTCTTAATATAATATCAGCTGAGTAGGAAGCGAGTGGGCGTTCTAAAACAATTTCAAGATCACAGGTAGAGCGGGAGGGGCATCAGGTATGACTCACCCCACCCAGAATCGTGTGTTTGCAGGATATTTTGGGTGAAAGGGAGTGTTTTTCGGTTTAATGGGTAGCTCAATGGTTATTTCCGGCCATGTTTCGGCTTTTAGTGCAATGACGATCTATATACACTGACCATTCTAAAATAGATTCAAGGTCACTGGTGGAGTGGGGAGGTTTCTTAGCGTCACTTCATGGTCACTTGAAGGGGCTTTAGTGTAAGAAAACACCTAAAAGTCATGTTATTTCTAGCACAGATTCAAGCACACCTTCCCAGACAGCTGTGGAACATCAGTCACCATTCCTCGAGAAACAATTGTAAAATGTAGACCCACGCAAAAGCGTCCTAGGCATAACGCAAAGAATAACATTAATCACACAAACACACACGCACTCATATACACACTTTGAAATACCTGAATAAAAGCTGCGTTTGGATGTGAACACGCCTAACGAATGAAAAGGTTCTTTTAAAAATTAAAATGCTTCATTTCACCATGCAGGAAATTCCTCGGCGTCACTTGCTGCTTTACGGGGTAAAAACAACTAAAACAATAAAAAAAAAACAGTAGGGTGGATCTGTCTAATGATTCAGTATACGGTATGCGCTAACTAACGCATGCTATTTTTTTTTTTAGTGAGAAATCATGCAGAGATGAATGACAAGCAATGAAAGAAAATATAATATTTCCTAACTTTAAATATTAAAAAGCACCCCGAAGTACATAAAGGCTATGCCATGAAAGTCGCGGCTTTTGCGGATGTTAATACAAGTTTAAGAGCAATTTCTGGCTACTAGATCTAGGGGCAGTCTATAACCCGCATCTTTAAGTCTAGACAGCGCATGTTCCTGTGCAGTTAAAAGGCTTCCTTACTGATCTGTATTTTTTAAAAGGCAATGTCCTTTTCTTAATTCACGCACCCAATCATAGATGTCAAATGAATTCAGCCCTATAGCGGCCTCTACCACTCCCATTGAAAAAAATAATGTACACTAGCATCTACAAAACATTGTGCAAATCCCTATTTTAACTAAAGTGCTGTGAGTGCATAACAGACTCAATTACATATTAAATTACACTTAAAAATATGTTTTTCCTAGAGGAAACAGATTGGGCTATTCTCTCGCTCGCAAGCACACGCATACATGCATATATACACTGGCCCGCATACATATTGTGAAATATGAAGTAAAATGAATCCCTTTAAAACCGCCTAGCCGGAACACTGTGAATCCTGAATCTTAGCAGCTCTAGAGGCCGTGGTTCGATTCCCTATAGGCGCAAACTTTGATGTTTATTTGCCAATGAAGTATTATGCTTCGATTGATGGGACAAATTACATTTATGCGGTAACATTAATTAGATTTTTCTGAATAACTAGTTAGGTATACCTATGGTCTTGTTGGACTCTCGGAACGGTACAACTTAAAAATGTTTAATTGCTGATCACCTGTCATACTTAAACGCGTGGGCTTCATCACAAAAATATTATAACGCTACGTGGATAAATGAAATGTTCTCTCAGATATCCTGAGATCCTAGTTCTAGTCTTGGTGTAGCAAAATGTTAATGTTTAATAACTATTAAAGTACGGTTACCTAGACGGGTGAATTAGAAATGCATTTAATACAAGAATTAGATAAATTAAAACCTAATGTATACTTACGCATACCGAGGCCCGAGTTCGAGTCTTAGTGCAGCAAAACTGTAAGGTTGAATTACTAATGAAATAAGAAACCTATGCGTGAGAATTAAATTGTATTTAACTAATATGATTATCAATAAAACCTGGTGTATACTTAGGTAACCCGAGGTCTGTTTCCCTTTCTTTCCCTTTTCTTTCCTCTTCTTGATCCACAAACACCCAAACACATACACACACAAACTCATACTTACGCACATGCTCATAGACTCATCGACACCCATAAATACTCACATATACACATACAGAAACCTACAGAAACACTAATAGAGACAGACATTCGAACTTATAGGTACGTGGCTCTGTTATAATACAGCTTCATATATGAGAGGCTTATAGGGGTTGTATTTTGATTAATGTAGCGTGATGGTGATGGAGGAACTGCGGGATTAGTGAGTTATGGTATTAATGGAGGCATGTGACGATAGTGGCAGTATAAGTTCATGGTGTGGTGCTTGTGATGGTGATAGAATGATAGAGTGTTGGCGGTTTTGGGAATGATGGCGATGGTGACAGTGCCGAGTTATGGTGTATATGGGAATGACGATAGTTGTGATGGGTGTGATAGGGGTGACGGTGCTGGTGGGAGTTACGGACTTATGGTGTTGATGGCGTTATGTGGTGACGGTGGCGACAGTGTAGAGGTATGGTGTAATTGGAAGTAGTGGTGTTTGTAATAGTGAAATGGTGATGTTTATAGGGTTGGTGGTTTTGTAAACGATGGTGGTGGTGACAGTGCAGAGTTATGGTGTAACTGGGAATGGCGGTAGTTTTGATGGGTGTGATAGGGATGACGGAGACGGTGGGAATTGCGGTATTAGGGAGTTAGGGTGTTAATGGAGTTATCTGGTTGCAATGGCGACAGTGTAGTTATGGTGTTAATGGAGGCATGTAGTGATGGTGGTAATATAAGCTTACGGTGTAATTGAAAGTGGATGTGTTTGTGATGGTGGTGATGGTGACGGTTACAGCGTTGGTGGTTTTCGGAAATGGCGATAGCGTGGTGACAGAGGTGGTGGTCATTGTTTAGATGCTGATGCAGGTACGTTTTATGTGCATAAAAGGGCATAATTCATTACGAAGAAACACACGAAGACTGTAAAACATAGTGAGTTGCTACGAATAGCAAAAATGTCTTTATCAGTGTACAAAATGGTTACAACGTCCTTAAAATGTTTTATAATAGCATAGTTATAAAGCATGGAAAAATTAATGTGAACATGATAAATATGGTTGTAGAAGGTATCGAGTTCCTGTAAAAGTATTCAAGGAAACATTTATGTTATGTATAGATCCGATGAGGCGAGATAGGCTCTTCATTCAGCCGATAAGACAGTTCTTCTAGGTTACGCTAGGGCGGGCACTGAAAAGATAGGATAGCTTGCGTAAAGGCGGTTTAGGCTAGTTGGGTGAGGTTACGATTAGAAGATGGGCTAGCTTATAGCCTTAGGTTATGACCGGCTAAATAGATGAGAGAACTGTTGGATAAGATTGGGATACGTTAACATGCACGTAATTAAGCTGGATTAGGTGATACCAGGCTAGATGTGAAGTCTGTTTATAATATCTTAGGCTAGTTTAGGATGTTCAGAGCTAGTTTAGGACTGGATTGTAGGGCAGATGATATGGGATGGTTTAGTTTAGGTTTGAATACTTCGCATCAGGTTAGGATGGCATCAGATTAAGATAGGTGATGACCGGATAGGATACATAATAGGATAATCTGGGAAGGTTAGGATATGCTCGCATAATGATTGTCTAAGTTATGAAGGATGGGCTGGCACAGGTTGTCTTAGCAACGGGTTGTTATGGTTTGTCACGTTTGGCTGCGTGTTATGTTTACGTTTGTTACGCTTGGTCACGCTGTTACGTTTGTTTACGCTTCATGGTTATATTTGTTACGATTGCGTACGTTTTGATTAGGTTAGACGATGACAGGATAGAATAGATGAGAGGATTTTCCAGAACAGGTAATGCAGGGATATGTTAGCATAGGATGTTTGGTGTGAGGTTAACTTAAGACTACTTCTATATACCCTAAAACTATGAACCAATACGGGTTTATTCCTCTCTAAGCCTCACACGTTAACTGCTAACATATAGAAGTTTGCAAGGTTTAGATAAAGGACTTAAAAGTATATAAAAGGTGTTCTAACTCAGGATAAGATATGTTTACAGTATTAAGAATCAGTGAAAATACATCAATCGCGAAATTAGAATAAATACCCGCGTTAATACCTGATTTATTCGTAAAATTCCACTGGCTGTATTCTAAAACATCCTTAATGCTTGTAACAATACCTGATTCATATAAAATACCCTGAAAGAGACTCAAATACACTTATTAGAGCCCTTGAAAACGGCTGCAGCACTGACAAACAACCATCAGAATACTCTAAAGATTTGGGTCGATGCCATGAACATATAAAACCTGCTTATAAAACCGATCATAATAGCTGTGCCTAAAAACCTCATAAACGTACATCAATGCACTTCAATTCCTACTCTAGTAGTTAAAATACCCTCGAAAATGTTCTAAAAATGCATTAAAGTTCCTGTTCCAGTGTCTAAAATACATTGGAAATACCTGTACCAACACCTCGAAATACCTGTATATGTGTTGAAATACTAAACAACATAAAATACATTCAAGAATATTCTGAAATAATCTTAAAATATCTGCATCTATACCCTGAAAATATCTACTACTGTTTCCAAAATTCCTTTGAAACACCTGAAATGCTCCTATCCCGCTCCAGTAGTATGAAAATAACTGTACCTGCGGCTAAAAAAGCCAATAAGTGGATGCTAAATATAATGTATGCTGACGTGAATGAAAATATACATTTTAGCGTTAGCTCTCCAACTCAGGATGATATACACGAGGTGAATATTGAGGAAATTTCATATCCCTGGAGAGATTGCAATTAATCCATAGACGAGCTAAGACTGCTAATGTTGTTCCATGCAGCTGGTAAAACTAACGATTCTATTGAGATTAGCAAGATCATTCAGAAACTGAAGAGAAGCGAAATTATAGCGTGATTAAGACTGAACTCTGCATAAAAAACTCCTAAAATTTAAATGAAGTGTCTGTGTTACATGACGTTTGTCGCTGTTCCGTGCTCTAGTATTTGCTTAATTATTGTCAATAATGATAATTCTCAATAAATATTTTTCATTATTGACTTAATTGTATTTCTTTTTATTAAAATCTGATGTCTTGATTAATCAGACTCAAGATATCTGCGGATGAGTCCGTATTTATGTACATAAGCTTCAGATTTTGAATACTGTATTAAAGTGACAACTGCTCTGAAGTCACCTCGAATAGAACCCTCTACCGCTCAAATAAGAGTCAAAGTCCTTGCCACTATGCATATAGGATGGCTGTGTCAGTACAGAATAAATTAAATTTGATACCCTATGATGGCATGTAAATGTGTCGAACAGTGTTAATGAATAGCTTAGTGTTTTCAGGTCAGATCGGATAAGTATTGATTAGTAGAACTAATTCATTTAGTAGCAGTCATTTTCATTCCATTGGTACAGGTTTTTTTTTAAGAAACTCAGAATATCTTGAATACATTTTATGTTATCTTTTGAAGTATTTTTAACATATATGCAGGTATTTCGGCGTGTTGGTATAGCCGTTTCGAAGGTATTTTAGACACTGTCGCAGGAATTATAATTTCACTTTTAGAACATTTTCTAAGGTGTTTTAGGCGTTGTAGTAGGAATTGTGAAGCAGTTTAGCATCCATTTATGGAGTTTTTTAGCCGCAGGTAAATTTATTTTCATACTATTGGAGTGGAATAAGAGAATTTCGGGTATTTCAATGGAATTATGGAAACAGTAGCAGACATTTTGAGGGCATAGGTACAGGTATTTTAGATTTTTCTTCAGAATCTTCTTGAATGTATTTTATCTTGTTTTGTATTTTGTAACGATATAAAGGTATTTCAGGATCTTGGTGTAGGTGTTTCGAATGTATTCTAGACACTAGAGAAGGAATTATAATACAGTTTTAAGGCATTTTAGACACTGGTGCAGGAATTGCAATGCACTTTGATAACATTTTCGAAGGTGTTTTAAGCACTGGTAGGAAATATGGTGCATTTAACATCCATTTATGGGCATTTTAACCACAGGTACAGTTATATTCATGGTATTGTAACCGGTTAGGAGAATTCAAGTTGTTTGAAAGGAATCCTGGAAACAGTAGCAGACATTTTCAAAGTATAGATACAGGTTTCTTTTTATATTTTCAGAATCGTTTGATTATATTTTATACTGTTTAAGCATTTTTTCACACTTATGCAGGTATTTTGGGATGTTGGTATAGGTAATTCAAATGTATATTAGACACTGGAACAGGAATTGTAGTGCATCTTTAGGAAATTTTCGAGGACATTTTTGCCACTGGAGTAGGAATTGTAGAGCATTAATGTGCATTTATGAGGTTTTAGGTACAGATTTTTAGAGTCTTATAATTGGTTTTTTAAGCAGGAGCTCGTAAGTGGATGGTATTGACACAAATATTTAAAGTACACTCATGGTTTTTAGACAGAACTGCAGTCATTTTCAAGGGTTATGGTAAGAGTATTTGAGTCTCTTTTAGGGTATTTTAGGATATGAATAGGTACTGTCACAAGCATTTAGGACATTTTGGAATACAGCCAGTGGAATTTCATGAGTAAATCAGGAATTCGCCGGATACTTATTCTAATTTCAGGATTTGATGTAGGTTTTCATTTATTTTTAATATTCTATAAGCATTTCTAATCTAGTGTTAGAACACTTTTTAATTACTTTTCAGTCCTTTTTATAAATATTATAAAGTTCTATATGTTAAACAGTTAACGTGTGAGTCCGAGAGGAATAAACTGTGCATTGGTTTACAGTTTTAGGGTATGTAGAAGCAGTCTAAACTGACCTCACATCGAACATCCTAAGCTAATCTATCCCTACCATACCTGCTCTGGAACATGCTCCCAGTTTATATTCTATTCTGTCATCGTCTAACCTAATCAAAACGCGTAACCGAGCGTAACAAATGTAATCACAAAACGTAACCAAGCATAACAAACGTAACCATAAAACGCAACCAAACTTAACAAACATGACCAACACGTTCCTAAGATAACCTGTGCTAGTCCATCCTTCATAAAACTTAAAGTGTCATGCTAGTCTAGCCTAGCCTAGCCTAACCTAACCTATCCCAGGCTATCCTATCTTTATGTATTCTATCCAGTCATCATCTATCATAATCTGATGCTTTTCTAACTTGATGCCAAGCATTCTAACCTAAACTACACCGTCCCTTATCATCTGTCCTACAAACAAGTCCTAAGGTCACACTGAATATCTTTACCTAGCCTAAAATAGTATAAATATGCTTCACGTCTCGCCTACTATCACCTAATCTAGCTTGATCACGTGCATGTTAACCTATCCATCTTAGCCAAGATTCCACTCATCATCTATTTAACCGGTTATATCCTAAAGCTGTAGGCTAGCCCAGCGTATAATTATCATCATAATCTCACCCAAGCTAGCCTAAACTGCATTTACGCAAGCTATCCTATCTTGTTATTGCCCGCCTTAGCTTAATCTAGAAGAATTCTCTTATCGTCTGAATGGAGAGCCTATCTTAACCTCACCGGATTCATACATCACATAAATGTTTCCTAAAACCAAGAACTTTGAATACTTTTATAGGAATTCGTACCTTCTGCAACCATATTTATCATGTTAACCGTCGTTTTTCCATGCTTTATAACCCTCTATTATAAAATATTTTAAGGGCGTTGAAATCATTTCCTCACTGATAAATACATTGTTTGCTATTCGTAGCAATTCACTATGATTTACAATGTTCGTGTATTTCTTCGTAATGAATGTGTGCCATTCTATGCACATAAAAGAACCTGCATCAGCATCTAATCAATGACCACCATCTTTGTTATCACCACCATCATCATTTCCAAAACCACCAACAATATAACCGTCACCATCACCCTATCACCACTATCACAAACATCTCCACTTCCAATTACACCATAACCTTATATTGCCAACACCGCCACATGCCTCTATTATCATAACTACACTGTCGCTACCGCCACCACTAAACTTAATTAACACCATTACTCCCTAAATCCACAATTCCCACATCACCGTCACCCCTATCACACCCATCACAACTACCGTCATTCCCATTTACACCGTAACTCTGCATTGTTACCACCGTCATAATTTCCAAAATTGCCAACAACTATAACCAGCACCATCACCCTATCACTATCACAAATACCAGTACTCCAATTACACCATAAGCTATACTGCCACTACCGCTACATGCCTCCATTAATACCATATCTCTACACCACACAACGCTCACCACCATAACTCTGTAATCCCGCAATTCCCACCGTCACTGTCACCCCTATCACACCCATCACAACTACCGTCAATCCCATTTACACCATAACTCTGCACAGTCACCACCGCCGCCATTCCCAAAGCCGCCAACATTATAACCAGCACCACTACCCTATCACCCCACAAGCATCAATATTTCTAATTACACCATAAACTTATACTGGCACTAACGCCACATGCCTCAATTAATACCATAACTCACTACTCTCGTAGCTCCACCATCACCAGCATTGCTACATTAATCAAAATACAACCCCCATAACTTAGAGCCTCTCATATACATATGAAGCTACAGTATAACAGAGCCATGTACCTATAAGTTCAAGTGCTGTCTCTATTAGTGTTTTTGTATGTTTCTGTATGTGTATATATGTATACATGTGTATATGTGTGTATTTATGGGCGTCAATGAATCTGTGGGCATGTGCGTGAGTGTATGTGTGTGTTTGGGTGTCTGTGGATCAAAAATAAGAAAGAAAACCGAAATGAAAGAAAAAAAAGACCTCGGGGTACCTAACTAAACAGCGAGTTTTCATCTAGGTAAACATTTTAGTTACATACAATTTAACCCTCACGTATAGGTTCCTTACTTCATTAGTAATAGAACATTACAGTTTTCCTGAACTAAGACTCGAACTCGGACCTCGGGATACCTAAGTATACATTAGGTTTTAGTCTATCTAATGATATTAAATAAATGCATTTTAATCAACTCGTCTAAGTACCTTTAGTTTAATAGTCATTGAACATTGAAGTTTTGCTACATGAAGACTCGAACATGGACCTCTGGATACCTGAGAATGCATTTCATTAATCCGTGTAATCCTATAATATATTGTGCGTCCACGCGTCTAAGTATCATAGGTCATTAGCAATTAAGTATTTAACTTTTACCGATCCGAGAGACGACAGGGCCATAAGGATACCTAAATAGTTATTCAGAACAATCGAATTAATGTTACCCTTTAAATTAATTTGTTCTACCCATCTAAGCATAATATTTCAGTGGCAAATAAACAAATTATGAACCTACGGGGATCGAACTGCGACCTCTAGAGCTGCTATGATTCAGGATTCACAGCGTTCCGGTTAATTACTTGTAAAGTGATTCATTTTACTTCATATTTCACTGTGTATGCGGGCCTGTGTATATGTGCATGTATGCGTGCGCTTGCGGGAGAGGGGAGAGAGAGAGAGCAGCCCATTTTTTTCAATAGAAAGAAATATATTTATGAATGTAATTTAATATATTATTGAGTCTGTTATACACTCACATCACTTTAGTTAAAATAGGCATCCGCACAATGTTTTGTAGGTGCAATTGTGCTCTTTATTCAGTGGGAGCGGTAGAGGCCGCTGTAGGACTGAATTCAGATGACAATTATGTTTGGGTGCGTCAATTAAGAGGACATTGACTTTTAAACGATACAGACCTATGAGGGAGCCTTTTGTCTACGCGAGGAACCTGCGATGTCTAGACTTGAAGATGCGGGTATACACACTGCCCCTAGACCTGATAATCAGAAATCGTTCTTTAACTTGTATTAACACCCCCAGAAGCCGCGGCTTTCATGTCATAGCCTTTATGTACTTCGGGGTGCTTGTTAACATTTAAAGTTAGGAAATATTGTAATATTTTCTTTCATTGCTTGTCATTCATCTTTGCGTGATTTCTCACTATAAAAATAGCGTGCGTTAGTTAGCGCACACCGTATACTAACCCCTATTACTAATGCCTCTGGAATCATTAGACAGATCCGCCCTACTGGTTTTTTTTTTACCTCGCAAAGCAGCAAGTAGCGGCGGGGAATTTCCTGCATGGTGAAATGAGGCATTTTAACTTTTAAAAGAACCTTTTCATTCGTTAGGCGTGTTCACATCCAAGCGCAGCTTTTATTCAGGTATTTCAAAGTGTGTATATGAGTGCGTGTGTGTGTGTTTGTGTGATTAATGTTATTCTTTGCGTTATGCCTAGGACGCCTTTGCGTGAGACTACATTGTACAATGGTTTCTCGAGGGATGGTGACTTATGTTCCACAGCTGTCTGGGAATGCATTATTTGTTTTTATTAGCTCCCCGAAGGTGTGCTTGAATCTGTGCTTAAAATAACATGACTTTTAGGTGTTTTCTTACACTAAAGCCCCTTTACGTGACCATGAAGTGACGCTAAGGAACCTCCCAACTCCACCAGTGACCTTGAATCTATTTTAGAATGGCCAGTGTATATACGTCGTCTTTGCACTAAAAGCCGAAACATGGCCGGAAATAACCATTAAGCTACCCATTAAATCGAAAAACACTCCCTTCCACCCCAAAATATCCTGCAAACACACGATTCTGGGAGGGGTGAGTCATACCGGATGTCCCTTCCTCTCCATCTGTGAGCTTGAATGTGTTTTAGAATGCCTATTCCCGCCCTACTTAGCTGAGTTTATACGTTATCCCAAACTTCTACCTTAATACTGGAGTATATTCCAAGGATACTTACCATCACATACATTAGTGTTATGGCAATTTAAGGGAGAACAATGTTTTCGATCTTTAGAGTCCGGACGTATCGTTTTCTGCATTCAGCTAAATCTGAAGACAAGTACACTCAGGTGCACACAAACATCTCAATATATCCAGTTTCATAGCAGTAGTGTTTTCAGTCATCTAATGTGATAGAACCTTCGTAGTATTTGATATCCGAACCAGCCCTTGATGAACCACTCTCTTGTTGGTTTGAAGTAAATTCCGATACACAAAATATAAGCCGAGGGCCGGTTGTAAGTGTAAAGTAAAAACGGAGGAGTAATGAAAAAATGTAATCAGAGTGGCTAAAAGATTATTTCTGAGGACTGTCCTCTATACTGCACATGTTACGAAGTGAGCACAGATAGCAAAGGAAAGATTATTGCACTTATTAATAAAGGAACAGATCTGTAAGGTCTGCTGAGTAATACATTATCTCTCATAATTTTAACTCTTATTGAATAACCATTTACCATTATTCATAGAAAACACATTATCTCATATTGCTTCACCAGACGCTATTTGATGGAGTTTAAATTTGGTTAGATAGTAGTCTTGAAGTTTTCGGGCATAAAAACAATAACATAATATCACCACCACCGCCACCAATAAGCAACATCGGTATATTGATATTATGTATCTGGTGGTCTACCAATTGCTTATGATTCTTAAAAGGATACAGCGTAGAAATTTCCTGAATTCACCTATATCGTATTGCTCTTTTTGTTCAATATATTATACAGTGCCTTTCTTTCACACTGCAGCCACCGCTCGGTGGCTCGCGCGACGGTCAGCTCGGGCTACCGCCAAAGGAGGTTTAATATTCCTGCACAGCTTCACGTTCTTATAGGTACAGTTACAACTACAATGATAATAAACACTAACTTATGATAAGAGACGTTGGAAATGTTGTCCTTGTCTATCTACACATTTCCGGCTGCTTCGCACTCAAAAGCTCAATATCCGAAATTGTATGAACTCCTCTTTTTTTCTTTAGTTCTTACAGTGTATGAAGGTTTGTTGCATACGTTTAGTTTTTCAAGTTCCCCATAGATAAAATCGCATACAGTTAAACCAGGGGATCGTGAGGGGTATAGCCCTTTACTAATTATCCTATATTCAAATCTTTTCCTGAATTAAATTCATCAGCTGTATGCGCGGTAGCAGAGTCCTGTTCGCAACTCTAGATTGGCATTCAACATCGGACAGCTGTTCAAAAATGGACTGAGTATTACATTCCTGTATCTCTCTGCATTTATTGTTCGTTCAAAAATATATAGGTCTTATTATTCAGTGTGCGTTTACTGCACAAGAATTTCCTTGTGATGCAAGGGTATCTCGTTTGTAAAATCGGGTTTCTCTGTTCTACGATATCTGTTATTTTGCGAGGAAACAGCCAAAATGGAACCGTGTTTCGTCAGAGAAGAATATTAAACATGGGTCAATTATTCTATCATTTCACAAAATCGAATTACAGAAATTTACTCGACTCTGACGATCACATGAAAATGGTGTACGCAACAAAGCAACATTAAGAACTTCAAGAAAACACCAGGCGAGAAATTCGTTCCGTTTCAAACACTAAAGTCTGCAGTGTGAATGAAAATTCCCTGAGAAGCTGGCAGAAATGTGTTGATAGAGGAGGACAGAATTTCTAACATCCCTTATGATAAGGTATGTACTTATCATAATTGTAAATGTAATTATAACTATGAGAACGTGAGGCGGTTGCAGGGATATAGTAATTGTTTAGGCGGAAGTCCGAGCTGCGGCGGCCGGTGCGAGAGAAGCCGTGCGGTGGCCACAGTGTGAAGGAAAACACTATAGTAGCTACTTAAAACAGCCTTCCATTTAAAGTGAAAATGACTTTAGTAACAGTAGTAGTCCATTCCAAAACATGAGATTGCCTGTTGTTATAATCCTGTATTGTGACAAAGATCTATGAAAAGTGGTCTACAAACACAGGAAGTATAAGGAACGCTTTAAACCGCGGAAATGGGTATAAAACAGATGCTGATGACAACTTCTATATGTATTCTAAGCGTGGTCTCTTTGGCTGGCTGGGTACGTTCGGGATTTTCCATTTCAAGTCTTCCGAAATAAATGGAAAATGGAACCTTAATTTTTTAAACGAAACGAAAGTTTTTGTATTTGGAGAAAAGCCCGACGCAATGCTTTATGCAGACTCATAAAATTCATAACATCATAGTTTTGCAATTAAAATTATTCAAATTTATAGCATCTTCATAAAATTCCCAACTTCAAGCTGTTGTAACTCTGAAACCTTTAAATCTAATTATTTAAATCGAGCTTTATTTTGATTCTCTAAACTTTAGTTTCATAATGATAAGTTAACATGTTCTTCTTATTATTATTTAAGTGAAGGAATTTAGACTATTTCAAGTGTAGGTGGTTTAGGATTAAGAAAAATAACTGTATTATATATGGTAAAAATTCGTAATTTAAACACAGTCAAACATATATTTCACTGTAATGGATACTGATACGCTTTCGTTTAAAGTAATTAAAGAAGTAAATTACTTTACGCGCTCACGGTCCCCTCGCATGTTTATTTTGACTTGAAGGTTAAGGAAGCGGCTGTGCCTAAGGTTAAACAATGAGAACACTTACTAAGCAGTACATACATTTTACAGTTCATCTTAGAACATACCTTAACTTGATGAAAGCTTCTTTAGATTTTAATTTTGCTACCTTGATGAAGGTCTCACAAGAACGTATCACTAACCAAAATATACATAATAATCACCTGCGCTTAACTCACAACACTTCTATTAACTTTGCTAGCACACAGAAAGACTGAAGCAAATTGAAATAAAGACGAAGTGCTAATGTGTTGCGCCAGGTTGCTCAATCACGTGCCTTTCTTGCATCAAATGTGTTGTCCTGCTGCAGAGAGCTTGGTGATCATCGTGCAACAACTACGTAAATCACTGCGTTTTTTCACTTTTTGAGTTATAACTACGAACACCCTAACATAACCACTTTACCAACAGTGCTGGCTTCTCTTAGTGACACAATGGATTATTCTCAAACTAATATTTTATTCTTATACAGATCCGGAGACGCTTAAAGTAAGTAGAAACTGTATATATTTTTGTGAATATTATAAACATAATTAGTATATGCTTTAATGAAATGTAGACTTTTATCTGCAAAATGATATTTGAAACAATATTCTGAAATCAAGGGTTCCGGAGCTATGCGCACTTAAAATGCGACAAAACGAATTAATACGATACATTTATCGCTCAATAACGTGACAACCGGTGTGTTTTAGATGGTAATATTTGATAAACATGCTTTCCTTAGCACCCCTTATTAATAGGAAAAATTACAACACAAACAAAAAATGCGGATTTTTTATTTTATTTTACTTATTTATTTATTATTTTTTTGTCGTTCAATTTCACTGGAATGTCCAGTACACACTCTCGTATTTAGAGGAAATAGTGCTGAGAAATAAACTCAGTTTTATTTGTAGACACTCTTTAACTACTCGTACTATGGTTCTTAGCGTCCCATTCTACGAGCCGTATTTTTAAAGTAAGTAATGTTTTAATATTTGACACTGCAATCGCGATTTTTAGCATATGCGATCACTTCCACCATTCATTAGGAAGCCAGGCGCAGCTGTGAGCGATGTCACTTTGTGCTTTCCTGTTGTTGGAGCATTTCGAAATGTTCAATACAATCGAATGACCCCCCACTGTGAAGTCAGATCAGTGATTCGGTTTTCGAATGCGAGAAATGTTACGCCAGCAATAATTCATCGGCAATTGTGTAAGATTTATGGGGAAACAATAATGAGTGATAGAATGGTGAGGAAGGGGTTGTTAGTTTAACGAAGATTGTGAAAATGTGCATGATGAGCCGCGAACCGGCCGACCGTCTGAGACCATGGATGATTTGGTGCAAGCTGTGGAAGAAAACATTCGCGAGGACAGACATTTCAGCATATCAGTGTTGTCTTTACGTTTTCCACAAATTTTAAGCTCAGTCCTCTACAACATTGTGACAGGAAGCTTAGGATTTCGGGAACTGGGCTCAAGATGGGTGCCCAAAGATCTCACTGATGAGCACAAGAACAAGCGATCTGCCGCTGCACTGTCTTTTGTCACGCGATATGCTGAGGAAGGCGATGATTTGCTAACGCAAAGGTGATGAGACATGTATGTCTCACATCACACCTGAATCAAAGCAACAATCTACGGAGTGGAGGCACACAACATCCTCCGTGAAGAAGAAATCTAAACAGACGAAAGCCACTCGCAAGATCATGTGCACGGTTTTCTGCGACAGACAAGGTATTTAACTGGTTTAATTCTTGCCCAGGAATGCGACACTCAACAAGGAGGTCTATGTGAGACACTATGAAAGCTTCATCGTGCAATACAGAACAAAAAGCGTGGAAGTCTTTCGCGTGGAATCCTTTTGGTTCATCATAATGCCGGCCACACATAGTCAAAAAAACTGAAGATCTGATCGCATTATTTGTTTGGGAACAATTCGACCACCCCCCTACAGTTCGAATTTGGCACCAAGTGATTTTTATCTGTTTCTTTATTTGAAGAAAATCCTTGGAGGAAAACATTTCAAAAGACAATGTTGTGAAAGAAGAAGTGCAGACTTGTCTTTCATCACAAGCGGCATCATTCTTTTACGAAGGCATACAAAAACTTGTTTTCCGTTAGGACAGGTGACTGAACAACGGCGATGACTGTGAGGAGAGGTAGTGCAAGGTTTAGGGTAATGATTTTTTTTTCGAGTAGAGGAGAAAATGATTTAATCACTAACCCCAGCCCCGATTGGAGTCGGAACTGGGAGTGTGGGACTCACCAATGAATTGGCATACCCACTAAAAACTCCTCCACCGGATTGAAAGGAGAAGGTTTGCTGTGGTACCGCCTAAAGCTCCCGCGCATTCCAAGGTGATGGTTGAAACTGGGTCGCAGTGTGGTCGCCAGAGGAGTAAGGATTGTGTGCTGGGAGACAGGCTTGACAAGTCCCAGCCTGCCCCCTCAGCAAAGTTAAGGTGAGGATAAGAAAGGATTCTTGGTGATAGTGGTAAAGCTTAGTGACGGTGATGTCTTTTGTTCGGCGGCGTGTTGAAGTTCGCTGCCAAGTTCTCCACGGCGTAGAGGCGGTCGTAATCTTTCGCTAGTTGGGCTGGAAGTTCAGTGGCGATGACCTGATGGTCGATTTCCAGGAACGAATGATGATAAAGTATTTGGAAAATGTGTAATTTTTAAAACAATTATCGGTACTTACCTAAAAAATACGCCTTCTATATTGGGTGTGAAAGGCCCGACATTTTGCTCTGAGGCCTCTTTATCAGGTTTGAGATTCTTTTACGTGCAATAAATCTACTACACAGTGCCACCGGCTTTACTTCCCTTCCGAAGTATGTTAAAGATTTTTACGCCCGAAAAAAATCCATCGCCCTCCGCTAGGTTTGAACCCGCGATCTTGGAAACTAGAGGTTAGCATGGTACTCCTAGATCACGGAGAGATTCAAGCCCTAAGGTAGTATGCATTTTTTCTACTTTCTATACTACGTAAATAGCTGGCAGATGAAGTATTTTATTCCACTCAAAAATTCGATATCAACTTTCACCGGAAATATATATTTTGATGTTCCTTGAATGATAAAAGAAGCATTTATAGAACAAAAATCGTGTGTGTGTGAGTGTATGGAAGAGAGAAAAAAAAGGCAGTATTATTAAAAAACAAAGAGGTCGGATAAACACCGCACTTCACATTTAAGTTCAGTATCTTTCAAAGGTGGGACACGGAGATGTTCAAGAAAAATCTCCCACTCAAACCATCCTTTACATGAAAATACTTTCGTTGTTATTTTCAATTTTCTCAAAAATACCTCTAATGATTTTGATACACAACAAAATGTGCGTTTTGAATTTTATGGGAGCAATCCGAGAAGCTCTCTTCATTCGAAAGACAAGAACTTACTCCACGAAAAATGCACATCTCGCTAAAACACAATTTATATCACATAAAACTTGTAGCATTAACCATTTGAGATACTCGTTTGAATTTACAAATTACTTTTTTAAATGCTAAGCTCCATTGGCTTGTTTCTCGTGACCAAGCATATGGTATGGAATTTCAAAGCCAGCATATAGCGACCCATCCTTTTACTTTCACTACCACATACATAGTAGGTAGAGCAACTATTGTATTCCACCCAAACCAAAAATTCAATTTTGGGATTTTGCCGGAATCACACGTTTTGACGCTCCTGATTAAAACAGCATTTTAGTAAAGCACGGACCATGTGTGTGAATAGCACAAATCTAAAACGAAATGTTCCATAAATATCAAACTTGGTATTCGTGTTCACTCAGTGTCTTTCAAAGATGCAAGACGAAAGTTTTTAAGAAAATTCCCCGACACCAAACTATTCTTTGTATGGAACATTTTACAATTCCTTATTATTTTCTCAAAGCCAGCTCTTAACGATTTTGTTTAAAATGACACGCATTTAACATATTTACACGAAAAATAAAATGTCTGTTCTGAATTTTCTGGGAACAGCCTCTGAAGCCCACTTCATTCGAAAGGAATTGCGCATAATTTTGTATAGCGGGTTAGCCATAAGAGATAGACAATATCATAGTAGGCAAAAGTGTACATCTCTTTAAAACACGCAATTAATTTCAAACAAGTCTCTTGTGGCATCAGTCATTTTCGAGATACGTGTTATTATTGGTTTGAATTGTCTAATACTGTCTAATCACTCTAAGTACTGTCGCTATTCAGTTGTTTCTCGCGATGTGAGCGAAAGAGTCTGGCATTTTAAGACTGGCATAAAGCGACCCACCTAGCTGTCGATTCGGTCACCTTATCTCCATTTTATCTACACGAAAAGTGAAATGAAAATAGTTTCTGCAAAGGTTTATATTTATTAATATGAAGTAGATGGAAAGCTTCGGTGAGAATAGTTTGTAGAAGCTATATACAAAAGTAAAGGACACTGCGTGGAGAAAGTCATGTGAATGTAACTAGCTATATTTTTAGGATGTTTAGGATGTTCAGTCTCCTGTATCCGCGTGTAGCTACAACAAAATTCATAATGAAGCCGTTACTACAAATACTTATCTCTATAAACGTAAAGCAGATAGAAAAATAATATTTTGTAAGAACAGTTTGTAGAAGAATGTATAGAGAAAGTCATGTGAAAGTAACGCATCAGACTTTTTCATTTAGTTCCCGATTCACCACAAACCTTTTGGGCCTAATTATACCCAAATAGAGCAGTCTTCATTAGGTGTATGCTGCATACACTGTGCTATGAATGTAGTACTACAAATTTCCACATTTAGTACCCAGTGTATGCTTACTGGCATCGCAGTGAATTAAAGTAAGCATTCCGTTTAATGCCTCAGCTTATTTATTTTTACTATATTTAAATATTTAATGTGCTATCAAGTAGGAGGAGGATGGCACCTATTTTTATGTCATCTTGACTCAGGGGAGGACCGAGCGGGATGGCTCAGGCGACAACATCTGCGGCCTGCGTTCGGCAGATCTCGGGCTCATAACCCCCGGGGAAAGCAATCTGACCAAAGGTCTCTAGGCGAATGCTGGGTGGGATAATTTGATCCACGAATGTTTCTATCGTTCCTTTCATCACTACATTTCATTTCCTTCTTCTCTACTGCCATACCAGGCATTGGGCTGATCACCCATCCTGGATGTGCTATGATCCAGAGTTTGCTTGCTCCTTGACAGGCTACTAACTTAAGACCTTGGCTTGTAAGTCCTTGGGTTTAAGTCCTACAAAGAGGAGGGTAATCCGTTAAAGAAGATGATTCAGTGAAGGATTAAAAACAAAAACTGGCAATCCTGTGGAGGATTTGATACTACACTGATATGTTCTTGCGCTATAAGGTTCGTGCTTTACTTAACTCAGCAATAGTATTGCTTGAGAGCCAGAGGATAGTTGCATTCTGTACAGCTTGTGCTCATTGCAACTGTAGTCATTTTAAGGGTTCATTAATTTCGATCATTGCATTTAATCGCGTACTAATGATTACTTCTGTCTTCTAGAATGTCTCTAGTTCCCGAGGTAACGGGTGCAAACCCGGCGGAGGGTGATAGATTTTCTTCGGGCGTAAAAATCCTTAGCATGGCTTCCTTCAGAAGGGAAGTAGAGCCAGTGGTCAGTGTTGTAGATCTAGGACACATAAAAGAATCTCAAGCCTGATAAAGAGACCTGTGAGCAAAATTTGCTGTCTTTCACGTCCAACATAGAATGGATGCTAAGAACCATATTAGTTAAAGAGCGTCCATTAATAAAACTCAATTTAAATTTTTTCCAGAGCGTCAAACCCAATATATGACGATCATGTTGAATGGGATTTGGGACTGATGTTTTTAGACTCTATGAACTGCGGAGTGCACAGAAAGGTATTTTAAGGGACTGAAGAACCATTCGATATAATAATATAAAGTAACACTATTTACCACGACAGGAAGTTTATATAACTAAGATTTTAATATAAATTTATAGGCTAACAAGCTCGAGACCAGAGAAGTAAAACAAATTTATTTATGGGTGGCATGAAGAGAAGGCTCCAAACATTTCAGAGAAGAAGGAAAAATACTTCAATTGAGTAACAGATTTAAAAAAAAAATATCAGGCACAACTGAACGAATGCGCTGGTGCAATATTGCTCATGGAATGTGCAGCCGAATATACTGCAAGTGCTATTTATTTTATATCTATCAACGACACTCAAACTTATCCAGTTAGTACTAACACCCCCTTTTGTAAATCCTAAATTTCTATGCCATCCTACAGTTATTTCTGCATAAATATTTTCTTTCGAGGTCTACTTTATTTGAAAATGATTCAGAATAAACTAGAGTTTTTAAAAACCAGAAATTTTGTGCTTATCACATAAATACAGACTTTCTCGAGAAAACGGGAAATTCGTGAAAGTTCGCGAAAAATCGAGGTTAAACGGTCTACGTTTGTTGTAAAACATTATATACCTCTATTGGAAGCTGTTAAACATTTTTCTCCATTTATGATTAATAACAAAGAAACACGGCTCTGATTATTATCGGCATATTGATATCAAACGAAAATGAACCGCTAATGCTTAAATTTAAATTAGTGGTTCTTGTACTGAAATCAAGTAAAACCATTGCGGATATCCATACCACTCCGAGGAGCGGGGATGGGAGAGTTTCTAGGAGAAGGAATCGGGGCTACTACCTACTGGGTATTAGACTGTACGAGAGGCCTGATAAGCTGCCTGGGTACGGAAGGAATTGGTCCTGCGCCCCAGAGAGATTGCCTTCTTCACAGAAGGTTAATAATACAAACCACTGCTCAGATAAATATGGCAGTTTAAGTGTAAACCGATCCAATACTGGTTCAGAAAACTTAGGATGTGTAACTCTAGTTTACTAATTACTTCCTTCGTACTTGAATTACATCTTCTGCGTAAACTACCAATAAAATATCAGCTATAAGAACCACCGGAGCAATGTTATTACCAAGCTGCTGATATACCTTAACGAATCGTTCAGTACTGTGACGCAGGGGCTATGTCCCAAACTTATCGAGAGGTCGGCACCAGGCAGTCGGAATAAACAACAATAAGTGCCTCTGGCCAGCGTAAACACCGGACGTGAATCGGCAGATAAACCAGAACCTTATGGAAGTTCCCCCTCCTACAGAATATGTGTCGAAATGGTTCTAGAATGCTCTGTGGAAGGTTACACTGGCTATATAAGTGAGCGTCCTCACGAGATCAGCGGGTATCAACTGGAGTAGTAACTTCCGGTACAGCATCGGAGTTCTCTCATCGATCACCCAAAAGATACATACTAAGCGCTGCATATGCCCATTGCTGTCAAATGCATAAGCTGGATGACACTGTGCAGCTCGTACATTAACATTCAAAGCTCCCAACATTTATTCTAGATCTCTGTGTTGCATATTAAATAGTTTTAAAAATAATATGTGTTTAGTCCAAAATTTACATTAGTATATCAGTTTGCCAGGTATAAAGTCCTTTTTATAATATTAGTGGGTTAGCTTTTGCTGTATTTGAGCTCAGTGTACGATAGGAGAAAACCCCTAAGATTGGCCAACTGTATCCGTTTTGAGACCTAGTTTCAAAGTTGCGGTTAGTATTTTAACGGCTGCGAAAGTAAATCTGGACAGAAGTTATTCGATCTGGTAAAGCTGGCAAGATTTGAAGGATACACGACAGCGTATCAGCAGCAAGAGGAAAGCGAATCTATTTTCTCAAAGGCCTGTTATTAAGTAGGATGCATGAATGTAATAAATAATGTAGATTACCCAAACTTAAATTCATGACATAGCCTGAATTGCATTACATATTATTTTTATTTTCAAAATAAAATTGTTTTGACTACTAATGGTATGTGCTTGGCTAATATTATCTTTTAGCATCAGCTGTAGTTTGAAAGTTGCATATGCATGATAACACTAATAATACGAGACGTATTCCGAAGCTAAGGTCCGTTTGGTCATAATAACAACATCGCTCATGAGACAAGCTTTTTATTCACAGTAATATATGCCTACATATATACTTCACTTTTCACATAATCGCCATTCACATCTATACACTTGCTGTAACGCTGCACCAGCTTCTTTAACCCCTCGGCATAGAAGTCTGCCGCCTGTGACTTGAACCAGTTGGTAACGCTCGTCTTGAGTTCATCGTCGGTTTGAAATCCTTGTCCACCCAGCCACCGCTTCAAGCTCAAGAAGAGGAAATAGTCGCTTGATGTCAGAACTGTAAGGATGACCAAAGAGTTCCCCACGAAACTCTTGATTCTTCTCTTTGGTTTTGACGGTGTGCGGGCGTGCGTTGTCGTGCAGGAGGATGATGCCAGACGACAGTTTCCCGCGGCGTCGATTTTGGATCGCACGTCTCAGTTTGGTAAGCGTTGCACAGTACACGTCAGCTGTAATTGTTGACCCACAGTCCATGGAATCAATCAAAAGGACGTCCTTTTCGTCCCAAAACACAGTAGCCATCATTTTACGATACGGCGACTGCTTACACCTATTTGGTTTGGGTGAACCGGAACGGCACTGCATTGACTGTTGTTTCGATTCTGCGTTGGTGTACGCTATCCATGTCTCGTCGCCCGTAAGAATGTGGGAAAACAAACCACCTCCACCTTGCCTATAGCGCTCCAAAACTAGCGCATTCGTTGCTCTTTGTGCTGACCGGTGAGCAGTTTTGGCACCCACCTCGTGCAAAATTTCCGATATCCAAGCTGTTCAGTGACAATCCTGTAAAAGAAGGTTGGAGCAACATTTGGGAATTCATCAGCCAGACCACTAATCGTCAAACGCCGATCACTTCGAAGTTTTTGGTTCACTTGCTCAACGATGTCGTCGGTCCAAATACTCGGCCTACCACTCCGCTGTTCATCAGGCACATTTGTGCGGCCATTTCGAAATTCTCGATACCAGTGTCGAACCTGTTTGTCACTCATTATGTCCGGTCCATACACGAGGCATAAGTCACGATGGATGTCCGCAGTTGATGATCACTTTGTCTGCAAAAATCTAATCAGACCGCGCGCTTCACTACGATTGTCGCGGCCATTGCGATCTGCTCTCAGACTGTCAAACACCTATTGCGTCACACCAACACTGCGGTAGGTTCTTCAGGAGTTGGTAGACAGCGCTGCAGGCGTGAAACGTCATTCAGGCCTACTATCTGTTAAATATTGTTCACCGGACATTAGTTTTGGAATACGCCTCGTAAATAATCAGCTGGTAACTACATACTGAGTAAAATACCAGTGAAAAATAAAAAGTTCGTTTGTTATCCTAGTTAGCCTTTACAGTTGTTAGAAAGCTAGAACTAAGAAAGACTTTCCCTTCCAATTTAAATATTAAATTAGGATAGGACTAGAGTCGGAGGGGGACTTAGCACCTCGACCTACGCAGATCTTTTGTACGTAGGCCCCTGACGGGGCGCCCTCGTGAGGAAGGCATTAGGTGAGAGGAGATAGAGGGGGTCCCGACTAGGAGGCATGACAGGCAGAGGGCAAGGCCCCTACCATTTACAGATTTGCTCCCCGAGTGGTAGCTGGTGCAGCCGGCTCCCCTCACCCCTGTGGGCTTACACATCCCCTGAGGGGCCCGGGACTCGGAGACCGCCCGCAGTCCGTGGGATGAAGTTTTACTCAGAATATCCTTTTCGCCTGCCATGCACACGCCGATACCTCCCACCGACGCTTGCAACCCTGAAAGAAACCAAGCAGATGAAAGGCGAAGTGAAATGAGAATGGAGATGAAATGGAGGACAGGATATTCGGGGGATGTAATGATCCTTCATAGCATTCACCTGATGACCCAGAGAAATCCCCGAAAAAACCATGGGTCAGTAAGGTCAGCCACTGGAATTGATCACACGACCTCCGGAATACAGGTCACAGACGTTCCACCTGAACCATCCCGCTGGGTAAAATATTAAATTAACGTTTGCATTCTTTGAATTTCAGAACTGTGTATATCTCTTACATGTGGGCTACTGCAGTCATTCTCCTTTTCAATACCTCCAAAGGTAGTATTTTAAGTATCATGATACAGATTGCCAAGTTCCTGGCTACAGTAGCACGAGCTAAATTGAGCTCCAATGCCAAAATACGAGTTGTAATTCGTGGATTGTTGACTATCGTTTCATGAATTGTTTCCAAGTCCGTAACCATTGGCCATCCAGACCGAGGTTTACTTTTAGGGAGAAATTTCCAGCTTGAAATCTTCTAAGCCACTTTTGACATGTTCGCTTCGTTACTGCATCTTCCCCGTAGACAGCACAAATTTACTGCCGGCATTGTGAGGCGGTTTTACCCTTACGATAGTAAAACAGCATAAGATGTCGGAAATGTTCCTTTTTACTTTCCATAGTTTGTAAACACAAGTTCATGCCGTTCTATTCCAACGCCAGTCACAAATACACACTGACATATCCAATAGTGAGTCTGCTTGTTGTTCTCTAAGTCGTAAGGGTGGTTAGGCAACTAGGATAACTTGAGCGTACAGAGAGTTCATGGTCTTCAGGTACTATATATGGAACTTTCGAGCAAAGCGAACGAACTTATGATACAACCCAATACACGCTTGGGAACAAGATCATCGATTTCATCAATAATAAAGTCCGAATAGGTGACGAAACGTATGAAAGCACACCTGGATTGAAGGAGCTCATCTTCAAGAGAATACCTGAAAGGCATGTCTACACAGAAGATGACCTTGAAGCATACAGTAAAATACGGAAAGCAATGCGTGTTCATCGAAGAAACTTCAATAGGCATGGGCAACTGAGGTCGGGCAATTCCTACAAGTATAAAAGCGTTATACGACCCCTAGTAACAAAGCAAAAGGGATTAGGCCTGCAGTGGAAAGAATATCATCCTAATACGAAGCAACACTACATCTACTGGACCGACCCCAATGATTTGGTGGATCGCCTGAGGCTACTTGTAGCATCCACAGACACCGGCAATAACAATCATACTCAGGAAATTGAAGAGATTATTCAAGAACTAAAAGCGGCATAACAGCGGTGAAGCAAAATATAGCAAGCAAGCTCCATGCCCCAGCCCGGAGAAACTTCGTGCGCCGAAAGAATATCAGCAAGGGACTCCTCGACCTGGTGCAGATCGACTTGAGATGATACCGTATGCAAAAATAAATAATAATTTCAAGTACAGTCTCATTGCAATCAACTTCTACTCTAAAATGGCATACGCGAGACCACTAAAGGACAAGACAAGACTTCCAAACCACAGGCGCTGCTAACCCAAGGAGAGGTGGTGGTCGACCACGCTCAATTACAGCAGCAGACAGCCGCTACATTGTGCAACAGGCAAGAAGGGATCCACACCAAACGTGGGTGCAATTGCAACCACATTTAACAGGGCAGCTGCACGCAATCTCACGATACACAGTGGCACGGCGACTACACATAGGTGGCCTCTTTGCCCGACGGCCAGTACGTTGTGTTTCATTGACACCGCACATCGGCGGCACCGTTTACGATGGTCCCAAGAACATCAAAATTGGACGAATGAGGAATGGGGTCGCGTGCTCTTCTCGGATGAGAGCAGATTTAGTCTAAGTAGTGATTCTCGACGTACCCTCATCTGGCGAGAGGTGGAAAAACGTAATGAATCGAGGAACATCCTTGAACATGATCGTTTTGGTGCTCCGGGTGTTATGGTTTGGGGAGGCATAATGTTGCATTTTTAACACGGTACACTCACTGGTAAACGTTATTGTGATACTGTACTCCTTTCCTATGTGCGTCTTTTCAGGGGTGCAGTCCGCCCTGACTTCATTTTTATGGATGACAATGCGCGACCGCATCGAACAGCGCAGGTGGAGATCTCTTGGAACGAGAGGATATTTGGCGAATGGACTGGCCTGCCCGTTCCTCCGATTTAAATTCCATCGAACACGTGTGGGATGCTTTTTGGAGACGCATTGTAGCATATCCACATGCACCAACAACCATCAAACAGTTGTCAACAGCGCTGGTAGAGGAATGGAACGCCCTACCATAAGAACTGCTTACCTACCTTGTGGCTAGCATGGGAGCACGATGCAGAGCATGCATTGCTGTCCGTGGTAATCATACACCCTTTTAAGCACTATGTATCTGTTTCTGTAAATCTATGTCGTATTGACTTTAGTGTAGCTTATGGTCTATGAATAAAAGTGGAATTTCTGTTCGTCTCATTGCATATTTCGTTTAGTTGCCTACTGTAGCATACCGTAGCAGTTCCCTCTATGTATGATTCAGGTTTCATTGAGCTATGCTACTTGGCAGTGTCACAGCATGCGAAGATTACTTTCGTCCTTAGGTTTTGCACACTAGTGTAGAATGCAAATCAATGACATTTTTATCATTGTAGGCTACCACCTTTTAAACCCGTGAATGGTAAACTGTTGCATACAAAAAATAACATTATATAACACCAAAGCACATCCTTTCCTATTTTCCCACCTTACTGAAAATCAGTTAAAATATTGTCAGTTTAAGGCAATTAAAATGATAATCTCAATGTTTTAGCAGATGAGTAAGGCAAACTGAAAGGAGTGCAGGCTTTGAATAAAGTCACCTGTATATTTAATGACTTTTTCTCCAGGTTAAGAAGAGTATTAAAAACGTTGGTAATTTTATTTAAAACGTGCACTTCTTTTATTTAGCTTCCGTACGTTACAAACGCGGTGGCCGGGGCTAGCAGCGGTGCGCGGTAGCAGGTACGATTGGTTGATAATGTAGATAGCCCGCATTACCGACAGCAGCGTTAGATTCGCTAACGACCACCCGAAAGATCAGGAAAAAGCGCCCTATGCGACACCTTACCCCCACTATTGAGTTGAGAATCTGGTATTAATCTGTGCACGAGAGTCAGTGCGAATCGAGTTGAGTTGAGTGAGCCAGTCGATCACTGAGCGAGCGAAGGGATTAGCGAGTGCGTTTCTGGTGCAACATCAGGAGCGACTCTCCGAGCAAGTTTGTAGCGTGCAGCGGGTGGTGCTGCGGAGGTGAGGGATTGTGCAGGTCTTGCTTTCGACTCCTCAGCGAGTGAACCATCCGGAAGAGGAGGCTACGCCACGAAGAAAGTGAAGTTACGGAGAATTGAACTAGTTCAGCTTAGTGAAGTGAACTCCCAGTGGAATTGAACTAGTTCAGCTTAGTGAAGTGAACTCCCAGTGAAATTGAACTAGATAAAAGAAATGACATTGAGAACTGATAGAGCGACGGTTGAAAACTGGAAAACGCCACAATATTTCGTATTCTGTATGTTAGTTTGAATAGTGTCAAAAATAAACGTGGCCTATATAAAAGTGCTTTCATAAAAATAAATTAAGCGCATTTCCCTCACTTGGCACGATTTGTGCCTTGCTTATAATATTTATGTCCCCGGAGCCTTAAATTCACGCTCAAGTCGACAGAATAAAGAAACAGGATCCCTGTGAGATGTATTATCCATAAGAGCACGTATGTAATACTTGCGGCACCTATATAACCTGTTATTCAGCATCCTCAGCCAAATGTAAAGACAAGCAATTCCGAACGTGTTACGGATGTGTCAAACTTGATTTGTTACATTTCGTACAATGCAGTAAGTGTCTGGATTATTATGTCAAAGAGACTGTATTATGATCTTCGGTTTATGGTTCCGGTTAGATGCTAACTGGAAGTTAGCCCAGAATCTCGTATTATTATTTTGGTTATTCTTAGCGATGAACTAACCGCCATCTCGGGTAGCGGTTAGAGTACTAACTTGGTGATAGCCGCACAAAAATTGGTATCTTCGGCCTCGACTGATAGTCAATAGCGATTCCAAGACGAAATATTAGATGAATATTAATTATAATACAGTAGGATAGCAATAATAATAATAATAATAATAATAATAATAATTAGGCTTCGAAAGAATCATTTTTAGGGTTGGGATGAGGAGGAAGTTTCGTATACATTATAATATTGTCGAAAAGAGCACTGGTGCCTTTATTTTCTATTACACTTCTGCTGCATAATATCTACAGTATTATTTTTAGGCATAATTTGGTTATCGTTTTATTTTATTCTTTTAACGTGCCTAAATTAAATCAAATTGAGTTTTATTTATGGACCCTCTTTAACTGCTATGGTGCTTAGCATCCCATTCTATATGAAATTTGAAAGACCGGAAATTTTGCTCAGAGGCCTCTTTATCAGACTTGAGGTTCTTTTACGTCCGTAAATCTACGACACGGGAGCACCGCTTTGCTTTACTTCCCTTCCGAAGGAAGCCATGCTAAGAATGTTAACGCCCGAATAAATCCATCGCCCTCCGCCGGGTTTGAACCCGCGACCTCGGGAACTACGGGCTAGCATGGTAGCCTTAGACTACGGAGGACGACTTTACCGTGCATGATAGCATTATTTGCTTAAATATAATGCAACCGATGTTAACCCAATATTCCTAAAAGCATGCGACCTATTTTGTCGGTAACCTTCACAACGTATAACAGCGAAAATTTAAACTTTATACTCCCAACATTTACTATTTTCCTTACGAAAGTATTGGAAGTCGGAAGCAAAAACCCATGTAAGTCAATACTCCGAAGTCTCCAAACATTTCAACAAGAGTATGTTAAAGGCGAAATTCTTCGTAACATATGCTTTCAATTTTTGTGTGGGGGTTTTCACTTGAACATAATCAATTATTAATAACTTCATTATTTTATAAGTTGAGTATTTTTGCAATAATCTACACAGAGCGAGTTAACAACGAAACGCTATATAATTTTTATCATAAATGTTCTAATCTAGAGAAAGTCATACATTATTCCGTTTGGGATAAATTTCCTCTCTTGCGCCCGCATTAGTGACTGAAGTGGTCTTAGATGTCCAACAGATGTCACTGTGTGTCCTACAGATGGCACTGTATCTCATTCTCTGGCTTTAACGCAATGCTGGCAACATATGAATAAGTAATGCCGCCAAAGGCAGAATTATATCTCCAAATTTCTCGGTTTAGGACTTTTTTACTTTCTCTACTACGTAGAGTAAGCAGGGGAAGTATTGTATTCCACCCAAAAATTTGATACCGAGATTTCACAGGAAATACATGTTTTGAGACCGCCTGAATAAAAAAAAGCATTTTTGGAAACATGGTGTGTGTGTGTGTGTGTGTGTGTGTGAACAGCATAACTCAGAAACGAACAGTCAAATAAACACCTAACTTGGTATTTAGGTTCAGTATCTTCCAGAGATGCGACACGAAGGTTTTCAAGAAAATCCCCTCACACCGGATTACCCTTTACATGGTACATTTTTCGAAAATTTTCTTTTTCTCAAAAATGGCTCTAACAATTTTGATTAAAATATCATATGTTTAAGATATTTTTATTGCAAATGAAATGTATATCTCGAATTTTCTGGGAATGTCTCCAAAAGTATTCTTCATTGTGAACGACTTTTGCATGACTGGTAAACCATAAGAGATAGACAAAATTTTACTACAGAAAAAATGTAGATCGCGTTAAAATACACAATTTATGTCATATACATTTGTTTTTTTGAGTGAACAATTTTTGAAATATTGCTTGTTATTCCCTTAAATTTTCAAATACTTATACTTTTTTTCAAATGGGAATTCGTTATTCATTTTTTTTGTCCTGGTAATGCAAAGAGAATGGAATACTCCACATAGCAACCAACTCTTAAATTATTTGACTATCGCTTAAAGCCTACCAATTCCCCTTGCATCTACAAGAAAATTAACAATAAGATTAACATCTCGATATCTCGATTAACATGGAGAATAAGCGTATGTAAAAATAGTTTGTACAAGAGTAGAGAAAGTCATGTGAGTGTAACACATCAGATTTTATTATATAAGCTTACGTTTCTGAATTCACGCAACGTTCTCTACTACGTATAGTGAATGGGGGAAGTATTGCATTCCACTCAAACATTCGATACCGAGATTTCACTGGAAATACATGTTTTGAGGCCTCCTGAATCCAAAAAAAGAATTTTTGGAAACTTGTCCGTGTGTGTGTCTGTGAACAGCATAACTCATAAACAAACAATCGGATAAACACCAAACTTGGTATTTAGGTTCAGTGTCTTCCAGAGATGCGACACAAAGGTTTTCAAGAAAATTCTCCCACCCCAGATTACCCTTTACATGGAACATTTTTCCAAAATTTTGATTTTCTCAAAAATGGCTCTAACGATTTTGATTAAAATATACATTTAAGATACTTTCATGACAAATAAAATGTATATCTCGAATTCTCTGTGAATGTCTCCAAAAGTATTCTTCATTGTGAACGACTTTTGCATAGCTGGTAAACCATAAGAGAGACAAAATTTTACTACCCAGAAATGTAGATAGTTCTAAAATATACAATCTATGTCATATACATTTTTTGTTGAATGAACCATTTTCGAGATATTTATTGTTATTCCCTTAAATTTTTCAATACTTATACTTTTTCTCAAATGGGAATTCATTATTTTTCTTTTGTCCTGGTAATGCAAAGAGAATGGAATACTCCACATAGCAACCAGCTCTTAAACACTTAAAGCCTACCAATTCCGCTTGTATCTACAAGAAAATTATCAATAAGATTAACATCTCGATATCTCGATTAACATGGAGAATAAGCGTATGTAAAAATAGTTTGTACAAGAGTAGAGAAAGTCATGTGAGTGTAACACATCAGATTTTTTTTATATAAGCTTAGGTTTCTGAATTCACGCAAGGTTAGTCTTAGGTTAGGTTTTTTTATATCAAGTTAGGTTAACTATCTGCCAGTGTTATGGTAAAGGAACTTCTTTATTAAAACTTTAATATAGGTAACATTTAATATCAAACCCTCAAACTTTCACAACATGAATAAAAACATTTAAACTTCTGGCGGATAGTCTTTCGCTGCTTCTGTTAGGAGATGGTGCAACCTGTCTTTCTTCTTGTACATGCGTTTGAACAAGTATTCAGTTAGATAGCCTGCAAAATGTTCTTTTCTTCGTCCGAAAATGGGAATTGAATACTTGCAGTCTTTCCACTTGGACTCGACAGTGTTGGTATGGACTGGGGGAGCGCCTGCCCTGCCAGTCTTCGTGTAATAATCCCGTGGATTTGTCCGCTAGTGTAGCTGCTGACGAATTCCACGGAGTGGTTTACTCGAAGGTGCCGGAAGCCTTCGTCTTGAAGTGTATCATATGATTTCCAGCAGTTTGATATTATCGTTGTTCCGGGTAAAATGCAGTCTTGGATTATACGCAGTAATATTTCCTTATCCCTGGTTTCCACTGGAACAAGGAAGAAGGTGGTCTTCATTTGTCGTTGGACGCCTCCAAACACCCATTGTCCTTCGATATGATGCCCACGGTTGTATTTTCTACGTCCTAATTTGGATTCATCGATTTCAACCACTGTTCCGATTCCTCCAATTCGCCTGCGGTTTTGTAGGGCCCAATTCACACAGATTTCCCGGCAATAGTTAGACCAGTTTACTACGGTATGCGAGTTTGCATTCATCTCGCACATTATTGTGCTAGTTCTGGGATTATCTAGTATGCACCACATTATACAAAAATGCATTATTTGTTGTGGAGAGAGATGTGAGTCACCAATAAAACTACCTTTTCTAGCACTTAGTATCCTCCTTGGGTGACCGTTTTGGCATATGAAAAACATCTGTCTTCCTTTCCTCCATTTTAATGGAAGAATTTCGTCGCATACTTCGCAGATACAAACTTTGTTGATAATTCCATGCTGCACCAGGAATTCCTGCAGTAACTGCAAGTTTTCAACACCTGCATAGTCTTTCAGTTCTGTCTTCACGCTATTCTGACATCCTGTGCACACCATTTTCTTTTCTTTGAGCACAGCCGGCTATGAATGCGTGGCGCTCTTTTTAAGCGGCTATAACATATGAATAAGGAGAAGAAGAAATACCAACACATCCCTTACTTAGCGGATTCCCAGATTCTTACTTCAGTTGGCACATCCGAATGAGCGTCAGTATTACCGTGAAGATGGCCACGTTTTCTCTAGTTACTTTCCCAATTCCCCCATTTCAGTAAGGCACAAAAAACTTGCGTTCTGGCGGGCGCCTGATGTACAACCGTTCGCATCTACTTCTACATTCCCTTCATAAAGTAATTTAATTTCATTATTTCTCACTTCCTTATAGCTAATATAGGTGGGCGCAAGAAAGGCAATTTTGTCTCCTTTTGTAGCGATGGTGAGAATGAAGTGTTGTAACATTATTTGTATAATGCAATAAGGTTTCGGAAAAAATTGTATAAGGGATGAGCAAACTGGAAAATGACGAGGTTAACAAAAACTGCACTATGGTAGCATTTTCTATCACACATATGCTATACAATACTTTCTAACAGCATTTCAACATCTTTTCGACTACACAAATGTTTTATTTTCTCTACTACGTACCTACAATAAGTAGAGGAAGTATTCCATTTCATCCAAAAACTCCATACCGACATTTCACTGGAAATACATATTTTTAGTCCTCCTGAATCCAAAAAGAACTTTGTTTAGAAAAAGATCCATGTGTGTGGGGGGGATCTGTGTCTGTGACTAGCATAACTCAAAAAAGAAAAGTCGGATAAATACCAAACTTGGTATTTAAGTTCAGTATTTTGCAAAGATGCGACAGGGATGTGTTCAAGAAAATTCCTCTCCCCTAACTACCTATTATATTTAACATTTTTCAAATTTTGATTCTATAAAAGTGGTTAACGATTTTGCCTAAATACCGTGTATTAAAGATGATTATATGACAAATAAAATTTATATCTTGTATTTTCTGGGAATAACCTGTGAAACCCTCTTCATTCGAAGGGATTTTTCATAACTGGTATACATGTGACAGTATTTATGGTCATTGATAAATATTACCACTATAAACTGATAATAGTGATCAATAACACTAATAGCATTATTTCATACTCTGATACCACAACATGTAAGATAATATTCATATTCATAATTGTATTCTTGGAATTTTAATGTAAGATGTTCACATATATGTGTGTTATAAGTTTCGTTGAGGCTGTGGGATGCTAGAAACGTGCACAAAGTTATATTTTAGTGCGAGGGTGTAAGCAATCAGGCTGTGGGTAGTACAACCACACGAAAGACTTATCCTTGATGTATTGTCTTTTAAGCTAGGGGGAAAGCCAGGAAATTTCCACTGTAAACTGTTGAGCCACTGGAAAAATTTGGAAAGGTAGTCACGTGCCCAGTAACAGCAAATGGCAACGTGAGAATTATATTTAAAGGTTTTCAAGTAGAGATCAAGTAGCTAATGAGATGTAAAGGTACAGATTTTTAAATGTTCAAGTTTAGGAAGTAAGTGATAGCGTACCCCGCGCTAAAGTTAGTTCGTGTGTATTCTTCGAACTGTGCAGATCATAGTTGAGAATCTGAATATGGGAGTGATAATTACCGGATAAAATGTAGATTGCACAGTAACTATGCGTATTTGTATAGTTCGTATCCGTACAAGTATGCAGGTATTGAATTTATGTACGTGCGATAAATATGTAACTTGCTAAGTGTGGACTTTGAAATTTTTCTGTTAACAACGACGGCATATGCACATTTAACACCACACAGTTTCAACAAATAAGTTAAATAATCGTATAGAAATCCAAAGTGTTTTAATCCATGCTCAAGTGTGAATTTAAGTTAGAGTGTTATTCAGAAACTCCTGTATTTTTGAATATTATGTTACTCAGAATTATCTTCCTTACTCGTCTCCAACCCTGCTAAGTTATACATGCTCTACCACATCAAAACTGAACTAGCCGAGGCAAGAAAGAATCAGAAAAGTGGCAAGTAGATACAGGGCTATTTAAACAATTGAGTAACATATCCACAACTAAATAAGCGCCAGGTAACATCATCGATACACAATAACATCACAAATTTGGCTTCCGTACGTGGGGTTAGAACAACGTTACAAAATTGAAGCCCGTGCGTGGGGCTTGTTACGACTACAAGAACAAAGGGGAAGAACAAGATGACATCAAGACTACGACGCTGAAGAAGAAAGAAATATTATCGACAGAGTGCAGAGAAATTCAGAGAAGAGCCCAGCAACGGAATATTGAAGTACCATGGGATGACGACAAATACGAAACTCGGGGAAACTGCAAGCTATCAATAAGAAAACGAACTGCCGGAACACCGAGAACATCAAGGGCATCTCAGACAACAATAGACTTCTTTAGGAGAGCAGGGAAAAAACTACAGACAGCGAGATTACAAAGTAGAACTACGCATTGTCACCAGTAAAAGCTAAACGTCACAGTAAAAAGGTCAGACAAAAGCAATGCATAATAATGGTGATAATGTATACTGTAAATTAGGTAATCGTGCATGAAAGTATTTGTTTGTTGTAAATGATACTTAGAAGCGGACAGCTAAATAAGAGAAAATAAAAAATTGCAACAGAGATAGACACTAATAATACCTGCAGCAAAAGGGAAGGGGAAAATTCCAGAGATAGTTCTGAAATGCAAGTTGAAAATAATTTATCAGAAGCTTTAATTTCAGTAATAGCATTCAGCATGTAGTAGCAGGATCAGATGTAATGGTGGCTCAAGAAAATGTTGGGGCAGACTTACCGTTACGCATAGAAAAGGAATTTCCAGGTCAGGCACAAGACAGTAAACAATGTACATACAGAATACAGGAAGATCCAGTCCCTCAGACAGAACGCAATGTACACAGAGAAATATCAGACAGAGATGATAATGTAAAGATAGATCTCACGAGTATACTGGCTATTACTAGCAAAATACAAAATATTGTCCAAAATAATAAACAGCTAGATAGGAAATTAGATCAAAACAGCAAGGATATCGACAAAAAGTTAAACAAAAACTGCTAAGATTTGGTTTAAAGTTAGAGCAGAGTAACAAAGAAGTGGGCAGGCAGATGAACAACAGCTTAAGTGAAAACAGGGCAGAAATAAAGAGACTAGAAAATAAATTAGATCAGACTAGCAAATAATTACAGCTAGATATTGGTCAAAAGGTCATCACAGCTGTAGAAAACTAGAAAGAAAGATAGAGAGTCAAATTAGCAGAAACAGTCAGGAGATAGAAAGTCAAATTAGCAGGAACAACCAGGAGAAAGAGGTCAAAGTTGCTAGCAAAACTAGAGAGATTAGCAATCAGCTAGACAGACACAGTACGCAATTAAGAAAAATGGTGGAAAATACAAACACAGAATTAGTTTACATGTAAATAGATATTAGGGAGAAAAATCACTGAAATCCAAAATGCACCCAGGGTAGATCAAGAAACAGTTGAATCTGAAATTAGCAAGATGCAAGGTAAATTCTAAGAAAGCAATCAGAAATTTAGAAAAATTTAACAAAGCTCAAATGAGCTCCAAAATTTTATAAATAGGGTAGTGAGGAGTGCTAGTACAAATAATGTAAATAATGCAAATGTACAGGATGATACTGTAACTAAAAGAGGTACAACATACTCTGTTTATCAATTTGAGAGGTTCAACTGCTTCAACCATAGGATCTGCAATCTCTTATAGCCAACAGGTAAAATTAGAGCAAACTAGTAATGTGCAAAATAGCATCCCTAGCTACCATTAAGTTCTCAATGAACTACCGTTGCCATAGTTTGATTATTCCTCCAGTCCGGTACAATTCCTAAACGAGTTAGCTGGATACTCCCACCTAAAGAGCGTTCCTGTGACTTTTAAAATTATCATTGTTAGAAAGTGCCTAGACAAAAAGACCGTGGAATGGCTTCAATTGGTAGCTGACAGTGAGGTAAAGTTTGAAACTTTCAGTACACTCTTTCTCAATCAATTTTGGAATTCGACTGTACAACACCGAATACGCGCTAAACTTAAGCCATGGACAATATAATGCAAATGAATGAGTAGTGTAATGATGTTCATTCTAGCACAAGAACCGACACAAGGGACAATTTGTAAAACAGGGCTTAGTGGAAAAGTAACCTAAATAACATGTACGTTCTGGCACAGGTCACGTGATCTTTGGTATTGGAAGAGGCTTTAATTGAGTTTATTTGGTCTTTCAAGCAAAGGGGACATAAACGACACATTCCTTCTAGCACAAGAACCGACACAAGAGACAATTTGTAAAACAGGGCTTAGTGGAAAAGCGACCTAAATAATATGTACGTTCTGGCACAGGTCACGTGATCTTTGGTATTGGAAGGGGCTTAAATTGGTTTAATTGGTCTTTAGAGGAAAGGGGACCTAAAATACATGAGCGTTCTGGCACAAGACCGACCTAAGGGACAATTTCCTAAGGGACGTGCCGGCTTTTAGAGGAAGACCCGACCTAAACGACACGTATGTTCACCATCAAATAAAGGATACTGGTGGAATTGGTAATTGTGAGGGTCGTTTACATGACCACGTGGTGGCTTTTAGTGGAAGAAACACTTAAAAGTCGCGTTCCTCCTCAAGCAAAGTACTGGCTTTGGGTGGGGGAGGTAATCAAAATAATGTCTGCATTTCCAACCAGCTATGAGACATGGTTCAGCCACCATAAAGTACGCAGCGTTAATTATAATCACGCAACTCATATACAGCACATAAAAATACCAGCTTCAATTTCTGTCGCGAACACGCCTAACGAAGGAAAATGATTTAAAAATCCAAAGGTTTCATTCTCACCATGTAAGAGTTTATTGCCGACAGTTGTTGCTTGGTACGGGTCGAATAACACGATAGAGGAGATTTCCGAAAGGCATCATAGGATGGCTAGTATACGGTGATCGGTAACTAAAGTATGCCACTTTATTACGGTGAGACGAGCTTCAATTTCTGTTGCGAACACGCCTAACGAAGGAGAATGTTTTAAAAATCAAAAGGTTTAATTTTCACAATGCAAGGGTTTCCTACTGGCAATTGTACGGCATGAATAACATGCTACTTAAACCGTGTGTGTATACGAGCGAGGTCTCCCTCCATGTGTAAGGTTAAAAGACGATTGCCCGACTCTTCTGTCGCGCCCCTATGTCTGGGAGTTTCAATCATGGAGGTATAGTGTATCCCGAAAGAACGTTGACCCTTTAATTTTCACAATGCAAGAGTTTCCTACTGGCAATTGTACGGCATGAATAACATGCTACTTAAAACCGTGTGTGTATACGAGCGAGGTCTCCCTCCATGTGTAAGTTTAAAAGACGATTGCCCGACTCTTCTGTCGTGCCCCTATGTCTGGGAGTTTCAATCATGGAGGTATGGCGTATCCCGAAAGAACGTTCACCCTACTATGGATAAAGAGTACACGGCTATCAAAAATACGGATGTATTAAGTATCTGTTGCGAGTTAGTGTTTAGAGGTTACGACAATATATCGCCTCTCTCTCTCTCATGCACACACATACACACATACCCACTCATAATCAGTCTTAATACGCTACAACATTATATGTATAGCAATTTTTTAGACAGACAGTCCCCTATAATGCCGGTGATTAAGGCTATTGACTCACCCTTCGTATAAGGGCGGCGGGGAGACGGGCATCTATTGTCAGAGTCGTCCCCTACTAAAAGTTCACATTCTCCCGGCAGATGCCAGAAGGCTACAGAACTAACACTTGTAATTCATATCTGGCAGTATAGATATCGACAGTATCCAACCCGCTATTGATTTTTCATTAAACATTGCATGAGAGTCAAACACACATTAAATTATAATGAAAAAAGTTTCTTTATAGAGATAGCTAATTACACTGTTACAAGGTGTATGTACAGTGAAATAAAAATGAATCACATTTAAAAATTCTCATACGTTACACTCACATGACTCTCTCTACTCTTGTACAACTTTTTTTTACAAACGCTTATTCTCCTTTGCTTCTTGTAGGTGCAAGAGGAATATGGTAGGCTTTAAACATTAGTCAAACCTTTTAAGAGCTGGTTGCTATGTGACGCATTCCATTCTCTTTGCATGTCTAGGACATAAAAATGAATAACGATGAAATAAAATGAAAAAACAGTTATAATTCCGTATTAAAGCACAATGAATCTTGTTTTTCGTAGAGCTCCCAGAGTACTTAAAGGCTACAAGACATTCATGACTTCCGAATGAGAACACACATAATATTCTGTAGCATCTTTGGCAGATTAACTTAAGTCATTTCCGGAACACGTGTTTGCTTTTATAGAAAGAAATATCTAAGTGATACCTTCCTTCTAATGTAGATTCAAAGGCAATTGTGGATTGATCATTTCCTGCACTATTTCAATAAGAGTACATAAAAAATATATTACCTAAAGATGATCCAGCGTTCGATTTCATACTGAACTAAAGCTTGAAGCAAATATTCAGTACTTAGGATGTGAAAGCACGATTTTAAATGAATATAGGCGTTAAAATCATATTACATTTCCACACAAATATAAAAAAGACGAGACGAAATTCACAAGAAAATACAAAAGTAGGGTAAAATGAGAATGCAAGCACAATTAAAGCACGTAATTGGGGATAGGAATTTCTCTCAAATGCAGCTTAAGGCATGTCTTCTATTACCAAAATGTATAGTTTTAAACCAATTAATTTTTGAAAATGCTTCATTAACACGCTAATTAACGCATATTAACTAAACTCTAATTTTTTTTGTTGAAACTCTGGAATCTGCTAGAAAACAGCCTGCATATTATATAAAAAATACCCTTACACCATACAAAAAGCTTAACATACTTAAAACTTAACCTATAATGCAAAATATTGAAAAAAGTTGAAAATCGGTAATATGCTAGAAAATGAAGAATAGAATATAGGAACATTATCCTTTTCCTCAATCATCAAGTTTACATACCTAAAATGATTATTTTCCAGGCAAGACGCCAGTGAAGAAGAAATACCAGTTCAGCGCCTGCGCTGGTATTAGTATCTACTTACTGGGAGGTATATCGACGGTCTCCACTTCAACTCCAGGCACGGTCAAACTTTGATGTTTACAACACCTCTGAGCTAGGGCACTTAGACGTGCTTGACAAGTGTATTAAATTTTACAGCACTAATTGGAATGTTCCGAATAACTAGGCAAGTGTCCCCATGCTTTGTATCTCGGAATGGTAAAACATAAACGTTTAACTGCTAAACAACTGTGATACTTAGACACGTGTTGGATAATAATAATCCTACAGCATTATGTGGATATATTGGAGGGGATTTTCAGGTATACGAGATCCAGTTCGAGTTTTATCTTCGTTCTTTCTCTCTTTCTTGATGTACATACATACAGACATATCCACACACATACAGACATACACACAGCCGAACACCTCCCCAAACACACGGACATGTACGAAGACTTACGAATACATCCGAACATACACATACATACCGACTCATTCACGCACATAAATACTCACCCACACAAATCACAAACAAGCAGACTCAGAGATATACATACACACATATACTTCCAAACATCCGGCATGGGCGAAGACCTTCAAGCACACTCGAATACATGTACAGGCAATACACACACACAGGAGCATACCAAACACCAACAGAGAGAGAGACGCTCTTACCTATAAGCATGGGGCTCTGTTATAATATAGCTTCATATATGAGAGGCTCTGTCTTTTAGATGAATGTATTGTTTAATGTAGCGATGAAGATGACGGGAATTGCGGGATTAGGGAGTGACGGTATTAATGCAGTTATCTGGTGGCGGTGGCGACTGTGTAGAGTTACTGTGCTGATGGAGGCAGGCGATGGTCATGGTCGTATAAGGTAATGTACTTGTAAGTGTGATGGAGTATTTGTGATGGTGGTGATAGGAAGCGATGAGGATGGTTAAATTGTCGGGAAGGCTTTTGGAAATGATGGTGGTGATGAGAGGTGGTGTTCATTGTTTCGCTGATGCTTGTTCTTTTTGTGGGCAGAAGGGCACGCATTCATTACGAAGAAATACACTAACACTGTAAAACATACCGAAATGTTGCGAGTAGCAAAAAATATTTTATCAGTGTATAAAATGGTTTCAACGTCCTTATAACATCTTATAATACTTATAAAGCGGGAAAAATGACTGCGAGCATGACGAATATGCTTGCAAACGGTATCGAATTCCTTTTAAAGTGTTCAAAGTTCTCGATTTACGAGAACATTTAAGTGATGCATGGAGCCGATGAAGCTAGGACAGGCTCTCCATTCAGCATATAAGAGACTTCACCTAGATTAGGTTAGGAGCGGTAAAGGCAAGATAGCGTATATTGTGTAAAGTCACTTTAGGTTAGACTGGTTGAGGTTATGATAGGGGATCACAGATAATTAGAGGACGGGCTAGTTTATAGCTTTAAGTTATGATCGCTTGAATAGATGATGGGGGCTGCTGACTAAGATTGAGACACGTTAACATGCACGTCATCGAGCTAGGCTAGGTAATAGCAGGCTGGACGTGAAGTCTGCTTATACTATCTTAGGATAAGTTAGGATATTCAGTGCTAGCTAAGGACTGGATTGTTGGACAGGTTATAAGGAATGGTATCATATTAGGCTAGATAATTACTGGACAGAATACATAACGCTAGGATAGTCTGGGACAGGTAGAGTTAGGCTCGCATGATTGCCCGAGTTTGAAGAACAGGCTAGCATAGAATATCTTAGGAATGGATTCGTCATGATTGTCACGGTTGGCTGCGTTTCATGGTTAAGTTGGTTACGTTAGTGGTTACGTTGGTTACGTTTAGTGGCTACATTGGTTACGTTTACTGGTTACATTGGTTACGTTTAGTGGTTACGTTGGTTACGTTTAGTGTTACGTTTAGTGGTTAGGTTTAGTGGTTACATTGGTTACGTTTAGTGGATACGTTCGTTACGTTTAGTGGTTACGTTCGTTACGTTTTGGCTAGATTAGACGATGCCAAGATAGAATAGATAATGAAAGGATCTTTCAGAGCAGGTAAGGCAGGGATAGATTGGCTTAGGATGGTCGCTTGTGCCTAGGTTAGACTACTCCAAAATACCTAGAACTATCCAATTCAGTGATTGTGCCTATCGGTCTCACACGTTAACTACTTAACATATAGAAGCTTACAAAATTTAGAAAAAAAAGGACTTAAAGTATATATATAATGGATAAGAAATGCTCATAAAGTATCAAAAATCTGTGAAAAATACATTAACTCCTGAAATTAAAATAAATACTTGCTTTAATGCACTGACTTACAAATGAAATTCCACTCTCCATATTACAAAAGCGTCCTAAAAGCATGTCACAATACCTCATTCATATCTTAAAATACACTGAAAGAGGCTCAAATTCTCTTACCATAAACTTTGAAAATAGCTGCAAAGCGTCTTAAAAACCATCAGAATACTGTAAAGATCTGCGGCAATATCATGAACATACCACCTCCTCCTTATAAAACCGATATTAATTTTCCAAAAACCTGTGTCTAATAGCTCATAAACGCCCACTAAATGCTCTACAGTTCCTATTCCATTGGCTAAAATGCCAGCAAACATTTCTAAAAATACACCACAACGTCTGTTACAGGATGGAAAATGCATTCGAAATACCTACATCAATCCCTCCGTCTGTATTTTGAAAGATACTTTAAAAAAACATCATAAAGCATATTAAAAATGTTCTGAAAATTTTAAAAAGAAAAGATGTATCAATATCCTGAAAATAAATGCTACTACTTTAAGAAACATCTAAAATTCTCATTCAAGTATATCGGGATGTCCTTAAAGCCGGTACTCATATCTAATTCCATAGGCTGGAATACCTTTAAAGAGTCATAAATACGCATATGAAAACTTCGAAAAATACAATTGGAAGTGTCAAAATACCTTAAAAGAGCATAAAATGGCTCCACATAATCTAAAAACCCAGTAATTCTAAAAGCCACACTCTAATGGCATAAAATAGCCGCTACACTTCTAAAAAGCCCTGCAGAATCAGAACCATAAACAATACACATAAAAGTGTCAAGAGCATCTAAATACACTGTATAATACCTCAAAATGCTAAAAAGACCCTTAACGATAGCATGAAATACATGGTGTAATTTCTAAAACCCTCGCACATAAATAGCTCACTGACAATACCATGAAGATAACTGCACCTCACTGTAAAAGCGTATCCTAATGACCTATACAATACCACTAAAATACCTGTCACTATTTATAAAACCCATCAGCATACTCTAAAGACTTGGACTGACCTCATTAAAATACATGCTCTTGTCTATAGAAACCAGCAGATTAGTCTAAAATGCTCAAAATATATGTATTAAACCTAAAATACCCAAAGGATAAAATCTAAACATCAGGATTTATTATAAAACCGTGGAATAGGGACAGAGGCCAGAAAGGCAAATAAAAAGAAACACTTAAGTCAATGGTGAAAATATCTTTATTGAGAATTATTATTATTTGATTTTACATTAAGCAAACACTAGAGCATTGAACAGAAGCAAACAAAATTTTAACACACTCATTTCATTCAAATGCTAAGGCTCTTTTATTATACAGAGTTCAGTCTCAATCATGCTATAATCCCAGTCCTCTTCAATACTTGTATGATCTTACTAATCTCAATAGAAAAGTCGTTTTTACCAGCTTCATGCGACATCATTAACAGTCTTAGCTTGTGTACTAAATCATTAGGATCTGTACAGGGATATAAAATCTCAATATTCGCTTTGGATACATCACCCACACTGGACGAGTTAACACTAAACTGTTTATTTTCACTCAGGTGATTATTCAGACCTTCATCATCCAAAGACACTGCTTTTCTTACATCTAACATCCCTGGTCTTGAAGAGATTTTAGTAGCACTTAGTGGTGATCCAAGCGCTTCACAGCTTAACTCTAACATCCCTGGCCTTGAATACTTTTCAGCATCACTTATGGGAGTTCTAAGTACAGCACACTTCAATGATTCATTACTACATCTTTGCCGGTGTTGTTTCAGTCTTGAAATAGATCTATTTTTTAAAATCCTACTGCACATACGACACTTGACAGAACGACTCTTCTCATGGGTAATATAGGAAAAAATAAGATTTTCGTAAGCTGGCTGTATTTGAATGCCAATAAGGGAATCCATGCTTGTTCTAGAATATCATATACTGTATATGATTTCGAAGCTACAGTCGCATATGTCATCAGGAGACTGTAGAATTATTTGCTTTATTTCCTAACTTTATCGGTAATCTCACATCATTGATAACCATAAACCTTACAGTCAAGTTATATAAGAAACGGGACTATGACAGAACTCCGCATTAATTGCAGCTACTCCATTAATTACATAGGTTCACCATGTATGAAATGGAGTCTCCCCTTACTTGTAATATTGGAGGATATATGACGCAACCCCATTGAATATGTTAGCATTCGAATATGCCATGTTTCAAGGCTAGAAGGTCCCCCATACAGATCTTCCTATGAAGAACCATACTACAGGGAAAGTAAGCAGTACACAAGTTGAAGATTTCGAGGCATGCTGAGGTCCCTAACGTTTCCAGGTTATAACATCCCACTTCACAAGTCTACAATGTAACGACTCATTCCACATAGCAAGAGGAGAGGAGAGTCAACGAGGATGTGGGTGATGTACCCAAAACGAATATTGAGATTTTATATCCCTGTACAGATCCTAATGATTTAGTACACAAGCTAAGACTGTTAATGATGTCGCATGAAGCTGGTAAAAACGACTTTTCTATTGAGATTAGTAAGATCATACAAGTATTGAAGAGGACTGGGATTATAGCATGATTGAGACTGAACTCTGTATAATAAAAGAGCCTTAGCATTTGAATGAAATGAGTGTGTTAAAATTTTGTTTGCTTCTGTTCAATGCTCTAGTGTTTGCTTAATGTAAAATCAAATAGTAATAATTCTCAATAAAGATATTTTCACCATTAACTTAAGTGTTTCCTTTTATTTGCCTTTCTAGCCTCTGTCCCTATTCCACGGTTTTATAATAAAGTCTGATGTTTAGATTTTATCCTTTGGGTATTTTAGGTTTAATACATATATTTTGAGCATTTTGGACTAATCCGGTGGTTTCTATAGACAAGAGCATGTATTTTAATGAGGTCAGTCCAAGTCTTTAGAGTATGCTGATGGGTTTTATAAATAGTGACAGGTATTTTAGTGGTATTGTATAGGTCATTAGGATACGCTTTTACAGTGAGGTGCAGTTATCTTCATGGTATTGTCAGTGAGCTATTTATGTGCGAGGGTTTTAGAAATTACGCCATGTATTTCATGCTATCGTTAAGGGGCTTTTTAGCATTTTGAGGTATTATACAGTGTATTTAGATGCTCTTGACACTTTTATGTGTATTGTTTATGGTTCTGATTCTGCAGGGCTTTTTAGAAGTGTAGCGGCTATTTTATGCCATTAGAGTGTGGCTTTTAGAATTACTGGGTTTTTAGATTATGTGGAGCCATTTTATGCTCTTTTAAGGTATTGTGACACTTCCAATTGTATTGTTCGAAGTTTTCATATGCGTATTTATGACTCTTTAAAGGTATTCCAGCCTATGGAATTAGAAATGAGTACAGGATTTAAGGACATCCCGATATACCTCAATGAAATTTTAGATGTTTCTTAAAGTAGTAGAATTCATTTTCAGGATATTGATACATCTTTTTTTAAGATTTTCAGAATATTTTTAATATGCTTTATGATGTTTTTAAAGTATCTTTCAAAATACAGACGGAGGGATTGATGTAGGTATTTCGAATGTATTTTCCATCCTGTAACAGACGTTGTGGTGTATTTTTAGAAATATTTGCTGGCATTTTAGCCACTGGAATAGGAACTGTAGAGCATTTAGTGGGCGTTTATGAGCTATTAGACACAGGTTTTTGGAAAATTATTATCGGTTTTATAAGGAGGAGGTGGTATGTTCATGATATTGCCGCTGATCTTTACAGTATTCTGATGGTTCTTTATACGCGCTGTAGCTATTTTCAGAGTTTCTGGTAAGAGAATTTGAGCCTCTTTCAGTGTATTTTAAGATACGAATGAGGTATTGTGACATGCTTTTAGGACGCTTTTGTAATATGGAGAGTGGAATTTCATTTGTAAGTCAGTGCATTAAAGAAGTGTTTATTCTAATATCAGGAGTTAATGTATTTTACACTGATTTTTGATACTTTATGAGCATTTCTTATCCATTATTAGAATAAATATATATACTTTAAGTCCTTTTTTCTAAATTTTGTAAGCTTCTATATGTTAAGTAGTTAACGTGTGAGACCGATAGGCACAATCACTGAATTGGTTAGTTCTAGGTATTTTGGAGTAGTCTAACCTAGGCACAAGCGACCATCCTAAGCCAATCTATCCCTGCCTTACCTGCTCTGAAAGATCCTTTCATTATCTATTCTATCTTGGCATCGTCTAACCTAGCCAAAACGTAACGAACGTAACCAATGTAACCACTAAACGTAACCAACGTAACCAATGTAACCACTAAACGTAACCAACTTAACCACTAAACGTAACCAATGTAACGACTAAACGTAACCAATGTAACCATTAAACGTAACCAATGTAGCCACTAAACGTTACAACGTAACCACTAAACGTAACCAACGTAACCACTAAACGTAACCAATGTAACCACTCAACGTAACCAACGTAACCACTAACGTAACTAACTTAACCATGAAACGCAGCCAACCGTGACAATCATGACGAATCCATTCCTTAGATATTCTATGCTAGCCTGATCTTTAAACTCGGACAATCATGCGAGCCTAACTCTACCTGTCCCAGACTATCCTAGCGTTATGTATTCTGTCCAGTAATTATCTAGCCTAATATGATACCATTCCTTATAACCTGTCCAACAATCCAGTCCTTAGCTAGCACTGAATATCCTAACTTATCCTAAGATAGTATAAGCAGACTTCACGTCCAGCCTGCTATTACCTAGCCTAGCTCGATGACGTGCATGTTAACGTGTCTCAATCTTAGTCAGCAGCCCCCATCATCTATTCAAGCGATCATAACTTAAAGCTATAAACTAGCCCGTCCTCTAATTATCTGTGATCCCCTATCATAACCTCAACCAGTCTAACCTAAAGTGACTTTACACAATATACGCTATCTTGCCTTTACCGCTCCTAACCTAATCTAGGTGAAGTCTCTTATATGCTGAATGGAGAGCCTGTCCTAGCTTCATCGGCTCCATGCATCACTTAAATGTTCTCGTAAATCGAGAACTTTGAACACTTTAAAAGGAATTCGATACCGTTTGCAAGCATATTCGTCATGCTCGCAGTCATTTTTCCCGCTTTATAAGTATTATAAGATGTTATAAGGACGTTGAAACCATTTTATACACTGATAAAATATTTTTTGCTACTCGCAACATTTCGGTATGTTTTACAGTGTTAGTGTATTTCTTCGTAATGAATGCGTGCCCTTCTGCCCACAAAAAGAACAAGCATCAGCGAAACAATGAACACCACCTCTCATCACCACCATCATTTCCAAAAGCCTTCCCGACAATTTAACCATCCTCATCGCTTCCTATCACCACCATCACAAATACTCCATCACACTTACAAGTACATTACCTTATACGACCATGACCATCGCCTGCCTCCATCAGCACAGTAACTCTACACAGTCGCCACCGCCACCAGATAACTGCATTAATACCGTCACTCCCTAATCCCGCAATTCCCGTCATCTTCATCGCTACATTAAACAATACATTCATCTAAAAGACAGAGCCTCTCATATATGAAGCTATATTATAACAGAGCCCCATGCTTATAGGTAAGAGCGTCTCTCTCTCTGTTGGTGTTTGGTATGCTCCTGTGTGTGTGTATTGCCTGTACATGTATTCGAGTGTGCTTGAAGGTCTTCGCCCATGCCGGATGTTTGGAAGTATATGTGTGTATGTATATCTCTGAGTCTGCTTGTTTGTGATTTGTGTGGGTGAGTATTTATGTGCGTGAATGAGTCGGTATGTATGTGTATGTTCGGATGTATTCGTAAGTCTTCGTACATGTCCGTGTGTTTGGGGAGGTGTTCGGCTGTGTGTATGTCTGTATGTGTGTGGATATGTCTGTATGTATGTACATCAAGAAAGAGAGAAAGAACGAAGATAAAACTCGAACTGGATCTCGTATACCTGAAAATCCCCTCCAATATATCCACATAATGCTGTAGGATTATTATTATCCAACACGTGTCTAAGTATCACAGTTGTTTAGCAGTTAAACGTTTATGTTTTACCATTCCGAGATACAAAGCATGGGGACACTTGCCTAGTTATTCGGAACATTCCAATTAGTGCTGTAAAATTTAATACACTTGTCAAGCACGTCTAAGTGCCCTAGCTCAGAGGTGTTGTAAACATCAAAGTTTGACCGTGCCTGGAGTTGAAGTGGAGACCGTCGATATACCTCCCAGTAAGTAGATACTAATACCAGCGCAGGCGCTGAACTGGTATTTCTTCTTCACTGGCGTCTTGCCTGGAAAATAATCATTTTAGGTATGTAAACTTGATGATTGAGGAAAAGGATAATGTTCCTATATTCTATTCTTCATTTTCTAGCATATTACCGATTTTCAACTTTTTTCAATATTTTGCATTATAGGTTAAGTTTTAAGTATGTTAAGCTTTTTGTATGGTGTAAGGGTATTTTTTATATAATATGCAGGCTGTTTTCTAGCAGATTCCAGAGTTTCAACAAAAAAAATTAGAGTTTAGTTAATATGCGTTAATTAGCGTGTTAATGAAGCATTTTCAAAAATTAATTGGTTTAAAACTATACATTTTGGTAATAGAAGACATGCCTTAAGCTGCATTTGAGAGAAATTCCTATCCCCAATTACGTGCTTTAATTGTGCTTGCATTCTCATTTTACCCTACTTTTGTATTTTCTTGTGAATTTCGTCTCGTCTTTTTTATATTTGTGTGGAAATGTAATATGATTTTAACGCCTATATTCATTTAAAATCGTGCTTTCACATCCTAAGTACTGAATATTTGCTTCAAGCTTTAGTTCAGTATGAAATCGAACGCTGGATCATCTTTAGGTAATATATTTTTTATGTACTCTTATTGAAATAGTGCAGGAAATGATCAATCCACAATTGCCTTTGAATCTACATTAGAAGGAAGGTATCACTTAGATATTTCTTTCTATAAAAGCAAACACGTGTTCCGGAAATGACTTAAGTTAATCTGCCAAAGATGCTACAGAATATTATGTGTGTTCTCATTCGGAAGTCATGAATGTCTTGTAGCCTTTAAGTACTCTGGGAGCTCTACGAAAAACAAGATTCATTGTGCTTTAATACGGAATTATAACTGTTTTTTCATTTTATTTCATCGTTATTCATTTTTATGTCCTAGACATGCAAAGAGAATGGAATGCGTCACATAGCAACCAGCTCTTAAAAGGTTTGACTAATGTTTAAAGCCTACCATATTCCTCTTGCACCTACAAGAAGCAAAGGAGAATAAGCGTTTGTAAAAAAAAGTTGTACAAGAGTAGAGAGAGTCATGTGAGTGTAACGTATGAGAATTTTTAAATGTGATTCATTTTTATTTCACTGTACATACACCTTGTAACAGTGTAATTAGCTATCTCTATAAAGAAACTTTTTTCATTATAATTTAATGTGTGTTTGACTCTCATGCAATGTTTAATGAAAAATCAATAGCGGGTTGGATACTGTCGATATCTATACTGCCAGATATGAATTACAAGTGTTAGTTCTGTAGCCTTCTGGCATCTGCCGGGAGAATGTGAACTTTTAGTAGGGGACGACTCTGACAATAGATGCCCGTCTCCCCGCCGCCCTTATACGAAGGGTGAGTCAATAGCCTTAATCACCGGCATTATAGGGGACTGTCTGTCTAAAAAATTGCTATACATATAATGTTGTAGCGTATTAAGACTGATTATGAGTGGGTATGTGTGTATGTGTGTGCATGAGAGAGAGAGGCGATATATTGTAACCTCTAAACACTAACTCATGGGGGGTAGCGCTACTCGCAACAGATACTTAATACATCCGTATTTTTGATAGCCGCGTACTCTTTATCCATAGTAGGGTGAACGTTTTTCGGGATACGCCATACCTCCATGATTGAAACTCCCAGACAGGGGCGCGACAGAAGAGTCGGGCAATCGTCTTTTAAACTTACACATGGAGGGAGACCTCGCTCGTATACACACACGGTTTTAAGCAGCATGTTATTCATGCCGTACAATTGCCAGTAGGAAACTCTTGCATTGTTAAAATTAAACCTTTTGATTTTTAAACATTCTCCTTCGTTAGGCGTGTTCGCAACAAAAATGGAAGCTCGTCTCACCGTAATAAAGTGGCATACTTTAGTTACCGATCACCGTATACTAGCCATCCTATGATGCCTTTCGGAAATCTCCTCTATCGTGTTATTCGACCCGTACCAAGCAACAACTGTCGGCAATAAACTCTTACATGGTGAGAATGAAACCTTTGGATTTTTAAATCATTTTCCTTCGTTAGGCGTGTTCGCGACAGAAATTGAAGCTGGTATTTTTATGTGCTGTATATGAGTTGCGTGATTATAATTAACGCTGTGTACGTTATGGTGGCTGAACCATGTCTCATAGCTGGCTGGAAATGCAGACATTATTTTGATTACCTCCCCCACCCAAAGGCAGTACTTTGCTTGAGGAGGGACGCGACTTTTAAGTGTTTCTTCCACTAAAAGCCACCACGTGGTCATGTAAACGGCCCTCACAATTACCAATTCCACCAGTATCCTTGATTTGATGGTGAACATACGTGTCGTTTAGGTCGGGTCTTCCTCTAAAATTCGGCACGTGGAAGGGAAATTGTCCCTTAGGTCGGTCTTGTGCCAGAACGCTCATGTATTTTAGGTCCCCTTTCCTCTAAAGACCAATTAAACCAATTAAAGCCCCTTCCAATACCAAAGATCACGTGACCTGTGCCAGAACGTACATGTTATTTAGGTCGCTTTTCCACTAAGCCCTGTTTTACAAATTGTCCCTTGTGTCGGTTCTTGTGCTAGAAGGAAGGTGTCGTTTATGTCTCCTTTGCTTGAAATACCAATTAAACCCAATTAAAACTAATTAAAGCCCCTTCCAGTACCAAAGAACACGTGACCTGTGCCTGAACGTACATGTTATTTAGGTCGCTTTTCCACTAAGCCCTGTTTTACAAATTGTCCCTTGTGTTGGTTCTTGTGCTAGAAGGAACATTATTACCTTACTTGAATGGCATTCTATGACCGGCTATCTAATAAAACATGCAGGGTATGTAACGCACCTCACATCAGCCATGCATGAGGATTTCATAAATCTAATGGCATGGCATTATTCATTGTGTATACAAATCTGCTGACTCATAGCTCGACCAAGCACCATTTTCGAGATGACAGAACTCATCTCAGCATTAGAGCTGCAGGAAGAAGAAATTTCCGGAATTCAGAGCCCAAGACGAACTGATAGACACGTGCGTAGAGGCAGACGTGCACTATAATACCCGTCAGCGCGAGAAAGTGGAGGTAGATGTGACTGCAATGCACGAAATAGATATCAAACCAACGTGCCCAATTTTCAAAATTCCAGACAGGAAGAACGCCAGAAACACATAAATTATATTAGAACAGAAAGAAAAACTGAGAGAAGGCATCAAATACATGACAAACGCGGGTATCAAGACGGGGAATTCTAGACAATGGAGAAATTATGGATCACACGAAAATTCTTACAATGAAGGTCAAGAAACGTACACTAGAGGTCGTATGGATAATAGGGGTCGAGGATTCAGGGCTAGAGGGCGTGGCTCCAAAAGTAATGAACACGAGCATGAAAAAAACTGTTACAGCTATTAAAATGAAAATCCCGGGCTTAATGGCAACACACAGGGAAACTATTAACAGTTTTGTCTGAAGTAAGTTCTGTCGCAACACAAAGTCTGCAATCGTAGGGAAAGGTACTTACATACCTACACCAGTAAACTGCTACCGTATGTCAGCATATAAAAGCAATATGGAAGAAAACTATGAACCTCCATACATCAAAATTATAGTAGCAGGAAAAGAAATCTGCGCATCCGTGGACACGGGGTCAACATCTTCCATACGCTCTAAATTTTGTTATTGGCAAGTTCTAGCTGAAGGAGTAAAGATTATCGCCGGTCCCGTCAGTAATCTAGTTTGCAGGGTTGGTATAGAAAATCAGCTCAAACCATAATAACATGAGCATTGCTAACAGTATACATTGGGGATGACGTATTCGAGATAATGTTTCTCGTTGCTCTAAATTTAATTTGCGAGATAATACTAGGTTGCGATTTGCTACAAGAGTTTGCTGCAATGACAGATTTCGACGAGCATATTTTAAAGCTGCATAAAGATTGTAAAGAAATAATGGTACCATTCATCAAAGAAAAGAGAACGAAAGAGAATAAAACATCAACGAATGGAAGAGGGTGGGACAGACTGTATAATGAGGAGTTTTTCTTGCAAATAATGAAGCCACAGCGCAACAGCAAAACTGAAAACAGCATATCCGCCATAAATATATGTCAAGAGGATACTGACTTATTTAAACAAACCCCAGATGTCAGGCTAGCAGCCGCCTATCCTTTTGCGGAAACCAGCTGTGTGATAGAGATAGAGAATAGCCAATCGTTCCTCGAGGAAGTCAGGTCAACAAATAACCTTAAAAAGCTGTTGAAATATAATAAATCTGTTTTAGCGATACATCAGGGAGATGCACTACATACGTACACTCCTTTACGTAGAAAACACACCACCATATAGGCGCAATACGATAACCTGCCTATAGCTCTCAGAGGTGACGCGAAAAAGCTTTTAACGACATTGCCTGAGAATAAAATTATAGAATTAAGTAATTCTCAATATATAAATTCTATATCTTGCACGGTGCAATAGGAGTTCGCCTTAAAATTTAGCCTATATAGCCGATACTTGAATGAATTTATGCTATCAGACCACTTACAAAATTAGGAAATTGAATAAATTATTGCCAAAATGCGACTTGGAAGATATATAACCTCTATAGATCTTACAGCATCCTTTTGGGAAGTCGATTTAAATCCCAATGCAAGAGATTACACTGTCTTTCCGATTTTCGGGATACAACACAGGATTTGCGTAAATCCCTTTGGATTAAAGTACAGTGCGGGCGGATTTCTGCATGCTATACACAGTTTATTTGGAAATAAAGCAGACGACTTCCTCATACGATATAATGATGACTTCCTGATAATCAGACAAACTCTTGAGGAACACCAGGAGAATGTAAATTATGTTTTAATCCAGCTACTTAAGCATGGTATAGCAGTTAATTTGTATAAATCTAAATTCTGTGTAATCAAGCTTTTAGAACATATTGCGAATGAGCAAGGGTTATGATCTGATGAACAGAGAGTGGAAGCCATTTTGAAAATACCACCGCCTAATACAGTAAGATAATTACGTTTGTTCGGCATCCAAATCTACGAGAACAAATTCATACCAAGATATGCCACAGAAACTGAACCACTAAAACAATTACTAAAGAAATTCAGGAAGTGGAAATGGACAGAGTACCACCAACAATGCTTCGAGCGCATAAAAACACATTGCCAATGCTATCCTGTTAGAGTGACAAAGAGATGATTTAAATTGAGATATATGTTGATGCTTCCAGCCAAGAATACGCAGGTATACCAGGTCTGAGAGAAGATGAACGTTTCACGTAATCAGCACAGCATCGCGAGGACTCACACAGTTTGAAATAAATTCATCACTCACAATGTTAGAAATTGGAGCTTTGTACTTATCGTTTCTCGGTTCAAGACATAAATTGTTTTTAAAAAAAGTGCTAAGGTGTATACAGACCACATAACTCTAACTTTTATACAAAAATGCAGATTATACAGTGACAAACTAGCTCGATTTATGCATGTTATTTCAGCCTTCAACTTAGAAATGATCATATACCTGGGAAACAAAATACCTTTAATGATATATTGTCAGGGTTAAGTGACAATCAGCAGGTTCGTGAAGGCAATTCGAGAACTCCAAATGAAATTGAAGTACTAACTGTAGATATACTCACGAGAAAAGAACTTATTAGGTTATTCAAAGATATTAAGGTATTGCACAGCAAAGATATTAAAATAGCAAGACTGGGAGAAAGTGCTCCTAATATTGACGAATGTAATAATGGCTCATTAGTTTAAAGGATGGTATACAAAACAAGAAGTACGGTAAAGTTGTTCCAGAATGGAAAACATATTCCAACAATTATGGAAATCGAAACCACTGAACAATTCCATATAGGGCTAGCACATTCTCGCACACACAAAAAAAAAACACTTACAACTTTTGAAAACCTGTAATACCTAAATTAAGACCAAGTTCGTAAATATATCTCGTACTGTGAGCTATTTCAAAATGCAAAACAAATAAAAGTACGAATATACTACAATTCAATAATTAGAGACAAGTCACGTTGTCTTTTGAGTTGTGATTTACATGATCCTATGCCGCAAAGTATATTTGGAAACAAACTTATGATCGTTTGCTACGATGTATTCAGAAAATATGCCAGGATTTATCCGCTGAAAAAATGCAACTAGTGCAGCATAGTGCAGTAAAATCCTATTTCCCAGAAGAAGGCAAGGTGGAAGCGATATTAAGTGATAACGCTACTACGTTCACTAGCACAAGATTCATGAATGGTATCAAAGATCAAGGGGTGAAACAATACTTCTCATTACGATACCGGCCCAATTCAACTCCTGTGGAACAGGAAATCAAGGAAATAGCGACGTACTCTAGATTATTATGCCATAACAAACAGAGTAGCTGGTACTCGCATATAAGTTTTATTCAGAACCTACTTAATGAAACTATTAATCGCCTTCCTCCGTGGTGCAGTGGCTACCATGCTAGCCTCTGGTTCCAGAGGTCGCGGGTTCAAACCTGGCGGAGGGCGATGCATTTTTTCGGGAGTAAAATCCTTAGCATGGCTTCCTTCGGAAGGGAAGGAAAGCCGGTGGTCCCAGTCGTAGATTTGCGGCACGTTAAAGAACTCCAAGCCTGATAAATAGGCCTATGGGCTAAATTACTGGTCTTTCACGCCCAATATAGAATGGGACGCTAAGGACCACAGCAGTTAAGGAGCGTCCATAAATGAAACTCAATTTAATTTTAATGTCACTACAGGCTACACAACCTATAAATATGCATAAGGATAAACTAATCAACACGATCTCGAACAAAATTCCAGAAGCAATCACCTACAAGAGCTTAGTTAAGCCTGGAGAAGAAGAATATATTCAGAAAGGCTATGTGAGAAAGCTCACAAAAGAAGCTATTAAAAGAAGAGTCCGCAATATCAAAATAGGAGACCCAGTACTGGTTAAAAGCAAAAGGCTCTCTAACAAATTAAATAAAGGGTAATGGAGAATATTTGTAAGTTACAGCGGAACTTATGAGGTGTCAAAAATAAGTATAGTACTGATACATATGAACTAAAACATCCCCAGACTCGCAAATATGTAGGAAAGTATCATAAAGAAATGCTGAAGAAGTATAATTATACGGAAAACTCTAGAGCACATAACTTTGCAAAATGAAATAGGAAAAGATCAATGGTAATTTCATCTAGAGAACTGTACGGATCGTAAGAGTGGAAAGCGTTTAAAGTAAAATGTAATTGAATTGAAATAAATAGGCAATGAGTACACTGAAACAAGAAATTGTTGAATTAATGTTTACAAAAGGGTAAACAAGGTGAAAAGCAAATCACAACCAATGTGACTGATTATTTATTAAACCAAAAGAGTAAAGCAAAGGATAAAAGAATTGCTCATAATATTAACCTTCCACTTTAGGTAATATATATACTAGTGCGCAAAACCTAAGGACGAAAGTAATCTTCGCATAATGTGACACTGCCAAGTAACATAGCTCGATGAAACTTGAATCGTACATAGAGGGAGCTGCTACAGTAGGCAGCTAAACGAAATATGCAATGAGACGAACAGAAATTTCACCTTTATTCATAGACCATAAGCTACACTAAAGTCAATACGACATATGATGGCTCTCTAGATTTACAGAAACAGATACATGGTGCTTAGAAGTGTGTATGATTACTACGGGCAGCAATGCATGCTCTGTATCGTGCTCCCATGCTGGCCACAAGGTTGGTAAGCAGTTCTTGTGGTAGGGCGTTCCATTCCTCCACCAGCGCTGTTGACAACTGTTTGATGGTCGTTGGTGCATGTGGATATGTTGCAATGCGTCTCCCAAAAGCATCCCACACGTGTTCAATGGGATTTAAATCGGGGGAACGGGCAGGCCAGTCCATTCGCCGAATATCCTCTCCTTCCAGAGATCCTCCACCTGCGCTGTTCCATGTGGTCGCGCATTGTCATCTATAAAAATGAAGTCAGGGCCGACTGCACCCTTGAAAAGACGCACGTGGGGAAGGAGTACAGTATCACAATAACGTTTACCAGTGAGCGTACCGTGTTAAAAATGCAACATTATGCCTCCCCAAACCATAACACCCGGACCACCAAAACGATAATGTTCAAGGATGTTCCTGGGTTCATTACGTGTTCCCACCTCTTCGCAGATGAGGATACGTCGAGAATCACTACTTAGACTGAATCTGTTCTCATTCGAGAAGCGCACGTGAACCCATTCCTCATTGGTCCAGTTTTGATGCTCTTGGGACCATCGCAAACGGTGCCGCCGATGTGCGGATGTCAATGGAACACAACGTACTGTCCGTCGGGCAAAGAGACCACCTCTGTGTAGTCGCCGTGCCACTGCGTATCGTGAGATTACGTGCCTAGCTGTCCTGTTAAATGTGGTTGCAATTGCACCCACTGTTTGTTGTGGAATTCTTCTTGCCTGTTGCACAATGTAGCGGCCATCTGCTGCTGTAGTTGAGCGTGGTCGACCAACACCTCTCCTTGGGACAGCAGTGCCTGTGGTTTGGATGGTTCCCCATGCACGTGAAACAATGATGTGAGCAATTCCAAACTTCTGAGCAACACTGGTCACAATTCACCCTTCTTCCAGTTTCCCGATAATTCTTGCCCGTGTGAAGTCATCCAAATGGTGTCTACGGGCCATGTTGTAATGAAGAACACCACCACAGTGCACCGTAACAGCTCGCTAATTGCCACACACGTCTTGTCCTGTTTTGTCAACTGCCTCGTGTTGCGGGAGCAGACACAATTGGCACTATAGGCTCGCTACACTCACGCCATGTGACGTCCAGCTTTCTGTGTAGGTGTGAGAGACCTCTGGCAACATACTCCCGCACCTTCATCTACTTCCACCAAGTAGTTCATTTGTTATGTTACTTTACCCATCTCGTCCTTAGGTTTTGCACACCAGTATATATACTTTAACACTAAAGTTTAACAAGGCTGAAAATAATGCCATGACAACTCGCTAAACAAGCCAAAACATATACAAAGCATATTTTAGTTTTCTGACGAATATCTAAATATCAGACTGTAATTTATTGTGGGTAAATTATATCTTAAGGGTTTTTATAACACGTACCTTTCTTAACAAATCATGTCATGTACAGACCACTATTGACTTAGCTGTGCTAAAATATAAAATATCTGTATATGAGATTATGGCATATACTCAAAACAGAGTGTCAATAGCAACAGCTGTGCTTGTGAACATGCCGGAGGTGAGAAAACTCAGACCTAATGGCATACACAACATTACAAAGAGTGAAGTGAATGGTGTCCTACCGCATGTGTGAATGCAGGCAGGTATGCGATGCTTTTGCCTTTGCTTTGCTTGCTTACTTACTGTGTGTGAAAGGCGCATGCGCGTAGATACAAATATAAAGATTGTGTTAAAAGTACAAAACAACTACGGCGTGTGGAATAATTCAGGAAACTAAAACACTAGTAAACATTTCCTCGCACCGAAGCAAACGTTAACTAGGTTTATGGGGGCATGTTTATGACAGTATTTCTGGTCACTGGTACATATTACCACTATAAACTGATAACAACGGTGATATACCCCTAATAATGTTATTTAATACTGTGATATCATAACATTTAATATAATAGTCATATTCGTAGTAGTATCTTGTAATTTTAATGTAAGACGTTTTCGTATATGTGTATTATAAGTTTCGTTGGAGCTGTGGGAAGCTAGAAACGTGCACAAAGTTACATTTTAATGCAACGGTGTAAGAAACCAGGCTGTAAGTGATAGAACCACACAAAAGATTTGTCCTTGATGTATTTTATTTTCAAATAGGGAGAAAGCCAGGAAATTTCCACTGTAAATCGTTGAGCCAGCAGAAAAAGCGTTCAAACTACAAAAACTTGGAAAGGTAGTCACGTACCCAGTAACAGCAAATGACAACGTGAGAATTATATTCAAAAGTTTCCAAGTAGGGACCAAGCAGCCATTGAGATGTAAAGGTACAAATTTCTAAATGTTCAAGGTTTAGGAAGTATAGGCAAGTGATAGCGTACCCACGCTAAAGTTAGTTCGTGTGTACTCGTCGATCTGTGCAGGTCATAGTTGCTGAAGTTCTGAATACGGAAGTGATAATTACGGATAAAATGTAGATGGCACAGTAATTATACCACATTTGTAAAGTTCGTACCCTTACGAGTATGCAGATATTGAATTCATGTACATGTGATTTATTGTCAAGGGTTTAGTGATAGGTATGTCACTTGCTAAGTGTGAACTTAGAAATTGTTCTGTTAACAATGACGGCATATACACATGTAACGCCACACAGCTTCAACGAACAAGTTAAATAATCAAATAACAGTGCCGAGTGTTTTAATCCATGCTCAAGTGTGCATTAAAGTTAAAGCATTATTCAGAAACTCCTGTGTTTTTAAATTCTGTGTTACTCAGAATTACCTTCCTTATCCGTCTGCACCTCTACTAAGTTATACATGCCTCTACCACATCAAAATTGAACTAGCCGAGGAAAGAAAGAATCATAAAAGTGACAAGTAGATATAAGACTATTTAATTAATTGGGTAACATAATCACAACGAGATAGGTGCCAGATAACATCATCGAGACACAATAACGTGACAAATTTAGTTTCCGTACGTGGGGCTAGATTAACGCTACATACGATAAGCGATAGACGTAAACGTACCAAAACATGTAGATCTCTTTAAAACACAATTTTTTCAAATAACCTTTTTCTGGCATTAGCTTTTTTCGAGATATCCGCTTTTAAAGGTACGAATTGTTCAATACTCTCATTCTTTTAAAACTCTGTCAATTATTAGTTGTTTCTCGCGATTGCATGGAAAAAGTATGGCATTTTATGGCCACCATATAGCCTCCGTCCTTAAAGCAATTTACTATGGCTATTCCCTTTATATTTATAACGAAATGTGTAATTCCCGTGAAGCTTTATCTCGATTAAAATGAAGTAGAGAGAAAAATGAGCTTTCATTAGATTAGTTTGTGTACCACTAATAAACTATAGAGGTTAAAGAAAGTGATATGAATGTAACACATCAAATTTTTTAAACTCCATTGACTTGCAGGTACTGTTTCTTAAATGTAATCTTCACAAATTTCATGTGGCAGGTGGGACATTACCGTGTCGCATCCTTGGAAGACACTGAACAGATATATTAGGTTTTTGTTAGTTCCATTTATATCTCGCCTTTAACTACGTTGGTCTTATCGGCGACCTTTCCTTTGGAAATTATTGCCCATTGGCAATGGTGTTAACTTGTATTCTTGTTGCTGGGTTTCTTGCACTTTTTGGGTTTTAATCATTAGATCACACTCTCATTCATACTTCCATACTCTGGTAAGGACAGGGAATAATCTTGGCTTGAGAAAGGTTCCCACCCCCGACCGGGAATCGAACTTGGGATCCCTCGCACAGCAGGCAGGTGCTCTACCGACTGAGCTATGGGGTTAGCGTCATATTAAGTTTTGTATTTATCCGGCTTTTCGTTTTTGAGTTATGCTATTCAGAGACACAGGCTGACAAACGCATGGACCTTCTTCTGAAATATTTCTTTTACTCAGGGAGCTCAAAACATGTATTTCCAGCGAAATCTCGATATCAAAGTTTTGGTTAGTGTAATACTTCATCTAGCTATTATAAGTAGGTGTTAGAGAAGGTAAAAGATCAGCTCCACCCTCTAAATACTTGTGGATTCGCCACTAAATTTAATCCTTTCTTTGCTGCCGACGGATCCTGTGTTTCCCCCTTGCCTTATCTGTTCAACACTTTTCTGTGTACTTCTCTAGATGTGCCGAAGAGCTAGCGAGCCACATTCTCTGATGTCACAGAGCACTCAGTGAGATGCTTTTAAAGTATAAAACAAATTTGAACGGTTTTTAAAAACAATGTAAACGTTACTTATTATTTTATTTTCGACACCATTACTTTTTAAATGCAGCAGTGTGTTGTAAAATAGGTAGTACACTTTGTTGAAACACTTGTTTGTGAACTAATGTCATAACAAATGTGCAACTTTTTCGTAATTAATTGTACCTTAACCATATGATGTTCCGTAACTATATACGTTAACTATACCCATCGTCAATTTTAAAGTGTAATAGACACACGATTTATATGGCTGTCATAGAATTATGGAGTCATGGCATAATATCAGCAGCGATGCGAAATTACACCGATTACTTCGACAGTATAATCGATAAAAAGAGAATCAACGATTATATACTGGATTTGATAATCGACACGTTTATTACGGAAAAAATTATAGAAGCATATACTTGGATACAGAAGTATCATCTTTGCCGAAACAAACGAACTCCTTCTGCCGCCAGATAATCATTTGCTGTAACTGAAGTGGTGGACATAAGCGGTAGCGATAAACATTTATATGGGCTTGAGCGATATCTTCAAATGTAACTTGCTCTCAACAACAGAGGTAATAAAGACACATTTAATGATTTGCGGGTTTGAAGTATTTTGTTCTTTCTAAGTGTTGGGCAGGATGTACGGAGTTACATGAAAGAGGATTTCTTCACCACTGCCATAGACATTCCTATGTACAGAGACGGATAGTGAGCCACATGGATGCTTGGCAACGAGTAATTCGCCTCGATGTACTGTACAAATATTTACGGTAGGTACATCTCTTATTTTTGGAACCAAGCGAGATGATTCAGGCGGTAGCATCTGAAGGTGACCAACCATCCTGACTAAGGTTTCTTTTCATGGTTTTCCCTGATCACTAGACGAATGCTGGTGGACTCTTATGTACCACGAATATTTCTTGTCCCAAATTCCTATTCATATCAATCCTATCAGTATGGTGTATGCGGTGGGTGTGCTTTGAGAACTGTTTCTACTTTGGTATCGCTATCTCCGAAATGTTCCTGTCCTCCACTGCGCTCTGCCTGAGATAGGCCTTATCTTGGCCGCAGTAATGAAATCGTTCACCGACGATACTGTCTGTCTATCTTTCTATATTTCTTTTTTGAAGACCTAATAGTCAACATTTCCTCTAAGGTTATGCGGTCAACAGTTGAACTTTATTTCTCCAATTAAGACTACACGGGCAAAGGGAGATAAGTAAACAGTAAAAAATGTTGCAACACTGTCATTTTTAGCTGTCATTCGAACTTCTATAAAATAGTTCGGGATAGCTAAGGCGGTAGCGGATGGGGCTCTCATTTCGGGGCCATGATTTCCACTCCCGTTGTAACGGCCACCCCGATCTTGAGCTTTTTCGTGGTTTTCCCAAGTCGGTAAGCAAATATATGCTGCCGAAAAATTTCCTGTCCCTCACTTCCTATCATTTCATTTCCTTCCACCTTTCAGCGTCGTCGCGCAGCGCATGTGATTGATGTGCTTTAAGGAGAGAACGGTCCTTTCTCTGATACGGAACCTACTGCTCGAACGTGCAAACAGTCCGTCCGTTCATCCGGATAGGGAGGCCATCAAATGGACGTCCGGAAATGCTCAGTTTGGAAACCTAGGGACTGAACTGCTCTTGCTGCCACCAGACCTTGTCACCCTTCGTACTTTCTCGCCACATCCATTTCTCCCGGAGGTTTAGTAGGCGCAATAGGCCTAGCCGAGGCCGCAATGCCGAAATCCTGCTCCGCTGGAATTTTTCCTTACTTCAGAGACGATTGTTTCCCCGGGTCCTAGTATACAGCACATAGAATACAAATGGAAATGGTGGACTCCTACCATAGGAAATCGGCACGCCTGTCTTTATAATATTGATGTACCTTTAACTTCCAAGCTTAAAAATCTATTTCTTGAAAATGTATTTCATGTAGATACTTACCTCCCTTCTCTCCTGTAGCCTTGAAAACGTCTATGTAAAAGAAACTACCTGAGGCACTCATTAAGAATACACAACCGATTGTTTCAGGTGTATACATTTAAGTGAAGAGGCAAAAACTGATTTATGCCTGACTGCAGTTTTTAATGGAACCTGCTTTTGGGCAAAGCTAAAACAACAGTTTTTTAAAGATATTTTCAGAGCAACAGTCTGTTTCATTCTATCGTAAACCCCTGTTGCACGCCACAATCAAATCACATTTTCAGTTGCTCTGATGGCCTAAGCATAAGGGAACAGGCGGGAGATGACGGAGCAGGAAACGGAGAGCAAGTGATGAAGTTAAAGAGAAAGTGAGTGTGTTAAACGCAGCTTATTACAATTAAGGGTAACCTTAGTTGAAATGCCAAAATTTTTAAAAAGTGAAATAATTTTAGACATACAAAGTATTTGTATGTGTAAAAAATAATTTTAACCTTTTCCATAAATTCCTATTCATCTTCTTTGACGATAGAGCCTCTTTGAGCGCTATCACGAGTTCATTAAATGCTCAAACGCATACTATGTAGTGCGTGTCTTCGACCTTTCTTGTATTTTTAACATTAAAACAATATGCACTTTTAACGAATGTTATTCAGATTTTCAGCAGAAACTCAGAAAGAAAGAAAGAAAGAAAGAAAGAAAGAAAGAAAGAAAGAAAGAAAGAAAGAAAGAAAGAATGAATGAAAATGGCATATGGATTTAACTACAGTTTTAAACCACTCAGGATGCTATGTAAATAGAATTAAGTATCAATTGTGAAAAAATATATTTAAAACTTTAGCACTTTTCTGAAACAATAAGAAGGATACAAAATATTAAATTAGGTGCATTTTTATTTCTTCATAATTATAATTTCTTTATAGTATGAAACTTTTGATGAATTAGATAATAATAGTACTTATATACTTTTGGTAGGTGCTTTGTAAAACAGTTGCTTGTCGGACCGTTAACGAGAGGAGTACTTTAGCAGCCTGGCTACTTAAGTCGTCACAATAACCTTTATCGGCGTTTTAAACAAAATCATCGCAGAGTCGTTCGGAAGCAATGCTTCTGTTTCCTCAGGATTATCACCAATTTTCAGAAAACTAGACAAAGCCATTTATAAAGTATATCTCGTTGCTTACAAAAAAAATCCATATTCACTGCCTATTAGGTCGAGTGGTCAGCAATCTGGCTTATCAAACCAGAGGTCTCAGATTCAATTCCCGGCTGGTGGGGCGGATTTCTTTCCCTACTCCACAGAGACTGAAAGTATGCTTGTCGGACTGGATGTCTGTGAGTTTCAGTTTAAAAACGATTAAAATCAAATGTTAAAGAATCGTCCTCCGTGGTCTAGGGGTACAGTGGTCTTCAAACGTTTTCCGATGGGACAAGGGGTGTAGAGGAAGAGGGGAAAGAAATTTCTTCTCGACTAGTCATGCCTGGCTATAGCAGCGTGCCGGTATCGTCTCAAAGGTCACATTTACTTCTGTGTATGCATTCAGCGACCTGACTCTAAGAAGAAAGAAGACGAAACCAAATACTGTGAGTGACTGACGAGATTGGCTTTGTCCTTGAACTGCAAGCGTGCAGTGGACTAGGGATCTTCTTGCCTGCGATGCAAATAGTTTAACACCAGCAGTTCAAAACGTTTGTCAACAGGTACAGTCAAAATAATGTTTCACGTGTATATGGTCATAAATATAGTGGTTTACATGTATACAGGTTTTACAGGTTTACTTATTGGAAGTACGGTCATAATTGTATTGTTTGATGCAGTAATATAACGTACTACTGATGCTACTTCGCGTAATATTTATTGTTCCGTGAAAGAAAGGATATAAGTACCTTTGGAACAGGGTGTGAAACCATAGAGCGAGAGGGAAGAACAATACATCGCTGGCTCAGGTTCGCTTACGTCAACCACAAGGTCAGAGCTAAACTCCTGAGTCGCTGACAGTACTTTTCTCTTTACTAGAAATATTCAAGCGAAATAAATTAATATATTCTTTGCATAATATGTTGTTTAAAAATCAAATATTGCACTCATATGCGGGTGCTACACAAGTTTAAGATTCAGTAATTTTCTTAAGAAACAAGGTTCGCATAATGTATGTCTTGTTTTTAACGTTTGTTGCTAGTAATAAATAATAATATTAATAACAATAGTTTCATAATTATCACCAATAGAACGTTCTACGCGTACTCCGAGGGTATTTATTACCTTGAATATAAGTTCGTTTTGCTTTTTAATTGTCATAGATATCGATCACAACGTTTAGCGCCAAGTGTGTAGTTCCATACAGTTGGCACATTCAGTTCTGATAATTTTCAAGTAATGTTTTAAAAATATGGCAGCAAAAGTAATATTAATGTCAAACTGTTGCAGCAGTTTGGAAACAATTAAGTATAACGTTAAATTTTCTTAAAATGAGTTATATTTTGCGTTTGTTACTGAAAAACGAATACATATTGTTTTATTTAAAACATAATTCCTCTTATATGCACACTCACAAGTGAAAAGAAGAAAAACCGTGCCAGTCGTATAGTGGAAGTAGGGTAAAAACACCTATTTAGGTATTGTATGCAAAATGTTAATAGATACGAGGAAACAACCTTTAGCGCAAAATATGCAGTTTCTATATAGCTGTTTTATTCGTTTAGGATAACATATAAGCTAAATTTTCAAAATAGTGACTCGAAGTGTTAATGCAGATAGGTTGATGTGCTTTTGTTGCAATTGGTTCATTTGAAAGCACTCTATTCTGAAAACTAAATTGCTTTCAAGTTACAAATCTGAAGATGCCCCCCCCCAAAAAAGGCTTTGTATTGCGATTCAGGTTCTGAATTCTTAAAATGCTTCTCTTCTCTGGTCTAGAATGGAATGGAATGTGTAACGGAGGGGACTCGACCCCGATCCAGTGAATGAGGATATTGTGTTTGTGACCCTCGAGGGTGCGCTCCCGGGATGGAGGGACGAGATGAGAGATACCGAGTGGCCGGAACCAGGATTGACGGCACAGTAATGACAAAGTTCCTAAAATTTCCAGATTGTGACGCCCTGACAGTTGGGCAGGCAAACCTAGGACCCCACCCCAAAAAGAGGGTTCAACGCCCCCAAGAAGTGGTCCTTATACCCTGGAAACCAGTCGAAGACCGAGAGACGGATAAGGTTCCACAGAGAGAATCCTTTTTCTGTGCCACGCCGCACCGGAATACCATCGCCGACACTTCCAATCCTGAAACAGACCTAACGGGGTTAAGGAAGAATGAAATGAGGAATGGAACGATATTCGGGGGCTGAGAGGAATCATATCAGCATTCGCCTGACGACCCGGGAAAATTCTCGAAAGAAAAACCGTGGGTCACATTGGGCGGTAGCCGGGAAGCGAACTAGGGATCTCTCGAATGCGAGTCGCACGCGTTACCACGGCGCCACCTGGACGTAAATTGGACGATCCGTAGCTCAAATCTCGGCTATGACATTGAATTTTTCAATCTGATTCCATCTTTCCAACCTTGTCCTACACATGGCTTGACTGAAAGAGTCTTCTTGTTAATTGAGATGAAACTGCAATTACAAACCTCGTAAGTATAAGAAGAATGCAGTAGCTCAAACGATAGTCAGATTTTTATGTGGTGTCTTTGAAACTCCACGCTCTTTGCATTACCACGAGAATTATGATTAGGAAGAATTATATTTAAATACAGATTAAATTATTATTTTAAATTGAACAAACTAACGTGTTGCATTCACATAAATTTCTCTTCTCACCATTCTACAAATTCTTTTTTCTAAATCTCATTCTTCTGTCTACTTCTTATAATCCAGATAAACTTGCAAATCACATTTAGCTCATCTGTGTGGTGTGGGGGTCTGCCTCACATTCAAGAGGTCCCGAGTTAGAATCTCGATTAAAGTGAAATATCTGGGTATAGTTTTTTCCAGGGTTTCCTCTTATCCTGAAAAGGTGAATGTTTGATTCTAATTTCTAGTGACCTCGGGCCCATTTGAGCATCATTTTAACCATTTCGTTCATTCACCGTCCGTAATGGCCTACCTGGTTAAAGGACTTTAAATAAATACCAAAAGAAGAAGTTCACATTTACACGTTTCGTTGTAGTTTATGTAGATAAAGCGATAGTCACATTTTCAAAATGCATGTCACTACGTGATGCTTTGAAATTCCATGCTGTTTATATGACCGCGACAAAAACAAAACGAATAGCGACTTCTCAGTTACAAAAAATATTCAAACCAATAACAAAAAATATCTGGGAATTAGTTAATCTCATAATATATATATAACAAACTGCGTGCTTTAACGGGGTCTGCATTTCTTGTGTATCAAAACTTTGTCCAATCTTTTAGAGTTTACCAATTATACAAAATTTATTTTGAATGAAGAAGGCTTTAGAGTCTCTTCTCAGTCAGTTCAAAATATATATTTCGTTTGTCATGAAAATATTTTAAACAGTGAGTATTTTAATCAAAATCATTAGAGCCATTTTTAAGAAAATAAGTTTCAAAATTTTTTCCATGTAAAGGGTTATTCAGGATGGGAGTATTTTCTTGAAAATCCTTGTCACATCTATGAAAGATGCTGAACTTAAATATAAAGTTTGGTATTTAACCGACTTTTCGCTTTGGATTTATGTTGTTCACAGAGACGCAGGCATATGGAGCTTTAAAAAAAATGATGTGCTGCATTCACATGATATTCTCTACTCACTCTTCTTACAAATCTTATTTTGCACCTATGTCATGTTAATACCCATAAACCTTCATCACTTATTTCACAATTTGTTGTAGGTATAACCAGAACATATTAAGCTAAAGCGATAGCCAAATCCCTCAAAGCTGATCGCTACGTGATAGCTTTGGATTGGTTGGCCACGGAGGGGACTCGGCACTGATCCACAAAGTGGATATTGTGCCTACGCCCCACAAGGGGGCGTCTCCGGGAGGCAGGATGAGGCGAGACAAGACACCGGGCGTCCGGAACCAGGAAAAACGGCACAGGAATGGCAGGGTCCTTAAGTTTTCAGATAGAGACTCCCCGTCAGACGGACAGGTAGACCGAGGACTCCACCCAGCACAGAGGGTGTCCAACGCTCCGCAAGGAAGTTAGGATACTCCCGATAGGCAGCCGAAAGCTGAGGGACGGAGAAAGCCACAAAAAGCATTCTTTTCCCCTGCCACACTGCACCGAAACACCATCGCCGACACTTCCAACCCTGAAACAGACCAACGGATGAAAGATGAAGGGAAATTAGAATGGAGATGAAATGGAGGTCCGGAAATTCGGGGATGTGAGAAGCCTTCCCAGCACTCGCCTGGCGACCCGGGAAAACTCCCCGAAAAAACCTATGGGTCAGGAAGGTCGGCCAGAGGAATCCAACCCACGACCTCCCGAATGTGAGCCACAGACGTGATAGCTTTGAAATTTTGTTCTATTTATATGAACACGAGAAAGAAAGAAAGAAGGAAGGAAGGAAAGAAAGAAAAAAATAGCTATTTGCAGTTGAGGGAAGTATAAAGTATTTGAAAATTTAAACTAATAACAAAGAAACTTTCAGAATAGGTAAAATATAAAAGTTATTTGACATAAAATAAAAATGTTATTTGATATAAATTTTGTGCTTTAACAAGACCTACAGTTGTTGTGCGGTAAGATTTTGTCTCTCTCTCTTACGATTTACTAATTATCAAAAGACATTGACAATAAAGACTAATTTACAGACTATTCCTAGAAAATAAAAGATACACATTCTATTTATCATGAAAATAGCTTAAACATATGTATTTTAATCAACATCCTTAGTCATTTTTGAAAGAATAAAAAATTTGGAAAAATGTCCAATATAAAGGGTAGTTTGGAGTGGAGGATTTTCTTTAAAATCTCTGTCGCATTCTTGGAAGAAGTTGAACTTAAACACCAAGTTCGGGTTTTAACCAACCTTTTGCTTTTGAGTTATGCTATTCGTGGATACACACACACACACACACACACACACACACACACACACACACACACACACTTGGACCATTGTCTAAAGTTAAATTCATTGGATTCAGGGGTCACAAACGTGATTTCTGGTGAAATTACGATATTGAATTTTCAGATGGAACACAATACTTTCTCTGGTTACTGTAGCTACGTAGTAGAAAAAGTAAAAATGCTTACTTTGGATTCAGGGGTTTCAAAACGTGAATTCCGTTGAATCTCGTTATTCAATTTTTGGATGGAATGCAATACTTTCCCTACTTACTGTAACTACGTAGTAGAGAAAGTAAAAATGTTTTCTTTGGATCCAGGGAGTCTCAAAACGTGTATATCCGGTGAATCTCGTTATTCAGTTTTTGGGTGGAATACAATACTTTCTCTACCTCCTGTAGCTACGTAGTAGAGAAAGTGAAAATGCTTTGTTTGGATTCGGGGTGTCTCAAAACGTGTATATCCGGTGAATCTCATTCAATTTTTGGGTGGAACACAATACTTGCTCTAGAGAGCAAGTAAAACCTTTGTTTGGTTTTAGGGAGTCTGAAAACGAGTATTTCCGTTCCGAGTATTAATATCGTTATTAAATTTTTGGGTGGAATACAATACTTGATCTACTTACTGTAACCACGCAGTAGAGAAAGCAAAAACGCTTTGTTTGGTTTCAGGGAGTCTGAAAACGTGTATTTCCGTTCCGAGTATTAATCACGTTATTAATTTTTTGGGTGGAATATAATACTTGGATCTACTTACTGTAAGTGCGTAGTAGGGAAAGTAAATTCAATGGGGCTCAAAACGTGTGTTCCCGGTGAATATTGTTATTGAATTTTTGGGTGAAATACAGTACTTCCTCTGCTTATGGTAAGTGCGTAGTAGGAAAAGTAAAAATGCTTTCTTTGGATTCAGTGGGTCTCAAAAAGCGTACTTCTGGTGAATCTCGTTTTCTAATTTTTGGGTGGAATACAACACTTTTCCTACTTATTATAGGTAAATAGTAGAGACAGTAAAAATATGAGTTGTGGAATAGATAAGCGGCTGGTTGTCATTACGGCATCTTGCGTGCAACCAAATAGGGAAAAGTGTAACTTAGATTGTAACTTTAAATAATTTCTGACCTAAATTGTTGTCACGATGCACGGAAAAATCATACTTCATAAGGACATTATGAAAATAAAGAACATATGTTAGTTAATAATGGGTAGAGAAAGCAGTAAATATATAAAAGACCAAACCATTTTGTTTTAACACTTGCTTGTTATACAATAATATGCTGCCTCTAATTCCTAAAAATTAGTTTGTATACTGCTTATGTCGCTGTGTTGTAATGCTATTGCTGTTTTGTTTTCACAGTTATTACATTCTTACAGCCAAGTCTAAGGGAAAATGTGTTGGAATGATATTTTGTTTAGCCTGTTACATTTCTTAACCTTCCTTGTAGAGCGGGTATGAGCTGAGATACCTGGAATAACCTCTCGATAAGCACCCCGCTTGCCCCACTCCCGGTGCAACGGAAAACATTTGGAGCCATGTGTACATTGCTAGCCACTAGTTCCCGAGGTCGCGGGTTCAAATCCGGCAGAGGGCGATGGATTCTGTCGGGCGTAAAAATCCTTAGCATGACTTCCTTAAGTAAAACCGGTGGTTCCGTGTCGTATATTTACGACACGTAAAAGAACTTCAAGCCTGATAAGAGGCCTCTGAGTAAAAATATATAATGGGACGCTAAGAACCATAGCAGTTAAAGAGTGTCCATAAATAAAACTCAGTTTAAATTTTAAGCGTTAAAGAACCTACAGTCTACCTACTGTTTCTTAAGTCCAAGACCCGATATGGCCATAGAAGTTAAAGGTGCCGATATAAATGAATTAAAACGTCGTATGTAAAGTTTAAAATAATTACAATTTAATGTAGAAACCACAGTTTTAAGCTGCAACAAACCATTGTATTCACTGTTTGTTTTATTTTATTAGTAAATAATTATTGTACAATTTACAGTAACAAGCTTAAAAAGCTAGACAGCCATTTGTTTAATGTATACATATTACAAAACTGAATTTAGAATATGTAACATATAACTTTAAATTGCATAATTTAAAGGATTTTACTAAAATTTATTTTTTGCTCCAAGTACGCTAAATCCCTTAAGCTTTAGCAGATTCGTTCAGTATTCCGGTCTCGACTTATACGTCATTCGGAGATACCGAATTCATCCGCTAAAACCTTATTTTGCATACTTGATACATAAATAACCATTCTAAAACAATTGCAGGAGTTGGCACGAAATGTAAACAATATTAACAACTATAGTAGAGCAGCAACAGACAGTATCTAAGAAAATTGCTTAAATCCGCAAGACTATAAATTATTCATATGAGCACTAGTTGTCCTCCGTGGTCTGGGATACCATGCTTGTCTCTATATCCAAAGGTCGTGGGTTCAAATCCGGCGGAGGGCGATGGATTTTTTTTTCGGGGGTAAAAATCCTTAGCATGGATTGCTTTGGAAGGGAAGGAAAGCCGGTGGTTCCGTGTCGTAGATTTACGACACGTAAAAGAACCTCAAGCCTGATAAAGAGGCCTCTGAGCAAAATTTCCGGTCTTTCACGCCAATGTAGAATGGGACGCTAAGTACCATAGCAGTTAAAGAGCGTCCGTAAATAAAACTGAATTTAAATTTCATGTGAGTGCCCTTATTGTTACTTTTGTGTGGAGGCGACGAGTTAGACGATTCCTGCACAGAAGCCGCATGCTGTCGTGTCCCAATTTCGGAAACTTCAACCACTGATCCCAAGACCTAAGCTGCATAACCAATACAATGTGTAACATATCATCGATTCACAATCAGTACTACATACTTAGTAAAGGCATCTGCACTATGGGAGGTTAAGTTTTACATTTTCTTGGACTTGGCTAGAATTGTTCCACAAACGGGATTTTCACCCCGGTAAAGTTTGAGATCGACGAACTGGATATATTGATAGAAATAGTCAACATGAGGGTTGAGTAGTATAAACTGGAAGTGCGACACCAGTCTATTGCTTTCAATAGGAAATATGCTTAGCATGAACAACTTTAACTCCAAATCTTCATTGGAGGTGAAATAAACGGATTCGAACGCAAAGGTAAGCCTCTGCATGCACAGGATAGAATTAGGGCACTGCCACAGGTTATAGACAAATGTAACAATCCAGACTTCCTTCACATTTATTTCCCAAGCAAATCAACAAATCAGCGCAGCAATGAATGTGCACGGCATTAACACCAAATGGACTTAAAAGTGAAGTTCTATTTAAAAAGCCTTTTTTTTTCTAGGTACGACAAATTACAAAAGTACAGGGAGAACAGTGCAGAAAATAACTGCCTGAAGTCAACGATGCACAGAAGACCAGGCAAGATCGAAAGGTGTTTCCACACATTTTAATATCTTGAACGCAAGTTAATTTAGATTAGTACGTTTACTTCTATTCCGTAAAAATAACTAATGAAGGAAGATTTCTTCATGAAGAGTATTCGTATTTCTCGAAGCGATGCGTTAGCGTTCGTGCCTAAAGATCGGGTAACTCGGGTTCGATCCTCGGTAAATACATGGGAGTAATCTCAACGGGATGCACTGAGCCTCATTGGGGTTTCTCGGGATAAAGAGAGGAGCTATTTGACGAAGAATGATTACATATAAGAATCCAAATGTTCATCATAATATCCACGACGCACGTTTCAGATAAAACGAGCTCAGGAGTGTTCGGTAGGATTGGACGCTCTGAGATTTCCGATTTTAGGAATGCATTTGAGAGTTGTGACCACTGTTAATTCAATTCATTAAATTAGTTTATAATCGTGTACTTTTATTTCTAAATTTGCGTTTTTACCCTTTTACACGACTTTTTGTTTTTCTGCACGATGTTTAAGGGAAAGGAAGAAGACTTTAAACATAGTAAAAGCTACGTTTTATAATTTTGACTTAAGTGAAAGCTATTGAACAGGTTAAGAATGCGTCCCCAAAATTTTATAAAATTTAAAAAGGAAGTAACCCACCAAAAATGAAATACTCTCCCCTTTTTAATTTACAACAAATGTCCTGACTAATTCCTTGATGTGCAATCTTCTACCATTGCTCGTAGATGTGGTTTAGTTTTCCATTGGTTTGACTTGAGAAACCTCGAAATACACATATACTTTTTAGTCCTGTATCTTATGCAAATAAATGCAGGGGCCAACTAATGAAATTCAATAACGATTATGTGTATATAATTATTTTTTAAGTTCAGACACTCGAAGGTGTCTTTTGGAAGCTGTGAAGCGAGAAAAGCCTGTTAGGCTTAGCAGCCTTGGTTTCTTTATCAATGGCTTTGCAACTACTAGTGTAGACACCAATCTGACGTAAGACTGGGATAGAACAATCCCTTTTATCCTGACTTTAATGGGCAATTTTCTAAAAAGCCACCAGTCTTAGGATTGCTGAATACACCTTGTTAATGACTTGTGCTTGTACACAGAAAGTGATGACCAAAGCTGAGGTAAATGAAAATTGTTCACACATGTTTCAAACTAGTGATCCATTGATTTTAAATCACCACACTATTCGATGGTCTTATATAGCAGCTGGCGCTAGCCTTTTACTAACATTGGTCATCATGTGTAAATTCATAGCAAGGAAAATGTAGAGGTTGTAAGACAAGGAAAACGGAGTTTTCGGATATTAAGGCACATTTATGAGCAAACGCTTGACATTTTAATGAAAAACGAATGGCAATTATATATACAAAGCTGACACAAGCTTCAATAACTGAGAAATTACATGCATGATGCTGGGACTTAAATGAAGCACAGCATCCAGCCTGAACCGGAATAAAGCTGTGATAACCGCTTCAGATAACATCTAACAAAGCAGATTATCCCAGAAAATGCTGCCTAGCGAGTTTTGCGTTGCCGTGAGATTTAAGAAACTAGAAAACTGATATAAGCAATTTCTTTGTCTTTTTTTTCTTTCTTTTCTAGAAAACAGAGGAACCATATTCAGAAGCAATTTTTAAGTTAGGCTCATCCTTACAGCCTTAATGATAGTTACGTCCGTGCTTAAATGTACTCGTAGTGCAATAACTGGAGGGAAACGTACTACCTGATTTTCCAAAACATCTATTATTAGCGCAACCTTTTACATTTCGTTAATTAACAACAATGTACCGATCTGAAAATAACATCGAACATCGAAAGTTATTCTAATATCAAAAGAAACCTTAGCTTCACTCGCTCACTCTCACTCTTTCTCTCTCTCGTTTTCCTTATCCTTCTTACCCTCTCTGCGATTTTTCTCTTCTTCCACTATTACTCTTTCCTCCCCATATCCTGCCATTCTCTTCTCGTTCTCATCCTTGTGTCTCTTTCCCTGTCTGTGCAGCGATATTTTGAAAACCGATAATAAAACTGCTTTTCTGGGACCTAAATACAAATTAAGGTAAAAGTAAAAGGTTCTGTTCTTATAAAATTGTGCCTCTTCCTTAGGGAAAAGTGATTAATATGCATTTTCTCCTAGTGGGACCTACTTATAAGTTTGTCTCTCTCTCTCTCTCTCACACACACACACACACACACACACACACACACATGCAATTCTTGGATTTAAGGTAACTCATACTCATTGGTATACGCTTTCTATACAAAATCGAGAATCATCATAACATTTCGGTTACTGTTTTATTGTGTATAGATTATACAGTTTAATTAAACTTTTAAGGTTAAAAATTCTCACACGGAACTGCTCTGCTATATGTGTAGTAAAACTTAAAGTTTATAAAGTGCTTCTTATAAATTCTGTACACAAGTGAAACAAAACTTTTAAAAATCTTCGATTCAGTTTTAGGCAGAATATTCGACGGAATTCATTGTCAACTTATGTGCATAGTATATAGGTGCAACGAAACTATCCCACACATATTTTTTGTACCATTATTCCAGCAATATTTCCTGAAAAACGATTATGGAGTTAATACTGTGGTTTTATTGACATCTCCATTTAATTAACGCTTCTCTGAATTCTTACGTCCATTTCTTTCTAGAATACGCCACTGAATAGATTTCATTGCACTACATTTTCCACGACAGGCCTGGAAGAAGAAATAATATAGTTGGTAATTGACTATTTGTGGATTGCACTTCCTTTAACTGCTGTCTGAAGCGAGATGAAAAGCTTTGCTAAAAATATTCAACCAAGTTATTTTCTACATACCAAATTCTCGTATAGGGAATGAAGGTCACTTTCTTCTATTACAGTACCACTTTTGCTCTCTGTAAAAAGTAACCTGAATGCAGTGGTTAGAATGCAAACATGAAGAGGTAGAACCCGTTTCCAGTTCTTCCAGCCCCTTAAGGCAAACCGTCATCGTGCCAATTCCTTGTATTTTCGTTTTCTCTTCATCCTACAGTCTTTGCTCACGGTTTCCAGCAAAACGCACCTTCTGAGGCTAACTTCTTCATCCTTGAGGCATCACGGAAGCTAACATTACTCACTAATATTTCCGTTCTTCTTTCGGGATACAGAAGAAATACGTACTAGAGGGAAACAGCATACCTCAATAGAAACGTCTTGAAACCAGGATATTTTTCATTAGAAATGAAGATTTATACACTGATTATAACAAACCCAGTAACAAGGTACGTTTTCAGCAGCCAGTCTTAAAGTAAACTGAGGCTACGTTGCAATCCTGGTAGTTTTATTTTTATGAACGATAAAATCGTTGTCTTTTTTCTCCAGTACGGGTAGAAAAACGAACTAAAGGGTACAACTTTTATTGTTTCATGGGGAAAATACTTTTGCTATAGAGATAATACGGTATTTTTTTATAATTTAGGAGTTAGAAATAGACGGAGGTGCCACTAGTAATTGGAGCACAGCTCCGAAGTAGGTAGGCCATAGTGATCCCTTTTTGCTTCCAGCGTGACCTCTGGGAGGAAGGGATGAAGGGAGACCCGAAGGCCGACCAGATTCGGACGACGACGTGCGCTAGCAAGGTTGGGGAATCATAACGATTTCAACATGGTGTCAATCCTGACGCCGGCTTGCTCTGCCTAAGCTCGGCGCCACCCGGGGGTCCCATGGCAATCGAAGCAGCTACCAGAAATGGGGTCCCATCAGTCGCATCAACCGTCAGGGAGAAATGTTTTCAGAGCGCATATTCCACCTTCCTGCCGCAGCACACCAACCGCCATTGCCTGGTCCTACAACCCTGAAACAGATGAAAGGAAATAACGGACAGGAAAGTTGTGGTAGAAGGGGAACCACCCCAACATTCGCCTACCAATCCAGGGCACCCACAAAAAAATCATGGTCAGGATGGTCGGCCCGACCTGAATCGAACCCAAGTTCTCCCGAATGAGAGTCTCACACCTTACCGCGGAACCATCTCGCTCGGTTTTATATAATTCAACACTTTGCAGAAGACTTTTTTCAAGACCTGATTAATTTAGATTCTGAGGCGTTAAGGAAGCATGAATTGTTCGTGATCATGGATCACCGTATGTTGCATGATTGCTATGTGATCATGGATCGCCGTATGTAGCGTGCTTACCTTCTTCCCTGGCTCCTAGGATGGTGTCGGTGGTAGAGTTTGTTGCTGAATCGGTGATGACAGGAGCAATTGGTCACGAGAAATACGAAATCAAGCTAAAAGTGTCTTTATCTCTATACACATTTCCAGCGGAAATCAGTCACGTTTCAGCGTTCTCGTTGCAAAATACACCATGATTGGAAGCGAATTCCTTGTAGAAACGAGTTAGTGACTTGTTGCCTTGTTGCATTGAGTATACACAGAGTACCATATAAGACCTCAATTGCTAGGCAAACAGAAATAGCATTTCTGCAGAATCCGTTACTACTACTTATATTCTAAATTTTAAATGATAAGCTCAGTCTGTTACTAGTCAGCCAACTTAAACACACACACACACACACACACACACACACACACACACACACACGTGTGGTGTGAGAGAGAGAGGAAAATAGGTACAAAGTAAGGTAATAAAATACAGCAAAGTTATGTACTCCAAAGATGATCCAAAATAGATTACTGACAGCTATGTCATTGACAATCACGCAAGCAAAACGCGCAGCAACATTTGAGTAAAAAATCTGCACTAAAGATGTTGCATAATCAAAATTGTTAGTTTCTCAGCTTGTATTTTCCTTCTTATATGCGGTCATTGTATATTTACAACTACACTTTGATTTCTCACTAAAAACTAACACTGAATGCTATATTATTTGTGCGGGAGAAATAGTTATTCATATACAGAAGAAAGAGTGTAAATGAAGCAATAGCAATTTCACTATCACGACGTAATAGTGCGATACATTTAGAATAAATTCTTATTATTTTATATATACAGGATGGACCATTTAAGCTGAGAGTGTACAATATCCCCAAAATTGAGCGCTGTAGAAAGAAATGTCTTGAATAAAAGTTGTTTGATATTATGAGGGAAAGTAAATGCCATTAGTCATGTTTTATTTGGAGGACGTTGTGATGGTCACTTTAGGATCAATTTAAATTGGCCTTAATTGTAGGTTGCCATTTAAGTATATTAAATGGACCCTAAAATGACCACCATAACTTCCTTCAAACAAAACACGACTAACGGAATTTACTTTCCCCCATACTATCAAGCAACTCTTATTAAAGACATTTCCTTCTACAACGCTTAGTTTTGAAGATTTTGTACAGTCTCAGCTTAAATGGTTCACCCTATACCCGTTGAGCCTTCTCAGCCTGCGCATTGAGAAGTTATGCAGTCCCGGCGTTGTACAGACTATGCCGTAAACACTGTCCACTGCATCGCGTCGTATCAATTTCGGCCGAAATGACTGCTTTGCACCGCTGGGGCGCAGTAACTTGCACTTGTAGTAGTGCAACGGTGTGCGCGTTGGTCTACAGTGGTGAATTTCCCAGGTTCAAATACTGCCACTTGAAGGTGCATTTTATATTTAGTGAATTTAACGAGAACTGATAGTTTGGTATGCAAGTGTCGTTTCACTTAATTAGTTTAGTTATATGAATTTCTTTAAAACACAAATTGTTACTTGTTAGAATATGGTTTAATGGGCATCATAAATAAATGCATATAACATTGTAATTATAACTTGCAAACAAAAGGCATCATTAAATACTATTTTACTATTTAAAGCTATTCTTTCATAGAAAAGAAAGCCAATAAATTGTTCTTAGAGTTTACAAAATGCAGTACGTACATACAAACTAGATAAAGTTTGGATACCCCTATTATGATCATTGTGAACCTCTCTGGTTCCAAAGTAGTGCATTTAACAGTGACTATGACATTATGCCTGACCATCACACATTATGCCTGACCATCACACATTATGCCGGACCTTTACAATTTACCCGTTTCCTCCATGTGGTTATAAGAGGTGTTCGAACTGGCCACCATGCAGGCGCATGCAACATCTCAGTCAAACCATCATCGCCAACCTAACCCGGCGCAAGTGTGAGGAGTTGTAGGAAGTGGATATAGCGATTCCCAGTGAGATCGTAAAAATACGGGCGTATTGGATGATCATCGAATATACCAGCCCAAACGTTGGAACCCCATCGGACTTTTAAGGCCGCCTCTCACATCCAGAGTGGGTTTACAGTGCTCCAGTAATGCATGTTGTGGTGATTTACATGACCTGTGTTGTGGAATCCTGCTTCGTCTGTAAATAACGCAGTTGCCAAGAATGTGGATCTTGTTCAGTCTTATGATCCACCTAGCAAACGCCACTCTCCGTCCATGGTCCGAATGCAGTAGCTCCTGGTGTAGTTGAAGATGATGAGGGTGAAACTTTGCATGATGTATTCTTCACGCAGAAGATTGGCTAATACTGAAATTCCTGTGAATGTCCCTCGTACTACAATGCGGATGCTAAATGGCATAGTCACACGATCCGTCGTTGCTTGGTAACAGACAGGGTGATCTCTTCGTGGATGTGGTGTCTTGAGCACTGTACCTGATTCCAGAAGGCGGTTCGCAATTCGCAAAAACGTGTGATCTGTAAGGAGAGTTCTCTGGGGAAACCTCTGTTGTGCCTCCGTTGCATTCTGCTGCGCTTCCCCGTATACTAACAGCATGTCCAGACACTCTATTCGAAAACATTGTTCCACAGTGAGTACGAACGGCTGAAACTTCGTATTTATAGGCAAATCCACTCTCTAGTGTACTCGGAAAGTAATCATGATTTGCTAGATCGCTCTCGAAACATGAACAGAAATTAATAAAAAACTTATTTCTTCGCAGGCGTGATTTGAACTTCCGACCTTCACCTTGACTTTCCAGCATGTTAACCATTGTGCTACGAGAGTACGTTACTAATGAGCACCACCGTAGCTCTAATCAGCGGGCTGGTGAATGCGGTTTCAGCACCTGCATCTCGTATCGTCTGTAAAATGCAGGGTTGCCTAGTTACCAATCCGCAGGATGAGAAGGCTCACGCGGTACATATAATAACGCAAATAAGCTTCTGTTTTAACTTTCAGCGCTTTCCCCCCGCTTTCATAGCAGAAACAGGATAGATTACATTTTATTTCTCTTTCTCTTTTTCTTTTTAAATTAGATTGTATCTGAGAGGTTGAAGTTTAGCATGCTTTGTTGTACTTTACTATTCATAATAAATGACGGCTTTAAATCCTAATAGCCTGCAAACATGTTGTCAATTTGTGTTGTTGGTGGTGCAGTGGTCAGCGTCCTTGACTCCGAAATGGGGCAAGCTGTACACTAATCACGTTTATTATCGTCCTGCGTCATAGATTAACTTGTACTCATACGCTTTTAGGCAATAACGAGAAAGAAAAACAAACACAAAAACTGGTCATTCATTTCCTGTTTTAGGTGCAGTCAAAACACACTGCGTCGCCTGTTTCGTATGAATCTAACAGCCCGGTGTCTTCGGTTAAAATCTGCCTAAACGTGCTTAATAGAAACTTACATACAAGGAAATGAAAACCTTGCACAATTAACATTAATTATAATTTCTTTCAAAGCAAATATACAGCACAAGTGATAATCCTTTATAAGTAACCTATGGGTAGTATTGCATTCTACCCAAAAATTCAGTATCGGGCATTGAAGTTCTCTGAACCCAAAATTAAGCATTTTTAGAAACTGGCCCGCTCTACTCTTCCTGGAGTAGAGCGTATTAGAATTATCATAGAGGAATGCTGCAATATCCGTAACTCGCGCTCCTCTACAACCAGTTTCTTCCAATACACCTCGTATCTCATTCAGGAATGCACAAAATCTCAAGAGTATCTTTCCCCGCAATTTTCATAAATCCGAAGACCCTCGCACATCACCTGGCTCGGCAGAAATGCAAGACATGCACCATAATCACTCCTTGCCAATCGCTTTATGGTTTAAGACTAGCTCTTACGCCAATTGTGCCTCAAAAATGTGACCTATCTGCTACAGTGCAGGCGTTGTAATGCTTTCTACATTGGCCTAATTTCAACCGTAGTCTCTGTAAGAATGAATGACCATAGATGATCGGTTAATACACAGTCTCCCTAACGAGTCGCCCTCCATGCATCATCTCGTGGTGAAACAACTGCTTTAATGTTATAGATGCACTCGCTGCCTCAACGTCAGAAAGTATCCTTAAGAGATAAGGAGATTAATATTAAATTGAGTTTTATTTATGGACGCTCTATGGTTCTTAGCGTCCCATTCTATATTGGGCATGAAAGATCGCTAATTTTGCTCAGAGGCCTCTTTATCAGGCTTGAGGTTCTTTTACGTGCCGTAAATCTACGACACGGGACCGCCGGCTTTACTTCCCTTCCGAAGGAAGCCATGCTAAGGATTTTTACGCCCGAAAAAATCCATCGCCTTCAGCCAGGTTTGAACCCGCGACCTTAGGAACTAGCGGCTAGCACGGTACCACTAGTCCACGGAGGACGACTGAGATAAGGAGATGGCCGCCATAGCTTTGCACCGAACTCGAGCTCCTTCTAGGCTAAATTTGACACTATAAATCATTCAGTAAGCAATGGAGTTTTATCCAGTTGTTTTATTATCCACTTCATTATTTATTTTAAATACTATTCACTATAAGTATTGGATCATTAAAATGCAAGATTTCCGTCAGTGTACGCGTTACAAGTAATTCGGTTTGCCCAGGCTTTCCATCCAACTATACATCCACAATCACAACTTTTCGTTTTATTGCCTTTCGCAAAAAAAGTCGTTACACCAGCAGGTTGGCATCTCCAACCACTTATTAGTGTTGACGGTTCTCTTAGCCTGAAGAACGACTTAAATATCCGATATATGTGTAGCGTTTGTGTTGTGTCTGCGTTCTGATAATGCATATCGGCTGTTTATAGTGGTGGTTCTCGATCTGTATTTGTTATTTCCCAGCCATTGGTTTTATATCCATACAGATGAAGGTGTGTGCGCGCGCGCGTGTGCGTGCAGTTAACGCAATAATTCAGTGGAGCTGTGGGTTTTGGCATTAATAAAGTAATTTGTTTAAAAAACTGCTGTTTTTATATTTAACTACATTAATTACTTTCAACAGTGTTAAATAATATGTCATTTCTTTTAATAATGTATGTGTATTAATTTTTTCTGTGTTAGCGCTTTTGCTAATGAAAGCAATAATTAGTTGGAATCACAATATTAAACACAATCCTCTGTGTTTTCTTACAAAGCTAAGTAACTAAATACCCAAGTGAGCGTCGCACTCAGGCGCGCGTTACTACATTTTTTCATCATGAAACATCTTTTATTAGCTCTGACCTCTTATCTTGATTTCCTATATACTCGAGATCCGAAGCCTTGCTAACTCACAGCTTTTAGTGGGAGACGTTTGCTTTAATACTGAATATTGCTTTAGAACGAATCTGATGCTCCTTTTTATTTTCTCTACCGCTTACCTATTTTAGGTGGAGAAGTAAAAACCTTCATTGCAGAATCTTCGATATTGAGCTTTTACCTCCTGTGAAAACTTGACCTCTCCTGAATAAAAAGAAATGTTTAAAGCAAGTTCTGCAAACAAAGCTCAAATAAATGCCAAATTACATAATTTAGTCGCACACTGTTTAAGGATAACAGGCAAAAATTTTCAAGATAATCCTGAATACAATCAGTCCTTTTCGACGACCTCGATGGAAATACGTATCCTTTTAGATAATACCATGACGAATAATACGTATATATTGAATTTTGGGGGGAATTCCCTGTGAAGTCTCCTTAGTTCTCACTGAAATTTATATATAGACAAACACTAGTACAAAAGCTCCAGAGATCATCAAAATGTACCGTTTACGTGAAATGTCTTCCCAGTATTAACTTCTCCGAAATCTTTTTAATATTTACATTTTCCCAAGTAGAACTACCGCATTTGTGTTGCACGCATGAAAGTTTGTAATACTTCTTGCTTCTTTTTCTTCACATAAGCTTGCTACAGAGAGAAACTGAATTGTGGTATATACAGTTTGATGTGGTTGCCATCTGTTGCACTTCGCTAAATCCATATTGTTTATTCTGAAACAATTTCTGGGAAATTATCATGAATAACTTAATTTGAAGAGGGTAACCACTTCTTAAATTAATAGTAGGCATATCAGGATATAAGTAGTATGAGTCTTACAGATTAGATTTTTATTATATTAGATACTATAACATGTTTATTATTATACGACTATAATACACAATCCATATATAGGTATTATCATCACGCAGTTAAAATAATTTAAGTTTAACAGTGAGGTAGCGTCAGGGAAGACAAGGTAGATAGTGTCGACCCTAAATTTTGAGACAAACAATGTCTGGTCTTATTTCTGTTTTTAGGCTTCCGTTACATTCAAGGCGTAAAAATCCTTAGCATAGCTTCCTTTGGAAGGGAAGTAAAGCCGGTGATCCCATGTCGTAGATTTACGACACGTAAAAGAACCACAAGCCTGATAAAGACACCTCTGAGCAAAATTACCGGTCTTTCACGCCCAATATAGAATGGGACGCTAAGGACCACAGCAGTTAAAGAGCGTCCATAAATAAAACTCAATTTCAATTTCCCCACATTTAAATATAATTAATTTACTTTATTATACATAAATATCTTGGGCACACTTACTATATACTGAAGGAAAATATATATATATACGATATATATTGCTCTCTTTCACAAAACTGTCCCTCCCGGATAGACAATTTCCTTGTGTATCCACTCTGCTTCTGATACAGCAAAGTGGTTAAATATATTATATTACATACAAAGCGGTATTGTATTGCTACTTTCATTTCCCTTCCGCAACTGGCTTTTAGCACCAGCGCTCAGAATACTGTTATATATGCTCTGTTTACCCCACTCCTCATGTTCAGTGCCATTCTTTTGACTGGCCAGGGTAGACATGTCTATAGTTGAACATCTCGTGCAATAATGGTGCGTGTATATCGCCAACTGACGCAATGTTATATTTCTTCTAAGCCTGTGAGTATTTGTGGTAGATTTGTTTATCTATCTGTGAGTTGTAAAGCTGTGTATTAATACAATTAAATATGGCATATTCTGGTTAGTTTATACACCGACAATAGAGTTTTCCTCTCCGTTAACATTCATTATCAAAATGAACCTTCAAATAATAAACGGCACGTTTAAAACCTAAAATATGTCGATCTATCCTAGACCTTTTTCAGAAATGCGGAACAGTGGCAACAAAACTCCAAGTAGTTGTTACTAAGTACAGATGACTTAAACGTTGTAGTCCTTAAAAAAAACTCTTCGCCGTTAGTACTGCGGTGAAAAGCCACGGAGAGCCAGTAAAAGACTCCCGAGGCTAAAACTATGAAGCACACCGGAAAAAGAGGTCGTATTTTATGTGCAGATATGCTTTATATCTTAGGAAGAAGCAGAATTGTTCATTATTTGTCTGAAATCTCTCTTAGGCAAGTAATGAAAAACTGTGACGTGTTAATCGAGGGCAATCGTCAGCAGCAGTGCAACTAGGTGTGTATATATGTTGAGAGAAAATGTCTACCCAGAATTTCTTGTATGCTGCTGAAATTAAGTACCTATACATCCAAGTTGCAGTTAACTTTAAAATGGTGTGATCTAAACCGTTAACGTTTTGCGCATGGTTTCGTGGATCTTTAAATCATGGGTTCCTTGACTTTGTCGCAGTAATCTGTCGTGTTGTCTTATTTGCTGGCGCCTGTTAATGTTTTATTATTTTGAATTTTGGGTTCTTTGTCCTCCGGCTAGCTATTATTACTCAGTCGAGCAAATATCTCTTGAACAGGGCGTGTAAACGGAAAGGAGTTGGTACTAAAAATAACACTGATAAAAGAATTTGTTTTTACACTTTTATTGCCGTCACACTTAATTAATTTCACATATTGAATCTTGATACACGCCTGACAAACTGTTATATTTTCGAATGTAACTACAATCACTTATTTGCCGCGCACTATTAATTCGCGTATTTCACATTTTGTAACTAACTTTACGACGCGAGAGATTCTGTAGAATTGCGTAATGTGTACCTCATGAATGCTTCCTTAGAAATGCTTGACGTGTAACTCACGAGAGGGATTTCTTAGAACTGCGCGACGTTTACCTTGTGAATGATTCTGTAGAACTGCGCGATACTTGCCTATGGCTCAAGAATTTATACTCCCTCACCCCGATATGCCTAAACATTATAATAGAGCTGCTATTGGTTAATAAATCGCGCCAACATTAGCGTCTGTTTTATAAGCCAATCAAAATTACAAACACATATACTCTAGGGAAGATATTCCCTCCATTTCTAAAGAAAGGCGCGCTACCCTGACGTCATTTGTTTGTCTCTTCTAATTGATAAACAACTCACCCCCTCGCTTCATTGTTACCCGCTCCTATTGTCAGTTTCAGTGAGGCCGTGTAAACTTATTTCCTAACAATGCTTATAGCTAACAAACATCTAAAATCATTGTCATACAATAATGTTAATTTACACTACAATCACTCTGGCATTCACAGTGTTGTGATATAAAATACTGCCTCAACTTCTTTCTCAAATCGTAAATTACTTTCTCAAATGTAACATCGAGAAGTACCAATTACTATGAGGGGGATACTACAATTTCTGAAAGTAATGGAGGGAGGCGTTTTAACATTTTAATTTCTGATGCAAATTCGTAATATTTCCGAAATTATGTGAAATTACCAATTTTAGTGAAAGATTGGCTAGTAATTGTTCCTTTACAATATCGGGTTTTAAACCTCCATTAGCACAAAAATTGAGTTTTATTTATGGACGCTCTTTAACTGCTGTGGTCCTTAGCGTCCCATTCTATATTGGGCGTGAAAGACCGGTAATTTTGCTCAGAGGCCTATTCATCAGGCTTGAGGTTCTTTTACGTGCCGTAAATCTACGACACGGGACCACCGGCTTTACTTCCCTTCCGAAGGAAGCCATGCTAAGGATTTTTACGCCGAAAAAAATCCATCGCCCTCCGCCGGGTTTGAACCATTAACACAGCCCGGACATCAAATATTGTTCACATCGGCGTCAACCCTGTTAATATTAAAATCAAAGAAGCTCTGTACATCCAAATAAAGGAAACTAAAATGAAAGTAAACTTTTCAACGCATTTCTGCTTTCCTAGTGCTGTAGATTCTACCTTCACTTCTTCTTTCATTTTTAATATAACGCACTTAACCCTAAATAAAACCTATCATTACTTCCCAAAATCACACATAGCATAATAAAACAGAAATTTATATTGTAATAGTAGACTTCAAAGAGATTTCGGGTTGCTGCTACGCCAACGAATTTCTATTAATTCTGAGTTTACATAATATGTATTTCGCGTAGCCTGTGATGGCATTGTACTGAATGGACCGCTCCAAAATGATCGTTCCATGCTGAATTTGCTGATGAGTCTGTGATGAATGTTGCAGTTCCTATGAGCTTTCTCTGAATGGAGGATGGGCAAACATGACGTTCACAGGCCTTCACAGCAGCAGTGTCAACATTCAGTAGCGCTAGCAGCAGTCTTATAGGAAAATATAAAGTAGACGTGTAATAGCTGTATTAAATGCATATACACTGGTATTTTATTATGCATATAACGAATTCCAGAAAACGTCAAATTCAAAGTAAAACCAAAAGGGGCGAAAGAAATAAACACATCATTCAAAGAAGAGAGAGAGAGAGAGAGAGAGAGAGAGAGAGAGAGAGAGAGAGAGGGAAAGAACGAAAGGACAACCCACAATAAAGAGATGTCGCCAGGAATGGCGACAGCGCACCTACAGTTAAATTCGTTGTTATCAGTGAAAGGGTTTGTCTTATTAATTTTCAACGCGGCATAATTTCCAATAGTATCCAATACTGGGGGACAATCTTCGGCTTATGAGTCATTAAGCGGGACGTGTCCCGCAAACGTAAGACATGAACTTACTTAATCGGAAATATCCTTGTATTTGTAAGGTTCCGTTGCATTCTCTAAGCATTGGGCTTATTAAAAGCTACCGCTAATGCTCATTTATCGGAAAGGAACAATTAACAGTTTTTAACTCTAAATAATGCAGTTGAACTTGCGGAGTAGTGAACCACGGGCTCATAACAATAAAAAATATAAAGCGTGATCTTTCAACACAAACATGTCTCCTGTTTACGTCTAATTGCGTCTAAGTAGCACATGGTGTATAGAACTTTGCCCTCAGCTGTTTCCACTCCACTAACATATCTGCATGAAAAGAAAGCTGGTACTAGTGGCATGCTATAGACCTAAAGGTTAATTGCTAAGGTTAAAGTATGTGCTCTCTATACGGAAGAACCGTCCAATTATTAAAGGTGCTAACAAGTGTTCCACAAGTCCTTTATAATTCTTGAGGTAGGCAACATTTCAATCTTCTGAAGTCTATTGTTCTGCTTCACCGCTATGTGGTAAATACCGCCTTCTGTTTAAACAAAACAAACCTTAGCAACGGTAGCTATTTTCATTCCAAAAACATGATACCACTGCCATGTTACAATGCATGCCCCAGTCGTCCTGCAGGGCAGGACAACTGGGACAGGCTAAACCCCTAACTCTTCTAATGAGAACAATTGTGGCGCTGACTCCTAAGCAATTGAACACAACACCTGGGGCAGACTAATTCGCCTTAAGCTTCTAATGAGAACTGGACACTAGCTCCTAAGCAATACAAAAACAGGACAACTAGCACAGACTAAATACTCTAACCCCTCTAATGGGAACAATTGGGACACTGACTCCTAAGCAATTGAAGAACAGGACAACTGGGACAGGCTAAACCCCTAACTCTTCTAATGAGAACAATTGTGGCGCTGACTCCTAAGCAATTGAACACAACACCTGGGGCAGACTAATTCGCCTTAAGCTTCTAATGAGAACTGGACACTAGCTCCTAAGCAATACAAAAACAGGACAACTAGCACAGACTAAATACTCTAACCCCTCTAATGGGAACAATTGGGACACTGACTCCTAAGCAATTGAAGAACAGGACAACTGGGACAGGCTAAACCCCTAACTCTTCTAATGAGAACAATTGTGGCGCTGACTCCTAAGCAATTGAACACAACACCTGGGGCAGACTAATTCGCCTTAAGCTTCTAATGAGAACTGGACACTAGCTCCTAAGCAATACAAAAACAGGACAACTAGCACAGACTAAATACTCTAACCCCTCTAATGGAAACAATTGGGACACTGACTCCTAAGCAATTGAAGAACAGGACAACTGGGGCAGGCTAAATCCCCTAACTCTTATAATGAGCGTAAGGTTTCATTCACAATGGAATGTAAGCGCTAACGTAATGCAGCATAAGCGCAGGCGTGAGAGAATACCATTCCCAATGCAGCCGTAGGCGTAACGCAAGAAGTTTGCACGGGCTTCTAGATCCTTAAACTAACTGCGGAAATGTTCCGAGTGCACCGTAAGTTTCAAATTGAATAATATAACCAACAATACCAAATAAGAAAGTTCACTCAAAATTTTGTAAATAAGTAGGTCACAAAAAAACACACGCACACGCACACGCACGCGCACACACACACACACACACACACACACACGTCCAACAGCCGCCCATAGCGTTAGTGGCATCACGACTGTTTGCTCAAAACATTGAAAGTAGTTGTGAAGTACTATGGAAACAGGGCCATTATTCCGTATGTGGATAGTCAGCACTTTTGCTATCAATATGTAACACACGCACTTGCATCATGTTAGCGTTGCTGTCGTTGGCATTTTGCTGCCAAAATTGTAACATCATGGGCCCTAAGCCGCAAGGGCCGCAACTACGGAGCGACGACAGGGCGCAGCCGTAGGATCTGCGCGTCTAAAACTCAAATGATCTACTTTAGCTACATTTTCCTCACTTCGTGACATTCCGTTAGCCATATTTTTTTTAATCACGTTCGCAATATCTTCTGGCAAGATTTGCGCAAAAGCTAAGCGGTCGCCAAGAAGGGCCCAATGTTTTCGATAAAGCAACAACTCCTACACAATTTAAGAACCCAGGATACTACACAATAAAACTCCGATTCCGTAAATTTCTTGAAATTTCATTCCTCCTTCCCGCGTACGGAATAACATCTGGAAACCGCAGCAAGTTACACATGTGATGATACAGCTGCACAAGTTATATTAATGCAATGTTCATTATCTCTTTGCGCCTGAACCAAGAAATCTAGGCGCAGATGCCGGGTTCATCCACTAAATAAAAGAGGATTCAGTAAGGACACAACCATAACCTCATGAGAGAAATGAGAGATGGTGACCCACAATTTGTGTGGCACGGCCTAATGGAAGAGTGCACGCATGTACATTAGACGGCTAAAGTCTCGCATCGCGATCGTCTGCTGTTGAACAGCAGGTAATGCAACGAGAAAGAAATGCAGAATTCTTCCTCTGTGCACGCAACGCAAGCATAAAGTTTGGAGTTTGCAAACTCTTGCGTTGCGTGACTATGTGAATGCTACCATTAAATAACATGAATGCCAAGTCTTGCGCCTATGCTACGTCTGCGCTTACATTTCATTATGAACTGGGGTAGTGGCTCGTAAACAGTACAAGAACAGACAACTAGGACAGGCTAAATCCCCTAAACCTTCTAATGAGAAGAACCGGGGGCACTGGCTCCTAAACAACTCAAGGACAGGACAACTGTGGCAGTGAATAGGTGGGTAAAAGAGTATATATTATTTTGTATATCTGAGAGAGATCTGAACGCTATAACCGTTTCAAGAATGCACTTTGGAATTGGCCTCTCATGGGTTACAACTGTATTTTATTAGTCTATTTTTATTGCTTTATCTTTTCTCCTTTATGATTTTTTCTTATAATGATAAGCTGCACAACTAAAATTCCTCCTTCCCGGTGTTCAAGAAGTAACTTCTCTATTGTGTTTTCCCCATCTTCTATATCTTGCATTCTTAGAACGATATTTTTTTTAAAATTCGTTGAACTGTTCGTTATAAATCCAGTTTGTGTGTTAGCCTACCTTACACGCCCAAAAAAGGTGAAACTGTTCAGATGGCTGCTTCTGAAACTGGACACACAGTGAAATTTCTCGTTGCTTTAACATAGTTATTCCTGTCTCGATAATAAGGTTTGACATTGTATGAAGCTTTTGTGCCCTTCTATCTCGTTCTTTAAGACATTGGCTTTTTTTTTCTTTCTTTCTTCCAGAACGTCTAGTGAGGCAATGAACACCAGCAGTGCTTACTTGCTCTTCATCTCTTCTCCTAAGTAAACAGACGGATTTTCAGTCTTCACACTCAGGCTCCAGCTCAGATAATGGAGCAGTGGAGAAACTCTAAATCAAAGTGGATAAACTTAACGTTCGAAACTCCTTAAATATCAGTTTGAGCCAAAACCACCTCAAATTCTGAGAAACACACGAACTCAGCCAGCTAACCTTGCAACCCGAAAGAAATACCCATTTCCGAGTAGTGCAGCGTTCCTTGCAAGTTTGTTTTCCTGATATTTAGTAGTTCAGACTTTCAAAGCTTTTTTGCCTTTTGCCATTCCTTTATTTTTCTTTTTGCTCTGTTTTTACCTGTCGTTTTGACTGTTTCTATTTTCACCAAATGCACGGGCGCGTACGCGTACGCGCACGCACACATACACAAAAGCCCTAGGCAAGCCTCAAACCCACGGTTCCCTCACGGCAGCACAAAAGCCAAACACACTAGTGAGCATGGTCATGAGCAAGGTCTTTTTATAATTGTAGCAGTTCGTTGTAAATATGTTCTGAATTGCATTAGCAGTGTGCTGTTTGTGGCTTTGTAATCATATTTGTATTTATTTTGGTTCTTTCTTTCTTTACCCTGGATGTTTTTACCTTGTTCTATGCTCAACTCCAATATGATTTAAGGGACCTTGGGAGTGTTTAACAATTTCTGTAATTTTGAAAGTATTTATCCTTAAAATGTGTACACATGTTTCTTGTGATAAAGATACCCGTGCAAAATGCCAATATTATATGTGACAATTTCCGAGATATTAAATATTTTATAAAGAAATACAAAATGTTGGTGTAACTCTGGAGATTACTTCCAACATGCAGTTTGAGAGCAATAAATGCGTTCTTTTTTTTTCTAAAAGTAAGATAAGGCTAATTGTTGGTTTATAAATCATGTATTTCTTACTGTGTTATTCATTTTTCTTTCTTTTCAATTTGTCAATAAAAATTCCTAAACTTTCTATAGTTAAAATTATTTTTGTTTAAATGAGTAACATTAAAGGAACATTCTTATGTATTACATTCACACCACTTTCTCTACCCTATATCGTATATTAGTGGGTATACAAGCTACTCTTACCAAAGCTTATTTTTCTATCCACTTCATTTTAATGGAGATAAATCTTTGCAGAACTGGCTACATTACACATTTTGTTAATGATACAAATGGAATAGGGATAACCAAATCTTGAAGAACTGGACGCTATATGCTGGCCTTAAACTAATATACTCTTTCCATGCAATCGCGAGAAACAACGGAATATCGACAGCGCATTAAAAGAATGACAGAAATGAACGATTTGAACCATTAATAGCGGATATCCCGGAGAAGGCTTATGCCACAAAAATGTTATTGAAATAAATTGTGTGTTTTAAAGAGATCTACATTTATTGTGTAGTACGTTTTCGTCTATCACTTAACGTTTACCAGTTATGCAAGATTACACAAAATGTCTTACGAATGAAGAGAACGTTACAGGCTATTCCCAGAAAATTTAAAATATAGATGTTGTTGGTCATGTCAATATCTTTAATATGTTGTATTTTAATCAAAGTCCTTAAAAACCAGTTTTGAGAAAATAAAAATTTCGAAAAATGTTCCATTTAAAGAGTAGTTCGGGGGTTGGAATTTTTTTGAAAACGTTCGTGTCGCGCACAGCACACACAAACACACACACACACACACACACACACACACACACAAACACACGCTGACTTTTTTCTTGCATCCACATGACTTTCTCATGAACAAACTATTGTTACAAAGGCTTATTCTTCTATCTAGTTAATGTTAATCGAGTTAAAACGTTTGTAGAAATAATTTTATTACATATTTCCTTGTAGGTACAATGGGAATAGGGGAATACAGTAGGCTTAGGCTATAGTCAAATCTTTTAAGAGCTGGTCGCTATGTGATGGCTTTGAAATTCCGCCTCTTCGCATGACCTGGAGTAAAAAAAAACCTTCCCAAGGAAAGTACACGTAAGTACTTGAAATTTGAAACCATTAATAACGGATATCTCGGAAATTATTAACTCCACAAAGAAATGCATTTGACAAACTCGTGGTTCAACGAGATCCACCTTTTCATATAGTAAGATTTTTTCTATCCCATGCGGTTTACCAGTTATGCAAAAGTCATTCAGAATGAAGAGGATTTCAGGGGTATTCCAAGAAAATTCAATGCATATATTTCATTTGTTATGAGAATATCTTAAAACACATGGTAATTTAATCAGAGTCGTTTGTGCCATTTTTGAGAAAATCAAAGTTAACGAAAAATTTTCCAGATAAAGGGTAGTTCGGAGTGAGGAGATTTTCTTCAAGATCTTCGTGTCGCACCCTTGGAAGGTCTTGAACTTAAATCCCAATTTCGTGTTTAACCGACTTTTCTTTCTGAATTATGCTGTTCACAGAGACACACATAGACAGACACACGCGGAAATTTTTCTAACAATTCCTTGTTTCGGTTCAGGGGCCTTAAAACACGTGTTTCCGATGAATTCCAGATATCAAAATTTAGGTTGGACCCAATACCTTCTCTGCTTACTATGTACGTGGTAGGGAAAGTAGGAAATAACTCGAGCTGTAAATAGGTTATTCTTATGAAATCAAGCATAAGATATTTCACTAATATTGAACCATAACTTGTGTACAAGGAACAATTTATATTTTGAAAATATTAAGCCGAAGAAATGCAAAAGAAGCATGATATATGCCTTTAAATGTCACTCACTGACCAATTCAATGTTGTTAATACGCATTTAAAAATTGTAGAATTCAAAACAATAGTGTCATATGATGCGCATTGATCTTAAGTGTATTTATATATAAAAACCTATACTTCGACAATTATTTTCATTTTTTGACAAAATCCCAGGCCCTCTATTTTTAGCTTAAATTCTAAAGTAAATAGGGCTGGAAGATGAAGAGAATGAACGGAGTTAATACATAAATTTCAAATAAACACTTTCAACATTAAACAAAATGTTATGTGAAAGCTATCTTTTCAAGATAAATGTTTGTACCTGCGTTTTAGAATAATAAGGAAACATTTGTTGCACTTGGACCACATGTTTCATGTATAGGAATGCAGACTAAATGTCAATGTTTAAAGGCTATGATGCTGACAATGTCAAATTTGGTAAACATGGCAGCAAAGAAAGTTTGATTACTTGCACGATCGCAAACGTTTGTACAAAAAGATCCATGTGTGTATGCTGTGAACAGTATAACCACAAAAACGTTTACCTGGTTTTCTTCAAGCAAAGGTCTCAAACACGGATATGGCATGTTAAACGAGTCAGCAGGAATGACACACCTGATATACGACATTCTCATGTTACCAACCTGAGTGAAAGTAATGGCAATCCAGCATATCGTCAGGTTAAATAGTAATAGAAGATTCTTCAGTTAGCCAGACAAAGTCGAGTATTTTCACTTCCAAGTTTCTGCAAAGCACTTAATGCATGTGTATTGCACACTATTTTTTCGACAATACACACTAGCCCCTGCAAACTAGTGATCGATTAGGCACGCCTGGTAGTGTTGACGAAGTCAACAACTTAAGGCGACATGGCTGATTGCGCCGAGAAAAGTTATATTTAAATAATGCATGAATTAAATATGAAGTAAGTGTTAACAAATAAAGGGATATAAAGACGGTACGATTTAAAAGGCCAAATCAACTATCAAATATGATTATACTGCATGTCTGTGACAATAAATGTACATATCAATAGTCGCATAACGTCTGCGGTAAAAATGCAAAACACAAGGAGTGCAGGAATTTCAACTTCTTACGCACGAATAGCTTGGGCGGGAAGAGGATAAAAAACACAATCCTCGAAAAAAATTATTCAAGTATTTACGTGACCAAAATGATTCTAAAAATCCATTCTTACTTTCTCTTGCACCTACCTGTTATAGGTAGAGTAAGTAATGCATTCCACCCAAAAATTCGATTACGCGATTTCATCGGAAATACATGTATTGTAGTCCCGTATAAAACAAACGCACTTAAAAAATGTTTTCGCGTACTTTTTCGTGCGTGCGCGCGCGCGCGCGTGTGTGTATGTATGTGTGTGTGTGTGTGAAAGGCATAATTAAAAAGAAAATCGTATTTAAAATACCAAGGTTGGTACTTACGTTCAACATATTCTAAAGATGCAAAACAAAGATTTTCAAGAACATCTACACAATCCAAACTACTGGTTACATAGGAAACATTTCGTTATTTTTTATTTTCTCGGAAATGACTCCAGCGGTTTTGATTAAAGTACCACATGTTTAAGATATTTGCATGAGCAATAAGATGTACAATTTGAAATTTTGGGAATAGCCTGTGAAATCCCCTTTATTTCTCTATTTTTATATAGTTTTATATAAGTAGGAAACATCTTAGAGAGATATGTAACTTACGGTAGGAAAAGCTTTATTAAGTACCGATTTGTGTTAAAAGCCTTTTTTGTGGGGGAAACGTTAGACTTTTTGGAAATATTTGAAGAATCAGGGGGGAAAACGTTTTCAGTCCATAAAAATCGAAATTTATGTATTGCAGCTTTTGTATAGCTCAGTGTCGTCAGTATCAACCACGAGACACGCCATGGGCAAAAAGGAAAAAACCATCAAAAAGGGAAGAACGTACCTGCCGACGAACTCAAAAGTTGTGTACGAGGCCCCAGTCCCAATCTCTCGTATGAAATACAAGCAGCTGCAACCTTTAACGAGGTTTCTCATTACAACAATTCTTTTACAACAATTTTATGTAGGATGGGCGTGAGAGCAACCAGCAGCATGATGACGTATACTTGGACTTCATCGACAGTGATGACTGAAAGTGATTATTTTTCTGCACTAAAACCAATATTACCTACTTTTACCTGATTTCACCACGCCATACCATAACAATGATCAAATATCAGTATTATATACATTTTGTACACTGCAACCTATCCACTACAACTGTGAGCTTAGTTTCAGAATCCTGCTCAAACTACAAGGTGGAGGCCAAGCGAAAGCTTTTTCACACCCATTTTTATTTATTACTTACTCAAAATAATTTGTGTTTAGTTCTATATACATTTACCATGCTATAATAATAAAATCACGTTTCTAACAGTGTAATTAAGTCGTATTTTTAAAGAGAAGTTTTGTTTCTAGTCTCCTGAAACCTCATGATGAATGGACTGAAAGCGTTTCTCCGCTTGACCCTCCGTTTGTTTACACTTTTCCCGAGTGTGAGTGCGTAATCTAACGGTTATGTTTGAAATCTTGCATTCCACATAAAACTCGATATCTAGGTTTCACCGAAAACATGTTTTGAGATTCTCTGAATAAAAAAAGATTAGAAAGATTTGTATGTGCACACAGTGAAGAGCATAACCATGAAAGGAAATGTCGAATAAATACCAAAGTTGATATTTAAGTTCAGTATTTTCCAAAGATACAACAGGAAGATTTTTAAATAAAATCTCCCACGCCCATCCTTTACATGGAAAATGTTTCTTTATTTTTTATTCTTCCAAAAGCATATCTACCGATTTTGATTAAACTACTATATATTTAAGATGTTTACATAACAAAGAAAATATATGTATTGAATTGTCTGGGAATATTCTATGGAGTCCTCTTTATTCTGAATACGTTTTCTATCATTTTTATAACTGATAAACTATAAGAGAGAGACGAAAACTTGAGTACACTGGAAATGTAGACCTATTTAAAACACATAAATTATTTCAAATAACCCTTCTTGGTGGCATCAGCCATTTTCGAGACATCCGTTGTTATTGGTTTGGATTTTTCAATATTTCATATTCTGAAGTGCTATGACTATTCAGATTTTTTTCGCGATGTCATGAAAAGAATATGGAATTTCAAGGCCAGCATATAGCGAACGGTTTCCAAACATTTGGCTATCACTTCAGTATAATGAAATCGTAATGAAACTATTTGTGCAAACGTATATCTCGATTAACATGCGATAGAAGGAAAAAATATTTTGTAAGAATAGTTTGTAGAAGTTATAAAGGATAGCGGCAAAAGAAAGTCACATGAATGTAGCGGATCAATTTGCTTTCCTTTTACGAGAGCTTTTATCACGAATAAACAAACACATGAATAAGGTTTCCGCATGTTGTACCTAAGCACTTCTCGCTTGATGTATAATAATTTCTAAGCAAAACCATATTTTAAGTAACATAGGGTTGATAGAAGAATCCCTTTTTTATATGAATACTATAATTGTAACGGAAATATGAGTTTTTATTTAGCGGAGAAAGTCATGTGAATGTATAATGGGATTCTTGTGTGCTCATAATGAAGTGTGAAACGTCCAGTTTCACAATCCGTACATTTTGCCAACCAGAGATGAATATAAATTGCGTAGCATGAGTTTTAAATGCCCGTGGCCATTTCTACATTCTGGGTGCTCAAAATGTTCGACATGATGCATTTTATTTTCAATTTTCTTAAACATTTTGACGACGGTTACTTTGATTAAGTTTGTTTTATCTTAAATTTTGGTCACCTTTTACTCTTTTATTATTTGTTTGATTAATAATGCTCCGGCTATCTAGTTGTTATTTGGTTGAGCAGGTATCTTTTGGCAGGGAGTGTATCAGAAAGGAGTCTGAAAAATATAACACTGAACAGTTCGGCTTTAGGAATTCATTTCCTGTCTCAGCGTAATCGCCTACAAAGTATAACACTATTAACTTCTCAGCTTTGCCTCGCTGAAACTGTGTCTGCCTATAATATTTTACATAGTATGCCATAACTGAATATTTTGAGAGGTTACACCGCGTCCTTACATTTTACGTTAACTAATACGACGTATACACCATGGAGTAATCGGAGGAACACTGTGATCGCTTTGTAAGCTCTGAGAATATATGCATTTGCGTCTGGAGCTGTCTAAGCACTGAAACTAGATTCTGATTGGTTAATCTTTGGCCGATATATAGCGTCCTATTTCAGTGGCCAATCAACATAAATATAACATTAAGTTAATCTTCCTTAGGTTGAAACACGCTGAAACCCCTTACTTCCTACTTTCCAAAAATCCAACAAGCAACCCCAACGCGTCTCCTTTTAGACTCAAGGTTCTTTCTTTATGACGTCATCGCCTCAGCCTTCTTTCTGTATTGTTCAATGTTCTTGGCGAGAGCTTTCCCTTGCTGAAAACAGTTTCAGCTTTGGCATGCATATCTCACAATGAATCTTAAACTAATATAGTTTAAATATGTACATTTGTACATTACAACTGATTATATAATTGACTTGCACTTTGCATGATGTTTTATTTAAATACCCATAACCTCGGACTGTGATTACTACTTATGGTCTTTATCTGTTATATTGGGGTGATAAATAATTTGTTTATTGGTAGTTTTATCACAGTAGTGCTTCATTGTTCAAAGAACCACTTAAAAGTATAGAGAAACAATTTGAAAATTACTTTCGTTTAATTTTAATGAGTGTAGTAATTTGTGTATCTTGGAAACAATTTAGTAAATAACTAGACTACAAGTAATGACAAAGTTAGGCTGTATAGTACAAGTTAACGAACAGCCTAGAATGTGTTTTAAACACTTATAATACTTAAACGTGCCCCCGAGCATATGTAACAATGAGGGTGCACGTTAGATTATCGTCATGAACAAGTTCCCGTATACAGGATGCTTCAGGACTTCTGCGACAAACTCTGAGGAACGATAGATCTTGCAGAGGGGAACATTTTTTGTGAAGCTACCACCATCCTCCGATGCATCGTTCGGAGTTATTCACCCCTGTTTGAAGCTATCTGCTAGGATAGGTTTGAGAGGCACAGCTAGTACACTTTGACTTTGTTTAGAACGGCTGAATCAAGTGACATCGCCTCTTCTTGTCCCTTACCTCTGGTTAGGTTTGGTAGGTCTGACGCACAGCCAATTTAACTCAGTGTTTGTGAACAAATGCTCCAAGCATACCTCCTCAGAAAGTACAGGGACTGGAACCGAACGACTTAGCACCTCGTGTTCAGTTTGTCCAGTGGTTTCTGCATTGGAGTACCGCAGATCCTACATTTCCCACGCACATCCTGTTTACCGATGAGGCCTGTTTCACACGAGACGGATATTTCAACAGCAAGAACAGCCCTATCTGGGATGTTGAGAACACTCATGCAGTTTTCATTAGACATCACCAACAAAAGTATTCTGTAAACATGTGGGCTGGAATTGTTCATGATCATCTGCTGGGACCATGCGTTTACCATACCGTTTGACTTAAATTGTGCTGTGCGTCTCAGATCCACGAAAGCTAACCAGACGTAAGGGACAAGAAGGAGTCGGTCACTTGATTCAGCGGTTGTAGACAGACAGTCAGAGTGTATTGGCTATGTCTCTCAAACCTATTATACCGGATCCGCTTCAAACGGGGGACTCCGTAATGATGCGTCGGAGGATGGTGGTTGCTTGAAAAAAAAATAGTCCCCTCTGTTAGATCTCCATTCCTTATAAATAGTAATTACTAGCCTGAGACACTAACGGTTAGTAATATGGGTGCTTATGTTTTGTGAATCGCTCTGAAATGTTAAAAATTACACTAGGTTAAGTTTATTTTTAATTAATGATTATATTCTTCCTTTTAGGGTTTCGGCCCCTCGTGATTGTTGGCTAGGAGACGGCAGCTGACCTAACCTGGTTTAGAACTTTTTAAACTGCTTTCTTTGGTGATCGATCAGTAAGCACAAAACTATTCAGATCTAGATGTACCTTATACATGAAACACGTAGTAAAATAACATGCAGAGGATCGCCGCTATGCCTCCTCGTAACTGTTTCAGTTTGAGAATACACGAACACTGACAGCGGTTTATGAAATCCAGATGAATGCAGTCAGGCATTGATCGGAGTCGTCTGAGACGGAAGTAAGTATCTTTGAGAAGCATATCCTGGGGCAGAGGTCTTCAGATATGTGTGCTGGCAGGTTTGCATGCGGATGCATGAGAAGAACCGATAAGCAATGCTAAAATGCACCAAATAAGTCGAAGTATTCAACATATTTGTTTCAATAGTATCGAGAGAAAATGAATATTTTTAAACCAAAGATGTATCGAATGCAATTTTATAATATTTACATTAAACTGATATTTTTAATGATTTGTGTACCATGGAATCATTACACACTTCTCCATGTTAGAGCTTCAATGGCCTATCCGAGTTTCTCCCTTTCAAGTTTCTTTTATGGAAGGATTTTCCGGCCCTTTCTGCTGTCAAAAGTACTTGTAGTTGTAAAAGCACGCACATTTGAATAGAAATTAAACATATGTGCTCAATAAATATTGGGGAAGATGGTGTCAAACATTATCTCAACCATTGGTCGTTTGATTAAACTGCACCTCAGTTAGTGCTTCTGATTATTGTTATAAAATCATAAATCATTAGAAGACTAATAAGTTATTCTCTGAGGCGAGTGCTTGATTCACACTGTTTTAACATAATCTTTAAGAAATATTTTGCATAGTAACAATAACATAATGGTTTTAAGGGTGATCAGTCGAATAACGTGGCACTTCTACGTGGGCTGGAACTTTAATTGTGGCAACGTTGCTGTGGAAGGTCAACGAGAAGGAAATAAATTCTCATGTTTACTATGTGTTTGCCCATGTCTTACTCACCACTCAATAAATGGACTCTCCTTTTCGACTCAAAGTGCATGCGCTGTGTCGAGTAGAAGATAGATCTATATGGCTACCAATCTAAACTGTTGTGTGTTGTGTTTTCGCCATGTTCACAAAACAGGAGCAACAAAGTTGAAGATTGAAAGTGTTCGTGGTCGTACAGTAACACAATGTCATGCAGGTTTCGCTGAGGCATGTGGGGAATTCCGTTATTACACACAAAGTGGCGAGGAGGGTTACAAATGTGAAAGTTATGGTGCTTCTTGTGTACGACTGTGATGGAGTTATCCTAACACATACCGCACCGCAAGAGCAAAATGTTATTGCATAGTATTTCTGTTATTTTGGAGCAGACCAGCGTTGTGAAGAAAGCGGCGCCACTTTTCACAGAATCCTCCCATTATTTTGCAACAATCATTTTGCTCGGACGCACGTGGCACAACCATCTTTATCCTATCTGATACCTATCTGTATTGTCCCTGGGGCTGGGAAGTGCTTTTCCATCCTCCATATTCACCGGACCTAAGCCCCTTTTATTGGCCTAATCCCGAAGATAAAGGAATCGCTTCTTGGAATTCTGTACAGGACTGTTCCCGAAATTCCGCAGGCATTAAATCGTACCATCAGTAACATCAACAAAACAGGCCCTGAAACAGGGACCGTACGACTCCGACATTGTTGGCAATGGCTTATTGAAAATGCTGGTAATTACATTGTAGAACTGTGGAAGTTTTATATGTGTGTCATTGTTGTAATAGTAATAAATAAATTGTTGCCACCATTAAAGTTCCAACTTATGTAGAATTAAGTAAAAAATACGTTAATTATCCTGCTTAATAGAATGAGAATGAAAGTTCACGCTTACATTTATTTTTCTTGGAATTAATATAAAGTAGGGAAGGTAGAATCAGACGACTGAAAAATTCAATGCAATAGCCGGGATTTGAACCACGGATCTCCCGATATACGTCCTGTTGCTCTAACCACTGAGCTATTATGGCAATATGCCGGCACGCCATTAAATTCCCCAACTGATTCGCATTTTTCCCGGTAGACCACAAGGAGATCTCAAATTGTATTAAGATGGCATACCCCAATGGCGACTTACAATGTTGGAAGTACTTTTCATAGTTTCAACCATTATTAGGTCAATTAATTATGGAATTAATTTACCTATTTGCCGGCATGTTGCCATGATAGCTCAGTGGTAAGAGCAACCGGGCGGAGACCGGGAGATCCGTGGTTCAAATCCCAGCTATGGAATGGGGTTTTTCAGTCTGATTCTACCTTTCCAACCTTGTCCAACACACGTCTTGTGTGGAAGAACAATTAATTCCATTAATATGAAGTAGTCTTTTGCTGAATTAGGGTGGTGTAATGGAAGGTACGTAGGTGTAATAAATCCTGTTTTAACTTAGAAGCGTAATTTTTTTTAAAGAAAGTCGGCCTTTTCCACTTTGCAGCGTTTGCAAGTACGGCATACTAAGCTTTAACATAAAAAACGTGTTCTTTGAAGTATGCTGAAGCTTCACATCTATCCTAAATGACGTATAGTAACGTTAACATTATGAATTGCAAAACTATGAATCTTTACCCTTAGGAACTTGAACTGCAAATTACTAAGTTATTAACTTATTACTCGTGCGGTGTGATAACACGCTAGCATTTATATGGAGTTATCTTAATTTTATGTTTGTTTTAAATGCTTTCTTTGTGTAAATAACGTTTTTACGAAAAATTTAAGAACTGGAAGGAAGAAAATGTTCTGAAATAATGACCAATTATAGAATGTATTTAAATATGCAAATTGGACTTGCCCAATATACATTGTTCCATTTAATCATGGTGCTTGCAATTTCAGGTAACCTGTGTAGACAAGCATTAAGTGCATGTTACTATGACATCATTGATTACAATAAACACAAATCCAGCAAATTACGTAATCGCTCTGATTTCTTTTCTTCTGAATTTTGATAGCATTTTCCACACAGATATTAGTTTTAAGATTTTCACACCAACCACAGCATAGCAGCTTGTTACAGAACGATTTTTCTTCTTTGTTTCAAGGACATATTATGTTGTATGTATGTGGTCGTATTTTGGTATTTTGAATTTTGCCGGCGATGCTCAAATTGTCTTTATCCTAAGAAAATTTGCTATAAAGTTCTTCATCGGAAAGCAGTTCTTAAAAATGTTACGTAATCTTACAGCCTCTGATTCGTAACTACACATCAAAATTATTTTAAACGAGAACGGTAACAACTTGTCAAAATTGAAAGGAAAATGATAAACCATTATTTGTGTGTAAAGATACTGCTCGTGCTGGATATAGGGAAAGTCCAGTAGAGAACAATGACTATTATGACAGAACTTAACCCATTTAACCCTATGATACTTTCAGAAGAATTGTATGCGTATACGTATAACAATTAAACTAACTAACATCGTTGGAGTTGCAGAGCGTTTTCCCAACAACTAAACTTAATTGTAATGTCCATTGTTAACATAGTTTAGCTAAACAGAATCATAAGGGTGCCACAGTCGTTTGTATTGTGCTGAGGAAATCACTCTTCTGCCGCAATGGATGAACTGACGTAGTTTTGGATGGGTGAATAAACTTTATTATAAATGCTTTATTATTTACATTATTTTTATGATAATAGTATCTTAAAAGTTTAATCTTGTATGTAGTTGTAAAAACGTTACCTGAACAAATTTTCGTAGGTAGTATTTAGGGTCTTATTTCTAAACATGCTTCCGGAATTATCTGACATCTTTCCTATTTTATTTACTGGAAAAAGGATTACACTAAATGAGTTATATGAAATTATGAACAGAAATGATTATTTACCAAATAATGATGTAGATGTGTCCCTAACTCTCCCTCTGAAAGCCACAGGTGATATTCGTGATGAAGATACAAGTGCCGAGGATAATCCTTGTATGGATAAATTACCTGCAAGTCAGCTAAATGCAAGAGTTTTGATTACTGACCCATATATTAGGGCTTTAACTTAAGATTCAGCAATGAACAGAGATTCTTTTCAGAAAGAACAAGAACCTGGTACATCTTCAGTGTGGAGTAACAACAACAATAATATTGATAATCATCAGAGATCTCAATCAGTTACTCCTCCTTCCTCAAGAAAATTGTAAAAGGGATTCTGCTTCAAAAGGCAATTCTAGGAGAGAAGATAGTTATAACTGGACAAAAGACGGCATTCCTGAATCAACTGTAGAATGGCCTCTAATGAGTACCATACCTAAGAAAACAGGTATGGGTCCTTTAGAATACTTTGAACAATTTTTTGTTGAATAGGTCATTATGGTTATCTGTACCAATCGGTATATAGTGAAAAGGAACAGACTGGGTGACTGCAGTGAAAATAAAATGCGGGTTTTCATAGCTGTCCTCCTTAGTAGGCGCATTGTGGTCCCGTGGAGGAAGATGTACTGGCAAGGAGAAATTGACAGCCATAATTAACTTGTCTCTAATCACATATCAAGGCACCATTTCGATTTTATCATGAAAAATCATGTTTGCAACAATGATGAACTTGATCCAAATGATAGATTTGCAAAAATCAGAAAATTGTTATCCGTGTTGAATGAGAGATTCATAACACTGTCACCACAAGAGTGCCAACAGCATTCAATTGAAGTGTCAATGGTGCCATATTTTGGACGACATGTATGCAAACAGTTCAGTAAAGCTAAATAGCTCATTTTAAAAAATTACATTATGTTCAAATAATTTCATGTGTCTTCATAATGGTATCTATTTCAGGAAAACCATTTATATATGGATTTAAGTTCTAGTGCGGAGGTACCAGTGATGGATATCTTATATGGTTGCAACCTTATTATGGAGCTGGAACTTGCAGCAAAAAGTATGAGGGCAAGAGTATGGATATGGAGTTATATGCACATATGCCGATCAGCTGTTGCAACATGTTCCATATAGATTTTTCTTTGACAACCTGTTTACCAGCGTTCAGCTTCTCCAAGATCTCAAGAAAACAGGCATTGAAGCTTCTGGGACAATCCGTACGAACAGAATACCTAAACCTGCATTTTGTCTCCACCAGAAAAATTCAAGAAGGGGAAAGAGGAACACAGGAGTCCGTTCAGATAAAAATTCTGGTAAAGGTTTAAACGTGTATGAATAAAACAATTTTGTTCTCAAATAAATCAACATGTTAATTAATTTTTTATTGTTTCAGGAATATCAATCAAGTGGAATGACAGCAGCGTCGTTACATTGGCTACCAATAATGAACAGGCTCTGCAGTTGAGAACAAGTAGGTCGATTCCCCAGGGAGAAAAAACAAAGTTACAGTACCTCAACCTAGACTGTTCCAAGCGTATAATAATCATATGGGTGGAATAGATCGTGCAGATCAAAATATATCTTTATATAGAACTTCCATAATAGGGTATGGTATTTTACTATAATAGCACACCTAATCGATGTTGTTGAACAGAATGCTTGGAATCTGTACAGCGTAATGAGGGGCCAATGGATCATCTCACATTTAAGCGCCGTATTGCTACTGCAATACTTGAAGGAAATGTGAGGATTGTTCAAAGCAGAGGACGAAATTCCAAAGCAAATAAAATTGAATCTCGTTATGATGGGAAAGAACACTATGTTGCTGACTTACCAGTAGACGGCAAAAAGAGAAAAAACTCCAATGCAGAATGTGTAAGAAGAAAACCACCACTAAATGCCTGAAATGCGATTTAGCTCTTCATGTATAATTTTTTTTTGTCTTTCCATACAAAATTCCTAAAGTGTTGTAATTTTTGTTGAAAACGTAGTCATATTATCCTGGCATCCTTCTAGAAGGAAGGCCTATTATGACTAGCTTGTGAGTGTAATTGTTGAAAAATATGTTATACTGTGTTTGTAATAATTATGATAAGATAATACAATATAAGAAAATAAAAAGGATAGTTCAGGATTATCTGGGTTAATGTTGTTATTGTCATTGCAATTTTAATACAAGGCTGAAAACAATACTGAAATATATTGAAGGCAGCAAACCGTTATTTTCCCCCAAAACCGCATTTTAAATCTACCGCGTGAGTCTTCTCAGCCTGCAGATTGAGAAGCTATGCAGTCCCGACGTTGTACAGGCTATGCTATAAACACTGTCCACTGCATCGCGTCGTATCAATATCGGCCAAAATGACTGCTTTGTACCGCTGTGCGTGCAGTGATATGCACTCGTAGCGCAACAGTAGGCGGGTTGGCCTTCAGTGGTAAAGTCCCAGATTAAAATACTGCCACTTGAAGTACTATTTATCTTTAGTAAATTTGACGGGAACTGATAATTCGCCATGGAAGTGTCGTTTCCCTAACCAGTTTAGTATGTGAATTTCATTAAAATACAAGTTGTTACTTGTTAGAATATGCTTTAATGAAAATCATAAATAAATGCATATAATATTGTAATTATAACTTACAAACATAAGGCATCATTAAATAATATTTTACTATTTAAAGCTATTCTTCCATACAAAAGAAAGAAAATAAATTGTTCTTAGAGTTTACAAAATGCAGTACGTACATACAAGCTGGATGTTTGCAAGCCCATATTATGATCATTGTGAACCTCTCTGGTTCCCAAAGTAGTGCATTTAACAGTGATTATAACATCATGTCGTACAATCACACAGATAAACCGTTACAATTTACCCGTTTCCTCCATGTGGTTGTAATAGCTGTTCGAACTGGCCACCATGCAGGCGCATGCAATATCTCAGTCTAACCATCATCGCCAACCTAACCCGGTGCAACATGGCCGGTGTGATGTCACGGCAAGCCAAGATGATGCGTTCCCTGAGTGTTGAGGGGTCATTGGTCGCTCCAGGTACACGATTTCTTAAGGTAACCCTATAAGAAGAAATCTAATGGAGGTTATATCTGGTGAACGTGCTGGCCACTCTATTTGTCCATGCCGTCCGCCCCATCGTTCAGGGTAGGTGGCATCGAGATAAGCCGTTACACGACGGGCCGAAAGAACTGGCGCTCGATCAGGGCGCCCCCCATCATAGACTTCGTGGTACTATGTTGGTACCACATAGTTAGTCAGTTCTTCAACGGCACTTCATCCAGTAGAGTGGACAGCTGGTGTTTTAGGAAGTGGATATAGCGATTCCCAGTGAGTTGGCCATCATAAAAATATTAGATGATCACTGAACATACCAGCCCAAACGTTGAAACTCCATCGAACTTGTAGGACCACCTCTCGCATCCAATGTATGTTTACAGTGCTCCAGTAATACATGTTGCGGCGATTTACATAGCCTGTGTTGTGGAACTCTGCTTCGTCTGTAAATAACACAGTTGCCAAAAATGTTGATCTTGTTCAGTTTGTCTATGATCCACCTAGCGAACTCTACTCTCCGTCCATGGTCCGGCTGCAGTAGCTCCTAGTGTAGTTGAAGATGTTAAGAGTGAAACTTTGGATAATGTAGTATTCTTCACACGGAAGATTGGCTAATATTGAAATGCTGCGAATGTCCCTCGTACTATAATGCGGGTGCTGAGTGACATAGTCCCACGATCCGTCGTTGCTTGGCCACGAACAGAGTGATCTCTTCGTGGATGTGGTGTCTTATGAACTGTTCCTGATTCCAGAAGGCGATTCACAACTCCCAAAAACGTGTGATTTGTAGGAAGTGTTCTCTGCGGAAACCTCTGTTGGTATAGACGACGTGCCTCCGCTGCATTCTGATACACTTCCCCGTATACTAACAGCATGTCCAGATACCTTCCATTCGAAAACATTGAGCACAAACGGCTGAAACTTCGTATTTATAGGAAAATCGAAAATAAATCATGATTAGCTAGATCGTTCTCGAAACACGAACAGAAATGAATAAAAAACTGATTTATTCCCAGGCGTGATTTGAACTTCCGACCTTCATCATGACTTTCCAGCATGCTAACCATTGCGCTGCAAGAGCACGCTAACGAGCACCACCGTAGCTCTAATCAGCGGGCTGGTGAATGCTGTGTCAGCACCTGCATTTCGCATCGTCTGTAAAATGCAGGTTTGCTTAGTTACCAATCCGCAGGATGAGAAGACCCACACGATATATGGAGGATGTGCGACCAACTGATGTAATTCCTTAAGGGTTAACCTGAAAGCCCTCTTCAGGCTAAGCAATCCACGTAATACCTATTTTAATTGATTTGTTACTAACGAACAGTAGGAATGTGACAACATTCAGTTACAAGAATGTAACAAAACTCAGTTATCAATTTACATAGACATACAATAGAACAGCTTTATAAAATATGAAAGTTTATACTGACTGTAGGTTAAGAATACTCTTCAAATTTCACTTTTAATTTTTAGTATTGTCGCGTGATATAGGTGCAGCTTTTCTTGCTTTCACTTCGAAATTGAAGGCGGCATCGGGCGCATTATCGATTTACTGCTCCGTCAGATGTTTGTAACCTAAAGTTAAGAAACGTACTGAAAGGGATGAGTGCGAAACAGTATTAGTCTTTTCGAAAGATCCCAGCTCTCGGAAAAAGGAAATAAAAAACCTGACGACTCTTACCTGAGTTTAATCCGATTCTGAAAGCGATAGAAGTGAGGCCACACTGAACGCCTGGACAAATGAGCGTCGAAGGGATGACTGTACATATTGTCGATTTTAACGAAATAAAGGTGGTAAAGAGCTGAACTTGATTTATCTTCCACAATGCGATTTCCTACGTTGGCGAATTAACTCCATTCTGATACTTTTCAGCATGTTTAGAAAAACAAAGTTTGTTAATTGTTCTCTAAATTACTGTTCTTTTTAAAAGTCATTAATACTAAACTCCCAGATATGAGAGAAATGCCTTTAAACCTCTACATCTCTTCAATACATGTTTCTTGGTTTCAGACAGAAAGATAAGTTTAGTTCCAGGAGAATTTTTATTTTAATGTAATTGTTGTCTGTCAATGTGTATGCTACAATTAAACTTTAATGCTGCTTTGATCATCTGCCATACTGTTACTATATTTGTTTTTCCCTGTTTTCAATGTTCGTGTTTTTACCATTACCTCACTATTCTCCATGTATTCTGACAAGTAAATTAATAATATGTAGTTTTATGACGCAAATATTAAGAATAAGGAAAGACAGTAGAAGTGAAAACTAGGTATGCCTTTGCGAGCTGTATCCATTTCTCTATGCGGAATTCTATAGTGTAACCCGAGTCTGACTTTGTCACGTGTAATGTCACTGCACAGAGAGATGCTCGCCTTGGTCCAGGTTGGTCGGTTTCCCCTCATTACTTTGAATAGAATGCTCGCGATGCATTTCCCATGTTTTGACGAGTATAGAGCAGAAATTCATGTCGAGCTACTTCAATGTTGCTTTCTATGCTTCACTTCGAGCTGGTAGAACACACTAATATTCCTGATAGAGAAGGTGGCTCGGCTCGGTTTGAAAAAGTTCAGCTTGAGCGGTGTCGCGTGCATCTCTCTCTTTCCATTCAGGTAACCGTCGCAGCTCGCGAAGGAGTCTCGTTCCCCTAATTAATAAGTGCTCAGAAATAGCAACACTTATAAAAGTCATAGGCGTTTTATAAACATATGTTGGTGCAACAACGTTAATATACTAGTGCTACTTAAAGTGTGGGCATTCTGGGTTTCAGAGCATGGCGTTACATTACAATAAATCGATTCAACACTTCCATATGCAAAAAATTATTTAGCTAGATTTTCGGTGATCTCAAACATAACTGGGCAATGTATTTTACACATTAGACTTTGATTAATGTATTAACTCTGCAATGCTATTTACGTATACATATAATATACTTTCTGTATATATCACATGGTCAAACGGTCCTATGTAATTTTTTCCGCTCAAAACCATGATTCAACTCGTTAATGTAATAAGTGTCAAATTATAACACTTACTTTGTTACAAATCTTAAGTAATTGCCTCACCAATCAAATGGCAAGTTATTTTAGATATTTTATTCACACCTGTCAAAATGCTTTCAGTTATATCAGGTTCAATGCAAGTCGTTCTAAAAGTCACAATTAGTTGCCAGTAGGTAGTGAAACCTAACACAGATATATCCTAATCAGCCTAATGCACATGGTAAAATATTTGTTTCTTATATTAGCAGTTAAATAACATTTAACTCAAACCATAGTTCAAAGCAGTGTATATTCACTTCTTTATACTGCAGCGTCACAGGGCTGTGGGCGAATCCCAGGTATCCGAGTGAGGCAACACTGGGGAAAGAGTTGAAATTAGGGTACATAGCGAATCTAGATTAACAGAACGCTCAAGCTTCACAGTGTAGGATATTTAAGCTGACCGAATTGAGGTCAGAGGGACAGACCGTCAGGACACCCCATATAGAACTTCTCCATGCCGGTTGTGGTCACGGGTATTTTTAGAACTCATGAATAAGACTCACCTTCACCACCAGCCAGGTATGTAATAAGCTGAGGTACTTAATGACTCTGGGTCGTAGGTCTTTGGAATAGAATAAAAGGCTGAAGACATGGGCAACAGCTTTACGTAGTGTTCTAACTGCCACACGAATCCTCACCCCTTCCCGAGCGCCCCTCCCTAAGCGACTTCTCTACCTCTGAGCACATCCCCCTCCGCCGTGTAGCAACCGTATTTCCCGGGTCGTTACAATACTTGACTCATTGATTTGACTCTTTGCTGCCAAATGAAAGTTGCCACAAGAAATTCAGAAAATGTATGTTATATCGTGCAGAATAACTGGATAATTCCTTTGGGGGATGTGATTGGTCTTATCTTAACCCGCCCTAGTAGGTATAAAATCATTTTTAAAGGTTTAATTAGTCCTGAAAGCAGGTTTAAATATTCTACAACACCTTTCAACCCTTCTGGCCGTCTTCGAGAGAGACCAATGAACATAAGGTAAAAGAAAACCTCAGAGAAACTGCCGCATAAAGATCAATGCGGTAAACAAATTATTCTTTTTTTAATAAAATATATGTAAAATTTCAGATGATGTTCTGTTCATTAAACGATGGGAGTTCGGCAATTCTTATTTTCAAATCACAATGAACGATGAGCTTAACGGATAGCTTAGAAATGCACTGCTCAGCAACTTCATTTGAGATTTTATAACAACCACACTAGCTAATGTAACATAAGGAAAATATAATTTGGAAGAAGCTGAAGCTGTGTCTATTCAGAATACCTTTTCTTTAGTTATTTTCAGTATCAAGGCAGTTTAAGGCACTGTATATTGCGTTTCTGCTTCTTATACGTCCCACTTAGTTATACAATTGACTTTGTTATCGAGGGGCTTCAACCTCGTATGCCATATTCCTTTCATCGTTTCCATCATAACCATAAAAAATGCAATGAGGGACATCTAATGACAAAAAATCAGCCGTTTAATAATGTCTACATACGTAACTACTTTGTTGAATGTTAGCAATGAACAATGTTAAATGCTCTTCCAAAGTCACCGAAACGTTCGGTAATTATCGAAAGTATAGCCTTAAAATTAAAAAACGGTGCTGCCATCTTTCCAATATTCAACAGGAATAAAACCTTGGAAACACAGGGAGATACTCGCGACGTTTGACGGACATTTTATATAAATGTTATAATTCTGCAGTTTTTAATTTTTATTTGAAATTGCACAACATAAAACTGACGTTCCTGTCAACAGGATTGCATAGAACATAGTAAGCATATCAGGACATAATACATTAAGATATATCATATAGCTATGAAATACACCAATAAAGTAGGCTAATGTGGTAATCCTTAATTTAACAACCGTCAATCACACTCCAATATACTTAGTTAACGTTTTTGGGTTTTTTCGTTTCACTGAAAATATCGCGGGTCTCTTTTTCTTTGGGGGGGGGGTTCCATTTATCCATTTATACCCCGCTTTTAACTACATTGGTCTTATCGGCGGCATTTCCTTTGGAAATTATTTCCTATTGGCAATGGTGTTAACTCGTATTCTCTTGTCATTGGGTTTCTTGCACTTTTTGGGTTCTAATCATCAGATCACACACACATACACACTCTCATTCATACTTCGAGACTATGGGGAGGATAGAGAATAGTCTTGGTTAGAGAAAAATTCCCACCCTCGGCCGGGAATCCAACCCGGGACCCCTCGCACAGAAGGCAGGTGCTCTACCGACTGAGCTACGGGGCCAGCCCATCGCGGGTCTTCTAAAATACTTCTAAATTAAAAAAAATTATCAGCCAACAGCCAATCCTATATTTCACAACAAGCTCTCTAATTGGTTGAAATGATTTGGATTCATAGTAAAAGTTCCTTTTCGGACAAATATAACGTATACTAATATGTTTTGTTACGGAGAAATTGTTACAACTGATAGATATATTTTCATATTTCGTGTTTTCCTATTTCTGTATCGGGCGGTAAAATGCTCCGAAAATGCAACAAAATAAATCCAGCAACATTGTTCTGGTTTTTAGTTTCATCGCATTTTCAATATTAGTAACATAAAATATGTTTACCTGATTAACTTGGTTTTCCTTATTAAACTAATGCTATTTTTGTTTTTATTTAATGTGCACTGGGACTGCGGTTTTATTTGAAAGTGAGGAAATTAAAAATTTTTGTGCTTTTCCATATAAGCAGAGTATGGATTTTGGTGAGCATATTTGTCTTCAGTTATTATGCTCCTTTCTCCATTTGTTAAAGAACCAGCGACATTTTAAGATCTTCTGCACGTAGTCTTCCTGTCTGTAAAGCAGCCACTTTTTCTCCAATTTTCCAAATCGCAGCTAATGCAGCGTATTTCATATTTAGCACTTAGAAATACTAACCAAAATTATTATTTTTATGCAATATATTTATTGTCATTTGACGCAAGTTAGAATAGCTTTCTAATGGTACCGATTTGATTCGGTTTCGTCTAATGGGCACTTACTGATGGACAAAGTTCTGTATACGCCAATAAGGCTATAGCATGCATAATACTTATGGTATCGATTAAATTCAATATGTAGAGGAATCTAGAAGTAATGAGAAGATGATTTAGTAGGAGGATTCGATATGTAAGCATGGATCATTCGAGTTTTAGACGGGCAGATCCTATGGCTACGCCTTGTCGTCGCTTCGCAGTTGCGGCTGCACTCCTATACTTCTATAAAACATCCCTCGGTTAGCTTTGCGGCTTAGGGTCCTCAATAGCGTCTCCGGTCTGGACTCATATCGAATCTTATCCAACATGGCGGGACTATTGACGGATACGGAACAACATCGTTAAATTTATATTCAGCTTTCTGCCTCAGAGTTGCAATATTGGGTGCACTAGACGTTAAAATAAATCTTTAAGAGCACTTAAAGTAGTTTTCTTTACAGAACGAATGAAATTGATGATATTTCTCAAAAGACCATAATTTCCCTGTGGAAATCCTAAAACTTCAGTTGTGACATTTACTGGGACTATTCTGTTATTTGCATCTTTGGGCCTGATATCTGCAAGAGTTGTTTGAAATGCGCACACTGGCATTCATTTTATTTTCCATGATATAAATTTTATGCTTTCAAAATGCTAATAGAGTTTTCTTATATAAATTATTGTATCATAACCACTCGTTCTTTTCATATAATATGATCCTTATGAGTAGAAATCGGTTGGTGTTACGCAAGATTGTAATCCAATTTTGAGTGAATTAATTGCATCCATATTTCCTGAAACGAAATTTAATGTATAAGAACATTTTCTGCAGTACCATTCGATCCAGCGTCCACAATTTTGAACCGAGACCCTGTGGCTTGTGCGGCTCACATTTTTTTTAATTTATGATGAAATTATATTTTATTTTACAACTTTCTCATATTCTATTAACAAATTCGTCAAACTAATGTTATCTGAACAATTACACGTAAAGCACGACATAAACACCAGCCGGTACTTGAATACCCACTTCTGTTTCTTGACCGATATAAACACGGGGACTAATGATACTATATTTCTAGGAATGTGATACTTCATTTACAGGATGGACCACTTAAGTTGACACTGTACAGTTTCATCTTAGATGGTCCACCCTGTATTTATATGCACACACATAAGCAACACACACTTTTTATTATATACAGTAAATAATGTAGTTACCGTTTGCCTATGTCCGCGGAGCCAAAAGCGCAGCAGCCACAGCCACTCTCCAAACTTGGTGCAGCAGTCGGCCGTGACCCTGAGCTTTCCCTGTTCACTGGAAGTTCATTATCCTTGGCTCACACTGGTAAGCAGGTTCGCTCTGCAAAACGTCGAACTTGATACTGGCAGTCAAGTGGGTGGGTAGTTAGCACGTGGGGTGTCTTACGGTGCGTTGCCCGACATTGCATTGCTGACCTACTCCCGGTTAGTGCCGAGGTGCGGCTATAGAGATCAGATTGAGGTCGTCTTTGGTGGGGTGGTGGATTTCCTTCCTTCCTGTCTGCAATTGGTCATCGTCGACATACCGGTTTAGAATAGTAAAAGTTCAAATTGCTTTTCCTGCCACTTGACAATTAACAATAAGCAATTTGCACACAAATATACTACTAAGGGTGGGAATAAGTGAATTTCATTTTTATATTACTGCACGTACTACTACAAATGTATAAATCAAAATCAATCACGACTATTAAAACTATTTCTAAATATTTTCAAAACACATACCTAAGGAAAGTTTTACGCTTCATCTGAAACAAAAATGGCTCGTCTTCAAAATTTGATATATTTGTTTACATATACCGACAAGTACTTTTGTTAACAAAATTATGATCATTATATTTCCCAAAGAAAAATGAAACTTAAGAATACCTTTTTGGCTTATGCAATCTAGGTTAATATACATTTCGTAAAAAAAATGTTCTGGAATATGTGTGCTAAATTCAAGCTCTCTAAGCTAGTGGCTTCTCTCTATTTCTTTTTCCTTTCTTTGGTTTTTGAGAAATGTATTTATTGAGCAGGCAAATAGCAAGAAATAACCATTTTCAGTAAAAAAGATTTAAGTGCTCAACATAGCATGTTCATACATAATGCATGTACATACAGTCGTCAACGATGGTGCCTCGATATAAGCAGAACAAGAGATTGGTTTATCCTTCTAAGTACTTGGCTTTGAAGTATAAATATGTGTATACTGTGCAAAAGTATAACCTTTCAGGAACCTCAACCATTCAAACGAAAACACTACGCAATATTTAATAAAAACCACAGTTTTGAGTGGATCTTTAACACAAAAGAACTTCACTTAATAAGATATTTAAATACGCAAAATCTTTACAGCAAATTGAATTTGAATTTTACTTAAGACATCTCAGAACTTACACAGTTACAAAAAGAGAAAAATGAATTTTGCATGTTGCTTTTCGGCACAACAGGGCTTTATAATTATATAATTAAATAGCAAGAAATGTTATTTAAACTTCCATAAAAGAAACTGAAGCAAGCATTATTACTGCTACAGTATAATTATGTAACATTATTTGTCGCAAAAATATACATTTTCGGAAAATAAGGGACATCAATACAATTCGGAGGTAACTGCTTAAATAGTAAATCCAGAACCGACCATCCTCAGCACTTAGCAGGCCGGCGACCTTGTGTTTGTTTTCATAGAATCACCATCGCTGACGGTGTCTGTAATTACCTTCGCCGATGGTTGCTCGCTACCTGGGTAAGGCATAAACAGATGGGGCAGTCGTGGACAAGTAATTTAGAAGTGTAGGTTTTGGAGGAGGGGGCGTCGCAGACGAGTGGTTAGATTGCTCGCCTCTCACTAATGTGACCCGGGTTCAGTCCCAGGGACCCGCATGTGGGATTTGTGGTAGACAAATCTGTGCGGTTTTTCTGCGGGTTCTCCGGTTTCCCCCGCCATGTTTCATTCCATTGATGCTCCATCATCGCCTTTCCTATTATTCATCTCTCATCTCAATCTATCATCTAATTTCTCGCTCTCATCCCGGGCGTGTGGCTGATCACCCACCCTGGTCTCTCGCTCTCTGATCCCTAGGCCCTCTGCCCTCCGTTAGGCATCTGCCACGGGCGTTGTGGTACCTTCTGGGCAGTGTGACTCATCTGTTCTGGTGGACGTTATGGAAGGAAGGCTCTGGCCCAGTTGGGCTGTTTCTGCCTTGTAGTTAGGTTTTGGAGACCAGTTTATCATTAAAGGCATGACACGTACATTTCGTTTAAAACAATGCAGAATAAATTACAAATCTAGGTCTTTAGTAAGCTTTGTAGGATTAGCTGACTTCTACAGTATATATGTACGTTTGCATAGAGGTATAACGTTTTAGGAACCTTAAACATTCAAATGAAAATACATTAACTACGTAACATTGTAATTAAACACATATGAGTCGATTTCTTTCACACTAAAAAACTTCACACTCTAAAATATGTAATGCATTTGTAATTAATATACATTTGAATGCAATTAAGACATATCATAACTTAAATGTTTTCAAGTAGGAAAAATTACTTGAAACGTTACTTTTGGTATGCATGAGACCTTCAGATTATATTTGTAATTAAGTAGGAAACAATGCTATTTAAAACATTGTAAAGGAAACTAAAATATGCATTATTATTGATATAACATAATGATACACAAAAGTATAGAACATTTCCAGGGTGATTAAGGAACATCAATACATTACGAACGGAACTGCTTCACTAGCCAGTCCACGCTAGGGATGCCAGCCTGTACGATAAATTATTATAAGGACAAATGATAATTTTAACATCTGTAGAGCGTACGACACTGGCAAAATATGCATACTTTTAAACCTATTAATATAGTGTTACTCACGGCGATATGCATTGTACGATATTCTATGTCTATTAATATTGGTCAATAATCAATCAATAATTAATATGTTCTACTTGTCTTTATTAGTTTAACGTCCTTTAACCAGGTAGGTCATATCGGACTGTGAATGAACGAAAGCGTTGAAATAATGTTCAAATAAGCCCGGTGTCCCTGCAGCTTACAGTTACCCGATATTCGTCTTCTCAGCATAAGGGAACACGCCGAAAACAATCTTATACAGGTAACTCATCCTAACCGAGATTCGAACTCAGAACCTCACGCTACTTCCACACCAAGGTAGGCAATTTTATATTTTTTCGGTGTTGGGAGTACGTTTAAATAAGCATGCATTCTTAGGTGTGATGCGTATTTGTTCTGGGATTTCCCCTTCTATGGCAAAGTAAGACGTTATGGCTTTGGATATATGCACCACTGTGGAGTGGTTGATATAGGTAATTGCGGTAGCGCATGTCGGTTGAGTCAGTTTTAGCGTTGTGTTTTAAGTTTCAAAAATTGTTTCACACATAGTAGGCCTTTCTTGTCAATTCTTTTTTAATAATTAAAGAACTTTAAATATAATACTGGCAAACATTGACTCTGCGGTGTAAAGGAAAATATGTGACTTTAATGGAAATCAGCGCCCTAATTTAAAAAATTGAAGTCCGTTTTTGTCTGTCACATCTATGTAGTTTTTATGATATGTGCACACACACACACACACACATATATATATATATATATATATATATGCTAAATTCATCCAGTTTATACAACTCACTGCTACGTTTCATTGTATTATTCTATATCTGTTGTTGATTTTCCTCCTAATCGGCTCAATTCCGTCCTCCCTTATCACCCAGATGTTTATGTTTATATTTCCAGCATTTATCAGTTTTGTACTATGAGTCAGGTCTGTCTTCTTGTGAGGTATTTATGTTTACATTTACAGCTATCATAGATCTCAACTACAGTTGAGCTGAAAACTTGTGTTAATACGCACGTTCATCTTCCATATGTGTAGTGCTAAAATAAAAGTCCGTGTATGACTTGTACATCAGGATTACGCAGGAGACAGTGTCTAAAAGATCCTCAGAAGTATTGTTGCATTTGTGGATGTTACGTGTTTGACAGGAATGTACGTAAAATGGGTTCACAAACAAAGAAACTATATTACTCAAAGAGAAAGTTTAAGATCGCGATAAATCGTTCGCGCCTTACGTTGCATGTAACAGTTGTGTTGAGGGATTACGTCATTGGTATGAAGGAAAACGGAAGGCAATGCCGTTTGCCAAACAAATGATATGGAGAGAGCAGCAGAATCACCATGGCGATTGTTACTTTTGCATGTGCAAAGTGCTGTCTATAACAAAAAAAAAAAAAAAAGGAATTAAATATCAAAATCTGAACTCAGCTACATGACCTATTCCTCATGGACCCGAAATACCCATACCTACACCACCAGCAGACCTCAATTCTAGCCAATCTGAAAGCAGCTCTGAGTTCCGACAATGAGTTGGTTTCTGATCCAGAATTTGGTAATTCATCACAACAGTTTAATCAATTTGAGCTAAATCATTTAGTGAGGGATTTAGGCCTCATAATACAAAACAAAAAAGGTTAATTACTGGGCTCAAGACTACAGGAGAAGAATTTGTTATCACCTGGCATTACATTTTCGTGGTGTAGGAATCGTGACATACAGTTTCACAAGTACTACGCAGAAGAAGAAGAACTGTGTTTTGTGTGGATGCGTGTAATCTTATTCAATAGTTGGGTAGGGAAGAATATGAGCGAGGTAACTGTCGTCTTTTTATAGATTCTTCCAAAAAAGTCTTAAGGCAATGTTATCTCATAATGGCAACAAGTTAGCTTCAATATCGCTTGCACATTCTACGAACCTAAGAGAGTCTTATGAAACTCTGAGGCGTGTTCTTGATAAAATTAAGTACCACGACCATGAGTGGCAGGTATGCGGTGACGTGAAGGTCATTGGTTTGTTACCATAACAACAGGGAGGATACACAAAACTCCCTTTCTTTCTTTGCGAATGGGATAGCAGGGCGATGGGCAAACATTGGGAAACTTACCAATGGCCTGAGAGGCAGCAACTGGGACCTGGATAAAAATGTTACTAAGGTACCTCTTGCTGATCGTCAAATAATTCTACTCCCTCCACTACACATAAACTTGGGCATGATGAAACAATTCGTGAAAACACTTGAGAAAAGTTTCCCGTGCTTCCAGTGCCTATGCACAGTTTCCATCATTGTCACAGGCTAAAATCAGAGAGGGAGTATTTGACGGACCGCAGATAGGGAAATTGAAGAACGATGTTAATTTTATGACAATGAAAAAGATGCATGAAATGGATTCAGAGAGGGTGTTAAGAAACGTTTGGGCAATGTGAAAGACCCTCAGTACAAAGAAATTGTCAGAATTATGCTAAACAATTTCAGACTACTCGGCTGTATTATGAGTGTGAAGTTTCATTTCCTCAAGTCACATCTTGATTACTATCCGTCGAATTTAGGAGCTGTCGGTGAAGAGCAAGGTGAAAGGTTTCACCACGACTTGAAAGATGTTGAACGACGTTATTACGGACTTTGGGTCGTATATATGACTTTTTTTCGAGTGCAGGAGAAAATGATTTAATCACTAACCCCAGCCACAATGGAAGTCGGGACTGAGAGTATGGGACTCACCAAGCGTCGGCATACCCACTAAAAACTCCTCCACCGGAAGGAAAATGGATAGAAGGACAAAGAGTGAAATTAAGCGAAAAGGTTGCGCGGTGCCGCATAGCACTCGCGTTAGTGTGTGAGAGTTGTTGGCTGCCGCCCTATGGGCGGGAGCTTGTAAAGGTAATAACTAGGGTGCAGCCATGAAACCTGACTGCAACACTAGTGGGTATGGCGAGGATTAGAAGGAAATGGAAGTGGTAAATGAGTTAGTGTTGAAGGTGATGCTGATCCTGCTGCTGGTTGAACTCCTTGTATTCCTACAAGAAGCGCGTAATGCTCTCTGGGCTGCTCTTCTTCTTCAGCTTGCGAGCTGCAGATGAGTTCCGGATGGAGTTGTCTATGGTGTTGAGTCTGGATGTGACGGTGTCAAGCTGCCCAGCCAAAAAAGCTTGCTGAGCAGCTTACGTGGCTTGAGGACTTCTGATGAGTTTCTCCAGGACTGTCAGCTTCGTCGTCATGTTCAGGAACTCCGCGTGGAGATCCTGAACTGCGTCGCGTAGGCTCTGGGCTTACTCGGTCACTGCGATGATAGGCGCCGGAGATGGTGCTGGTGTCGGCGGATGTGGAGTTGTTGTGTGGGATGTTGGTGCTGGCGGCTTCGGCGGTGCCTTCCTGCGAGGATGCAGGGGGCAGAGCGCTTGGCCGGTGAAGTGAGTCGACCCTCCACAGATTGTACAGTAACGGCGGCGGCATATGTTGCGCTGCTTGCTCGAAGCAGTGGTGTTGGAAGCACCGCAGTAGCGGCACCTTGGTTCTGCTTTGCAGGCAGTCTCATTACGCCCGTAGGCATAGCAGCGCCTGCAGGGCAACTGGCGTTCCACTCTGCTGGCCTCGATACGTAAGCATCGCCCTAACAAGGGCAGGCCCGCCCTCAAGGCCGATTCTTAGTCGCCAGCGTCTGCAAACTCCATCCTGACGAGCGACGTGGATCCTTGGGCTCCGAAGATCCAGGTCGCTCTCATTGTTGAAGGCCACTGCTGGTGATCTACGCTGATGAGAAACCTGGCTGACAGGTCCTTCGGGACCCCTCTGATGACAGAGCTGTACCTCCCTTGAGGCACAGGCTGGCTCTGCGGTGGCTGGGAAGCTCCAAGAATCGGCGACGTGGATCCCGGTGATTGTGGCGGCGACTGCTGGCGCAGTCACGGCGAAGCTGTAGTGAATGGCGGCGAAGCGGCGGCCGAGCCATAGGTTGCCCCGGGCTGCGGCGGCTGCGTCGAGTTCCCCTCGGCGGGTGACGGGGGAGAAGAGGAGGTTCCTGCCTTAGCAGGCTCGGCGACTCTGTGTTGTTTCCTCTGAGCGGTGTGTGTGTGTATATATATAACGGCCGATTATTTTTGGTGTCTTTCACGTGACGAACCTACCAGAGAACCCTCGAACAAAATCACGTACACTGAAGTCCCATGGGTAAAAAGTGGTACACAAGATAACTAAGATATATTCTAAAATTCAGATACGCTTTCATGATATCATTCTTCTTTGCTTTCCTCTAAATTTGTATATGAGTGTGTAATATTTTTGCAAATATTACAATTATATTTTCATTAAGCATTATCATATTGCCAAAACGAGATGTGCTACGGAAAAACGGAATGCATTTTTTAATCATGCGCAAGAAATTTGTAAAAGTCACATATTTTTAATAGTACCGCAGAAACAACATTTTCATTCGTAAAGTTTTCATTTCGATATATTTCGAAGCAGCAATAGCTTGTATATCACAGTATCTTGAATAATAAGGTGATTTATTTGAATGTGCGATAATTGGCGTAAATATCCATAATTTTGAAGTGTCAGAACTCATTTTCCTATTTTAAGGTGGTGGCTACACTGGTCCAGGCCCCATCTGTCAGGACTTCATTCAGGCGCATAGGAACTGAATCCAACTTGTGCATTGAGAAAGTAAATACTGTCCCTATAATCGATAGAACCGGACTTGTGTAAACAAAATATTTTGTATCTCTACGCATTAGGCTCGTGTTCAACACTTATAAGGGATCTTCACATTGATTCGGCCGTTGCCGTCACTCGGTTGTCTGCACATTACATAAATACTTTGAAGCGAGTTTATCACCAGTGCCTCTGGCAGAGAACTAGCTAAAGATGAGTGGAAGGGGTGGATATCAACAGTTTCGAGCTCACTTTAGAGAACTGGGACTTGTATCGTACCTTTTCAATATTTACAGTTGGAAAGTCTTGCGCTCGCGTCTCGTAAACTCGCAATATCAGCATGTATGATAGGTAACTCAAATAATCTAACGGTTTTGTGGTGTAGAATGTCTTAGCTTAGCACTCAACCATGCAAATTCTGTGGTCAGTGGTTATGTCCATGTCGTGTGCAAAGAAAGCACAAAGTGTATTAGTGAAAAAAAGCTCTGCGCCGCCGCAGTAAATCAACCTGTTTACGACGTGGGAAACGAATGCAGTCCGAGGTTCAAATCCGCACCTCCCCGTTGAGACAAGGGCTCGCAGAACTATATCATTCACGGCGCCATTCATTTAAAGCGACTGGCGGTAAAGGCCTAAAAATCTGGGCACCCGTTACAAGCAACCACAGTAGGAGGAAGATGTTCTTCCTGAGCCACTTTAGAATATTAATGTGCTATGGCGTCACGACCCGCTCTCATTCACACGCGCAATCCAACCCGTATGATGTAAACATTTCCTGGACCCCGATCACCTCTATTACTTCACGAGATACACTTCCCGGGAGTTCCCGCGGCTATGGTGTTATTTCCCAGTTTTGGTCTTCCAACATTCTAAAAGTATTTACATGGAAGATAAGGAACTACACAGTTACGTTAAGGACTGGTCCGCAGCCCAATTACGGGGGGAAATCGAGGTTGGTACACAACTCGTGCAATTAGACTAGGCCGCGAATCATTTTAATCGAAAGGGTTAAATATATGCATGAAGCAAATTGCTTAATAATGCCGTTAGAACATCGGGCCTTATATCATTTCAAACGGATTTTTTACGCTAAATCTAATGACGGTGTTATATTTCTACTACCATTACCCCTTTCTATTTGGGTAAAATCCTTGTGCCATTGAATGACTGCGGACCATTTGTATCGAAAAAGTTAATGTTAATCAAATCGGTAAATATGACGCTACATTGGCATGCCTGATGTCATATTCAACTAATATTTTCTGGGGAATCCTACGGTGTCATTAGATTTCTTGTACTTCTAGCCTCCTGTCCCAATTCGGCAATGCAATGTAATTATTGTATGTCTTTGTCGAACTTAGCGGGTTACCAACATTGAAAATTGCTCGCCATTGAATCGATTAGCATAATTAAGCGCTCTATAAATGATTGTACCTGCACAACCAAAATCAAGAGTAATAACACACCAAGCCCCTTTGAGGTATCCCACCGTCAAAGAGAGAAAGTGACGACACGCTGAAATATATCACATATGTAATTTAACGAGTACTTCATTTGACAAGGGAATGACTTCAACCCTTTACCATCTGACAATTCACGTCCACGTGTCGTTGACCATTAGTATAAATAAGTGATGAATAAGTTAATTCAATACTTTCTACCGTCATAAGCTGGGAGATGTTGACCGGATCTGTATAACATTTATATGTCATGTACAGATGTACTTAAATGTTTTGAAGCCTTGCGATAGTTGAAGAGGCGGACGCATGATTGGGATATTTTATTACAATGTCACATACATTATGTAACTTAGTTTGAATGACTGAAGTTGCTATCATACAATGCACACTGTTTAACATATACATTCCATGAAAAGATGTTAGGTATTTATATAGTATGAAGCTTTGCGATTGTTGAAGAGAACTACTCTTGATGCAATTCATTACAATTTATATACTGTAAAAATATAGTTAATTCAACAAGAACTGTTAAAGGGCGTATAACTGAAATTTAATCTCAATTCATGTGTTGGCGATGGTGTATCGGTGCAGCGTGGCTGGGGAAAATGATGCCCTTTGTGACTCACTCAAGCTGTCGGCTGGCTGCCGGGGTATTAGAACCTCCTTGAGAAGCATTGGAACCCATCTGCGAAGGTGGGGTCCCCGGTGTGCCTGTCCGTCTGCCGGAGTGTCTATATTTGGAAACTTAGGGACCCTGTCATTGATGAATTTAAGGACGGTATAGCGTCCGGATTTTAAGCATTTGACTATCGGTGATGTCTTTGTATCTGTAACGAGATGTGTGTTGTGCCTATTTCTGCAAAGGTTTATTAGGATTAAAATGTAATAGATAGAAACTAAGCTTTAGTAAGAATAGTTTGTATATCCGATAATAAAGATGGAGGGTAGAGAAAGTCATGTGAATGTACCACATCAGATTTCTTTGTATCTTTGGGATATAATGTTCACACACGTGCACACACACAATGCTGCTACTACTACTACTACTACTACTACTACTACTACTACTACTACTACTACTACTACTACTAAAACTAATAAATAATAATAATATGTTTATACTTGGAACTTTGTTTCCTCAGTTGTAACGAAACAAATGTCACAGAATGGCACACATCGGGCAAACAAATAAAATCATTGTTAGTTTAAACAATACGTATCATAGGATGAGATATACAAACGTTACCCCGATAGCAATAATAAAAATAATACCTGCATTATATCATTTTAACTTAAATATGATGTTCATCTCATAAAAAGGAACCAACCAGCAAAACATGTTGAAGTTTTGAAATAACTTTACGTAGGCTATCTAAAAGCATATAACTCAAGAAAGAGCTTGTTGGAAATGTACGCACTACATAGAATAAATCTTTTTGAAACAGTCTAAAAACAAGGGAAAACCTGTATAAAATGTAATATTACGAATGCGAAACTGGAAAAAGACGACCCAATTGTTGGCGATATTGAGATTATATATCTCTAACATTCTTAGATAAGATATAGTGTTAGTAGCAGATATTACAGTTTATCAGGTTGGATTAACGATAATCCTGCCACCAGGGGGATTAAGCGCTAGTGTCGCCGGATTAACGAAAACAGGCGGGAAATTTTGACGCCATAAGCGGCCATCTTGGGAACTAAGATGGCGGCTGTTGGGATTAAGATTTCCCGCCGTTTAGGTTCATCCGGCGACACCTAGACGGAGATGATTCCGAAGTTGGCGTCCCACGAGGAACTAAACGTATATCGGAAGAAGAAGAAGATGGTGTCTCGTGGCGCGGGAAAAGACTTCATCCGAAGGCGATGTTGAATACACATGCGGCCAAAACTGCTGCACCTCCACACTGTTGAAGGTCCAATGTAAGACTGAGCTCTTGCATGTACGGTAAATAAACGCAACATGGCTGTGTGCGCGATAGCAGAATATTATAAGTTGGTAATTGGTTGGGACCGGAAGCGCAAAATTCCCACCGGACGCGAGCCCGATAACCACTTGGGTCGTGGTGGAGCGATAAGATAAATCAGCGCTAATGATATCCGGTTGCGAGCTTACTTAAACGGGCGTAGCGGTGAAGATAAGGGCAGAATAAAACCGGACCAGCCGCGATAACGTTGCAGTACAGCACTAGCTGAGCGCTTTGGAGACATACATAAAGCGAAGGTAATAACAACTTATATAAACGTAGCGAGAATACTGAAGCAGGAAACTAGAAAAAAATAGTTAAAAGTGATAGTGATTTATAGACGGTGTGGGGTATATCATTAGGCAGCTGTGTTAGAGCTTTTTATTGAGCAATACTAGAAACCGAAATGGAAGCACAACCAGGCACTAGCAGACAGAAGAACGAACACGAGGTAAGTGTAGGGCACGGAGCTAGCTTCGAAGTCATAGCCCGCAGGCAGAGAACCCTTTCAAAGTTTTACTCTGGATATTCGGAAACTGTAATAGCTGTTCAGCTCATACCCGAAGATGCAAATCCGCAACAATGGCTTCGAACCATGATTAATGATGACTACGTGAAAACATAATTACTAGAAAACGAATCAGGCTATACAGGTCTAACTATACACGATTCGCGAAACGCGTTTGCACCTTTTAGCGTGAGTGCGTAAATTTGATCAGGTTAATTCCACTGTATTTTTTCAAAGCATAGAAAAGGTTATGCAAAGCAACAAGGAATTTATAATGGGAAGGCCGCTAATGCTGAATTGTGTATGGACGAAGGAGGTTTCTGCCAACTGTTATAAACCATGCGAGGCGTGCCGTAGAAACAAAGGCATCATAGAAATTAAAAATAGAGATGATTTGTGTTTGCCGAGAGCCATAGCGGTGGGGAAGGTCAACGCGGACAAGGACGCAAACTATAGGACGGTGTTTATGTACGAGTTCTTACAAAAGGAAAGGGCCATAGCGCTGCACAGAGGAGTAGGGGGAGCAATAGGAGATGTGCAACGTTACGACAAAGGGCTACCGGCATACAACATGACCGTGTTTGGCGATCATACCGGGAAAAAACGCGTTGTTTAAGTCGAGGAACCAAAGTGAGAAACACATAGATGTTATATTGCATGATGGACACCACAATGTCATAGTGAACATAAACATGGCATTTAAGAGCATATTTTATTGTCGCAACTGTAATTACCCGTTTGCAAACCCTAGGGGTCTGTAACATGCCCTCATATCATGACCAGATGTCTTCAAGAGAAATATGCACAGAGAACTGCCCAGTCTACAGAAGAAGGTACCTGTAAGTAGACAATTTTTTATAACTTTCTCGGGAATACTATGCTACACCTAATGTTAAAAGGAAATAATGAATCTGAAACATATTCATTGTTTCAGAGCAAGGAATGCAGATGAGGAATAACATAGAGACATGCATGATGATGATGTCCTTGTAACCAACCATGCGACCCAACACCATTCTGAATTTTGTAATGGTCATACGCATGCGAGAAGCCAGAGGTGCACGATCAAATGAAGTACTTCCTGTGTGATGAAAACTGCGCCGTATTCTTACTCAGACAGAGAAACCTAAGGTAAGTAGCATTGAAAATAACTATATGTTCTTACCCTGCACGGGATTGTAGAATATCTAATGCTTAAAAATCATTATAATTGTTCCAGAAATCGTCGGACAACGCCTATCCCTAGAGAGGGCGCAGATGAAGTGGATTTCCCGAATGCACCGCAGCTTTTGATGACTTTAGATGACCAAGAGAGGCCAGCAATTTTCAAGTAGATGGCGATCTACTCCAGGTGACTCCTGAACATTCACCCAGGAAACGAGCAGAATTACACAAGGCAATACACTCATGCTTAAATAAAGTGTAACCGCTCTCTTTATGGTATCTAACACGTGCAATTCCTTTCAAGAGACCTGCGATTCTATTTAAAAGAAAACATGATTTTTCTAATAGATGCAATATGTAATGTTTCAGGTCCGCTACTAAGGAGGAGGAGGAACAATAAAACCTTTGAAGATCTCCATAGCAGGCTGACGCTATTGGAACAGCGAATTACTCGAGCTAACACCCCAAGAAAGATGCAACCACCCGCACTCGTGCTTCAAGGTGGCTACACCTCAAGAAGCAGTAGTGTCAATATAGGACTGTATTATGAAACCCCAGTGCTCCTTATAAAAGAAACAGAGAATAATAATTTTGTGTATATATCAAAATATGACTGGCAGATAATTAAAAAAGTGTCACAGAATTCGAAACATATCTGAAAGTGAAAACTATCCGAACAGAGAGTACAGTGAAAATGTTGTATTCCCCTATAATATCATAGTGTTTATGGAAAGTGGAAAAACTACACTTTTGAATACTTCTTTAAATTACGGTGAAATTCAGTTAAACTATGATGTACTATCACCAATAAAAAGACTCGAATCCTATATAGACAAACATCTGCAGAACCTATGCATTGTAAATGAAGTAACTTATGTAGGGACAAGGAGCTAGAGGAAGCAGGCGCTGGAAATGTATGATAAGAAGATAAAGAAGTGAATGTCTCTTTTATAACTTGTTTTTTATTCACGAAAAAACCTCCTTACATTTCCTTACACCCTTCATGAAATAATTACATTTAAATTAAAGACTGCGTCACATGAGTCAGGGGCTTGTATGTAAATACGTTGTCATGAATTATCAAGCAATACAAAGGTGTCTGTGCAGGAATATTTGCACTAGTTTGAATTTCCAGTCTAATATTGACAGCTCCATTTACAACCTCCTCAGGCTGATGTGAGCAGTCAATGACAAATATCGGTACATGTTTAAGAAAATCTTTTCTCTTCAATAAGGGGTAATTCTCTTTCGAATAATAGGAGCTTTGGAACTTTGAATACATTTCATATAATGAGGCAAATCTAGAGTTCCCAAAGTCCAAGTTCATATCATGGCAGGGATAACATTCACTATTGAGGTAAAGTCTCAAATTGGCTATGTTACAATGATCAAACTCGGAACAGTCTTTAGTTGCATTATTCACTCTTGAAGTCTGCGCTCCCACAATAACAAATCTTGGTTTCTCGGGTCTCGATGTTGTTACAGCGTTCCATGTAAAGGATCTAGTTTGAGGTACTGCAGGCTGAGTATGCAGATCCATGCTTCGAAAGGCTATATGTAATGGCCTGTATGACTTGACAATCTTAAGGATCTCCACTTTTTCACCATCAGAAGGGTGATTATAGGTATCCGCCACTCGATACGCGTAAGTTTAACAGTAGCATTTTCTTCTCTTTCGGGTGCCAGAGTACAGTTCTTAGAGTCCTTGGATCGAATGAGGACCAGTTCAAACTTGCTGTTGAGTTTGAGGTCATTGTGATCATCTGCAAATTCCAGAAGTATTGACAGCGGTACTACAGTTTTGAATGCTCCACTTGCAGGATGCACAATATCCACAACTTCTCCAGCGTAGCACCATCCAGCATTGGGTAAACGGTTGGATTCCATAGGGTTGAGTGCAGCATAGTTGTGCATAGTTGATGTAATCCCTGGATTTCTTGTTCTATCTATAGTCAATCCATTCATGTCCAATCGAGTCTCATCTAACAAAATGCAATAGCATTATTGGTGGGCCTTGCTGCAGTAGTTGTTCCATTAGGTTTAGTAATAGATCGCTCAATGTAGAGATAACTCCGGTTAGGTAGAGTATATAAATCTTCAGCTTGACAAGAGATTCTAACCTCATCATTCGCGTACAGAGCCGATGTATTATACGCAGAAACACGTGCTCCTCTTCTTTAGCAATATTGTCCTCGAATGCGGGTGTTTCCGTCACATTGAAGATGTCCATTACAGAATTCTGAAGCCCAAAGCTTCAAGGAACCTCCTATTGCTCGATGTTAGCACTGAGTGTCACAGGTAGAGTATGATGAATACGACGATGCGCGGGGTTATTATATCTTTGTTGGCATCTTTTTCTGCTAAAATCTATTCCCATTTCGACGTACATGAATTATTATGCTTATATCCTCGTTTCTAAAGTTGATGGGATGGCCGTTCTTGTGGACTACTCGAAGAGTGATTTGGTCGTTAAAGTTAGTGTCTATGATAGGCAGGTAAATAGGTTTTTAAGGCTCTTGCGAAATGTGATATCCAGGCGGAACAGAAGGGAAAAACTCATAGATCGAGTGTCCGCTTTTACTGTCGAAGAAAGAGCCTATTGCAATACTGCACTCGATTCGTATTATGCTCACCTTAAATATTATTACTAGGAAATCAGATTCAGTCGCTTGATTAGCAGGGATGACTTTGCTTTCACTGAATCCTAAAAGGGTTCCAATAGAGCACTCCTTGGAAAAAGTCGATAGGAAAAGAACATTTAATTTCAGCCTTCATTATATTATTAGGCTGAATAAAGAAGACATCCTCATCCAATTGAAGCTAATCTTTGATGTATGCATTCATATCAGTAGTCCTATAAGTTCCATGAGGTATATCAATGACTAAGATCGTCATTGTAAATGTAATGAAACTGATTATTGCTATGATCCACATTGGGAATAGAATAGAAGGTTTCAAAATTTAGAAGAGCGATCTCATACTATCCTTTAGGATCGATCCTCAGAGGAGTATTCGGGTGTGTTGTGAGAACAGATTCATTAACACTAACAGCAATAGTTTAATCATTGTGATAGAAATTGCAAGCACAAGTGTCCACAGATGACTGAGCTAAAACTCTGAAACCTCTCGGTAGTATACATTAACCTAACACCACTGAGATACCTTTCTATCTCTTTAGGAGGCTTTAGGTTCCCAAAGCTATCGAACTAAAATGCAATGTTACCCTCCTACCTTACAGCAACCCAATGGGTACCTTCATTCTCTGAAGAATCGAGATTGACAATAATCCTCTCATGGTGATGAGACTTTCTAGGAAGCTCATTGATCATATATACACCTCTAAAATGCGGAATATTTAAACGTCTAGCATATTAATCCATGGCCATGGAAGATATACTAAACCTACCATTGGCCTTTGCAACTTATAGTCCTGACTTGTGCTTTAATGGCCTTGCATAGGTCATTTTAGAGTATAAATTGCCTACCATCAGGATATATTTGAAATTCTTGTTGAGCTCTGCATGGGGGGGATCATCTCAACCAAGTCGATTTGCTGCAGAACATGGAGACCTTTGCTAACGATCTTTCGACGCAGTAAGTTTCTTCGGGCGGGAGCATAAAGCTCTCTTGCTATATCTTGCTTCACCGTCATGCTATAATCCTAGCCGATTTCAGTTCTTGAATAATTTCTTCAATTTCGTGTGTATGATTATTATTTCCGGCGTCTCTGGAGGCAATGATAAGTCTCAGGCAATTCACCAGGTCGTTAATGTTGTTCCAATAGATATAGTCTTGCCTCGTATCAGGTCGATGCTCCTTCCACTGCAAGCCTAAACCCTTGTATTTCGTCACCAAAGGCCGTATACTGCTTCTATATACTTGTAGGAATTGGCTGATCTCAGTTTCTCGAGTCTGCTATAGTTTCGCCGATGAACATGTGTTGCTTTCAGTATTTTGCTGTATGTATCCAGATTCCCTTCTGTATAGACATGCATTTCAGGTATCCTCTTGAAGATGAGTTCACTCAATTCAAGTGTCACCTCGTACGTTTCATCAGCTACTCGTACTTAATTGTTGATGAAGTCAAATATCTTGTTCCCCAGCATATACGAGTAGCTTCCATCTTCGTATCTCACACAGTATGCATTGTCTATTTCATTCTTATCATTCCTTCGAACTTTCTGCAGGAAGCTTAAGATATTCTCATCTTGCTCCTCTTTAAGTGGATCAATCTTTTTCTGACTTTCCTCCTTGATTGAAGTATCACTATTGTTTTTCTGAATTTTCAGAATATCACGTAGCGGTTCTGCTACTGGCTGAAGAGCTTTACTCATTACTCTCTGGTTCTCAAACTGTTGTACTTTTAGTGCACGTAACTTTTCCCTTATACCCTTTGTATGCCTGGCTACAGATTCTTTAAGTCTTATGTTCTCACTGTCCATCTTGAAATGACCTTGAATTTTGTTACTCCCCTCAATATATAGCTCTTCTATTCTGCTGGCGTCAGTTTATACGCTATCTTCAATTCGATATTTAGAATATAGACATCTTTTGCTCAACTGGCCGGAGCAGTAAAGGTGAGTGTATCTTCATTTGCAATAGGAGCAGGGAAAGTTCCGACTATGTTATTGTTTATAGCAACTAATCTATCTGCTCTTACAAAAGGAGGTGTTGATGATGTCATATAGCATGCAATGACCTCTCGGTTTACAGGTGCTCTGTGGTATTCGAGACCCGATGTTAACGTGTATCTTACTGAGTTCCCTCTGAAAGGCTTCGTCTGCAGGGTAATAACGTGTTGGCCTTTCATTTGATCTAATATCGCATTTATAACATTACCTGTGATTTAAGAGTATTCACATCATTCAGAGCTGTTGCCAAATGCTTATCCATGAAACTCTGTCGGCTCGCCATAGTTTCCATATGTTTCACCACTGTTTCGGAGATATCATTTCCAATAGAGGCTAGTCTCCTGTTTAGAGCTTGCTGTGGTTCATTGTGTTTTTACCAATAATGTGTTTAACAAACCTTTTACTTGCTGCATCAGTGTCATCGAGGGGATCTGCTATCTCTCTTATTCTTCTTTTTTGAAAGGAAGTGTTCCCATTTTAATCAAGCGCTGGTGTTCTTGCATTAACATAGTCTGATACATATGTCCTATTCTCTACATCGTAGTCCTCCTGAGGTGATAATAGTATCTTCATTCTTATTGCATCTAGAATAATCTTTTTTCCAGCATCTCGTTTAAGTGCATGTTTGTCCAGACATTTCATTAGAGCCTCATATTGTCCATCTAGCGATTTCCGATTATGGTTTCTAATCATAGTTTCAAGTTCGCTGATATGCGACTTTTTGGGTGAATTCCCGCATTCGATTTTCGGTAGAAGTCGTAAGCGTATCAACATAACGTTTAGTAGTGGGCTGTGGTCCATCACTGGACGCAGCAATTGATCTGTCACTACTGAAGAATGTAGCTCCCACACTTCGACCTCCATTAAAGTTACTACGATTGAAGCACTTTTCACATTTTCAGTCAACACAAGAAAGTTCGTCACAGACACATTATAAAATTTTAAATAATAATAAATAATGGTTGAATTTAAAACTTACTATTTTAAATTTGTATGTTTATTAGTGAAGCCTATATACCCTTCGCTGGGTACTGGAAAAGCATTTGTAATACTAAGCACTATACATTATGTACGATAACTCTTCTTCTGTGACCAATAGCAGTCCATGAATTAATCCAGTAAACTGCTTGTAGTAGGAATATCGCCAGGTCTTATTAGCAGGATTGTTGGCGGTGAATTATTTCTTTTTATTATGCCTTCTTTTTAATGCTAAATTATGCCTCACAATATTCAAAGCATCACAATCTATAAGTAATTTGTGAAAATTAGGATGCTTTGTGATACAGACAAAATCACCCTTCACCAATTTTGTATTTTCATATTCTGAGCAACAAACATTTTCCTCGTCATTATCCATCGGTATACATTCCTTACTCTTACACAAATGAATGGAACTGACATGGTTTTCAGTGTTCACATTGTCTTGGAATCATTTCAGAATGATGTAAATCTTCAAAATCGCTCTTTTTTGGTTCAACTGATAAGGTGGGCTACCACATTCACTCATTTTTAATGCAGATGTTGGACTACTGTTTATCACCTAGTAGGTATTTACTGGATTATGAAAAGTGATTGGCTAGGTTTAGCTCTACTCTTTGTTATTCAGAGAAGTAATGATCTTCTATTGTAATTAACATGTAAACTTGTTAGCCATTTAAAACACTTAGGCTGCATATGCCTTGCCTGTGTGCAGTGTGGCTCTCATGACATCATGCGTCAACTCAACAACAGGTCGTAACCTGATAACCATTCACCTTGGGATGGTGAAACTGTGTGCATTGCTATTTATTCCTGATGACAAATAACCTAATGTGGAGAATGAAATATTCATTTTCGTGTTTCATTCCCCTTTGAGTTTCTGCAGGTTACTGTAGTTAAGTCTGCAAAGTTGCATGTGCCTGTGTAAATTAATTAACTTTATACTTAACCTATTAATGACTAATTTCTTACAGCATATTCCTAAATAGTTCAAATTTACATGTATGGTTCAGTTATTTTGGAGGGGAGTTTGCCAACACTGTTCCCTGGCCTACCCTTCCTTTGGGACTACTGGCTGCCACTGGCCAACATTTGTTGTATGTTCCTTTTGACTACTACGGTTACTACTAAACTAATAGGCTATATTGTTCATCTAGTCTAGGGGAAGAGCGTTTGAGACCTTTTGCTATAGCCAATGTACAGTAGCTTCAAAACTACAAGAGAAAATTTGCCCACATTCAGGATGATGTATGCCAAAAACATGTAGAGGAAAGCCTCCTGGAATAAAGAGATCACAAAGAACAAACACTGATCTCTGTTCTACGGAGAGGGTAAAATGGTGTCTGACCCAGTGTAGTGAGGATCTGAGACAACTAAATTTAAACAAAATCATGTGTGAAGTTATGGTGGAAAAGTACTGAAGATCAGCAACAGGTTGCTTAGAAATTGAGAAGTTAAAATAGGTATTTATTTGAACTTTTCATACAAAAGTTAAGGTAAGATGTAACTAATAAAAGGTTATCCATCTATGTTCTTCCTGCCTAGCAGATTTAAATGATTTGTATTACATCTTGGAAGGAGACAATTTAAATATGCTGGCAATATTAAAGATCCCATTTAACTAAACATATGGAAAGATGTATTTTTCATACATCAGTTGCATTATTAGATACACAATATTATCCTTTGATAATTGATTTACATACGAAAGTTTATATGAAGAGGAAATTTTAAAGATATGCATGGAACAACAAAACAGTATGAAAAATAAAAATAGCTGGTGGACAGGGGTAGAAAAAATTATGGAGAAATAGGAATGGGAGATATTTGGAGAACAGGAGAAAGAAATAGTAATGGCTTCTGGATAACAGTAAGAAACAGAGTGGAGGACATAGAAAGACAAGAGATTTGGGGAAGCTTAGAGAATAAAAAATCACTAGGGTTCTATAGATTAGTAAAAAGGAAATGGGGAAGGGAAGGGTATGTGGATTATTGTAATAGAGCAGAAAAAGAAGCGTTTGCATGGATGAAAACAGGATCAATGTATCTGAGAGGGCTAAGAGGCACAAAAAAATGGAACTTGTGAATTATGCGGAGGTAGTGAAAGCACAGAGCATTCTATGACAAAATGCAAAGAATTAGCACAATGGAGACAAGAAGTATGGGAGGAAAAATGGGAAAAAATGGATGGAAAAATAGTAGCAATTAAAATGTTAACAAGAAAAGAAGAAAAGCAAAATAAGAATATGGGGGTGTTCACACACCCAACCCACCCACCCACCACAGGAGGAAGTTGCCACTACGTGCATCTAATACTCTGATGTTTATTTAGGATGGTTCGGAAAAACAATTGTGAAATCTGTAAGCATTGAGCCTCAAGGGGGAAGAGTACTACGTCAACTGTTGAGCAGTGCATTATGAAAGATGGAGTCATCCAGATGACTTTCGAGTGATGATCTATTACGATTTCAAAAAGGTGTTAGACCCGAAACAGAACCATCAAATTTTGTTGGAAACTTATGGGGACCCTGCTCCTTCACTGGCCACAGTTAGAAACTGGTTTTGTGAATTTCAAAGGGAGAGAGAATCCTTAGAAGATGAGCCTCGTGCAGATAGGCCACAAACTGCAGTTACGCCCGAAAACATCGAAGCTGTGATTCGCATATCTCATTCCTTGAGATAGAGAAGACATTAAATATTGGATCAACAGCAACACAAGCAATTGTGGATCAACATCTTGGTCTTACCAAGAGATGTGTGCGTTGGGTTCCACATTCCCTGACCAATCATTAAAAAGCAGTCCAGGTGAATTGGTGCAAATTTATTGCTAAAAAAATTTGATTCTGGTGAAAGTCAGGACGTGTATAACATTGTTATGGGCAATGAAACATGGATATACTTTTATGATCCACATACTAAACAGCAGTCGCATGTCTGGAGCTTTGAAGATGAACCACCTCCAACAAACGTCATGAGGGACTGAATTCTTGGGAAAAAAATGGTCACCTCTTTTTTCTCAAGAAAGGGTCCCATAACAACCATTCCACTTGAGAACCAATGCACAGTCACTGCGCTATGGTACACCGAGTTCTGCCTTCCAGAGGTCATCAAGCGGTGAAAGGAACAGCACCCAAGGTCACGGAAGGGACATCTCCTGCTGTACCATGACAATGTCTCCTCTCACACTGCTGTCAGAGCGATGGATTTCCTGAATAAAGAGGGCATCAAGGTGCTACGCCATCCACCTTACTCACCAGACTTGGTCTCCTTTGACTTTTTTCTGTTCCCCAAAATGAAGGAATGGCTGCAGGGGCATCGATTTATGTCAGATGGTGAAGCCATTAGTGCATATTTGGAGGCGGTGAACAGTGTTGAAGAAAATGTGGCAAGAAATCTTTTTAAGGTGGTTTGTGCGAATGAATAAGTAAATAAGTGTCGCAGGGGACTACTTTAAGAAAATGTGAAAGAGTTTTGAAATTGACTTGTGTACTTTGGGAACAGCTAAAAATTTTGGCATGACCCTCGTATCGCAGAACTGCTCAAAATTAGCATTTTATTCTATACCTTAAGTTAAAGAAAATCTTATGACAAAAATAATGGGATTTTTTTTCCACACAGGCAAGTAGAATGCCTAGATTCCTGCAATTTTGTCGGAATAGATTATAGAAAATATTAGATTACAGAAATATATGGTGTTTGTCATCTCCAGCTATGGAAATAATATTGAAACTGTGTACTTCAGTGAAATATTTCTTCATGACTGAGGATAGTACCCTAAAGTAATGAAACAGTTCTTTAAAAAATATGAGACAGAATGCTAGTTTAACTTTACTCATTCCCAAGCTTCATCCTTTCATGAAGCAATTAAAGCGACTGAATATGACATGATGTTGCTTTCTATTAATTGTATTTTTGGAATAAGCTCAGTGAAGATTTGTCAAATTCGGGTGGCTTCTCTTAGATAATGTGCCTATAAGGGACAATTTGGATAATGTATTGGAGCAAATATCATCCGAGTTTAAGATACTGTACACAACTATCATGAAAAACTTTTTAATGAATGGGCTTAGTTGTGGCATTCAGAAAGTGAATGGTTCAGTAGGAAGTCATCTTGTAAAATTGGTTGAAGTGTTCAAGTATTTGGAAGAAAATAATGTATGTTATGTCAAAATGAAAAGAATATTAAAACCTTTTTATGTACTCTGGTAGCAACCTATGCATTGAAATGTGAGTTATGTGTGGTTAAAAGGAAAGTTTCATTTATTTAACATGAGCAACAATTTTAACAGTGATAACAAGATGAGCTTTGTGAGATTTATAGCTTTCTCAGCACTGCTTCATGATAACTTCTTGGAATTGCAGTCAAGTAAATTCTGGGTTGTCAACCAAGCCTTCAGCCATCTTACTCTACAGCCTTCTTCAGCTTGTCTTTTGGAGTGTTTAACGAAACAGTTGCTGACTCTACTATAATACTTATAAAGACACACTCTCCAGAAAAACACCATGCCTCCATTGCAGCAACCTCTTCAGCATAAACAAAATGTGAAAAAACAAAATTATTGTATTTACATATAAATTGCCTATTTTGTCTTCAAATATTGTTTTTTCATTGAAATTTATTTTAAGAAGTACAGCCTACTATAGTGAATTTTGAATTTCACATTAGTAATTAGTTTCAGTGACCATTAACATTAATTTGACACAATAGTGACATACATAACAGGTGGTGTGAACTTCTGCATTTTACTTAATAAGTTGGTTATGAAAATAGCATACTACCACTTATTGCTTCAATGGCAATTTATAAAACAGTTATTCCCTGAAAATACTGTAAAAAATGTCAGCTTAGAGTTGACATATCATGACAAATGAAACCAAGCCTCATCTGCGAACTATAGGGTATGTCTAAACATTTTTGGGTTATTCTGAATGATGTCCTGAAGCCAATGATACAATCAAATTCTTTTTGTTTTATCAGGCTCCATTAGTTGGGCACAGCCGTTGTTTGATATGAATGAAGAGGTGCTTTCCTTACTGCCCTTTGACATGTCGAGTAATTGTACCTTGATTCCTTGGACAATGACACAAAGACTTCTTAGGTGAGTATTCTAGTCTGCCAGATACATTGTTTACAATTCTCTCTGGCATTGGTGGCCAACATTTTCTACTCATGCAGAATGGATAATGATGACCTTTCCAGTTTGCAGGTTAAATAATGTATTGTAAACTTTGATTGTACTTATCACCCTCCAAACATAGTACTGAACTGTCATTGGGGTGCAAGAAAATATTTTGTGACCGAATTTATATGGACAATAAACAAATGTTCAAGGGAATATAATATGTTTACTGTGTTCAGTTTTGATACTTAATGGAATACGTTACCAACTATTTATAATCTATATAAATATAATGATATACTGTTAAATGCAATTCATTTTAAAGGTGGTTTGAAAAGAATCCATCTTACAGTTTCTATTTATAGCTAGTCTTCCAGTTTGGTTTTGTAAGAATCATCCTATAGAGTCAGACTGATAAATTCAATGGCAATTATGGTAGCTCAAAGCTGTAGCAAAAGCATGGAAAACTGAGAATCCGTGGTTCAAATCCTGGCTGTGGCATTGGATTTTTTGGTCTGATTCTACCTTTCCTTAGCCTACACAGCTTGTGTTGAAGAATAATTATTATCGTTGATTGACCTAATAGCAATTAACTATAAAACCCAGACTTAAAATATTTACAAGACATAAGTCGACATTGGGGTATGTTAGCTGAAAATGAATTTGAGAATGCCTTTGGTTTACCAGAAAAAATGCAAGTCAGTTGGGGAATTTAAGATCATGCTGGCATCTGCTATGGTAGCTCAGTGATAGAGCAACAGCATGGAAAGCTGAAGATCTGCGGTTGAAATCCTGGATATGGCATTGCATTTTTATTCTGATTCCACCTTTCCAACTTTAGCCTACACATGGCTTCTGTGAAAGAACAATTAATTATTATTGATTAACCTAATAGTGGTTAAATATGAAATCTGAGATGACAAAGTCTTACATGATCATAAGTCACCATTGGGGTATGTTATCTCAAAAGGAATTTGAGTATGCCTTATGGTTTACCAGAAAGAACAAGTCAGTTGGGGAACATATTAATGTCATGCTGGCATGTAGTCATGGCAGCTCAGTTGGTAGGGCAATGGCATGGAAAGCCGAGATCCATGGTTCAAATCTTGGATGTCGCATTGGATTTTTTCATTCTGATTGGAACTTTCCAAATTCAAACAAATGTTTATTAATGGGGTTAAAATTATCATGTTTATGAATGGGGTTAAAATTATCATGTTTATGAATGGGGTTAAAATGATTATTTAGTAAAGTTATAAATGTAATTATTAAGTGAAGCAGAAAAATCTGTACAAATTGTCTCAGCAATATTTGGCCTCCAAATTACTTTATAATGAAGTCTTATAAGTTATTAGATACAAGAGTAATTGGCAGTAATTACATTCTTAATTCATATTATGAGTTGACATAAAATGTATAGCTTAAAGGAGGACTGAACTAAATTTTTAAAGACTTCTAACATTAAAATATGAACAATTCTTATCACATTGTTGAAAACCATGTAGTTCTATGGTCCCTTATTTTTATTCTGGAATCACTTTTATGTTTAATGCTCATTTTGCAGTGATGTCATATTGCACCACACTATTGTAGGATTGCACCACACTACTCATTGTCACTTGCACTTGTAAGCCTTGCATTGCATTTAATCCAGTTGTTATTTTGTAATTGTAGGACAATTTTCCCTTGCTAGGGTTTTGTGAGGTTTAAGGTCAAGAATACCTGCATACAGTGCTTAAGGTTATGCAAATAATTCTGGTGTAAACAGAAATGTTGGTTATTACTCATTCCCTGATAGAGATAAGAATCGACATGTGTACAACAAATGGGTTGTGCCAACCAAAAATGCTAATTCATTTCAAAGAAAGCGATTTTAATGAGTAAGATGTTATAAAAATAAGAATAATGAAGAACAAGAAATTCAAAAACCCTAGACTGAAAGATAATGTGGTGCCTTTGAAATTTTTAGGACCAGAAGAAAAACCTTATAAAAAAGCTGAATTCAAATTTTCTTAAAAGAAAGCCAGTGCTGCAGCTAGTCAATAATTCATTAGGCAATTCTCATCAAGAAAGTAAAGCTACATTAGTTTCCAAGTCTTTACATGTGGAGTTGAAGATTGAAATACAGTGCAAGTTAGGAACTGAAATTTTAGTGCTATAAACGGTGATAATGTGAACCAAAGTTTAACTGATCAGGAAAGCTGTAAATGATGAAGATTATAAACCAAATAAATACTTGAGGGAATCCAGTGAAGATGGAGTAGATATAGGTATGTCCAGAAAATATTCTTTTGTGTTTGTATGAGTAAGTGCCTTCCTTGCACTATTCAGTATTTGTCACACACGCGGAGAGCCTGTCACTGAAAGAAAATCTAACACATAATGGGCAGTAATGCAAATTATAACTCATTGAGTGAATGAGTACACTTATGAGGGTGCTGTGGTGGTGAAAGTAGAAGTCTTTGTGGAATGACATTTAACTGTTTCTTGGCATTCTCAAATGCAATAAAACTATTATTTTTTCTGAATCATATTCTTATAGATTTGTTAAAAAAATTTGCTTTCCCTTTTGTACACAAAGCCTAGTTAAAAGAAGAAGAAAGTAATTTTACAATTGCAACAAATGATTCAAATTTGTTCATGTGGGGATGGACAGCAATACTACCCAGGATTTTCTGCTAGATATCTGACTTATTCTATAATGAATCTGGCAACAAATAAAACATTAAACTTCATAATGTTATAGAGAGGAACTCTTAAGTTGTGATATATATTCAGAAAGCTGCTTGCAACCATACACTTGAGTTTTATGAATTAAAACCTGCCCATAATTTTGTTTCTGACAGACACACATGGATGTTAAAGCTTTGATGAGAAAGAAATTTCCGCATATACACCATGAATTTGAAGTATGGAATCCTGCTATATCCCTTATGAAAATGTTTAATAAGATTCCAAAATAATCGGTCCTTCATGAGTGGAAGTATCTATTTATAATCATCTGTGGTGAGCATCTGCTACTTGTGAAAGTGACAGTGTACTCCTACAGAAAAAAAATTCACATCAATTTTAAATCATATTGCTAATGTCCATAATTGGGTAGGTTTTGAAAAATTTCATTCATATGCTAATGATGTGTCGAATGAAGAAAACGTTAAAAATACGAGCTGGCTATGTAAGAATTCCACAGAACACAATGAAACTTGTACAGTAGCATAAATAATGCAAGATTTTTAAGTGGCATTACGCATATCAATCATTTTCATCATACAGGAAGCCTTGAATCTGATCACAATGACCACTTGAAATATGTCCCAAAACGAACACATTTTTCACTTCTAGGCATGTATATCAGAATGATGACAACTGCTTTAGTTCATAATTTTTGAGGGAAAATAGCAGTGAGCAGTTCTGTGGAATATTCTAAATCAGCCGGAGAATGGGTGTATAAAAAGAAGTATGAGAAAAAAACTTATGAATGGGGACAAAACCTTGTAACACAAATAGTGATAGAAGCAAATCAACACACGTTTCAGCAGAGTATGTTGTACCAGGAGTTACCAAAAGTAGTGACATACTTTGTAATAGTGGCTCACTCCAGAAAATTAAACCTAATAAGCAGGAAATGGAAGGTGAGTACTTTTCTCGGTTTGGATTATCTTTGTGAGAAAAGAGCAAGAAAGGAAAAGAAAAAAAACAAATATGTAATGAGATGAGTTCAAAGAAGTGAAAGTTTAAAGCATGGATATTTAACGCACTACAGTCACTACACATTCCTGTTGAAACTTAACAGTATGACTGATCAGCTGCTCTGGCAGGAGACACATTTTCTTCACAAATTCTGGCTAGCCATATGATGTCACACAGTGTGCTGCTGGTGTGGAAAATACCCTGCAGTGTTCCAGTTTTCACCATTATTACCCACAACCCAAGATCTTGTAGAATATGAAATAAAATAGACATGTGAAATTTTAATTCAGTCCTCCTTTAAGAGGACAATGTCCAGGCAACACCTTCAAATCCTGCAGACTATTGGCACTAGGGTAGAACATTTGCATATAAACCATCTCCAAGCTGCACATGGTCAGGGACATAGCAGTATAGAAATATACAGAATGAAGCGCTGCTACTTTCTTTCATTCTCATTACTTAAACAATGACAATAATTGTAACTGATACACAAGTTGTGTCATCATAATACAGCTGTATTTGAAAAAGAGACAGAAACAGTGTGTTCACTTTGAACTTAAGAACTGGCCTCAGGAAGGGAGCGAGGAGAAAGATGGTCACCTTAAAGACATTTTATAACAAATTTGGGATATACCAATAACAGAAGCAAGACTTAAAGCTGATCTGAGATGATTGTCATTCATTTAGAATTACCTATGTTGATTTAAACAAATAATTAACTACATACTTGTGTTCAAAGATTTTATTTTTCCCCTACAATACTATATTTGGGGAGATGTAAGTAGAAGAAGCAAGTCTTAACTCTGATCCGAGTTAATTGATTGTATCGGGGTTAGGCAGGAGTGGTTTTTTAAGGAAAATAATCAAGTATATTTGGTAATTTACACAAAAAGAAATTAATTAAACCTATAGAAACATTGTATTACTCTTTTTTTCAGCAATACACTATAGAACACAGAGCTTCTTTTACACAAATAAGTTCAGAAACTAAAATGCTCATTTCATCAGTATTTCCTTGCAGTAACTGTAATCAGCAATTTATGCCTAGGGGAATTTCATTTTTACTTCTTTACCATTTATCTATGGTGGTTAAACAAGCATTGTACTTTAGCAGAAAGTTTGATGAAATTCCCTAAATCCCCCCCCCCGATCAAAAAGCATGAGTGGGAGGGGGAGGGGAGGGAAGGAAGGGAAAGAGAGTGTGAGAGGTGGAATGAAAAGCTGTAAAACTATTTATGCCTATGTTCGAATTTCATACTTAATTCGAGCACTCTTTAGGGCTTCATGGGGAGTATTTTGAATTTCCCATTGAAAACAGCCCTTTGCGCATGGAATGTTTTGTTGCACTTTCTTAAAAATTATCTGGTGATTTTGATTAAATTATCATATAAGATAATTAAAGCATTATAAAGTGGTATAGATGCCATTCTTTAAACCAGACAAAGATCTTTATGAGTACATAGAAAAAGTTAATGTACACTTCTTTTTCTGACTTTCATACATTTATAGAAAAAAAAGCTTAATTGCACAAAGATTTGGCAACAGAGTTCTTTCCTTGAAGGTAGGCGGGAAAAATCACACTTGATACGAGTAAGTCAGGCACACTACAGAGTAAAATGCATGTTCTTTTTCAGAAGCATCTGTGTATATTGCAGCATTACAGGAATAATGTTAAATTTGCCAGTTATCTTTAATTCCAAAGACAGTTCTTTCAGGTATTTCAGAGAATGTTTAATGAAAGCAATAAAACTGTCACATGCTTGTTTAAGTTTGAATGAAAACAAATGCACATAAATGTTTTAACTTAAATGTTTACTTATTATGTATGCATGCAATTTAAGACGCAAGTCAAATCGGATGTGTTACATACACATGATTTTGCTTATTAATGGGTATACAAACTATGCTTATGAAAGCTTATTTTTCTATGTACTACATTTTAATAAACATAAACCTTTGCAAAAGTAGCTACATTACACATTTCGTTGTGATAATCATAAGTTTTAGAACTGGATGCTGTATGTTGGCCTTAAATTTCCATACTCTTTCCATGCAAACACCGAGGAACAACTGAATGTCAACATGACTTGAAAAGAATAACAAAGTGTTGAACATTAATAACAAGTATCTCTGAATTGGCTTATTTCACTGAAAAAACTAATTTGAAATAAATTGTGTGTTTTAAAGAGATCTACATTGTTTTGTTCAGTACGTTTCCATTCTATTGTTTAATCTTTACCAATTATTATACAAGATTATACAAAATTACTTCTGAATGAACAGGACTTCACAGGCAATTCCCAGAAAATTCAAGATATATGTTTTATTTTTCATGCAAATATCTTTAATATATGATATTTTAATCAAAATCATTAGAGCCATTTTTACAAAATCAAAAATTTTGATAAATGTTCCATGAAAATGGTATGTGGGGTGGGGGGACTTTCTTGAAAATTGTGTTGCATCTTTGGGAGATATTGAACTTCATACCAAGTTTGATTTTCATCTGACTTTCATTTTGGAGTTATGCTATTCGCACACACATACAGATTTTTCCTATTTTTTTTCCCCAGATTCAGGGAGTCTCAAATCATTTATTTCTTGTGAAATTTCAGTATCAAATTTTTGGGTGGAATGCAATACTTCCTCTACTTAATAAAATTGGTGCTTATAAAAGCCATTGGTGAGAATAAATAAAGTACAGTGGGTATTTTTAAGAACTTAAGGAAATGTAATGCACAATTTTATTTAAATATTTGTACCAAAGATATGGACGTGTGATGCCATGTGAGCAAAAAGTACAATAGCCATGTGTGTGGTCAGTTACTCAGCCACTATTGCAATATTTAACATCAGCACATAACTTGATAACAAAAATACTAAATTGTGACTAACTTGGTGCTTAAGATAGAAAATGAAGAAAACAAAAAAATTTGATTTATTGCTCTTCTATCATACACTTCAATAAGGCTTGCCTTAATGGTTAAAAAATTTCATAAAACCTTCCCCCTCCTTTCTGAAATATGCATTCACAGACTAAAATGGTATTATAAATTTTCATTTATCTTTGTACATAGTGTAGTGGGAAATGGTTATTGGGCGACATTTGTAGTGGGAAATCTTTGGTCAGTAGCATCTGGAAAGTGTTGTTCCTCTGGTTGATGCTATCTGCTGCAGTGTTGTTGTCCTCGGCTATGGATGCTCATCGGCTGCTGTGTTTTCCATTCCTAATCTTTCCCTATATAGCTAATTCTTGGTTCTCAGGGTTATCGTGGGTGAGGCAAATTAAAAATATACTGCATTTCCCTTAATAAATGTGGTTTATTAACAACTTAAATATTTATGGGTGGCTAGCCTTTCCCATTATACCAATCCCACCATTTGAATAAATCAGCAGCCTAAACTAACTGCACACACGTGCATCTGTCGTCAAGAGCATAGCACTTTGTGTCACCGAAATTCTAGAAGAGAGAGAAAACCTGGGGCTTGGTTCACCTTTATATACCTGAGCCTAGTGATACTTACCTCTGCACTTCAAAATGTAATGACGTTTCTAATTGGTCCTCAGACTGTGTTACCTTAACATGTATAAGAATATTCTACTTCAAAGTTTTGTGCTTACGCGTCACCATGATGCGTTGGGAAGCAGGTTCAATATCTCCATCTCTTTCTTTTCTCTATCTGTCTCTTTCTATTTCTCCTTACCACTACCGGCTCTCTACTCATTAGCTTGCTGAAAAGTGGGCTCTGCTTAGAATTACCTTTTACGGAATTTGCTAGCTCACCTGTTTCTTACAATCTGCTTTGTACAATTCTTGGATGTTGAATATTTTAACATATTCCTTGGTGAATTATATTATTACTATGTGCAGTTCTTATATATGTATGGTATATCCCTTTTCAAATGCCCCGCAGCTATGTTGCTAAAATTCCAGCATGGACATTTTTGGAACATAGATGAATGTCCCCAAACAAAACATGATAAATGCACAATTCGCAAATAATCTGCTTAAAACTAAGAACAAGAGAAGTAATAACAAGTATGAACAATTTTGTAGACATTTACAATTTAATGTGCTGTAATGTGATGTAGCTTCATATTGTTTTTGAGTGTCCAGCACAACTGGTGATTGTGCGCTGTTTGAGTAGGACAAGTAAAAGAGAGAGAGAGAGAGAGAAATACACTGTTTGCTCTTCGTTTTCGGAGCTGGTTTCACTATAGTTTGCTGTTCCCACTTTACCGAAAACTGATATTTTTAGGCTCTTTTTCACTATTTCACTTGCACTAGTCCTTTGGTTGCCTGTATTTTTAAGCCACTTCACACGCATATTGTGTGCACTACTTACAACTAATTACAAATGTTTTTGTAGCTAATTAAGATGCTACAGTGTCGGCCGCGGTGCCTGCTCTCTGATGAGACATTAACCTAAATCTTGGTTGTGACATAAGAAAAACAAGTTTTAACCATTCGTAATTAACCCTCAACTTTTAGTTCATTACTTTCGTTGGATTTTGCAAACTTTTTCATAATGCATTAAATTTACTGTTGTCCCTACTTTAGCTATCAAGACATACAAATTATTTGAATGAACCCTTAGACTTGAAATATTAAATCTATTGTACCAATTATAAATGTTAAATTTACATATTAAGTTATTGTTTGCAAGAGTCAAAGTTGCTTTCATACACATAAATGAGCGTAAATATTTGTTTAAGCTTCTTGTTATTCATTTTCTTCACAAATTCTTTTCTCTCGCCCGTGGCGAATTTACTACTTTTAAGTAATCGGTGACCGGTCAAAAAGTGATTAATGACATTATAAATAAAATATACCCTAAATATTACTACTATATGTACACAAATTATAAGACCTTTAATGAAAGTTCAGCGCGTTGGAACAACTTGTTTATGTTTTAAATGGCTTTAATAATTGCCGATAATATGTACCCCAAATTTTGTTAACAGCTACACCCTTTAATTGATGTGTGTGGACCAAACTGGGCTGTTATCTCCGCTGGCCCTCGGTACAGTAGTTATATTCTTTGCTCCAGGCTGACGATTTCTTTCTTATTCTCATTTCTTATTAGAACTAAACCTTCATGGTTTTTGTGTCCATTGCTTCCTGAGCCTTTTTGTTTTTACTGATTTCTTACGTTTATCTTCGTTTCTCCCTATTTTAGCAGCGCGATCGTTGTCGGCTGCCAACAGCTCTTGATGCGGGGCCTGGATCGGATTTTTTTCTCACTTGTCAGCCGGTCGGCATGCAACATATACAGGTCAAAGTGTTCCGACCTTTCGTTAATAGTTTGCGTGTGGGCATAAAGTGCTTCTTCACAATTCTCGCCTTCTGCAGTAATGTCCTGTGATTCCTCATTCACATTGATAATGTCGATTACAAATTTATCTTGCACCGTGATTGTTTCCACAAAAAATTCCTCCTCTTGCAGTTGCTGTTCTCGGTGGGATCACCGTTGCTATTTAAATTTTCTTTGTCGAACGGTACTTGAATAGTTCCCTGTTCCAACGATAGACATTTTTCCTCAAAATTGATGGTGGCTCCCCAAGCATAAAAACAATCTGCACCAATAATCACTCGTTGCAGTCGTGGCACAATCAAGAAAATTACGTTAAATGTTTTATTTCCTATTTTAATGGAAAACATGGCTTGGTGCTTTACCCGTTCTGTGCTTTTTGATATTGCCACAGTACAATAAACATTTTTAATGGGTGGCGACATTATTTTAATTTTTCTATTTAACAATTGTTGGAAATAATCTTCAGAACACACAGAAATATTTGCCCCAGTGTCTAAGAGTACTGTTGTAGTGATATTCATTATGTCCACTGTAATTCTCGGCGATTCATTGCTTTCCTTATTTTCTATCCTGTCAGCATTGCTGTATCCTTCACCATTGTTGCACTTTTGTATCGAAGAAATGGGCCCTGAGTTTGACGATTTTGTTCTGTCAGCAGTGTGTAAGGTGTTTACCTGACCCCTGCAAACACCTGGGCTTGGTTTCCCGGATTCTGATTATTGTTTGTGCTTGGATGGTCATTGTTCAATTCCGGGTTTGATCCCCATCTTCTCCCAATGTTCGTGTTTTCAATAATCTCTGAGGATACCCGACTGTGTCTCTCTGATCCATTGGAATATCTCCGGCGTCTGTCACGGTTTCCTTGATGCACGTTTCGGTCAGGCGAGTTTCTGCCTCCATTGTTGCGGTTGTCTTGGTGATAATGGCTACGCCCTGTGCAGCGGATATTATTAATGTGTGCTTCTCTTCCACGTGGCCTCTGTTGTCTATTATGTTGATATGGTTGCTGTCTTCTCTCATATCGTGGTGGCCGGAATTTATTTATTGTCCTTGGTGACGTCGGGTGCCGTTCATTGTTATATTGAGGGGCTCTTGCCCCGGTCCCCGAAAATGGTGGTGGCTGGCGGCCATCTTGTGGATAGTTGCTCCGTTGTGTTTGCCACGTGTTGCTTGTGCTGGGCTTCTGGTCGAAAGCTGTGATGAGCTCCAGCACTTTTGAAATAGTTTGAGGTTGGGCAACAATTAAACCATTCCGTATTTGAGGATCAAAATGGTTGATGAGTAGAGCAATCACTTCTGTGTCTGACAATTGCAGCTCTATTTGTTTGCTCCTTTGTGCCAGTTTGAGTACGTAATCAATCAAGTTGCCGTGAATATTCTGATTATAGCAGCCATTGTTGAGCTGTAGTCTTACTTTGTTAACCTCTGTTGGTCCCCAGTAACGTAATAGAAAAACCTGTTTAAATTCACTTTACGACAAAGAATCTCCCGTGAGACGCAGCCAGTTCAGTGCACGCCCTTTTAAGCATTTTGTTACAACAATTAATTTTATCTTTTTGGGAGTGGCCTTTAGTATTGTTCCAATTCACTAATAAATTCTTTTGGGTAATCTCCTTTTACTTCATCAAATATTTGGGGTGACAATTCATTTAACAAGTGCAAATTTAAGTTATTGTTGTTATGAAAGCAGGTGACCAGTGGCATTACACTTCTAGCATGCACACCATAATTACATTGGTTATGTAAATTGTTGGAGGCTTCGTCCGGTAACAATAGAGTGCTGCCGATCTTTGGTATTCACTGGGTGAACTTGCAGTAGGTTCCAGTTCCAATCTTTGTACATAATTCCTTAACTCATTAATTGCTATATCATGCAATGCATTCATTGTGTGTACAACATTTCTAAGTTCATTAATTTCGTGGGAATTGGCTACCTGAGAAGTAGTTACCACTTCCTTAACGGCTGAGAGTTTAGAATCTACCGTTTGCTAATGCTTGTTGGCTTTGTGCTAATTTTCCTTTTACCTGCCCTAACTGGTTTTGCATTCTCTCATTATTAGCAGTTAATGCTTCTACCTGTGAAGTGACAAATTCGGACAAAGTGGCTATTTCACCTTTACTTACTTGCAACTCTTGTTTTAATGTTGAAACCTCTGATTGAATATTTGCCTGTCCTAAGCTGATTTATTCTAACATTTCTTGAACATGCTGGCCATTTGTTGTGATCTGTTCCTGAAAGTATTGATTACTAGAAACTAACATTTCCTGTACATGCTGATTATTCGTCATGATTTGTTCTTGTAATTTCTGATTGCTAGCAACGAACCTTTCCTGTAATTGTTGGCTATTTGTTGCGATTTTTTCTTGCAAGCGACCCTGTAATAGTTTATTCAAATCCCTTAATGTTGAGGTGAGCATGGACTGCAGCATCTGCATTAAATTGGCAGAGCTGTGTCCAGATTCTACTACATTCATTGCTACATCATCTGGTATGTTTTGAGTTGCAATATTATGTGACTCTGGTTGTGTGATTATTATGCTGGCCCAGAAGTGGAGCACTGGCTTCTCCCTCTACGTGGGTGTCAGCATTGGATTTTTCCGCTATGATTAAAATTTTGTTGTTCCTGAGCAACGTGCAATTTTTAACAGTTAACACTTGTGACTGATATAAACTTATAAATTATATTTTGGTACCTTACTCTTTGTAGACTTGGTCTAGTTGCATGGGTGGTGACTCCTTCGAAGCTGATGTGCGTTGACTCCTTGACTGCGTGGGTGGTGCCTCCTTTAATGAAACCACGTTGGCGCCATTTGTAGCGGGAAATGGTTGTTGGGCGACATTTGTAGCGGGAAATCTTTGGTCAGTAGCATCTGGAAAGTGTCGTTCCTCTGGTTGATGCTATCTGCTGCAGTGTTCTTGTCCTCGGCAATGGATGCTTGTCGGCTGCTGTTTTCCATTCCTAATCTTTCCCTATATAGCTAATTCTTGGTTCTCAGGGTTATCGTGGGTGAGGCAAATTAAAAATATACTGCATTTCCCTTAAAAAATGTGGTTTATTAACTTAAATATTTATGGGCGGCTAGCTTTTCCCATTATACCAATCCCACCATTTGAATAAATCAGGAGCCTAAACTGTACATGCCCTTCCCACCCATATGCACACACGTGCATCTGTCGTCAAGAGCGTAGCACTTTGTTGCCGAAATTCTAAAAGAGAGAGAGAATCTGGGGCTTTGTTCGCCTTTCTATACCTGAGCCTAGTGACGCTTACCTCTGCGCTTCAAAATGTGTAACGACGTTTCTAATTGGTCCTCAGACCGCGTTACCTTAACACGTATGAGAATATTCTACTTCAAAGTAAGTAAGCAGGTTCAATATCTCCGTCTCTTTCTTTTCTCTATCTATTTCTCCTTACCACTACCGGCTTTCTGCTCATTAGCTTGGTGAAAGATGGGCTCTACTTAGAATTATCTTTTACCAGGAATTTGCTGGCTCGCCCGTTTTTTACAATCTGCTTTGTACAATTCTTGGATGTTGAATATTTTAACATATTTGGTGAATTATATTATTACTATGTATAATTCTTATATATGTATGGTATATCCCCTTTCAATAGAATGACTCCTAAGAGAGTTACATCTATACTCCCTCCATTTGGTATTTGAGATATTGCCATGGCAAATGAACTGCATATTTTGAATCTTATGTTAACCTGTGAAACCCTCAAATTGTGCCACTGGCCAACACATAATGAAATATTCCTAATGATATGTAGCTGATCCCAAAAGTTTAATGAAGTATCCAAAGTGCAAGAAACTGTGTTACCTTTAATTTCCTGCATTTAAACCTGTTTATTCAAAGGATTAATTTTGTTCCACCATTTATAGAATATATACTAAGGATTCCCCTTTAAGAGGATAAGAAGGAATAAAAAATCATACTTCACATTAGCTTTCCTCCTGAACTTAAATAACAGAAGTAAATATAGCATTGCTTTAGTGTCTATATGTCACTTTAGACACAATAACAATATTTGTAACAAAGTTTTCCTCAATTAAAAAACTTTTGAGACACTATGGTTGATGAAATATCCCACTGCTTCTCACTGGTTAAATCTGCTGAAAATGTTTGTCTTTATACGAACACTAAGGAATTGAAAAATTCTGTTAAGGTATGGACTCTTTGAGTGGGAGCTTTGCAGCTCAAATCCTACCAAGGCCATCCTCCCTGAATGAGATTTTTTCCAGATTTTTCTCGGTTTTCATAACTGGCAAATGCCAGTGAGTTACTGTGCCCTAAACTTAGACTTGGGACATTTCCTTCCCGAATTTTCTTATTGTTTCATGTATAATCAGTGTCCACTGTCTGTGTTGACATATGCAGTAAGAAAGGGCATTTAACACTACTAAAAATGGAAAATTCTCCATTTTGTCACCATTTGAATGAGATGACAAGATTTGCCATTGAAATAGCACTTCAATACTCACCAATTATTAGTTTAGTTCGGTTTTAGACAGTGGTTAACATTTGTGGAGCCTGTACAAGAGCTAGGAGCCAAGCTCTCTGGTTCTTCTCAAAAAATCTGAAAGGAGTATTAAGGTCATGTAAATCCAGTTTTCTGCTATGAATAATCAAGAAAGCAAACTTCAAGTTTGTTTATTTAACAAAAGGAAATTCTTTGTGTAGTTTCTTTAAATGAACATTTGCTTCACTACACAATATTGCAAGGCATAGTTTCTGACTTGAATAAAAAAGCTTCAAAAAGAAGAGTATTTCGCTGTTCACTGAAGTCACAGAGCTAATTTTAACACCAGTGAAAATTCATATATAGTCTGTTTACTACAGCATTATTATTTCATTGATGACTGATGTCGACAACCTTTACATCTATCCTACTGAACACAATTAGATGAAAACTGCTTTCATGTTTACTTGCATTTCAGACAGGCCAAGCCAAGAATAGAGATGGTTCTGATGTGTTAAATATCCTTGAGTGTTAGAGTAGAATTTGGGATACACTTGCTTCACTTACTCTGTTATACAGAACACGTTTCAGAAGCCTTTGCTTCCATCTTCAACTGTAGGTCGACCAGTGAGGCTGGTGTCATCTTTGTTCTGGTCTCTGGACAATGGCATGATGAGCTGGTATAGATGTCTGGAGGTAGGATTTCAAAGTTCATAACTCAGTGTTTGTGGATGAAAATCCCTCATATGGCGAGATCTAGAGGATGGTTTACTTCCTTTAACAATTTGGAGTTTGTATCTATTTCGTGATTGATTTCCCAAAAGTGTGCTGCAACTACTGATTTGTCTGCCTGTTTATATTTTATGTTCTAGATGTGTTCTTTGGTGTGGATGATTATTTTGCACTTGGTTTTTCAACGTACACCTTAATGTATTCCTGGCAGTTTATTCTGTAAATCTCATGTTTGGAAGTTCTTGGTACCTGATCTTTGGGAGATGCTCTTAACACATTTTTCAAGTTGTATTTATTTTAGGACAGAATTGGAGTGTGTTTTTGAAAAGACCTTTAGGAACCCGTCATGTAGTAATGGGTGGAATGTGAATTTTTTAATTTTCTTCCTGTTTTCCAAGGGTATTAGGGTAGTGGTATTATCATCTTCCTTGTTTCTTCTGAATCCTTCTATCATTTATGAGTTAAATCCATTAACAAGTGCTTTTTTTGATTATTTGCCTGTTATTCCTTATTGTGTTCTTCTTTGCTTGATGGAAAGTTGACTAACCTGTGTACTAGACTATTCAATATTGCATGCTGCTGTAACTCTGGGTTAAAACTATTGCATTTGATATAGTTATCCATGCGAGTTGGTTTACTGTATATTCTAAAGGAAGGTCCTCTTCATTTCTCATTATGTTTATATCCAGAGAAGGCAGGTGTCCATCTTTATTGTCTCTACAGTGAAGTTAATGACTTGAATATATTCACATCACAAAATCCTGTTTTATTCCATACAATATTTTTTTATGCATGGCAAACAATAAAATTTGCCAAGACTTTTGAATCCTGTGAGCCACTCATGTACTCATACATGTTTACACTGTAAAAGGTTAACTTTTGTGCTCTCACTCTTTGTGTTTTCCTACCTTTCTCTATGGCAGAGGCATAGCCAGGGAAGGGGTATTGGGGTTGGAAAATTAATAGCAAAAATAGCATCGTTAAAATAATAGCACCTTTCTAGGTTGGTGGGAGTGAGGTACTTCCTAATCAAATGGTAGCACTATATTTATACCACATGTCTTGGACAATATGACCAAAGGGAACAGCAACAGAATTTGTGCTTTAGATGGCGCTGGTACAACCAGGTTAAGATATCAGGAGCATGTTTTCGTTACAGTGCTAAATTACATGGTTTCCAAATTAGTGCAATATCTCCCAGTTTAGAACATAATTAGAAAAATCCTATTTTATAGTGAAATAAAATGGCCTGTAGGGGGAATACAAAATACCTACCTGTGGTCATTAATTCTCATGTCACAACATATTTGCCTCTTAGAACACGCAAAACATCCTATCCCAATTTTAATTTCAATTCCTACACTTTAATCTGTGAATATAAAATCAATTTATTTAAATATTTAAACTCAGAATTAATCCATATTTATCATTTGAATTGATACAAATTGTTTAAAAAATGGACTCCTATGCATAACCACCCCCTTAATATTTTCTGACTACGCTACTGCTCTAGGATGCCTTTTTTTCCAAGCATAGCTGTATGTAGTGGGTGATGTTTTATTGAAGTTAATTAGCTAGTGCTACCTGTACTTTTGTTAGACCTTATGATGGATGATGTGGAAACATGCTTCCACATCCAACAGTTAGGTTGTCCCCACATAAAGGCTTTTTAAGCTATAATAAACTCAGTTTAACATTAAAAGCAGCCATTCATATTTTCACTCACAGTTTTCATCTGTTTTGGCAAGATTTAAATCATAGAAATCCTCATTAAATATGCTTTCCAAAGTAAGGGAGAAAATATGAACACGTTTGCTACAATAGTATTTTCAAGAGCAACACTGGGAGCACAGCTGTAATTATCCTGTAATTATCAACTGTCTTAGAACCAATGTTAATAGATGTCATACTGTTGCAATGATCCGTTTGGTTACATATACCACCCAAAACTAGTACATGGTGAATGTATGAAAATAGATTTGTTGTAAACATATTCAATAGTTCCTTTTGAAAAAAAAAAAAAAAAAAGTATACAGTTAACTTATAATTCCCCTGTATTGCTACTGGAAGCACTGCTTTCGTTACTTCCATGGACAATTTGCCATTGGATTCAGATGCATCATATGCAAAGACAGCAGGACAAACTGATTTTAGTATGTGCTTCACAGTAGTGCATGGATCTAAAAATAATGAAAAATAATAACCATATGGAAGTATACAGGACAAGTTAGAAGTTTTATTTCTGATCCATCATAAACAACTTACATTTTTGAAAGAAGATTTCTGTAGATTTGGATCATGCCAATTCCTTATTAGTCTGAATATTGAAATTCTATAGTAAATTCACATGTCATTCCACGGCAAATCACACAAATTTGAGGAAAATTGGACCTTCATGTCTCAAATTTCATTGATATTAACTTTACATATTCTACGAGGCAAATAATGATATATTGTTTTTGTTAGTCTTTGTTTTCATTATTTTGGTAAATATAAAGAATTACATTTTCTGATATTTTGCAAGCACTGTTCTACTTAAGTGTGAATATTTCTGGTATTATTTGTCAGAAAGAATATTATATTTGGCTTGTTTTGAAATACATACTTCATTTACACATGAAACAAAAAGATAATTTGTTTAGTACTATTTTCACAAAGCCATTAAGATTACAAACAGCATTATCAATATTAACATTATTCTTTAAAATTCTGAAAAACATTTTGAAAAGTAGCTTGAAGATGTTCATATAGTCCTAGAAAAAAAATGAGATTGGAATTCCAAATAATCGCAGAGAACTTAAATAACTTAACAAGTCAGGTAGTCATCTAGTGGTAGTGTTGTAATGCTGGCATTGCATATAAGGTCCAGAGGTGTGTCATGCATTGTAGTGCTGACATTGTGTACAAGATCAACTCTGTGTATAGCTGATAGTGTCATTGATCACTTTAGTCTATAGCATTCATCATACGACACAAAGCCAACATTCCATGATTTAAAATTCCAATCACATATTTAAAAAAAATGCAGTTAAATTTTGCATTATACTTATTTTTACATTAATAATACATCAGTTATATAGTCTTAAGTATCAACCCTCTATCCTTGCTTTGAAATGGGGGAGTGCACATATAATTTGTGACAAGCAATCCTTATAATTAGGTAGAATGGGACTTGAATTTGCAGTGAGAAGACAAATATTGATACCATCAATCACTAATTTAACATTTTTGTGATGAATGCAAATGCAAACAGAATGGGTGACAGTTGCTCCAGGGAGTAAACATTCCTTTGGCTTTAATTCGGAAAATTTTTAAAATCTTATTTTGACAAGTTTCTTTAAGACTGCCAAGTATCAGTCTTTTCTGATTCTGAATTCTCTCTGCCACTTTCTTTAACAGAAACTACATTCTTTTTACCAGGCATAACCCTACTCACATCATCTGGATTATAAAATTCAGAAACCTTTTGTAATGTAAGTAAATCAAGATGTTTTCCAGATTTGGGGTCTGGAGCTGCTAAAATTCTCTTTTCTTTGAGTTTTATTTATGGAAGCTCTTTAACTACTATGGTCCTTAGCGTCCCATTCTATATTGGGCGTGAAACACCGGTAATTTTGCTCAGAGACCTCTTTATCAGGCTTGAGGTTCTTTTACGTGCCATAAATCTACGACACGGGACCACCGGCTTTACTTCCCTTCCGAAGGAATCTTTTCTTTGGCCACATGTTTAGATATTTATATCACTTGAGTTGAGACATCAAAATGCTGTATTTTATTGTAAGACAACCTGTCAAAAATTGTTAATATTTGTGCTTTAAGAGTTCTATCATCTGTTTCATGGAAAGAATCTGTTAGTTTTTGTATTATTTTGGAATGATTTGAATTTTCATTTGAAGCAGAGTTTGCAATATGAAATATTTTATCCCTCATTGTCTGTGATATCTTTTGCAACTTCTCTAATGGATAACATTTTTATGGCTATTTTACACACCTTCAAATCACGAGTTTTACACCTTCCAATGTTAGTTTTATAAGCATTGCAGAGGTCACTTGGTCTTAACTTTTTATTTTTAACTCTTATGGTTAACCATTATGAATGGATTAAAACAATAATTATAACTCTATTGCACCAAATTAGCCATGATTAAACACAACCACATACAAGTCAGAACTCTGAAGTTGGCCGCATTCTGGATATGTCGTTCGGAAGTCAGAATCACTCAGCTTATGGCTGGATTGCTCTCCCAGCAACTTCTTCCTTCTTTGGCTGACAAATTGAGCAATATTGAGTCTCTAAGGTCTACAGGGGGCAGGTAAATTACCTTGGTCTATAATGAAATACTGCCTGTAATTAATGTTAACTTTATTACCCATTATTGCTACACATTCTGGAACGCACGCCACCATTCAGTTAGTCATTTGAGACAAACAACTTGATCTTCACAATTTGCAATACTGTGAATTTACTCGTGGTTAACATAGCGGTGGTTCCTTAGACGGAAAATTTGCTAAGTTCTCTAACATTGGCATTTCCTTACATGAGAAAATAATTTAGAGAAGTGAAGTTACTTGCAATTTGTAAATCTTGCCATGTCGGATTTCAACTCTTACTCCCTATGTATCATTTGATGTTTCCTGTTATTCTATTTGCCAGTTCATATCCCTTACTTTGAAATTATCGGCTAATATTTGGGTTTTTCGTTGAGTTCCTAACTTTTTCTTTCCCATGGTTCTAGTTAAAAATGAGTTGAATCCAAGCTATATCATGTGCATACTTTTATGACTATAATCCCCTTACTTGTGATAGATGGCATGCGCTTCTAACTTTGAAAGGAATTGCAAACTTCCAAGCGCTTTTTCCCTAAACCTTGGGTATAGCTTTCTTGCCTTTGTGTTTCGATGCCACCTGTCCCAAAGAGGGTTGCAGGCAGCCAGCACGGTTACTTTCTCCCACACAAGTTACAATATCATATGTAAGATTTCTCCTATACGAGTTACAATATTAAATACAACATATTGTATCTTCATTAGTGCCATTTTGTGGCTACAATAACTTCATTATATTCCATCATTTATATTATAATAGTATTAGTTTATATCTGGTTATCTTATTTTAAATAATTACCAGGCCTTGTTGAATCGTATCAACTCATGCTAAAAGTCAACTGGCGAAATGCGGGTGAACATTTATTTACAGTAGGTTTATTATATATCCAAATGGTAAACAATGGATGTGAAGTGATGCCTTGCGCATGTTCAGAGCAGTCCTTCCACTCGATCCAAGTGACACCTCGACATGCCATCAGTAAGGTATTTATAAAATCACGTCTTATTTGAATTCCATTCTGAAACCAATGTAGTTCAATGCACAATATTTCAAAGATAATGATTTTTTTTCTTCTGGTTTTTAAAGTAAGCTTTTGCTAGTTATAAACATATTTTAAAAACACTACCCTCATAAAAGGGGCCCATTTTACCATGCTATGTTTTGACTGAACCTGTAAAAAGCAGTATGTAAAACTGCAATGCTTGTACATCAAAATGTCACAAACATGAAAATTCTACCATTCATATAATCTTTGATGCAATGATTTTCATATAATATAGCATACAAACATATGGAAAAACAACATTTAATAAATGGCTAAATAATAATTTTAGATAAAAAAGAAAAAATATGGTTATTTAATCTCATTTAGTAGTAACATAGGAAAAATGAATTGGAGAAAATAGTAAAATCTCAAGTTTAAAAGTGTTTGGTTTGACATGGAATGACACATGTACATGAACTACAGCACTTGGAAAGATAATATTTTACTATAAATGGCACTTTCCAGTAGTAGGTAGTATAAAGAATGTTCTCAAAGTTATAAAAACAGAAGTTCTCTTTTAAAACACAGTAAAACCAATTAATATGCTCTCCTACCTGTTTATACCCTCTTCATATACTTTCCCTGGATGTTTCACATATAATTCAGCATAATTTTACACTTGTAGCAGATAACAATGGGGTAAAAATTCTATATAAATTATGAAAATTATGTTTTAAAAGAAATACTGAAGAAATATGCTGCGATACTGATTACTAGATGACAGATTTTAATGCACGCTTTTCCAGCAACTAAACCTGCCTTCCCACCTATCTAAGAAGCTGATGACAGTCACTCAAACCCCATTAGTAAACAAATTTATAATTTAATATCTTTAAAGAAGATGCAAAGAATTTAGCATCCAAAAGTTTAACTTCTGCTCCTCCTGTAAATTAGTCTTTCCCTAATTTCTGTGCTGAACTGCATCCACAGAGATCTTAAAGAGTAACTGCTTTGAAGAGATATTAGTGCTGCTCCTAGCTGTGTGCCAAGTGCTGTTTGGAGTTAACTGAACTGCAAAGAAAATGTTATCATTCATAATACAGTTGAACTTGATTAATTCAAAATTGTGGATAATTCGAGCTTTTGGCATGGTCCCTTGACATTCCTATACAAAGCAATGCCTTCTGTAAATCAATATTTCTTTTGGATAATTCGATATAGTATTCAACGAGAATGACTGAAAAAATAATAAGTTAGTCAAACTTGCTGGATAAATTCCAGGAAATGTGCCGTACTGTGGTCACATTTCCTTCCCTTGCTAAATTCCAAGAAATGCATCATATTGTAATTTCCTCTCCTGCTGGTAAGGAATGATGGTTACTCAAGCTTCTTTGTGCAATTCTAGTAACTTGTTGCCAGCCCCTAACCTCTTACAAGGCACTTGTCATTGTGAACACTGCACCCAGTCCATTGTCTACCTGCTACGTTTGTAGCAAATAACTTCCCATGCAGTAGAGTGAGCATTTTTAAACAGTGTACACAGTTACATCAAAATCATCAGTGTGTGAACTGAGCAGACCATGGCTCTCTCCAAACCTAAACATATAAATTACAAAATTCTTACTTTAGCTGAAAAGGCAGCAGCCATTCGCAAAGTGGAAAAAGGTTTTAAAAAAAGTGTGACATTGCAAGAGATTTTGGAATCCCCCATAATACATTGTCTACGTACCTCAAAAATAAGGCCAAGATTTCGAACAGTGTAGTTAAAACAGTACGAAAGTAAAAAAAGAGCGAAAGGGCCTGAAAATCCTGACATCGATGAATGTGTTTAAAAGTGGTTCAAGCAGGCACAGGATAAAAAACTTCCACTAAGTGGACCTCTTATCACAGCAAAAGCAGCGGAATTTACACGGCAATTGGGAAAAACTAATTTTAAGGCCAGCAGTGGATGGCTGGATGGTTTTAAAAAGCGAAATGGTACTTCCTTTAAAACTGTTTGTGGAGAAAGTGGAGGTGTTGACCAGCAAGTAGCCAGTGATTGGAAAACGAGCTTGGTAGAGTGGATTCAAGACCAAAATGCAAAAGATATTTTCAATGTTGATGAGACAGGGCTGTTTTATAAATTTACACCAGATAAAACACTTGTATTTAAAGGAGAACAATGTAGTGGGGGAAAACTTAGCAAAGAATGCATCGCACTCCTGATTGGTGCCAATATGGATGGCACTGAAAAGCTTCCATTACTACTGATTGGAAGGTCAGCCAACCCCCAGTGCTTTAAAAATGTTAAATCTAAGCCTGTGGAATATGAAGCTAATAAAAAAAGCTTGGATGACGAGTGAAATATTTGGAAGATGGTTCTTGAAGCTAGACAAAAAGTTTCGCAAACAAAATTGCACAGTTTTACTGTTTATTGACAATTGTACAGCCCATAACAGTATTCCATTGTAAGGGAATATAAAAGTTTTGTTCCCCCCCCCCAATATGTCAGAAGTGCAACCAATGGATCAGGGAGTAATAAAAAATTTCAAGCATTTCTACAGGCGTCTGGTGGTCCAGAAGCGAATTTGGACAAAAGTGACAAATTCAAAATTGTAAATGTGCTTGAAGCAGCTCGTATTTGTAGTAGTGCATGGGACCAAGTGAAACCAAGCACCATAGCTAACTCTTTCCGAAAGGCCAGCTTCTGTCATATTGTACTTGAAGGTCTTGAAGAAAATGAAATGATTGTGCCTACACTTGAATACTGGAATATTAAATTCTGAAACTGGTGTTCTCTATGAGGATTTTGTGCACATGCGCGATGAATTGGCAGTTTGTGGGGAGCTAACCAATGCGGACATTTTGGGTGACGTCATGAACACACAAACTGCAGCCCTATCTTCAGATGAAGAAAAACCAGAACAACCCGTGAAAACAATTCCTACAATTGCTGAGGCCATGGATCACTTACAACAATTAAGGTGTTATGTTGAGGGATAACAAAATGTTAGTGAAACAATGTTCCAATTACTCAATAAACTAGAAGTGTTTTGTGTGAATCAAAGGTTAAATGCTAAAAAACAAAGATAGATATCAAGTTTCTTTAAAAAACTTTGAATCTGAACTGAACCTGAGTTTAAACATCACAAAACTGTAAGTACACACTGTAATGTTGTCCTTATAACTTCATTTAACTTAGACCTGTTTTAATTTAAAAAAGTTTTAAAAAATCTAACTTTTGTAATTCGAAATATTGAATAATTAGATTTTTGTTCTTGGTCCCTTCAACTTCAAATTAGCTAAGTTCGACTGTAGCACTATATATGCACAGCAAACAATTATTTTCATAATATAACATGTTCTTTTCATAGAAAGTGGGATTATATTTGCCTTTTGTGTTGAGCTGTTGAACATAAGAGGGCACTTTTTAAGTTTCTTACAACTAGGAAAGAAAAACAATCTTTTGTAATAAACTATTTTATTGCTTTTCAAAATATTTGCCTTTAAGATTTATAGATCTTTCATGCATGTATTCAAACCAATTCTTGAAACCTTTTTTCCACTCCATGGTTTTTAAAGGCTTCAACAGCTCCTTGAGGTGATGAAATTTGCCTGTCCATGCATATTTTTGTTTGACATGCACGAACAAAAAGATATCATTAGCTGATAAATCAGGTGAATATGGGCAATGGCACACTAATTTGATGCTTTTCTTCTTCAAATAATCAACTGTTTGATGTGCTGTGTGAGAGCTGACATTTTTATGAAGAATGATGCGACATTTTTGAATACTTTTTCTGAGTTCTTCAATGACATCTGGCAAACAAATTGCTTATAATAAAGAGAGTTGGAGGTTGTTACACTACATCACTAAAAGGTTCTTACTTTGAACGCATTTTGGGAGAACGGTTTGCTTCCATTGTCAGCTTGTTTCCAACTCAAATTGTTGTATATCATTCAGCATTAACTGTTCTCCAATCCTCTAAAGCAAGGGTGGCGAAAACGCCTTCCTCCTGCAAGTCACCAAATATGCAACACACATTGCATCACTCAACAGCATGTGAAAAACAAAGGGACTGTGGCAGAGAGGGAACAGCGCCTACGAGTCAAAATGACTCGCGAGTCGCATTTTTGCCACCTCTGCTCTAAAGAAATGGTAGCGACATGTCCAGTACAATGAAAGAAACAAGTGATCGTTTTCTTGGAGGTGCTTTGTGAACAAACAGATTTTGTGGGATTTAGTTCATCTTGGAACATCCAAACAGTAGATTGTTGCTTAGTTCCAATTTATACAAATACTCAAAATTTTGTCATTTATTACAATCTTGTATACAGATTTTGCAGCAGCTAGATGGAGTTTTATGAGCCTTTTTTTGAGCTTCGGTTAAATTATGCAGAAACCATCATGAACAGATCTTTTTTTACAGCTAAATGTTCATGCAAAATCAATGTACTATCTTTCAAGAAAGTAAATGCACACTTTTTGCGGATCAGTATCATTCAGGCATTCCGTGAATAGGGGGTATGAAAATTAAATCGGCCATGGTCATAGATGTATACTGTTGTAATAGCCATTTTAACCTGCCACTCACTTCGAAGATTTCTATGGCTATATTCACCCCGTATGATGAAATATGGACCAAATATCACAAAACAAGTCGCAATTCTCTTGCTGATGAGCCATTAGCTACATGGCATTGGAGAATATGCTAGAAAACAGAGAACACGTGAATAATGGTTTTAATGGAACCAACATCTATGATGTATATAACCCACACATTAATATATGCTGTCGTAGCTCAGTGGTAAAACGCGTTCTGTTTCAAGTGTGCCAAGGATTCAGAGTTCGAGTCCCAGCATATGGTCACTTTTTATTCCAGCTTTTTCACTTTGTTAGACACAGTAACGAACAAATTTACACTTCACTTGCAGCCGAGTTATTACTACATGATTTGAAAGAAAATGTGAAGAGGTTTAATGATAATTTTAATGGAGCCAACTTCTAAATGCTGTATACAATCCATCTGATCATAACAGTAGGCTAATACATAACATAACAAGAAACTGATAAACTCTCATCTTGAGAAAAACAAACTTAGAGCTGCAAATATAATTGTGTATAATTCGATGGAGTATAGGGCATAAAGCTGAAAAGGTACTAGGGCGGATCAAAAAGTAATGCACAATAACTTTTTTACAAAAAAAGTTTAATAGTTAAAACAACAACAAAAATCACACATGAACTTACACCTTTTACCTAGTTTTTGAATAGTCACCAAGTTTCTCAACACATTTCCCATCATAATACCAGTTTCAATATGCCCTGTTCGTAGAAGTCTGTTTCTTTGGAGTATAGCCATCTGCGGACTGCTGATTTCACTTCTGCATCTGTTGCAAAGCGTTGGCCAGCCAGGAATTTCTTCATGGGATCAAACAGATAAAAGTCCGACGGTGCAAGGTCTGGACTGTATGGTGGATGCTAGAGCACCTCCCAACCAAATGTGGTGATTTTCTGACGAACAGCAGCAGCAACATGGGGGCGAGCATTGTCATGAAGAATTTTGACATCATCAGCATTCATGTTGTGGTGTTTGTCACAAAGGGCACGACACAACTTCACCAAAGTTTTCATGTAGGCTGCAGCATTCACAGTGGTCCCGTGTTCAGCAAAGTCCACCAGTACAACACCATGTATATCCCAGAACACCATCATCCTAGCAGATTGAGTTATTTTGAATTTTTTCTTCACTGGGTAACCAGCATGTTTCCACTCCATACTTGCCTGCTTGGTTTTGTGCGTGTAGTGGATGCCCACGACTCATCACCAGTGGCGATTCCTTTCAGGAAGTCATGTCCTTCTGTGGCGTACCGCGTTAGGTGATCCAAGCTTGTCTTCATTTGGTGGCCCTTGTGGTTGTCTCTCAGGTTCTTAGGCACCCAGTGAGCACTAACTTTACGAAATTTCAACATGTCATGAACAATATCGTACACTGCACCATAGGAAATGTTGAACTGTTGTGATAAGGGTAACAGTTGCACACGCCGGTTGTTCAAAATTGCCGCCTCAATGCCTCTGACATTCCGTGGGGTTGCAGCTATTACCAGCCTCCTGGAGCATGGTTCATACGGCCCTCTAGGAAGAATGCACAACACCTGGAGACATTGCTACGGTTCATACAATCATCCCCATACACACCACGCATGTCCCTGTGAATATCACTCAGTTTATGCCCTTTGGTCCACAAATATCGAACCACACCTCTGTACTGTTCACACATGGACAACAGTAACATGCACGCCATCTTTGTTGCATAGTTCACACTTCTCTCACTAGAGCTGCAGATGAAACAGAAAATACCCTCTGTAGTGAAAACTTCAATTTATATCTGTGTGAAATTGTAACATTCCAGCTGCAATACCAAGGCAGAAAAAAATTATTAAGCGTTACTTTTTGATCCCCCTCGTATATTCTGTGTAACTGTTAATTACCATATAGTTACTCCATTTATTAGAAATAACAAAAAGAAGACCATAGCCAATGATAATGGTGCTTAAAAAGCAAACTAAACAACCGCTATTTCATAGCTGAAGCCACGTCATATATGAAGAAATAAATTAATTTCTGAAACATTTCAGATTTATAGACAATGCATTTCTCCTGGAACAAGTAACTTATCGAAACTACGAATGGAAAAGAAAAATGAAGTCTTGAATTTAAAACCTGGTATAATCGTCCCCAGCTATGATTACATTGTTATTCATTCGTGCATGTTTGCAACCAATGCAGAACACCGTTTGGGTTTACTGATAATGATGCCATAGCTCCATCATGTGAGCAACCAGAAACACTCGCACCTGTCTGGTGGACGTTCTTCCCATTCCTTTACCATGAAGGCCCATACATGTTCAGTGGGGTTCAGATCAGGAGATCTTGGAGGCCAGTCCTTTGCAGATTATTTCTGGATGCCTCATTAACTAATCCTGAGTGATATTTGAGGTATGCACACCACTATTGTCGTGCATAAATACATATCCTTTTTGTTCTGGGAACCTAGCACTAAGGGATGGCAGCAAAGTGTCTTCAAGAATATCTTGTCATCCTTTCTGGCACTTGAATTAACTCCCCTGGACTTGATACTGTCATATAGGCCCAGAAATGTGTTGCAATTCTTCCCGAATGTTCTGCTCAAACGACATACTCAGGCATGTATCTAGTTTCCCCATAGTCTATACAGACATAGGGTCCCTTTCTGGTCGGATCGAAATACCTTCTCGTCACTCCAGATTACCAGGTCCCTTAGTAAGCCTGAGGAAGGCTAATATTACGCTGTGATCATTGTATTAACCTTGTAAGCTTCAGTGAGAAGGAGCTTAGTGGCAGGACAATGCGATGAAATACCAGCATCCTTTAATTCTCAATGTATTAGTTTCATATGAGCAACCATACTCAACTGCTTTGTCCAGAAAGACAGACCTGTGTCTTAAAAGTTGATTCCTTACATCTTCTAGGAGTTTTGCCTTGAGCAAGTGTTGTTGCACGAGGCCTACCTGAATGCCTGCGTGATTTGGCCCATTCAACTTCTTCCTTGTGATGCCGGTCTAGCCACTGTTTCACTGTTGTTTGGTCACAACCCAAATCTCTGGCGATTTGCGAGGCATTTTCACCATTAGTAGCATGACTTACAATTTCACCCTTTTGAGCTGCTGTCAGTCCACACAACCTCATGGACATGGCATGCTGTATTACTGTGATGAAGCCTTAGTGAAAATGTTCGAATGCAGTGCATAAAGGACTTCCAGCATCATTTTGCGCAAGCGAAAGAAGTACACGGTGAAAAAGTTGGAAAAAGTATAACCATATGCTGGGGTTCAAACCCTGAATTCTCGGCACACTTGAAACAGCGTGCATTTTACTATTGAGCTACGATAGCAGATGTTAGTACGTGGGTTGTATACAACATAGATGTTGATTCCATTAAAAGCATCATGCCACGTGTTTTCTGTTTTCATGCATATAACATATAGCTCAGCAACAAGAGAAGTGCTACTTGTTTTGTGATATTTAGTCCATATTTGTCATATTGGGTTAATATAGCCATAGAGATCTTTGAAGTGACTGGCAGGTTAAAATGGCGACCACGACAGCATACATCTACAACCATGGCCGATTTAGTTTTCATATCCCCTTCTCATGGAACACCTGAATGATATTGGCCTGCAAAAACTGTACATTTACTTTCTTGAAAGATAGTACTGCATTCTTTGATATGCTTAATCATGATGATCTTCTTCCATCATGTTGCATCTAGCATTGATGTCTTTTAATAACCAATTTTGCTCGACCTTCACAAAATTCATCACTGACGGACACACAACCACAACAAAATTCTGCAAACCAAGTGTAAATAGTGTTTTTTGATGGTGCTTCATTACCAAAAGTTTAACAAAGCAATTTTATGCATTGCTGTTGAGTTAGGTCTTAACTAAAATTGTAAAAGTCACCCGACAAACACTTTCATATGGAATTTCTATTTCTTCACAACATTGCTTTGTTTAAATGCTCACATAAACAAACTAATAGTCAATTTCTAAGCTGCCATTTTTTTCACAATTACAAATGTCAAATTTTGTGAAAATAACAATGACATATCTCAATAGAGCCTTCTAGTGGTCGTATGTAAAAATTTAAAAGATGTCCCTTGTAAAGTATACTCTCTAAGAAATGGTGCCAAATTATTTCTCCTGTCTCACTTATGTTTCAAGGCTAAGGTGCTTTAAAGAATATATTCACAGGGTTCTACTGTATTTCAATAAGATCACCAAACATATATTTTATGATATATTTATAAAATACAAAAAAGTTAAAAAAAATACATAGTTTTATCACCTTTTTGAATCCCAGAGAAAGAAATCACAACGTGCTAATGGATCACTGCTATGTCCCTCACCTCTAGCGCACACCCAAAATTTGCGATTAAAATTCTGTCCTTTCTTTTTCACACATCTCTGCACGCAGGGTTCATTGTGGCCTCTGCATTTGGGTGGGGGCTTTGGTCCAGTAAACATTTTCTTCCAATTCTGAGCTGCTGTTGATTTTAATGATGTAAGTCCTTGAGCGTCTTCTCCCTTCAAGGCAGGAACATTTTCCATATCTGAAAGTGATGCTGTACAGTATGAAGTATTAGGCAAGTTCACATCAATACCTTCACTCTGAAGGACAGATACTGAAGAAGTGCAAACGGTATTCTCTGTAATAACACAAACTTCGTGATGAGAAAGTGATGCTGCAGTTTCACTGCCATGAAATTTCATACTACTGGAAGCACTTACATTTTCAAGCAACTCTGTACTTTTAATTAAAAATTGTTCAATTCCTTTCTGTCGTTTAGTCTCAGTTCTTGTAGGAGCAGGTTTACGCTTTCTTTCAGCAACAGGGTTACTACTTTCATGTTCTTCTTTATGGTGCATTGTTGTAATACCAGTATCTCTCTTTTTATAGAAGTCAAATAGTTTCTTCTGAGTTCCTGAGAATTCAGGATAAAATTTTGTACAGAAGGATGGTGAATTTATTGAATGTAACCCATTTATGTTAAAAATAATTCTCACTGGGCAATGGTCACTACCAGTTACATCTCTGAGGATACTACAATCCTCCACTCTTATCTTCAAGCCATCATCAACTAAAATATAATCAATACGTGTACCATAATTTGTAACTCTTGCATTAAGCTGTGTTGACCAACATGTAAATGCATTTTCTTCCATGGGATGCAAGTAACGAAATGCATCAATCAATTGAAAATGTGCATCCTCAGATTTTGTTTCTGTGTTGCTTCGTTTCTCAGGGTCCCAGATTATGCGATTTAACCACAGCCTACATGGATTGGCATTAAACTGCTCCTGTGAATATCAAACAAAATAAGAATTAAGTTTTGTAGTATTTTATGTATATATAAATACAATAAAAACCTTAACTCCTTGGCTGCTGTATCCTCCATCTACATTCTCACAGGATATCATGGGCAGACTGCAATAACTGGGGCAATATGTGGGCAGCATGTTGTCTCACTCCAGATGCTGCCTAGATGTGGTTTGCAAGCCAGAGTCAGTACTTTTCCATCAAAGATACAGGACCAAGGCTAAGTGCAACCCATACTAAATCTCCATGCAAAGAGAAACTCCCCTGTGGTGGTATTGGGAATCAAACCTGTCTCCCCATGGACAGCAGGCAGCCACCTACCACAGTTTTACAGTGACAGCTAGCTAATTTAAGTATATCTTGGATTCTTAATCAGGTTATATGATGTGAAAACAAAACTTCAGAAAGCTTTTTTTTTTGGGAGGGATATGATTTCAATATAATTTTGTAAAGTATGTGGTAACTGATTCTAAGGCTTTCTGTCCTTTTGGTGTGGAGTTATGAATTGGTTTCACTCAGGGGTGCAGTTATAATGGAACACATTCCAAAACATAATTTAGCTCATTCTTAGTCTAACCATATGTCTGAACCTCTTATGAGTTTGAAAGAAAATTATAAGCCACTTACATTTTAATCAGTACTATCACTTTGAATGTTGCTTAACATGTTTCAACAACCTTTGAAATGATTGTTAGTGCACATGTTCATTTTTCTATGATCATGATAAGGCGTATAAACTGCAACAATTCTTTCATTAATGTTTTATTTCTGAATGCAACTGTATCTCCAGTTTGTTAATAGGTAGTGAGGAATGCAGAACTCTGTTTGTGCCTGGTGTTTAACATCTGCTGTTCAAAACAGTTGATATCTCATAAAACCTAAATTTTCCTAATGTGGACTATATACTATGCACCTCTACTCTGTTCTGTAACTGAGGATTAACATTAAATGTGTAATCAGATTATTGAAAAAGGGTTAAATTCCTGTTTCAAACACTGCTTTTCTTAGAGAAACAAAATCCTGAAAATATAGATTAAAGAGAGTTTACATTCTGGTTTTAAATGTGTCACAATGCAATAAAACGGATTTCAGTTAATTGATTTTCAAAACAATTTAGAAAATACAGAGATTTTGTACTGTCAGAAATGATTGTGTGCTGTTAATATGTTGGATGATGGATAGATTTTTCATATTCTTTCTTTGCCAATTATTTAGTCATATTTTCCAATTTCAGCATGCTTCACCTCATAACTTCCAACAGAGATCTTTTCAATTCACTTGAAGTTTCAATAACTTTAAGCCACTTCATAATGGATGTATTGAAATAACCCAATATGTTAGCTTTAATGTTATTAGGAGAAATTAACAAATTACAATTTACAAGGACTAGTAAGTTTTGTTGCATAAAGGTTGCTACTTCAGTAATATTATTAGTGAATTTCTACAAGAAAATTCTGCAAATTGCAAGCATGTCATGACTATATCAGAATACAAGATCAGTGCCACTCAGTATTTGCAACAATGACAGTAAGCAATTTACACCTTACTATTATTTATATCGTGTTTATAACCACATGCATTATAGAGTGGTTGTTATTTTCCCTGTGAATTCAGGGGAGGGGAGGGGAGGGATTACAACCCCTTCAGCTGCTGTGGTGCGAGTGCTGTGGATCCTAAGCTCTGGCAGTACTACACTAGGCTGAACATCTGAGCCCCTCCCATTGGAGAGCTGTTTGAATTGCACTGGTCTTGCAAGGAAGTGGTTCTGATACCCATGAGCAATTAGGTATATCTGGACTTGGGCAAGGTTATGAGATTTACAGTCAGCTTGACACTGTCACCCCCACCAAAGTTTTTCTGTAGTCTTCCCTCTGGGTTTACATGCATAAGTGGCATATGAACTTTGTCTCTGTGCCAGCAGGGGGTCTTTTTAATTTTCAGGCATTGGCCTACTGAAATCCACATGTGGAGAGGGCCATTGAGTTGGCACCTTCACTGGATCTACAGGAGAGCTTTGGCTCCAGGTACACGTCACTTTCTGCGCATTCAGATCCCCGTAAGAGGGGGTGTTCCGACTCCTGCACCTGCCCTGGTGAGGTGTTGTAGATCCTTAGCACTTGCAGTATTTCTGACATTAATAGAATTACATTGGACCGAAAATCTGAGGCCCTCCGTTGGGGAGCTGTACGGATTGGGTTGGTCTCGATGGGGCAGTGGTCTCCACAGCCATGGGAGATTGGGTATGTCTGAGTGGCTGTGAGATGCCCTAAGATCCTCCGGTACCAACCTGGACAGCTGGAAGACAGTGAGCTAGACTGTCAGGCCGACCGAGGTTATTTGGTGCTGTTCCTTTTGGATTGACATGTAATTGCATATTCGCTTGCATAAGACCCTTTTTAAAGTATTAGATATTGGTCTTATGAGATATTCCATGGAAGAGTGGTGGTAGGCACCTTCCCTGATTGCTAAAAGGGGAGCTTTGTCTCTGTACAGAGACTCCAATTCTGTGCATTCAGATATCTGAAAATGGGTAAACATGAAGAGTAAGAAAGATCCCCAATCATTTTGCTCCCGCTTGATAACTACAGGTATTGGCAACTGGCATACAAACTTATGAATTATAATTAATCACATAAAGACAAACTTAATAGTAAAACTCTAGTCACACAGTGCTAACTACCTAGAACCACTTAAGCTCATGTTTGGAGCTTTTAGTCTGCAGTTAGGTAAGTGAATCACTGGTGACAAACAAACAAAATAGCAGCATTTTAAGCTTTAGTTTAAATGTTTGTATGGGGAGTAAAACAGAAGTTTCACAGTAGTGGAGCCAAAATTGAATAAGGGAAGAAAGAAATGGTATATGGGAGTTACAAAGCTTATGTTTGTATTATTTCTGTAAATTATTGTATAGCTTGGAGCTGTTACAAGTAAGACTTGACTCCACTACAGTGAAATTTACTTAAACTATACTCGGCGCCAATCAAGAAGGTGATTGACAGTTACTAACCATGTGGCGGAAATCTTTAAATGAATGGGAGGGGATGAATACGTCACAGCAGTCGTCATAGCAACCATTAGAAGGACCAATTAGAACTAAGACGTTTCTATAGCAATGATAGACGCAAATGCGTTGCTGCGATATTGTAACACGTGATTGGCATAACGTGCCGGGCGAGCGACCGTTGCAGTAACCAGAACTGAAGTCTTATCTTCTGCTGTCGCAGCAGTTATAAACAATTCCTCCTTTTAGCCCCAGCTTGCTTGTGTGTTTGTATCAGTTTAGAGATTGCCTGCGTACTGAAAAGTTCATTTGCGTCATCCTATTTGTATGGTATTTGCCTTGTGTTACGTGTATTTGAGTTCGTGTATTTGTGCGTGTGTGTGTTGTGTGAGCATTTATAATTATGTTTAATGGATATTTAACAATGTCCAAAAATAGTGACAAAGATAGCGTAGCCAAACGAAAAACTGGGCGCACTCAGGAACCGAATAAGTCTATCAAGCGAGCAGCAGCAGCAGCAACAACAACAACAGCGATGCAAGCGATTCGGAAATCAGTGGCATTTTTCCATTAGAATAAGCATCAATATTTCACAGGTATGTTTCTTCTGTTAATGCAGATCTTTACACTGATATATTCTTGCATGATCTATCCTCTGCACGTAGATTCATTATTTTACAATTGTCTTCGTATACGAATATAAATAGTATCCACTCTACAATGCAGGCGCAATCCAGTCTCCTTCTCCACGTGGTCACGATGAGCGGCAACGTCGCCTCTCTCGCTCCGCGAAATGTCATTCACCTTCTTGATTGGCGCCAGGTATAGTGATAGTATGATACCACTATTTCTCGATACTGACACTGATTTTTGAGCACTGATACTCGATACTTTATAAAACTCTGTAAAGGCGATAGCTTGTTCACTGAATTATGTTCTTATTAATGGTTTACTGTGTATAAACGCAAGTAAGCAATTTTCTATTGTACGCTAATTCCAAAATTGTTCCTGTTTGACATTCTCCAGTTATTAGCAATTTTTTTATCTTGATAATGGCATAGGTTATATAACCCATACTGTTAGGCAAGGTTAATAATAATTTCTTTGCTTCCCGTTTTATGTTACTATATTTTGTGCTGCAAACTTTCTTTTAAAGGATTTTCTATTCATATTATGGAAATTAGACGTACTTATACCTGTAAGCTAAGCTCGTAACCCGAGTTTGGCTTGCATAAACATAAACTAACAAATGAAAGGAAAAAACAAATAATTCCATACACTGTATTATGTCATGTCTTAAGTTATGATTCGTTTCTGCTGGAATCACAGTTTCTGGTCACCAGAATAGGTAAAAGAGTGAGTCACCAAGCCAGGCTATTGTAGAAATGTGATTTAGTGCATCAGCTAAATCAGTTTCATTTACCACTCAGTTAATGTTGCATGTTACATGAGTACCTCTACCCCTTCCCCCATTGTGTTGCACATTTTCATTTAGACACAAGAGTCTATGTAATGCAGCATTGATTCACCCACAGGAAACACAGTCCAGGCCTATCAAGGACTATAGTCCAGCAACGCTCTGGGGACAGGTGCGAGAAAATAACGTGAAGTCTCAACTCCTTTCATCCCTTATCTAGCATAAAGTTAAACACAACAGCTTCCAATAATGCAAAACTTAAAAATATCGAAAAAGTATCGAAGACTTATCTCAAAGTATTACACATATTTGTATACCACTGGTATCGAGGTCCCATCACAAATTTAAACACATTTTTCTTGGTTATGTCTGATTCATCACTTATTCTCACAAACATAGAATAAACCATGTTGGAGAAAAATGCATAAGACAAACTTCCATCAGTATATTCTTCTTACATCAACCACATTTCCTAAATTTATTTTGCAGAAAGGTTAGAATTTCATGTTTTTCTCAGCCATTTTTTATGAGTAGCATTATAACAGTAAGTTATAAGTGATGCTGTACTTGTAGAACAATTACTAGTGGTTACTTGTAATTTGTAGGAATAGTACTGATTTTGCAACAGAAGCTTGTAATATTCACTAATAATATTAGCAATTTTACTTGTAATTTATAAATTCTCTTCAGACCATTATGCAACAGAAATGTTGCACACAAGTTAAAAAAAAAAAAATAAAAATAATAATAATAATAATAATAATAATAATAATAATAATAATAATAATAATAATAATAATAATAATAGCTTTTTGTTTATTATGCAGCAAGACCCTGATTATAAAGAAAGAGATGCACTGTTACTTAGATGACTAAAGGTGTAACTGGAGCACTTCCTGCAAAAGACTAAATTAAAAAATGATTTTCAGTAGGCCTCTAAAAACTATCAAAATCCTACTTAATAGAAATATTGCTGAGTTGAATTTTATCACTTTAGAAAACACAATGTTTTGAAGATCTTTGTCCTCATTGTCGTTGATGCTGAATTTGATATTCCAAATGACTTGCAGACAATAGTTATGGCACAACACAGTTTGGTCATAGTTTCCTGTGTTTACAAGTTACTCCTTGGCATTTGTTATTAAAACAATTTGTAAAACAAACATTTTAAACTTGATAATTGTTATTTCACATGCATGTAGCCATAAGTTGAAAAGTACAAATCAGACTTGAAAAATTCAAAGCCAAGGCAGGACTAAAACCATAGCTCTAAAACCTATGGCTCTCTGTGATGGTGCTCTTATTTTTGAGCTACCATGGCAAGATGCCTATATGCGCATTAGACAATTCAAGTATCGTGGTAAACCTTCAAGACAATCTCGAATACTCAAGATATTTCATTTTTTAAGTCTGATCAAACTTTCTAACTTACTGCCTACAATTATCACATATTAATTTACACTAACGGAGGTCAACTATGCAGTTCAGAAATTAAAAGCACTTGCAATATTGTAACTCATCATTGAGGTAACATATCTCAAGTATTCAAGATCATGTTGAAGGTTTACCAGGATACTTGAATCAAATGATAAGTCTTAATGCGTGAATGGGCATCTTGCAATGGTAGCTCAAGCAGTAAAAGCATCAACACGGATAGCCATAAATTCATGGTTTGGGTTCTGGTAACAGCATTAAACTTTATGTAATACGAGCTGTAAATGAACAGTTATAGATTAGTATTGTGTTATATGTAAATGGTTAGTAAAACAGAATGTATATAGGTTATTAGGTACAATGCAAGTGATACTGAAAGCCAAATTATCAAAAAGCTTATTGGCTAGCAAGTTTGGATTATAAGTAGTGCAAATACAACAAAAAGAATTAGTGAGTATTGCTCCAAGAGAAAGAAACCCAGCAGAATGGTGATAACACAAAATGCATTTATGCATAAAAATAAAAATGTTGATACTGTTTTGCAACTGCAATATGTGGTGCTGCAGATGAAGGTTCTCAAACAGATATTATGCTGCAACATTCTTTTCTTTAACTTTGGATTTTAGAAAGTTTGAAGAGTATTAGTTTTTGCAAATATGGCTTTCGAAACAGATCCCTTGGAAACAGCAAATTTGCAAATTAAGACAGCAGTCTTCGAAACACGATCCAGTAAGTTTTGGTGCCAAAAGTGAAGCTAAATTAAAATTTGTGCATGTAAATTTAAAAAAAGATCATGTTTTTTCCAAAACAGAAGAATTCAACCAATTAATCTACTTATAAATGATAAATGCATATTATTTATCTGGAAAGAGTGCCCTACGAGCATACTTACCAAATCTGCAGGATCACAGTGATCAATAGGCTTGTGAGGCGTGTTTATGTCACCAACTATCATTACATGACTTCCAGATTGCAGTAAAGCTTGAGCTCTTGTTTCTAACAGATCATAAAACATTAATTTCATCTGTAATCTCTCTTTATTGTGTGGATCAGCTCTGGGGCAGTAAACATTTATGACTGCCAAGTCTCTTTCCTCTTGACAGCCAGGTATCTTAAATTTGAAACCACATATTGTATAAAATTATACATTAAGTAGTTATTTATACAGGAACAATAAATAAAAAGATCTTATGTGTTGCATGCATACGACTTTTACTACTCACAATTCTCAAACTATGCTTACAAAGCTTATTCTTTTATCTATTTGTTGCCAACAGATATAAAACTTCATTATACATTTCACTGTAGGTATAAGAAATATACAATAGGCAATATAGAATTTTTAAAAAGCAAATTGCTATTTGATGGCTTCAAAATTCCATGTTCTTTGCATGAAAGACAAGTATAATTTATTACTTCAAAAAATATTTGAAAATTCAAACCAATAAAGAATATCTTGGAAATGGTTAAAGCCATAAGAAATTTTATTTGACATAAACTTGTGCTTTAATGAGGTTCACATTTGTTGTAGGTACAATTTTGTCTATCTTTTATGGTTTAACAATTACACAAAAGCCATTCAGAATGAAGAGGACTTCACAGGCTATTCACAGAAAATTCAATATACACAATTTGTCATGCAAATATCTTAAACATATGGTAGATTTACAAAATAATTAGAGGCATTTTTGAGAACATAAAAAAATAATGAAAATTTTTCAATGTAAAGGATAGTTTAAGGTGGGGAGATTTTCTTGAAAATCTTTGTCAGATCCTAGGAAGGCACCGAATTTAAATAATAAGTTTTGTATTTAACCAACAGTCGTTTTTCACAGACTGGCAGAGATACACACACACAAAAAACCTTTTTCTAAAAATTCTTTTTTTGAATTCTGGGTACTTCAAAATGTATATTTCCAGTGATATTTCATTACTGAATTTTGGGTGGAATGTAACACTTCCTCTACTTATTATAGGTAAGTAGTAGAGAGAGTAATACAATAAGTATATTAAGTACAATGAAAACAAATTCTTTAGCTACTTTGGAAAAGAGCAGAAAATAAAAGGCTGCTGGCAGCAATACCTATTCATGAGGAACTGCTCATAATATGAATGAAGAATTAAAATTATCACCTAAAATACATAGCAGTCAAATTATGTTTTGGCTGGGAGAGTGCAGGAGTGGTATGCAGTGAGATTGTGGTTGTGCCTGGCTTTCAGAAGCTTCATTCCATTATGTCCTGCTCATTTTTACTAATGTGCAAACTATATTTCAATTGGAAAAAATCTACTTCTTGAGAAATATCAGGTATTTTCTTAGAGAGCATTTTACAGTTGCTCCAATTTCATCCAGTTTTCCCTCCATTAAAATCACTGTTTTTGTTTATGAATTCTAGCATTCAATGAACAAGTTATGTAACTCTATCTCTGGAACTTCAATGTCAGGGAATTTCTACAAACGCTTGAGTCTCAACTTGAGTCAGCTTCCACATAAGTTGTTCATGAAAAAACTTTTTCTAATGTGTTCTTTTCAGTTGGCGTTATAATGGAACAATTATCTGCCTACTGAAATTATAAAGAAATAAAGAATACTAATAGTAATGTCTACTTTTTAATTAACAAACAATGAGATAGGAACAATCAGACTGAACTGGTTGCTTATAAGAGCCATTTAGTCATAGGCAGCAACATGATTCTCAACTTGCTGGGACAGTCCCAATCAGGTCTTGTGCTCTATTGACCCAAACATACCCCGACTGCTCATATTTGTGTTATAAGTCTGTAGAGTTAATGAAAATCTTAGCAACATTCTCCCATTCTCAGATATTAACAGTCACAGCTCTAACAGGGACCTAAATGGAATATATTCTTAAATTGCATGCCATCATGTATGTAGTAGAGGAGGAGGATTGTCTGGACCAGGCAGAGTAGGAAGTCTGTAGCACGTTTACAGCCAATAGTCAAGGTCATTATAGGGGAATGAAACAAAAAAAATATCATATTGCTTCCTAAATGAAGGATATGCTCTGTAAAATATGGTGGTAGGATTATTTCTACATGCCGCTGCACTCTGTTGTCACACATTGCATGTCATCAGTCCATGAAGTGCATTGTATGGAGCTTTGGGATTATATGTAATCACTGCCACATGTGCAGTAATACACTTTAATAATTGTTCGTGCTGGTATTTGAAGTTCAAGAGAAGTGTATTTTGTGGTGACAGTTTTGGTGATGGTGTTACCGAGGCATTTTGGTATTATACAAAGTAATATCGTGAAAAAGAAAATACCTCTGTGTGCTGCATATGGCTGTAATAAGAACAGGTAAATGTACAGGGAACCAATTTCATAGCTTTCCACATAGAGAGAAATCGCCCAAAAGATACAACATGGGTAGAAGGTTGCAAAGGAAAAAAAGTTTGTCTGGTCAAGAAAGTAAAAAGAACTTCAGTTTAATAAAAGGTAGTGGAAAACCTAAAGGTTAACCTATAAATGGTTGACAGTATGCTTCCTCAGGATTTCCACTCAAATATTTAGTATACTCCATCACAGATTTAAATTCCTGCAAAATTATTCATTTTGAACTTGTTCAAAGAGGTATGGTGAAAGGTGATTTCAGAAAGACTGCTTACGATAACATGATGACTAGGCTTGCAAAACAGAAAATATGTGGAATTAAAGTTTTTATCTTCGATAGACATAAAATGCAAGTTATCTGTTAAAAACTCAGTATCCAGAAGTTGAAAATGATTAAATTTGACATATGGCATTTGTCTAAAAGTCTACTGAAAAAAATTAAAACTGTGAAAAGAAACACCCAGAGCTGATGGCATGGAAAGGACAGTATAAATAACCATTTATGGTGGGCTGCACAAAGCTGCAATGAGGATGACAGCATTTTGATTGAAAAATTCATGTTTATTTTTCATTGTATAAAAATGAATATGAATGGTTAGAAAATGATGAATGGAAATCTTGTGAACATGACAAATTATTGGAAGAAGACAAAATAAATAAATTATGGATTAAAAGACAAACAAATGTGTATAACGGTCTGAAGAAAATTATTTTGGATAGCACCTTCTTAAAAGATTTGGCACATATTTGATATGATATAGATATTGGTAGTTTAGAAAGTTATCACCAGAGTCTGGAACTTTGGCAGAACGACTTTTTAAATGCGTTAAATCTATCTTGCATTTGAAAGTGAATCTGTACGATTTACATCTGTATGATTGAAATGCCACAGTTTTATGTTGCCTTTTTGATTATTATTAGAACCGCCTACATGTGTATTTAATTTATTCCTGTAACCACTACAATGAATGTGACTGCATTGAAAGTGTTATTTATTGCCTTCCAGTCAGTTCATATGCTCTTTACAAGCAACTATGAGTGTTGCTGTCAAAAGAGGTAACAATAGGTAAGGGTTTTAATTATCGCTTATGTTTACTTGGCTTCCTATTAGATCATACCTCCTTCAAAAGCAACAATGAGTGCAGGAACTAAAACGTGGTTTCATTATTGTTCTAAATTTCTCTTTCTTTCAGTTTTCATTGCAATGTTGTTGTGCAAGGTAGCATCCAAAACTCAATCTCCTTTATGCAGTAAATTACAATGTTACATTAATACTACTGGATCCATGTTTTTTCTACTGATGGTAAAGTACTTCTGCACAAAATATATGAGCAGTCAGTGAACTACGAAAACAAATATTTCATTTCTCAACATATCAGTACAACCAAACACAAAAATACACTTTCCAAGGTTACTGGGATAAAGATTTCTTTGCTTCCAATAGCAATTGCAACATCGAATTGAAAATCACAATTTGCATTCGACTTATGTAAAGCTTTTATTGATGCCAGAATCCCTTTGTGGAAACTACAGAATCCTAAAGATAAGTTTTTGGAGAAGTATATGGGCGAAACTGTGCCCAGTGAGTCAAGTTTGTGAAAATGTTACTTAAGTGAATGTTACGAACATGTAATGAAAATCATTAAAGATGAACTAAAAAGATAAAGAGAAATGGATTTCAATTGATGAGCCAACTGATCCTATCGGTCCTTTTATTGCCAATGTCATTGTTTGGACCATTAGATCCCTCAGAAGGTGAATCAATAAAAGCATTCCTACTTACAACAGTGGGTGTAAGTTACAATTCAACTATTGCACAGTTATTTACCAGTTCATTACAGTTACTGTGGCCTGAAGAAATTCAATACTATATATATCCATAAATTGTTACAAATCAGTATACATTTCTTTACTTTCTTATCACTATACTGAGTTGCTGTGTACCCTGAGACCCAACAGACTCAAACCCTGTGGTTATCGAGCTATTGGGTCCTGCTTATATCTTAAATCCAACACCTACTACTGATTAATTTTCTTCTTTGTCTTGCTTGCTTGCTAAGTTTCTTGAACCATTTGGCTCTTACTCTGCCCAAAAAGTTTCCAATTTCGTTTAAATTTTTCCTAGATTTTTATATTCATTAACTTTCTGCTTGGATTTCTTTTGGTAAATTTGCCCATTCCTTTTTTACCTATCCTCTGCTCAAGCACTTAGCTTCTTCACATTCTAAAACTATATGCCATTCTTTATCCTTTGGGTAACACATGGGGCATTTCTCCAAATCACTCACTCTCTCTTCTCAAACCTTTCAATTTCACCACTCTTGTTCTAGCCCATGCAAAGCCTTCTCTTGCTGCTTTATCACATATGTCAACATAATTTTCGCTGTTCTAGACCACTTTCATTTCTCTATATATTCCCGGTGAGCTTTTTGAATTGAAACTCGCTAATATTTCTTGTATTTCAATGTATTCCAGTCTTAACCTAATTTCTTTCAGAAACCACTTTGTAACGATTCCTTAGCTCTCCACATTTCCCCAAAAACAATTTTCATCATAATTTCCTTTATCTTACTGAGCCAAGTATCTTTTTGATTGAGTCTTTCCTGTACTACCAAACACTGATGTACAACATTCTGTTTATGTAATTCTAATACAATACTTTAACACTCTTTCCATAATTTTCCCTGTAGTTCCCATTCTCCCTAATTTTGCTTGTGTGCCACTCCATTTGGTGAAGCTCTTAGCAAACACAGGATTTGTTTACAAACGTTTCTATGGATCATATCCATATTTGCCCCCTCCCTTTCTCCACTCCATAAAGCATTTTTGCCTTGACAACAGTCGTATAGATTCTCTCCAACCATCCTTACTACGTAACCGTACTCCTAGATAATCAAATTCATTGACTACCTCAACATCTCTTCTTTGACTTAATTCCCAAGACTGCATTTCTTGCAAAAATTATCTATTACTACAATTGTTCTAGCTATTCCCACATCGGATATAGATCTGCTACTAAATCATCCATAAATAGCAAGCCGGGTATTTTCTTATTGTTAATTATTGGCACATGTCTGTTCTCCACTCTAATTGCCTAAAAGATTAAACAGTACAGGACTCAAATTATAACCTTGCCTTAGTCCTATATTGTTTTGAATGTTTTTAGTTGCTTTATTATCAGCAAGTTTTATACAAAACTCATAGTCTGCATATATTCTTTGTAATACACTTATAAAGCCAATGCTTATCCCTTTTTTGCTGAATTTGAACCATAGTGCTTTGCAATTTATTGTATTGAAAGCCTTTTCAAAATCCACAAATAGCAGATATAATCTCTCTTATCTCCTAAACATTTATTTACCATTGTGTTTATCACAAAAATGTTATCCACTGTTCTCTTATTTCGTCTAAAACCTGCTAGGAGATTAGACAGCTTTCTCTCATCTTCTGCCCAGTTTTGCACTCTTTCTCCAAAACCTCAGTGTATATCTTACCTAGAACAGTTAATTCCGCTATAATTTTCTGGGTTATTTACATCCCCCTTATTCTTGAATGTTGGCACTACTATTGCTGTTCTCCAACTGCTTGGAACATTACCTCCTTCAAATACTTTGTTTAGAATTCTAACCAGTAATCCTAATCTGCTTTCATTTACACTCCATGCCTTCCAAAACTCCCCTGGAATCCCATCTATACCACCTGCTTTGTTCCCTTTTAATCTTCTTATTTGTTCTCTTACTTCATTTATTCCCATCTGTCTATCTAATTGCTGGATAAATACTATATTTTCTAATTCTGTTATACTTTGCTTCCTCAGCTGTTCCGCCCCTAAAAGATTTTCAAAGTATCTACACCACACTTCTGAGCTTATGTTATTTTCTCTAACTCTAATCTTATAGCTTCATTTCTCTAAAGACCAAATTGTCTTTGTATCATTTATTCTTGCTGCCTCATAAATTTTCTGACTCATTTTTTCCCCACATTCCTTCTTCTTAGATTCCATAAAATGTTTGTAACCCCATCTTTCAATTATAAACTTCTCTTTTTTCTGAATGCCTCAATTTAACTCAGTACCACAATGTATTACTTTTCATATCTGATGCTGCACCATACATGAAAAAGGCTGGGACAACTTTAAAAGTGCTATTTCCAAACATGTTTCATGTGACCTGCATAGCACATAGTTTTCACAATGTTAGAAGAGATACAAAGCTTGTTACTGGATGTCGACAAATTGACTTCCATTATTAAGATGATCTTTGTGAAAGCCCCGTCATTTAAAGACATTGCACCAGATATACCTCTGTCTCCTGAACCTATCATAACAAGATGGGGAACATGGATTTCAGCAGGTTTACTACACTTCAAACTTTCTGAGTATAACTAAGGCGGAAGATGGTCGCCGCTCTGGAGGATGAAGCATCTTCAATTGTAGCAGCAAAGAAACTTCTGAAATCTTTGGAAGTGAGAAATGGCTTAATATTCATTGCGGCTGAGTTCGGTTTCCTGCCACAAGTGATCTGCCAGCTTCAAGAAAGAGGGCAGCCTTTGACGTAGTCATTGAAAATTATGGATCATGCAGTGTAAAGACGGGAGACTGTGCCAGGGAAATAGGGTTCATTAGTTAGGGAAAAGTGTAAAATGGTGCTTTCAAAAAATCCTGATCTTGACAAACTTAGAAACATTTCAAAAATTCTACAAGGTGACAATTCTACTGCAGTAGAAATGGACCCTGCAATAGTTTAATGTTTTAGATTTGCTCCAATTACCTCTGTTGATGTTGAGAGGTCATTTTGTCAGATAAAAACTGTATTACCTGATAGGAGACCCAACATGAGCCCAGAAAATTTAAAAAAGCATTTAGTTGCCATGTGCAAGCCGATAAGGCATTGTAATGCACATGCCTTCAAGAAACATTTTCAATTTTCTTCAAGTACAATTACCGTTTTGTTTAAAACTTTAAAATTACTTTAAAAATATAATACAACATGATGTTAACATAAATATGCCGATTGTGCAATCATCTGAATAGTGCAATCCAGTAAATAAATAGGCATAATGTAAGGTTTTTCTATATTGCCTTTTATTGCATATTTTAATGATTTATAATGCCTAAACTTCCAATCTCTGGTTACCACAGTCCTTGTCTTGGATATGCTATGCAAAGAATATTTTTCATAAAATGGTCTTCAACTTAAATCCGATTGCAGCACTAGATCACAATTTCAATGTAAATGAAAAAAGAGTGGTATTAAAGGTCAGTACTCCGAAGCATCTGGGTCTTGGATAATGAAAAGTAAGAACAAGGAATCTAATGAAGAATGGAAACTGCTGAGAGTGGGCAAAATAAAAACAATTGCACGCACAATGTGCGGATCCATTAACGGATGCAGCAATTGATCTGCCACTACCAAAGAATATTAGTGAAGTTTGAAGCCTATATATATATATTCCATGGTTCTGGAAATGCGATTCTATTATTAACCTTCAGACTGCTATGCTTTTGTACCTCCTTAAACCACTGAGAGGGGTCCAGGTGGACCCAGGCAGGAAACTTGAATTAACACAATATAATTACCTTATACTCTACTTAAAACAAATAAAATCATTTTAAAACAATTCCGATGTCTCATATTTTTTTTACCAACAATGTACCTCAAAATTAGCATTGTCAAACAAACAACCAAATTACAATATTATTATTATTATTTTATTTTTTTTTTATTTTCCAGCACTATCGCATTAGATGATATAATTTATTTTACATCTTATTTTCACTGGGATTCACAACTGCATTTTAACATTTTTATAATCTATTACAGTAGAGTTTTACAATTCACATCCACTAAGTGTAACATCCAAGACACACTATTCTCTGCATTTTCTTACAATGGGCATCGCAAACGAATTTCTTGTACCTCTCCACTTTTTTCTAGTCTTTCTGTAATTTTTTCTTGGACATAACTGACATTGGCCTTTTAAAAGTTTAACCTTTTCATTTCGACATGGCTACACCTTACAATGCACACTAGGAGGGTACTGAACTGTTTCCACAGAATTTCAAACCAACAATGCATGCTAGAATAACTTAAAAGCACAAGGCAGCCAACATAAAACTCTCCAGATGCAGAAAATTTTATGAGACATGAACTGCTATGAAGGGTTTAAGTGGACCTCAAGTACTATTTTAAGGTAATAAAGCATTAAATTTGTAACACATTACAAACATTTCAAAATTCTAAATTAGATATTTCACTCATAAAAACTAAAAAGTTTAACACTGGGGTCCAGCCGGACCCTGCATAACAGTCTGAACGTTAAGCATTACACATGATGGTATGATCACTCTTCTTCCATATCCAATAGTAGTCCATGAACTAATCCATGCTGTAAACTTTTTGTAGCAAGAATATTGCCAGGTCTTATTAACAGGATTATTGGCACCGAGTTAACGTTTTTTTAGGTGAGCTTTTGGTTTTTAACACTATATAATACCTAACAATGTTCAAAGCATTATGATCTATAATTAATTTGATAAACCTAAGAGTACTTTTTGTTAAATAACTCACACTTCACCAATTTTGCATTTTCACAGTCTGAGCGACACATACTTTTCTCATTGATCATAGGTAAACATTCATTGCACTTACACCAATGGATAGAGCCAGCATGTTTATAGCTGTTCATACTGACTCTGAATTGCTGTGAGAATAGTACAATTCTTCTAAATTGCATTTTTTTAGTTCAAATTGATATGGTTGGACACTACATTCACTCATTTTAAAGTAGATGCTGGACTGATGCATATCACTTAGTATTAACCAGATTATGAGAAATGATTGGTTAGTTTTTAGATCTGCTCTCTATTTATAGAGATAAATTATAACTTTCTAAAGTTAAAATCACTTGGGGACCTTGTAATTTGAAGTACCTCGTAATGCTGCATATCATTTCCCTTCAGCTGAGTAATCTGATGGTGCCACATGTGTATTGAGGAAGATGCTGTAACATGATAACCATTGAATTTAGGATGATAGGAGTGCGTGTGCTGCTAATCATTCCTGATAACAGATAAAATAACATGATGCATGAGATTTACTTTTTTGTGTTTCATTCCCCTTTAAGTAGATAATTATGGTGACATGTAGCTATAAAAATTGTTTGTACCTCTTAGACCCAATTATAACTCATCATGAAACTTTGTGCATATCAAAGAACTGTGTTAGGTGTTTTCATTGTATTTTTGCTATATCCAATTCTACATAATATTTACAAATTATGCACATAAGATCTTTGCCACTTCAGAGGTGCAATTTATATTTTTTCTGTCTCAATTTATTTTCTACATTTTACTATGAAATATAATCAATATGATTTCCACACTAAATACAATTTAATTTGCTTTAAGTCAATTACAGTTTTTTGACGCAAACATATTTTACTATTTATCATAAAGTTTGCCAATGTTCATTTCCCCCCCCCCCACCCCAAATCCTTGGAATGTGCTGTTATAAGACTGCTTTTCCTTTAAAATATATCTCTGGCACAAACTGTTTGGATGTTTGAAGCACTTATTTACTTTTAATCACAGGACCTTTTTCAGAAGGAAAACACATTTTCACACCTTCTACTGAATTAGTTTATGCATCTGGTAAATAACTTGCAGAATATCCTTTTCATAAACTAAAGCATGCTGTCTTCCGCATTAAAAATGTACGTGAAAAAAATAATTTCAGAGTAATTAATGGACTAAAATATAAGTATGAGAAAATTTGTAGTTCCATTTTGACTCTTGCTAAGAAGCAAGTATACATAACTGGAAATATGTTGGACTTAATGAGGGTAGATTTTGGCATTGTCAGTTACTCAGAAAGGGATTTGGTTAGGAAGCTGATGAGATAGAGCTACAATTATTATCTAATGTTGTAATAATTAATACAAAATGTTCATGAAAATATAATGGGTCCAAAACTTAGTTTTGAAATAATCAACTACAGACATGTACATGTATTATTACCATATAGTTTGCTTATGCAACACTAATATTATTTTCATGGCACATTAACACACACTGAACACAAACTGTAATAATATAAAGAAAGAAAAAACCAGTAAAATGATGGGCCTGCATATTTATATTATGTTTACAATTATAATTCTCCATAGTTGATATTTTACTGGCTTATTTTTAATTTTTATATGTGCCTGCAAATCATGAAAACTTTTTCTGAACAGTATTACCATTTAAATAGCTACAAAAAGTATGATCTTCATTACCACAATAAACATATTAATTATATGCAAAATTTACTCTTTGTTACATTCATAATAAAATTAATCAACATTGACAAAGCTCATTGATATGCTAGTTGAAATTACTTTCAAAGAAAATAACGTTTCAGTTTTATGGGAAGAGAATGTTGATTAGAGACAACACTGAGCAGTAAAGTAATGCCAACAAAATTAGAAAAAAATAAATTGTTATTTCAGTAATAGTGTTACACTTTTCTGCACACTTCACAAACTAGAAGGTTTTTATTCTTCTCACACCTTTACAATCATTGCAGTATCAAGGACTGTAATAAGGAAATGAGCTCCTCTTCCATTAACAGGTAAGAACAATTCCTCCTCTTTTTCACCAACCCCTTTTTTCCCTGGTAATAAAATGTCCTGTCAAATGACATGTTCTTTCAAAGTGATGAATATAATTCAAGTCCAATGAGTGGTAGGAGATACATTACGGCTTTATTAAATATATAAATGTCATGCTCAGTGCTGGAAGCAAGGGCAACATATGGAAAAAGTACTATGCAATTCCTTGTGTCTGTTTTTTTTCTAAGAAGGCTAAGAGGAATTCATACAAAAACCAAACTGGAAACAGTAGAGTGAAGTGAAATGATAATTACAAAATCTACTACAGGGAAATTAAACTGGAAAAGGACTTGATCATAGAGCTTCTCCAATTCCATTAGATTTTGTACCACAAAACATGTTTCAGGAGCTGTTGCTCCCATCACCACCTGATTACGACTAGTGAGGCTGGTGGACAAGGATGTGCTTGCTAATCAAATTTTCTTCAGTTGGAATATAAAAATTCATAAGTTGCTACTGGTTTTTCTGGATGAAAATGTTTTCCCATAGTTTTAGATCTACTGTGTTGTTGAAATGCTTCACTAATTTTGTGCCTTTATTCATTTCATGATGTGTTTCCCAGAAATGCATTGCTGTTGCCGATTATTCTATTATCTTATATTTAATGTTTCAAAAACATTCTTTGGTTTTGATGCCTATGTTTCTTTTTGTTTGACCAATACAAAACTTGTCATAGTTTTTGCATTCTATTTTGTATTTGCCTAAGAGTATAGTCTAAGTATAAAATACTCTTTGGATCTAATCCAGAAGTTACAAAAAAATACACATATTAGAGCAGATGGTACTCTGGTTTTGTTTGATGTTTTCACCCTATTCCCAAGCATCCCCAAAGCAAAATTTATCCTAGTCTTGAAAGACTGATTGCAAAGGTGGGTCTAAATCTTGAAATGACAGAAGAATACCTTGAATAGCTAGTGTGGTGGGGTGGCTTATCTTTCAGGCAAAGCTTTAACTGTGGGAGGGGTACATGGTATGCTGAACTCCTGCCGCACTTGATGCATACAGTTGAAAACAGCCAAGTCTTTCACTATTGTGCATCTTTACCCCTCACTTGCCTCATACCAAGTAAACATCACCTCCTTCCAGTAGCTAAACCCCTACCTGCTTGGAAGCCCCCCCACCTACTAGCTAAAATGTTGCTGAACAGACAGTAGAAGCTTTTTAATAGTGAAGGCAAAATTAATTACTTGAGCTTTGGGAGTCGAATTTGGGAAACACTTGCTTCACTTACTCTGTTATACAGAACATGTTTCAGAAGCCTTCACTTCCATCATTAGCTGTAGGTCGACACCAGCACCACCAGTCGACCTACAGCTGATGATGGAAACAAAGGCTCCTGAAACATGTCCTGTATACAGTGAAATCTCAAAAAGATGTACTTCGCCATTGTGTATATTTCACTTTTACGTAGAGATTTTAAATCCTCCACTCAAATCCCACATGATATAAAGCAAAGAGCTTTCATTTTTACATATGTGTCAATTAAGAACATTTCAAAATTACATATACAATTTTTATTAAATAAGTTTTCTTTGATAGTGTTATTTCATCTATTCTTGAACAAAAATGTTGTTACATATGATGTATTAGTACATTTTTGCTTGAATTTCAAACTGTTGTGTGGAAATGGACTGTGCAGTATCTGCCGCATTAAATTCTTTATTTTCCGAGCAAATCTATTAAAAGCACCAACAAATGTGTTGCCATTTTCTAAGGCTGGCAACCTGATATTTTCTCACAGTGATATGGTATTGGTTAAATCATAAGCCTTCTTTATAAAGAAGGCTGTGGTTAAACCCAAATGCACTTCCGTTTCCGATTTCATTTGAATCGAAGGTTTCGTTGTTAAACACAGGAAGATAAGTCTGCATCATGCATTTTTGTTGGTTTTTAAAGACTTATTTGTTAAAGTTTGCATCTTGCATATTTGTTAATTGTTAAAGTTTGTATCTTGCATTTTTGTCGAGGAAGACAGTTATTCAAGTTTGCATTTTTGTTGATTATTGATGAATGAGTTGTTTGTTAACTTTGACAACATAATGGAGACAAAGAAAACGAACAGTTTTCAATAGAACAGACAGTTGAGCTGATAAAGAAGGTAGAAAATGGAATGAAGCAGTTCGAAGTACCATGTGTGCATAACATCAAACCCACCACTCTTTCGACAATACTTCGGACACAGAGAAAATACTTCAGGCATACGAAAGGTCATTGTTCTCTCCCAAAAGGAAGAAGATTCGTGTTGGTGATTTCCATCAAGTGGAAGCAGCAATGGACACATGGTTCTAAGGTGTAACAGTTTCTGGACTAATGCTTCAAGCAAAAGGAAAGGAGTTTGCAACGTTATTGGATGCCAAAGACTCCCAAGCAAGTGCTGATTGGCCTTTTTGTTTTCGGGAGAGGTACGACATTTCCTGGAAAACTGTCAGTGGAGAAGCAAGAGATGTTGACGTAGAAGCTGTTCAGGAATGGAAAGAAACATATTTAAAGGATGTCATTGTAAATTACAAGCCAGAAGACATTTTCAACACAGAAGAAACTGCATTTTTCTATAAAATGATGCCAAATAAAACAATGACTTACAAGGGTGAGACCTGTACTGGTGGTAAGCAGTCAAAATAAAGACTGGCAGCATTATTCTGTTGCAATGCCACAGGTACAAGGAAGCTGAAGCCATTCATAATAGGGCACTTTGCTAAGCCAAGGTGTTTTAAAGGTGTTGCATCTCTGCCTGTGAAATGTATGTCCAACAGCAAAGCATAGATGACAAAAAGTCTGTTCATAGACTGGCTCATTGAGGTGGATAAAGATATGGGCAGAGGCAAGGAAAAAGATTCTCATCATAGACAACTGCTCTGCACATAAAGTGGACTACAGATTAGAAAATATCAGGCTTGAATTCCTACCTGCTAATTGCACATCGATGTTACAGTCACTAGACCAAGGAATCATCCAGAATGTCAAAGTGCACTTTTGCAAACATCTGGTGATTATCAACGTAAAACTTAAGGTGCCTACCAACATCAATATTCTGAAGGGTATCCAGATGATAGAAGGGGCCTGGTTGAATGTGAAAGCAACTACAGTTGTGAATGGTTGGAGAAAAGCTGGCATTCTGAATTTTCAGCCAGTTACAGCATCAGATGACACTGAAGTATCTTGTGAGTTGTGCGAAGAAGTTGCAAAGGAACTGGGTCTGCCAACCTCGTTAACCTTTGAAGAGTATGTCACTATGGATGTCAAGGCAGAGACAACGCATCATCTTACAGAGAAGGAAATAGTGGAGCCTTTGACTGTAGTAGCCATTCAAGATGACAGTGATAACAATGTAGAGGAAGAAGTTGAAACTGCAGCTGAAAGTGTGTCTTCCAATGATGCAATGAAGCATATATAGCGATTAAGGCAATATGTGGAGAAAACTGACAAGGTGCCAGAAAACAGTCTGAAGTCGTTTAGTAAGCTTAAACAGCTTGTGGAAGTTGAAAAAGTCAAAAGCAAACCAAAATCAATTACTTCAAGACCAGTGTGTAAAATGGAAAATGGCATCTGATTTGGATGTATTTTGTGTAAATATATGGATTGTAGATACGTGTGTGTATATATTTATTTGTACATACAAGAACTTCAATAGGGCTGCAATGATAGAATTAAAGGAATGTAAATGTGGTAAATCTGTCAATTATAAGTCGTCGGATTCTAATGAATTTCTGTATTTGTTAAATTCCTTTTTCAGTATAACATACTTTTCAGAATAAAGTATAAATCTTATTAATAAAATTCATGTGCCAACTTCGCTCTTACAAGATAATTACCTTGTGACTTCACTGTGTTTCCCATTAAGTGTTATGTATAAATCTTATGATTTTTAAAAGTACTTTATACTGAGATTCCACTGTAATGAGAGTAAGGAAGCAAGTGTGTTCCAAATTTGACTCTTACTGCTCCAGAATAGTTATTTTCCTCTCCAGGATTAACATCAGAAATACACATTACAAATCAGTATTAACAATACGTTCAAAATACAATTAATGGATAAGAAAATTAAGAAATTCCAGGGAATAAAGAAAGAAAAAAGAAAAGGAGCTCACAGAAGTTGAAGATCAAAAGGAAGCCACAAAATACAAAAAATCACATTCCATCCAGGGCATAGAGAAAATTTAAAAAAAATATTCAAATATTTAAAAATTACATTAGCACCCCAAAACAATTTTAAACTGAGAAACCCGACTAAAGCAGATTAGAAAGACAAGGAATCTCCGAGCAAAAGATCCAGTGTATAAAAACTAGAATGCAAAAACTGTGACAATTTTTATATCAGTCAAACAAGAAGGAACACAGGCAACATAACGAGAGAATGCTTTCAAAGCATTAAATACATGCAAACAGAAAAATCAGCAATAGACACGCATTTCTGGAAAACACATTATGAAATAAATGAAGGCAAAATTACTGGTCGTTCAGAGCAACATGAAACAGGTTTATGATGTGCAGTAGACAAAATGGAATGGAATTCCTCCAGCCCCCAGAAGAGGGTGAGGGTGAACAACACTCAGTATCTTTACAGCTAGTTGATGTCTGCTATCCCTCTTAAACCTTACCCTCCCTCCCTGATAACTCCTTATGCATTGGTTCTGTGCAGCCCATGTGTCATGATATTCCAAACGAGCTGTAGTTAAGTTATCAACTATACAGTGGTTTTAAGAGTGCAGGAGATTTTCACGTAAAAACCAGCAACTTATGAATTTTGATATTTCGATGGAAGAAAATTTTATTAGCAGATACATCCAACTTTCCAACCTTGACTGTCAGGGGGACCAACCAACGATTACCAGCGTCACCAGTTGTAACCAGCTGATGATGGTGGCAACAACTCCTGAAACATAGTCTGAGGTAAAAATCTTATGAATTTGAAGCAGCTGTATGATCATGTTCATATCCAATTTGCACTGTTTCATTACTTCACTATGCAGTTTCCATGTGCAACTAATTACCACATGGAGTTTGCTACTTAGATCTCTTATCCTTGTTTGCAGACTAAATATTTTATTTGTAAGAACAGATGTTATGATGTAAAGTTTGAAACAAATGAGCATACAAAAAACATAAGATACATATTAATGGTAAGTTTCTCTGACCGCTGTTATTAATACCTTCTTAGATGAATGTACCTTTACTTGTAGTGCTAATGCCTGTCCTTACTGCATACGGCACCATTGAAAGTGGGCACTGATTATACATGAAATGAAATGATAATTGGGGAAGGAAAGGTTAGAGGCCTAAGTCTAAGGTACCTCCCTGGAATTTGTCAGTTATGAGGATTGAGGAAAACATGGAAAAAATCCTCAGTCAGGGAGGTCATGGTGGGATTTGAACTGCATACATCCATTCATGAGTCCATGCCTTAACGACTGTGGTTACTTGTGTTGGTAGAGATACAAATGTGCTTCACTAAACACGATATTAAATTGCTTAAGAAATGTGAAACAACAGTGCTAAAGATTTTTGTCCAAATTTCTAAATTTAAAATAAAATGAACAAGAGTGATATCACAACAATAGCCATGTGTTGCCTAAAATTATTTTGAAAACTAAATGATAACTCTGTATTAAGCCTGAGGTGGAACTTTGGGTTAACTTATCATCTGATTGCTTTTTAGGTGATTTTTTAAAGTTCCCCTCTATTAACTAACTTAGTAAAGCATGAATTTGGTGTTCTTTGAAATTACCCTAGAGGGTGATTAGAATTTGGGAAACGACATTCATTAATTTAAATACAACTGATTCATTTCAATATTATACTTTCAAACTATTGTGATATGCCAGCATATTATTTAATGCATCCAATCTGATTGATGTTTGCCATTTGAAATGTCAAATTTGCACTTCTGATAATTTCGTTCTGCATTAAGACTTCACAGTGCAGTGTTTCCCAAGTTGCACCTTCACTTCAAAAGATATTACAGCTTTTGTTACTTAAAAATAAAAATTTCTACCAATCTATACAAATTCTCACTAAATATATTTTGCTACCTGGTGGTGGTCCAAGTGAAACTAATTCAACCCTACCATAATTTCTGCTTTCTATCATTTCCATGAATTCCTGAGCTGCAATTAACAAGTAAAATGTAACATAGAATGCTGTTCCCATTGTCCTTGGCATTACATCAACAAGTCCCTTAATGGGTTGACATTCTGATAATTATTAAGACTCGTATGTTCATTTACAAATTTGCTTTTAACATTTGGTTAGCCTCTGTAAATATCTTTAACATCCATGGTTATAATATTTAAATATTACTTATGCTAAATTATACATACCATAAATAATTAACTGCTTTATTGCTCTCTTATGAGGTTAGTAACTTTAGCTTCAAGTTTTAGATAAAAATCATATTAAAAACTGAATAAGGGACAGAATACTTCACAGAAAGGAGTTTTTAGAGATTTGTAGAAGTATCAATTTGTAAAAATGTGACAAGGTCCTGTATTTGGTTATTTACCCAATCACGAGTACAATGACATTCACCCAAAAATTCAACCTAAATCTTTCACTATTTCTTCAGTTTTTGGTATAAACTATTCACATTTTGAAAATCAAGAGCATATAATTTAGTATACACTTGTGGTATGGATATTAGTGTTAACATTTTATTAGTGTGCCAAAATTTAATTCAAAAGTGAAATTTTAATTACAGAAAATCAAAATTAATATTTTCAAAATTTGTTTAACTTTTGAGGACATAAGTGACAGCCTTAGAAGTATGTGGAAATGTGCAACTGTATATAAAGACAGATCACAAAAAACTCAATGCAACAGCTTCAAAACACAGGTGAATACAAAACTTCAAAACCTTATATTTTGCCGTAATTACAGCTGAAAGTTTTAACAGCAAAAGAGCATTTTAGCTTGGGAGTGAAAGGGTTAAACATGGCTTATTATGCACTTACAGTAAAAACCCAAAGTTACCACACTTTCTATCCAACACAAACAAGTTGAGGTCTTAGTGAAGCATTCAGTGAGAAAAGAAGCAAAACAAAGTAAATGATTTTATTTGAAGACTTAAAAATGTGGCTAACAAACTATCTTTAAACATCCAATAAAAGGAAATAAAAATGTCGTACAATGTTGCTAACAATCCATATATCAAAGTTAAAAACATGTGACAGTGAGGGTCAGAGGTAACACGGTCATATGAGGCAGATTTATGGTGGTCAGTTATTCAGATACTGTTGCAACGTAACTTCAACATAAATTATGGTTTATTCAAAATAAGGTAACTGTAAAAGAAAATGAAGATAAAAAATGTAAATTAGATGCTGTTCTGTGATATATTTCAATTAGACTTGCTATAATTGTTCCATTTTTTGATTGCCATGTAACAAAGTGTGCGGAAAGCTCTTTTATCTTTTTGGTGAAAGGCGTTTACAGACTATGTTATACTTTGTCATCTGTCTTTATATATGGAATCACCTCCTAAGAGGGTGACATCTAGAACTTGGATATCAGTGTGCTATGTGGGTGACTTCTTTTGCTATTAAGTAATTGGAATATTTCAGAACTATCACCAAGCACAACTTTAATTATTTTATGTATAAAACATCATCATTAGCACAAATGTTTGGTGTGAATGTGCAGAAATGTTACGTTTACAGCTTCTCATGGGTGATGCTTGTGTTACATCTAAAACAATGGTTTCCAGATATATCTGGTGGAAGAGGTATAAATGCCCATCCACTAAGGAGGTGATTCTATGCGCTGAGACAAAAGAAAAATTATAATGGCACTTTAGTTTTTGAATATGCACTTCAAAAGCAGAAGAAAGAAAAAGAACTTTTGCAGAATTCTTATGGTGCTATATTTTAAATGTGGAGAGAATAAGGCAAATCTTATTTAGGTACAGCTTGCAAGAGATGTAGATGTCTGTCTTTAAACTGTTGGAAGGAGAACTGATAATAATATTAAAAAAAAAAAAAAAAAAAAAAACTTAACATCAGTTGATCTTTCTCCAGGCATTCACTTAAAATTAAGCAATTTGCAGTGTAATATTTAATAATGCTGCACCAGTGAGGCCTGAAGTAGAACTCACTGTGGACCCTGACAGTGGATGATGAAATAAACAACTGATGAAAGTTGACATTACCACTCCAAACTGGACCAAGCATATCAGTCAGTGTCTCAAGCCCATCATCGAGTTTACTACTTGATAAACCACCAAATATATTGGAAAATATACATAACACTGACAATGTTTACTGCTATTATTCTTCCAAGCAGAAAAAGAATAGTAATCATTGCCACTGTTGCAGATATTTTTATCACTTGATCAGTTTAAGTATTGCACCACCCTCCTCTAAGTTGGGGTAGAGGAAGGCTTGAGAGTATGAATTGTTTGCACTCTTCATTTACATCGATGAATGAATTAATGAGAAATGTTATGTCAAATTTCTATGGTAATACAAAACAAGTGACAGATTTGATAATACAGTAAAAGTATTAAAAAAGTATGCACATACAATGAAGTGTTTTACAAATCATTCTTTAAAATTCACATGCCTTCTAATATTTTCATTCTACTCTGAACTTGCATAGTTGTGAAAATGGAAGATTAAGACATTTTGTAAAATAAGCCTAAACTGTCACCAATATTTGGTTCACATGGTGATAGCAGTCATGGACAAAATCCTATGTGCAGTCCAAAATCCCTTTCACTAGTGTACAGAACTATTAGTAAAGATAAAGAGCATCTGTTCACAACAAATTCTGAAATTGATGATTATTGAGAAACTCCAATCTTTCTACCTACTTTTTTTCATTACTCCTTTTCAGATATTTTTCAACTGACTGTAGAATTCATTCTCCTGCTTCAAGGTGTTTGGATGCACTCCATGACATCTTTTGGGGTAAGCCATTACATTCTTAAAGGAACAATTCGGAGAGCTTTTACTATCTAAATTGGCTTGATAAAAGTTCAATTGCATCTCTAGTGCTGTTGAATTATTGTGGCAAAGGAAGATCTAGAACCAAACAAACCCACACTACCCCAAATGTACTGCTTCCCGAAAATACACAAACAGGATGATACAGAGCAGTTGTTTTATGGCCCAGCCACTGATCATGTGTATGCATGCTTCACATGCTGTCTACTACACCAAGAAGTTTTCCATTCTAAAACTCTGTTACTTATAATAGTAACATGCACTATAATGAGTACTAAGTTTGTTATAAATGGTGCTGAAAGTGGTGTCCATCTGCATGAGGCATTCGTGGCATCTTTGGATGTAATTTCCACTCACATACATAAGCTTTACTTGCATAATTTTCCTCATTTCTGCTCTGATAGTGTCTTTAAGTTCATCTATGGTGTGCTGATTGTTCCTCTAAACTTTATTTCTTAAGGTTTCCCACAAATAGAAGCCAGAACAGTAACATCTGAGGAGGAATGGGTGGGCCATAAACCTTTAGAAATGATCCTGTCATCAAACACTGCCTTTATGTCTTCCAAGGAGTTTTTGGGCAGTATGTGGTAGAATCCTACTGAAAATATCCATTTTCTCTCTAATTATCTGACAACATTTGATAAAATGGTGCAAGAATATTTCTGTGGTATCCATTGGAATTTATGGTACTGCCGAAAAATATGTGCCCTATCATCAGTTTTGCCATTACAGCACACCCTACACCAATTTTTACATCATGTAATGGAACTTCCTGAATTAAATTAAGTTTCTCTGTGCTCCAATGGCTATTTTTCCATTAGGTAACATGACCATTTAAATGAAACCATGCCTAATTTGAGCAGATTATTAGATATGGGTCAACAGTACCATCAACGATATTTTGTAAAACCCAGTTACAGGAATGGTCTTATTTTTCATCGTCATGAGGTTGTAATTTATGAATAATAGTCATTCTGTAGGCTTTCAATTTTAAAAATTTAGCAGCTGTGTGAACAGAAGGTTTTGAAACACCCGTTTGCTGTGTAACACGTCTTAGAGACCTCTTTGGAGAGTGTTTGAATTATGCACCAATTTTGTCAATTTTTTCCTTTATTTTGATTAAGTCTTTTTCTCTTTTTACCTTTAACATTCACATTGTCCTAAATGTATTAACCAAACATCTGACAGTATCTCTATTTGGAATTGGAATACCAGGAAATGTCTCCTCAATTTGTCGACACACCTGTCTATATAATTGGGTTTTTATGTAGTATCGCACATAAAAAATCTTTGCTCAAGCATGAATTTTTCGGCAGACATTTCATGGACAAGAGAAAAATGAATAATTCACACACAACACAGATGTTTGAATAAGCTTTCACTTTTGAGATGCACAAGGAACAAACTAGTCTTTACAGCACAAACAGAAGATATTAAATGACAACATTCACAGATCAGCATAGATTTGGACAGGCCATTCACCAGGTGCGGAACAATACCAAGGTCACTGCAGTGTAAGTGAACCACACATAAATGCCATCTGTGGCCAGGCAGAAAACAACCGCTCTATAGCATGAGGCCAATAATAAACAACACAGATGCTCCAATGCGCCCATTAGTCAGATGGTTAATAAACAAATTTAACTTGTTTGGAAAGTTTGAAACTCTGAACATAATGGCTAGAATCTTGAAAGTACCACACACAAATAGAGGCACTTGACAGATTGACAATTATACATACTAAATAAACTTTTTCACATTTAATAAGAGTTTTTACCAATAAATTTCAGGTCCTGCAACGAGAACCTGTACTTATCACTGTTGGCGGAGCTATAGGTAAGGGACGTTCTAAAATTTTTCTGTCTGACTCTGAAATAATGTGAATAATGCCAAAGTACTATGATGATTAAGTGTCATCCTTTAGATGGCACACTGTAAAACTTTAGAGGAACAAATGCAGTCATTTGTTTGTGACAATTGCGTAAACAAACTAGTTTCAACATTTTCTATAAAATGGATAAAACTGTAATACGACGTATGCTAAAGTACTTAATTTTTAAGGGTTTAAACCCAGCAGAAACACAAAAGGAGTTAAGATTCAACATTGAAGGATTCTTCCCCTTCATTTTCAATGGTTGAAAAGTGGGCTGTTGAATTTAAGTGTGAGCATACATCCATTCAAGATGGTGAGTGCTCAGAAACTACTACAACCACTGAGATTGTGACAAAAATTAAAAATGCTGTACTCACGATTGCCAACTGAAGGTACGCAAGTTGGCTGACATTGCAAAGACTTCAATAGGTCATGTCCACTACATTTTACACAAAGTTTTGGGTATGAGAATGCTTTCCGCTCAATGGGTACTGCATTTCTTAACAATGAACCAAAAGCACATTCAAATGCACATTTCTCAAGTGTGTTTAGATTTGCTTAAAAGCAAAGCCAGTGAGCTTCTTTGAAGTCTTATAACAGTAGATGAATGAAAGAATGATTCATCACTACACACCAGAGATGAAGGAGCAGTCCAAACAGTGGGTGGCAACAGGTGAAAGTGGTTTCATCTGCAGGAAAATTCACAGTTATGGCTTTCTGAGACTCCCATGGTGTGGTGCTCATAAACTACCTGCAGGAAGACAAAAGTAACACTCATCACTGACAAATATTATGCTTTATTACTGGACCAATGAAGGGTGCTACTCTGGCTAAACGTCCACACCCTGTAAAAAAGAGATTTCTTTTTCATCACAATAATGCATCTTCATACACATTTGGAATTGTTGCTGAAAACTGTATTACCTTCACCTCCAAGTGCTCCCACATCCACCATATTTAATGGATTTGGCTCCCAATGATTACTTTTTCCAAAATTTGAAATGGCTGGGTGGATGAAGATTCACATGAAATGTTGAGATTCAAACTGAGACAGATGCTTATTTTGCAGTTGGATAAATCTTATATTAGAAAGCATTAACATTTTGGAAGGTCATTGGACTAAATGTACTGGTTTACAAGGCGACTATGTAGAGAGAGTAAAAAAGTTATCTTAAATCTTTGGTTTCCTGGTTAGGCTACAAACTTTTAAAATGCCCCTTACACGAGTGATAAAAGTAACAAAAGCCTTCTCAAACATCTTCAGATATTGGGTGAGATATGTAGAGAACATTTGGCCATTGTACCCAAAAGGTTGATAGACAATACCTTCAAATTACTAAATCTAAAGAACCAGTCCATTAAATTCACTTTGGAAGTTGAAAAACAACAATGGTTACCATTTTTAGATCTAAAATTATAAGGCACAAAAATAAAATGAAATTTGGAATGCAGAGAAAACTCACCCATGTACACAATTAAGACTTGAACCCAGAATTACATCAGCATGCCATATTCCACAGCTTGACCCACAGATTAGTAAATATGCCACTGAAGACCAATAGTATGAAACTAAGCGCAGCATGCACCATATTGGAGGAAATTGCTTCGGAAGTAATGCTTACCAAAGAAGTCCATACTACAGAAGTGGGTTATTATGGGCGTAATTTACTCCAGAAGTAATGCTGGAGAGCTCAATTACAATTTACTATTTTACTTAAGATTATGGAAGTAAGAGCTCATTACTCCTGGAGGTATTGTTTTGTTTGCGTGATTTACTTGACGCGATCATAGATAAGGTTATGTGCAATAGAAAAAGGGGGTGAACCAACAAGAGAGATAGAAATTTCTTGGTAGAGATAAAGAAAATCCATTTAAACAATATGTAAAACACGTGATATAAAGATGCTGGAAGAGAAATGCTGAAAAGTTGTGATGAGTTTAATGCTTCAAGCAAAGGGAAACGTACTGAAGAGAAGCTTAAAATTCTGGAAAACATTTTGTAATCTTCATTTTGCATTGCACATCACCTGCATGTTGATGGAGAAATACCCTTTTATTTTCTGAACACTCATGTATATTTATTTGCGTAAGTACCTTGCTCTTAACCTCAAAAATGCTCTACAACATGATGAAAGATACGACCAGTAGGTGCACGGTGAACGTTTATTTATAAGATCACCTGTAATGCCAGGATTATGATGAACTTTACTTAATGCGGCATGAAGTTGAGAAATACTGGTAAGTTAAAGGTCTAATTAGGATGCACTTAATGTAATGGGAATGACAGTTGATTCTTTTATTACTTCAAGTTTGACATTGCCAAACTCTTAAGTTACATCATGTTAAGTCAGTACTAAATATCCCATTTAATACAATGTTAGACTGTCACGTTACGTTAAATTCACTGTAATTCTGGCTTAACTATGTGAAATGTTCTGGTATGAAACACCTGCAGGATGCATAACAATAATTGCAGTTTGGGTATAGAGCTGAATTCTTGTTGGAGATTTGTTGTAAATGCTCTCCAAGCATGTTCAAAAGGCATGTAAAAATTCTTTCCTAATACTGAAATGTTTGTTGACCTCTCTCTTTCTCTCTGCAAGTATCATTATGTTCTTGCATACCTATCGCATTCCCATTGTTTTCTTCGTCAAGATCATCAATGTAATCTAAGTACTCCATGAACACGTCAAAATATCTTCCTCCAAATACGATACGGTATTATAGTTCAATTGACAGGTTAGTTATTCCATCCAGGTTGCAAGAGTAAATTCTAACCTATATTTGTGCTCTACTTAATCCCATAGTAACATACTACAAGACGTACTCTCTGACATTTACATATGCAGTAATTTACTCTGGGAGTATCTGATAGGAGTAACATTCTTTGGGAATAGTTTACTCTCATATGGAAGTCGCTGAGTGTTGGCTTGAATAGTAGTTTACTATGAAAGTAGAGCTTACTCTAGGTTGCTGATGCCGCCCTATATACCATAAAAAATGGATTCAAAACAGAGATAGTTGACAAACCAGTAGAGAAATACAAAAGACAGTAAAGGACAAACTTTACACTTACAATGGAGCCAATCCACAGCTATAATAAGCAGATGTACTTTACATTCATTGATGGACAATAGGTTCAACAAACTATTTCAGGAACATAAAATTAACCTCATGCAACAAATACAACCTTAGAAGCATGCTACTGGCTTAGTGGAGTGGATCTCGGACATAACAGTCATGGGTATTATAATGTATGCAGATGACATAATGATCATGGTTAAAGGAAGCTCTCACTCACTCATTCTCTTCTTTCTCCAAAATGTACTTCAAAAAACAGACGCCTGGTGTAAAACATAGAAACTGGAAATAGCTCAAGAGAAGACAGTACTGATGCCAATGTTCGTTCGAAAATGTATAGAATACACAGCGGGGAATAAACATAGTCACAAAAATGAAGTACTTGGGAATAATGATCGACTGCAAGTTGGACTGGTTCCCTCACACACAGTTCCTAGAAAATAAAACATTGCACCTCCGGAATAACCTAATCCAAAGCCCCAAAATTAAATGGGGCATTTCATATCACATTATCTACACAAGCCACTCTCCCAGTGATTACATATGCCACAGAAACATGGTGCTAGTCTATTTCTAAAAGAGCCAGTCACAAGCTTCAGCACATTCAAAGATCCTTTGTAATATTCCAAACCAAAGCATACAAAACAGCATCCAATGTCATGCTTCAAGCAATAGCAGGTATCATGCCTCTCAAGCAAGCTCTGACATTAAAGCAGTCAGAGGAGGCATACCTACCAATGCAGTAATTCCCAAGTTCAAGAAAACTGAACTCCCAACCAGATACAGTGGAATAAAGACAATAACATAACTGTAGATTTCAGGGGTAAAATTAGTGAAACTGATGTACAGATACTCACAGATGGTTCCAAAATGGAGGAACACGTCGGAGCAGTAGTAATTACAGAAGAAAAATCAGTAGAAATATAATGCACAGGAACACAACAATTAGACAACAAAAGCTTGATTTTCCAAGCAGAACTCATAGGCATCAAAATGGCAATTGACTGGATTATATCCCAATGAGAAGGCAACATGTTGTATACCATACATGTGGATTCACAAGCTGTGCTCCATGCTTTAGCAAACAAAAGAACAACACAGATGATAGCAGTATACATTAGAAAGAAAATTATCACTCTTAGGACGACCACCCAAATTATACTGCACTAGATCAGAGGGCATTCGGGAATTAAAGGCAATGAAAGAGCTGACTATCTAGTCAACACAGCAGGCAGATATAGAAACAACATAGAATACAACTCCACCCCCTTGCCCTTGACAAAATAATTACTACTAAATTATTATACAAACATCTGGAACACTACATATATCCACTCAGAGGTAGCACTACATATCAACAGTTTATCCCCTCCATCACTCACAGGCTCTCCATATCCCTATGGGCAAATTATATCTCACACAGTTCCTGGCCAACCATGGATGCTTCAGATCATACCTCTACAGGATTAATAAATCGCCTTCTCCATTATACAGCTGCCCCGAGAAAGCACCATAGACAGCAACACACCTACTGATGGAATGCACACTCTTCTCAAGAGACTGGCCTTCTATACTGTCAAAGCTACAACTGCACCATATAATGAAGACCCACATAAATACAGTAGGAGTGACAAGCTTCATCAACATCTTCTGCTCACTTCAAGACTAACTTCTGCAATTGAATGGTATAAAATACTGTAAATATCCTGTAATATGCCAGTGGCAAAACACAGATTGTATACTCTAAGTAAAATAAAATAAAAAACCGTCCACTAAAAGCCACATTATACAATACAAACAAATCCAGAATACACCAATTCAACCATTAAGATTTGGTATATTCCCAATTAGTATATTTGCTACCAAACATATATTGGCAAAACAAAGAGACATCTCTAAATTAGAGGTAGTTCATCATTTTTGGCCAACTCAGTATAACATCAAACCAGATATTAAAACATATTTAAACTGCAGCAGAACTCACAATTTGGGTGAAAATTCACATCAGTAAAAATGCACACTTAAGAATTTTTAAATACCCCCAGCATACTCCACCAGACTGGATGGCATAACAAGAACATTTAAGGGACTTCCTCTTTGAAGGCCAGTCGACCAATGATGAAGACGATCTTTCAAACATATCTGACAAAAACTAAGTGAAACACAGTATTATTAACTTGGCTCAATTAAATATTTTGTTTAAAACGAAAGTTTTACTGTTTACATAAATTCTCATACACATATGTGTAACACATTAAACAATTTCCTATGTAAAATTAACATCAAGGGCTGTAAATGTGAATTATAAAAGTCTAGGAGCTTACTTAAAAGTTCCAAAATTAAACAGAAATGTTTTCAGTAATCAAAATTAAATTACACAAAATGATTTTTTAAAATAATTCACATCTCTCTTCAGACACTAGTAGTGTATATTTCAGGTTCCTCACATTATAGCATAGACAAGTTGGTATGTCTCCTGCTTTGATGTAAGATAAATTAAAGATCTTTTAGAAGAACAGTAAGAGTTTTAATTGCAGTAGAAGACCTCATTTAAGGCAGCATCTTCAGGAAAAGTTCCCATCATGCTGGCAGCATTTCCTCTTTGTATAGCAATGCTAATTCATTGCCTCGGGTATTCTTTAGAACAAGAATTGCCTGTACGGGATTGAAATTGTAAACCAATCTCTAGTGTTAACTCCTCTGCCTCTTGGCACCATGGATCTAGAGTTTCAACTGCCACACAATAAAATAGTAGTAGTATTTTACGTCCTTTATTTCATTTTCTTGGCAGAAGCACTGAGACTGCAGTAAATCCACACACATATGAGGAAATTAGCGAGTTCACACATGTGGCATCACATAACAAGATTCTTCTTTTGGCCAAGGGATGATGGGGCACCGGACCTTTTCCTATCTGATTGGTGTCTTCCAAAGGGTTCCAAGATAGTATGAAGACCAGTAAATATTACTGCTCTTTTAACTAAATCACTGAACATCAAGTGTCTGCATTCTTGGGATAGCTTAAGCCATTATGTTCATGACGATGAACCTTGGCATCACATTGGCATACATGAGGTTGACAGATTTGCAAGCAGGTTTCGTTGCTTTGAAGCAAAAACAGAACATTAACTGAGACAATGGCAAGCCACTGAATTTCACCTGGAAGTCACTATAATCACCATATTATAACTTGTCCCTTGAGACAGTTCTGCTACTATGTGGAGTGAATGAAGTGGTGGGGAGCTACATTGCAACTTTCTGCACATTGGGGATCAGGAGGACCAAATGCTACCTGGAAGGCTCAGTTGACAATGCAAAAGTTGATTCATTATTGTACATACATGAATAAATAAATTCTCTTCCTCATGCCGTTAACAAAAGAAGAAATTATAAGTTAACATTTGTAGTTATTGCGAACTACTTATGCTATTAACAAAAGCAACATTAATTACCACAATCATAATAGAAAGAAAATTATGCTATAAAGGAAGCACTATAAAAGACTACAAGAAGTAGCAGCACGAACGTTGTTACAGGCACTACCAGGTTCCCCACATGGCGTGTGCGCACCCCCGGTAATGAAGACCCTAAACTAGCTAACAGCACAATGCTGACTGTAAGTACTCCCCATGGGAGTGGTCATTCAAAATTTAAAAAATACAATCCATTTGGAATAACTGACACCAGTGGAGCAGCAGATGGATGCTGCTCCTGAAATGGCAAACATTGAGGAGCCTATAAAGCATAGCGCTACCTCCTATCCAACCACTACCTAAAGATAAAAAATTACCAACCTACAACTATCCTACCATCACTGTGGTTAAGCCCTAACCAGGGCAGGTATACAGCGGCACTACCTAGCGAGCACAGTTATTTTGTGTGAAGACACTCTGAGTGATGTTTATATTGCACTCAAACTATTAACCATTTGCAACAATACATATACAACAAAACTATTACTGCAAGGTAACAAAAGCTTTTATTCTTGTTTACTGGCTTAATGAGCTTTGCCAGAATGAGATCGAGAAGAGGGAAGACTACAAGTTATTTGTGAGAACCATCTGATATCAGAATCAAATCAATGCATAAGAAACATAATGAGTCATATATAAAATGCACTTCATAAGAATTTAATTTTTATGTAGTAATGGATAAATGTATTTGTAAGCTCTGTGAAATAAAGTGCAACATATACAATGAGCTATATTTACCAAGTGCTCAAAATCAGTGCTGAAAACTAAAGCTCTGTTTCATCTTGCACATTTGTGCATATTTCACATTATTATTATTATTATTATTATTATTATTATTATTATTATTATTACACCTGACTAGTGTTTATTATATATTATGTCAAGTCCTTGTCTACTTTTTATATGTGCATGCATTCCTTCCAGGGTTCACAACACCAAAACTTATAGGTAATACCACGTGCCAGCAGTATAAATAAATGCGTCAACAATGGAAGTGTTACATTATGCTGGAGGTTTTAGGTGGAGGGTTTGAAGGGGTGTTGGGCAATGACAGTGATTGGCTGTCACTTATGCAGCTGCAGTGATGTAGTCCGTCACTGATCTGTCATAAGGGACATGTTATAATGCAGCGATTATACTGAGTGAGCAGCCTCTTCCATTGGCTGCCTGCCAAACAATAGGAATGCAAGTGGTTGCTACTTCTCCGCTTTGCCAGACTATAAAAGAAGGGACACTAGCTGAAGAGGACACACTCTACCCTGATGAAGCCACATTTTAGGTTGGGCAAACCCAAGCCTATGGATGCACCCTACACCAAAAGAAATACACCTAGTAAATAGAGCATTTATTGTCTTTCATTTGAAGTTAAAGTAAAAGTGTTTTGGCTTTAGTTAATTTCCTTAACCATTAAAAATGAAGCTGCAAGTACATGAAAGAACACTTTTGGGAATTAGATACTCGATGCCAAAAGCCATCTTTGTAAACTTGGTTCACACTCAGCTGTAGGGAAACCATCTTGTCCCTCAAATTGACACCTGCAGTGCAAATCTTTTCATCAACCAGTAAACAAAATGTGCAAACCTCAGGTATTTCTTTCTTCCAAACCATGTTTTCTATGAATCTATGAAAGACAACACAAAACTGTTGATAAATTTCAATGCCCTCATCAAATTCCCTATGACACAGGTATAGTAAAATGCCATAGCTACTTGCAGATTTGTATCCACAAGATAAAGTTCACAACCCACCACCCACATAAATGGCCATAAATCTGTTCTAAAATGCAACGTATTTTAATGTGTAGGCTATTATGGGTGTCATCAGTCATGTTCAATAACACTTTTTATTGAATTGTGCTTAAAGGAAAACACTGGCCTTTAAACCTAAAAGACAAACCAAAACAAATTCTGAACAAGATGCATGTATTAGTGCATAAAGAAGTGAACAGAAGGAATACCCTGGGATTCAGATGTTCTTGTTCATACTTATGCAATTGTGATAATGTACTTAAAATGACATAAAAATGGGCAATTCATTTTATTACTTACAGTAAATTTGTGTTGAGTGATAACAGCTCTACCTTCAGAATCTAACTCTTTTAGCTCACTTCTTGAAAATTTGGAGTTTATGTTACTGTAGCAGCCAACAGCATCTTTTGCTTCACTGGAAAACATGCCAGATAAGCCTTCTTCAGCTTTATAAGGTGTAAAATTATTCCTACAGTAAGTTGCAACACCTAAAATAAAAACATAAATATCCAGTTAATTAGCTAATTGTCAATTCATTGCTCCCTAAAGTTGCTTTCATTTGACTGTCGTCTCAAACCAAATAATTAACCATAAAAGAAGTGCTTAAAGGCATTCATGAAAGAAGAAAACATTCAGGTTGCAAATATTTGAATACATTATACCACACACCATGCTAGTACAAACCCAGAATTTTTTGGCCATTCTCCATGTCTCTCAAAGCTAGGGTTACCAACAGTCTGAGTTTTGCCGGACATGTCCGGCATTTACGTGGTTTTACTTAAGTCCGGTAGGCATTTCAGTTTTTCTCATGTAACAATATATTATCATTCTTTCAATTGTGCTTAAGCCTTGAAGCATACTGTTATTGCATTATTGTCAGTGTATAGTGGACTGTGGTGGAAACATGATCTTGATGTCAATAAGTGAGGAATCCATGCACTGTGGTGTAATTAACTAGAGTGCCACTTTCAGTGAAATGATTTTTTGAAATGCACTAACCATACTTAGGTTGAAATCCACTATTATGTATATTTTCGAGTTAAAATACAATATGCTTTCACTACTTAGATAAAAATGTGGGGTATACCTTCTTTCTGGACGGACAGCAGGCACAAGTGTAGAGAGTGGAAGTACTGCCAACTTGCTTGCTTCCCTTCCACTTCTAGGGGTTGATAGTGTGTATTATTGCAATATCCATATCTTTGTGATGTTGAGCAAGCAGTATTGACAGCCCTGCAGTTGCAGAACCCAAGTGCCAGCTGTCCATCCAGAGGAGGGTATGCCTGAAAAGTGTCAGGCTTTTTAAAGAAATGTCCTGCATTTGAGAATTTTGAGTTGGTAACCCTACTCGAAGCATAAGCATTCTCATCATGGCTTGCTGCTCATAGTCTTATACAATTCTTAAGATGAGCTATAACTATTCAACTGTTAGGATTAACTCAATGCAAAAGAACAGTTATATCCAGTTCAACTAGTTAGGGAAACAATGAAAAGACATGAGGAGCAAAGGTGTTACCTGGAAAGCATTTGTGCTTTACTAGATTTCTGGAGGAGTTTCATTTGGCACTTCATAAATTGTTCAAAATCACATTAATAGCCGCAACCATTCTTACATTAAATGTTAAGTATAAATGACCATCTCTGATTATAAGGTCAGTGGATAAACATCCCAGAGGAATACAATGGGTGACAATTCTAACCATGATCTTAATTGCAGTGGAGAGGTCAGCATAAAAATCATAAATGTTAAGACTATCACACATGATTTTGACTCCTATAACATTCTATGGATTAAATTTCATTGAAGAAAGCTTTTAGTGCATAAGAATGAAACTTTCATAGCTGTATTTTGCTTTGCCACTGTAAACATTTTGAACTTCTGTGCAATTCAATCAAGTGTCATCTAAAAAGCCATACTACTTTAACTAATTTACAAGAGTAAAGTGTTCCTAAAATCCTCACTGTAATATGCTGAGGAGCATACAACTGCAGCAGCATGATTGTGCAGTGGAAGTTGACGAACTATTGTGAGTGAAAACTTACACATATTAGTAAAGTCCATCATTCTTGTCATTTTCGCTGTACCTGCTCCAGGGCTCTAGCAGTTTAAAAGTTTTGGTGCTGTCAGTGCATCTAGCTCATTATAAGAATTAATTATATAAACTTATCAATCTAAATAACATTTAAGCATCATGCAAAAAATACTCTTCAGATCTAGTTCATTCCTAGCCAGTTGGATGGTATCGATTAATAAAATCTGAAGTAGGTGCAGCCTGTAAACTGCAAAACACACTTATTTTTGCTTGCAAAAAGCAACAGCTCCTTCCTACTTACTGGCTGCAGGATAAATACAGCTGTCACATATATTATTCATCAAGCCTGAAAAAGAGGCCTCTGAGCAAAATTTCTGGTCTTTCATGCCCAATATAGAATGGGACACTAAGGACCACAGCAGTCAAAGAGCATCCATAAATAAAACTCAATTTTGTTATGAAGTAAAATAGAATTGTTTCAGAAAAAAAGAAACTAAGAGTGCTCTTCCAGTCTATTCTAAATATTTATGCTCTGGTTTAAATATTTATCTTCACCTGAGTAGCCACTTTTGTTTCTTGGGAATCCATAATATGAGCTGTAACCCTCAACAATTGCTGTCGATTCCTCCAGTGCATCTCCTGAAAAAGTGATGAGAGCAAGTAAGTGAAAGTTAAACAGCTGTTCTGTTAAATTCATATGCTATAAGACCAATTTTGAAACTGATTCCTAGAATCCCTGCTTTACCTTAGGTAGGTATTGATTATCTCTTTCTATGTAAGCACTGTGGTCCAAAAATTAGTTTTATTTGCATCTAACGCCATACATATGTGGCACAAATTTTGCAATTGTTTCTACAAAGATCCTGTGGACCAAAATCACTGCTTGATTCAGAACTGCAATGCATTGTTTTAAGCATAATGTGTGACCAGTCAAAATGAGTACAGATGTTATAGGTTAAATGAAGAATAAGGAAGTTTACGCTTTGAACATGTAATAAAAACTATGCTGCCCTTATAAATTAAAGATAACAAGGCATTAACTATTTCAGGCCTCTGAGGCATGTGTTGGTTTTATATGCTACATCTACCGATTCATTTCTAACTCGGTTACGTTAGACTTGGGATTTATCCTTATTTATAAAACATATTATCGTCATATTATGGTCAATCACCCAATATTGCACAGTATTAATTTCTTTACAACTGTTTATTCTAAGTTATTCGTATTGCAGGGAACCTAGTTCCAGAAATCCTATAACCTGTAAGAGACCTACTTTGATATCCAAACACACGAATATTTTAATATGTTTCAAATACCCATACACTGTAATTTACTTACTTGATACTTTAGTTTCTTGGAAACAAATTACATCTGCTTCCAATGCATCCAGTTCTTGTTTGATGTCTGATGAGCTTTTATATAGTGATCTGATTCCGTTTACATTCCAGCTAATGATTCTTATTGTGGAACCACTTCCTTCCATGCTGACTGCAACCTAAATCATGCACATTATTTATTTACACACTTTGAGAAATACCAAGCGTTTCAAATACATAACACACTCCCTCCCTAATACCTCTCTCAATTACATTGGGCGACTTTCAAGTTTCAACTTTTTCGCTGGAGCGGACACAATTGCCAACACTACGCCACAAAATATCTGTAGTTTTAAAGGTCCCAGGTCCTTTTACTTGGAATGCAATAGCTTCAGATAATGCTTTTTAGTAGTAGTTTTAGTGCTTACAGTAGTAATTAGTTACAAATATCAAAGTATCTTATGTGTATCACTCACACGACTTTCTGTTACCCATGGTTTATTTTCAGCGTCTACAAAGCATTAATACAAAAATTTATTGTTACATCCATTTTCTGTCAATCATGATCAAATATTCACCACAAATAGTTTCAGTATAAATCAACCGAAACTAGCTACAAATAAGAAATATAATAAAGAGCTGAACATCTCGCTGGTGTCGGGGTACTTCAGAGGGCCAGAGTTCGAATTCTAGTTAAGGTGAATTAGCTGGATACAAAGTTCGTTCCCACTCCCTCCCTCTCTCGTATTCAAATATCCTAAGAAGATACATGTTTGCGTGAAGCAGAAGGAAATGCCACAAGTGATATATTACTTCAATACGCACGCATACTGCATATAGGATTAGGATCACATTACGGAGGTGATGCCTAGCACCTCGATCCACAAAGGAATCTTTTGTGCATTCACCCCCGGGAAGAACGGATGAAATGAAGGAACCACAGGTGACATGGGCTACAGGACCGGCCGACGCAGGTGACAGAGATGCGCAGAGGTCCCTAACAGTTACAAGCTTCACCCCAGCCGGAGAGCGCTCAAGGCAACCCTACCAAACCACCGCAGGTCTTCCAGCGGAGACCGGGGAAAACTCGAGCGACCTCCATCTGACGGGGCCAAGAAGAAATACGACACTCAAGCCATCTGCGCCATCTGTCCACAGTCGTCCGACACACAGCCCCGGAGCCAACCTGTAACGTGAAAGAGGTAGATGAAATAAGAGGGAATGAGGGAAGAGAAATTCGGGAGAGTCAATAAGCCTTCCCACCATTCGCCTAGTGACTCGGGTCAGGAAGTCCAGCTTCGGGAATCGAACCCACGACCTCCTGAATGTGGGACACAGACGCAACCGCCTGAGCCATCCCGCTGGGCTGTCTGTGACATAAGTAAAATTATTAAGTTTGTAATGACGGGTCAAAGCTATGTCTTTGCTGTTTTATATTATTTTCTGCAAATGCATGTTCCTGATGCCTGATGCAGTGACCCAGACGACGTTCTGTATTTGAGTGCGCACGGCCCAGCATTTCTGATGTAGCAGTTGTGCAAATCTCACAATTCTTTCCTTAGGTCGCCTGGGTTCTCTAGTTCCATTGGCGCTGACTTGTTATACTTTTTGGGGGGATCAGGATTGTGCAATGAAGTAGAATATTAATAAAATAGTTAGTGCAATTACTAGAATAAAATGTATAAGGTGGAGATTGCGTTCAAAACAAGACAAGTTCATCATTAAAAAAAAAAGGTTATGACGTTTTCAGTGCAGGTTTACTGAATGACATTGATATTTGCAACTACTTTCAATGACAATGAAACAAGTCTCATAGAAGATTGTGCTTAAAATAAGGCTTTTCAGTCAAAATGAAGCAATTCTTGAAGAAACTTCGAATAAAATTATCAAATTCCTTTTCAATTAATATGAAACGAGTCCTGTGTGTATTGCAGTATTTCAATCAAAATGAAACAGGTACCTTACACTTTGTATTTCGGAAACTAAATATTCCTATTGCGTAAATAACAACGTGATATCTGGAAGGGGCTCTAAGAGTGCATTGTTTGCCACTTTCATTCAATCAGTCTCCTCACCCCATTTGGCACGGTATCAGCCTTTACAGCCATTTTGTTTGAATAATATTTCCCTGAGAAAAAAAATACTTGTTTGCAGTAAATCAGTCGATACCCTATACGGGTAGTTCCTTCTATCCACTGCTTCGAAAATAAGGGATTCATTTTGGAATATTTCAACACTTTTACTTGTAGCCCCAAATACAGAAAATGGAATAAACTGTAGTGGATACCAGTAAGTGAGGGTCAAGAAAGAGACAGTCTGCAGGTCGAAAGATAGATGCAAAAAAAAAAGAAAAAAGAAATGTGCATAGAATAAAAAATATTGTATTATTTCATGAGCTCTGTAATGTATTAATGATGTTTATTAATGATACTAGATCAATTTTATATAACTCTAAGAAGCTTGTACCTATATGGTAGAGTATAATTGTATTATACAGAATGAGTTTGAAGTCCACCGACAAACTTCAGGGGGTGATTCCTGACTGGAAATGGAGCACAAAAGTTCATATTACCTTGTGTCCGGAAATGCATAGTTTGCACGGTAGATGGCACTGAAGAACGACATCAAACAAAGAACCCTGGCACACAATGTATGTCCTGAATACCATCCATTTCATAAGAGATGTTCAAAGTGGCCTCCATGGGATGCAATGCATGCGTTCACACGTCGCATCATGGATTACCTCACTCGTTAGAATATTCCGAGCTGTGTCCGAATATAGTCATAGGTTACGTGGACACGTTGTTGAAGGGTCTGAACTTCAGGAACAGGCTCACTGTATACAATGCGTTTCAGATGCCTCCAAAAGTAAAAATCCAGGGGGTTTATGTCCGGTGATCGAAGACCATGCAACAGGGCTTCCACGTCTTATCCAACGTCTCGGGAAGAGTTGAGGTGTCAGCAAATATTAATGCGCAAGTGGGCTGGCGCTCCATCGTGCTGCAGCCACATTGCCTGTCGTATTGACAAAGGCACATTCTCCAGCAATGGAGGCAGAGTGTTTTGCAGGAAGTTCAGACGCTTCTCCGTTCAGGCGTTGAGGAAAAAGAACTGGTCCAAGTAGGCGGTCGCCAATAATCGCTGCCCAAACATTGATAATGAACTGCTGCTGATGAGAAGCTTCAACCATTCCGCGAGGATCTTCTGTACCCCACAGATGACGATTATGCAGGTTAATAATGCCATTTCTACCAAAGGTCAGTTCATCGGTGAGGAGGACTGAAGACAGAAATCACATAATGGTGATGTCTGTTGCACACACCAGCTACAGAATGCTCCCCGTGGAGGAAAACCCGCCGGTGATAATTCCTGCACGCGTTGGCGGTGATAGCGATAATAGCGGTTGTCATAGAGGATACAGATAACCGTCCTTTGGCTTATATCATGTTGGCGGGCCAATTGCCTGGTGCTTGTACCAGAGTTGCTCACAATATCATGAAGAACATGTTCCTCCACATCAAGTGTACGCACACTCCGCGGCCGCCCAGAACATTCGTCTATCTCAAAGGACCCATGGTCACACAAACACCGAAAAATGGCTCCAAATGTTGCGTGATGTGGGTGGTGCTGTCTTTCAGGGTACGTGGCTCGGTGCATCCATGCTGCTTCTCAATCCTTTCCATCTGCTTGACCATACACGGACACCACCTCGGCTTGTTTCTGGAATGAATACCGGACGATTGTGCTTCTACGTTGCATAAATCGCACTATCTGCAACACAAAACGCACATTGCAAGTTATGAGAGACTATCTGTAACACACAAAACGCACACTGCAAGTTATGAGAGACTATCTGTAACACACAAAACGCACACTGCAAGTTATGAGAGACTATCTGTAACACACAAAACGCACACTGCAAGTTATGAGAGACTATCTGTAACACACAAAACGCACATTGCAAGTTATGAGAGACTATCTGTAACACACAAAACGCACATTGCAAGTTATGAGAAAATGACGCCAGTGTCATCTGCTGTGGAAGCTATGCATTTCCGGACACAAGCTGATATGAACTTTTGTTCTCCATTTCCAGTCAGGAATCACCCCCTAAAGTTTGCCGGTGGACTTAAAACTCATCCTTAAATTAGTAATACAGACAGAACTTTTTAAGGTATATTATCTATTTATTTTGAGGTATGAAAATCCAGAAAATCCAGTATTAGAGAAATTTAAAGGGCAATGCAATCACAAAGCATACACCTGCAGTAGTCACTAACACTTACATAGTGAACAATCAAAAAAAAGGGTAATAACATTTAGAATATCTTCCATTGGCGCATGCTATAAGTGGAGAAAAAATAACGATGTAAAACTTATTTAAAATCAGTTTGGTATGGACTGTTTGCAGGACGAGCCTTTATCTTTCTGCATAAATAGCCTTATTAATGAAACTGAATGGAATAACGATGCAGAAACATCTTGTGGCTATGGCGAGTTTGCTCAGACTTTGCGTATGTAAATTGTAGTACTCAAATACTGGGTAATACGTGTGCAATATTTAGAAACCTTTATTGTTATTGACTACATAGCTGCTGCTTAGGAAATTCTTACATTTTTATGTTTTTCTTTCACTTTTATTATTATTATTGTTATTGTAGTTGTTTATTTACTTACCTATTTATTATTGTATGAATGTACAGCAGAGATTTAAATAGGTGACTCGAAAAACTGCAATTTAAACTTCTATTATACGGCTACAATGTTATACACGATCAAGACTGAACATGTCCTTACCAGTTTCATTCAATAGTGAACAAGTCCATCTGTGTCAATAAAAACTGAATAAGTCCAAAAGTATTTTACAATGACTCAAGGCAACATTATTTAAACAAAATGTAGCTAACAACAATAAAAATATACCTAATATCTCAATGTAACCACAAAATATGGCAACTATAGAATTAATGTGAGGATCATTTTTAGTTTTGTTTCACTTTCTGTAAAAACAGAAATGATGGACTTGTCTTGTTTTGAACGCAATCTCCAATAAAATGTACTTATAACAGTATACCATAGATGTTTTAATGTGTCCGAAAATTAAAGTAATTGATGATTAATTTAAAGTTTAAAAGAAAATAATGCTAGATATTTTTAGTCTTATCTTACTGTTTTCCGGCGAGAGTATGCATCTCAGCTCATTTTGCTAATAAACTCGTCTCCCACTGAATGAAGATCCAAGTTCAGGTTTTCTTCACCATGACAATTGATGATAGCAAAAGCGTTTAGCCTATGATAGTTCATAACAGACTGAAGATAGGCCTTTAACCTCCGCATCTCCAAGAGGATCGTCCAGCAGTGGATGGTGACATTTTACAAATTTCACAAGTTCTGTCAAGGGACCTTTCAGATGTCTCCTTTTTTAAATATTCTACCAGACCATCAAAAGAACTCATTATTCCATCCCTTTTCCCTTCAGGATTTTAAGTACTACCCATCATACTTCAATGGAGAAGCAGCGGTCTTTATCAACATCCGACTTATAGAAGCTAACAATTTTAACGCTATGGTTGTCATCTCTTAGAAAAAACTGCTATATTTTCTACAAGAGTTTATATGCATTCTATCAAAACGTGATGCCAAGGAGCTGAGTGCCAGTTCATATAAGTAGGGTATATAGGACAGACCTGGGCCACTTTTTTGCGTTTATATGGGAAAGGATAGGGAAAACGAGGGTATATGCGGCGGTTCACGGAGGAAAATGCGTTTATATGGCGAAGATAGGGACTACGAGGATCGATGCTAGGCTAGATAGAGGTTGAAGGAATGAGGATGTGCTTTATATGAGAGATACGTGGAATACGAAGAGAAGTGTTAGACTAGATAGGATTTGAGATATGGAATATGCATTTATATGGGAAAGATAGGGAGAACGTGAACAGATGCTAGGATAGACAGATGCTGAAGCAGGGAGAATATGAACATATATACAGGAGAGATAGGGGATGCGTGGAGAGGTACTAGACTATTCAGGGTTTTGAAGGGTAGAGTATGGCTTTTTATATGGAGAGACGAGGAAAACGAGGGTATATGCTAGGGTGAGAGAACCTTCAAGGAGGAAAAAATGCGTTTATATGGGAGAGATAGGGAAAACGAGGAGAGTTCTGAGGTAGAGCAGGGACTGAAGGATGGGAGAGATATGCTTTATACGACAGAGATAGGGCATGCGAGGGGAGGTGCTAGTGCAGTCAGAGGTTAAGGAGTACGGTATACGATTATATGAGGAATATATGGAGAACGGAGGCAGGCGGTATGATAGACAGAAGCGGGGCTACTTTTGCGTTTATATGGGGAGGGATAGGGAAAACGAGGATAGATGCGACAGTTCAAGGAGGAAAATATGTTTATAGGGGAGAGATAGGGAATACCAGGGCTGATGCTGGGCTAGTCAGATGCTAAAGGAGGGAGGGATATGCTTTATACGAGAGAGATAGGGAATACAAGGAAAGATGTTATACTAAACAGGACTTGAAGGCTAGAATATGGCGTTTTATATGAGCGAGATAGCGAACCGAGGAGAGGTAACCACGTGTCGAGACGTAACACCACGTAACAAAGGAATCACGCTATGTAACAAAGGAATCGCGCCATGTAACAAAGGAATCGCGCCATGTAACAAAGGAATCGCTCTATGTAACAAAGGAATCACGCCATGTAACAAAGGAATCGCGCCATGTAACAAAGGAATCGCGCCATGTAACAAAGGAATCGCGCCATGTAACAAAGGAATCACTGTATGTAACAAAGGAATCGCGGTATGTAACAAAGGAATCGCGCCATGTAACAAAGGAAACAAAGGAATCGCGGTATGTAACAAAGGAATCGCGCTATGTAACAAAGGAATCGCGGTATGTAACAAAGGAATCACGCTATGTAACAAAGGAATCACGCTATATAACAAAGGAATCGCGCTATGTAACAAAGGAATCACGCTATGTAACAAACTGATCACGCTAAGTAACAACACGTACCAAGCATGTAACCAAGTAACAAAACGTAAGAACAACACGTAACCAATCTATTGCTAAGTCAATCTAAACTAATTCATCCTTCATAACTTAGACAATAAGTACGAGAGCCTAGCCCAGATTAACCCGACCAATCCTAAACATTCCTCTCATCATCCTTTCTAGTCAGGCATCGACTAACCTAATCTGGCTAACCAAAGATAACCTCAACTTTCTTTTAGGGAAATTGCAATGTTTTATTCAGGTTTTATTATTCGAGAGTTTTAATTGAAAAGTTTACGCCAACATACCTTTATTTTAGTTCCTTGTAGATGTCTCTCCCCTTTTATCTAGGCTTGAGACTAGCACTAGGATTACTCCTAATGGCAGGGTTACCACCTTCCCTTCCATCTTCTTCTTTCTTCATCAGGCGTCAGCTATCTGCATATACAGCACACAGATAACCTTCTTTTAAGATTGTAGACTCACGAGAAACTCTTTATCTTTAACTTACATTCTTTTAAGCACTGTTTGTAATGGCGTAATGTCCATATGCATATGTCGTTATCCCATCCTCAGCAATAATTCTTTTATCATCAAACGGAGTCAATGCAATTTTATTCACTTGCACTGTAGCAAGAGCATGCTTTCGTGATAGGATCAGATTCATAGGTGTTCTGATGATTTCACAGGTTTTAAGACAGTCTGTATAGCTGTCAAACGAAATATGGTGCTTAATGGCGCTACGTTTTATACCTTTAATCTTTTTTATCATTGACCCTTGAATATCTAAGGCATACATCTTAGGACGTAGTCCAACAAAGCGTAGGATGATTTTGCTATTAGCCTCATCTTTAAATTTTCCCAATACCTTCTTGTTCTGGGTAGAGTAACATATATGGTTGACAGGGTAATCAGCTGTATCGAGATGCTCAAGAAAACGTAGCTTGTCCTGGTACACATCTTCAGTTGTAACACGATGAATGAACGAATCAGTGTCCATATACATAAGCTTCAGGTTTTCAGCTCCATAATAAGGCAACAAAACGTCGTAATGATAGTTATACATTAATGTCTTGGAGATGTCCAACACACTCATACCAATGTATATAGGCTTGTTGAATACAATCTGACGAGAGGCCATATGTACAGCAGCTAGATTATCAGCATATATCGTCCTGTCGATAAACGTAGGCTTGGCGATCAGCTTCTCTAGAGTTTTTTCATTGGTCACCAGTCGTATATCCATACGGTTACGCAGGTTCTCCATAGTTTTTCCAAACATAGCGTTGTTAAAGAGCTTGTAGAGATCCTTCTCGAAATCATTTGCAGCTTGTTGTCGTAACCTGTTGTTAAATTCCACATACGGTTTTAACCATCGAGACTGTCGGAATTGTAGCACACGATGGATTTTTGTTAACCGTAGCCCATGACTAAGAGCTTGCTTCAAAGCCATGTAATGTACTACATACTTCTTTCGAGGTCCAAGATGAGGTATCAGTTTCTTTGTAGATGATTCCAATGGTTTCATACACTCTGGCAGGAAAGGTAGATCGTTGTGTAGATCGTGAAGTTCTGCAGGATACTCGATGTCGACTTCTAATATGTAGCCGTAAGGATCATCTTCTTGTAGCGTTTCTAAGCTGATTTCTTCAGGCAACACCCACTGAAATCCACCATAAGGGAGAGCGTGACACATTGCCCACCCATATTGGTTATTAGCGTCGTCATATGTGATAAATTGGGTTGGTCTCGACGGATCAAACTTCTCCATATATGTGTTATTAGCCTCTGCATACCGATGGGAAACTTGACATAAACCTCCTCTTATACCAGATTCCACCATGAGTAATTGATCATAATCCTGTAACAGTTCCAGCTTAATTCCAGTATACAGTAACATAGCGTCCCATGTTAGACCTGGAGAGGTAAAATAATGGGCGGGATCGACTTTGTGTGTTTTAAGGGTTTGCTCTCTGAACGTCTCAAAGACATCAGCTAGGAGAAGTACATCCGAAGTTAAGTAGAGATCGCTGTACTCTCCCAGGTTTCTCACATTAAACAGCTCCCATACATTTTTAGCATGATCGTAGTCAGCATCACTAATTTCTTCTTCATTTAATCTATTGTAGAAGGAGTCCTTAGGAGGTAAGCAGGTTTCGTTCAGGGCATCCCATGACGTAACAAAATCATATGGAAATACACCCTTACGGGTCATCAACTTCAATTTGTCTTCTCCAAAGTACTTTAGCGTTTCAGGATACGAGGTTAGATTTTTTACCAACTTATCCAAGCTTGTACTGAGGAATCGGAAGCTATCCACAAATCGAAGCTTTATATCTCCTACATACTTGGTGAATGAGATATAGCTTTCTTCGGAGTTAGGAATTACCTCCACACGTTCACTTGTGCAACCCAGCTCCTTAACAATGAAATGAGAGTCATATCCGCTAAGGTTATGCATGAAGACTGGTACATATTTAGGTGTTTTACAGGCTAAATTACATTCATTATGAAGACTTCCACGATATTCACCGCTGATGTGATCATGGTCGCGTACTTTATAGTTCTCTTCTGTAAAGGGTTTTCCACACAAGTAGCATGCTGAAGAAGACTCAAAATCCAACTGCTCTTGATCCGTAAGTTTCAGAGGCTTAGCAGATTTGTATATGTCATCAATCATTTTTGCAAGAGATGTCAGGTACAGCATAAACTTCTGAGCAGCATCAGCACCACGATACACATAGGGTTGCTTAGGAAGACCAGTTTCGAGATGTTCAACACCAGATGTAGGCTTCACGTAAACACAGAAGCTCATTGGTGTGTGCTCTTGATAAGGGATTGTATAGGAAGTTTCAGGATTGGGTATACACGTATGGCATGGAGTGAGAATACTCTCAAAATCAGCATAGATGACATAAGGTACTTTCAGCATCCTCTCAACATTTTTAAACCGTACAATTGCTTTCTCCTTTGTAGGCATAACTACCCTTGCAACACCATGCTGATTACAGATGGTTGCATGTTCTTGTAGTTTTTCCAGTCCACTTCGTCCATTTCGATTATCAAAATGTGTAAAGCAACGCTTGCAGGTATATATCACTCCATCATGCTTAGTTTTCTGGCGTCGAACGAGCTTCTCAAAATTCTTTATATACACGTAGTGATGTTTTCCACTACTGTCATTCAATAGTAGGAGGTCGCGATGTTCAGGTAGTTCAATATCAACAACCTTTATCGGGTACACTTCATGCTTCTCATCCAACCCGAAAACGTTAATAGATATCTTGTTAAGCTTCTCAAATTTAGGTATTTGAGAAAGTGGAGTAGGGTAAGAAACACAGCTGAAGTCGTACTTATCTTGAAGTTGTTTGTATTTGCTGACGCGTTGAGGCTTGGTGCTCACGAATTTGGCCAATACAGAGTACATGAAACATAGCTCATCAGTTAAATTCTGGATGTTAATGCAGGCTTTTCTTGCTTCAACAGAGGGAGGTAGGGGTATGTAGCTACTTCCTCGCAACGGGTTGTACTTGTTAATACGAAGGCGTACCCCTTCCACAGTAAGCAAGGCCCAGCTGCTACCCTTAAGCTGAGACTCATCCATTTCAGTCACCAATTTCTTGAATTTCACTTCCAGCATAGAGTCCAGATCTGTTTCTAGGAAAACAGCTTGATTTCTGGTTTTAAATGTCTTGTCACAGGTTTCTCCGATACTGTTAACAAATCTACACTCAGCTAACAGATTAATTTTAACGCTCTTATGAACGCTAAGCTCTTTATGCACAGCCTGGATTATACGTTGTTTTGCCTCTTGCAGATACATATTTAGGTCCTTAGCTGATTCGCATCGTATAAAATACGATTTCAATCGTCCTTCGAATGAAGTTTCGTATTCCTTCATATCACAGTCCTCCATTGTTGACAGTAACTGATGTTTAGTTGGCTCCAATCTTCTTTTCTTCTGAGGGCTGCTTATTTCACATATATCTTCGTGACGCCGCCCCTTATAACCATCTTTGAAGGTTACATTACAATGTTTACATTTGAAGAGCTTCTTGCAGCTCATCTCGTGTCTTCTCTTGTCATAACCTCGGAGGAACTTCTTCCCACATTTTCCGCATGCATATCCAGTAGCGCTTGGAATAATATCCTTATACGCTGAGTTATTCATCTTTATTCTTGATGTAATAACGTATTAATCACTGATCAATGAAATGTACGCCTTGATACCACTTTAGAAAGCTGATTATTCTTGGAGAGAACACGATGTTAACACCTCAGAGATGATCAACAGAATGAATTTCAATACTCAAGTTCGCTCTATTTATAGAGAAAGCACGAACCTTTTTAATCAATTATATCCTGATTATTAATACTAAAAACGGTGATGAAGCGTGTAAGCTCTTATATATTTCAATTCGTGTTACACTGTTGTTCGAGCGTCTCCGTATAGCTTCGTATGTTTAGAGAGAAAGTGTAAAGTATTGTGAAGATGTTATGTATTGTTCGGCTATAATCGTACAGATTCGGAGAGCTTGACTGGTGAAGGTGATGAACGATCCGTCAACCGAGCAGGAGGCAAGCAGCCCCAGTCTAGAGACAGGATGTTTATGACGTCACACCCAGAGACAGGATGTCTGCCAGTATCAAACACGTTTAAACTCGTCTCGTAACTACCTGTATATGCTGTCACATCAACAAGAGAAGTATTCCCACACGCTCATTCAGTCAGATGTTACATTCAAAGCCTACCACCACCCATTACACCGAAGCTAGCACAATCTCAAAAGCTTAAAAGGTCACGTAGAAGATTTTCCCCCTTACTTACTTAAATGTGTGTATATACTACATTATTTCATGTTTTCATTCCCTTTTCAATTCTTCCTTTCCATCTTGTTCTAGAAAGACCATTACATTTCACTACAATCATGAGAAAAGCAATTTTTCCAGAGTTACAGAGATTCTAAGCTTCTAGAATCGAACTCGGTAATACTTTTAATAAATGGGTTTTAGTAATTTAGCTTCCCCGCATCAGCATCTACCATTTAATCTTTACTCGAACCTGATAGGATTCATAGGCTTGAAGATATATGAAATCACCCCTTCGGGATTCGATCTGAGTACTTTAAAGCAGTTATCGTCATAATAACGATATTTAGGAACTAGGTACTCTGTTTACGTTTACCTTGACATGTCTATCTAAATTAAATTACGAGTTATTAAATGTTTACAAGTAAATTTCATTAAATCGGTATTCGAACCCAGAACACCAGGAACAAAATAATTTATAATATTAGCTTGACATGTTAAACAAAGCTGTATGCAGTTACATCATCGATCTAAGCGATATATTCTAGTGTACAGAGGAAAATTAAGGAAGTCATTAAAAAATCGGGATTCGAACTAGAGACAACTGATACAGTAAAAACAGACCTCATTAGTACTCATCATGCTTAAGCATGTTAACTTTCACCATATGACGTCACAGTCGGGGACAGTTTGACTATCGCAGCCATGTCAGGAAATGCATATTTTAGTCATCTCATATTTTAGAGTCATATACAGAAACCAGGCAAAACCATGAAAAATATGTCAGAGTGAACAACCATCGACAATCGAACGAGGGAAACCATCAGATTACTCTAGGAGCATAAAGTGCAACTGAAAGAAAATCGTGATAGCTGAGAAACCACTCCAGCATTCGCGTGCAGACCAGGGGAAACTATGAAAAAATCAAAGGGCCGAGCGAGTGGCTGATAGAGTGTGCGACCAACAGGAAATCAAGCAAAAGGTCTCTAGAGACAAAAAGATGCAATTGAAATGGAATCATGATAGCAAATGCCGCTACAGCATTAGGTAGCAGACCGGCGAAAATCATGAGAAACGTAAGGTCAGAGTAAACAATTGATTGAAATCTAACCCCTGAACCCTAGAAATTCACGACAACTGAAAAACGAAACCCAGATGTAGAGGAAATTTTGTACACCCTTGACGAAAAAACCCCGTCCGCTGGGGAAGTAACCTTTAAGTATACAATTGACGTCTGTCATACCGATAAGGGACGGTTTGAAAGGCTTCCTAATTGCTCTACGCAAGTCACCTGAGCAAACACAGGAAATTCCTAAACCAGACAATTACAAGCCTGCTAAAACATTTTTTCCTACAATAAGTAATTTAAATTCTACATGAAGATTATTCCAAAAGTTTCATATCTCTTATTTCCTTCAATAAAATATCGAATATGACTCTAGCACCAGGGAAAAAAATTAAACGGAGGGAAGCGATATTTTCTTTTTACGCTGAAATTATAATTAAATGCATAGCATTCTTGCATGAAAACACTGTCCATATAGATTATAGGAATGGACTCTGTTTAAAACATGTATTTTTTCACGCGTGGTGTATGGATTGTCTCAGTAAGCATTCGTGACTATTACAATTATCGCCAAGTATTATTTTACAAAAAGATTGGCTTATTCTCTTAGTAAACATAGGACGAAATCGTTTTTTAAACAACTCTCCATTCGAGAGATATTGTTTGATTATTCCAGCAGAGAGAGAGAGAGAGAGAGAGAGAGAGAGGGAGAGAGAGAGAGATCGAGCCATATTTGTTTAAAAACTTTTTTTTCATTCACAGGAAATCTTCGAGAAAATTCGAGGAATTATTCAGTTGGACACCATTGCTAAAATAGTTTGTACACCCTTTGAAGAATGTTTACCTGACTGGCGGAGTCTCGGAAATACCTCTCTCGACAGGCTGTCGCCCGCATGCCTTTGTGTGCCATTTATACATTAGGGAGACTATTGTGCTTTAAAATGGGATAGCTATGTTTTAAGCTTTCCACAACAAATTTTTTTCCCGATAATTAATATAATTCTACATGAAGAATATTAATGATTTAAGTTTTCAATTAAACGTATACTGTATAGATTCTGTACTTAAACATTCGATTGTATCTTAGTCATTATTTAAATACTCGATTACGAGAATTGCTAGCATATCAAAAATTGTAGAAGTTTTTCCACCCTTATTTAATTAAATTCATGTATATACTCTATTATTTAGTGATTTTTTCAATAATTTCTCTCATGTCCATCATTCGTCAAAAAATCAGTGTACAATACGCATTTTTATACGTTTTAATGTTCGTTTATTTTTAAAACCGCTACATTTGCCCGTAATTACGAACAATTAGATTTCAGATTTACTCAGATGTGTAGCTTGTAGAATAGAAATGTTTTAATAAATGTATTCTATTTTTAGACGAAAAACAACGATCTGCTTCTGACTGTGTATAATTATAATCAAGACCGATTTGTATTTAGTATAAAGTTTGTTTTATTTTCATTTTTAAGACTTCCTTTGTTAAAGATATCTTGCAATCTATTTTTAAATTTCTTTTAAAACCAGAGCGAACATTATCAAATATAACGCCTGCCTTCACGTGTCGGGAAGCTAACATGGTCACAGTCATCTTTTAGTAGCTTGCCTTTCATGTCGGCCTCGGGCGGAGGCGAGCACCTGGCGGGGAGGAGAAGCCTTGCGAAAGGCGGCTGAGGGGTGGCACCTGGAGGGAGAAAGACCGGCATCACGAGTCGCTGAGAGTCCAGCCCTCAGTACGGTCCTGCATGCCGTAAGGTCCGGTCCTATTCGTAGCAGCATGCTATACCACCGCAGCTCGCGCCAGCGTCTTACGTAATCTAGTTTTTTACGCTCACTATACCATTTAAATATACATTCATCTAAGAGATATAATATTCGTCAGGATGACAGATGTCCAAATATACATAACAAAGAAATTAGTTACTGATATAAATGTAATATCGTACGTTCACCATTTTATTTTATTCGGGGGATGAAATTTGTATTCATGTCACGGTTTTCAATCCTAGTCCTCCAACCCTACTTGGAACGACAATCAATAACGAGCTACAATCCAAGGATATAATCGATAATAATACAAATATTTTGATAAAGAATATCAAATGTAGATCTCTATAAACGTATGTATTTCCCCTCACTTCCCCTCTTTCCCCCCACCACGCAGTAGATATAACATGGCGACACGCAGCTTCAAAGCCGATGCAACCACTGATAAGTTCCTTTCTTCTATGCCGCCGACCCCCACCCCCGCTTTTTGCTATTCCGACACCGCCATTTACGATGAGAACAATAATGCATTGTCCTGTATCTCTGATTTGCGGTGAAAGAATAGCACACGTGAAAACACTTAACCTTTGTGGGTTCGCCCTTAAAAGCTACTGGAGCATGATACCCCCTCCTCTCTGCTCTACTCCCACGCTGGCTTAGACGATTTGAACAATAGTCCATTGTTCTCCAATACCGAGGTCAGCGTGGGAGTAGAGCACAAAGAGAGGGCGGGCCCAGTGTACGGGATAGGATTAGAAAGGATGGGGTAGGGAGATCGGGTGTCCAGTAGCTTTTAAGGGTGAGGTCACAAGGGAAGGGGTGGGGGAGGGGCGGCCGCCAGCACGTGACCAGACACATGGGGGGAGGGGGCGGGGCTAGTGGCACGTGCCGTCAGGGCGGCAAATAGTAGCGCACAAAGGGAGGGGGCGGAGCTTGTCGGCATAGATCAAAGAACCTTTATCAGATGTCGGCATCTCTTTGCGCTGGAGTCGCCATGTTATATCTACTGCGTGGTGGGGGGAAAGAGGGGAAGTGAGGGGAAATACATACGTTTATAGAGATCTACATTTGATATTCTTTATCAAAATATTTGTATTATTATCGATTATATCCTTGGATTGTAGCTCGTTATTGATTGTCGTTCCAAGTAGGGTTGGAGGACTAGGATTGAAAACCGTGACATGAATACAAATTTCATCCCCCGAATAAAATAAAATGGTGAACGTACGATATTACATTTATATCAGTAACTAATTTCTTTGTTATGTATATTTGGACATCTGTCATCCTGACGAATATTATATCTCTTAGATGAATGTATATTTAAATGGTATAGTGAGCGTAAAAAACTAGATTACGTAAGACGCTGGCGCGAGCTGCGGTGGTATAGCATGCTGCTACGAATAGGACCGGACCTTACGGCATGCAGGACCGTACTGAGGGCTGGACTCTCAGCGACTCGTGATGCCGGTCTTTCTCCCTCCAGGTGCCACCCCTCAGCCGCCTTTCGCAAGGCTTCTCCTCCCCGCCAGGTGCTCGCCTCCGCCCGAGGCCGACATGAAAGGCAAGCTACTAAAAGATGACTGTGACCATGTTAGCTTCCCGACACGTGAAGGCAGGCGTTATATTTGATAATGTTCGCTCTGGTTTTAAAAGAAATTTAAAAATAGATTGCAAGATATCTTTAACAAAGGAAGTCTTAAAAATGAAAATAAAACAAACTTTATACTAAATACAAATCGGTCTTGATTATAATTATACACAGTCAGAAGCAGATCGTTGTTTTTCGTCTAAAAATAGAATACATTTATTAAAACATTTCTATTCTACAAGCTACACATCTGAGTAAATCTGAAATCTAATTGTTCGTAATTACGGGCAAATGTAGCGGTTTTAAAAATAAACGAACATTAAAACGTATAAAAATGCGTATTGTACACTGATTTTTTGACGAATGATGGACATGAGAGAAATTATTGAAAAAATCACTAAATAATAGAGTATATACATGAATTTAATTAAATAAGGGTGGAAAAACTTCTACAATTTTTGATATGCTAGCAATTCTCGTAATCGAGTATTTAAATAATGACTAAGATACAATCGAATGTTTAAGTACAGAATCTATACAGTATACGTTTAATTGAAAACTTAAATCATTAATATTCTTCATGTAGAATTATATTAATTATCGGGAAAAAAATTTGTTGTGGAAAGCTTAAAACATAGCTATCCCATTTTAAAGCACAATAGTCTCCCTAATGTATAAATGGCACACAAAGGCATGCGGGCGACAGCCTGTCGAGAGAGGTATTTCCGAGACTCCGCCAGTCAGGTAAACATTCTTCAAAGGGTGTACAAACTATTTTAGCAATGGTGTCCAACTGAATAATTCCTCGAATTTTCTCGAAGATTTCCTGTGAATGAAAAAAAAGTTTTTAAACAAATATGGCTCGATCTCTCTCTCTCTCCCTCTCTCTCTCTCTCTCTCTGCTGGAATAATCAAACAATATCTCTCGAATGGAGAGTTGTTTAAAAAACGATTTCGTCCTATGTTTACTAAGAGAATAAGCCAATCTTTTTGTAAAATAATACTTGGCGATAATTGTAATAGTCACGAATGCTTACTGAGACAATCTATACACCACGCGTGAAAAAATACATGTTTTAAACAGAGTCCATTCCTATAATCTATATGGACAGTGTTTTCATGCAAGAATGCTATGCATTTAATTATAATTTCAGCGTAAAAAGAAAATATCGCTTCCCTCCGTTTAATTTTTTTCCCTGGTGCTAGAGTCATATTCGATATTTTATTGAAGGAAATAAGAGATATGAAACTTTTGGAATAATCTTCATGTAGAATTTAAATTACTTATTGTAGGAAAAAATGTTTTAGCAGGCTTGTAATTGTCTGGTTTAGGAATTTCCTGTGTTTGCTCAGGTGACTTGCGTAGAGCAATTAGGAAGCCTTTCAAACCGTCCCTTATCGGTATGACAGACGTCAATTGTATACTTAAAGGTTACTTCCCCAGCGGACGGGGTTTTTTCGTCAAGGGTGTACAAAATTTCCTCTACATCTGGGTTTCGTTTTTCAGTTGTCGTGAATTTCTAGGGTTCAGGGGTTAGATTTCAATCAATTGTTTACTCTGACCTTACGTTTCTCATGATTTTCGCCGGTCTGCTACCTAATGCTGTAGCGGCATTTGCTATCATGATTCCATTTCAATTGCATCTTTTTGTCTCTAGAGACCTTTTGCTTGATTTCCTGTTGGTCGCACACTCTATCAGCCACTCGCTCGGCCCTTTGATTTTTTCATAGTTTCCCCTGGTCTGCACGCGAATGCTGGAGTGGTTTCTCAGCTATCACGATTTTCTTTCAGTTGCACTTTATGCTCCTAGAGTAATCTGATGGTTTCCCTCGTTCGATTGTCGATGGTTGTTCACTCTGACATATTTTTCATGGTTTTGCCTGGTTTCTGTATATGACTCTAAAATATGAGATGACTAAAATATGCATTTCCTGACATGGCTGCGATAGTCAAACTGTCCCCGACTGTGACGTCATATGGTGAAAGTTAACATGCTTAAGCATGATGAGTACTAATGAGGTCTGTTTTTACTGTATCAGTTGTCTCTAGTTCGAATCCCGATTTTTTAATGACTTCCTTAATTTTCCTCTGTACACTAGAATATATCGCTTAGATCGATGATGTAACTGCATACAGCTTTGTTTAACATGTCAAGCTAATATTATAAATTATTTTGTTCCTGGTGTTCTGGGTTCGAATACCGATTTAATGAAATTTACTTGTAAACATTTAATAACTCGTAATTTAATTTAGATAGACATGTCAAGGTAAACGTAAACAGAGTACCTAGTTCCTAAATATCGTTATTATGACGATAACTGCTTTAAAGTACTCAGATCGAATCCCGAAGGGGTGATTTCATATATCTTCAAGCCTATGAATCCTATCAGGTTCGAGTAAAGATTAAATGGTAGATGCTGATGCGGGGAAGCTAAATTACTAAAACCCATTTATTAAAAGTATTACCGAGTTCGATTCTAGAAGCTTAGAATCTCTGTAACTCTGGAAAAATTGCTTTTCTCATGATTGTAGTGAAATGTAATGGTCTTTCTAGAACAAGATGGAAAGGAAGAATTGAAAAGGGAATGAAAACATGAAATAATGTAGTATATACACACATTTAAGTAAGTAAGGGGGAAAATCTTCTACGTGACCTTTTAAGCTTTTGAGATTGTGCTAGCTTCGGTGTAATGGGTGGTGGTAGGCTTTGAATGTAACATCTGACTGAATGAGCGTGTGGGAATACTTCTCTTGTTGATGTGACAGCATATACAGGTAGTTACGAGACGAGTTTAAACGTGTTTGATACTGGCAGACATCCTGTCTCTGGGTGTGACGTCATAAACATCCTGTCTCTAGACTGGGGCTGCTTGCCTCCTGCTCGGTTGACGGATCGTTCATCACCTTCACCAGTCAAGCTCTCCGAATCTGTACGATTATAGCCGAACAATACATAACATCTTCACAATACTTTACACTTTCTCTCTAAACATACGAAGCTATACGGAGACGCTCGAACAACAGTGTAACACGAATTGAAATATATAAGAGCTTACACGCTTCATCACCGTTTTTAGTATTAATAATCAGGATATAATTGATTAAAAAGGTTCGTGCTTTCTCTATAAATAGAGCGAACTTGAGTATTGAAATTCATTCTGTTGATCATCTCTGAGGTGTTAACATCGTGTTCTCTCCAAGAATAATCAGCTTTCTAAAGTGGTATCAAGGCGTACATTTCATTGATCAGTGATTAATACGTTATTACATCAAGAATAAAGATGAATAACTCAGCGTATAAGGATATTATTCCAAGCGCTACTGGATATGCATGCGGAAAATGTGGGAAGAAGTTCCTCCGAGGTTATGACAAGAGAAGACACGAGATGAGCTGCAAGAAGCTCTTCAAATGTAAACATTGTAATGTAACCTTCAAAGATGGTTATAAGGGGCGGCGTCACGAAGATATATGTGAAATAAGCAGCCCTCAGAAGAAAAGAAGATTGGAGCCAACTAAACATCAGTTACTGTCAACAATGGAGGACTGTGATATGAAGGAATACGAAACTTCATTCGAAGGACGATTGAAATCGTATTTTATACGATGCGAATCAGCTAAGGACCTAAATATGTATCTGCAAGAGGCAAAACAACGTATAATCCAGGCTGTGCATAAAGAGCTTAGCGTTCATAAGAGTGTTAAAATTAATCTGTTAGCTGAGTGTAGATTTGTTAACAGTATCGGAGAAACCTGTGACAAGACATTTAAAACCAGAAATCAAGCTGTTTTCCTAGAAACAGATCTGGACTCTATGCTGGAAGTGAAATTCAAGAAATTGGTGACTGAAATGGATGAGTCTCAGCTTAAGGGTAGCAGCTGGGCCTTGCTTACTGTGGAAGGGGTACGCCTTCGTATTAACAAGTACAACCCGTTGCGAGGAAGTAGCTACATACCCCTACCTCCCTCTGTTGAAGCAAGAAAAGCCTGCATTAACATCCAGAATTTAACTGATGAGCTATGTTTCATGTACTCTGTATTGGCCAAATTCGTGAGCACCAAGCCTCAACGCGTCAGCAAATACAAACAACTTCAAGATAAGTACGACTTCAGCTGTGTTTCTTACCCTACTCCACTTTCTCAAATACCTAAATTTGAGAAGCTTAACAAGATATCTATTAACGTTTTCGGGTTGGATGAGAAGCATGAAGTGTACCCGATAAAGGTTGTTGATATTGAACTACCTGAACATCGCGACCTCCTACTATTGAATGACAGTAGTGGAAAACATCACTACGTGTATATAAAGAATTTTGAGAAGCTCGTTCGACGCCAGAAAACTAAGCATGATGGAGTGATATATACCTGCAAGCGTTGCTTTACACATTTTGATAATCGAAATGGACGAAGTGGACTGGAAAAACTACAAGAACATGCAACCATCTGTAATCAGCATGGTGTTGCAAGGGTAGTTATGCCTACAAAGGAGAAAGCAATTGTACGGTTTAAAAATGTTGAGAGGATGCTGAAAGTACCTTATGTCATCTATGCTGATTTTGAGAGTATTCTCACTCCATGCCATACGTGTATACCCAATCCTGAAACTTCCTATACAATCCCTTATCAAGAGCACACACCAATGAGCTTCTGTGTTTACGTGAAGCCTACATCTGGTGTTGAACATCTCGAAACTGGTCTTCCTAAGCAACCCTATGTGTATCGTGGTGCTGATGCTGCTCAGAAGTTTATGCTGTACCTGACATCTCTTGCAAAAATGATTGATGACATATACAAATCTGCTAAGCCTCTGAAACTTACGGATCAAGAGCAGTTGGATTTTGAGTCTTCTTCAGCATGCTACTTGTGTGGAAAACCCTTTACAGAAGAGAACTATAAAGTACGCGACCATGATCACATCAGCGGTGAATATCGTGGAAGTCTTCATAATGAATGTAATTTAGCCTGTAAAACACCTAAATATGTACCAGTCTTCATGCATAACCTTAGCGGATATGACTCTCATTTCATTGTTAAGGAGCTGGGTTGCACAAGTGAACGTGTGGAGGTAATTCCTAACTCCGAAGAAAGCTATATCTCATTCACCAAGTATGTAGGAGATATAAAGCTTCGATTTGTGGATAGCTTCCGATTCCTCAGTACAAGCTTGGATAAGTTGGTAAAAAATCTAACCTCGTATCCTGAAACGCTAAAGTACTTTGGAGAAGACAAATTGAAGTTGATGACCCGTAAGGGTGTATTTCCATATGATTTTGTTACGTCATGGGATGCCCTGAACGAAACCTGCTTACCTCCTAAGGACTCCTTCTACAATAGATTAAATGAAGAAGAAATTAGTGATGCTGACTACGATCATGCTAAAAATGTATGGGAGCTGTTTAATGTGAGAAACCTGGGAGAGTACAGCGATCTCTACTTAACTTCGGATGTACTTCTCCTAGCTGATGTCTTTGAGACGTTCAGAGAGCAAACCCTTAAAACACACAAAGTCGATCCCGCCCATTATTTTACCTCTCCAGGTCTAACATGGGACGCTATGTTACTGTATACTGGAATTAAGCTGGAACTGTTACAGGATTATGATCAATTACTCATGGTGGAATCTGGTATAAGAGGAGGTTTATGTCAAGTTTCCCATCGGTATGCAGAGGCTAATAACACATATATGGAGAAGTTTGATCCGTCGAGACCAACCCAATTTATCACATATGACGACGCTAATAACCAATATGGGTGGGCAATGTGTCACGCTCTCCCTTATGGTGGATTTCAGTGGGTGTTGCCTGAAGAAATCAGCTTAGAAACGCTACAAGAAGATGATCCTTACGGCTACATATTAGAAGTCGACATCGAGTATCCTGCAGAACTTCACGATCTACACAACGATCTACCTTTCCTGCCAGAGTGTATGAAACCATTGGAATCATCTACAAAGAAACTGATACCTCATCTTGGACCTCGAAAGAAGTATGTAGTACATTACATGGCTTTGAAGCAAGCTCTTAGTCATGGGCTACGGTTAACAAAAATCCATCGTGTGCTACAATTCCGACAGTCTCGATGGTTAAAACCGTATGTGGAATTTAACAACAGGTTACGACAACAAGCTGCAAATGATTTCGAGAAGGATCTCTACAAGCTCTTTAACAACGCTATGTTTGGAAAAACTATGGAGAACCTGCGTAACCGTATGGATATACGACTGGTGACCAATGAAAAAACTCTAGAGAAGCTGATCGCCAAGCCTACGTTTATCGACAGGACGATATATGCTGATAATCTAGCTGCTGTACATATGGCCTCTCGTCAGATTGTATTCAACAAGCCTATATACATTGGTATGAGTGTGTTGGACATCTCCAAGACATTAATGTATAACTATCATTACGACGTTTTGTTGCCTTATTATGGAGCTGAAAACCTGAAGCTTATGTATATGGACACTGATTCGTTCATTCATCGTGTTACAACTGAAGATGTGTACCAGGACAAGCTACGTTTTCTTGAGCATCTCGATACAGCTGATTACCCTGTCAACCATATATGTTACTCTACCCAGAACAAGAAGGTATTGGGAAAATTTAAAGATGAGGCTAATAGCAAAATCATCCTACGCTTTGTTGGACTACGTCCTAAGATGTATGCCTTAGATATTCAAGGGTCAATGATAAAAAAGATTAAAGGTATAAAACGTAGCGCCATTAAGCACCATATTTCGTTTGACAGCTATACAGACTGTCTTAAAACCTGTGAAATCATCAGAACACCTATGAATCTGATCCTATCACGAAAGCATGCTCTTGCTACAGTGCAAGTGAATAAAATTGCATTGACTCCGTTTGATGATAAAAGAATTATTGCTGAGGATGGGATAACGACATATGCATATGGACATTACGCCATTACAAACAGTGCTTAAAAGAATGTAAGTTAAAGATAAAGAGTTTCTCGTGAGTCTACAATCTTAAAAGAAGGTTATCTGTGTGCTGTATATGCAGATAGCTGACGCCTGATGAAGAAAGAAGAAGATGGAAGGGAAGGTGGTAACCCTGCCATTAGGAGTAATCCTAGTGCTAGTCTCAAGCCTAGATAAAAGGGGAGAGACATCTACAAGGAACTAAAATAAAGGTATGTTGGCGTAAACTTTTCAATTAAAACTCTCGAATAATAAAACCTGAATAAAACATTGCAATTTCCCTAAAAGAAAGTTGAGGTTATCTTTGGTTAGCCAGATTAGGTTAGTCGATGCCTGACTAGAAAGGATGATGAGAGGAATGTTTAGGATTGGTCGGGTTAATCTGGGCTAGGCTCTCGTACTTATTGTCTAAGTTATGAAGGATGAATTAGTTTAGATTGACTTAGCAATAGATTGGTTACGTGTTGTTCTTACGTTTTGTTACTTGGTTACATGCTTGGTACGTGTTGTTACTTAGCGTGATCAGTTTGTTACATAGCGTGATTCCTTTGTTACATAGCGCGATTCCTTTGTTATATAGCGTGATTCCTTTGTTACATAGCGTGATTCCTTTGTTACATACCGCGATTCCTTTGTTACATAGCGCGATTCCTTTGTTACATACCGCGATTCCTTTGTTTCCTTTGTTACATGGCGCGATTCCTTTGTTACATACCGCGATTCCTTTGTTACATACAGTGATTCCTTTGTTACATGGCGCGATTCCTTTGTTACATGGCGCGATTCCTTTGTTACATGGCGCGATTCCTTTGTTACATGGCGTGATTCCTTTGTTACATAGAGCGATTCCTTTGTTACATGGCGCGATTCCTTTGTTACATGGCGCGATTCCTTTGTTACATAGCGTGATTCCTTTGTTACATAGCGTGATTCATTTGTTACGTGGTGTTACGTCTCGACACGTGGTTACCTCTCCTCGGTTCGCTATCTCGCTCATATAAAACGCCATATTCTAGCCTTCAAGTCCTGTTTAGTATAACATCTTTCCTTGTATTCCCTATCTCTCTCGTATAAAGCATATCCCTCCCTCCTTTAGCATCTGACTAGCCCAGCATCAGCCCTGGTATTCCCTATCTCTCCCCTATAAACATATTTTCCTCCTTGAACTGTCGCATCTATCCTCGTTTTCCCTATCCCTCCCCATATAAACGCAAAAGTAGCCCCGCTTCTGTCTATCATACCGCCTGCCTCCGTTCTCCATATATTCCTCATATAATCGTATACCGTACTCCTTAACCTCTGACTGCACTAGCACCTCCCCTCGCATGCCCTATCTCTGTCGTATAAAGCATATCTCTCCCATCCTTCAGTCCCTGCTCTACCTCAGAACTCTCCTCGTTTTCCCTATCTCTCCCATATAAACGCATTTTTTCCTCCTTGAAGGTTCTCTCACCCTAGCATATACCCTCGTTTTCCTCGTCTCTCCATATAAAAAGCCATACTCTACCCTTCAAAACCCTGAATAGTCTAGTACCTCTCCACGCATCCCCTATCTCTCCTGTATATATGTTCATATTCTCCCTGCTTCAGCATCTGTCTATCCTAGCATCTGTTCACGTTCTCCCTATCTTTCCCATATAAATGCATATTCCATATCTCAAATCCTATCTAGTCTAACACTTCTCTTCGTATTCCACGTATCTCTCATATAAAGCACATCCTCATTCCTTCAACCTCTATCTAGCCTAGCATCGATCCTCGTAGTCCCTATCTTCGCCATATAAACGCATTTTCCTCCGTGAACCGCCGCATATACCCTCGTTTTCCCTATCCTTTCCCATATAAACGCAAAAAAGTGGCCCAGGTCTGTCCTATATACCCTACTCATATATTCGTATATAAGGTCATTCACATAGAACAGGCAGTGCATTTCTGAGCATACAGATGTCACAAGGGAGGAAAGGACCGAAAAAGAATGGTAGAATACTACCACAGTACACAGTACTCTACTACTACTCTGTACACAGTGCTCCGACAGAAATATACGTCCCTAGCAGTGAAAGGACTAACCAAACAAAAATGTGTGGTAGTGATGCTGTCTGCGGCACGAAAGAACCCAAGTTCAAGCTTTGGTATCCGCATGAAATTGTTTTTTTATAAAACTGTATTCTGGTATGGTTTGCATTGAGCTTGTGAGGTCCTTTATAACCAATTGAGGAGCTGCTTGATTTAGAAGTAGAGATTCCTTATTTAGAGAACCACTATTATCCCAAGACCTGAGGTATGAAATTCATCTTCAGTGTTTCTATTCGTGTAGTAGAAGTTTTAAGCGTAAAATGATTTTCAAGCAATCGCTATTCTTTCAGTGTTATTCCTATTGTTGAGTATGTTAATAATCTTAATCTCTTCCCTTTGCCTGACGTATTTTCTCTTTATGGCGAGGATGGCCCGTACTTGTTTAGCGCCATTATGTGATGGTCAGGGCCCAGATAGATATGCATTACATTTTTTCTATGAACATTAAGATACGAGATTTGTGATATGTTGGAGTTTCATGCCAACTAGAACCTGAAACATAAACTTGAAAGTACGTATATTTTCATATTTTGTTCTGAAATATATAATCTCACATATTTTACTCTTAAGTATATACTGTTACATATTTATCAGATTTCCATGTTTAGTTGCAATTTTATTAATTTTATAACATGCCTGTATATGCTAGAAGTGTATGACCTTGAGCGAGACGGTCAACAAAGTTTTCTGTCTTGAATCTGTCCGTTTGCATGTCCGTCGGTCACGTGATGCGCACTTTGCCACTGCTTGTCCAAGCCATGCCATCCACAAGCGCTTGCAGAAAGCCACCCGAAGGTGTACGAACACCACGCTTCCAAAGCGAATGTCGCGACCTCTGCCATGCTGATTGCTGAGGCTTGAAACTAAACTAAGATGGAAATCAGCTGATAAAATAGTAATGCCGAAAATATAAAAATAAAGCAGAATTTTCGTATCAACGAGTAATTGTGTAAATGTAGGAGTTTATAGTGATACCTTATTTAATATTGAGTACTAAATAACGCGCATTAGATGTTTAAAACTGGAACATGACCTGAAAACCTAGTAAGGTAGAAGACAGGTTATGAATCGAAAGTTTAGTTGGTTTTAATGAAGAATTGAAATATATATAGCGAAAACAAGCTAACCTTAAATATAAACTATAACTTAGTATCTTAAGGTGTTAAAATGTGTTCGAATTAGGGACTGTATTTCGAAAAGTTTATTTTTATGGATTGCACACTAATATCGTAAAACGAACAAGAGAACTCGTGCTCAAAGGTTATGTCTGATTACCATTTCGGTTATTATGCAGAACTACGGCCGCTCGAAAAAAACGACGAATTCCGGTGTTAATGGTAGATTCTTTTATGCCTATTTCAATTTTGAATGTGATGTAATGATAATAGTTTGGGATCCATAGTATGATTTTGGATGTGTATTAGTGTTGTGCTCAAACACTATTTCCTGCTATTATACCAAATAAATAAATTAGGACATAATGCTCTTTTCATTGCAAAATAACTTAAAGCATTTCATAAACAGAAAATTCTCCATATGTACTGTATATCTTTGGGAATTTTTTGTCAATCTGGGTAACTCGGTTAAGCGCTGGCCTTGGAAGCACAAATTGTTACATAAAACTTGTGTATTACCACATTATTGCTGAATGATTTCTACATATCGAAATATCAGCTACCATATTTATGACAAAACACCCAACTTAAATTATATAAATGTATAATATATATTGCATGGCAAAATATCTGCTGAAATAGTTATTCTCTCATTTGTGAAGTCATAGTGGGAGCTGCCTTGTAAAACAACTTCTTGGTTTCATTACTTGATAGTATTGAGTAATGCTATCTCTGTTTTAAATGTTGTCTCATTCATACTTCTAATTGGGCAGTACTATGGCCTCTCACAAAAAAGCCTGGATTCAATCCTAGGGATCAGAGGTGGGATTTTGTGGTAGATAAAATGGCACTTAGAATGAATGTTGTCTGGTTTTCCCCACCATAATTCCATCAATTGCACCATCTTCATCATTGTCATCCCCCCTCCAACCAGTCTCGAATCTCTGTAAACCTGTGAAGTTAAAAGGGACATTAAAATTAAAAATACTATGGAGGACAGAGAGCAATAGTAATGAACGAGTGTCTCATCCAGCCACCCAAATTTATAAACCAGCATGTGCTGTTACATTTTTTCTGCAGTCAACATATGAAAAAACAATTAATACTGGCACACTAAACTACATGTTAAAGTGATTGACAATTATGAAGGATGGGTGTGATATGGCTAAACACAAAGAGACATTGTTATTATTTAGAGACATTGCATTCACATTCATATTTAATAATACCGTATAATACATTTGTATGGTATTTTAAGGAACATGTGCCTACATTAATATACATTTGAATGGCCTACCCAATTAAAATGTCCATTAAATTCTAACCTCTTGAATGTCTGTTATTACAATCTATTGGAATGATCTTATAGGTAATTGCACTTAGTCACTTATGCATACACAAAGCCAGTTCTAGTTAATAAAACTTACAGTTATTGAATAGAAAATACACTTTGATTCCTTTTCCTGGGAAAGGTTCTATATATAACATTTGGTATAACACAGTGGAGGTCCTACAGCACATGGGAACTTTAAATTTATTGACAGGTCATATGGGAAAAAAACAAATTGAGCCCATACAGTGATGTTTGTTTGTGTTTGTTCATTTGGCTCCACTGTGAGCAATGCTCAGGGAAATTGAACACATCATACAATTATGAAGTATACAGAGTAAGTAGGAATATACCCAAAGCCAAGAACAGCCTTTGGGGGGGGATGCTCCCCTCCCCATCATGCATTATCTAAGAGAGAAAAATTTGTAAACCATCACCATTTCAACAGTAAACTTCTCGACACGCATTACAGTAGGAGAACAATAGCAAATAAGTGTTAATCACCATCACATGCAATCTGCCCTACATAAAGTGCTTACATGAGGTTGATACTATTATGATGATTAATTCACTTTGAATAAGCTCGAAATTATAACTTTATACTTATGTTATGCTTAAATTTCAATTTCCCATGTAATTTCTATTACCTTGAAGACATGTTTGAGAAAGACATCATTTGAAACGAGAAATTCTCATTATTACTGCATGGGTATTATTTGGGAAGACAGTATACAGGGTGGAAGGTACTGCTTGAACTGTACGTTAATCATGGATTCTATATAATGATTAGTGCAAATATGTCCAATACAATTTTTGGCATTAAACCTACAAAAATGAAACATAGTGATGTTCCTTGTGCCTGCGTCTATTAGCCATTTTATTACAGTTCAAGCAATACCTTTCACCCTGTATAAGAAAACATTTAGAAAATGGTGGAGTTTGCATATACATAACACATTATAACATATAAAACTGGGATGCAACAGATCCATCTATCCCATTGACTAACAATTATACAATCACTGTGTGCTACCGGTATTCCTACTACTTTCTATCCAGCAATAATATTTACATGGTAGCTTAAGTATTTAAAGTCCAATATCAAACCTGCTATGTCTATAGAGACTGGCACTGTAGCAAGATGACAATATCACAAAAGACATGTCAGGAATGGGGAGGAGTATAATGGTTATTTTGGGTGGGGAATTTTCTTGAAAATCTTTGTGTTGCATCTTTGGAAGGTACTGAACTTAAACCGATTTGTACTATGTATGTACAAATTCATGCTTTGAAGCGCATGGCTTTATGTATTCACTTTCAATTGCCAGTCGAAATGCGCGCGCCAACGTTCCACGTTACGTATTTGACCACAGCCAATGGGAGCAAAATGTGCCGGAATGGACTACCTTCTCCCTTGCTGGAAGATCGTTCCCTTTCGTTCATTTTCGGCATTCGCTCGAACTTCGTCGGGCAACTTCGGGTGGCTTTCTGCAAGGGCTAGTATGCCATCCCATCGAGTGAAGCGTCAGATTATCAGATAGATAGCGGAAGTTAGCCGGCGTGTGTAGTTTGAGCAGTAACTTTGGATTATGTGACCGTAACATTTAATTTCTTTTTGTTAATTTCAAGTTAAATATTCTACGGGTACCAAAAGATGCCGAATGAGAAAACCTCACTCTGTGTAAAGTTAAAGCACTACAAAGAGGAATTAGACAATTTTTCCACAGACGTAAACATCCAGACGTTTGTGAGAAGAACGTGCCCTGTTCTCAATATTTTCAGTTTTGCAACACTTATCCACGTCACGCAGCTGTTACTCACTGAACCTCAAACTCAGAAATATCCAGGGCCTCAGAAATCTCAATTTGCAAGTGATCAGTCTTCCTCCGTGGTGTAGTGGCTACTATGCTAGCCTCTAGTTCCTGAGGTTGCGGGTTCAAATCCGGCAGAGGGCGATGGATTTTTTCGGGTGTAAAAATCCTTAGTATGGCTTCCTTCAGAAGGGAAGTAAAGCCGGCGGTCCCTTGTCGTAGTTTTACGGCACGTAAAGGAACCTCAAGCCCGATAAAGAGGCTTCTTTAGCAAAGTTACCGGTTTTTTATGTCCAATATAGAATGGGACACTAAGGACCACAGCAGTTAAAGACCGTCCATAAGTAAAACTCAATTTAATTTTATAAAACTCAATTTTTTGGAAGTGATCTATGCAGTGGTTGGTTTGTGCTGATATACCTATCTGGGAATTAAAAAATCCAGTGCTGTGTAGCTTTATTGAGTAATACATACGTGAAAATGTAGAAGATGAATTTACAATCAGAAAGAACTATGTACCTGACTTATATATGGAAACAATAAACTCTATTCGCTTGGAAATTGACGATGGCCCCATTTGGGTCTCAATTGATGAAACAACTGATTTTAAAAATGTTGACTTTGTTTTAATATTGACGTTACACTTGTATACGTTACTTACAACTCCCACTTGAGTATTCTTTATTTCTGGTCTTCAAACTAAATGCTGTTCTTGTGAGTAGATCGTTTCACACAACCCGCTCGCGCACGCATTAACTTAACTTTCTGGAACACAGCACGGTTAGTGTGAAAGAAAGCCACCCCCTACCGGCAGTAGCTGATAAGATAACAGACATGTGGTGAAACCTATTTTCGAGCGTAGATTTACTAGCCTTATTAGAAAACAGTAGTAGGTATGAACGCATGCATGATGGCGGAAGCGACATTAGTAAACAAAACATTCTCTCTTTAGCACTACTCTGTTGACATATGCAGATTATGTTCTTCGAGAATGTTCAATTATCTCCATTTCACAGTAGCTGCATTTTTCATATGGACGTTTTTATTCGTTATATTTGAATCTATCAGGACATCCTGTATGTGGGACATTCCATTTCAAATCTTCCGAAATAGATGGAAAATCGACCTTGCATTTTATAAACGAAACTAAACTTTTTGTATTTCGAGACAAGCCCGATGCAATGCTCTATGCAAACTTAAAATTCAGAACATCATAGTTTTGAAATTAAAATTGTTCAAATTTATAGTACCTTCATAAGATTCCCAACTTCAAACTGTTTTAACACGAAACCTTTAAGTCTAATTATTTAAATCGAGCTTAATTTTGATTCCCTAAAGTTTAATTTTATACTGATAAGCTAACATGCTCTTATTATTTTTATGTAAGTGAAAATTTAGACTTTTTCAAGGGTGGTTTCGGATTAAGAAAAATAATTGTAATATATATGGTAATATTTCGTAATTTAAACACAAACACATATTTTATTGTAATGGTTACCGATAAGGTTTCATCTAAAATAAAGAAGTAAATTACTTTACGCACTCATGGTCGCTCTCGTATGTTTGTTTTGAACTGAAGGTCAAGGAAGCTGCTGTGCTTAAAGTTAAACAATGAGAACGCTTACTAAGCAGTATATGCACATTACGGTGCTATCTTAGTACATACTTTAACTTGATAAAAGCTTCTTTAGATTTTATTTTCCTACCTTGATGAAGGACTCACAAAAACGTACCACTAACCAAAATATATATAATAATCACCCGCGCTTAACTCACAACACTTGCTAGTACACGGAAAGACTGAAACAAAGGGTAATAAAGACGAAGTGCTAATGTATTGTGCCGGTTGCTGAATCACGTGCCTTTCTTGCACCAAATGTGTTGTTGCTGCAGAGCGCTTGGTGATCATCATGCAACAACCACGTAAATCGCTGCGTTTATTAATTTTTTGTGCTAAAACTACAAACACCCTAACTTTACCATCATTGTCGGCTTCTTTTAATGGCACTATGGATATAGTCAAACAAATATTTTAGTTTTATAAAAATCCGGAGACGCGTAAAATAAGTAAAAACTGTATATATGTTTTATGAACATTATAAAAATAATTAGTATATGCTGTAGTGAAATGCGAACGTTTATCTACAAAATCAGATTTCGTACAATGTTCTGAAATAAAGGGTTCTGGAGCTATGCGCACTTAAAATGCGATAAAATGAATTGATACCATACATTTATCAATAACGGACAACCGTTGGGTTTTAGATGGTAATATTTAATAAACATGCTTTTCTTAGGACCCCTTATTAATAGGAAAAACTACAACGTAAACTAAAAATGCGAGCTTTTTTGCCGTTCGATTTCACATGGTATGTCCAATATGCATGAGAAATAAAATATACTGGTTGCGGGAAAACAATGTGCAACGAATTGTGGAGTAGAAAGGCAGTACCAAAATAATCATTAGGAGGATAGGAAAAAGGTATAACAGAAGCTGTTTTACTGAGCTACATGCTTCCACATTAAAACCACCATGTTAGAGTCTCCGATTGTGGAACCTGTTTGTGGCGTGTCAGATGTAAACAAAACGCACTCTTGTACAGTACTAGCCCAGTCGCTAGGTGTGTCTGAAGTTCAGTGCAGCATTTGTGTTGTGAAGCCTATTGGATGATACGGTAATGTTGAATGCTCATCTTGTGCAGTACTAAGAGTGCACTACAGTATGTGAATGTAATGGTTAGCTTCTCATTACGTACTGAACCCATTAGTTGAGACAATACGTATACAATTCTTGTGGGCGTTAAATTTCATTTTGACTGCCAAACTAAGATTTTTTACAAACTCAAATTTCAGTTATGTTAATCCAGTACTCCTGTCATTGCACTGCATTTGCGACCCTTTATTCCTATGCTTAAAATGCTTATTTTGGCACTGCATTTCTCGCCTACAATTTTCTTCTCATTGTTTTTCCGTATCCTCTATATCTGTTAATAGCCTCTTCATTTTCAAACAATATTGTGTAATTTTGTATAACTGGAAACCATAAGAGGTAGACAAAATCCTGTAGAACTCATTCAAGTTCACAATTTATATAAAATAAAATTTTCTTTAGGACTGTTTTCGAAATTTTCGGTATTACATCTTTAAACTTCTCCAGCTTGAACTGACGTCTATAACTGAATTTAATAAATATTCAATTCTTATTTTCTCCCGCATGGGTTCTGTGGTAACCTGAAATTGACACGATACGTGAACAGTTTTGTTTTGTTTCCCCTACTGTGTATTTAACTCATTCCATAGTGCTTAATCTGAAAATATGTCTAGTAAAATTGTATCGTGTGTAACGTAACGAGAATAAAAGGATTACTTTTCATATGGATACCATTAGGTTTTATTTGAAATTGTATTCCTTGGAGAAACTTTTATGTAATAATTCTAATGTCTAATATGAAGTAATACTGTTTATTTGAATGGTCAAAGAGTATTTTAATCACACGGTATTCATGTTTAAAACAAACGAAAATAAATCGTCGTTGTTTACACACTCGATATTAAATTAGTTTATATTTTTGTTTGCTTTCTTCATTTCGGAAGATTTATTGATTTCATATTTATTTGGAAAATAAAGAGGAGTACTTTAGTTTTTTATGTAGACATAAATGACTTAGCGTCAAATAAGTATTTTCAATTGGAAATTACGTTGATTTATGAGGGATTCTAATATCGATAGTTCTCTCTACTAGATGGCTGCTTAAACCGTACTCGCGCGCAGACGTGTCAGTGTGAATCGACCACGGAACCGAAAAAAACACTTACACAAATGTAGGCTTTAAGAATCCTTCCTTCTTCTCTCTCTATCTCTCTCTTTATTTTGTCAATAATAGTTTAATTTATTCTGAATTTACTGTGCAATTGCATATTCCTTAATACCTTCTCCATGTATATAATTCGTTAACATGATAGCAATGATTGGAAATTACATTACTGCGGTCCTCATTTAAGATAAAACTGCTTGTCAGCTTCTCCCTTCAGAGCTTTCTGGATTCGCCATTGCACATAAGTCTGAAAATTTTAATATTCGAAGGTTTTTGTTTTCGTACTGAAAGAATTTATTTTCAAGACAGTTAGAATAGTTTAACGTATGCTGTGTCGATTCCAGGTGGTCTGGCGTTGCACTCATGGTCCTAAAGGCAAGTGACTGGTAGCGTAACAAGCATTTTCACAATTGTAGCGAAATGTGATAATTTAGCGCTTCACGAAGCCACATTGAGAAGTGGCTAACAATGGCGAACGCATGCTGTAATTCAATCCTGTCATCGATAATTACAGTATCTGTCGAGAAATATGGGTCTCTGCGTGCACTGTTAGCCACGGATTCAACAGACACCATGATACAGAATCTATTCAGACGGAATTAGACACTTTGCGAACTGTCAGGCGGTAGTAATGGATATACTGTAAAGGTTAACTCTATGCTTTCCTGTAAACTGGAACATACTCGCTTACAGGTCTACAGCAAAAATTCTTTCTTTATGGGCGACATTTCTACCTTTCTCGTTACTTTTTCAATTATTTCACTATATGGGAACATCTCAGCTTAGTAAGTGAAACATTCAATCGACTGTGCAACATGTTTGAAAACCAAAGGGGTGCCAAATTAACAAAATGGATCCATTGCATTATATAGTAAAATTTGTATTGCGCAGTCAACACAACATACTTAGAAATGTTATTTCGAGGTTATCTCATAAATATCCAATGTAGAAATTAAATATATACATATAACAAAGGTGTACGCAAAATTGGAATTTTGAAGCAGTTCTCAAAAGCTCATTGCTACAGGCGGAACTCAATCCAGAGATCTTCGGCTCTCTGTGCTGATGCTCTTACAGGGTAATATTTATTGCTCAAGCTTCTCATTTATGACCATTATCTTAGAAAATATATCAATTTATAAAGTATTCCTAAATTCGTTGAGTCTTTTATCTTTATTCTTAGTAACCTCTAAAATATAAAGAAAAACGTATATACGTTCTATACTTACACTTCATAGAAAAATGGTAAAGAAATTCACAGCATAAAGATCATTTAAAAATTGCTACTAAACACTTTCAGTCTGCAAGATGATTAATAGAGCCAGAGGGTTTGTGTTCTCTACATATCAAAGAAAAGCTTCAGCCAATGATTTATTTTATGTTATCTTTTTTTGCCAAGCTTTATCATCACCTTCCCTTGATATCTATTGTTAGTTTTTCAATATAACCACTGCAGATGGATTTCCTTAGTGTTGTATAACCATAACACAGTCGTGCGTTGATTTTTATGTCTTGAATGAAAGGTGGTGATTTGTACTGAAAACACACTGATTTCGAAGATGGTAAAACTTTGTCCTCAGTTATAATCTTATGGAAATCGATATTGTACCAACTATATTGGATACTATACATATTTCACCATGACTATGGTACCAAATGATACATTTATAGCACTTTTTAGCATATTTTTGGAAGCTTTCAGCATCCATTGTGCCATCAGTATCCCTTATCTTATTATTTGAATAGGACTTCTAATTTCACAGGTGTTTTCACACACACACACACACACACACATATATATATATCATATATCATATTAGATTACCAGTAAGCATATCTTATGTCAAGGCTGATTTGTGGTACAGGGGTCAAAATAAGAATTGATGTACTTTTATAACAACACTAGTGATTTATTTAGTTATTTATTGTATGTAGTATTTAGAATTCCATACTTGTTGGAGAAATAACTGTTCAATCCTTTCCTATTCAATGGATTGTACTGCGTTATGTGTTAAAATTAATTTTTTTAAAGTTAAAATATAGTGAATGAATACATAAAAAAAACCTCGACGAACATATCTTTCTGATATTGGTGCTCCAGTTCTTACACTTACAATCAGTAAAAGAGGTTAACATTAGAAATTTAACTAATTTCTGACTCACACATTTGTTTCAGTGTGAAGGTTGTGCTTTTTTAGTTAAGCACAGTTATTTAAAGTTTAGTTTCAGCTATTTTAATTTTAATCTTAAACTGGAATGTACAATGAACTTATTTTGTTCCTGCTTTTATATAAATTAGAGGAGAAAATTCACATTTGCAAGGTAAATCGTCACAAATACCAACAAGAGTTTTTTATGATTTTTCTGACATCATTGGGTATTTGTTTTTTCTTACCAATCAGAGGTCTGTTAAATCCGTATTTTTGGTCATTGGCCTGAGACTTCCATCACATGATATATAGATCAATTCGTCTTTCTCGGGTGGAGTTAAAGTTTGTGGTAAGATGTCAACAATAGAAAACAGGTCTCTAATAAGGAATTTGCATCCAGGTACTTAGGGAAGTGTGCATTGAAGTCTGAAATGAGAATACACAAGGTACTGCTTAATATTCACAGCCAGTTTACAATCAAGACCAATTTAATTTTCAGTTAAGGGAACATCCAACAATGGAAAGGTAGATGTGCTTCCAATACTGATTTCTGTTATGAAGTCTAGTTTTTTCTTAAGAATAGCAACTTTAGCCTGTACGAAGAATATGGAAGTAAACGCATATTTTTATCTCTTGTTCAGCTGGTTGAGGTCAAGTAAGCCAACCGGGCAAGCCACAGTTCATCAGTTCAATAGGTGAAGTCTGAGGATGAGTCGGAGAGAAAAATCTGCTTCTGAACGAAGTTCAGACAAACGGCTCTATACATTTCCGCTAGACAGCCACCTAACTTAAGTGAGAAGTAAAAGAGAATTGTGTTAAACACCTATTTCATCACACAAACTGGGAAACAGCGTGAATTAATAGCTCTGGATTTAATGAAGTTGACCACTTTCACACTTTAGTTTAAAATTGTCACCAGAGCAACAGGCATCGTTCTTGCGGCTCACGATGCATGCTACAATGTATAAATTTTGCCTCTAAGGTTAATCCTTTAACCTTTGAAACAACCCACTGCGTTTCCCAGTCACTGCACATGCTCCATTAAAACAAACACTAATACATTTATTCAATTCCATACCATTAATTTTCTAAATGGTTCTAATTTCACTTGAATTTCTTTGAGCAGACAGTGATTCAAAAAACAAGAAATCTGCCTTCGCTTTTTCCCATCTATAAACTTTAGGTATGTAAGTAAGTACATGGGTCATGCTCATGTCATTAGTTTTGTCTATTGTATGGAAAGAAATTGACTTTCGCGAATTTTTTGTGCGCTACTTGCTGCTTAACATATGCAGAAAAACCCAAAACTCTCCAGGATATGGTTTCATTGGATAATGGAATCACTTCAAGTTGTTTTGCTGCCGCCTTGTCCCGCAACATTCTTTTAACTATATCTGTAGCTGATAATGATATTAATGTCTCTCTGGTCATGTGATGTTTTCCGCCTAGCTACTCACATTAAACAACAATAATATAATTCTATTGCTTTTTTAAATGTGTCTCGCAGCTAAACAAGCGACAAAAAGTTTTCCATTGTTGTCTAATAAAATGTAATGGAGTCGCGCTCTGTGATTATCGCAAGATTGAAATTGTACTTTGTGTTATTCTTCTACAATTTCACACAAAAGCTTTTTTATAATAATAACAATCTGTTGTTTAGGTATATAATAGAAATGTCATATTTCTGTCGTTTATGAAGTAAATATTGTTTATCGTACTTGTTCAAATACTTATGTACAACCCTCCAGTATCTAACGTGCGATCAATAATACGCATACCATACATAGGTTGAGAATCTCTGATTTGTAGGTAAACGGAGGAAGACCACCTGACTGCTTGAGTGTGGGTGGTGTCACTTAAATAGCTACATTATAAACATAGGCACGCCTTTGGTAAAGCCTGTATTCAGCGTTAGTAATTATAAAGGTATATTTAAAATAACAAAGGCTGCCGTCCCATTAGCATATGAAAGAACGCCAATCTGCTGCATCCTCACATAATTAGCGTAACATCTTGATCAGAAATTAGCATATCAAAGGAAGCCGTCACGAATTACCATGTTACATCCTCTAATGTGCATGAAATATGTGTCAACTCTTCTGTTTACGCATTTTTTTAGATTACAAAGGGAAGCCAACATGGTTAAACGCCACAAATTATTGAAATATAGGTCAACTCTTTCGGTTAAGTACCTTTTTAACACTACAAACAGACTCAATATGTTTAAACAGCCTGTATATGAAATATAGGTCAGCCCGTTTGGTTACGCTCCTTTTTAAGATTACAAATGGAAACCTATATGGTTAACCCCTAATTTGCATATAAGCTCTAGCAGTGGCGCTCATGTTTTAATATTGCAAATTGAAGTGGTCCCTAACTTGCATATTATATTTCAAATCTTCACATTTAAATCAAGATTAAAAAGTAAACCGCTCCTTGATTAAACTAGTGAATTTTTTTAGAAAATGTGCTCAATTATATTATGCCTGCAACATAAATTTATGTGTTTAGTTGTGAAGATAGAGCTTGTGAAACAACAGTATTATCTATCTATAGAAGTATTTGAAAGTGATATTAAAAATGAGAGACATAGCAAGCCTTTCACTGTTAATGTTAGAACTGATATTCTAGATAGCTCTACTGCAGGGAAAACTTATGTACTGATCGATATAGAATTCTCAGAATTGTACATATTCATCAGCCAAAGTCTCTTTATTAGCCAAAATAGACATTCCTCTTAAAAGTACTTAGTAACATTGAAAATGTCGAAGTCAAAACGTTTTATAGCGATGATAATGTTGTTGAACCGCTGAAGAGAAAGAAAACTTAATCTTTATATTCGACGAAGTTATTAACGATAGCCAATGAAATATTGCGTTCGTTTTAGAGCACGAAAGGACATTATAATGTTCTTTTTTCACGGCTTATTTTCCTGCGACTTCGGTTTACACTTTTACCCAAGCACACATACACTACGTGATCAAAAGAATCCGGACACTTGGCTGAAAATGACGTACAAGTTCGTGGCGCCCTCCATCGGTAATGCTGGAAGGCAATATGTTGTTGGCCCACCCTTAGCCATGATGAAAGCGTTCGCTCTCGCAAGCATACTTTCAATCAGGTGCTAAAAGGTTTCTTGGGGAATGGCAGCCCATTCTTCACGGAGTGTGGAACTGAGGAGAGGTATCGATGTAGGTTGGTGAGGCCTGGCACGAAGTCGGCATTGCAAAACATCCCAAAGGTGTTCTATAGGATTCAAGCCAGAACTCTGTGCAGGTCAGTCCATTACAGGGATGTTATTGTCGTGTAACCACTCCGCCACAGCCCGTGTAGTATGAACAGGTGCTCGATCGTGTTGAAAGATGCAATCGCCATCCCTGAATTGCTCTTCAACAGTGGGAAGCAAGAAGGTGCTTAAAATATCAATGTAGGTCTGCACTGTGATCGTGCCACGCAAAACAACAAGGGGTGCAAGGCCCCTCCAGGAAAAACATGACCACACCATAACACCACCACCTCCGAATTTCACTGTTGGCACTACACACGTTGGCAGATGACGTTCATCGGGCATTCGCCATACCCACACCCTACCATTGGATTGCCACATTGTGTACCGTGATTCGTCACTCCACACAACGTTTTGCCACTATTCAATCGTGTAATGTTGAGGCTCCTTACACCAAGCGAGGCGTCGTTTGGCATTTTCCTGCGTGATGTGTGGCTTATGAGCAGCCGCTCGACCATGGAATCCAAGGTTTCTCACCTCACGCCTAACTGTCATAGTGCTTGGAGTTGATCCTGATGCAGTTTGGAATTCCTGTGTGATGGTCTGGATAGATGTCTGCCTATTACTCTTTACGACCCTTTTCAAATGTCGTCGGTCTCTGTCAGTCAACAGACGAGGTCGGTCTGTACGCTTTTGTGCTGTAATGTCCCTTCACGTTTCCACTTCACTATCACATCAGAAACAGCGGACCTAGGGATGCTTAGGAGTGTGGAAATCTCGCGTACAGACTTTTGACACAAGTGACACCCAATCACCTGACCACGTTCGAAGTCCATGAGTTCCACGGAGCGTCCCATTCTGCTATTTCACGATGTCTAATGGCTACTGAGGTGGCGGATGAGTACCAGGCAGTAGGTGGCAGCACAATGTACCTGAGATGAAAAACGTATATTTGTGGGGGTGTCTGCATACTGCTGGTCACGTAGTGTACAGTTACAGAGACATAAAAACGCCCAATCCTAAGGCGGGACTTGAAGCTGTGGCCGTCAACGCGATCGACCATCAAAGCCGAACGTTCTAGCGATCATGATCACGGGGACCGGTATGTTAATGTAACATATATATTGCACAGTGCTTTTCTAGGCAAACAACAATTTAATTATAGATAATGCCAAGTTGTTTACATTCTTCAGGCAGGATTATTTAAGTTTTAAGCATATACATACACACACACATATATGATTACGTGAACACTGAAATGAGCTACAATATGTTCAAAGAGTTGCATAAAAGCATTTGGAAGAGTGGAGAGGGAAGACGTTTTGCAGTTCATAGTTCCTGATTTCCCTATCAATAATGGATGTAACAAAAAAGGGTTTGATGTATATATTAAAGGAGATAAAGCGGAATATGGTAGTTCATAGTCCATGATGAACACCTCAGGTTAGGTTTTCAGGGGACTGCTCATTTTAGAAGAGTACCTGATCGATATATCAAGTTGTCAAAGGAAGCTTGCTATTTCTGAGCAAGCGGTTGTGCATTGTGGAACATCGTCAGGAAGGTAATGATGCATTTGTTAAAGTCTGTGTGGATACACTTAAGTCTACTACTGAAAATGGAATGCAAGCGTGCTACTGGATACTCTCAAAGATCACAAGAATCAACTCACAAGTCTATAGCGAGCAACACGCAAACTGGAAAGTAACCTAAATACCCTTTCTGAGACAGTTAAAAGCCAAGCCAATAATATAAAACACTCATGAATGCTCTGAAACATCAGAAGTTCAAGCCTGAAGTCTAGAACTGACAGCTCGTAAACATGAAAATGCTTAAAAATACCATCTCAGATTCAATGAAGAGTCAAGTCATATATCTGATGCTCTGAAGGATCACAAGAATCAATTCAGAAGTCTTTAACACGCAACTTGTGAACAGGAAGTGAATTTAAATACGCCGCAATATAATAAAGAAGCAATTGAATGAACTCAACGTTGATATTCAACGTAAGGCTGTAGATTGTTCAAGATCTCAGATGTCAAGAAAGGAATAATAACTTCGAATTTAATTTTGAGTATACTATAAATTGGATACAAACTCTTAATGTAACATAATTTTCAAAATTGACAGGGAGAGCATGAGGCCTAGAGAATCTGTAGATAAGCATACAGTGGCTACAAAAGAAAAAATTAAGAGCTCTAAAATGTCTCCGGTTTAAGCCTCACCGTGTAATGTTGAGGCCCTCCAGACGCTAACTACAGCACTGAGAATATATTCAAAGTCCAACAAAATCATCGCCTACCGAGAAAATGAGGATAAAAGAGGAGGAATCCACCAGTGCTACCACTTACGTGCAACAAATTCGCTCAAAGGACAGTAATCGTGTGGATATTTTATATGGAGTGCGCTACCAAGATGGGAGTTAAGTGCTAGGGAATAAAGTTGTTCATTTCAGAAATAGTCAGATCAGAATAGGTGATGAAACTTATACGACTACTTCTTAATTTTGTGAACACATCTTCAAGCGAATACCTCAGATGCAGCATACACCAACGTGGACTTGGATACTTAGTCACAGATTATGAAAAAAATCTTTCTACACAGATGCGGCTATGTCTATGTCCTTGTGAAAGAGAATAAATCATATAAATATATGATTATAATACGTCCTTCGGTGAATAGCCACACAGGATTAGGTCTGGAGTGGAAGGAGCATCGCCCTGATCGGACGCTGAACTGCGTTTTCTGGGAAATTCTATTACATTATTTATGGTTTAAGATTGCTTAATCCTTCGCAAGGGACTAGTAAGAGAAATAATTTAGCAGAGATTCAAGAATTGTCCAAGAGCTGAATACGCCTAGAATTATAGCACAATTAATGAATGTCGCTAAATAAATTCATACCCATGCAAGAAGAAGCTTCTTAAGACGTAAAATTGTTGTTAAAGGACCCAATGATTTGTTACAGATTGACTTGATTTAAATGCTAGCACACGCAATGCTAAATAAGAATTACAAATATATTCTGGCAGGAGTTAATTTAGGTCTTAAAATGGCATATGCAAAGCCTTTGAAGGATTAGGATGGTCAAAATTAAGCAAAGGCAATGGAAGATATTCACCACGGAAAATAATATATTTCTCTGGTGGCTTTTCAGAACAGTACAAAAACAAGAAAAAAACTCACTAATATTACATTGCATGAGGAAAATTTTGAGTTTCTTGCAGAGTGGCGTTTTTTATATTCTTTTCATGGTAAAAACACATGCGATGGTATAGGTGGGACACTCAAGAGGCTTACAGCTCGTAACAGTTTGCAGAGACCTTCGGAGAACCAGATAACAACCCTAATAGAATTGTATAATTGGACAAAGGATCATTTTCCAAACTTTAATACTGTTTTTGTGACTAAGGACGATTATACTGAAGAGGAAAATCTTTTAACTTCAAGATTTGTAAAATCCATTCCAGTGCCTGGAACATGCCATCCAGCAATTTACGAGGGGAATTTTATTCGCCAAGCAATTTTCACTGGAGTTGAAATGTCACAGCTTCCTGTATTCCTAGTTGAACCAACGATCTTATTTAAACGGCAGAAGGTAAGCAAATGGAACGAAGCTTAAAGATATTTGTTAGCAGCTTATGGGAGAAAATAAATTATAAAACTCTGTTATTCTTAGGATATTTTTGTATAGATTATTCAGTAAGTTATCACACGTGAGGGGGGAGAGAAGGTAAACATAACTGATACTGGCATATTGTCTGCCAATAACTCTGAGATTAGTGTAAACATGCTGTGTCTTAATAATTATTATTTCTGAAACCCATTGTCATCCCTACTTGAAATGTACACATTTATTTATGACTGAGTAAGACGTAATGTACATATTTGCCATTCAATTCTAAATAATGCGTTTTATTTTGCATGCAAATAATAAGAAAACGTATATTGTTTTCACATTAAAATTATTTTTTTCCAAATACCTCATAATCAATTGAAATACTCATATCTTTAGCATGTATCAACAAAATTGTGCCAATTTAACTTATGGCGTTGCTGAGATGCCATTTTTAGTTAAGCGGTACATTTATAAAAAAACGCTATTTTGGCAAATATTTGACTCGCCACTGAAAAAGAACTAAACTTGGGTATACCGGATCCCCTGCTCGTGTAGTGCAGTATATATTGGCACGACGCTACGCAGTATCAACACCAGACTAAACGAACACAAGAGATGCTGCCGTCTTGGACAATTTGAAAAGTCAGCGGTCGCTGAACATGCTATAGAAGCGGAGGGGGTGCATGTCATCAAGTTTCAGGACACCAGCATTCTATCTAACATCCCACACTACCATGCTCGACTACAGCGCGAAGCCATAGAAATTTATAAGCATTCCAACAACTTCAATAGGATGGAAGAAGCCCTCAAGCTCAACAAAACGTGGTACCCCATCATCGATGACATTAAAAGACAGTCAAACAACGCGAACCAATCAGAATCTAGTAGCGCCGAGCATGCAGCTAGGCCCCTCCCACCTATCGCACTGCCTCAGCGAGCCCCGAGCCAATCAGAGAAGACACCCCCGTGTATAAATACCGCATCCCGGACAGTCGACGCCTCAGACACAACTGAACCTTCACCAAGAAGGCTTCGACCACGCCACCGATGATGTCCACCGCAGTAGTGGACGAAACGTCTAGATCCAATTACTCCAGCAGACCACGGCAAATCAGCCCGGAAGACTCTTTTAGAATTACGAACACCGGCTGTGAAAGCCTACGCTTACTCAAAACTTGGGTCAAATGTAAAACTTAGCAGTTTTACTTAATTAATCAATGGCTATCAATTCAAAAATTTTCAAAAAGATCTGAGTTGGTCACTTTTAAGGCCTTGATGATTTGACATGGAATGACCCTATTTAATGTGAGGTAGCATGTTAGTCAGCAGAGAAATACAGCAGTTTTGTCTAAATTATTGTGAAAGTATATCGACATCAAAGAAACAATGAGTTTTTTTCTAAAACTATTCTTAAAGAGTAAACTGAACGCACCTTTCTGCTTAATCGCTAAGGGAAGTCAGTTATTCTTCTAGTTATAACAGACCTGTAAGAAAAGTTACACTTTGTTAGAGAAAACTTTAAGAAAATGCTTGCCCTTCATTTAGTGATACTGAATACATTTTATTTTTAAAACAAGTAGTAATCACTTTTTTAAACAGCGGAGTCTTTTTCTTTTAAAATGCGACCCATTGTGTTACATTGTTTGGCCACAGAACTGAGCTAATTTCAAAACGAGTACATTAAGGTGACCATTTCTGCCCTTTGTATTCGGAAACTCCTTTGTTCTCCGGGAGTGATTACTAATGTTTAGGGATCTTTGCCATAAAGGTCGCATTAGGCTAGGCTCTCACAACATATGGTTCTAGTTGCATTCATGCCCTCTCCACCATAGTGAGTAGTAAGGGTGAAGTAGAGCTGGTTACCGAATGCCCAGGCAGTTTGTTTTGAGAACTCTTTTGTGAAGGTCGGCCATGAGTTTGTCTGTATCACGCGGAAGCTTGCGTAATGAAGTACGGTATTGCGTTTTAACGCAAGCGCATATATTTATCTACATTTCTTTCTAATGACATTTCCTTTTTTGTTTCACATTCCGAGATATCTTCGAACAGCTGAGCTATTTAGGGTAATATTCGCTAAAATGTAAAACTACGTGTTTTCCTTATAACGACAATTTTGCAATTTCCATTTAATATAGATCAAATTATGTAAATGATAGTCTTTACTGGTAGAATGCTGGAAAGCTTCTTAACACGATGTTGTGCATTGAGCTTATACCTCCGTAAGTTGACTCTACAACTGTCGCAGTGATGTAATTATGCAAAGGAGCGCTACCTGATATTTCTGGTTGGTAAGTATTGCTTATAAATTTACAAAAATTCAATTATGTTTCATGACAGAGAAGAACTGATGTCACGACTGAATTCTCCTGAAAATTTAAATCTGAAACGATACTCGGTGCCGTGGCCGAGTGGTTAGACCTATCGCTTTCCAACAAGACTCCCGGGTTCGATCACAAGGACCCGTCATGTGGGATTTGTGGTGGGCAAACTGGCGTTTGGGCGGATTTTATCCAGGTTCTCCGGTTTCCCCCGCCGTTCATTCCACCAAATGGTCCATCCTCACCTTTCCTTTAATCCATTTTGCCTTTATTTCATATCCTCCTCTTCCCTCACTGTCATACCTGGCTACGGGCCGGTCGCCCGTTCTGGGTTCTGTATTCTTTGATTCAAGTTTCGTCGCTCCTTTACAGACCTCTGGCCCTAGGCAGGGTGGTGAATCCTAGGGGTGTAACTCCTGAATACTGGGAGAGTAAGTTGATTAAGTCAGTCAATCTTATTTAAAAATATATGGAGATTAGTTGTATAAATTAATCCTATCATTTTATATGCAAATTAAAGCATTGGTTATATGTTAGTCACATTGGTGGCTTTTCCTTGATTCGTAAATAATCTGACAGCATTCCTTATGGGTTCAAAAAGGGGGCGTAGCCGAAAGTGTTGATACATATAATATCAAATCACCCGAAGCTTCCTTTATGGGTTTAAAAAGGAGCATAACTGAAAGGGTTCACCTACAGAAGATGCAAATTACTTGTGACTAGCTTTCTGGATTTAGAAAGGGGCGTAATGGGAAGGGTTGATATTCAAATTGCGGAAGAAGATGCTGTCGGTTGCCCTATGTGTGTTTAAAAATGGGGTAACCGGATGGTTGGACATACAGGGTGTATCATAATAAGTAACGTAAACTGAAGCGGTTGAAAGTATACGATAATAGAAGCAAAAAGCTCCAGTAAACATGGTCTGCAAACAAACCGTGTGCGAGATTTATTATTGAGAATGTGTGGTTATGAGCCGCCACTGACGTGACTTGCTTGAGGATGTTCCCCTTGAGCAACGTTGGAGTATGTGATACATGCATGATGGAGCACCGGCACATTTTGATGCTACTGTAAGAAGACATCTAACGTAGAGATATGGTCCAATATGGACAGGTCGAGGAGGACCTGTACCTTAGCCTCCATGATTACCTGATCTCAATCCTTTGGATTTTTCTGTATGAGATAACCTCGAAACTGTAAAATAGCACTCACGTTGATACCGTTGAAGTACTGAGCAAGAATTTTATGCGCTTGTCAATAATTCCGAGATGATCCAGGGAAGTTTGAAAGAATTCGAAAATTCACTGCATAAACGAGTGCAGTATTGTATCCAGATGCAAGGATGAAACTTTGAACAGCTCCTTTAACAGAGAAGAGTGTACAGTATTAATAATATGTAACATACTATGGTAGAATTGTGTTCCTTGTTAAGTTAAGCTATGGGCGAATTTTGAGCAACTTAGAATGGCAATTATTAAACAAAAAGTCTACTTTTCAAATTCAGTTGCACTAGTTGGGACGGTGTTGCTTAATGAAGTCAGTGGCGGCTTGCAAATACATACTTGCAATTATCTCGCACCCGGCCCGTTTGCGGACCCATGTTTACTGGAACGCTTTTTCTTCTGCTATCCTATACTTTCAACCGTTTCAGTTTGCGCTATTAATTATGATGCACTCTGTATATATTTGATGAAAGACTAAAGCTTGTCTCAACCTTAACATACAGTATGGTGGTGAATGGGATGTATCTGTCTCTAACATGTACATGTTGTCATTAGCCTCGTTTTTTTCTACCCTCGCACTATTGCAAGTTGCTAATAAGTAATAACTTGCTGTGAATATGTCGTCCTCCATGGACTAAGGGTACAATGCTAGCCTTTGGTTTCCGAGACCCGGTGGAGGGCGATGTATTTTTTTCGGGCATAAAAATCCTTAGCGTGGCTTCCTTCTGAAGGGAAGTAAAGCCGATGATCCCGTGTCGTAGAGTTGCGGCACGTAAAAGAACCTCAGGCCTGATAAAATGGCCTGTTTTTCACGCCCAGTATAGAATGGGACACTAAGAACCATAGTAGTTAAACAGCATCCATAAATAAAAACAAAATTTTAATGTTGTAAACATGCATTTGTTATAAAGTTCAGCTTTGAACATGTTATCCTAACAGGAATATTTTTCTCTATCAGAGTATATCATTTTTAGAGATTTCTGTGAGCACAAAGCTTTAAAGAACACGCGGTTTTCAATAAAAGTTCGATATTTGCTAATTCTGTGCTTAACACGCAGTAACTCTTAAACTAAAGGGTAGAGCGAAACAATGTATTTTTTTCTTAGCTAGAGCAAAATAGTGTGCTCATACCTGTCCAGTTTGAATTCTGTACCTTTAGTAAGGTTAGGGTTATAATTTTTTAAATTGAATATTTTATGAAGATTTTATACCTATGGAATAGAAAAGTCAGCCAGCGAGAAACGTTTTTGTTATTGGGTTTACCCCTGGGATCATACAAGAGAAAATGTTGAGGAGGGTTGGAGACAGTTTTTAAAGGAAGTCGAGACCCTATAACTTCTTGCATTCATTGTGTATGACAAAAATCACCAATCTATTGAACTAATAAACCAGGGGCGTGGCAGAAAGGATTAACTCCAGGTATAAGAAAGTGTGTACGTTAATAGCGTAGTGAAGTATTATGTAGTTTATTTATTTAATGTCTTGCCTACAGTTTTATGGTTATGGAGGGAGAAACTAGGAAGAGATGAAATGCTGGTAAACTAAGAAGGAATGCGTTAGATTATTTTTCAACTAACATGACTTAGTAAGGCAGTAAAATAAACGGCTAAGGCTACCCGGGTGTTCAGAAACAGTAGTGTATAGGATAAAAAAGAAAGGAATGAAAGGACCTCTAAGGACCCATAAAAAGAATGCAAAAAAGGTGGGGGAAACAAAAACATGCTAAGTTAACGCAATATAATGGAATAGTGCAAAACGGAGTGTAGCGCATCGATCGTTGTTTGCTGCTTGAAAACATCCCACCCACGTTGAATGTGATTTTGTCAAGGGCAAACAGTGATGATACCATACCAAATTATAGCTTTTATCATTTTCTATCTCCACATTTCTTTGATAGTTTATGCTTAAATGCCTGTAAAATCGTATTTAGGAATACTAAAATACAAAGAGGAGACAAAGTGCAGGTGAAAATTAAATGTCTTACACTTGCCTTAAATAGCAGTGCGGATATTTCACTATTTGGTGATGTACTATTCACAAGATGGCATTAAATTGGTAGATCGATCGCAGCTGGGCGGTATAAGTTACGAGCACACGTATGTAGCGGCAGTGCGCCCCATTTAACCTGTACTGTGTTTTAAGCATGAAATACCATATATTGTTATAATATGTAATTTAAGGATTTAACACGCAAATTAGGACTGGCCTGCTTTGGTATGCTAATTTTCGGCCTTTATATTATACTATTAGTGTTAGCTTATGCAAATTTGGACGAAAGGGTTCGGACTCCTTTAATGTGATAATTAGTGGTATCCTTTGTGAATTTAAAGGACCATTCTTCTACTACTCACATGACATAAGTGCAATGTTTGAAATTTCTAGGAAATGGGGGGCAGAGAACCACATTATAGTTAGGAAACTTTGTTAAGTGTATATGAGGTAATGGGCTGCAATATGCCTGAAAATCCATTTTCTGCACTCCCATCTTAACTCATTTACGCCGTACCTAGTAAAGGTCAGCGACAAGCATGGAGAGATGTTTCACCAGAAAATATCGCAAATGGAAAAGGGGTATGCAGGAAAGTGGTCCCCTAGCAAGCTTGCTGATTACTGCTTGTTTCTTCCTTCTGGTTTTCCGGGCCCAACTACAAAACGAAGTCTTCCAGAAGGACATTCTAAAACTGTACATTTTTAGAATTTTGTAGCTATGTACCTGTATTAACAATTTATTTTGGATTTTAAAAACTCTTTGAGATCGTATCAGTGATCAACACATCCTTTTCAATAAACAGGGTTCTTTTGAACGTTGAGTGTGGCAAAATTTTGACTCTGGAAGCGAAATTACGAATAAATACAACATTTAAAAATGAATATGATTGCCACAGAAAATATTACCTGATAGGGAATGTTTTACTTCAAATTCGAATCTAGGAACGCGTTTTGTAAAACTGAAATACTTTGATGACATGAAAAATTTAAGATCTTATTATAAAGTGTCTTTATTATTATCATCATCATCATCAGCAGCAGCAGCAGCAGCAGTAGTAGTAGTAGTAATAGTAGTAGTAGTAGTATTTGATAAACCTAGGCATTCACGCACTTCCTATTAATTTGTTTTAATGTTATAAAATTATCACAGCGTTGTTTTTAAAGTACACAGAGAAGAAATCAGTTAAGATAAAATAACCTCAAATGTGGCCTGAGTTTATTTACAGCCTGAGCTTCATTACCGCGTATACCACTCTCTAAATTTGAATACTTTAAAGAAAACTTTTGCGTAAATAATTTCAAAACTTTAACAGCTGGTATAGTAACAAAATAATAGTATTATGGATGCTAGATCCTATAGAGGGGTAGCATTTGGTGACCATTTCTTAGTCAGCTCCAAAATCCTATTTCCTTTTATAACAGTGAATGGATGAGGAATTAAAATTGAGGGTGATAAGCAAGAAAAACAGAAATAAGTGCTCATAAATATAATTCGACAAGTTTAGAAGATGAAAGCATCGTTTACCTATATAAGAAAAGACGAATGAGAAATTAACAGAAGCAACATTTGATTCTGCACAAATTCAATACCAGTACATTTTGGATAAAATACATGAAACTACAAAAAGAAGCTAGTGGTGAAAAATGTAACAGTCAAAAACAGAACTGGTATTATTATTGGAATGATGAAATAGGAAAGGAAGTAAAATTAAAGAGAGACCTTTATCTAAAATGGCTAAACACAAAGGACATAGAAGATAAAATAGAACTTAGAAAACAGCAAGCAAAGATTAGGATGAAAACAACAGAAAAAAACCAGTTAGGAAAAGAACATGTCAAAGAATAAGAAGCGCTCATTGGAGGAAGCAGGAGTACAGAAGCTTGGAAGACTAAAATATATTAGAAGGAATAATAAGGAAGTGTGTTGCAAATATCTTAATTTGCAATCAAGAGAAAAGTATTTTAAGGAATTATTGACAGAAAACACATAGCAATATATCAGCACAATGGAGGAAGAAGTTAACGAAAAATTGAATGTGTATAGGCATTTAGAATTAGAAATAGTAAAGGAAACAATAAAGTCGTTAACATGTGGAAAAGCACCACGGTTTGGTTATATCCCGGCTGAATTGCTAAAGCATGTAACAGATAAACTAGACGAACGACTGAGAGATTTATTTAAAAAATGCCTGAATGGTGAGGATGTGCCGGAAGAATGGAAAATAGGATATATTTCCGCAATACATAAAAAAAGTAGAGAAATGAATGTAAAGCTGTAGAGGCATTGCACTAAATAGCATATTAAGCAGACTATATGATAAAATAACTAATCATTTCCTTGAGCTAGAATGCAAAGATTTGGAAGCAGAAGAATGGACTTCAGAGCAGACAGATCAACTATTGATCATATATTTTGTTTACAACAGGTAATAGAGAAGAAAACAGCTAGAACACAACCTCTCCATTTGGTGATCATTGATACAGAAAAATCCCATGATAATGTGCCATTATTACAATTATGGTCAGTTTTAAAATTGACGGAAAGTAGACATATTTTGATAAGAACAACTGAAAAGTTATATAAAAATGCATATGTAAAAGTAAAAATGGGAAAACATTTGTCAAGCGGATTTCATGTTAATAAAGGATTACGACAGGGATGCTGTGTATCTCTTACAACATATGAAACCTACACAGAAAAAGTTATAGAAGATTGGAAAAATAAGTGCACAAATATGGGAATTCCAATAGATGACTCAGCGCTATACTCTCTGCAATTTACAGATGATCATTTAATTCCGGCCCAAGAATATGAAGTGGAATACCTTACAAGGAAATTGATTCAGAAATACAACAGATGGGGCCTGAAAGTAAATATGGAAAAATCCAAATATGTAGCCATTGGAGATGAAATGGCGATAATTAAACACACAGGGGAATATAAATAACTGGGAGTGAAGATTACACAACATGGGAAGCAAGAAAAGGAAATAAGCTCAAAGATAAACCCAGGAAAGTATGCTATATCTACTTTGAATGGTATATTATGGGTTAAACAGGCCTCAAAAGAAACCAGAACTACAATTTTTAAAACAATAGTTAGAAATATTATAACCTATGGTTCCGACGTGTGTGCTCTGAACTATCAGTTGAAAAGAAAATTATTGGCAACACAAATTGATTATTGGAGCAGATCTGCTAGGATATCTAAAAGAGATAAAAATAGAAATGAGATTATAAAAGAAAATATGAATGTTAAAAATTTCAATTTTAGATTTTATTCAACAGAAACAACTAGAATGGTGTGGGCATGCTTGTAATGGTCGTTTCTTCGTATTTTTATTACGCTGTGCTAGTATCTTGTAATAAGTATTTAGAACTCACCCTACCGCTGCCATTTTCGTTGAATTTCTATGAACAGATGTTTGTGGAAGCGTGTATCTTGGAGTTAACGAAATTACAACTTGTATATGCGGTGGTGTGATCTACTTGACCTTCGTCCTAAATCACAACACCGCACACCAAGCGTGGATCGCATTCACCAACCAGGGATGCTTAAAGGCCTAAAATAAAGGAAAAATGGCAAGGCAGTACAAATGAACAACTCGAGTTCAAGAAACTGTGCATAATACTCCGGGTTTGATATTTACTAAAACGGTCTTTGCCAGGATTTATAAATACTAACAACGTTAAACTTACAATTTCTTTCGTAAAGTTCGTACAACCATTCAAATATCAAACCTTTACATTAAACGTGAAAAATATTCCCTTACATCACAATCTTTCTGTACATCTAACGTATAAGGGGGGACGTCGTCCTCCGTGCTGTAGTGGTTACCATGCTAGTCTCCAGTTCCCGAGGTCACGGGTTCTAGTTCCCCACGGAGGACAATGGATTTTTTCGGGGGTAAAAATCCTTAGCATGGCTTCCTTCGGAAAGGAAGTAAAGCCGGTGGTCCCGTGTCATAGATTTATGGCACGTAAAAGAACCTCAAGCCTGATAAAGAGACCTCTGAGCAAAATGAGCGGTCTTTCACGCCCAATATATAATAGGACGTTAAGAACCACAGTGTTAAAGAGCGTCCATAAATAAAGCGTGATTTAATTTAGCTTAACTCGTTCCCTTTTTAAGTTTAGTATGTACGCGAAAGCATTGAAATTGAAATCTACGTGCAAATATAACCCTTTGCTCACAGCGCCGTTTCTGAAAGAATTTAGAATGATTTAAGAAATATACGTACGTACGCCCAACGGTTGAAATTTAGAAAAGTGCTTGCCGAAATGAGATCAAAGGTAATTTTACCAAGATCGAAACTTCGGAAGTACGCAGCGTGTCCGCTGCTTACGAGGTTGCTGCAGTTGTAACCCGCTGATTAAATTCTCGCCGACTCTTGTCGATCCTTCCTTTGGTTTCCAGCTAAACTCTCAGTGCCGTGGGGAGATGTGAGCAGGAACAGCACTGCCTTTCCCCTGACATGGCGCTCTGACGATACATTTCTCCTCCGGGCGGCGTGGCCACGAAACAAACAACTGACTGGTCTCAATGCCGCTCGAAGTTTATAAATTTTTCGTTCCTTCTTTCTAGCGATGACATAGTCTAACCAAGTCACCGGTTCTAGATGCTTTTCGTAACTGTCGTGAGGGGGGTATGCTTAAATGGCACATGCTAAAGGAATGGAAGATGAAAGATTATCCAAAAGTATAATGGAGTGGACGTCACCATGAAGGAGGAGAAAAGGAACACTGCATAGCACGTGGATTCAAGGAATTAGAAGGGCAATGATGGAGTGGGAAATTGAGGAAGATTTATGGTGGAAAAGCATGAATGGAGAAAAGTAATAAGAAGATGTTAAGCACTGTAGTCTTGGGTGCCGAGAAATGTTTGTACATTGCAAAACCGCATATATATTGTGGTATAGTGAACAGGGTCCAAAAATACTCTAGGTAAACATGACAGTACTTATTTTTAACTGCATGTTGGTGTTGCGACACATGTGGAAAGGAGAGTGGAAGTGACAAGATTAACTCTTCATCTGGGTGAAAACGGAGGAGAGTGCAACTAGCACGGTCGTTGGGTTTAGTTCTGAGCCAGCAAAACATTTTACCGGAATTCCTGTAAAGAGATATTTGCTAACCCGAAATATCCTCGCGATCGTATGTGGCCGTCTTGTAAGGAATACGGAGCCAATGGTCTTGAACGGTATAGTACCGAGCAATTGCATTTCATTCCTCAAACACATCCTCCCACAGTTGTAGGAATTGACAGGCGTATGTGGTTTCAGTATGACGGGGCGCCTGCGTATTTGGGATTCAGTGTCAGGTACTACCTTGATGTACAGTTTGCAGCAATTGACTGTCGTGGTCCAGTTCCACGATTACCCGATGCGATGGAGTGACATGAAGATCCCAATATACGGGAATCCAGTCAACTCCTCTTTTCTGGGATTGGTATAGTCGGTGTCTCTTCATGTAAATTAGTCTTTTTTGTTGTTCTTTTCATCTTGCTGTTTTATATGTTTCTGTTTTAGTTTTAAACACAGATATACGTTTATAAGGACATAAAGGTTCATGGCTGAGTCAGAACTCGAACCCGCGAACTTCCACGCGACGAAGTCCAAAGCCAAAGGCTCTACCGATAATGCTCAATAGGAATGTCTCTCTTAGAATGTTAGAGTGGTTGCGACAGTCCATGCTTCCCGTTGTTGTTTTGTTTTTTCTGTTTGACGCATATACACGCGCACACACACACATTTACACTAACTCAAGTACTCATGCTCGAGGCGGGACTCGAATCCTATATAATTTGTATTTACATTCATAGTATGTATCTTATCTAGACAGAGGGGATTCGGCACCGATCCAGAGGGGAAATTGTACCTACGCCCTACGAGGGGGCGTCTCCGGGAGGAGACGCCGGGCGGCCGGATCCTGGAGTGAAAGTACAGCAATGAGATTTCCCTCAGTTTCCAGAAGTAGACACCCCGGTAGACGGACAGGCAGACCGGTGATCCCGTTCCACATAGAGGGGGTCCAATATCCCTAAAGGGGATTCGGATAACCCGGCAGCCAACATAAAGCAGAAGAACGGAGAGAGTTCATAGAGGGCATCCTTTTCCCCTGCCACGCTGCACCGAAACACAATGCCGACACTTCCCACCCTGAAAGAAACCAACGGGATGAAGGGTGAATGGAACGAAATGGAGGGAACAAGAAATTCAGGGGCTGAAATAAACCACTCCGGCATTCATCTGACGACCCGATAAAACCCATGAATCAGAGTGGGTGGTCGCCGGGGATCGAACCCATGACCTCCCGAATGGGGGCCATAGACGTTGCCACCTGAGCCATCCTGCTCGGTTATACTGTGTAGTGAAATGCAAATTCTTTTTTATTTACCCATGTACAACGTGCTATATGGAAATAATGAATGTAAACGAATATTGCCGATAAGTACTTCAGCTAGAATTTTGGCATTACCTGAATGCTGAATGCAGAATGCTGATGAAAATCTCATCAGCTGCATTTTTTGTCTAGTTTTCGAACATTATCAACCCCGTGGAGCACTGCAGACCCCTAACACTCATTGTACTTCTGATGTTTATAAGTAGGTTGGGCTGAACATACAAGGGCTGGATAAAAAGTAATGAGAACTATTTTTTTCTATGAAATGACTTTATTGACAGAGGTACTTATAGTTACACACCTTCAATATAATCGCCCGCGTTATTTATGACCTTTAGCCATATGTCCGGAAAGAGTCGTATATCATCTGCGCGTTTATTTCTGTTGATGTCCCGAATTGACCGACCTATAGCATGTGTAGTGTCATCTGTGGTGTTCTGCAGATCCCTCGCACTGGTTCTTTCACTTTAGCTAAGAGATCTTATTCACAGGGACTCATGTCGGGTGAGTAAGGTGGATGTTCCAGAATCTCCCATTGCCAGCGCCGCAAGAGGTTTTGGACAGCAGCAGCGGTGTGGCATCTTGCATTGTCATGCAGAATGATGAGGTGTTGTTCCATGAAATGTCGCTTTAGCCTGAGCGCTGGACGAAGGCGGTGTTGCAGGAATGTGCAGTAGTAGGCTGCCTACTGTCACCCTTGACGCTGTCTATCGTCACCCTTGGTGGTACAGCGTGATGCAGTAGCAATGCCATACGCCACAATGAACATCACTTTCACAGCACGCCCTTTCTTTGGACGAGGAGAACCGGGAAGTCTCCATTCATTGGATTGGCGTTTCAAGTTTGATTCGTACGAGCACGCCCAGGTTCCGTCCATAGTGAGGATTCGTCGAAGAAAGTCGTTACCTTCCCTTTGGTACCGGCCAAACAAATCCTGTGCTATTGCATAGCGATGCCATTGTTGCACCTTGGAAATTTCATGTGGTATCCAACGTGCTGCAATTTTTCGGTAACCCAGAATGTCGTGCAGAATGTGGAGCATAGTTTTTTGGCATGCTCCGAATTCTGCTGCTAACTCACGCGCAGTCCAGCGACGATGAACGTCCAACAAGGAAACAAAGAGTTCAGCATCAGTGGACTGGGGTTGAGATTGTTTCTCGCGTCACGTTATTTGTTTATTAATTCAACTGTGAAGTGCCATTTAGTTTCTTGTATTGTCTCAGTATTACTGATTTTCATTATCTGATAAACGTCGTAGTTTATAACGCTACTCATGTGGCTTATAACCTTCGGAGATACCTCATTCCACCAAGCGATGACTCGACCCATTTCTGAAGTGGAGGCACTCAGCGGGCGGAATCCGTTGCCTCCAATGGTGGGGTAATAATGAGAATGGCGGTGGAATGAGAGGACCTACAGCTTTCATCGTGGACTCCCAACTGAGATGGATCTTGGGAATACTTCATATGAGCAAGATAGAGGCGAAGGCGTGGATACGGCCCACTTAAAATATCCATCCCAGAGCCGGAAAACGAACCCTGAACCCTTAGTATGAGAACCGGAAACGCAGCCACTGCGCTACCCCGGCGCCCACCTGATAAACGTTGTGTCTGAAATAAGCAACAGTCGCGGCCGGGCTCTTGACCGGTGCACATTGAGTTAAGGAGCGCCTAGTGTGTTACCGCGCTTCTGGTTTTGTGTTCTTTGTGTATTTAGTGCCGGCAGTGCAATGGAGCAACAGAAGGCAGTGCGTAAAAATAGTATAAATGTTATGTTTAATAGGAGTATGCAAAGGCTCACTGCCCTTGAAATACACGAATGATGTGCAGCCCATTTGAGCTCACTCCAGAGCAAGTACATGCAATTCAGTTGGTTGGAAGAGAAATCACTGTTTATATTAAGCTTCACCAGTAAAGTGTTTATGAAGAGATACTACGTAAACACGAAGGGACTTTCCAGTTTGTTCTAATGTCTGGTGAAGTGTCGAATGGACAAAATACGGCGGCGGATAGAGTATACTTTGGTTCGCGTCTACAATGTGCCACGGGAAACCCGTAACGGCAGGGTTGCTTGCGATATCCAATAGTACGACAAAATACTGCGCATCAATACTGACGGCTGGTCTGCTCGTCATTGATTTCCAGTTTAGAAAATTAAATTAAATTTAGTTTAACTGCTGTGGTCCCTAGCGTCCCATTCCATATTGGGCGTGAAAGACCCGTAATTTAGCTCAGAGGCCTCTTTTTCAGGTTTGAGGTTCTTTTACGTACGGTAAATCTATCACACAGGACCACCGGCTTTACTTACCTTCCGAAGGAAGCCATGCTAAGGATGATTTCCGGTTTACACTGGTATACTCCGCTACATATTTAACGTACCAAACCGATACCTTCAACATTAAATATTGCAGGTTTTGAGGCATACGTCACTTGCAATAGATAAGAGCAGGTTTGCTCATTTGCAAGCATAACACACATCTAAGAGCAGATTGTCCTCAATGCTGGTTACGGGCAACTGTTCGTTCATAGTCACGACTACAGCAACAGCTTATTCGTGACTTGTTGAATTCTGTGACTGAGTGTTCGAAGTGATATACCTGCAGCGGAGAACCTGTTCCAGAAGGACCGCAGAAAACTACAGTGGTTGTTGCTGATCCCTCGGCCGCTTCGGATGTCGCAGTACCGACATCGGCAACTTCGGAGAATGTCAATATTGACAACGGGGCAGCAAATTTCACCTCGTCCGACTGTGCTACCACTAACTCCTTACAGAGCAGTCGTCCAGAAGGGAAACCTGACTCCAAGGGGTTGAAAGGTGAGGCGATAGCTTCCCGGGCTCCGAGAGTTGAGACTGTGTATCGGCATTACCACCAGAGGAAGGGACTAAGTCACGAGATCCACGGCTTTGCAAAATGAAATCGCGACACGAAGGCGTCACGGATCCTTGATCCTTGTTGGCGGATGTGGGCCGCTTCTTGTTGTTGGTGGCTAACAGAATGGATTCTTCGGATTTTCCTATCATGGTCCCAGTGATTCCGGATACTGATTATGGGAAGCCTGATAAGACGAAAGACAAAACCTCGCAGAAACACAGAGTGCGTCCGTATGCCTTACCGACAATGCAACGGAACAAACAAGAAGAGTAGCGGATCAGTTTAAACCCTTCAATTCCGTTTGTGTCCAGTCTCATAGTACTGCTTCATTCATTGTTTGTGTTGCTTATTCAGGAACCTTTCACATTCACGGTTCTATTAAATGATACGTCTTGACGCCTTTGGTTCTGTTGTTGTTAATGACATTCGAAATCCGGTGGATCAGTCTCTACTTTCTGCATTTCTGCAAGTCCATCGATGTTGGATTTTTACAGGAAGTAAAATGTGCCTACTCTTGGTTTTCTGTGTAATTATGAAAATTTTGTAAATGTTGGTCTGAACGGCCAAGGAAGGGCATTGGTTTACAGAAAAGGAATCAGTATCGCTAATGTTGATCTTCATCCCTCTGAATGCCTCATCTCCGCCCTCTTCACTGATGTAGTCCTAGTCAATTTATATGTACCTACTGGCTGTCAACGTCGACGTGAACGTGAATCCATCCTCAAAACAGTTCCTCTGACTACCCTTTCTAAGGGTTCTAAATATATATTTCATTGGGTGATTTTAACTGCACTGATGTCACCAAAGATCAACACGGGATGCCCATTCTTAGTCCTATTCTCAAGCAGATCGCAACGCAATTTCACCTTGTGGATGCCTGGGAATCAAAATGTGGTTTACAATGGACTTTGCCTTTGTCTGTGGATTGCCAGCTTCTCAATTGACAGATTTTATTTTTCCCGCAATTTTGTTCCCACTGTCTATGATATACGTGTACAACATCTTGCTTTCAACGACCACCATGCAGTCGTATGTCGGATCATTCGGATTCCCTCTCCTGGGAGAGGTTACTGGAGGATATGTTTGTCTGTTTTCGCTGAGGAGGAGTGTCAACGAGGGTTGCGCTTACTGCGGGTGAAGTTACAACTTCCTTCATCAATCCCCACAACAAACTCTCATGGTGGTTTTATAAGGCTAAACTAAGAATTGTTTCCTTGTACAAACGTGTGGTTTTCCAACGAGACAGAGAACGGTGAGAGCCACTGAATTTCTATTATGTTGTTTTATCGGATCTAGCTGAACCGTAAACAGCCGGTGGTAATGTGTCTAAATGCCCCCGTGCTGTCAAGGAACAAATCTCGCTAAAGCAATTGGAAATACTTAGCCTTCGCAAAGTCTCCCATCATCGGCGTATGGCTGCGAAAGAAAAGATGTTCCCTCTTCCACATTGCCGGAGATCACAACAATGCAATCAGCGTTTTATACGAGAACTTTGTCATGATGGGCGGGTAATTTTCAGATCCTCTGATATCATTAGCTGTTGTCATGAGTATTTCAGTGATTTCTTTTTCAAAGTTGGGGATACCAGTACCGCCTCGCCCCCGTTGATATATCAACTACCTTCGCAGATCAACTCCTCCCTATTGCGATCTATTATTATCATCGAGGAAATAGATGCAGGTCTGAAGAGTGTAAACTAGAACACGGTTCCTGAGCCGGATGGTATTCCCTATACCTTCTATTCCATGTTTTGGATCATCACTGCTACAGAACGGACAGTGTTGTTGGAAGAAATTCGACGTACTGTTGTGATTCCAGAGAAAATTGTTGAAGGTGTAATTCTTCTGCTCCGAAAGCACAGACACTCTGGAACCATTTCCGAGTATAGGCCGATTACCTTGTTCAACTACGACTACAAGTTACCGGAAATAGCATTAACTTCAAGGAAACATTTGGTTTATAAGGAAATTCTCAGCAGTGCCTAGTGGCAGGAACGTCATTCAAAATACTGGCCTATTGAGGGATATTTTTTGTCATTTTGAAACCGAGAATATTCGAGGGGCTTTGGTTAACCTTGACTTTGAAAAGGATTTCCACAATGCTAGTCATTCTTACCTTTGTTCGCTTATGCGGCATTTGGGGATCCCAGGAAGGTTTGATGCTTTATTACGAAACCTCTATGCTGCGACGACTTCCAGAATAACCTGCCGTAGTTAACCGAACAGAGGGATCAGTCTGACAGAGTTGTCCACTGTCTATGGGTTTATTTGCCTTGAGCCTCGATCCCCTTTTGCGGCAGCTGCCTTCATTCCTGGCACATATGGAACTGCATGGTCGGCGATACTGACCTACAGCTTATGCGGATAATGTAACGACACTGGTTGCAAATAACACTGATGTGGGAACCTTACACTAGTATCTTTGAGTATGCCTAGGCATAGTGCCGTTTCTGGAGTAATATTAAATTTTACCAAGCTGGAGGTTTTACAGTTTGGTCATTGGTGAGAGGCACTTAACCTCCTAGGCATGAGGATTGTAAGCCACACGAAGATCTTGGACGTTATGTTTACTACTTTCGAGGTATGGAACTAAATTAGAATGAAAAACTGACCAAGTTAAGGGTTCTATTAGTAGAACAGAAAACTCGGACACATGACCTTTTTCAACATGTATGGTATGTTCACTCGTTTACGTACCCAGTAGTCTTTACATTGCCCAAGTGTTGCCAACTACCAAGCAAATTTCTCAGAGGATTAAGTACCTTATTGGCAGCGTTATTTGGCCCAGAACTGTGTATCGGATCTCCAGGGACAACTACGGCTTCCAATTAGTAAAGATGATTCTGAGCTGATAGCATGGATGCGAAATGTTTGGCACACCTTGGAAAAAATGCTACTACGTATTCTGGACGGTGAGGGTCTTCCGCTTCAGAAATCTCTTTGGATAGAACTGCTTCGTTTTCCAGGTAAACGGCTACGCGAATTTTGCCGGTGAAGGGAGGCCTTTGTGAGTCTGCCCACAACGGATAATCTAAGGCTAGCCTTTAAATAGTCTGTTTCCTTTTATAAACATCTCATGACCACCACATGTTCTATCCCGGATACAACGGAACTATTCGCTGCCACGATGGAGCACCATTTGGGGCAAATTACGAATCCGAAAATTCCCACTGACTGGAAGGCTGCAGTATATTCTGCTGTCAATGAGGTTGTTCCAACAGCAGACAGATTGTGCCAGCATGTCAGAGCAACTTATAATCTCTACAATAGATATCCTGCAGTGGAAACCTAGCATCATAAGCTAGTAGCCTGCATCTTCGTGCGCTCTATTTGGGACTGGGTATATGGAAAAATCTTTGTCATCTGTTGTGGGGCACAAGTATCTCCGGAAAACATTTGACCCTTGAATTCTATCAGGATGATAAGAAGCTATAAGAAGCTAACGAATACGCCGACTTGGAGAATATTTGCTACCTATTTTTGGATACTGCAAGTTGGAGACGCGGCAAATACACTGGCGTTCCAGGAAAGAACGCTGGGAGTTGGACAAGCGGATCCCTCTCTCTTTGGATCTCCCGCTTTTACGTAGTAGGTGCCGAAATGTGGAAGGACCTACAATAAAAAAAAGACAGAAACACGTGAAGTCATGCTGTCATTGGTCTTCCATGTGGTTTTATCCTTTCACTTCACATTGAGGTATTCGTTTAGAAATTTAAAATGTAAAAACAAAAAAATAATAATAGTAATAATACTAAACAGCATCTACAAAACAAAAGCTAATAATGGAATGCAATGTCTTGAATATAAGGTGTTCATGTTCTCTCTCCTTCTCAAATGCACAAATGACACACACACACACACACACACACATACACACACTAAACTAAGCTTAGCCTCGAGTTAGTTTTAAATAGTAATGCATCTAGAGTTCCGAAAGAAAGGAGAAAATTCAGAGAAGCTATTAGTGCTAAGTGAATTTAACACTATTGCATTATCGTGTTTATGGTACTTATCAAGAGATTATAATAAAACTTATTTTTTCTATTCTTCATTACTAATTACCAGACAGGAATTTCTAAGTATTAAAGCCAGGAGGAAGGAAAACAAATTTAAACTGTTACTGGGCTTTATGTACTGATGTCGCAGGTTACAAACCACCCCATCTCGTATGTTGGTATTTGCAGACAGCGTCATCACACCGTGTTTACCTGCCCGTCGATTACTCAAGGCCGCTGTTGTTTAAATTCTTTGTGATGACAGTGGCTTGAGTGTACATAAGTTGAAGCCAACTGCTTAAGAATTCCTATGCCTGGTAATTGCAATATAAAAGTAAAATTCAAATAGTTATACAAAATTGAAGCACAATAATGTTATTGTTATAATATTCAGCATAGTATAAATAACCATTTATGATAAGTTTTCTTCTGAGGGTTTGCAGGAGCTTTTATTCTAGCGGTTAAGCTTTGCACTACCCATTATTCATAGCTGTAAGCAGCTGTTTAGAATGGGAGTGGTCCTAGACTCTTGAAACCTAAAACATTTTCGTTTTCACTTATTTAAAAGTTTCTAGGGTGTTCTGTTTAAGAGAAACTGCAAATTTGATTTCCAGAAAACGCTCATGTAGCAAACCATTGTAATGCTGTTTTGTCTGTGAAGAATGTTTTCTTGTAAACATAGAAACGCAGCGCGGTATGGTATTTCGTGGTTCAACAGCTTTGCCTGAAAAAATTGAACTTTGCATTTAGTTGTGTGAATGCTTAGATTATTTAACACAAAACTGCACGTGTGTTTGTAGCACAGGTTGATCAGTTTGTAGAGGACTGGTGTATTGGAGACTGAGAGCAGTTAAGGTGGAGCTGACTCGATACACACTTAGTTTAACCATCCGAATAGTAAAGAGGAAGCAGTTGGTATCATATTCATTAGGTGGGAATGTTAATAATGCTCGTCCTTTGTTTTCTGTAACATATCTCCAAACAAATGCAAAAGCAGTTCCTTTTCTCTCGAGCCTGTTCTTTCCTTTCTAGTGAACATTTGCCATAATTTACAACAAATAAAACTCTGCTGCATGAAAACTATAAAAGAGCATACATCTAATCTCCCAAACGTACTCAACTCTTCTATATTCATATGCTTTTTTATAATACATCCTCATTTAGTGCGGCGCTAGGCAACTGCTTTCTGCACTTCGATGTGAAAAATTCAAGAATCAACTTAGTTTGCAACGAAAACTACAGTTTATAAATCTGGAATACTGAATACAGTGGTGAACATACAAGTGAGCGTTACTCAATATAATTGCTTCATCGAAGATTTAGATCTCGAAGTTAACATTTACCAACGTTGGTGAATACAGTCCAGAGAGTTCATAGACAGATTAAACGTTTGAATTGGAAGGGAAGTGAAACGTTAGGCACAAGGAATTCTCAATTTTTACATTATGGGCTGCAAAGAATCTAGAAAATAAAGAGGAAAGTAAATGAAGACAACATTTTTGTGAAATTTAAATAAAATCTTAAGAAGCGTTTGCATATTGAAGTTTCCATTCAACTGAAACCGGTAGCTGTGGTGTTTAAGATAATTTATAGAATAAACGCTCATTTATCAAATTTAATACTGAAGCTTCGTGGGTTTAGAAAATCGTGGTTAAAAAGATCCATATTTGCAGTGACAGGAAAACAGTATACGTTTTACTTTCCAGCGAAGCTTACAGTTGATGTATACACCAATGTTTATCGAGATGACGAATTGGGCTATTAGTATTCCAAATTTACCAAGGCCCTCTGAGACATTGGTATACAGATTTGCATTTGGAAATAAAATAGCTAAAGCGCCGGCAACGTGCATTAGTCATATTCCAAACAGAATCATTAAAAGGTCTCCATTGAGGCACGGCGGTAGTAACATTTTAAGCTTTAATTATAATCAGCACAACTTAGATCAGCAAAAGCATTAATACTTTTTCAACGGTTATTTTACGATTACAAATAAACTATGCAACCTAAGGGGGTATAATTAGAGACTCGCACAATGTGAAGAAAATCTACCAAAGTGGGTACGAAAGCATGAAATAATCCAAATAATGAGATAGGTATATATTTGGCTGTCAAGTGTAATTTATGCCCAGAACATTTAGAGAGTGTTTACGTAATTATTTTGGAGAGAAGAATAAAAGACTTTTATAGATTATGTGTCGCTCAAATTTAGAACTTCGATATCAAGTGAAATACAATAAACATCAACGATTTTGTAGACTGTCTGCGTCTCGAATCCCTTACATTATGAGAATGTTGGCTGTATATAACGCTAATTGTAATATGCTACTTAAATATTTTCTGGCAAAACCCTGTATCTTCTGTCAGTAAGTACTGTTTTGTACTATGAAAAATATCGCTCCACGTTACATGATGTAATAGGATCATGTTTGTATAATGTTTACATGCTAGCTTAATATTTGATAATATTTCACTACTCGCACCTTAAAGAACCTCAATAACTTAATGGGGAGTGAACAACAATTGATTTTTTTTCCTAGTAGTAAATCAAATCTGGTAGAAACGGTTCATTGCTAATATATTTATTAAATAAGGGAGGAAATCTGGCGAAAAAGCAAAACTAAGGTACAATTTCTTAAAACTTAATAATAATAATAATAATAATAATAATAATAATAATAATAATAATAATAGAAGATTTATGCAACATGAAAACTTTACCAAAACTATAAGAAATTTTTAGAACACAAATTAAACTCTAGATATTAAAGATTAAAAAAACGCTTGTTTGCAGTAGTACTGGGAGCAAAGTTTAAGAATATAAAACTTCTTATTTTGCCTGTCTCTACTTATGATGTCTACCATAACCTGGTCCATAAGGGTAACTTTGCCCTAATATGAAAACAATCTCCTGTTTTATATTTTCCGCCTATTTGTAACCATCTAACGCTGTGACGCAAGAGCCCAATTAGGCCAAGGTCTATCGCATGGCTTCCGCATCCTCCGCCTCCGTCCACACAGAACAGTGGAAGTATGAAACAATAGCATAAGCATTATTTTTTAACGCTTCCGAGGAGGGAACGTTCCAAACAAAAAAATAATAATCTCAAGTGCATTTATACAGTCCCAAAATAACAGTCCTCCAACGAACGCGATCATGCGAGTATATTTTGTGATCAGTTTCAGAAGTAACGCTCTGATCGTAGAGAGTATGTTGCGTTACAATACATCAGGTAAACGTATGTATATGATGCGAGATCTTGTAACTTCTTTGCTTTCAAGTTTCAACAGAGATCGACGTCGACTAAATTCTTCAGGGCAACCAAATTTAATTACTCGTAATATTGAGCCCTTCAGATATACATGCTAAAAACACTGGATGTGGTTTTGGAACATAATTATAATCATTAACGTCATGGAAACCGATAGGTACAAGACTTACTACGATGTTGATGAAGATGATGATGATAATGGTGGAGATGATGACGAGGATGGTAGTGATTGTGGACATAAATTTCTTTTACATTGGTTAGGTGAATAGTGATTTTAATAAGTATGTAAATATAACGCCACAAATGTATTGTTGTTATCACATATTACGAATTCACACTTGCATAGCTTAGGGCTTGTATTACGATATCCGGTTAAAAGCTGAGATTTGCTAGGTTGCGGTCATTGCTGTTGGTTAAATAAGAGCACCGTATTACGAAGACTAAGTTACAGGTTAACTAACCTGGAGTTTGTTAACAATTTGATATGAGTGGTAACATTTTCGTGCTCGATTTCACGCCATTTAGGTGGAAACCAGCATTGGACCAGGTATGCCACTGGAGGAGACACAGGCTTAACCCATTCCCCACCGAGCGGGATGGCTTAGGCGGTTACGTCTGTGGCCCGCATTCGGGAGGCCGCGGGACCGATCCCCGGCGACCGTCCACTCTAGCCCATGGGTTTTTCGTGGTTTCCCCAGGTCGCCAGGCGAATGCTGGGGTGGTTCATCTTATAGCACGACTCTCCTTCTCGTTTCCTGTATCTATCATCTTCCTTGTTATCTGTTTCAGGATTGTAGGACCAGGCGACGGTGTTCGGCGAGTTGCGGCTGGGCGGTGGCTTGCGCTCTGTAAAGGTTTCTTCCCTGGCGTCGCTGCGGTACTGCTCAGTTAGGTATCTCCCCAGCGTGGCTCTCCGCTCCGGGAAACCTGGAGGTTGATGGCTTGTGGGCAGGGACCGTGCATCGTCGGATGCGTTCTATCTGGAAACGTTAGGGACTCCGTCCATGCTTGCATCCGTCGGCATCCGGATCTGGCCATCCTTTGGGTCTCTCTCCTCATCCCTCCCTCTCAGGGGTCTAGTTGGAAGCAGAATGGGCCGACTGGTCTGCGTGGTGTCCTCTGTCCCGGTTCAGAGGGCCCCTCCATGAGTACCTTTACCAAACCCATTCCCCTGTTTTGTTCTTCGGTTTGACTAACATCTAAGGAGCTTCTATTCTATTAGCACTGTGTCACCTTAAAGCCTCACCACCGCCAGCACATGATATTGGAGGGAGAAATGAGGAGAAAGACACTGAGTGACAGAAAATGGCAACTTGTTGCACTATGTTTTCAAAATAAACTTTCTGTTGCAGTTTTCTTGAGCCTACCGTTTGATGTGTATGTATAATAAAATTTAACTTTTATTAAATTAGTGTTTGTGGGCTTTTGTTATTAATATGCATATATTAATATATATTAATATATATTTATATTTATATATATCGTTTCGGGAAGCTTGATAATAGGCTGAATGCATGCATTCAGGATTGTAATAAAACATACTTGCTAATTAATGTTATAATTTGTACAGGCTAGGTAGAGGAACATTTCTAAACATTAAGTTACATGTATAAGTGTTATGCCGTTAGTTTAGTTTGCGTAGGTGAGTTTGAAATAGGTTAAGTGCGTTTGAATATATATATAAATAATGATTTGCGGTGAATATACTTCTTGGAGATAGTACAAAATTGGACAGCTGTACGGGTAGCGTAGTTTGGAAATAGGTTAGGACATTTGTGAATATTAGATTATAAGGGGTTTCACTCTCAATATAGTTTATTTAGGTTATTGGAAAAATACATTTGGCATATATAGGGATACGATGGTAAACTTTCACTGTAGTGGGAAAGGCTGGAATCGGTCTTCCTTCTAGCATATTGTGACTCAGCGGCTATGGTCCAAGGTTATCGAGGTCGGCATCGGGCAGTGAGGAGGTAAACAGAGATAAGTAGCACGCTCATACAGCGTAAACATCCTAGGCGCTATTGTCAAATAACCAGAACCTTCTGTAAGTTTCCCCTTCTAGAACATTCTGGAACTCCAACTAGCTGTTATATAAACGAGTAAGTAGGAGATTAGTGAGTGCGTTTCTGGTGCGACAAAAAGTGCTGTTCTCTAAGTGAGTTTGTGTCGACTGCTGTGATTTGCAATGAGTGCTGCTTCCGCGAGATATTGAAGCGGTCTTGTGTTCGACACCCCACCGAGTGAACCGTCCGGAGGAAGAGGCTACGTCGTGCGTATTCCATTACGCCGCTACGTCACGAAGAAACTGAAGTGATTGTGAAAACTAAGTGAAGTGACATGGAAAGTTGAACTAGAACAGGTTAACAAAGTGACAGTGAGAACTTTGTGAAGTGACACTTAAAAAGCGGACAAAGCTAACACGTATTTTATTAATGTTACTGTTAAAATATTTGAAAGTGAGTAGGGGAGGAATGAAATGATATATCTGATGTACAAGTATCGTACTTATTTTATTTCATCAGGTGTTTGATAGTACGGAGGGATTAGGAGAAAGGCTTACTCTGGTACACCAAACTTTATGCAGATTACACTTAAGAAACAGTTTCGGCAAATGTGTTGAGTTGAAATAAGACTATACACTAAGGAAGAGGTTGTGATGCCTAGAAGTTATTACACAGCATAAGAGTGGAGGAAAAGAAAGCCATAATATATTCCAATTTCCTCATTCGTCTATTTGAATTAATTTTTTTGGGATCATATTCCTATTATGTCTCATAGTCTCAGCACCTCATTCTTGGCATCATTACAATAGGAATAATGTAGGGCTTTCGCTAGATTAAACATTTCAGAATATTAAATGATGTAGGTTTTGCTGTTAACACGCTCTACGTAGGTTAGTACGAAAATATGAATCTTAATGAAGTTATTTATAAATGCTTACATTTAGAAGAAAACCTCCAAACAAACAAAAAGTGGAAAGCCCATATCACGAGGATGGAAATACGTTGGGTGACTTTGGAGTATTATCCTATATGCATTTTTTGCTTTCGACTTCTTATAGGTTAGTGGAAAAATGGGACATTTTGGAACATGAGCTTAAATAAAGTTTCGCTGTTTACATAATTTATAACGGTTACTTGCAAAATAGGTTAGGCGGTTTTATGAATACTGGGTAAATATCAGTTGCATTGCATTCAAGCAACTATTACTGCCATGCACGTTAAAAAACATAAGCAAACCTTGCCTAAGAATAATTTTGGAGGTATTATTCAGCAGAAATGTAATAGAAAATAAAGCAACCAGCACCTTTCAACAAAATTATAACGTTTACGAAATTCCTCCTTGTCCCAAACCTGGAAATTATTCCTTCGAAGTGTAATTGTTATGGGTTGCCTTCTGTTATATAAAATTGACCCCATATTTTGTCTTGGAATTGCTATCGACTACCAATCGTGTCGAAAGTACGAAATTTTTATATGGTTATCTGTAAGTTAGTGCGCTAACCGCTCCCCGAGGTGGCGGGTAGCTCATTGCTAAGAATAACTCCCGGTTAACTGTTAACCGAAGGTTGTAATACGAAAATTTGGACCTAAGTCCCGTTAGCATCTAAGCGGAACCTTAACAGAGATCGTATAACTGGCCCTTAATGTAGGATGAAAGGGAGAAAGGAAAGGAGAGGAGAGGAGCATCGTCTTGCCGTTATGTAATACGTTACGGAACAAAGAATTACGGCTTGATTCGAAAGAACCAGAGTCCATCAAGCAACAGTAGACCAGGAGTAACTTGCTGTTATGGTTGTGTTTAATAGTGAAATACTCGCGGACGCACTCGACTGTTACTTTGGAACGGTTTTGTGCAACTTAGTATACGCTTGGAAATGGGACGATCGGAAATGTTATTGGAAAATAACAATTTTCCAAGCTCTATAGGATATCAGAGTGCATTAATGGTGGTCGGCATATGGTCAGCATGCCACCTACCCCGGCCACTAAAATGCTGTTTGCGAGACTGGAACCCGTTAATTCTGCATCAAGTCGCTCGTCAAATTGGTTCCTGAGGATCTTACGAGGCCGAGTAAATTCTATACCAGGCCTTCCTTCAGGAGAAAATCCCCATACTGGTTGCAATACTGGCAGCAGTGCTACCACACTGCTACGGAGACGTCCACCTATTTTCAGAAATACTATATACAATGTTATGATGTGACTTCAGATGTATTTGAGCTGACACAATAACTCTGTGGTGCTTTTACAAATGGGTGGTAACTTTTAAATAGAATCTGGGGTCAAATGCACACCATTTTAAGCTACATCGTTTTAATTAAAGTTTCATTTATGGCTGTAATCTTAACTGGGTTGGATGTATAAACATAGAATATTAGTTTGGCATAATAGATGCGTTAAAGGTGGAAAAAATGACAGTTTTAAGACAGTATTTGTGTTTATTACGACTAGGTTTATTTCACTTTGCACAGTTATACAGGATTTGCTGTATTACATATCTTCGTAAATACAAGTTCCTGATATTAACTGTTTGTGATTCATGCATTGTCTCAGAGGTGCATAGAGGTGTTGCGGCAATGGGAAGCAGGAATCTGTTCAGATATGCTCTCTCTCAGTGGTCTGACAGGGCACAAACAGTGCATCGCCATGCAAGGCTCAGTTTGGTGCAGTCACTTAGAATTTGGAAGCCTTTGGTCTCTAGTAGGTGCTTGCGTTTTGTGACCTAATTTACATTCGTATGGATGTTATAGCCATATTTGGACTCCATCATGTGAAAACGTGTGCTATACATAGCTGTACCCAGACAACAACCCTGTTTAGTAGAACTGTTTGCTTCTCTCTGGAGTCTAAGTGGTCATCTAACCTGGGAAATGGTCCGGCGATTCCCATCTCCTTTGATGATAGAAGCGTTGCTGTCAGACTTGTGTTATAATAGTAGCAGTGAAATTCAACAGCATCCACAAGTTGTCAGTTGATTTCAAAAGAATTTATAATAACAACATTTATGTTACACATAAACTTATCTCAAGATTATGATTTCAAAAAGTATTTGTAGACAAATAAACATGACTCCCCTATACATATAAAGAAGCTATTAACCGAAATGTTCTGGTAATATTACTTTTTGCATGAATGACATGCTGACGAGTATAATATGTTACCATTAAGGCAAATATCTCATGTTAAAAAATTCTATGTCCGTATGTGCGTGCATGCGTGTATTTTATTTTTCTCACTGAAGAATAAAATTGCCGGATCATTTATTTTTATGATATTTGGTACACAACATATATTCCCTAATTATAGAATTGGCAATATATCATTTTATAAAGGGGCTCTGGTGGGACACGAACAGACTGCCACTGTAGCCGAATGGTCAGCCTTCTGGATTTTCAACCTAGAGGTCCCCAGTTCTATCCTGGGCTGAGAATCGAATCATTTCCTACTCTCCGCAGAATCTGAAAGTATGAATTTGGGGATGAGTGTGTTTAATAGTAGAAGTACATTTAAAAACTACAATTCAACCATTTATAACATTACTTGTTTCTAAAGTCAAAGCTCTCGTTATGACCATTGAAGTTAAAGGGTTATAACAATGAAACAATTAAAAAGGCAAATTTATATATGGGGGGGCACTTAATGGAATTCTCTAGTTAACTATAAATACAGGTCTCCGAAGTCGCACTCACTATGGCGTTTACCTTTGGTAACGCGTGGTACAGGAGACTGGGTGTTGGAGTCTCAGTTCGGACATTAGACTTTGTATTTCTGTATGCGTATATGGAACTGAACATCAAAAGCATATGAAAGCGAATAGAGGATAAAAAGGAAAGCCCAGTAGCATGGTTAACCTTAAAAGGTAATAAATATCAAAATAGTTGGTGGTTGCCCTTTAAAATGTTACATAACAAAGTTTATATGCACAAAATTTCAGACAAAACTTTAATTGGTTGAATATTTAAGGAGTCAAACTATTTTATGGGGGTGGGTTACACGTTGGCAAGTCAGTTACCATGGAAGGAATTATTATTTATTGTTAACACATTTGTGTGCCATTAAATTTCTTACTTTAAGTTTCATCAATAATGTCCCTTTTACATAATACCACATGACACGTACGCTGTACCGAGAGGGACAGAGAAAAATAGAGGGGAAAGTAATGGAGTGAGACACAGAGAAAGGCGAGAGAGCGGGGAGAAGTGAGAAAGGAGAAAAAGTGGGAAAGCAAAGGAAAGAAAGTAAGAGAATGAGAATGGTGGAAGAAGAGAGGGAGCGAGGCATAATTAGAAAGAGAGGGAGAGAGATATTCGTAGTTAACATAACGCGAGCGGAGCTACGGGTTCTACTAGTACTCTAATAAACAAGAACGACATATCTTCTTGTAGAGGGCATAGGTCCGAATTATTTCTGGGATTGTGCTCATATGTATAGATGTGGACCACTATCTGGAGAGCAAATTGACGCACCCGGAAGTAGATGGTGGGGGAATACATGGGCGAGGTTTAGCAAAAATAGTACTCGCTTCACTGTCGCTTCACTTCACCACCAACAAGCAGGAAGAGCAACTGCTTTTCAGCCCTGCCATTTCCCACCAACTAAGTCACTTCCTCAAGTCCACTGGTCCTGTAAATCCCTCTATCTAGCTGCTTTGAAGACTTTGCAGCTACTTCCGTTATTATGACTACGGAAATGAGGAATAGAAGCTATACTGGATCCGTTGTAAGAACCACATTTTTGTATTACTCTGAGCAACATGTGCTCAAGTGCATACGACCAAGCGACTAGCTAGCCTGCTAGCAGATGACAGAGAAACTGTCAGTTCGTCCATGCCTAGAAATCATGATATAGTTTTCCCTTATTCTACTTCCTCCATTTTAAAATACGTAAATGACTGCGGCGATTTGTCTACTTCTATGATTTTTTTTAATATTCAATACAGTTTTGCTAAGAGTTATCAAATAAGATGATAGTAATTTATGTATTATAGCACAGAGATAATAGGCTGAAATAATGTTAATGTAAATGAGCAGCTTTAGCTTTCAGATCAGTACGTTTCTTTCATAATAATGCCTATTTAAATGAACACTGACACAATATATTACAGAGAAAAATTGGCATATATAATGTGAGTATGCACATAAATGCATACTTACATTAACCAGATACACCATCGTCATCGCTGGCAACTCCCAAGTCAGAATCGGAGCTGTATCCTGAACTGTTAACGCCAATGTTAATCACGAAACAGTGAACAACATCCGTGATATTCTCCAGCTGCACTAACTTCTCTTCCTCCTTGATCATATGCCTAATGCCAGAGTGCACGTTTAAGGTGTCACTTCAGTCAGTGCAGCGTCTGAAAGCTGACGTACCTCTTTTAGTTTAATTTTTTTTTATTGTTTCTGGCGATATAACTTTTAACACCGCTCCATACAAGTTCTATAGGATTGGGTTTACTGTGATAGGGGACAACCTTTCCACAAAAATACAAACTTTCCTTGCAATGTCATCAATGACGAATTTATTTTCATTATTACCTATGATGCTCTGAGCCAAATTTACAAGCTTCAATTCGGCTTCGTTTGCATCGAAAGTCACACACGTGAAGTTAACCATTCAATAACTTCTTGCTTCCGCCATCCAGAATGGGGTGGCGGAACAACTTAACATTATGATATGAGGCATTGTACACGACAGTGGCACTCCCAGGTTCGAGCATCGGCAATGTGTTTGTAAACTTTGACTGAAAAACCTCCCCGGTCAACTCTTCACACTAACACTGATTTTCTTTGATACAAATTTAAGGGTTTCACCACCAATAACTGCCTATATGAAGTATGATTAATAGTTTTCCCTTACTGGTTGGATTTCGCAAACCCTTGGAAGTGCCGGAAAGGAAAACGTGCCTTCTGCTTGTTATGGTAATATCAATCTTTGAAGTGCAATTACCCTCATTATCCCATGTCTCATCGAGGTAATATATTTTCCTATTTTAACTCCTATACCGACGGATGTTTCTAAGATGTTTATACTTCCACAATGCAATATCATCTTCATCCACTATAATATTTAGATTATTTATTTTCACAAATGAAAATCCCATTTCTACCGGCAGAGAGTGGAAGCTAGGTCGCTTTAAATCAAACAAATCAAGATCACTATTCACGACGATCAAAACTTTACTTATTTTGGGTAGATCATTATCAAAGGAAAAAATTGTGTAGTTTAGAACGAAGTGCGCATTTAAAAAAGTCGTCTACCTTTCCCAAAACCATTTTAGGCTTTTCTATCGCTTTACATGATGTTTTAACCGTACACGTCCTTTTGAATTCTCTCCGAGCATTCACAACAGTGTATTATGATATGCCGGTATAGACGACGGTTAATTTCACGTCACTTACCTCAACATTCGGATGATGTTCCCATATACTTATGAAACACGTTTAAAACAATTTGATTTTCAACACTTTTCAAGAGTTTATCTTTAGGGTGTTTACCATATTGTTACAGATGTCTGTTCTCTTTATTCATGTTCACGGTCACAATAACTTAATCAATGGATCTTTTGTTTGCGTTTGAGAAAAATATGAATGTGCTATGATGCTATTAAAGTATTTAGGGTTCCATTAACATATTTTAGACATACATAATATCAAGAAATGGCAAGATATGTTTTTCCATCCTCATGATGAGCGCTTCGGATAGGAACCAATCAATACATTTACAGTGATCATTTTCATAGGTGATTTCCCTTCCTTTTGTATACAGCGTATAATTCTTATTCTGGCTTTGATGTGTTAACAGATGGTATGTCATTAAGAACCCGCCAGTGGTTACAAAGGAAGAAAGAAATATGTATATATACAGGGCGAATCACCTAAAACTTGCACCGCAAATATTTCAGAGATGAAAAGTGCTATTGATGTGCAGTTCTCACAGCATTGATTGGTAGCCAGGGGCTCGTACATTTAGCCTATAAGCAGATTTTAATAATACTGCGTAAGTGTATTTTTTGAGCAAATATACAATTTTTTAATGGAACAATGCCTAGTTACATCAACAGAATAAAGGTAGGGTAAACTAGAATGTCATTGTTCTTTGTTGTAGGATTCTAGTGCGAGTGGTTTACGAGAAATCGTATTTTGAATAGTTTCCATATGGACAATTGTTTGTCCCATTCAACCTGCTTAGTTGCTAGGTACGATGTTGTTATGTTTGTTTGCATTGTGTTTTCTGTTCATAGACTGCATTGCGACTTTCTGGTCAGTAGTTTGTGACAGTTCAAGCAGTAAGTCGTGAGTAGAAGATGGGGATTACTAATGCAGAAAAAGCCGACATGCTCATGGTGTATGGAGAGTGTAGGAAGAATGCAGTTCGTTCCTGTACGGTGTATGCGGAAACGTATCCCAATAGACGTCAACCATCTCGGCAATTATTTATCAACCTCTTCAACCAATTACATGAAAGTGGTACCGTAACACATAGAAAACGTAACAGAAACAAACAAGTGACTGGAGAAGAGCCAGAAATTAATGTTTTGGCTGCCGTTGCAGTAGATCCGCAAGTTAGTTCCCGCACAATCGCACGTGGAAGTGGCATAAGTCAGGCAAGTGCACTGCGCATTCTCCATCGACATAGGTTCCATCCCTATCACATCTCTCTCCATCAAGAGCTGCATGGAAACGATTTTGAGAATCGTGTTAACGTTTGTACATGGGCATTAAGACATGATACTCCAGATTCATCATGTATCTTGTTTAGTGATGAGACAATATTTACTAATCATGGCCAGGTAAACCGCAGAAACATGCACTGTTGGTCTGTGGACAATCCCCGTTGGCTTCGTCAGGTGGAACGTCAGCGTCCATGGAGTTTAAACGTGTGGTGTGGGATAATGAGCCATCAGCTCATAGGTCCTTTGTTCATAGAAGGAACAATGAACTCTCACATGTATCGCAGCCTCCTGACAGACCATCTGCCACAGATGCTAGAAGACGTTCCTTTGCAGAATAGGAGGAACCTGTGGTACCAACATGATGGCTGTCCAGCCCATAGTGCACGAAGTACTACAGCTAGTCTTAACGGATTGTTTCCAAATCGTTGGATTGGACGAAGAGGACCTGTACCTTGGTCAGCTCGTTCACCGGATCTGTCCCCTTTAGACCTTTTTCTGTGGAGAAGGCTGAAAGACACGGTCTACATGTGTGTACCAACTACACCAGACGCGGAAATGCTAGAACGTGTGCAGCAGTCTTTCCATAGCAGACTGGAAGCGTGTATTGAGGGTGCCGGTGGTCATTTTGAGCACAACCTTTGAAGGGCTATGTTCTCTTGTAAGAATCCACAGAAGTATTGTAATTCCCTTTTGCTTTTCTTTAGTTTGTGCTATCACAGGTTGTACAAGTGTCGGTGCGTAAACGTTTCAAAATAAGATGTCTCGTAAATCACTTGCATAGAATGTTGCAACAAGCGTCACTGACATTCTAATTTACCCTAACTTTATTCTGTTGATGTAACTAGGCATTGTTCCATTGAAAAAATTGTATGTTTGCTAAAAAAATGCACTTTATCAGTATTATTAAAATGTGTTTATAGGCTAAATGTACGAGTCCCTGACTACCAATCAATGCTGTGAAAACTGCACATCAATAGCACTTTCCATTTCCGAAATATTTGCGTTGCAAGTTTTAGGTAATTCACCTGTATATAAAGTATCTTTATTGGTGTCAAATTATTAATGTCATTACACAAATACTTAGTGTGTAGGTAACAATTGGAAACAAAAGGAAACAAGGGAAAAAGAAAACAAAGAAAGAGAAAATAGAGATATTTTGCCTCTGACTAACTGAAAAAAAGTTGATCTGGCTTCACGCAATTTAGGCAGGAAATTTCCCATGTTTTGCCAGTTTCTCTGCTCAACCAGTAGAGCCCAACGTGCCACACTCCTTTCAGCAGGACTTAAGAATTTTCTGTGAATTTAATTTTTCGCTGGTTCTCCTACTGTGAGCATTCCGACAAAATATATATCCAGTCTTCATCCAAGCCACAGAATGAGCAGATTCTCCTGGCATAATCGTCTGTCATTTTCTGTGCCCTTAAGCTTCCCAGTCTAAACCATGCCATTCCTGATCTTTCCTTTCTTCCTAAGTTAAGTATATATGCATCTTTACCCCGATTCAATTTTATGTCATTTGTATGGCTTAGGAAATGTTGAATTTTACAATCTGATTCACCTTCGTGTCGGCTGATGTCTGTCAGTTTTCTTTTGACATATTTCCATATGTTTCTGTCATTTATTTCAGTTCTTTGCCACACTGACCCCATGTCTACTCTCCTCAAATATCTTCCCAAATCGCTGCCTTAGGAGACAGGTTTTCTCGCTGATACTTATACCATTTGGACCGTAGTGTGGAATTATCTCCGTGCATCAGCCTCAGGCAATACTTTACTGCTCTTATTTTACAGTGTACCGTGTCTTCATAACATCACATCTGCCTCAATACTCCAGAATTTGACGTGCATTGTGAAACTCCAAGAACTATTTTCCAAAATGTTACCTACGTTTTATTTACATACTGTACGCTTTCCCACCCCCAAATTTCACTTCCGTATAACAAAATTGACTTTATTATAGAGATATAAATCTTTTCTAATTTATCTACCGACACATAAGGTGTAAGCGTGGAAGTGCGTAATATGTAAACTGCCGTTGTGCTTTATAGTTAGTGGATGAGAGATGTTTTTTCCATTTTCCTCTCATATAAAACGTTACTCCTGAATGGGAGAAATTTTAAACCTTTTTTGTACTTTCAGCCCCTTGTAATACCATTTTTCATCCCTGCCATACACATTGCAATTTTTGAAAGCCATTGTTTTCGTTTTGTTAACGTTTATCCCATACCCCGTTATTTACATAATTCTTCCAACCTGTTAATACCTTTCTGCAAGAATTCTATCGTCACTGACAAAATTGTCATGTTATTCCACGTATAAAAAGTACAGGGATTCAGGTATTGTCTACTTCCGGTCAATTTATTTCCTCTGCCATTAACATGTCTATTATATCGTCTATGAATAAACCGAACAAGGAGTTCCATAAACTGCACCCTTGGCGGATTCCTCCACTGGCTGATTTATATTCAGTTACTGTTTTGGGATCTATTTTAATACTGAAATTCACACTATTGTAAATTTGCATCAGAGCTTTCATCATTTAACCGAAAAGTACTTTGTGATGAAGTTTTGCCCAAAGAGTATTCTTCTGCATGCTATCAAAAGCCATGTTAAAATCAACAAAAGTACAATAAAGTTTCCCCTCCTTCTATTCAAATATAATAAATTAATGTTTTAGCACGAACATTTTATGCATTAGAGAACCCTTTCCTACAACCCTCCTGAAACTTAAAAGTTGTATTAAGCTCATTGATTTAAACCCTTAACCGGTCATAGATAACTTTGTAATATATCTTACCCAGTATAGATAACAGAGCTAATCCTCTGTAGTCTTCTGGTTGCTGAGTAGTGCCCTTGCCTTTGAATGTTACAAATGAAGACTTCTTTCCTGCGGTGCGACAAAAAAAAAAGAGGTGACTTTTACTAACTTCGGTGCGCAGAATTTAAAAATTCATTCCGCTTTTCCGTAGCACATCTCGTTTTGACAAAATGACAATGTTCAATGAAAATATAATTGTAAAATATGGAAAAACATTACATACTCATATACAAATTTTAGTGAAAATAAAGAATAATAATCTGAAAGCGTAAATAATTTGAGAATGTATGTTAGTTATCTTGTGTACCCTTTTTCTTTTCCCATAGAACTTCAATGTACGTGAATTTCAGGAATGCTCTTTGGTAGGTTCGTCGCGTGCCAGACACCAGCGGTAATCGGCCATCATGTGTAGGTCACAACGTCCCTGGTATCGTCATTCAAGTCTTCGTGAAATCTTTTACCTTGCTCGTCATTGCCAGCACCTAAATTCGACGGAGGTAGTCAAGGTTGAGACTTGAGGAAATGAAGCTTCAAACTCATATTACAGCCGAGCAGTCTGAACATTTTCAGTATAATTGTGACAATTTCTTTGTATTAAAGGTATTTCATATTTCCCAGAAACTTCTTAACAACCTCTCTGAATCCATTCCACGCATTGTTTTTCTATTTCATTCATAGAGCTGGTAAAATTAACATCTTTCATTAATTTCCTTATTTGTGGTCTCTCTCTGCTTTTAGCCTGTGACAATGATGAAAACTTTGTGCATAAGTACTGGAAGCAAGGGTAACTTCTGTCAAGTGCTTTCACGAATTGTTTCATCATGCCAAGTTTTATGTGTAATGGAGGGAGTACAAGTTTTTGACGATCAATAAGAGGCACATTAGTAACATTGTTTTATTCAGGTTCCAGTTGCTGCCTCTCAGGCCATTGATCAGTTTCCTAATGCTTGTCCCTCGTCCTGCTATCCCATTCGCAAAGAAAACGAGGGACCTTTGTGTATCCTCCCGGATGTCCTAGTAACAGGTCAATGAGCTTAAAGTCACCACATATCTGCCACTTATAGTCGGGTATTTTATTTTCTCAAGAACACGCTTCAGAGTTTCATAAGACTCTCTTAGGTTTGTAGAATGTGCAAGCGGTATTGAAGCTAGCTTGTTTCCATTATTAGGTAACACTGCCTTAAGACTTCGTTTGGAAGGATCTATAAAAAGGCGCCAGTTACTTGGCTCATATGCCTCCCTGTCCAACTATTGAATAAGATTACACGCATCCATACAAAACACGAGTTGATCTTTTTCTGCAGAGTACTTGTGGAACTGTATTTCACGATTCCTATACCACGAATATGTAACGCCAGGTGATAACAAATTCTTCTCCTGTAGTCTTCGGCCCAGTAATTAAACTTGTTTTGTTTTGTTTTGTGAGTCCTAAATACCTCACTAAATAATTTAACTCAAATTGATTAAATTGTTGTAGTGAATTGTCAAATTCACCACAACAGTCTTCTGGATAAGAAACCAACTCATTGTCTGAAGTCACAGAGCTGCTTTCAGATTGGCTAGAATTGAGGTCTACTGGTGGTGTAGTTATGGGTATTTGGGGTCCATGAAAGAATAGACCATGTAGCTGAGTTCAGATTTTGATATTTAATCCCTTTTTGTTGTTGTTGTAGCTAGCACTTTGCACATGCAAGAGTAACAATCGTCATGGTGATTCTGCTGCTCTCTCCATATCACTTGCTTGGCAAACGGCATTGCCTTCCATTTTCCTTCATACGAATAACGTAATCTCTCAACACAACTGTTACATGCAATGTGAGGCGCGAACGATTTATCCCGATCACAAACTTTCTCTTTGAAATATGAGTAATATAGTTTCTTTGTTTGTGAATCAATTTTACGTACCTTCCTGTCAAACACGTAACAGCCACAAATGTAACAAAACTTCCAGGACTTTGTAGACACTGTCTCCTACGTAATCCTGATGTACAAGTCATACGGAACTTTTATTTTAGCACTACACATATGGAAGACGAACGCGCGTATTAGCACAAGTTTTCAGCTCAACTGAACTTGAGATCTAGAATAGCTGTAAATGTAAACATAAATACCTCACAAGAAGACAGACCTGACTCATAGAACAAAACTGATAAATGCTGGGAATATAAACATAAACATCTGGGTGATAAGGGAGGACGGAAGTGAACCGATTAGGAAGAAAACCAACAACAGATTTAGAATGGCATAATGAAACGTAGCAGTAAGCTGTAAAAGCTGAATGAATTTTGCACCATAGACGTATATGCACATATAAAAACTAGATATGATAGCCAAAAACGGACTTCAGTTTTGAAATCAGGGCACTGATTTCCATTAAACTTACATATTTTCCTTTATACCGTAGAATCAATGTTGACCGGTGATATATCGGCTGAATAATTGCTGTTTCGCAAGCTACAGGATACTTCTCTCCTTTAAATGATTTGTTAAAAGACTACCCTCCTGAGGTCTAAATCTTCAGGAACTTCTAAGGAGCATTTAATAAATTCGCCCGGAATTCCTTCTATACCCAGTTCTTTGCGATTCTTTAGGTATTTTCCTGCCCGGACAATTTCCCGTCAGTTATTTCTCCATCTAGAGTTGATATATCGCATTTAAACACAGTTCAGCGAAAGGCTGTCGAGGGCCCTTCCACTCTTCCCTATGCTCTTCAGCGTACACACTATTAAAATACGCTAGCGATATTCCTGGTTTGATATTTACGTTTTCCCGTCTTCATGCTTTAATTTTCTTAAGTACCTTCCACATGTTTATCGGATCTCTATGTTCTATCGCTGTTCTTAAATCCGCCGCCAGTTTGCTTTACCATTCGGCTTTTACACTTACTAATATGTTTATATTGCTTTGCTTTTTTGGATATACGAAAGAGGATTCTTCTTAGTTCGCTTTCCTCTATAGACTTTAGGTGCCATTTCTGATTTTTTCTTCACTTCTTTACAATTACCGCTGTATCACCCTGATGCATTCGAGGTTTTTTGATATTTGGAATTCTCATGCGTTTAGCAGCTATTTGCACATTTTTTTATTATTGTTTTAATAAAACGTCCCTAACGTCTTTCCGCCACTTCAGTTTTGCATGAGCAATAACGTAAAACGTCAAGAAATTCTTCGCTTCACTTTTGGTTACATCGATATCTCAACAAAGATGACAAAGCGACATTATCATTGGTTTCCCTTACATTGTTTGAGCATGTATTTAAAGTGATAAAGATGGGTGAGTGGTGTGATTGGACTATTTACAATTTGGAAGTCCTATATTAGAGGTATTAACCCCTGTGAACATATTATATAATCCATAGTACTTCCTCCATTACAACTGATAAAAGATAATTCCCCCTCCGTATCTGACCCATACTTTCCGTTTAGGACTTCTAATCTAAACGCATTCACAAAACGCTAATAATTCCTTTCCATCTGAATCCTTAACCTCGGCACTGTATCCTTACTTCGTCGCACTTCTCTAGTACAGCCTGTCTCCCCCTTTCTACAGTAATATTTTCGCTTCCAATTCTGGTGTTAAAACCTCCCATTATGATTAAGCCCGCCTTTCTGTGTATTTCCTGAATTTCTACAAACGTGTCGGCTAAATAAATAACTAAGTTAGGGTTGGCGTATCGGAATGCTGCTGGTTGTCGGTATACTACAACAATACATAGCTTACATTCACTAAGTTTATAATATACACATATTGCTCCATATACTTCAATGTTTACGCGATGAAAAATTATTTCACGATGTTCTCTAGAGTACACGGCTACACATCCGGATATCTACCTCCGTGCTCACTGGGTTTACTGCCCATGAATACATCATTAAAACCATTAATATTTACATTTCCCCCAAGTTTTACCATGATTCTGTGAAGTCCATTATGTCTACACTATTTACAAATAATTACCAGTTTCTTCTTTAGACCCTCAGTATTCCGTAGGCCAACTGTCACATGGGCGACTTTTTCTTAGCTCTTTCTCATTCCTGCTCTGGTGATCCCCGCTGGCGAGCTCCTCACCCCCGCCATATACCACCCCTCTGGGGCCAGTTGTTGATGTTCGCTACGCTGATACCTTTGTTGGGACTCTTTCCTTGCCCCTCTGTGGTATTTTTCTCGCCACTGTGGCGAGAGCTCCACTAAGGGGTGACTTCAGGCTGCTATAACTCTCCACTTGCTCCTTCGCGTGGTCACTTCCTATCACTTTCTATCACTTTAGCGATCAGGACAATGGGGACCGATCTGTTTTATACAGCAGATTTGGGATGGCCCATTTCAATTATCCGAAAATGACTGTTACATTACTAAAATAATCAATTTGCACTCTGTAGTTTAATGGCTATGTATATCTGTGTGGCATTATGCGATGTTCAACAGTTATTCTTTGAAAAGATTTGGCATAATCGGATAAAATAAGGAGGTTTTAAATCATTAGTAAGATTTATTTATCGCCGTTAGCAGCTGCCAGTTATCACAGAGTAGCCCGTATGCCGAGATTTTGTACCGCAGAAGTTAATTTCATCATCAAACCTGCCGCACCAACTCTACGAACATAGTAATTTATAGCAAACTTTTCTTTAATCACTTTTTTTTATAATAGTGCCTACTGTATATCACCAGAGCGATATCACCCGCAAAGACAAATAATTGGCTGAACGTCGGCGAAATGGTACTAGAGAGAAGCAAACACTTATTGGGTATGAAAAATTTCGAAAACACTCTCTCTTTCTTTCAGGGTAAGAGGTTCTTTGCGAATAAATCAGAAGCTTTAATTCCCTTCTGAAGGAAACCGTACTAAGAGTTTTTACCAACAAACACACACAGACGGATATATATATATATATCCACCAACCTCTCGGTTTGAATTTGCGATGTCCGGAATTACAGGCTCTTATGGTATCCATACACCACACGAATAGAAAATTTTCACGCGCCAGTAAATCAGCATTGCCCTGCGTCCAGATCCTATCCGCAATATTGGGCACAGGGAGCCAGAGGTAGTTATAAAGATCATGAATCTATTATTCACTTCTGAAGCTCTTGGAAAACCTACGCTGTAAATTTTGGGGTTTCAAAAGTCACGGACATTGTAATACATAAGTGAGTATGTCACCACGTCACATTTAATAAAAGCTTAGGTATAATCACACCTACAATTCAACAAAATAAATTTAAACTAATGTTAGAAGCTTTGACATGCTATATAAGGATTTTCAGTATGAATGATATAAAAAGAATAGTCCAATATCACTAAAATTTTCAGCTGAAAACGAACAAAGGAAAGTGTTTGATACCATTAATTCGATAGTAACAGTTCGTTGAGTAATTGTTGTTAAGTCTTCCACTAAGATGAATGTTTAAATCTCTGCCCCATAAACTATGTATCTCATGTCCAGGGTAGCTGCAGCAGTCGTTTATCCCGCGGCTGAACTCTCACCATGGAGACTTGACCTTTGAGGATAACTACGTCTGCAGTTGTGGATAAAGTTTCTGGCAATAAAACTGTAGACCATACTTAATAGACTCCCAAGTATTTTAACAAATAATAATTCAACTCAGTTTAAAAGTTGGCAATTTTACTTGTGTGATACAAACAGAACTTATTTCACGAACGCAACAACAATGTTAATACTGTTTATGCATTCATTTCTAAATTCACTATGATCTCTGTACTTTCGTTGTTGCAACCCTCTGGTATCTCTTATTATCCATCTCTGCTCTCTCATTTTATAACAGGTCACTCGGGGTAATCTGTACATTGCTGTGTCACCTTCTCTGACTTCTTTTCAGACACTTCCCAGTCTTTCAAAGGCAGTCTGAGGGATGCGCATGGTCAAAGTCGCCTTTAAAGTACCAGATGCTGCCTCTGAATTTGGGTTGAAAAAAAGTGAAAGAACACGATCTTACTTTAAGGAACAATTGAATTTTTTAATTGAATATCCTGTGGTAAACATATATACAGGCACAGCTAAATTTGGTCCTTAGAGGTAATACTTATATATTAAGGCTATTTTAGTGCAATAGATATAATTCAAGTTAGAGGTAATTTATTAACCAGATTGGTTGTAAATATATCGAATAGGTTAAAGAATAGTATACACCTTAAGTTCTTAAGGATTTTGGTATTTTAAGCTATAATTTCATTCATTGCATTCATTGCCTGGAAGGCACTTGGCGAAAGTTAAATATACCCCCCCCCCCGTGGAATTGTTTTTTGAGTAATATATAAGCATTTATCCTTGAGTTTGATGCTGTTTATTAGTTATTTTGTATATTAAAATACTACAGAAACTAAAAATTAAACCCTTGTTTTAATACTTATGATAATTATTTATATGGATTTTAATACTTCACCGTAATGTAGTGGTTTCCTTTTCGGAAATTAGAGCTTAGTAATCTGATTTCCTTTGGAATGCATGAGGGGTTGAATAAACATTGACTTAGCATATTATACTGCACAATTTCAAATAGTCTGCATGGAAATGCTGAATCTTGCAGTATTACTTCACTCGCATAAGATCGTGTGCACCCCAGCTCTTGAAAATATAAACGGTACATTTTCATCCTTCTGGAACCGTATATTAGAATAAATTACATCCCGCCACCTGTAGACTGACCCTCGAGCACTCTACTCGGGGAGGTCTTTCTCAGTCAGTAGAGTTTTATCAAAAGAGCTGAAATTCCAAGGGTCTGTATTATGATCGTCAGATAAGTGCATTGTTCAAAATTATGCAATAGTTTGACATTTATCTTAAAATTACATTAAAACACGTACAACGGATTATGCATATTCACAATGTGAGAGTATCGTCTAGTTTAGCTAATGGTAAGCTCGAGCAGCGTCAAGTTCTATTAGTCTGATGACTAATTTATTATATACAGGTTGGACCATTTAAGTTGAGACTGTACAACATCTCCAAAACTAAACGTTGTGGAAAGAAATGTGAATAAAAGTTGCTTGATATTAAGTGGGAAAGTAAATGCCATTAGTCGTGTTTTATTTGGAGGACGTTGTGACGGTCATTTTAGGGTAAATTTAAATTTACCAATTCTAGGTTCCCATTTAAAAGTATTAAATGCAATGTAATAATTACATAAATTACTGAACCTGAAACCTGAGGGAAATTATGAAGGTCATCAATAGTGGAGCACCTGTTTTCACGAATCTTCTTATCAACTTTTTCTGTCAGCTCTTCACTGATGACAGTAGCCCGTGCAGATCGATCCTCGTCATCACCGTTCGTCCTTCATTCATGGAACAGTTTGCATCACTTACGCACATTTCCATCATTCATCACACCTTCCCCATACACTGCAATTGTTACTGACAAGCTTCAATACAAAAAATGTGTGCAAAATGGACTGCCGGCAGGGTTCTATGATAACGGTATCCAAAAGTAGTGCCACGACTGAACAAGTATTTAGACATTATTGGTGAATATATAGAAAAATAATATAGTGTTCATATTTTCATTTCCTATAAAAGTTATATTCATAAATAAAATATTTCGTGTGTATAAAAAACGGTTCTTACTTAAAAAAAACACCCTCGTAATAGTTTTAGTTTGTTTAGATAGGCATTGTTTCTTTTCGTTTATGGATC